>CM061349.1:230213085-231609335 GCA_030867105.1 Liasis olivaceus | reverse complement strand
TTTCCCCCATAGCTGGAGGACCACAGATTCCTCACTCCTGCTTAAGCTGTAAAGCAGAGATTGATAATTGTTTTCAGGCCCTGGATTCCTTCCCCCCAAATTACCTGAAACCTTGTGAGATCATACAATTTCTTGTTTCAGGAATCACTCCCTGCCCCCCCCCCCCCGCTGAAATTTCATGAGGATTGGTGAGCTTGTGAGATTATAACCATTTAAAAATACTATAAAATAATTTAATTTGGAGGGATGACATTAGTGCATTGCCAAGAGCAGCTTTTCCAGTCTGGTGTCTTTGGATGTGTTGGAATTATAACTCCCAGAATTCCCAGTCAGTTATTCATGGTTATTCTGGGTGAGAATTTTGAGTTGAAACTTAAAACAAGGATGGACGACTTGGAATTCTCCAGAAATGTTGGTCTACAACTTCTCCACTGCCTTGTGATTGGCTTTCCTGGCTGGGGGCTGATGGGAACTGAAATCCCCAGGGGCTTGGAGACACCAAATTGTCTAATGCTAGTTGAACATATCTGGAGGTTGCCAGGTTGGGGAAGGCTTCTCTAGAGGGGAGAGAGAAAAAAAGAAGACACAGGTCTTGTCTATTGAACTTGGACCTCATTCACATTCCCCACAAATATTAGTGGAAAGGAAATTCAGTAACCAGTGATATCTGGCAGGCATTTAAAATGTGGCTTGTCAGGATTTATTCTGCAGCATTAGAAGAGGATCTGCATGCTGGACATTATGGAATGTCGGTAGGGGGGTACAAGGGCAAACAAATGACATGTAAGTTATGGAGTATATATACTTGCATCAGATAGCACAATATAGATTACATAATTATGTTATTTGCACAATGTCATACCACACATATTGTGATTTTTATGTCATTTTGACTTGTAATAATGCCTATGGAAATACTATGTGTTCCTGAATGCAACATAACTTAAGTTTCTCCTCCTGTGAATTGTTCAAGAATTAACAAGCATTAACATTATACAGTGCATTTATTAAAACTTTCTGATTAAGTTCAGACAACATGCTCACCCATGTTTTGCTTAATCATGACTTATTGCTTAAACCATAACTGACTGGGTTCATACAAAGCAATCAGCCATGAAACATGCTTTAACATTTACAGAGGTTGAGTTCACACCACGTTAAACCAAACCTAAAGAAACCTTATTACAGCTTAAAATGACATGTAGACCCAGTCATTGTATGAATGTGACCTCGTTATATAGACTTTAAATCATCTGGTGTTACTGACACATTGCTATTGTAACAATGAATGAATTGTCATGTGTTATTCTCTCCCACTAATTGTTACTTCACCCCTATAGCTTCAAGTCCATCTCCAGAAAGACAGGATGTAACAAGGCCCGCGAGCAAAAATCCTTTGACCTGGACTGTCGATGATGTGGTTTGGTTTGTTAAAGATGCAGATCCTCATGCTTTAGGACCCCACGTGGAGCTCTTCAGGAAACATGTACGTAGAAAGTTTTTTTGTGATAGAATGGCAGAATCCAAACTGAACCTCCTAGCAAATAGCCCTGGCCTGTACAACCTGTGTTGAACCAATGTAAATTGAAATGGATTGGCAGCTGACAAAAGTTAGAAAAGGTGAGTCTTCCTCCAGGCAAATAGAATTAATCTAGGGGAAGAGAAACATGAAGACCTCTGACTGCTTCTCTCACCAGCGGCCATGTTGATTGAGGTTACTGGGAATGGACCAGCAACGCTTAAAGAGCTGCAGGTTCCTCACTCCCAATTTACAGAATTATCTCCTGCAGAACATGCTGGTAATCATGTCTTAGAGAGCCTGAAGTGGGGCTTGGATGCATTCAGATAAGACAACTCTAAAGGTCATTGTTAGCTGCTACAGCTAAATAGGGACTCCAGGGTCAGGCAGCCTGCCAATGAGGGTCAATTGCAGGAGAACTGAGTGGAGAGACATCTTCTTCCTAATCTTCTTGTGCGCTCCCCAGAAATACCGCTCTGGTCACTGTGGGAAAAAAGTCTGCTGAAGAGCTAGACCTTGGTGGGCTTTTCATTTTCAGTCAGAAGAATACCCAACAACTAGGCCTGCTAGCATTTTTTGTAACACAACAATCCTGTGTAAGAGGGATGAGAATTCAAAGATATATGGGTTTTTAATCCCCCCCCCCCCCCATGAAGCACCCACTCACCTCCTGCTTATAATTCAGTCAGCTTCACAGGGAAACATACAAGAGGTCTAGTGCTTGATTAAAAGTATCACCCTATTCAGCTCAATTATGCCTTTGAATTACTCATTTCCATGCAATTGTTCAACCTTCATATCTAAACTGGATTAACAAGAAGACCCCAGAGGTGAGAGACAAGTGATTACTCCATTAACCTTAACTACAGTTTTCAGCAAGTTAAATCATTCTAAGGAGCAGGTGCATCATTTAAACTGATGGCCTGGATGCCACTGACATTCCCAGCTCCTGACTTTCTTTCCTTGCATTCAGCTAATTTGGCTGTGACATGCCATCACCGCCAAACAAGAAGAATTATTAATTTAACTTCTCACAACAAAGAGCGACCAGCAGTGTATTTACTGAAAACAGCACTTGTAACATCAACACAATGTCTCTTAGTTAAGACCTGCTTCATTACTCTGGGATGGCTGATCTCCACCCAGTCCTAAATCCCTGCATAGACGTCCCTTGCCAGCTGGCCTCCTATGCACTTTCAAGGAAGGTGTAGAAGTCTGTAAAGAAAGTTTGGGCTGGGTTTAAGTGTTGGCTAAACCATAATGAGTTTTCTTTGGCTGTTGTTTAGATTCTGTAAACTCTGCCCTGGTAGTATCTAAACCATGATTTATAGCTTAGTATACTGTGCAAACTGAATCGCTTGTGGTTTGTTCAACAAACTGTGCTTAAAGCAAATTGTGGTTAAGTATGTGAACTGAGTTCATGGGTGCAGTTAAAATGGGAGCCATCAGATTAACTAACAAATGGGAAAGCCATTCCAAAGGTAAGATTTGATGCAATGGAGTCCTCACTGAATTGATTTGTAACTAAAACTTTAATATGAAGAGAAACTACAGCTTTTGAGCAGAGACAGACTTAACCTGTTCTTTCAGAAGTGGAACCTGCCTCCTCCAGTGATGCATACCATGACTGAAAGCACATGTATTTCTTAAGACTGAACTATCTTTGTATGGATTATTTTAGCTTTTTTCCCCCAATCGGCTTACCCTTTATTTTAATAGAAAGATCGTACTGCTGGGCAAAACAAAGTTTGCCTTCTCGATTATTTTAAAAGCAGAGCAAAATAAAAAAAAAAGTTGGCAAAGCAATCCTTCCATTTCTGTTCAATTATCAAGCAGAATGTTTTACACTTTGAGAAGCCACAGTGAAGTCAGCCTTCTGATTTAGAGCTTGTTTGCATTGGTTACTGGGCTCTTTCAGAGAGCTTAATGCTACTCTTGAAATATTAAACCTGACGGTCCGTGTTCACAAGATTAGATTGTAATAAAGCAACATGAAATGTTTCCAGTTGCTTTATACTTTTGCAACCTCACAGCAGAGTCTGAGAAACCTGTGTATGTCATGAGCTCCAGTGGCCATTATAAAGCACTGCTGAAATGATTAATAACAGTTCAGTTCTATAACTGAACCAGGCCTGTGATGGAACAGTGTGTGCTCCGTCACTGCTGTTTCTGCTTTACAAAATTCTCAGGAGCCCTTTATGTTAATCCCAGATTGTTGGATTTTATTCAGCCATACTTTGGATTGCAATCCACGCTAGCTTTTCTAGGTGATGCAATATACCTTTAATGAAGGAGACCCTGGCAAGTGAATCATGGAGAGAACGTCTGAGAAATATGTTCTCTTTACAAGAAACATGGGGCCTTAGTACAATGTACAGTCCTCCTTGTTGCGGGAACCTGGGAGATGGCCCGCTTCAGCCTCTGTGCCTGGGGTCTAGAACTTGTTGGCAAGGGCCCTTGTCCTCCTTGCTTTTGCTAGGTGGTTGCAACCTCCCATTTCATGATGAGGAAGATTTTTGCATTGTGAACATTGTCCCCAAATTCTTTCAACTTTAATAAAAGCTGTTGTATTATCTTATTATTAGTGGCCAGGTACGTTCGGGGATGGTGTCAAAATGGCAGCCATGGCTGTGCAACGGAAGCCCCCCTTCTTTTACCCAACTGCAGACACAGCGTATATAAAAAAGGGGCAGAGCTTCAATCATGCAGCCAAGGCTGCCATCTTGACTTCGTTGAGATCTCCTGCAGAGACCCCATAAGTGGCAGTTTATATAGTTCATATCTGAACTGTTTGCTTTAGTGCATTAGTTAGAGTCCTTTCCTTTACTATTCATAGTCATCTGGTGCCTCACAGAGGCTCCCATCCCTGTCACCTGATTTGTCAATCTGTAGTTGCTGCTAATGCTGTTGTGAAAGATCCTATTTCCGTGAGACCTTGTGACTATGGAGTCCTCCAAGCACAGACGTCTGACACTCAGGCTCCGTACTCAGAGGACTGGGCCATCAAGAAAAATCAACAGCTGCCCCTGAAACATGACTACAGTTTAGACTTCTGCTGAAAATGTTTAGTGCTTGACTCTTCATGGTGGTGGTGTTTCATTATTCAGTGATCTCATTATTACTTTTGTGTTAGTTTACATTTTATGGAAGGCATTTTAACGTTGTATTCTGCCTGATGTTGCATGGTATGGCAGGTTATGTGAAAATATTTTAAATAAATCAATTCATAGCATTTCAGTTAAATAGATTCAGTTCTGGAATGGTAGAACATTCAGGAACTGAGCTCCTACTTTGCTGAATTTCTCAAAAATGTTTAATGTCATCAGAGACATGCAGGCCAACCCTTTGGTTGCCATAAAGTGTTCTATTTCTTCTGCAAACACAGTTCCAAATTATGATTTATGCTCTTCGTGCCTTCTCCCGTCTTTCTTTTTGTATTAGGAGATTGATGGCAATGCTTTGTTGCTACTGAAAAGCGACATGATCATGAAATATTTGGGCCTGAAGCTGGGACCAGCACTCAAACTCTGCTATCACATCGATAAATTGAAACAAGCCAAGTTCTGATACTTTTTTAAAAGACCCAACAATCCCAATGGAAACCCAGGAAGTAGATGAAAGGTAACAAGCTGCCTTATGGAAAGATGATCCATTCTCAAGCTGTTTCTTCTCCGTTTTGTACTGAGAACTTGGCCTTTATAAAAGTGTTCATCTTCACCGTTTTAATTCAGTGAAGGGTGGGGGGGATGTGTTTTGCTGGTTTGTGTTAATACTTTTCAAAAAAAGTATATGATTATAATTATTTTGTATTATTCATATTGTTATGGTTAATATTATTAAGTCCTATTTTTGTATTCATAAAAGGAAAATCATACGCCAAAAGAACTTCCCTACTTTTTAGAAAAGAAGAAATTTGAAAAGCTTTAGGAAACTTTCCTCTGGGCTGTTTCACATAAGCCTGGCCATCATGTCTGGCCATATCAGGTGACTTGCCTTGTGAATTTGCTAGCACAGTCAGAGGACTCTCATATCACAGCACACAGAGTGCTTTTCAATGGAATCAATGAGCACATTCAGCTGCCAGTCATCAGTCACAGTTTAGTAACATTCATGCATGTGTGAACGTACTCATAATCTAATTCTTTTGTGTGACCACTCATACGTTCCTGAAACAGGAGAGCCATCTATGTTTTTCCCAGTGACCTGGGAGGATCACAGAATATTCTGGGAATATGAAGATAAAAATGTTATTTATAATTGAGCTTTTACATGGCGATACACTGTGAATTTAATCATGTCTGCATGGCATTCAGTTTGTAAAGTTACTGGACAGCTACTGTCTGCTGTTCTCCATGTTCTTCCTTGCTAGAGTCATATGCTCTCCCACATAGTCATCAGCATGAAGGTTTCAGTAATGTGATCTTGAATATCTAGGAGAGTATTGGCAACAGACCATTTGACAACATGATAAGTATACAACATTCCTCTGGTTGAAAATAATGAGGAAATGTCTCTTCTATAGTCTGCCCTGCACAGTGATCACAGGTTGATTAGATAAGAGCCAGGAAACCTACAAATGTGTACCCAGTTAACTGTACTTATTATGGCATACTATGGCATTATTAGGAAACCTGTCCCATGGTTTGCACTGTCTTGAAAACTTGAATTATTTCAATGGAAACAGGAATGTTTCTCTCTGCTACCTGAAGTATCCTGTTTTTTCATTAGAGGATTTGATGTTAATCAACTCTAGTCTTGAGCTGTGATAGCATCATTGCATTCTAAAGAGCAACCTCTCCTTGAGTGATATCTCACCCTTAATCAAATAAGGGCTGATGGCTTTCACTCTAATCAACCCTTCCTGTTCCAGATGGTACTTCTACTCTTCACACTCAAAAGACAGCTTTTGGATTGATACCAGTGCAGCAAATGAGAATCCTGTTGTCAGGAGTTCTGATTAGGAAGTCTACAAAGTGAACACGTTGCTTGACCAGCAGTTTTCCTTCTTAATCTGGTCCTATTCTGCAGATATTTTATTGTGCATTTGGAAAAACAAAAAACAAAAACAAACCACACAGAATGTATCAGGAAGGAAGGAGAAAATAATTAAGTGCTGCCCTGTAGATTCACAAAGATGTTCAGTCTAGAAGAAACATAGCTTATCATTAACTTTATCTTGGGACTGAAGTTGCACAAAATCTCATTAATCATCAACAGATGTGCTATCCTATACAGTTGTACTACATATCTGCCATTATTCCGCCTAAGTTCTACATCCTACATCTGATAAAGCTATGGGGGGCTGGGAGGAAAGAACAAGATCTTTTAAGTGATAAATTGGAAACGTTGAATATTCCCTTGTTTTTCTTGGTTTAAAACTTGCGTGTAAGTATACCTCAGAGAAGAAATTGGTGTTTTGCCCTAATCTTGGGAATGTATTCTGGACTCTTTACATTACATTTACTCTAATTTTTTTGTCTAGATTAACATGATCTCAGATATCCTGGGAATATTCAGAGTATTGGTGTTCAAAAATAGAATGGATACATATATTCTTATTGTTATTAACTTGAATAACTTTACACCTTGTTGCTGCAAGACATGGATCTTTATACATCCATCAGATGTTTTACCAGATAGGAAAAGAGGGCATTTGGAGCTTGTCACATGCACAATGTCAGCATATCCACAACTACTGGTCCTTGGAGGTCCATAACTTGGCATCCTGTTAGCATAATTGCAGGATGGGTCCCACAGGAGCTTCCTCCATGCAAACGAGCAGTTGTCTTTCAGAACCTTCTTATTATGTGCAGATCACCTTCTCATTAGACCGGAGGTATATATATCATGATCTCTAGGGGTTTAAGCTATTTTTGTAAGCACATTTAAATCAGGTCAAATCCTCTGAGGTTTGGTCAATTAAATGAAATACGTATGTGAATAAACTTAACAGCGTATCCAATAACTGAAGAAGTAAGTACTTGAGTTCCTTCTATAGCACTATAGTCTGAGGTGGCATAGAGGATTCCTTTAACTTGAAAATTTGTGAACACATGAACAAGATTTTTGTACAGTTGTACAGTTAAGCACAATTGTTGCTTTTTAAAACAAAGGTGTTCTGTTTCTTCTGAGTGTACATAGAGTTGAATATAACTGTACTGTTGGACTCTGCAAATCCCATGACAATCTTGTCTCATTCTTACTCCTCAGTGGGGACATCTTTTGTCCTCTAAGTGCAATTCTTTGTTCCATTTCATTGAAATAATCATATGTAAATATTGTTCTTCTTCACCAAGCATTTGATTTTCATTAAGATGTCTCCCATTTTGATGAATCCTTGTGATTTTTTTATTAACCAAGATCTCCACCTCATTATGTCAGCTTATCCTACATTAAAAGGCTGTATTGTTTCCTCTGGATCTAGATTTTATTTCTTTTTTTTCAACCAACGAATGAGTCACAAGTCTGAGCTGCATCACAAAGCCTCTTTTATGGATCTATTGCCATTCGCTCATAGCTCATAGTGGCTGCCAGCTGTACAGTCTTTTCCACCGATTGTGTTACAAGTACAATCCTATGCATGCTTATTTGAAAATAAAGGCTGAGGGAGTAAGTTCTGAAGAAATAAGGATTGGACTTTCTGTGCATGAGCCTAGCATATCAAATGACTACCTCTGTACATACAGGGCAGTGCCATTAAGGTGCCCTTAAAATAAAATTGCAGATGCACAAAATATCATAAACTGGATTTATGGCTCTGTGAGCACTCAGTCACTAATAATGGAAGATGGAAGAGAATTATGCAGATGCTGGTACAATAATCAAGGTGGTTTAACTTTGAGATGCAGGCAGCTGAATAGCCTAGGTTCACATATCACAATAAGACACGTTTTCCTTAATCAGAGTTTGTTGATTAAATCATCAGCCATAGTCTACAAAGCACATGGCTTGGTTCACACAACATGCTAAGAAAAATAACCAAGGAAATCAGCCAGCTTAGCGGACAGGTGGACCCAGTTTGTACAACTGCACAAAGACCTGTACAATTCCACATTGCCATACTTCAGTATATTTGTTTCTCTTGCCTTCTGGACTAGGAGTTAATGACTGCAGTTATCCTTAAAGCAGAAGGTGGTACTATGTATTTACTGATCATTCATACTGTTCCACTGAAATGAGCAGCTCTTGATCTGTCTTCAGACCATCCATTCATCTGTCGCTCTTGGGTGCAAAATAAAGAAAATACACCAGGCTACACTTCTATTTTCACAAATGAATCCTGAATAACTAGCTTTCTCTGAATTGATTTAAATTGTAGTACCAGAATAAAATAATGTTCCACTAAATGCATTGAAGTGGAGCAGGGACTGGATGGATTCTTCCTATCTGTACAGGCATCAGGATGGTTTAACTGTTTTGGAGGTGAGTAGTTTCTTTTCAGTGATTCTTGAGTATAAGAAACATCTATTTTCTATCTTGCCTTCCCTCTGAGAGCTACTTGGTCCCCCCCCGTAAACTGCCAAACTAAACTTCACCATTTTTAATACAAAATACTGTTTTTGTACAGATATTTAATGGTGCTATTTTTAAATCTTTGTGAACATTGGTGCAACAATCATAATGTGAAGCTGATTTTGTGATTTTGTGCTAAGGGAGGAAATGTAAAAAAAAAAAAAAGCAGTGAGGCTTTAATGAGTTACTGCTAGCATGTGCCGTATTGCTGCACATTTTGAACGGAAAGACATTTAGGAGCCTGAAAATATAGAAGCAATATAGCAATTATCTCAGTTCTTCCCCATTCCCCTTGCAAACCTTGTTAAAGGCATTTGTTAAGTTGTTAGATATGCATGTCAGACCATTTCTTGTGAATGAACGGTGCTGAAATGTCAGAAAATCCTTGTCAATCCTTTTTAAATTAGCTGCTGTTTCAGATTCAGGCTGTACAAAATACATGGCTGCTTGTTGGCCATCCCTTCATTTTACCTCAGATCGCAACCAATCGAGGTACATTTTTGTTTGTTCCAAACCGGTACGTGTTCTCCAGTGCAATTAATTACGTCGGTCTGGGTTCTGTTCGTTCTTTGTGGGAGACGTCTGCTGTATCCAAAGCCCTCGTTCGCAGCAAGTTTTAAAAACATTTTACTTCCTAGAGAATGTAAAATTTTGTTGCCAAGCCATGGGGCAGAATGTATCACTTGTGATGCCGCTGCAGCGCCAATAAAGCCTAATTGGATTATTTCCCATCTTTTCATAGTTTGGGCTGCTTGTCTTTGTTCTGTTGAAATCAGGGACACAAAGGGCCAGGTTTGAGCTTCCCATCTGGGATTCGGGGACCACCTGTGCAGCAGTCGTGCCCAGTCTGGAAGCCACACACCCGGGAATGCCTGCAGGCCACGGTGCTCTCGGCGGCACATCTGTCGGGGGCTGCCAAACGCCGTGCCCCATCAGATTTGACTTTTACTTGGGTTATTTTAATGGTAAAACATTAAATGAGAAGCCAGCAAATGATAAAACAGCCCCAGCTTCAAGCGTCAGTATTTAATTGCAAGAAGCCTGGGGACATTCTTCGAAACACAAAAAGGAATGAATGAATAGATAAATAGATGGGGGCTACTTGAATGCTTTTTGCTTATCATGCCTTTTGTTTTTGTTTTAAATTTAATCACTATATCAAGCCCCAACTTTTGAATGTTCACTTCAACCTTCACCTTAGTACAATGTTATGTAACAGTAATTTGCAATAATATTAACAACAAAATAACAATAAACAGCAACATAGATGAGCTAGGGATTGCGATGTTATGTATGTATTTTTATCTACTCCTTTTCTTTTTTTCTTTTTCTGTTGTTTTTCTACTTGATTAATAAAAATTAAAGGTGGGGGGAAGCAAAAATCATTGGTTGGCACAGGCTGGTAATTTGTTTGGACCTAGGAAAACGCAGCAGGTAATGGGAACAGCCTCACCCTTTCACTCTTCTGTAAACGGGTGTTTTGGGACTGGCCATATCCACCCTAGCAGCCCTGTTGCGAGAGTATGCACAACTTGGTCTAAATATCCCACAGGACAAAATAGGTTAGTGGCTCCAGATCTATATAGTCCATTTCAACAGTTCTGCTTTTATGCTTTTGTTTTTTTTTTAATTTTGCAAAACCTCTTGGACTATAAGTGCTCCAGAGCAGGAATGGGGACACCATAGGCCTCTAGATATTGCTGAAATACATTTCTCAGCAATGGGCAAATTGGTTGGGGTTGTTGAGAATTGGAGATTAGCAAAATATAGGGGGCAACAGGTTCTTCATGAGAAATTTAGTCGACTGATTCCACTGGATTTGCTCAGAACATGACTAGGCCCAACCCAAGGAAACCCATTTACAGATCACATTAAGCTTAATGGGATAAGCTGGGGATAGGGGGAGGTTAGAGTGGGAAAGGATGTGTGGGTTGCATTAGGAGAGTGTGGCTGTGGTGCCAGGTTCTTGGGTGTTTTGGTTACTGGTTTTATTGTTTTTGGTTTTTATTGTGTATTTGTGGTTTTATTTGTGATCAAAAGCCACCCAGAGTTGGTAAAAAATGGGTGGCTATACAAATGTTTTAAATAAATAAATCTTAGCATTACCAATGGAATGTCCAAATAGCTATTATGGTAAGAGCAGTAACCTCCCAGCATAAGAATTAAGTGCATAAATCCACAAAGACAGATGGAAGGAAAGGCAAAAGAATAAGGATATGAGCAGATACTTCTGACTTCTTTTTACATGTTGCTGCTGGATAGTACTCAACTGTTCGTGGGCAATTAGCTTTTTTTATTTTTGGAAACTAGACATTTTTACTCCCTTCCCACCACTTCTATTCATTGCTGTAAGTTAAATATTATGGAAACAAGTCTGCTTATTATTTGCTTTGTAAGATTTGTGCTAATGCTAATAAGCAGCAGCTGTGAAGCATTTCCTCACAAATGGTTTTTAGGCTGTGGTCCTATTAACACACATGTTCTGAGAAAATATGAAAAATGCACACTGCCCCTTCTGCCCCCCTCCCCACATGACACAGCATGAATTCCAAGTTGATTCAAGTTCAGTTGGACTTATGAAATATTTACTTTAGAAGATAGATGCCTTTTGCCACTCTGTTTGAGGATTCCTCGTCTCTGTTGCACGAAATAATGGATTCCTCCCCTACCGTATTAAGGGATCTCTATGCTGTGGTCAAAATAGCTTTTGCTGTCTCCAAACTGTGTCCCTGAATGCCTTCGTTTTCCTGTCAGTCCAAATATTTGGAATCACCCAGTGATATACAAAAGCACCGTATTTGTTGTCTGTTGTTTCTTTTCACAGTGCCTCATTAGCCTAGAATTATAGAATTGTAATTATACAGAATTCTATTCTATTTTTTTAAAAATAATTCTATACTTCTTCATTAGAAGGATTGATAATGAAGCTCAAGCTCAGATACTTTGGTCACCTAATGCGAAGAGAGGACTCTTTGGAAAAGACCCTGATGCTGGGAAAGATGGAAGGCAAAAGGAGAAGAGGATGGCAGAGGATGGGATGGTTAGATAGCATCACTGAAGCAATGACATGAAACTGAGCAAACTCGGAGGCAGTGAAGGACAGGAAGGCCTGGTGCGATATGGTTCATGGGGTCACGAAGAGTCGGACACAACTTAACGACTGAACAACAACAATACTTCTACTTTTTAAAAAAATATTTTATACAAATTAATTGTATAGATAGTTGGTAGATATAGATTATTGGTATGTATAAGAAGTAACATTCAGTGCAATCAGTTCTTCCCATATAAATAAAATATACTTCTTACACTGATTGATTGATTATGTGCCATCAAGTTAGTATTGACTCTTAGCAACCACATCGATAGATCTTCTCCATGACAATTAGTCCCTAATCTGGTCCTTCAGATCTTCCAGTGGTACACCCATTTCCACTGTAACAGTGGAAATGGGTATACCACTGGAAGATCTGAAGGACCAGATTAGGGACTAATTGGTTGTCTTTCCTCCTCCTCCTTCTCCTCCTCTTCCTCCTCCTCCTCCTCCTCCTCCTCCTCCTTTCCTTCCATCTGTCCCAGCATTAGAACCTTCTCCAGAGAGCTAATTCTTCACATAATGTGTCCAAAATATGATAATTTGAACTCAATTATTTCAATTAGTATCATTATATTATCAAATGATATTATCATTATATTATTATCAAATGAGAACTCTGGATTGATTTGTTCTGTGATACATTTGTTTGTTTTCTTGACTATCCATGGTATTCTCAAGAGCCTTTTCCACCTTTACCCTTTCTATCCTGCTTCTTCAAAGTCTAACTTTTTTTCTGTACTGGTTTAATTGATGTGCAGATTGTGGGTGCGTAGAAAAGTTTATAAAAATTCATAGTGATAGTTGAGGAAAGCTGCAAGATCTGGGTGTAGTTTGTGTGTCCAGTACACACATGTAAACAGTAGTGTACAAAGATGTGACGTGGTATGTACATGAGCATTTAACCCATTGAAGTGAATTTTCATAATTTTCCTGCTTTTCTTTAATGTTTAGCTGAGTTTATATAGTGATTTCTAATACTTCTTTTGCTGCTTATGGGTAAAATATAGGAATCTTATATTTACTTGTTTACCCCTACTCTGGTCTCCATTTCCAGGTTATATTCTTCTGAGGAAGATCCACTGATTTAACTATTTTTAGAACTGCAGAAATACTTTATGGCCATCCGTTACTGACCATAGTGGCTGAATTCTTCCAGTATGGGAAAAATAATGTATAATGCATTGTGGGAATTCTGATAGCATCTGTTTCCAACATTAATTCCGTAGAGTGTGAGTACACTTCCCTATGTTTTCCAAATCTGTGTATACACTCATCCAGATTTTCTATTTGGTAGAATTATATGCTTAATGATGAAAAGAGATGCCATCGCAAAGTTTTTCCACAGATGCATTTCCCCTTATAAACAGATTTATAACTCTGAACAACCCTTTAATCCATTTCTTCTAACCAAAAGAAGTGGTGTAGTTCATTTGCATTTTCCTAACATTTAAAAGTGCAATATTTAAGGTCTGGCAATACTGTGCTTAGGACTGTACACTCCTGCAGAAGTGATTGCACCAACAGCATGGATACCCTTCATATATTTCTAAACATTTTAATTGGTTTTCTATATTCTGGGTTTTTTAATTTATATATTATAAAACATTGCCTTATCATTGAAGAAATCTAGATGGCATTCAACAGAGGCATTTATTTATCAATTTTTAAAAACCCTTTCAACTGAAATGTAGCAAAACAAGAAGGCAATAGCATAAAAAATGCAGCAGCAATAAAAATATTAAAATGTAAAAAAAGTTGGTTAAAAGAACTCATTAAAATTATTTACTCAGTGCTTTCCTAAAAGGGAAGTCCTTTATAAGATTCTAGAAATACATTAATTGGGTAAAGTTTAAATTAATAATAGTTAATATTCATATAGCATGGATTCATCTTGATCTCTTCTGTATGGCATTCTGGGTAATCCCTAATTGCACACAGGGTGGGCGATTTGTGTGTCCCAAAGTTCCCAAAGCTGCTTGCTGCAGATACAGGCCGCAAAGTGCTGTCAGCCCTTCAAGGTAGCCCAGACAAGAAGCACCAACCATGAGAACTTACTGCCTTTATTGTTAGATTACAGTAGCAGAATCTTGCAAGTCTGAAAGCACATCTCTTCCCCATCACTTTTACAGTCCAAGAACCCAAGGACAGTCCCTCCTGAGACATTTGCCAGGCTCCTGTTCCTTCTGTGGGCTCAGCTGCCTCTTATCTGACC
Organism: Liasis olivaceus; assembly: GCA_030867105.1. Lineage (NCBI taxonomy): Eukaryota > Metazoa > Chordata > Lepidosauria > Squamata > Pythonidae > Liasis > Liasis olivaceus. The sequence continues at coordinate 231,594,995 of CM061349.1, read as the reverse complement.
ATTGCCTAGTCTGTGGCTCCTCCTCCTCCTCCTCCTGTCGCTCGAGGACATTTTCACAGACCATTACAGGGGCCCGCCTGTCTCCAACAGTTTCTGCCCATCTGGTAACCAAGTGAGTGCGTGTGCTTCAGGCCCCCCAATTAAACAGTGCCATCCAGTGGGGCCCCGGAGGTGTGCCTTCTCTGTGGGAGTGCCTGCCCTCTACAACAGCCAACCCCCCCCCCCCCCCCCCCCCCCCCCCCCCCAGGATTTATACGGCTCCCACTTTCAGGTTGTTCTAAAAGGCACTGAAAACTTGACTATTCTCCCAGGCCTTGGGGTAGGGGGCTGGTGAGTCCTGTAAGATTTGGTTTGTCCTATATGTCTTTTTTCTCTCTCTGAATGCATATCATCCGCCTTTCTGTGTTGTTGCCCAGTGTCGCTTGGAGTCAGGTGTACTTTAAATAAATAAATAATGTCCCATGACTTAGTGTGACTCCCCAATGCAGCCATATTCTCCCACTGTGGTCCAGCCAGTCAGTGAATTGCTTTTCCATTTTTCTCCCCTTGTGTGTTGACTTTATTTTCTGCACTGGATGGAAAGTAACCGTAGCTGAGAACGACATTAGTGGTGATAGCCTGTCAGCACTGCGCAATATTCAGGGGCAGCAACAATCCAGCCACTAGATGTTGGGGGAGAGACAATACAGGAACGGCCTGTGGACTGATGGGAAGCAAATGCTGAGTATCCTTGTCGGGTGCCATTGCCCTGAAATCCTGACCACGAGGCTCCTGAAAGTATTTGGTAGCCCATTTGGCAAAATGCCTTGAAGACCTCTCCTGAGATAGAGTTGTCTGCCCCTATTAACAGTTATCTTTTTGCCATTAGCAACAAAACCCTTTATTTTTCCATATTTTTTACTGCTTTCCTTTTTTAAAAAAAATAAATTGCATTGGAATCACTGCAGAAAGGCATGTAAATAAAAATAAATATAAGAATTATTTCATGACATCTAGTTTGGCCCTAATTTGAGCAGGATGTCTGTTAAAATGTATGGTTATGAATCCCTTAAGTCTGGTATAGTTTGCAGTTCTACATTTTTTTTTGGTCTTTGTCGTATTTCCCATGCACGCCAATGTCTTTGAGGAATGCTTTTAACAGGCCATAAATGTTGAAAATGTTGCCATGCGTGTGCCAAGGACTGCTACATGAAGCAGGAATTATAAAGGAAAAGATTTGTTTTTTAAAAAATAATCCTTAGCATTTAAATATTCCTTGTTGAAAGCTCCAGATGTTTTGCAAGTATTATATATTATATTTGTATGTACATGAAATATATGTAAAACATTTGGAGCATTCAATATGTTTTTTTATCTCTCTCTTTCTCTTCAATCTGCGAAAGTAGTTTGATTTTGTGGAGGCAGCAAGGAGGGAAAAAAGAGAGCCAGTGTCATATAGTGATTAAGGCACCAGGCTAGAAACCGGGAGACCAGGAGTTAGGCACAAAGGCAGTTGGGTCACCTTGGGCCAGCCACTCTCTCTCAGCCCTAGGAAGCAGGCAATGGCAAACCACTTCTGAAAAACCTTGCCAAGAAAACTGCAGGGACTTGTCCAGGCAGTTGTCAGGAGTCAAAAACTGACTCAAAGGTACCAAAAAAAAAAAAAAAAGAGGAGGAAAACTAAAATTGAAAGTGCTTTCCAAAAGTTGTTAGCGAATTCATTACACCTGTGCAGCCTTCAGTGCTGCTTCAGACCCGCTTTGGACCTTGCCCAAAGACATGCATAGCGCCCCTCTGCTATTCATCAAAGCGGCCCATTTTTTTCAGGCTTCCGCACAAGCTTTTAAAAAGGCACTGCTTTAAGAGCTGCAATTACCTTAATTAGTTGATGGACTCCTGAAGCAATGAAACCTAATGTCAGGCTCCTGCAAAAACCTGAAGAATATATGTACTGTTTTAGGTGGTGCTTTGCTTATACAACGCTGGCACACTTTTTCTAAATCGTTTTCAAAACTTGCACAACACAAAAGTTCACATCAGAGATGAAATCGATTGACTCTGTGGCTTATAGCTCATTTTAACAAATCTGTAGGACAGTTTTTAGAAAAGGGGCTGGAGCTTAGTGGTGCAGTTCACAGGTCTTGAGTTACCGAAGATCTGAAGTTTAATCTCTGGAGCCTCAAGAAAGGCCTATCTGAAGATGCAGGGAGCCACTGCCAGCCAGTGCAGGGTTCTTGAAGCTACAAAAACAGCTTCTTATGATCTCTTGGTCATTGATACTCTAGGTGAAATTCATCACACACTGAACTGAAACATAAATGAAATAGAGGAGTGCAAAAGAGAAGCAAATTTGCTCCTTCGTATCTTTTTCCTCTGCATTGCTTTTCCCAAAACAGTGCTTCTGGGGTTTGGGTGTGTGTGTGTGTGTTGTGTGTTTTTAATGGCACCAAGGTTCAGGTGGCACATCATATAGGGCTACTATATCTGGGCTGCTGAGATCCCGTCAACCACTAGATGGCAGCAAAAAGATAGGATTTTGGTATCGTTTTGGTGCCATCTAATGACTGACTGGATTTTCGCAGCCCTAATGTAATGCACAGGTATTCTCTAGATTTATCTGTTCATGTGTTCTTGGTGTAGGGGACTTTCAGTTTTAGGGGACTATACATGTTGAGCAAGTTTGTAATGAATTTATTCCATTTTTCATAATTACTTACAGTATCTACGAATGAAGGAGAGTGCAGTCTGCCATTAAGTCTTGACCAAATCATTAAAAACTTTTACAAATATTCATATATTCCAATTTCCACTATTCTGCAAGAGTAATCCTTAAAAAAATATAAGATGCCAACGAAGTTATTCTGGTCTACTTATCAGCTCATTTTCTGACCAGATTTCTCAAGTAATTAACAATAACCATTATTTATGAATTAAAATGTAATGAAGTGATCAAATCTCTCTATTGAGAATAATACTGTCAATTTATAAACTAAAGATATAAATAAATGAGAGCTGCTTTTTACCACAGATATGTTGTAATAGCAGGGGGCGGGGGGGACCAAATGCCTACATTTTTGTGACTAAATGTAACATGTGTTTCATTCTTAAGAAATGACTGATTCTGTTATCTTCTAATTATATTCACATTTCTGATGGAAAATTGCATGCAGTTTCTCTATATCGGCCTCATCAGCTTGCATCATAGCACCTACTGCATATGAAAACCAGCTTGGAGGCTGTTTATATTTTAAAACCAAAAGACTTCTGAAGTACTGCTTATAAATAAAACTGGGTCAACTGGAGCTTTTACATACAATGATGTGAAACCATCAACTTTCTCCCATTGTGTCACCCAGCAGTCCAACTGGATGACATCATTTTCCTCACTATTCTTGACCTCCTCATTTAACAGCGCAGTTTCTCAGCTTTCTTTTTCATGACACAATTGCCTTTTCATTTTTTGAGGTTTATTTTCCTCTCTAATTAGTATACAATGGGAGTAATTCCATTTACCTTGGATTAAGAGTCACAGCCAAGAGGAGGAAAAGGAAATTATAAATTATCTACGCTTCCATTTCTACATGCATTTTTGAAATGTTCATCTTTCACATCTGCCTTCAGTCCTATATTCAATTTATATTAATGTAAAAACAATGGCATATGAAAGACTAACACATTTATTATAGCATGAGCTTTCCTGGACTACAATCCAATTCATGACATACAGAGAATATTGACTTGAATAAAGAGCTTGTATGTGTGTGTATGTATATATGAGTGCTGTATAAATATGCGTGCATGCTCATACAGGTAGTCCTCATTTAGCGACTGCCTCGGACAGTGACTATTTGCAGTTATGACAGTGATGAAAAAGTAATTTTGCAACCAATGCCCACATTTAGACCTTCACAGCAGCTCTCTCTGTCACACGTTTGCCATCACAGTCCGCTAGTAGTCATCCTGTGTCTGACCTGTTCCCCCCCCCCCCCATCACAGAGTGGAGAGATTGCCTAAACAAGCTATCTCTTCCTGAGCTGTTTATCTCCACAGTGGGTACCTAAAAAGTGCTAACTACAAGTCAACAAACTCAGCTTTGTGACCTTAAATTGTTGATTAGAACCCTTCAGCCAACTGCAGCTGCTGACTGAAACTGACAAGATGCTAATCAGTTTCACACTGAAGGATTTTGCTTGCCTCCTAAGAGGCTTGCACCAAGCACAGACTGACATTAATGATATGATCCAGTGTACTTCCTTCTTGGAAAAATATTTGCTTTGGAAAACAATGCCTTTAATCTGGAATCCAACACACTAGGCTGCTTGGAGTCACAGCCCTTTAATTAGGTTGCAAAAGGGCTTTATATTTAAGTATGGGGTGGGAGGAGGGGGAAAAAATAAGCATTGCAGCTGATTGTCCATGCTTGGGGGAGCATTCACAAGAGCTTGCACACCCATGAGGTACCCCTAAGCTCTTTACCGGCCATCTCTGCAGAAGTGTTGTCTGTGCGGGCAGCTCCTGAAACAAAATGTTTACTTTGCATTTGGGCTGGCAGTCCGTGGTGGCTAATGTGAAGAGGTGCCTTATCCCCCTTCTTCCTATGGCAGCTCAGAGTGATGCTTTCAGAATCAGCCCTTCTATACTTTTCCTTCTTTCTGTTTCACCTACCTGACAGTTTTTTATTGGCCACAGGTAAAATGGACAGCTTCAGGCTTTCTGCTTCTATGCCTGATTTATAGTTTGCATTCAGTCAGTTCTCCACAGCCTTGGTTGCTTCATGGCCTAATCGAAGCTCTTTGTTGCACAAAAAATGGGTCCTTTTAAAAGACCACATGCTTTTCTCCTTGAAACCCCCCCCCCCGCCCCCGTCCCCCCAGTGAATGACTTGCCATTAGTCAGGTAGTTTCTTTTAACTAATTGTTAACCTATTATTTCAAGCCATAAAAATTATTGAAAGGCCAAGGGAAAAGCTGTTGAAAGGAGGAATATTTCTCCGTGATCCTTCAGGGAGGAATAAAAAGCGCTACAGCTGGCAGAATCTATAAATGTATTTGGAAGGGGTATTTTGTTAATAGCAGTTAATCAGTAAATCCCCACCCTAATAAGACAATCACTGCTGTACAGAGCTGCATATTACAGGTTACATTTCTCAGAGCTGGAAGAAAAGTCTTCTTTTAAAGTTTTGCACAATATACTATTTGTATAACCAATGATAGATAGATTGATAGATAGATACATAGATAGATATAATTGAATTGTTATTCAGAGCGGCAAAAGGAACATGAGAAAAACTGGAAAATTTCACCTGTGTTCCATATTTATTTGCACTACCATTAACAGGAAAAAAAAGTTACTCATGTCCTTTGTCTCTTGGCATGAAATGTGGTGATTGCATTTTTTTTTTTTTTTGGATGAGAAAGTAAACACATTATCTTGAAAGGACCTGGTTTCAGCTGGTAGGTTCTAGGAACTGAAAGATGACTTAGGTTTTACACATTTGGAGAGCTGCACTGATATTAAGTTTAATTCTAGGCGATTGGTTAGCATCTCGGTGCAGGCACCCACAGCGTGGGTCAGCAGCAGCAAGCGGCAAAACACGCACGGCAATGTTATAACGCTTAGGTACCGGTAGACAATATTCCAGGACAACCATGAAAGGGTGGAGCTTCTGTCATAATGTCACCACACACATTTTGTCATTCTAATGACATTATGGTGAATAATGGACACCTACGAAGTGGGATTGGGCCGCCTGGGTCCCCAGGACTGCAACCCAAATCTCTTTTTTAGCAGCCATGGGAGTCTCTGCCATTTTGAGGCAGGAAGCACATGGAAACCATGGTGTAAACCTTAGAGTAGGTTTAGCATAGCTTGAAGAAAGATCTCAGAATGCTTTCCAGATACCCAAGAAAACCAGAGCAAACATCCTAGCCCCACCCATTTGCCGTCCCTCTAGCAACAGTGGCCTTCCAATTTCCCAAATGTTAAATTTAACTCTTAGTCAGTGTTGCCCACTCCTGAATTAGTGTAGCTCCCCAGACTTTCATAGGTTGGCTCATTATAAAAGAATTTTGTTAACTGAAACGTGATTTCATGGGAGATGTTAAGTGAGCATCCTTTAAAAGGTATTAAATGTACATGTACATTTGTATTCAAACAGGTATTCCTAATGAATACATTTTGGTTATCATAAACTCCTAAATTATATTACAAAAAACATTTTCATGTACCTGAATTTTTCATATACACTTAAATTTATCAGTAGGCAGAGAGGAATCGCAGTGAGTCTTACATCCATACTCTCAGTCTAGGTTTCTGCTATCAAAGTTGAAGGAGAACTGTCTCATTTGAGAGAAACATTTATGTATATGAATCTACAGGAGGCACTGTACCTAGCTGATTACTTTATTGCCCATATTACTTTGGGTCAGATTAATACTTGGATGGGAGACCACCAGGCAATAGAGGTATCATTACATTATTTAAAACCCATCCTGTAAAAGGCAATGACAAACCATTTCTGGACTTGCCATGAAAGCTGCACAGCCATGTCCATCCATGTAGCCACCTGCTTTACCTTATGGAGCTCACTTCTGAACAAACCGATAGCCCCACCAAGCACAGCAAAGGCAGAGAGATAATTATCTAACTGGACTCCTGCTTCCACGTTTCCATGTTTCTAAAGCTATATTTCTAGACTCAGCAGCTATCACATCCGTGTGGCTAAATGGCACCCCATCACTGAGGGGAGGGGGAGGGAATGCTGGCAGTCACCATAAAATGACTTCGTGGAGCTTTGCAACAGGATGTGAACCTGTTGACTGCCCACTGCCAACACTGAAACTCCAAAACCAATTTCTTTTGAATTCCAGCTAAGTATATATTCAGTATTTTATTGCATCCATACCTGCAGCCTTAAATTAAGATAACATCATCTTGCTAAACCATTTTTTATAAACTATGAATGTGTTTAATGCAGTGTATCATGCAAAAGGAAAAGAAACTTGAATGATAAGCTACATATGGGAGTATTTAACTTGAGTGACAAAAACAATCCTCTCCCTGGTGTAAATTAAGACATTTTTACATCTGCGAGTGAAACAGGTTTCCTGCTTCTTTTTTCTACCCAGTCAGGATTTGTAGCTTGCATTACAAGTTTTTCTACTTTGCAACCACAGTCATCAAAACCTGCCATAAATAGGGCAAGGGATGAATGGCTGTGGAACCAAGCACAGGTGGTAGAATTCACCCAAAGGCTAGTTGAGCCATGGGTGATCTTCCACTTTCATTAAATGCAGCTCTGGCTACATTAATTAAATGTTGAGTTTAAATCCCATCCTACAAAAGACTGAAAGGAAGGCTGTTATGCCAACATTTCACCTCCAAAAAGTCCTGCTTTCTGTAATATACAACAAACTACAGAGCCACAAATCCCTGCAGCTGCAGAAGGAGAGGGAAGGAGCAGAAAAGCAATTCTGACAGAAAGGCTGGATGAGATTGACCCTCTCAGTGGAAATGAGCTACAAGGAAGCCATCTCTTAGGAGATCACAAGGGTTCTGGAACCTTGATGACATGACCATTCCATGTGCCAGAGTCTCTCTCTGTAAGCAGTGATGTCTATGGCATGCATGGAAAAGGCACTCTTCCCAGACAATCTTTTTAAAATCCTAGGGCTGGATTGGGAGAGGGATTTAGGAAACCAAACTAAGGTATCATCTGTTTTCAGTTAACAAGTTGGCTTGGTTACCAAATGATGATGTCTTGTGTTTGTTTTCCCTGTCTTGTTTCTGGTTAGCACATTTTTGACATTTCCTGCTGAGAGAGCAGCTTACAATTTCCAACTGAGTAGGATTTGGGGCTGAGATCTGAAGATTCCAATTGCAAATATTATACAAATTTCTCCCCTCTCCTTTCTTCATGTTTTGGTCTAATCCTTCCTTCCTTCCTTCTTTTCCAAAGCATTTTGAATGTAGACACACATACCAATCACCTCCACCAAGGCTTATTACAGCTGAGTGCAGGGTGATAGGTAAACACAAGCCAGGCCTTCTGCACTTGGAGTAGCAGAGTTTCAGTCCTTCCCCCCATGTAAACAGGCACATGCATAATTTGGTGGCAGCAGAAAACTTTAATTTGGAAAACCTATCAAGCCCACAACTTTCCAAATTCAAAAGCCATTCTGAAAAGGTCAAAGCCTGAGCACAGCCATAATAAAGTCTTAAGCGCTTGTATAAAAGGTAATAGGGCAGCCAGGGGAGATGTTTCATAAATATGGGGCCACAGCAAGGAAGACTCTATTCCTGCTGTCAGACAGTAAGCCATGCCCATTAATAGACTAAAGCACTTGGGCAGATACATACAATATCATTACTGTCTTTATATTGAAAAGGAAACAGATCTCTATACCCCATCATAAAAAATATCTTGCCGTTGGATAGCTTCCAAACACATCTCCCTGCAAACATACGGGCATGAGTCTTCATGCATTGACAGGGATCAGATGCAGTGATCATCTACTATGAGAGTAGTCCCTTTAGGCTTCATACAGCCTGGAGGCACTCAGTTACTTTGTTGGAGTATTGCCTTATAAAGAACATGAGAGTTTGGAAACCAATGGATGTATTAATACATCATTGAGTCATGCAAGAACTCAGATCATGAATATTGAATATACCTTGGTACATCAGTTGAGTTAATCTAGACCGACTCAGCTACTGGATAGCCCATTTCCATGGTTGCAGGATCAATATGGCATCACCACATTCTGCAGTCACGTTATCCACTGTTGGTTTGAGGAGAGCAAACTAGGAAATAATAACTGCCTTTCCCAGAGATTTCTGGTTATGTGGACCCATGTCAAACTGGAAATAAAGAACTTAGTCCACTTTGAAACATAGTAAAATGGTTTGGGGCCTATTTTAGTAGATGGTGGAAATGATCAACAAGTCCTACTGTTTTGCTAACTTAGTAAATGATGCCAATTACACAAATTTTAGATAGATCCAGAATAGATGGATAATAATGGGATCACTGGATTCCTATTTAATTCCAATTACCTCATGTTTACCTTGGGACTAAATTAGGAACTCCAAAGGAAGAACAAAATATGCCCTCCACAACTGTACCTTCAATACATCAAAACTTGGTGATATACAGATATTTTTCCTGATCAAATCCACACCATTATTATTTCAAAATCAATTTATTCATGCATTTCTCATCAAGATGCTCCAAAAAGCCTATCATTAAGATAAAAAGATCTGTATAAACAAAACTAGAAAAATATTAAATTATATGACACATTAACATGATGAATAGTAAGCTGATGAACTTGCTTAGTAGACAACACCATAACTTAGAAGATTATGGAACATCACACAGTCTATTTGCCTGGCAACACAACAACAATGGTAGGCAGAATTCCCTTTTCAGAGCCAAAGAAGTCCTATGGGAAAAGATGCCCTCACTGATATGCTGTACCCATAGAATAGGCTATATCTAACATTACACAGATAGACTTTTACTTGTACACTGGGGCTTCCCCTTGTTCCCTCCCCAGTACATCTGCATCACTGCGCAGATCTACTCTGCATCCTCTCTGACTTCAAAATCTGCTGGATAAAATCTTATAGGGGTCATATGAAGGGGGAAAGAAGAACTCATTTCAGTGGTGTATGCTCTTCCATCAGTGGATGGACACCACTGTGCATACAATCCTTTATAACCAATTAGTCTAAAAATCTGGATCTGTTCTAAATATTTGATAATAATTGTGCTAAATGCATACTGGATCAAGAGTGCATTCTTCGTAGGGTAGAAAAGCAGATTTATGTATTCCTAATTATATTTCCAAATGAGTGCCCCAGTTAACAGATTAACTCCCCAGGGTAAGAAATAAAACAAGTCCAACAGAAATGCAGCGGTTAATTCCTGCAGCTTCCTGATCATCTGATTTTGCTGCTCTGCATATCAATAAGGGCAGTGAAGGCCCTGTACAACTGGTGGCACTAATGAATGTTGTACGATGCAAATTAGTTTTTGCATTGTGAATGTACTGCCAAGAGTTTAGCACTGTATATCCATATTACGAAACAATCTAGCATTCAAGCCATTCCAGAGAGCCCATACGTACAGTAAAAGTTATTCCAGACATCATGTTGTAACAATGAAGCCCCAGTTTATTCAGTGAAAATTTGTTTCATTTTTATTTATAGGCTGTGGTCTGGCCAAAATAAGCCCCCAAAGCAATAACCATGAAAATTAAGAGAACTAGTATGATATGATGGATAACATCAGACCAGGTTTTAGACAGTCAGGTTGAAATCCCAATACAGCTGCTGGGCAATATTGGCCAGATACTAATTCTTCAGCTAACATCTTAACATCTTCATTGTAAGGATAAAATAGGATGGTATGAGTGGGAACAATCAATTGAGTTTCTTGGGGGGGAAAGCAGTATGTTGCAGTAATCAGGAAATGCAAAGTCAATATTAAAAATAATAAATTCAATTGACAACTTTAAGGACTATACCAGTTTTGCAGCAGCAGCAGCAGCAGCAGCAGCAGCAGCAGCAGCAGCAGCAGCAGCAGCAGCAAGAAATGAATAAAATAACAGTGCCTGGACAGAGTTAAAAATATGCCCACAATTCAAACAATGCTGAAAGACCATGAAAATATAAAAATGTATGTCATTATTTTCTAATAGAAAACATGACGATCAACTGAGTTTCTGTGGAAGACTTTTCCAATGTCAGGGGCTTTAACCAAGAAGTCCCTGCCTTCTGGACTCACCATTGAACCAGGGGGATATGGGCTACCTAACACAAACTTGTTCAAATATCAAGTGGCAGGATAATTTGGAAGCAGGTAACCTTCCCCTCAAATTCTTTGTCCCAAATAAAGATATTCTGAGTTGGGCTCAGAAACCAAGTGGGAGCCAGTGCAGAGTATGGGGTGAACTACAGACATATGTTCCAAATAACTAACCCACATCAGCCCTTGAGAGCTGTGGTTCCAAATCTATTTCAAAAGCAGCCCCACATCAAGAACATTAAAAGAGTCAATCCTGGATTTGATCAAGGCAAGTATAACAGTGACCAGTCCTGTGTTGGTCCTGAGTCAGTACAGTCATTTGCTGGACTGTGGATTGTGTTCAATACATTGTGTTTGGGTACCTATGTAAAGGTCCTGGAGGAAGAGAGGGTGGTAGTTCCCATTTCTTGGTGAGCTTTGTGGGGAGAAGAAGGCTCACCAGTGGCCTATGGTGAGAATTCCAGTGCTGTCTTGAAGTACAGACCATCCAATATTTTGAAATGCAATTGGTGATTCAGCAGGAATTTGCTAAAATAAAGTATGCACAAATTCTCAAGTGTACAAAATCTTTGCCCTGTAGATTTCTGGCTCATTGACCTTGTGCCATGTCAATAATTTTACAGCATGAGAACTGTTTAAACCCCCCTTTTCCTAAGACTTTTGCTGGATGTAATTCAGAATATTCATTTAAAATTCATGGATGGAAATAATCTATAGGGGGTGAGATGCTGTTAAGTGGCCTTTCACAACTTGGTCCCATCCCGGTGTGTATGACTACAACTCCATAATCTCTTGCCACCAAGGTCCTTGTTGGCCATGGTCAATGGACATTATAGTCACATTTCTCAGACAGCAGTCCCTACTTTCCTAGGAAAATACATACTAGGGCTGTACTTCCCAGTATCTCTTTTCCCAGAATCTGTGGAGAACAGCCAAGCAATCCTGAGGGAAAGGAGCAGCCATTTTCAGGAGTTACAAACCCATTTGCCTCTAATAGAAGCACTGTAGAGCCCTAATCCCTACTCCTCCATGTACAGGTGAAACTCGAAAAATTAGAATATCGTGCAAATGTTCGTGCAAATATTCATTTATGTCAGTATGGCAACTCAAAAGGTGAAACCAATATATGAGATAGACGCATTACATGCAAAGCGAGATATGTCAAGCCTTACTTTGGTATAATTGTGATGATTATGGCGTACAGCTTATGAAAACCCCAAATTCACAATCTCAGAAAATTAGAATATTACATGACATCAATAACACAAGGATTGGAAATAGAACAATATCGGACCTCTGCAAAGTATAAGCATGCATATGTACTCATTACTTGGTTTGGGCCCCTTTTGCAGCAATGACTGCCGCAATGCGGCATGGCATGGCTGTTATCAGCCTGTGGCACTGCTGAGGTGTTATGGAAGACCAGGATGCTTCAATAGCGGCCTTCAGCTCCGCTGCATTGTTCGGTCTCATGTCCCTCATCTTTCTCTTGGCAGTGCCCCATAGATTCTCTATGGGGTTCAGGTCAGGCGAGTTTGCTGGCCAATCAAGCACAGTAATCCCATGGTCATTGAACCAGGTTTTGGTACTTTTGGCAGTGTGGGCAGGTGCCAAGTCCTGCTGGAAAATGAAGTCAGCATCCCCATAAAGCTTGTCTGCGGAAGGAAGCATGAAGTGCTCCAAAATCTCCTGGTAGACGGCTGCGTTGACCCTGGACTTAATGAAGCACAGTGGACCAACCCCAGCAGATGACATGGCTCCCCAAATCAACACAGACTGTGGAAACTTCACACTGGACTTCAAGCATCGTGCATTGTGTGCCTCTCCATTCTTCCTCCAGACTCTGGGTCCTTGGTTCCCAAATGAGATGCAAAAGTGGCTCTCATCAGAAAAGAGGACTTTGGACCACTGGGCAACAGACCAGTTCTTTTTTTCTGTAGCCCAGGTAAGACGCTTCTGACGTTGTTTGTTGTTCAGGAGCGGCTTGACGAGGTATACGACATTTGAAGCCCATGTCCAGGATCCGTCTGTGTGTGGTGGCTCTTGATGCACTAACCCCAGCCTCAGTCCACTCCTTGTGAAAGTCCCCAACACTTTTGAATGGCCTTTTCCTGACAATCCTCTCCAGGCTGTGGTCATCCCTGCTGCTTGTGCACCTTTTTCTACCACACTTTTCCCTTCCACATAACTTTCTATTGATGTGCTTTGATACAGCACTTTGGGTACATCCAACTTCTTTTGCAATTCCCTTTTGCGGCTTTCCCTCCTTATGGAGGGTGTCAGTGATGGTTTTCTGCACAACTGTCAGGTCAGCAGTCTTTCCCCTGCTTCTGATTCCTACTGAACCAGCCTGAGAGACCATTGAAAGGCTCAGGAACCCTTTGCAGGTGTTATGGATTCATTAGCTGCTTAGAGTGGGACACTTTGAGCCTAGAATATTGAACCTTTTCACACTATTCTAATTTTCTGAGATTGTGAATTTGGGGTTTTCATAAGCTGTACGCCATAATCATCACAATTATACCAAAGTAAGGCTTGACATATCTCGCTTTGCATGTAATGCGTCTATTTCATATATTGGTTTCACCTTTTGAGTTGCCATACTGACATAAATGAACATTTGCACGATATTCTAATTTTTCGAGTTTCACCTGTAGTGTCTTCCCACCCCAATTTATCCATGAGCCTCAGTTCTATTCAGATTACCTTCTTCTTGGGGAAAATAAAAAATGTTTCTTCTTCACCAATAGTGCCCCAGGAGTACCACAGCCAGTCTTAATAACCAAGGGGAAAACACCATACTTCAGCCAATGCAGGCTTGTCAGAGTTGAGACAGGAGCTTATTTGCATGGACGGGGAAACACAATTGAGTGTATGTTTGTATGTGAGAGAGAGAGGGTTGGAAGGGACCAGAACTGAATGATGCAACTTCCTTTTCTTTCTTCAATATACACTTTGACAAAGGAACACAGTCTTTCCATGTTTGACTTGTGAAATGTTGTTCCATCCTATATTAGGAAGGAATTATTGGAGCTGTTTTATAAAACGAGAATTATTGGGTGAAATAGCATTTCCTGGATGAAGGCTTAAGATGAATTACACATTCCGGAATTAGATTTCTTCATAGAAGTTTTTCTTTTTTACCAATTTGCAGAATGCAGTATGGCATTTGGTGTAAAAATTATTAATGATTTCCTTAGCTTACAGTCCAAATGGGTTTCCTTTTTTATTATTAGACCCATGATCTATCTCACGGATTCTTTCTCTGTGGAGTACTCTCTGATACATTTATGACCCACAAGTGAGTTATGATGGTTTTACTGTCACCCAAGGGAAAAATTGCTCCTCCACCATTCACTGTCAGAAACATGGTTCATTCCACTGATGAGCTGAAAAATATAAGTGCGCAGGGAGAGCACAAAGGCCTGAAGGAGGTTGCTGGGGAGAATGTAAACATTTTCATAGTCATTACACTTTTCTAAAGCTGCTCGGATTCATCATCCTTTCTACATCCCTTCGCCCCCCCCCCCCCCACCATAGCTTTAGGGGGAATACTTTGGAACATGGAAACTGCATAGCCAATGGAACCCTGTCTCCTGTTTCTGAAGAGAAATGGTGCCCCAGAACTCTCTAGGCTATAATGCCAAATTAATTGTGTTAGGCTTTCACTGTAAATGTTATTTTATGCCCAACTATATGAAATGCAAATATCAAACAAACACAATGATTCTTATCTCACAAATACCTGCATAGATATTCCTCCTGTTGCATTTTAAAATATTACACTTCTTTGAATGCAGAAATACATACCAGTCTTACATTGTGGCAAGCAGCTTAATTGGAGACATTACATTAAAAAAAATAAAAAAGATGCTTCCTCAGGCTGTAGAACTTTTAGGTGCCATAAAATGGCAACAAATTTGCTTGTAGTTTTACTTCCAGGGAGAGAAATGCTTGTGCATTTCTCTGCTCAGCATGCAAAATCACAACTTGTTCTGGGTACTTTGGGTACTCTCGCTCAGCATGGGCGCTCTCTGTGCTTCTGCCTGAGACAGCAAAATGTCTTGGCCTTGTGCATTTGCTTGTAGGGACACTTAGTTTAAAAACAAAAACACCCAGGTGTTGTAAAGACCAGTGCATTTGCCCACTCTAGTTAATAACCACCACAAGGGCTCAGAAAAAGAGGACCTACCTGTTACTCATCAGTCACTCAAGGGGGCTTCATGGATAATGTGCATCTTCCTATGGATTGCTAGGCCAAGACCCCAGAAGCACAACGGCTTATTCACTTGAGAACTGAAGTGGGGTGGGGAGCCCTGACCTGTATCTTTCAGTATTCGGCGAGTATTCTGAGAGAGGAGGGGTTCCATTAAATCTGAACTTCACTTGCACCTGCGTTGATGTCATGGGCTTAGTGTAGTATTAAGCTTGAGTACATCACCCCCTCTGTGCTCTGCAATTTGAAAGCCTAACATTGATTGCCCGGGGAGATGCTTCTGGATGACTGGAGCAACTCAATTTTTCGGAAGTTGTTCATACAAGTAGGACAGATCCATTCTGTAACATGGTGTTGCTCTTCCTTCTTCTCCTTCTCCTTCTCCTTCTCCTTCTCCTTCTCCTTCTCCTTCTCCTTCTCCTTCTCCTTCTCCTTCTCCTTCTCCTTCTTCTTCTTCTTCCTCCTCCTCCTCCTCCTCCTCCTCCTCCTCCTATTATTATTATTATTATTATTATTATTATTATTATTATTGGTTTAAAGTTTTTGTTTTCATTGAAATGGCAGGCAGCATGAGGCCCTGAGGTGTTGGTGATAGCAAGGGGAACATTTGGCAAGGCACGTGGAGAGCTGCAAATCTGAACTTTTGATTTCTAGCAATCTGTACCCTTCAAGTATTTGATTCTGTGCACAGACTCCAAATTTAGAGGCTCCTGCTGAATAAAAGACAGTCAGTCACTCTTATTTTAATGACCTTTGTCTTATTACTGTGCATCTTTTTCTGCCTCCCATTCTGAACTTCTTTGCCATGACTCATTTGGTGTTCATTGTCTTGTGTTCTCATCTGATGGTTATTTTTTTCAACTGTGTGTGGGCTGATCACCACTACTTTTACAAATATACATTGGACCTGATCCTACAATGATAATATGCAATCAGCTTGGTCTGTCTGTCTGTCTGTCTGTCTGTCTGTCTATCTACCGATCTATCATCTGTCTGTCTATCACCATCTCCCTTTCTATGATACAGCCAATGCTGTAGCTAAGCAACCTCTGGACTGTGGGTTTCTTTGCTCACTTGCATGTGTGTGTGTATGTGTGTGTGTGTTTATGAGAACTATTGTGTAGTGGCAAAGGTGCTGGACTAGGAACAGTGAGATCCAGTTCCAGTATTCCTTTTGTCACAGAAACTGGTTTGGTAACTTTGAGCCAATCACTGTCTCTCAGAAGTCTAAAAACATCAGTTTACCAATCTGCACTGCACCAGCATGGTAGATTAAAGCTCCCAACTTTCAATGAAGAGGACTTCATCCTTCAGTGAATTCATTTTGGCTGATATATAGAGAGAGATGATAGATATAGATGATAGATAGATAATAGACATAATCATGTGTGTGTGTATGTGTGTGTATATACACACTCTTCTGGTATACAATGGGTCCTTAAAAATCAATCTGAGTACCAAGTTAGACTGTCTGAAAGAAAATACATCAATGTGGGCACCAGGGGTGTCTTCCTTAATCAAGCCCACACAACTAAGATATTCCCCTTTGTAGCCACTCCTGCCCACTTGACAGGCCACCCAGAGAAGATCTTGAAAAGAGCCTGGGCAAGTACCCAAAAGAGGAAGGCCTCCTCAAGATAATTTTGGCAAGCTGGGCA
This sequence comes from Liasis olivaceus, assembly GCA_030867105.1. Classification (NCBI taxonomy): domain Eukaryota; kingdom Metazoa; phylum Chordata; class Lepidosauria; order Squamata; family Pythonidae; genus Liasis; species Liasis olivaceus. The sequence continues at coordinate 231,578,332 of CM061349.1, read as the reverse complement.
GGACACCAAAATACTGAACTGATCCTGTAATTTGCCTTGTCTTGCACCTAATAGAGCATTACTGTGATATGATCAGATGAGCTAGTCCACCTTTTTGTGGCAATGACCGTACCTGAGAGTCTTGAAAACCAGCCCAGCTGCATTTGAAGCTCTCCATTCCTTCTGCTGCCTGGAGCCATAGACAATGGCTCCCAAGTCATGTCCTGGTGGACATTGTGCAGGTCAAATCCTTGTAAGTTGTTTTGCACGGAAGGAAGAATTGAATGGGATGCAGTGGGGCATTCAAGCCAGGACAGCAGAGTATTTTGGGACAGAACTTGGGCCACATATACTGACACCTACTTTCATGCAATAAGCCAGGAAAGCATTCCACAAAAGGATCTTTTCCCACAGTCAGAATGTAGACAAGCAAAGGAGTTTGACAGAATACAGTGAAACAATATCATTTGTAAAATATGATAGCCTGTTGCTGGGGAAAGAAGAAGATGGGTCAAGGGACTGGGCTGAGGGAAAGAGAGAGGGAAGAGTAGAATGCAGAACGTACCGAATACTCCTCCTGATTCCAAATCAGCAATGTTTCTGAGCAGACTCTTCATATCCAAAACTGCTAGTCTGGGAGTATCCTGGGGTGACCCACTAGAAGGGAAAACTAGCTTCCCTTCCCCATTGAGATTCATAACCAATAGAGTACATGGGAAGATTTCTGTGACAGAGATATGCTCATGAATTAGCACAGGTATGTTCATTATACAGTGAATGTAACTGTAACCAATAACCTCTCCATTTGTTAGTTTCTCTTGGGTGAGATTTTTCTAACACAGGTATAACACAGGAATCCCAAAAGGCCCTTTGTGAGGCAAATCAGACAATGGCTGAATGTTGTTTTCCTTAAACTACTGCCCTGGAGATATAGTTGATTAAAATTCCCAGCACTCCAAGGCAGCATGAAGGGAGTTATAATCAAATGCATCCAGGGGACACCTGTCTGGAAAAATCTGACCTAGAACAATTGGACATATCTCTGAAGGGTAACAATCCATTTTGGTACAGATGTATCTTTCTCTTTAGACTCAGTTCTGTACAGGATGTAAGCAAAAATAGGGTGTGAAAAGAAACAAAAACTGGGATCCTTTTTGGTGCTGGTTTTAATGAGACTGGGGAAAAAGAGAAAGCTAGTTCAAAATTCTGAAAACTGCTCCAAAATGGCAGCAGTTCTACACACAGAGGCAACATAGGTTAAGTCCTTCCACTGAAAAAAAGGGAGAGATTTGTTTTAAATGTTGGGCAGCCGGAGGAGGGAATGCATGAACATGCTGGGTCTCTTTATGTGCCTCCATAAGCCTCTCAGGACCAGATTCCACTTCAGAGCTTCTCATCTACCTGATATCAACTATTTTGGGTGCTTTATTGTGCGTTCCTTCGGCCCCATTTACAGAAAACTTAGGGGAGCTCAGTTTTCATGCTCCTTCCATAGTTTCTTTTGCATTATTTTTTCTTTCCATCAGAAATGTTAAGGAAGATAAGACAGATCAGTTGTACATCACCAAGATCATTCCTAAGACTACCAACTATCTTGATCTGAAAGCAGCCTTTTTCATACATTTTCTAAACCTATAAGGCAAATCAGACCATTAAACATGATAATTTGCAGTAAAATAAAGTATTATTTATGCAGTTGTTTTATGTTTATAGCCAGGCTTGCTCCACTATGTATAATTTGCATATTTTCTTTCATTTCTTTATGTGTAAGAAAAAATGTCTTTAAAATCTTCTCATATAGTGTCTCTTTCTTACAATCAGTACTCATGACATCTGTGAGATTTATTCTGAGAATGTACAAGATGGGACCTAGACATGTGTGTCTTCTTTTCTTTCCAATGCTGCTCCCTCCAGCTTTATCCAATGCTGAGTCAGCCTAATCTTTATCAGAACAAAGTTATGAACAAATATAAAATGTCCATGGTTGTTCAGCAAAAGAACAAACTGATCATTACTTAACAGAACGGGCTCCTTTATTGTTATCAGTGGGAAATGAAATAATCCAGATCTGTTGATTGATCGATTATGTGCCATCAAGTCATTTTCAACTTCTAGTGACCATATAGGTAGATTTTCTTCATGACAATCTATCCCTAACTTGTTCTTTCAGGTCTCCCAACAGTGCACTCATCACCAACGTAACTGAGTCCATCTACCTTGCTGCTGGTCATCCTCTTCTCTTTCCTTCTATTTTTCCCAGCGTGTAGATCCTTCTCCAGAGAGCTGTCTTGGTAAGTTACAAATATGCGTATCTAAGAAATCGCTGCATTATTCCTTTATTTGCACACAAAAGCCTTGTTTAGTCAACTAGATCTTGTAGAACATTTATGCACTGTAGTTGTTAATTGTTCCGTTACTTACAGTATATCTAAATACAAGATTGGCAAACATTAGCAAATATTTCAGTTGAACTGGTGTTTCTATTTAGCAACTTTTTTTTAAACAGCAGGGCTCCTATGCCACTAATACATATACATAATAATTATCTGTCAACAAAGCTACCTCCCTATTCAACACAATAAAACAATGACTATCTACAGACAGGGCCAATACATATTACAATGCCATGAACTCAAGGGACTAGAATGATGAAGTATCACTGATGAATTCATCCTAAAGCTGACAACCACAAAAAATCAGACTCCTCTTTCAATAAAAGGCAAGTTTTTCTGAAAGCGGAGAATCACCCTCTGTAACAAGCTGCGGCTTTCCCCAGCATAGCATCTGCAAACGAAAAAAGATTCCCTAGCTGAATCCTATCAGGGGGAGAAGAAGCAAAAAACAAAAAAGTTGTCAGCTTTAACCGGTAGTTTCACAAACAGATTGCTTTCTTGAACAAACGAAACAGCAGTAATAACAGCATAAGGTAAATTGCATGTGGTGAAGATGATAAAAATAATACATAATAATGGGGATAATGGGATTCTATTCAAGGGAGGAATCGTAGAGGATTAAGCGGTGTGGGCAGAATTCTTCTCAAAATGCCAACCTTGTCATCGCACTCCTGCCCCCTGGTGGTCGTGAGCAGAACCTTTCCTGTCCATTCCCACCAAACCGCGAAACGCTTAAAAATATTCCAGGATTGAAAAGCAGAAGGTAGCGCTCGTTTCATTCGGGGCTAAATATAAGTGACCGCGTTCGTTTGTCGCTGTATTCACTTCCATGCAGATTTTCCAAGAACAGCGGAAGTCATGTTTTTTCTTGTTAACTTCGGAACGGGACCTGAGCAGCCCCGCTAGGTGGAGCCCTAGAGCCAAATACTGTCGCCGCCGCCGCCGCCGCTCTACGCTCGCTGCTGGGGGAGGGGAGGCGCTGTTCTTCGCAAGACTGAAAAAAGAGGATTGTGGCCATTGGAGTCCAGTTACGATTCTGATTCTTTCTATTTTTACTCACGTAGATCACCAAAGACTTACCCAAGGAGGTCAAATCCCAATAGGTGTTATCACCATCACTGACATTGCAATGGTGGAGTATGTTTCAAAATGGCCCTGTGCCACCCCAGGAAAAAAGCTGCAGGCGAAGCCTTCTTGATTACATATTCCAAGGAGCAGACATTTATGAATTGGCCTTTATTCCAGCACATCTGTCCCCCACCTCACCAGTTCAGTTATAAGCATGGGGACCTGATGGCCCACTTACCGAGTGGCCCTTGATGGACCTGCCACATGAAAATAGATGGCTACAATAAGCTCACAGTAATAAGGTGGCACCATGGGTGTGGTGGGAAAAGTGGCTAGATGGAGACAAGAACTGGGATCTGAACCACCAAGTGAGGGGTTTTAAAACAATGGCTCTGAACAGTCATAAGATAATGGTTTAGCAAACAACCCTGCACTGGCTCCAGCGTTCTTTGGGTTGTTCTGAGATGGTAGATTTCACACACAAAGAAGAGTATTTGCGAACATCAAGCTACTGTCTTCATAAATCCATCAGCAAATTGTCTTTCAAGGCTAATGGAAGGGGGACAACTGAATACATCTCTTCTTTACACACACACACACACACACACACACACAGACCGGTTCTTTCCCATCTTCATGTGGCCCTTGAGATAAATCCCACATCAAAACATCATTGATTAAACAGGACAGGACCCAGGCAGTGGGCCTTCTCTGTCATAGCACCGGTCGTAAGGAACAACATCTCCCAGAAAGCCATTTGGAGCTTGCCCTTAGCTTAATTAGACAAAATCCTGACCCTTCCCCAGGCCTTGGGCTAGAGCGGGTGGCAGATCTCATGCAGGATGATTGGTCTGTCAGACGCTGATGTTTTTTCTGGACATTCCTCTTCTCTCCTCACCCCACCTTCGGATAATCTGAATTTTACTGTTCTATAATGTGTTATATTAATGCCTCCCAAGGGTTGCAATGGAGTCAGGCAGCTTGCAAAGCTAAAAAAGGGAGGGAAGCAGACAATCCATCTGTCCGTGAGACTACAGCTCCCGGGGAGCTGCCAACCCTCCAGCAATGTGCTGGCCCCAAACGTGGTCTAAGGCACTCTAGGGACAGAAGTCACCGCCCTCCACGGGGCACCCAGCTGCTTAGTTCAAGCACCTTGTAGTGCTTGAACTCAATGAGTGATGGAATCAATTTGTAGTACAATAAACAATTTCCCCAGTAGTTCTCTTCGCCCCCACCCCCGGCCCCTTCACTCAGTCTTTCGTTTCCTCTGCAGGCGTGAGAACACTAAGTCCGACTCTGTGTTCTCACCACATTTTGCTCACCGGCATTTTCCTCCTGTTGAGGGATAACTATGTGGACGATTCTGCACTGGGATGGGGCAGAGCACAGACCTGAAAAGATCCTTGGGATTGCCATCCCATAATCCTCTGGTTTCTTCCCCTCTTCCAAACTTCAGGGTGTCATATTTCATAAGTTGCTTTTGTGGCTGGACTGAATAATTTTTTGCTTTCACAAACTCCTCCTGATTAGGACTGATTGACTAGTAAGTGCAGCAGGCAGGGCACCCCCCCTCTTCTGAAATATGCCAGCAAGCTAACCATAACCCCAACAGATGCTTCCGTTTATAGGCCAAATGAGAGCCCGCCAGGCCGACCCAAAGCCGACACCACAGATGTGGAACCAGGCCACTTGACACCAAGCACACAGCACGCCGTGCTGTCTAGCAACGCTGGGCTTTCCAAGGGAGCAGAAGGTCTGAGAGACTAATTAGCCCACTGAGGCAATGTGCTAGCCTGGGCTGCGTTACTGTGCTATTTGCAGAGCACTTTAATGGCAGCCTGGCTAAGCAGCATCAGACGAAGCCCCTCTCTCTGGGTCTGGCAGACACCTGAGCTCATCTTGCCCCCCTCCAATGTACCAGCAGGGCCATGTGGAGGCTTGTCTTTGCTTATCACCAGCTGGATCAAGGAGGTTGTGAGAGTGCCGATGTTACAACCGTCTGGACTGTTCTTGCAATTTAAGGATTCTGTTGAGAGCAAAGTGTGGGTAAGACCTGCTGTACTCTTGAAAATGCTGCTTGCATTTCTTTAACCGCCCTTATTTCTAGCAAGCAACATATTCTGGGATCCAGAAAGGTAGGGGGAAATCAACTGCAGAAAGCAAAGAAGGTGGACTCGGCTTTTTGCACCAAAATGAACAACCCTGTTTGAAGGTGGACTTTCCTTTCCTTTCCTTTCCTTTCCTTTCCTTTCCTTTCCTTTCCTTTCCTTTCCTTTCCTTTCCTTTCCTTTCCTTTCCTTTCCGCTGCTGCTGCTGCTGCTGCTGCTGCTGCTGCTGCTGCTGCTGCTGCCCCAATTGTGTTCCCAGGCATGCAGGATGGTTTAACTTTATCCCATGTGATTAACTTCAGCAGTGCTTGATATCTGCACAGACAACACTCCTCATTGACTTCATCCAATCTGTGGATACATTTTGTTTGGTAAAGTAATGAGCAATTAATTAATTGAGTCAAATAGTCCTGATTATGGAGAAACCTTGCTATTAACATGGATGACGTGTATCTCCAGAGAAAATATCACAGTCACTGGGAAGGAAGAGTAACAGCCTGGAAAATGAAATGTTATACTAGAAAGAGCAAATTTCCTTCTCTATTACAAATATAACAATCAGAAGCATTTCCAGTGATGGCCAGCGATCATCCATGTGGGATGAAATAAAAGCAGGTGTAAAAAAGATCCGTAAAGAGTGGCTAACAAGATTCTCTTCTGAGTTCTGGGTCAGTTTTAGAATGGTTTGGGCACAAGTGATGAACTACATAAATGCTGTTAAAAGCAATACTTAGACTTTTCCGACTTAGAGTGCACAAGTAGGAACTGTAGCAAGATGTAGCATTCCAACCTATCTACTACCAGCCATAACCTTCTCCAGAATAGTCCATTTTAATGACTCCCCACCAGTCCTCTCTTGAAATTGGGGTGTGTGTGTGTGTGTGTGTGTGAATGTTGATACTTCCCTTCCTGTGCATGGATGGTGGCTTTGGGATACAGAATGGAAAAGTTCACTACTAGTATATAGAAAAGATATGGAATGTAATTAAAAGCAAGGATATACATAACCTGATGTCTTTCCAATGTCCTGCATTCAGTCTCAGCAACAAGTAGATTTCAGTATCTGGAAGATACTGAGTTATTCACATATAATGTGAATCATATGGAGGGAAGTGTTATTTAATACTCAACTGCATGTAGGTGTAAGCCAGCTTGTCCTAATGGTGCATCCTTTTTATGCCTAGATTGTAACTCCCATGCATGCTGAAAAGTTGGAAGCTGCAATTCCAACACATCTGACAGCTATGTTTGTGAGGGTGTTGTGTGGGTGGGTGGGTGTGGGTGGGTGCTCTATAAGTATGAGTGAACTTTGAGAAAATTAATCGGTGTACCTCACACTTATTTCTTACTTCTTCTTACCTCTCAAAGTAAACATAGGTTGCAGAAGATGTATGCTTGCATTTACTCCTCCACTGAAGGATAGCAACTATAGAAAGAATATTATGTGATTTACCCCCGATGAAAATCTTTTTGTTATTGTTTTAAGGAATCCTGCACCAGTTTACAAAACAAAAGGACCAATTCCCCTCGTCATTGTCTAGGTCCTGTTTGTTCTGGAGCCAGTATAGGCTTCCATATGTAGGAAAAATACATGCACATCCCACTACTGAAGTGCAATCCAAGACATGCTTTGCCCAAGAAATAAAAACATGGAAACAACTGCTGTACAAAGGACATCCTGAAAGTCCTTTTCTACATGACCTCTTTATATTAGGATGATGATAATGATTATGATAATGGTGTTGACAAGAGTGGTCAGCCTTTAGTGTAACTTGGATAAAGAAAGCGACTACAACAAGGAGGTACTATAGTAGTTGTTGCTGCTTTTGTGCGCTCCCTATTCTCATAGCCCTTGGACTGAGAGGCAGTAATTAAACCCAGCACTCCCCCCTTATTATGCTGAACTTCTACACTGAACTGAAGAATGGATCCTGTGTGCTCACGTGCCACTGGAAATAAGAAATGCCACTTCAGGCTTCTCTCCCTTCTGGTGAACCTAGACAACAACATGACCCTTCAAGTAACCACTGACCAGAAAGTCCTGGCCCACCTACACGAGAGGTAGGGTCCACCCACTGTGTACAGCAGTGTTTCTCAACCTCAGCCACTTCAAGATGTATGGTCATGCACACACTGCTATGCTGGCTGGGGAATTCTGAGAGCTGAAGTCCACACATCTTAAAGAGGCTGAGGTTGAGAAACACTGCTGCGCAGTATCATCTTTGCACATGCCGTGACCCATCTCTAGATGTGATAGTTCCCAAGAATTTGGCATTTCATCTTGCATAATGGTATGGACAGTCTTTCTTAACATCACTTAAAAACAAATAGGTATAAGTTATAATATAAAATCACAATACTTCAGAAAGCAAATGCAACTAGTTTATATCCAGCACTTGCTAAATTACCAGCAGAAGAATAAAACAGTTCTCCATATGGTATCACGAAGCTTCATATATATATATATATATATATATACATATACACATACACACACACACACACACACACACACACACACACAGACAGACAGATAGATAGATAGATAGATAGATAGATAGATAGATAGATAGATGGAAAACAGCAGCAAAACTTGTGCGGAAAACCTTAAACGGTAGATGTAAAACAAAGATCTAATATAACAATGTAGGATTATGGAAAGAAACAACAATGCATCTCTCTATAAACCAGTAATTTCTGTTCAGGATTAGTAAGTATTAGAAGCATCTTTATCATTTCAAAGTTCATGTTTTTGACTACAAGCAAGCTCTACAGTTACATTCTGTAGAGGTTTCAGGAGACAGTTTGCCAAATGGAAAAACATTTGGAGGTTTGGAAAAATCTTGCACATAAATTACCAAAGGCATGAAGCGTCTGAAGGATGGATGAAATCAAATGCCAAGAAAAAGGAGGAAACATGCCAAAAAAGGAGGTGGTGGCAAGGAAGGAGAGCAGCAAAGGAGCCATGTAATGCTTTCTTTGAATGCATCCCCTGCTAAATGGAGTGCCAGGGTCCAGACCACGACATCCACTCCCTAAAGAAGCTCTCTTGGATGATGGGAAACATCTTCCAGATGATTAGACCTCGTTGCTGATATTTTTCATCCTTTCAGCTCAGAGATGACCATTGATTCTGCTCAAGGTCGTTTGCTCATTAAAGATAAAGAAAACGCTTGTCTCTCGCTATGGCACAGTATTTCCCTTTGTTAATTCTCTTGATTTATGATGCCATATAAATGGAGTTGGTAGCAGGTAAGTTTGGGAAGGAAGGAAGGAAGGAAGGAAGGGAGGGAAGGAAGGAAGGAGGGAGGGAGGAGAAAGTTTATGCTTTTAAAAAGGCAGGCTCTGGGCTGATACATGATCTCTCCTTTGGCTTTCACCTCCTCCTGCAGGGCTGGCCCATCAACTCAGGTTTCACTACTCAATCTGAGTCAACAATCTGTAATCTGGACACTGGCTCAAGATCTGGGCTCAGGTTGCAGTCGGAGGCAGAGGAGAGGGGCGAGGGGGCTGGAAGGGGTGAGGAAGGGAAAAAGGCAAGCTTTGTTTTCCATTGGTCATCCTCCACAAGCAAGGGAAGGCTGCTCGTCCTTCCCTGCTCCCAGCCAGAGCAAGGCTTGTACTGCTGCCGTTCTGAAATCGCCTGGCTGACACTTGGTTGAAGTATATCAGCAGGACACATATGCTTCAAAATCAAGGGCAAAAGTTTGTTGGACAGGCTCAGATTTTGAGTTCTTTTCATCTTTTTGATACCTGATCCCTTGGCATAAGCTGCCTGCAGTGAAGTTGCTATGCAGATATACAGTTTCTGGAAAGTTATACCAGGAAAGTGAAGACTTACCAATGGATTAGCATTTCACAAAGAGACAGGATAAAGTGGGCTGCAGTTAGATTTAAAAGCTTTTTAAAAAATGGTAAGGAAAGGAGAGAAAAAGTGAATTAAACCTTTATGAAAAAAATATCTTCCCCCAAACCACCCTGAAAGGATCAATACAGAGGAAAATATCTTGTTGCTCTCCTGGTTTTTAGGCTCGCTCAGTCTAACTATTTATATAATGTGTGGTTCTGTGTGTTTAAAAACAGTAATAAAATAAGAGGGAAATGGTATTGTGTTCATTCCTTAATGTTATTTGCTACTTTACAATTAATTTACTTTTGTAAAAGAAAGAAAAGAAATATACAGAAATCTGATGTCTGGGGCAGAAAGCCAAAACTATGGCAGCAGTTTTGTGCTGGTTTAATTCATTCAGTCAAACGTTGGAACAAAAGCACTGTTCTGTGTCTCCGGGTTCTGCCCCCCCTTTCCCTAGCACAGGAAATGTATTATATTTTTTCAACGATAGTTTTTTTCCCCCTTACAATGAAAGAAATACTTTCAGCAACATTCATGGACCATAAAACAGAACCAATTCAAATGATCTCAGTCTGGAGAGAAAATTCTGACTTTCCACTGTGGTCAAGCTTCTCATGTTGGCTACCAAGGATATTATATTAAAGACTGGATAAAACTCACTTAGTAAAACTGAATTTAATCAACTTTTCGCAGGCTGCCCCTCCTACGGCATCAAGTTATGTGATTTTTTAGGTCGCAGACCAAACTCAGTTCTGAGAGAAAATACATCAAGACCTTCTTGGGAGCCACCAACAATGCAAAGGGAGAAGAAATGCACCCGCCAAAATGAAGGCCAGGTTTGAATATACGTAAAAGATACTTTCTTTGTTTCCAAACCCACCACCACTTCACAGTCTTTTGAAACATCCAGCGACCGAGCAACCTTGGCTATATTCTACAGACTGCATGCACGCCAGCTCAGCATTACTCTAATAAGTCACACATGGCTGGTTTAAAGAGGTTGCAGCATACGGATCTGCACTGTGCCCTAGAAAAGGGCCCCCAAGTAGGGACTCTTGCCCCATCACTCCTCCTCCACCCGGCCAGTCTTTTGTGCGCCAAAAGCTCCCTTGTTTCTGGAGTTAGCAAGTGTGCATGGCCTTGGCTCCTCCTCCGCACACATGAGGCCAAGCAGCCAAGGGAAGAGCAGCCAGAGCCTGTACAAGGGCTGAGCTGATTACCGTTGGTGGGTTTTGTGTACCTTGGCTATGGACTGTGTTGTACGGTTTCTTATATTGTTTTACTCTGTTTTCATACCTAGGGTTTTTTAATATGGTTTTTGGGTTTTTTATATGGTTTTTCATTGCTGTGAGCCTCCCAGAGTCGTAAATTTGAGACGGGTGGTTATATAAATTGATTGAACGAATGAATGAATGAATGAATGAATGAATGAATGAATGAATGAATGGATAAATACTTGAAAATAGAACAGCAGCTAAAAAAGTGCTGCTTGCCTACTTCCCTGGGTTGCACGTAGGGCATAGGATCCAATAATAATAAGCAACTGCTGGTATTTTTTTCAGCCCCTTCCCCTTTAACTGTATCCAAAGGGAGAAAGAAATGCAGAAGACCTCAGGAGAAAAGTTGTGCGCGTGTATTGAGCCTTTGTCTTTTCTCCTCCTTGGTACGAGAATCTGAGCTCTGTTCCTTTTCCTCAAACACAGAGCAGTCCTGATTTGCTTTTCCCTTCACCTAAGCACTTCGTACTCCGTTTAGCACATTACTAGCTGGTATTCCTTTGATTGTCCAGCCACGTCATTGCAATGCTTTCCTAGCATTGTCTTTGTCCAGTGTCCAAACCTTACTTCCAGGGCCAAAACACTCTACTTTTCCCATATTAATTTGTTGCTAGTTTTGAGGCAGAAGTAAAAGCTTGTGGGATACAGCTGCCAAAGGTTTCATGTCCACTTAACCATTTTATAATCCATCTTATACCAGATCGTTATGACTTGAGACTCTAAAAATGGCTAGGACCCCTCCATTCTCCCCCAAAGAATGCAGTGCATTAGAAGAGCAGGTTTTTAAGATAAAACGCCTGTCTGAAATGGGTATTTTTTAAATTGTTTTTTTTAATTGAAATTAAATTTACAGGTGAAACTCGAAAAATTAGAATATCGTGCAAATGTTCATTTATGTCAGTATGGCAACTCAAAAGGTGAAACCAATATATGAGATAGACGCATTACATGCAAAGCGAGATATGTCAAGCCTTACTTTGGTATAATTGTGATGATTGTGGCGTACAGCTTATGAAAACCCCAAATTCACAATCTCAGAAAATTAGAATATTACATGACATCAATAACACAAGGATTGGAAATAGAACAATATCGGACCTCTGCAAAGTATAAGCATGCATATGTACTCAGTACTTGGTTTGGGCCCCTTTTGCAGCCATGACTGCCGCAATGCGGTGTGGCATGGCTGCTATCAGCCTGCAGCACTGCTGAGGTGTTATGGAAGACCAGGATGCTTCAATAGCGGCCTTCAGCTCCGCTGCATTGTTCGGTCTCATGTCCCTCATCTTTCTCTTGGCAGTGCCCCATAGATTCTCTATGGGGTTCAGGTCAGGCGAGTTTGCTGGCCAATCAAGCACAGTAATCCCATGGTCATTGAACCAGGTTTTGGTACTTTTGGCAGTGTGGGCAGGTGCCAAGTCCTGCTGGAAAATGAAGTCAGCATCCCCATAAAGCTTGTCTGCGGAAGGAAGCATGAAGTGCTCCAAAATCTCCTGGTAGACGGCTGCGTTGACCCTGGACTTAATGAAGCACAGTGGACCAACACCGGCAGATGACATGGCTCCCCAAATCAACACAGACTGTGGAAACTTCACACTGGACTTCAAGCATCGTGCATTGTGTGCCTCTCCATTCTTCCTCCAGACTCTGGGTCCTTGGTTCCCAAATGAGATGCAAAAGTTGCTCTCATCAGAAAAGAGGACTTTGGACCACTGGGCAACAGACCAGTTCTTTTTTTCTGTAGCCCAGGTAAGACGCTTCTGACGTTGTTTGTTGTTCAGGAGCGGCTTGAGAAGAGGAATATGACATTTGAAGCCCATGTCCAGGATCCGTCTGTGTGTGGTGGCTCTTGATGCACTAACTCCAGCCTCAGTCCACTACTTGTAAAAGTCCCCAACACTTTTGAATGGCCTTTTCCTGACAATCCTCTCCAGGCTGCGGTCATCCCTGCTGCTTGTGCACCTTTTTCTACCACACTATTCCCTTCCACATAACCTTCTATTGATGTGCTTTGATACAGCACTTTGGGAACATCCAACTTCTTTTGCAATTACCTTCTGGGGCTTTCCCTCCTTATGGAGGGTGCCAATGATGGTTTTCTGCACAACTGTCAGGTCAGCAGTCTTTCCCCTGCTTCTGATTCCTACTGAACCAGCCTGAGAGACCATTGAAAGGCTCAGGAACCCTTTGCAGGTGTTATGGATTCATTAGCTGCTTAGAGTGGGATACTTTGAGCCTAGAATATTGAACCTTTTCACACTATTCTAATTTTCTGAGATTGTGAATTTGGGGTTTTCATAAGCTGTACGCCATAATCATCACAATTATACCAAAGTAAGGCTTGACATATCTCGCTTTGCATGTAATGTGTCTATCTCATATATTGGTTTCACCTTTTGAGTTGCCATACTGACATAAATGAACATTTGCACGATATTCTAATTTTTCGAGTTTCACCTGTATATCCAAATGCTGAGAATCTAGAAAACAGCCAATTTGTGCACTGCCAAGGATTTTCAAAGATGGAGGCAGTTTAAAAAATGAATACATAAATCAATATGTATTAAAGCTTGCCTATGCCCTTCCTTAATGGAAACATGTCTGTCTGTCTGTCTGTATTTCTGTTTCATTATATTTGTAAACCATCTCAACCCAAGACCCTGGGCACAACAACAGAAGAGAACAGGATAATAGTCAATGTCAAATACTCTGAGTAAGGAAACAACAACTCCAGTGAGAGGCTGTTCACCATCAAACGATGACCAAACAGTCACCAAAATAAAATGGTGTTAAGGTCCATCCAGAATATGACAAGGGTTGGGGCAGGCATACCGTACCTGAGCGGAACATATTCTGCAATGTGAAGGCCGCTACTGAAAAATAATTTGAACTGTGCATTGTGTATTTATTTTTCCTTCCTTCCAATCAATGTTGTCCTTGTAGTCCAACATTTTGATTCAACACTGTAAGTTCTGCTCCTTAGATAGAAGCTGAGCCTTGTTCTTTTTCCTCTGTTCCTTATAGAAGAGCTGAGCCTGAAATAGGCAATGATGGTCTGACCACAAAGATCATTCTGAATTGTGAACAGACCAATATTCCCCTGTCCTCTTCCTGACAAAATATTTAACACAAACAAGGACCAGTGACAGTTTCTGTTTCATTCATCGCTGTCTTTTCTGTGTTTCAAATAGGATAGGAGTATGTGCCTGACTGCTTCAGGGCAGGATACAAGCTCTGGAAATACTGCCACCCCACTCCCAAACTGATCCGGCTATTCCAGAGAATGCTTCAGGTAAAAAAAACCAACTACATTTCTGATGGGAGCGAGGATGGTGTCATTAATCCATGAGTTGGTGCTGGGTGAGTTACAGCTGGCTACTCTTCTCAGCAGAGAAAAATCTATCTCAGTTGCCTGGATTCACTCTGGATTTCTGCTTTTTCCCCACCTGGAGCACAGCCATCATTAGCTATACTGAATTAGCATGGCTGTGCTTTGCAGAGCCGCCCCAGTTCCGACTGCTGGAGCTCCGTACTTCAGAACTGGGTAGAAAAGCCAGAAGCTCTGCCTCCGTGCCTCCAGTCTAAAGAAGGTGTGTGCAAAACACCGCTGAAGGCTAACAGAGCAGCTGATGCTGCAGTGGGCTGGCTCCTGGTTGGTGTCTAGAAGCAAGGTGTGGTGTCACTTTTTTAAGCAACATCAGAAGGATACTTTGTCAAAGCCTCTATCAAAGTGAAGTGCCCTTTTGAGCCTTTGCACAGGGCTGCAAAGCATGAGCATGTTTGGGGTAAAACTGGGCTTTAGTTATGCTTGTGGTATGCTGGCCAAAATGTGCCAGATCTGATGGGTATTGTGTTCTCATTATAACGGGGAATGCTGTCATATATTTACCGTACACACACACACAAACATATATGCACACACATGCATTCTGAGTGTACATATAATGTGATTTCATTTTTCTGAAACATGACTATTGCTTATCTTTCTGTATTTTTAAAGTGTTATGTATGAATCTGAACTAATGGAACCATTATGCAACATTACTTGACAGTTAGAAATTGGAAGCAATTATTCTCCACTTAGAAATTAAAGAGAGACACTCTCCAAATTGCTGACACAACAATGCACGAATATACTGTATTTAAGACCCATCCCTGACAAGACCCTTCTAGGTCTGTGCATACATGTGGTTGCATACAGTTGTGAGCAAAGGAGGATTGGCAACAAGCCCACTGGAAAAAGTGCAGAAGACTTGATTATTTGTATATTTAACAGCCTTGCCTGCCCAGCAAGAACAGACTTGGCTCATACCCAGTAAGATTCCTATCTATTGTACATGAAGAGGCAGAAACCCAGGATTTTCTCTAGTATGATAAGCATTGTAATGACCTTCGTTTTGTCCAAGGTCATAGTGATGAATGTACTGGGACAGAACACAAGAGAAGTAGTAAAATGATATGACTGCATGTGCAACAACTGCCTTTAATTCTAATTTGGCAGACATGAACAGAGAGAGATTGGATGAAAGCAACAGGGCAGGCCCACCCTAGAACTTTTCTTGCCTGAAGCACAGCAGCAAATGGCCCCATTCTCATGTGCTGCCATGCAGACCATATTCTGGGTCTCCTGGCTGCTCAGGTTATTAAATGTTGGGAGATTGACAGAGGCTACTCAGGTTGTTCGTTCTCTGCTATTACCACCCATCTCTCTTCTCCCCCTTCCTCTTTCTATTCTTTCTTGACTGCTCTGCTGTGGATCTACAGTACTTGTTCCTGCTTTAAGTAATAATGGAGTCAAGTTTGAGAGAAGGACAACACCCTGAACCAAGCTGACCCTGCCTTTGGAGGCACTGAAAGAGTGGGGAGAGGGGGATAGACATTACCACTCCATTTGCTCCAGTGTCCTCATTGAAAACATGCTCGGAGATATGTGTTTGATTGCTGACCTATCTGCCGTTGTCCAAGCCTGGAAAAAATACTTTGTTTTAGCAGTGCAGCCCTTTGCTTTGCAGCACATTGTCCATATATATCAACAAAAATTGCGCTCCTGTGGACCACAGAATTGGAGTCTTGTTCAGTAGCCCAGTACCATCAGGTGCGAGTCAAGATACGTAGTACCCAGGATTGGCTAAATTATTCTACACCTGAGACAAAAACGAATTCCAGAAGCACTTCTCCCCAGAACTAAAATTACAACAAAAACGAATTAAAAAACATGCAGGCAATAGTATGTTGGCTTGGGAAATAGACTGTAGGTTACAGGTCCTGGCTTGTCTAGAATAGCACGAGCATATTTGGGGTAAAACTGGGCTTTAGTTATGCTTGTGGTATGCTGGCCAAAATGTGCCAGATCTGATGGGTATTGTGTTCTCATTATAACAGGGAATGCTGAGATGGCATGAAGGTGGTCTGCTAACTTAGTCTGCTCCTTATCTTACTAACCTCCATTGACCAAAGCCATAATGAACAATGGAAGCCAATATTGTTGGGCTCCTCTGTGGATGATTCTTATACAGGTTGAAGCTCTGGTGAAGCAAATGCCTCTGACACTTGTACCAGAGAGAGCTGTTGTGTCATTGGTGGACAGCTTCAAGGCCAAGAAAAAGCAGCCAAAAGTCCATTAACTCAAAAGACGGGAGAAGAGGATCAAGATTGGTAGATTGTGTGTATGTGTGTGCATGCGTATGCATGCATGAAGTTTCCTATGGGCTGCCAGAAACAGAACTTCTTTGTATGTATGGCTTCCTCATTCTCTGAAGTAGAGCCACTTATCTAATGTTCTTGTATGTGCTGGGGAATGAGAGTTTGGAGAGTTTGGGGATTTTATGCCCAGCATAAATCCTTGGTAGCAAGTTCTGTGTATTTTACTTCCTGTGTTTACTATGGAAGAATAGTTTATGCTCTGTTTCCAGAGTTAAACAATGGCTACAGATCCTCTGGCAACCTGCTGGCTATGGATCAGATCATCAAGGTCCTGCTCCAATATCAGAACCAAGTAGCAACCTAGAGGGACCAGGTGGCTTAGAAGTTGAATCAACTAGCCTAGTAAGCAGAGCAGAAGTTGCTGTACCTATCCCAGACCAAGAACTAGCAGATATGGTTGCTGCAGCATCATTCAGAAAACCAAGCACTTGCTTCCCTGCCTGACAAATAACTGGGACCCTGGAAAGTTTATTACCTTCCTTAATCAATATGACTGATACATCTCCCCAAGACCCGCAGAGGAGTTTCCCACAGACCAATCTCGGAAAGGATTTAAAATGTCCTGCTGACAGAGAGAGCTCCAAAATGGGCAACTTCTCCACTTCTTCTCTTCAGAACAGCCAGACTTGGACAACTATGTCAATTTCATAACACTCCTAAGGTTTTGATGACTGAGTAAAGCAGTCATCACCAACTATAAAGTAGAATTAGTTTATCTAGGTATGCTTCCTGTCTGGATTAGGGTTAGGGTTCATCATCAGCCTTGTGAGGTAGTCCAGACAGGAAGCATGCCCAGATGAACTAATTCTACTTTATTGTAAGGTTACATTAATAGAATCTTGCAAGTCTGAAAGTACATTTCTCCCCTGTCACCATTACAGCCCAAGAAATTAGGGAGGGTCCCCTCTGAGATGTTTGCCACGCCCACAGTCCTTGTGCAGGCTAAGTTGCCTATTAACTGACCATTCCCCTGGCTGTGGCTCTTCCCCCTGTCCCCCAAGGTCATTCCCACATACCATTACATCAACCCAAATAGACTCAGAAATACAACTGCAGGCTCTAGTAGATCCTGGTGTTACTGGTAACTTAACTGATCCTTCATGGCACAAAGATATGCTCTTTCCACTCAGCCTGTTGATCCCCCAGTTCAGTTGAAACTATAGATTGTGAGCTCACATTCTGGTTCCATCTCTGAACACACTCATGTTCTCCTAGTCCATCAAGGTCCTTACACCTTTATTCACTCTCCCCATTATATTTTCCAATAGCCTATGGAATGGACTACCTTCAGATTCACAATTCACATACTGTATTCATTAGGGCTGGGAGGACTTAGCTTTCAATTCTCTGACAAAACTTACAGCCTAAAGATTGGCAAGCCCCAATCCCCATCATCCTGCTGCAGGAACTCCCTCCCACCTCATCTCTTTGGTAGTAGATCCTCCCAATGATTTTGTAGTTACACTATCAATCTCATTCATAATCTGGTGAATCACCTTTGCTGGAATCTGGAACAGATTGTATTGGTCCTACTTGACCTCTCAGCAGCATTTGATACTATTGATTATGGCAACATTCTGGACCACCTACAAAGGTTGGACACAAGAGGCACTGTTTTGCAGTGATTCTGCTTCTTTCAAAGCAGGTGATTCCAGTCAAGTGAGGTGAGGCTGGCTCAGTTAATGCTCATTTGTGGAGTCCTGCACATATTGATTCTCTCCCCCACCTCCACTTTATTTTTTAATATGTACATGAGACTATCCATGGGTTTGGCATAAATATACTGATGTTAACTAGTCATTCATCATCATCCCAAGCCAGACTGGATATACAGTTGATGATTGACCTGGTACTTGGAGGCTATTGAGTCTGGATGAGACAAAACAGGCAAAAGTTGAACCCTGGGAAGACATAGATGCTGTCTGTCCAAAGGACATCTGGTCTTCTGTTTGCTCTGATTATATCCCTCCGTGGAGTGGCACTCCACCTGAAAGGCCAGATCCATAACTTGGATATCCTCCTATGCTTACAACTGCTACTGGATGTGCTGTTGGAGGTCCTTTGCCCAGTTTCAGCTGGTACGTCATTATGTCTACTATCTGGAATGGGAAGACCTGACAACAGTATCAGGATATTACTACCAGGATAGACTATTTCAGTATGCTATACATGGGGCTGCTTTTAAAAATTACTTGGAAACTGCAGTTGGTGTAGAATGCAACTGCCCATGTGTTGGTGGACGAGAGTCAAATGACTGGACTGGAAATTATTAGTCCAAGGAACAAGTGTCTCTGAGCTTAGGATTAGTAATATTTATTAGAAAAAAAGGTTAAAGTGTCAGTATGAGAATTCCAGCAAGTACTTTTACTTTTAAATGAGAAATCTACATATATATAATTCAAAGCAACTCTTTTTCTTCCTCATGATTTTCCAACACAAGGGAGATGATTGTCTCTTTTGAGGAGATATAGTCTGCCTCCACAAATTGCTTTGGAAAAGGCCGGTAGTCTTTTCACTCTGTGAACCAGCCCTGATGCCATTACTACCATCTAACATCTATAATGTGAGTGCTGCATTGGCTTTCAGTAGGTTTTAAGGTACAATTCAATGTTTTTTATTTATTTGATTTTAATCTTTAAAGCCTTAGATTAGTACCCTCCTTGGCAACCTTTCATAAAGCTATTAAAAATTGGAGCCTTTGGGAGTCTAGTGTTGCCCAATGTTGAGAGGCTCCTATGATTATTTTAAGGATTATTGTCTTTAATTTCCTCTCCCCAATTACATCTGCCTGGTCTGGCAGAGAAGGCATGCTGTGGGTCCCGTCTGCCAGAGAATTACATTTGGCAGGTCCCAGGAGGCGGGCCTTCTCTGCCGAGGCACCGCCTTGTGGAATCTTCTCCCCTTAGAAGTGAGATTAGCTCCAACCCTCTTAACATTCCACAAGTCCCTCAAGTCCTGGCTGTGCAATCAGGCCTGGGGGTCCCAGGGGACCGGGGAGATTTTGCGATGGCTCCCTTATTAATTTTATCCCCTCCTGTTTTGTGTGCTTTCATAGTTTATTTGTAATTGTGTTCATGTATTTATTCTTTTTAATTGTACACCACCCAGAATCACTTTGTGTGAGGTGGGTGGCTATATAAATATGATAAATAAATAAATAAAAAATAAAATAAAATAAAATAAATTTAGGGATTACTCTATTTTTTTCTCAACTTTGTAAGCATGTAAGCCTTTTGCAGCCAATCCAAAAGCTCACATTTGAATAGATAATGAGTTTTGACTAGCTTTTGGACTCCTTTTTAATAATTTATTTGGACAATATTTATTTTCTGTAAGCACCATGCTGTCCACATAGAGCAGGTGGTACTCAGTCTTGCAATGATTTGTGACTACAACTCTACCTAATCTAGAGAAACGTGCCTTTGATCTGCTTTTGAGTATTTGGGGTCACACTTTCCTCAAAAGAATTGCAGATGGATCTAGCTAAAGTACAACCTATTCTGGCTTGAAACCACCCCACACCCCCCAGGCACCCACTCAGTATTAAGGATATACAAAGGCTTCTGGGCTTTGCCAATTTTTGCTGTAACTTTTTTCCTAATTTTGTTGCACAATAATTCCAGTCATAGATTTTCTCTCTCACACATACATGTAGAAATATAAAACCAATGCCAGAGTTTTAATTTTTTAAAACTTACTTTATGCTTGGAGTAACAATCTTGTGGGGTGGAGTAGACAATGTAAGAAAAAAGTTTGTTACAATGCATACCATTCTGATTTGTTGCGAGTTTAATTGTTGAATGCCCATGTTTTAATTATAATATTTTTACCCTGAGTACTATTCTTGCTAGATATACATTAAATGAATTAACTAAAAGATCAAAGTAAAAGGGACTAGGGAGGGAAAAGGGACACAAACATTGAAGCCTGAGCAACTTCTCTGGCTTGCTATCCCAGTAATTTTTAGTTCTGTGGCCAATGAATATGGCCAGAGTGTTGCCCTTCAGCTTTCTGATCTGGCAGTGAAAGGCAAAACAAATTCCCTATAGCTGCTCCAACTCTGGCTGATCGACAAAGCCAAACTGGTGCTTTGCCATGATGTTTTTGCCGGGAAGTACTCCAGCTCCCTTAAGGCCCTGGCAAATGGATAAGACTGGAGCCAACTGCCTGAAATAATGTGCATGCTTGGTAAAAGTTACAGTGAGCAAACAAGTATCAATATACCAGGCCAGGGCTCAGCAATAGAAGGACCAAAGTGAGGGCCAGTCTAACCCTCCTAAAGAACACCAGGCAGCAGATATTTCCAGTTCCCAGCTGGCCAGAAACATACACTGAAGAAGTGATGGCTCCAACAATAGATTTTACTAGCAATTTGCTTAGGAGGTGTGCTTTCAAATTAGCTGCTGATCAGTTATGACCAATTAATGTGATAATAGCACTTTAGCAAGTCATTTATTAGGAACATAGGTATGACTGTACAAGATGGTACACTGTGAAGTTTTCTCATTTTACCCATGAGAATGTGAATGTCTTTAAGGGTATAATCAGATCTTTGTTCAGAGGACTCCACTTTGTAAAACAGACCTTTAATTCTTGGCTTTTCTTTTTCTCCTTTTCAGAATAAGGGAGCACGTAGTCTGCATGGAGAAGATATTTGTTAATTCTTCTTTGCTATGAGTTCTTAAAGATATATATCTATGCATGTGTACATCCAAGTCAAAATTGCTAAGGTGGTTTGTTCTCTGTCTAACACTGGCCATTTTCAACTTAAATTTCCTCTTGTCAGGTTTCACACTGGGATTAGGGACACAACACACAATAAACATGGCTGTGCTGAGGATGCAAATCTAACTCTATTATAATACAGAGATCAATCTGCTATCAGAAAAAGATGATGCTTCTGGAACACAGAAAATGGACTGCCTTGACAACGATTTCCTGGAATAAAGATCTGGATCCAGTGCTAAAACTATCAAAAACAATACATTTGATTCCTTATTAAAATAATAATAATAATATGGAAAGATCCTTGTTATTCCTATGCTTGATTAGCACTTTTTCTCTGCCATTACATTTCATAAGATTACTTTGCCTTATGGTAAGATTATACATATAACAATATGGGCACTGTGTAGGCTTCATCAGAACGTTAATCCATAAAGGAGCACACGTGCATGTACGTGCACTCATACAACACATAAGCAGATTCTTTAAAAAAAAACCTTATCAAGATACAAAGCAAATATTTTCAGGAATGATGTCCCAAATATACTACATGCATCAATATGTGCATATATTACATAAGGAATTATTAGCATTTTTGATAGGAGGTCACTGGGAAGTGGAAGAAACTAAAATTGCTCTCAGAAAATAGAGAAGTAATTTGCACATTGGATTTTAGATTGGCAAGTAAGGCAGACAGTTTGATTCTTCTATTTACTTGGAGCATCACCAAGCCTCTCTCTCTCTCTCTCTGTGTATTTAAAAGCTTACTTTTCATCTTCACCCCCCAAAACCCCTAATTTAAAAGAAATTGTTTAGATTCAACACTTTTACCATATTGGTTTTATCTGTTGACTTCCTGAAATAATGAAGACATTTTCTGCATTGATGTTAAAAAGAAAGAAAACAACAGCAAAATTAAGTACATTTTTTACTTGGAGATTTATTCTGTTTTAATAAATCTGACACCAGTCAGGAAGAAGGAAAAAGAACGATAAGAAGCATCGTAAAAATGCTTCATTTTTCCCATAGAAATTTGCCTTTGTTAAGTTTTGAGAATCCATGGGCTCATAAGCTCATCCCCCCGCCCTCTGCCCTCCCTCCCACACCTCAACTTTTTTTTTCTGTTTATTTGTGTTTTTTTTTTTAATCAAAGTGAGTTTGCTTGTTGGGTGTAATTTTCCAAGCCTTCACAGACCTAATAAATAAGGAGCCCCTGTAAAACAGTAGCTTTACTTAAGTGAATCTGTACAAAGGAAAATATAGAAATACAGTATGTACAAAGTACCCTCAGTGCACCATCTCTATAAAGCTCTGATTTAATTGGCTTTAATTAAGACCCTGCTCCCAAGCTCTTTGAATCACAGTCTTCCCAAATGTCTTCCCCTTTGCTAAGCACAATAGCTTTATAGTGAAGGTGCACCCTGGTCACTATTGTGTGAACAATTGCTTTATTCAAGTTAGTAAACAGTTACACTGGATCACAAGGTGATTTGAATGTATTTCTTTTTCTCATTTTTTTCCCTTAGTATTTTGTCAAAATGGGATACTTCCCAATTGTTTTACCAAATCAGTGCTCTAGTGTACTTTTGGATTCTTGGCTACAACTATACAAGTGCACACAAGTAAATTCTACCCTGTTATCCTCCACCCACCAACTGAGAATCAGATTGCACATTTCTTTTAACCATGACAGGAGAAAGCAAATAGTGAAACAAAATCATGGGGGCTTGCTTCTCACTTTACCCCTGTGTTTTCATTGGCTTGGCCATACCTTTCTAATTATCATGAAAGAGCTTTGCATCTGGAGAGATTGTCTCACTGGCTTCCTGGATCACTGAAAAACCATCAGGGTTGAAATTTCATCCAAGTCTTTCATAACACCCAGCAAATATTTCCCCCAGATAGTTTTACACCTTGAGGGGATCCTTTTTTTTTTTTTTTTGGTCTTTAGTTCAACACTCTTGCTCTGTTCCCAAAAGGGGTGCTATTTAGGGGAATTGAAAGAGAAAACCGAGAGGAATAAACATTTACTGAGTTCTCTTGGCATTCAGTCTCTGAAAAACCACAGTATAAACTATTCATGCTGCTTCTTACATCTGTCAAATCAAAATAAAAAATTAAAAGCCAGAAAAGTGTAACACTGAAAATATGGCATTAAAAAGGATAAAGGTGGCCTTTGTAAAAATAACACGGAAAAAGTATATTAGCCAATAAAATATTCTAATAACTCTTCATTTAAAAGTGCATCATGGGTAGGAGATAGAGATGACTCTGAAGTGTCAATACTCCAGTATAACCCCTTCAACCACCTCCCATTAAAACGCGAATAGGTCCAAAACCATACAATGCAAATCACAATTCTTCATGTAGCAGCAAAACCACAGCAGGTTTTTTTTTGGGGGGGGGGGATCCATTTCATTGTCCAACTTCAAATATTTGAACCTTGAAGTCTATGAGGAAAAAAAGTACATACATTGGTCCATGTGGCTTTAGAATCAGAGGAAAATCCTCCGTCGGCAAGAAACCAAAGGTTTAGGGAGAAGGGGACATGGTCATCGGAATGCTGAGTGTACTTTGAGGGGTCCAAGATGTGCTTACAGTCTTCTGAGCCAAAGGCACCCTAGGGTTTTAGCCTTCCCTCTGAGAGAAATGATGGTGGGAAATGGCCTTGTTTTCTTGATTTCTGACCAGTTATGGTGGTGAGTGGACCAGCTGGTGTTGTCTGGTGAAGTAGCACTGATTGCTCTGCTCCCTTTCTCCATGCAAGGTACCCTGTCAATATGAGCATTCCTGTAAAAATAAAAACATGTATGTTAATGTCTACACTACATTATCATGATTCATGCAGTGCTGTATTCTGGTAGGAGATTGGGCATGCTTAATGCAATCTGAAGCTTAATGCAATCTGAAATTAGGGAGTAGATGTTTTACTACTGTTAATTTGATACAATGAGGATACTCAGTTGTAACGTTAAGGTTCTTTTAGGAGTAGAGAAAATAGAAGATTAAGGATGGAAAACATGCAGAGTAAGAAGCAAAATCAGAAAACAATATATTTTAGTTTACTTTACATTAGTGTGTAAGAAATGTCTCTTCAACCCTATTCCTCAAAAAACCTTTGCAGTACAATCTACCAAATTCTCCTTCATAAAAATCCAACTGAAATGGTTACAGAATTTCTTTGGAATCAATGCTTCGTACAACTTTCCAAACCTCTAGAGCTGTCAGTGGCTGTGAGCTGAAAAACTGTATTTCCATTTAATAATTTGAAGGAAAGAGATGATAACTCAAAATAATTTTGGATGGAATGTTGAACAACACTTCCTGTGGCTTACACTTATTTCTTGAGTGTGTCTTTCATCTGAGATCTGACAGATTCATCAAGCACTGAAACAAACAAAACTTTTGGACTAAATACAATAGAGGAATGAAGATGCTCTCCATGAACAATGATATGACATCACTTTGCACTGTCTGAAAATCCCACCCCCTAGACTTGGATACCACTTCCCTCATTATATCATTGTCAGTTCAAGCCATGATATTCCCTGATTCTTATCTTTCCATAAGCAGTATATTAGTGTGGTGGTTTGGCTCAGAAACAAACTGACCAATATCTCCTGTCTGAAATTCAAGAATTAGCCAATCCAACTTATCTCCTATGTGGGTGGAAGGAAAAACAGCCAATTCTGTCTCCTTACATAGTCTCACTGTGTAATTTCAGTACAGAAAAAAATTCAAGAGCAGAGAAACTAAGAAAGCTAATCAACATAACCAAATGGCTGTATTCCTTAATAACTGCATGCTGTAATACCAACATGGAATTAATGGAAGAGGTACTAGCAATAGAAGATCCTATGTTACCCTATTAGATGGCAGTTTAATTTATCAAGGATCAGTGCTTGTATAAGAAAGAACATCTTGTGGGTTTCAGAAATATTCAAACATTGTATCTAGAACCTGAAATAGCAGGAACCCAAATTATGATGATAGGGTAGTTATTTAACCCACTTCTGTATGAATGGGTCATGTGAGACTGGAGAAATGTTGATCATAGTATATGAACAGGCAGGGTTGCATAGTGTTTTTCCACCTCTCCCTCAATAAAGATTCACATAAACAGCCAACCCAACTGCACAGGAACCTGAACAGATGGAGGCCCTAATAATCTTCCATTTTCTAAAATAACATATTGAATAATCCGCCTTGTAATTTAGTTTGCTAACATTTCTTAAAAGATACATTGGAACTATCTTAATTTCTGTGCTTGTTCAGTCCATCTTTAAGACAATGATAATTCACCCCATCTACAGTAGGTAGAATCACATGATTCATGAAGCACTGGAGGAAATAGTATATATATCTGCCCGAAACAACCTCATATTTCCAGTTTAGCTTTTTAGTGGAATTGATTGAAAAAATGGGCACAACTGGAAAATCCTGTACTAGCATTGCACTTTCAATCTCACATGCTACTCAGATAACTGAAAAATATTGAGGATTTATCTTACATTGCTTGGATCAGATATGAATTATAATATGAACAACTTTTGCTTGCAAGAAGTCAATTTCAGAGTTCCTCTATGATTTCAATAGTCTGTACATAAAAATGCCATCAAAGGCACGCAAAATATTTTTAATGCTTTTTACACTTATATCCCAATAGAATGAATATTAAAAAGTAAAGTACCCAAGTTGAGCTTGATTCCTGGTGACATCATAGACACAACCATATAGGTTTCTTGGCAGAAATACAGAAGTGGTTTGTCATTGTCTTCTTCCAGGATTTTTTTTTTTCAAGTTTCCCAATCGAGCCTACAGCCTTGGAATTCCCTGGAGGAATCCCATCCAATGATTAACCAGTCCAACCCTGCTTTGCTTCCAAGTCCGTTCAAAGTCAGCCATGTTCCACCAACTGAGACAATTAATATTATGGTCTTATTATTGAAAGCTCACATTATCAGAGTTCCAATACAATAGAAGGAAAGTTTTGGCTATTGGGAAAATGTTGATATAGACCAATAGTGCACCATACTCTTTAAGTAACTGTAATATAGTAATTAGTCTCCTGAGCACAGTATATGAACATTCATGATGGTGATGATGATGATGATGATGAAGCACCAGAATTCACTTAGCTCCTTTGGGACAGAAATGGGTTTAGAGCAAAGTCAAGGCCATGATTTTCTTAGGGAGGTTCTGCTGAAATAACCATAAATTTTTAGCTCTCCAGGTGGTATGTTCAGACCCACATATCCTTTGGGGTTGCTGTTCATTCGTATGAATTCTGTTCTTCTCAAAATCTGAATGCATTCGACATTTTTTATTGAAACCTTTGCTTTTGAATAACCATTTATATGTCTCTCCTTCCCCATAAAATGAAATAAATGACACTATATCACTGCAGTTGGGAGAAACATATTATTTGGGGAGAAATAACAATGTGGGACCCATGGAGAAAGGAGTATGTAGTTATCTCTGAACATTCTTAATCAGCACTAACTACTATTAACATTCAGTGTATTTAGTTTTCTACCTCACATTCCTTTGTTAGCTTCTGCTCTTCTATCTCTTCTCTCCCCTGGTATATCTTCATCAAAACTGGAATATTTTTTCAGAGTTCACTATATTATATTGTGGCTTAGAAGAGGTAAACTTCACAGCTGTATGTGCATAGCGCTATTACTTATTCATAATTAAAGAGTACTATATAGGAATCCTGCACGGATTTGACTTATTTTCTTAATTTCAACTTCAGGACCCAATTTTCTTCCTTAAATATTGGGAATTGCTGAGTAACCATGTTCTTGTGCTGTGTTTCTTCACTACATTGGACTTAAGAACTGGACTTTGATGCAAGTGCACAATTGATGCTGTATAAATATTTTCCTTGCCTTTGACTTTAAGCTCTCAGGCAATAAGTTGCCTGAATACTAATGCTCTCTTCATTTTTAAATGAATTCTAGTATTGAGAAAATTATAGTGTTTTGTGCTACTAGGCTTAATAAGGATTTTTGTGTGTGTGCGTGTTTGAGTCAATCTTGACTCCTGATGACTGCCAGGACAAGTCCCTGCAGTTTTCTTGGCAAGGTTTTTTGGAAGTGGTTTGCCCTTGCCTCCTTCCTAAGGCTGAGAGAGAGTGACTGGCCCAAGGTTACAGCTGGCTTTGTGCCTAAGGCGGAACTAGAACTCACAGCCTCCCAGTTTCTAGCCTGATGCCTTAACTACTACATCAAATTGGCTCTCAATAAGGATCTTAGGAAATCTTATCTTCTTGCAACAAGTTGTATATAAGTCCATCATCACTGTCTTTCATGAACTGATTCATCTGTGGTGCCCATCCTGTACCTGCACTGTTTCTACATTTTAGTACAGTTTTCTGCAACCCTGGGCCTTCCATATGTGTTAAACATCAGCCCTCATAATTACTGAAGTTCAACATCTCTGGAAGACATTGTCGGGGAAATCTGTGTTAAGGTGGAATCAACTGCAGGCTCTAATTTTTGTCAGCAGTGCATGTTCTAAATTAAGAGTTAGTAAATGGTGGTCAACTTGTGCAATGGGGCTTTCAGTTGGTCATGAAGGTGCATTAAAAATAGATGTTGTGACGGAAGGGATTAAAGAGGATTGCAGCTATGCATGAAACGGCAGTTTGGTGTAATGGTTAAGGTCCCAGGCTAGAAATTGGGGGACTGTGAGTTCTAGTCCTGTCTTAGCCATGAAGCCAGCTGGGTGACCTTGGGCCAGACACTCCTTCTCAGCCCTAGGAGAGGCAAGGGCAAACCACTTCTGAAATCTTGCCAAGAAAACTGCAGGGACTCGTCCAGGCAGTCGCCAGGAGTCAATATTGACTCGAAGGCACAGACACAGACACACACATGAAACTGCAGTCAGCTCACTATGCATCCTTTTGCATAACTGTTCATATTCCATGCTTTTTCAAAATATCCTGGAAAAAGGAGTGATATCTTTGGGAAAAGACCTTTAAATAGCAGATCAAGTAAGTCATACAAAATGTACAACTATCAAAAGTATCAGCATGCAGCAGATAGTAACAATAGCAAGTTTTACACTTCAGGAGGATTCTCAGAAATTACTTAAAATTACTCTAAATATAGAGTGAACAGGCTAACGGCAGAACTGCAAAGAATTCGAACCTAATAGTTTGCTTCATTTTACACTACACAAGCACTTCAATATGCACATTTCCAAAGGAAATAATTTTGTTACACACTGAGTTTTCAAAACAAAGATTGGAAGTTCAAATTTAATTGGAGGGTGGACATTAAACATAGAGGATTTTTTTCAAAGAGTTTGATCTTTTTGTCTCTAGATATTTATTATTATAAATTGGCTTAAACTTTAGAAACATTTTAGAAACACTTGAAAGACTAAGCCAGCTGCTGGGTGGATATTCTTACAGATGAAGAAATATGTTAAACTGGAATATAATTCTTTCAAATACCAAGAAGTCTGGGGAAATAAATCCATGGATACCAACAAAGAGACCTAATATTGTGGAACACTTATGCAATGGGAAGTTAGCACCTGATTTTCATTGAGTTAAATAAACATAACTTTCTTACTAGGGGATCACATTCAGGTGTTTAGCCAGACTTGTAGAGTTTTCATATTTACCTTTTTTTCATTCCTTTTCTGGTGCACAAATATAGTTCCAGCCACAAACACCCTTCACAAGAGTACAACAGTTCCCACATGGTACCTAATGGACAATGCACAGTGGAATTGAACAATAAGGTTCAAATCTAGTACAAAATTTTACTATTATTTAATTCACTTCTATCCCGCCTTTTTATGAGTTCAAGGCGGCTGACATGGGGAGTTCAAAGCAGTTTAGAAAAATCCTGTGTGGTGGGTTGGGCTAAGGATGACTAGCCTAAAGTCTCCAGGTGAGCTCCATGACTGAACAGGAGTTGAACCTGGCCAAGTTATTAAAATGCAAATATTTCTGGTGATTTACAGAGGTTGGAGTACAGTTTTTATCATCCCCACAAATAGCTGTGATGGGATTTTAACTCAATATATCTGGAAGACAGCTTATTGAGAAAATTGTTCTAAATTTTCCATGGTGATGCTACTTTTTTTCAGGTAACACATATGGAATTAGAATTCCAAAATGATAGTAATTAATGTTGAATTATAGCTATATCTTTTTAAAATGTAAAAGCAAAAAGATACATTAAATTTATGCTGAATGTTCAGTGAAACTGAAGATGGATGAAAAGAGAGGGGCCATGATTGATTTTAGCCCAGGGAAGTTTCACTCTATGGGCACAGTTCATAGTCAGATTAGAAGTTTAATTCTCTATTTGAAAGGATAGAAATTTAGTTTTAATATATAACACCTATAATGCTTCTCCTCTCCACTGATTCTCTCCAACTTGTATTAAAAGTTCCCCCTGTAACCCTGCCTTTCCATCTGTAACTCTGCCTCTCCATCTTGTCTCCTATATGCAACTGTATTCCCCATTAATTTGGCAAAGCACAAGGTTGAGACTATGCATCTTCTAGGGTAAGGTCTAGTTTGGCTCTAAGCCAGTGTTATTAGCTGAGTTGGTTTGCATATTCTTGCCTTATTTATTTTTATAATGGATAAGTTTGAATTTCAGAAAGAAAAATGGTTTCAAGTTGTGGCATAACTAAGAATCCACTTAGGATATCTAAGGATTCAAAATGTTATATCTATACAAAGATAAAGAAAACCTCAGAGGTCTGCTGTAATTCACCTTTCATCCATGCTTGCTCAGTCTGCTGTCCTGCCCCACAGCAAGCAAATCTGTCTGTCTGTCTGTCTGTCTGTCTATACACCTACCTGATAACAGCAGTGATTTGTTAACTGGAAATATGCCATGTAGGATGAATTACGCACCCCTTCCTTGCCATTGTATTGCTCAAAATTGCAGACTTTTAATTCAAAAAGAATTTACACAATATGCTAACCCAGTGTCAAACAAATCACATTGTAGCTTACAGTGATATACATAAACCTAGCCAATTCTGGTTTATTCACTAAATCATGATAGGTCAAACCATGGTTTAGCATGATGTGCAGTCCCAGCCATTAAAAGTTGCGTGTCTTATGTACTGAAGAAGATGAGCTTCATGAGGCATCACATAAATAGGCACATGGAAGAGGACAGAGAACTCCCATTCTATGGGAGGATACACTGAAAGGGAAGGATGGAGGAAAAACTGCTTCTATTTAGCCTGTTCAAAATACTGCACCCTGCCATTTTCATTGATTTTATTACTTACAAGAATATGTTAAGTCATACATCAAAGGCAAAAAGTCTGCTCTATGGACCATGGAATAAAGAATGATGGATGCCATTTAGTTTCAACTTATTTTACTGCAAATTGGGATTCTTTGGAAAAAAGTGGAGGGATACCAATACTTTTGGCTGTGTCTGTATTTTACCCTAGACATACATACATTATAAAAAAATTGAGTAATGAGAATATGACCAGATAAGATGTAAACACTTTATGGAAAGGAATGTAATGGAAAGTTATTTTAATCCTAGACAGATCTACTCAGAAGTAAGCCCCATCAAATTCAGTAGAGTGAATTAAATACATTTGTATAGGATTTTGGCCATAATAGTGGATTATAGAGATATAGAAACAATTGAAAAAATTAAAAATGATAGTAGGACATTTTTCTTATAAGCTATAGTTAGGTGAATATGAAATGTAAGATTTAAGTAATATTTGTGTAGATAAATTAACATAAAACATATAAAGCTATATAGTCTTGACTTGTGGATTAGTAGCACTTTACATATGGACACTTGATGATTTTAAATAGTAAGACAAAACAACTTTTTTCTATGTATATGACTAATAGATGGGAAATAAATATAAAAATCATGGCAACAGAATTCACATTGGCATTGCAAATGCAGATATTACAAATTTTCCCTACGGTGCTCCTCCTGTGCTTGCTGCTGCTGTAGCTTTTAAACCAGAGCTTCAGAATGAAGATAATCAAATACCACAGATCCATGTAGCATCTGGGGCCAAATGTTTGAATGCTCAAACATTTTTATTTTCAGCATCGTATTGATCTATCAAATCTATATAGCCACAATATTTAAATGTTTAATATGTTTTCCAGGCTACTTGAGTAAATATAATGATTCAGTATATGTTTAATAAGGAACCTAAAAGCATATTGAGCAATTATACACTACTTATTTATCCAATTGCAAAGCCACTTAACTCTTTGTAGACTCTGGGCAACTTACAGATAAAAAAGAAAAAACAATATAAATAAATATGAGTTAAAAGATTCTGGCTGACTGGATCAAAGTGACAAAATACAGTCACAATTTGTTGATATAAATTGAAAGGTTTTTGGTTGTATTCTGAACCATCATTTAAATTTGTTTCATTTTAAAAATTAAATATCTTTGAAATTCCACCTGAAGAGATTAATCTCTTTCTGTACTCCCATATTATTCACCATAGTTAAAATAATGAATGGAGAAGACTGTAGTGGACTAAAATATTGAGGTTTATGCAAGCTTACTATCACTGGAAATCAATTAAAGCATTATGGTCCTCTAGATATCTGACCTATCTTGAATGTCAAGCAGGCCAGTGACCTTGGGAATATTCTAATTCCAGTGCACTAGAACAAAATCAGGTGGATGGGCACACATAGAACACCTCTTGGCAATTCAAATAGAAATCGAAATACATATTTTCCCAGGATTGGGTTGCAGGTATGGGAGGTGGCTGTGTGATTCTGGGAAAAGACACAGCTGCTTTAAGGAGTTGCCATTCTATGTTTTTAACATTAAAATTCTAAATGGTACTTTTATGGGCAATAATTCCACTGTGCTATAACACAAAATTATTTGTTGAAAGTTAAAGGATACTTTACCAATTTCCATAAAATTTGGCATGTTATCTGACAAAACATCAGATGAGCCAAAGTTAGGTGGGCTCAGCTTATAAATCAAGGGAAAAGTCTACAGTTATTCACAAGATAAAAGGACAGACCAAACAAGATTTTTTTTAAAAAAAAGAATAATATTAATTTAATTCTGTATAAACTGAAAAGTTTAAGTCCCACTGCATACAGTAGAGCTTATTTCTAAATTAACACGTACAGGATTGCATAATTAGAAAGCACAGGATATGAAGTAAAGCTTATTTCAGCTTCTTCTAGTTATTCAACTGGTAGTCTAAATTTACTATGGAAATAAAGGGTATTCAGTCATACAAACAAATAAGGAAACTCATATTTGCATTGCTGATCCAAAAACGTATTTTTCCAATAATTCATATGTTTATTAGATACCATGTTAGGCTGCTTTAACCCCATTGATTTAGGAGATCTCACTGTAGACAGGTCTCCTAGAGTACAAAGAAGTGAGAACAAAATGGAACGTTGCGTCACCTTATTTGTTTTGATATGGTTGTTCTTCATATTATCATACTTCCAAGGAAACAGAGTTCAGTCCACTAAAACGTATGCCATAATAAATCTACTTGTGTTTAAGGTGTGTCACACAGCTCTTTTTTATTTTAACCACATCATATGTTAGCAAATCAGCAGCTGGAAACAGTGGTAAATTTCTGATCTTTATACTTTAAAAAAGTTTCCATTGTATTGTTTTTGCAACACGTTTCTGTCCCTAGTTGCCTAAGCTAGCAGAATGGTTAAGAATGTTGAGTTGCTCAGGAATAAACCAATTTTTACTTCAGATTCTGTGAGAGAAAGAACAGATGACAGAGAAAAAAAAAGTCACATTAAGGATTAGTAGGAAGAGGTCAAGAAAGATACGGGTCAAAAAGGAGGGGCAGGTGTAAAATAAGACCTGAGATAGAATCAAAAAGACAAAACTTGAAGGATAAGGAATTAGTCAGAGAAGACGCACTTGAGAAATTTCATAATACTTAAGACACCATATGCCACAGACAAAAATGCTAGGGAGACTGGTCATGTGAGAAGGTGAAAAATGGAAATGGGACATAGGAAATGTGTAGTGGAGGCATGGAACTGAAAAAAAAATAGTAGAAAGTAGGAGTGTAGGATTATAGCAATATAAAGCCAAGATTGAAAATGGGAACCAGGATTATTAATTAGAATCTAGGTCCTGTCAAGAAATGTTGCTGGTTGCGGCATTTACTATCACTGCAGCACTATGATCCAACTACTGGAAGGAGACAGTGGGGGTTAAGAAGCATATGGGAGTGAACTTTGGGGGGTTATCTCAGGGGTGGTCAATCTTTTTCTGGCTTGGAAGTATACCTTAGGCCTGTGGGTGGTATAGTCTGTGACATGACACCGGTTGAGTGGGCAAGTCCAACATTTTCAGGCCCATCTTGTTTTGGGGGGGGGATTTTTAAAGGGACACAACTGGCCCTATGACCCACCATGTGAAAAATCAATCCAATTGGGGGGTTCATTGGAGGTTAAAAGGTATAATGGGTACCTTATGCCCCTACAAGTCTTTGAAGGCATTCATCTCTCCCCTTAACACCCCACAACCAAAAAATGCAAAAAAGGATTTGCCCACTACCTGAAGGATCTGACAGTTGGAAATGGTGTGCTTACAACCAAAGAACTGCCTACCCCTGGATATATTTTACAGGGGTTTGAGACCTTTTTATGACCAAGACCCCCACTTGGAATCTAAGTGCCATACTAGAAGCCATGGTCCAAAGAAAGGGCAAGGCTAAAATTGGTTTAACACAAAATTTAAAATTAAATACAACTAATACAGTTATTTCCATTTTTTTCTGTTAAATTCCAAGGAAAATTCATCAGCAATTTTTGAAAGAGCTTTGAGTGGGTTATGCAGGTTATACAGTCCTTACATAGCACAAGTAGACTGTAGATGTCTTACTTCTCTTATTTTAAGAAATCAAAACAACTTGTGCTTTTATTTACAACTGTTATTGATTTTAAACTATTGGGCTGCCTAGTTTGCTGATAACAAAATATTCAAGATGGTGAAAATCAAAAGTGATTGTGAAGAGCTTCCAAAGGGTCTCTTTGAACAAAGCGAGTGGTCAGTGAAATGGCAAATGCGGTTCAATTTCAGAATGTGTAGAGTGATTAACACTGAAGCAAAAACCTTGATTTCACATATAACCTGATGATATCAGACTTGTCTGTAACTAACCAGAAAAAAGATCTTGAATGAATAGCTTTTGAAGGTGTCAAAAAGGTGCGTAGCAGCTATGGAAAATGTAAATTTTAGGGCTCATTAGGAAAGGGACTGAAAAGACTGAAAATTGCCAACATTGTAATACTCCTCTTATACAAATCTATGGTAAGTCTTCATCTGGAAGATCTTCCTCACCCATTGATGCAGTGATGCCCACTAATTTAGATGGCTTTAAAGGGCCATCTTTAAAATTATATAAATTCATGGAGAATAGATCTCTCAAGGGCTGTTAGTCTTGAAGACTCAATATTAACTCAGAATTGAGGGGTTTGGTGCCTGAAAACACCAGCTGCAGGTGGAAATGAGCTGTTTCCATCTCCTTTTTGTGTTTCTCCTCTAGTTCGTCACTATGAGAAACAAAATCCTGCGACTTTGGTATGATGCAGCTATATTTATGTTCCTCTTAAAATTTAACATTTGTGTCAGGGGATTATGCATGTTTTATCATCTTTTTCCCTTTATATAAAAGATATTAGATAAAATTAGGAAATTAGCAGAGCGTAAGGTTGCACTTAATCTATGCTTAATACCATTTAATAATGATTGAAGTGACTTTTAAAAAAAGATATAGATATGGTAATTAATTTGCTGTTTCCTGCAAAACTACCTCTGACCGAATGAATGAATGAATGAATGAATGAATGAATGAATGAATGAATAAATAAATGCTGGCATATTGCACTTCCACGAAAAGTAAAAGAATTAAGCCCAGTTTAGAAGAAATACTGCAGATGCTTCATACAGACTCCAATCCTATGCACATTTACCCAGGAATAAGCATAACTTAATACACAGTGTATTACTTTTGAATAAAATGTGATGTAAATTACATATTCATACACACACACACACACAAAAGTAACTGAAGAACTAAAAATGGGATTTGGATTGGGGGGTTTAATTTAATTATTTTCTTCTGTGTCATATTTTATTTATTTTATTCTATTTACTAAATTTATTATGATCACCCACTCCAGAAGATGCCTGATATCCCTGATATGCAGTAAACTTTTTCCCCATTACAGAGAAAATAGTGCTCTAATGGTGAGGTATTGCCTCAGTCTAATCATTTCTCCACCTCACCTGCCCAGTGAATACTTTTAAAAGTACAGAAGAAACCTGCCCAGAAAGCTATTAAATCCCCTCCTCTAGCTAAGACTCAGTGTGAACAACCAATGGATTTAATAAGATATTTTTGAGGATTAGGCAGTTGATTTACAATGGTGGCCGCTGTTTTGATTTTCCTATGGAACCAGGTAGAAAATGGAATAATTATTTTTAATGTAGGTTGTTATACTTTACTGTTAGTTAAGAATTCAATGCAATTGCTACATTTTTTTTAATTGGCAAGGATGCATATATCGGTTAAATAATATTCATTATTATTACATCTGTTAACCTTTAATAATCCATGGAACTTTAGTAACTACATAACACTCAACAATCCCAACAGAAACAAATGCACAAATCTACAGGAAGTACTGCATTTCCTGAAATACAAAATGTTCTAGAGTACTGTAAACGTTATAATATTGGTAACAGAACAATTTGCAGAATGTTCACAAGGAATACATAACAGCACAAAAACAATTAGGTGGAAAGATCCTTAATATAATTATATGTCTGTCTGTCTGTGTGTATAGAGCAGACCTGACTATCACATGATACATAAAGTAACTCAGGGTTCTTCCTCACAGCTGTATTGAAGTGCTAGCCACCAGTGCTTGAGCTGGCAGAAAACTATTCCAGTCTAAAAAAATTGTGCCCCCCCCCAGTCCCTCTCCTGCCATAGCACGATGCCAGCAAAAGGTGCTATCCTTGTTTACAGTGTACAAGGCACATTAGGGATAGAGAATGATGGCTTTGTTTTCCACCCATCCACTGAATGTCAGTCAGGAGAAAGCATCTTCTTGGCATGGGTTGGGGCTGGGGCTGGAGGATGAGGTACGTTTTGACAGATGGCTAGACAGATCAGTTCAGCTATTTGTCAAAACTCAGTCATAGAAATATTTTGTCAGGGTGCCCTAAAGAGAGGGGCTTAAGCCCAATTCTGGAGTAGCCTTATTCCAGTGCTAGTCCAGAAGAGTAGTAAATTTATGCTCAAAAGCATTTTGACAGGAAAGGGAATGTTGCACCCTGAAACATCAGACATACAGCCAACAATCTTCTTCTGCTTTATTAAGCAGACTTCCCTTCACCACCACTGATCAATTGCTGTTCAACTGCTGCAACGTATTGCCTGATTAAACAGGAAACACTACTTTAACCCTAGAACAGCTAAGAACAACATATGGGGTGAGATTAAGGCAATATCATGAGGAGAAAAGGGATCTTCCTGGGGAGCAGTCATACTATGGCTAGATACTAATGGGGAAAGCCCTCAGTATAGTATCACTGAAACAAACCAGTATTGAAATATCAGAAGTCTGTATCTGCTCTGCAAGCATAGACATAAAAAGCAGAACATCAGTGAGATTAAAATCCAGAATGTGTATCTCTCATATTAGGTATTTCTTCAGAATATTATTACAGCTCTAATAAGATGTAGTGGGCAATTATATGTTTGATAATTCTGTGTCAAAAATAAGGTTCTACAAAACCTTATTGTGTTCTACAAAAAAAGTAATTTTTTGTATACTAGGTTGCCCTAGCCAAGGAACATTAAAAGTGCATATTACAGCAGCATAAAGAAAACTTTTTAAAGGCAGAGAAAACAGAGAAACGTCATGGAGAAGTGATCCCACAGCATTGTGACTCAACAGTTAAGAATCCTACTAGTAAGCAGCATCTGAACTTTTATCTCCACTCAAACAAAGCTTGCAGAAACTCATGAAACTGTTCTTGGCTACTTTAAAAACTATATGTTTCAGAAAATATTTGAAGAAGATTAAAAGGCATGATTTTACATTTCATGTAATTCCAAGTTTTAGAATGGTTCTTCCTAAAATTATCTTAAAATGTACGGTGATAATTAAACCCACAAGTCCCAAAATGTTGTTTTACAGATGACTTAGCCCTAGAGACCAGGTTAATTTCCTGATCTTAAAAACTAACACTGAAAAGGATCCTTTAGTTAGCATATATATCTCACTACCATTTCTTTGCCAGAGTTGTAACAGAATAGTCCATGAGCATAAAGAAACAGACACTGTTGATGTATGTAAAACAAGTACAAAAATGTTGTATGACAAACACAAGACATATGTAATGAATTTAAGGGAATGAGTTAATTAACTCAAATCTTTTCCCCTGCTTCTCAAATGGCGACCTCCTTATATTGTTACGTCTACCTGAAAATACTGGTATCAATTCTACTCACACAGAAGACTTTAGGGATTACACAAACCTTTACTTATTCTGATTTCGAATTCGGAGACACCTCCTTTTCAGTGGTGGCTCTAGATCTTCTGGCCCCGTGCTGAGAATTGGCGTTGAAATAATGCACGGTCCAATAGCAGTCTTTTCCGCTGGTTTGGGCACAGGCTGGATGACGCAGCCTGCTTTGGGTAACATCCGCAAAGCATATGCATGATCCTCATCAGCAGGATTGTTAAGGTTGGGATCTTGTTTGTCTCCCCCAGACAGAGATTCTTCCCCCGTCTTCTTACCAGACTCTCCTTCTCGGCGACAGTTTGATGTACAGTTGTTTTCCTTAACTGATTCCAGCTCACTCACTGGCAACTCCTCCAGTGAGGAGGGTTGAAGCTGAGTCTTTTTCTGCTCTTGGGGTGGTTCTGAGTTCTTAGAAATCTCTGGGCCTTTTGTGCCATTCACAATGACATTGCAAGCTGCAGCTGCAGCATTTTCTGGGGTGCCAGAGGCAACTGGGAGGGAGCCGCTTTGAGGTGGGTCACTACCAGCTAATGTTTTTGTTTCAGTGGGGCTGCAATTTTTTCTGCAGTCGTTGCAGTTCCTTTTATCTGAGCTACCAAAAGTCAGATTTACAACACTGCTAGCTTCATGTTCAACTTTGACTTCAGCATATAAAGCCCTGTGGATAACATTGTGTAGTCTAGACCTGTGACCTACAGTTAAGTCTATCACACCATCCTGTGGTCCCTGTAGTACTGTAGGAAAACCAAACTTGTTGTTCACTGGGCTACTCGATCTCACAGTCAAATCAACAACTTCATTTTTACTGTGCTGTTGATGCACTTGGGTTTGATTTAAGGACTGGCCTGAGCAGCTT
This sequence comes from Liasis olivaceus, assembly GCA_030867105.1. NCBI lineage: Eukaryota > Metazoa > Chordata > Lepidosauria > Squamata > Pythonidae > Liasis > Liasis olivaceus. The sequence goes on along the minus strand of CM061349.1, from coordinate 231,539,832 downwards.
GGTGTTGAATCAGAAGGCTTGGAAGGGCCTTGTTTAGAATTCCTTGGGGACACAGAGTTACTTGTTGGCTTAGCCCCTGTTGTGTCACTGGATGTATTTGGAATGAAGCTTTCCCCGTTGCTCGAGAAGCCATTTGGGGGCTTGGAATCATTGATGTGAGGAATGGGGATTGGAATTGGGATTGGAACAGGAAGTGGAACGATAACAGGATATGGCACTAAGAGGGTTGGTGGTGGCACCAATGGGGCTAGAGATGGCAAACCGAAGTTCATCATCTGTGGCATGGGCATAGGACCATTTGGCATCATGCTTACAGGAGGGAAGGGAAGAGTAGGCAAAGGGACTCCTGGAGGTGGAGGGGGTAGTAAGCCTGGAGGATTTCCAGGCATGGTTGGAGTTGTTGGAGGATGGATATGAGGTGACAGCATTGGCCTATGCATTGGGCTGGAAGTGGGGCCCATATTTCTAGGACCACCTGGTGGTGGGCCAATTCCAGGAATCATTGGATTGGACAGAGGGCTATTTGGATTTGAGGCATGATGAGGTGGCCCTCGAATAAATGGTGGACGAATCTGCTGCAGAATTTGCTGTTCCATGAATATGGGCAAGGGAACTGGTCCACGGTTTGTCATCACCATGGGTGGACTTCGAGGTGGGACACCAATTGGAGGCACAATACTAGCAGGTGGCTGAACAGAAACAGGTGGAATATTTGGATTCTCATTGATGGGAATAGGTTTGGGAACTGGTGTTGGGATTTTAGTGACAGAGCAGTTGGCAGTATCAGATGGAGAGGCAGTGGTAGACGTGGATGGTCCAGGACCTTGAATTTGGCCAGCTGCAGACACTGGGGATGGGGCCTTTCTCCGAGCATCTGCTAGCGGTATATTCCAAGAATCTGGAGTCAGCAGCTGCACCCCAGTGCCTTCTGCTTTATTTTCTACTGGAGGATGTAATGTGCTGCAGAGTCCAGCTGGAAGATTGGCCTGTGTCTCTTTGTAGAAAATGTCCATTTTGTACTGATTGAGACATTTTGCACTGCAGAATTGAAGCCTTCTTTCCCCGTCCCCAAAATCCAGATACTCTTTTGTGTGTCTTATGTGCTTACACCAGTCACACACCTACAACACAGTAACAAAATCAAAACAGGTAAGAAAAAAGTGATTTCTTTTTTATAATGTCATTTGCATTAAAAGTATTTTTTACTTTTGATAACTGATTTTTAAACATCTGAATTATCCAGAAAAAATATATTTCATGAAACTTGTATGCCCTGACCCCAAAATATAGTTGATCTAACATTGTTAGGTATATAGATAAATATATAGATATACACCGAGACACATGCCCACACACAACTTATTTTTATAATATTTAACCTAGTTGTCATCTACAGTGTTGAGCATCTTTAGAAAATTAAAACAATAGTACTGTGCATGTATGTGTGTTTATGTCTATATTCACACCTAAATGATGTTCTGGAAAAGCAACAGGATTGTAAAAAGATTTTTTAAAATTATTATTAAACTAAAGGATAAGGTGGTGTACATAGTGGAACTGAAGTACTGCACAATATAAGCGACTGCCCTATCAATCAGAAAATTCTCACCTCAGAACTTATCTCTGCCATGAACTCAGGAAAAACCACCCTATATTAGTTTACTCAAAGCAAACTGTATTCCATTCAAGAGGATTTATTGCCTATTAATCACATACAGGATTGCAGGCTCAGGGCTTCTCCCCACATCTATAACATAGATGTAATAACCTATGTGACTTTCATTTGGATTTGCCCTCTTTCTTAAAAGATATGAAAAAGTAAGCATTCTTAGGCTCCAGTCTTAAATAAAATGAGTAGGAAGTAAATCTCATTGAACATACTGAGACTTTTGAGTAAACATGTATAGAATTGTACTGTAAAACTTTATATAAATGTTAGGAGATTTTATTATAAAGCATGATCACAGTCCAGCATAACATTAAGAGGCTTAAGATCAATGTCTATAATGGGCCTTAATTCAGATGGTGGTCTTCATGCATAAGCACAGCTGAATTGGTCATGTGGATTTTGACTGACAAATTGAATTGAAGTCATAAAAATAAGGTCAAGGAACATTTGGAAAATGACCCCACGACTTTTGAAAACTGAAAGTAAATCATCTATAATAAGGCACAAGAATGCAGCCTGACATTTTAAATTACTGAAATGCCATAAATAGCAATGGTGGGATAGCATTAAGTTGTATCCAAAAAACAAAACCATCATATAGCATTAGATTTGAGTTCCAATTATGAAGTAGAAAATAATAATAAAACCTGGGTGAATTTCAACTATTCTGAAACTGTGATATTTTAACAAGCTGGAAAGATTATCCAAGCTGTTTGCCCATGCTTTTTCACTAGTCATTTTTGAATACATTTTTGGCAGACAAAAATGGATGCAACCAATTTTCAAAAAATAAGGCAAAATCTCTTATGATGATGATAGTCTTTCTGTACCAAAAACAAGTTATTTTCTGTCCTTCTATTTGGTGTGGTAAAGATATTGCCAATTTTTAAAAAAAGTAAATTACGGTTCTAGAACTAATTAAGCTATGAAAGGTTTTCCCAGTTGTAAGTCACTAGAAACCAAAGTTCAAAAAAGAGACATCCTAGGTTTCGGAATCCATTACTTCAGATAAATTATTATGATTTCATTAACACATTAATACTGCAACACCAACAGCTCTCACAGATGGCAGAGACATGATCTACAATGCAAATATGACTCTTGTTTGCACAAATGCCTTTTCCTTCATATGGCATTTTAAACAAGAATTAAAATGAATAATCTTTCCACAGCTATAAACAGATAAACAGATGTCAGAATTTTCTGTGCCTTTTTTACAGATTTTATACGCAGTGACAGTCTCAGATTTTGTCATTCATTTCATTCTAATAATATTACAAAGACTGAATTTTTTCATGCTGTGTATGATACATATATTGAGATATAAGTATGAGAATGCACTGTCCTTTGTACATCTTTGTACATTATTCAGAACTGGAAAATTTTATTTTAAAACCTACAGAAAAAGACACCATAACAAAATGATAGCATTAAATTAAATAATGTAGTTTTAATAACCATTTGCCATATAAACAAATTGAAAACAACATATGCTGGGCATTTGACTAGTCATATTTGATTCTTGATTTTTCAGTGATAACACTTAATTAGTCTAAAGCTTGCACATTTGTTGAGCAACTCACTAGCATTTCAACAAAAACCAGAAAAGAACCAATATGAATCAAACCTTTTTGACTCAATTTACTTCAATGGGCATTTATCATATATATCCTTATCCAGTCTTGCTGTGGTCACTGGTGTTTACTCCCTGTAACAAGTCACAGTATTCTAGCATGTATCTGTTTGGAATCAGCATGTTGTTGTTGTAGTGTGTATGGCACACTTCCGAGCAATTGGCACCAGGGACAAGCCATTCCATATCTTAAATTATCTTGGTGTTACAGGACACAAACAGGCTCAGACCTCCACCTCATATGAATTAATTAGTTTTACTACAACACTGACAATTATTTTTCCATGTTTTATTGCTTGCAGAATTGCGTCCCCAAACCTATTCTTTTTCTGTTGCAAATTAAAGCAATTTACAATTGGCCAGCCACTTTTGGGAGTCTGATTTTTTTTTATCCTTTCATCTCGCTATTTTCCATACACAAAGTGATAAGGATATAGATCCTACTCTTTCAACTTTCATGATCACTAATCCCTTTTTTCTGATATTCTGAAACAGCCTTTGTTCCCAGTAAGATGAGAACAATTTATACTGCAGAAAATTCCACTATTCAAAATTCCTTCTTTTCATATATATACTTTATAAATAGTTCTCCTTTGTGAATGTCCATTATTTAGTTAGCTTCTCTCATCAGAGAACTGGATCCAGTCTATTTACCCCTCTTTGTTAGCTGTTCTGAAACTCATGCTTTAACAGAAAGTCTAAGTGACCCTTGCTCAGATTCAGAGCATTAAAAAAAACCTTTTGAAATGTTTGCCCAATATTTTTAATTATATAGATCAGAAGAAGGGAGAGAGGTGGGACAGCAAAATCCTGTAATTAAATAACGAATTGCAGTGGGGATGGAGGTGGTCAGAAAACTCACTGATTCCAAGAGAAAAGGAAAGTATCTTTCTATGTAAAAATGTAGAAGTGGCAATACTTTAGAACATACAAATTGCTTTCATTAACACTTTTGGTAAAGCAATGATTTAGAAAGTAGAAAAAGCAAATGGAGGCAAAACAAAGGAAAGAAAATGAGATCATGTTGTAGAAGTTGCCCTGAAAGACATAAAACGGCTCGGCAGTAAGAAATGCAAGTCAAGCGATAAGGAGGAGGGAAATAAATGAAAAACATTAGCCACCTTCCCCCAGAAGAAATGCCAGTTGTAGTATTCTGAAATTTCAGAATTCCTATACTGTATAAATGTTGTCTTTAATGGGAAAAATATGCAAAACCTTTGCGCACTTGATCATAACTGGGGTGTTCAGGGAAGTGGGTGGGGCAGGTGCAAGTAGGAGGAGTGTGATGCCTGTCACTTCTAATGTCAACCTCTTCCTGCTCAAACAATCTATTTGGGTACATCCATACTTTTGGAAATTTAAAGAGATAACCTCCCTTAGGAGGAAAAAAAAAAGTGGATGAAAGTAAGAAAAAAGTCTGATGTCCACATAAAGGTGAGATAACCTGGATGCTTTGTGAAATGATGGCAATTAATTGTGCTCATTTCACATTAAAAGATCCATTTTAAATCTCATACTGTTGCAGTCTGACAATGGACTATGTCAAATACTCAATACTTCAGATTTAGAATAAATCTTGGGAAATACTACTTTCTCAATTAATTTACATTTCTTTCTGCAAGCAGTGATGAAAAGGGGCACACAATCAATACGAATAAAAATATAATAGTAAATAATAATTAGACCCAGGAATCATAAAACATGAACACTAAGTAGCAGCAGTGAATTCAGCATTATTTTCAGGCCTGGGGCAGGCAAGCTTATCCAGGCTGCAAAATGCAGAGAGTAAGGAGGCCAAAGAAAAGCCATTCAAGAGATAAAACTGCACCAGCAAAAAGACTCCACTCTGACAACTTCACTTCATGTATCACTAGGCCATGGGGCAGTTGATTTAATGGAACAGGGAAAACCATTTGAAAGAGGAATTGAAATATTTATGGGCACAGATGGTTAGATGCCTATCTACTAACTTGTACAGGGAAATACAGAAGAAGAAATATCAATTAAATACTATAATATCACAGCAGACAGAATTCATGCTTATGGCAGAGATATTGGGAGAATGGTGAAAGACCAGGTAAAATTTTGGCTAATTGCTTAAAGCAAAAGAAAAATAGGGCAATTATTCCAATTATTAGAGGTGAAAGAGATGCAATATATAAAACTTCAAAGGATATAAATTGTCAATTTTTCAAATTCGATTCAAAATTATATAGCAAACCAGATAATATATTGAAGTAAGATATAGAGACCTTTTTAAATCTACCACACTTAGATGATACACAAAAACAACTTTTATTTGCTTCATTATCTGAGGTATAGATTAATAATTTTAAAAATGGCAAGTGGTAAAACACTAGGATTGGATGGATTTCCTATAGAGTGTTATAAAACATTTATAAAGCTTCCGGTGCCAAAACTTTGTCAATTATATGATGAGATACTTGATAAGGGAATATTATCAGAGGCATTTAATCAGGCTTATATTACAGTTACACCAAAATCAGGTAAACATCATACCCAATGTGCTGATTATCATCCAATTTCACTGATCAATGTTGATACAAAGATCTTAACAGCAGTGCTAGCAAACAGATTACAGCAAGTGATACTGTTCGATATTAAGAATGATCAAGTAGGGTTTATAAAAATTAGGCAAGCAGCAGACAACATTAGGTTGGTTGTAGATTTAATAGACTTGAATAAAAATAAAGACCAATTTGTAATTTTATCATTAGATGCTGAAAAAGCCTTTGACAAAATATATAGACAGTACATGTTTGCTCTACTAAACAGGTATGGATTTCCTTTGAAATTTATAAAATGGATCAGGATATTATATGAGTTGCCCACATCTAAAGGTTAATGGTATTTTTTTCTGCTACTTTCCCATTATTTAGAAGAACTAGTCAAGGATGCCCACTTTCACCCTTGCTTTTTAATATTTGTGTGGAATCCTCGGGTTGTGCTATTAGACAACATAGGGAGATTTACAGAGTTGTACATAATTCAGTTGAACACAAACTGGTTTTATTTGCAGATGACAGTCTTTTGTTTATTTCTAAACCTCACACTATTATTCCAATGATGATACAAATTATAGATGCCTTTAGTAAAAGAGCAGGATATTCTATTAACTGGTCCAAATTGGAATTGATGCCAGTAGGTGAAAATTTGGTTACCCATGCATTTCAGGAATATCCATTTCATATTTGTACTGAATCCATTAAATATTTAGGTATGTGCATACCAAAAGATATACTCAGTAACATGTAATATAAATAAAATATATAAAGAGGTTTCTTCAGATATGGATAGATAGGAGTAATTATTTACATTCTTAGAGGAATCCTGTTCAAATATCTGGAAAATATTTCTAAAAAATAAATTCTTTGTTTAAAATTTTTTTATGGGGTTCTTCGATTCCAAGGGTATCTTTACAGAAAATGCAATTACCAATTAATGAGGGAGGATTCGGTTTTCTGAATCTGGAGCTTACCTATTGTCAAGTATGAAATACTGGAAGCCAACAAGTGATGTTAATTTTCCAATTTGGGCAACATTGCAATATACATATATAGCACCTTTGGTTGGATAGGCAGTATTAGGACCTAAATATAACAGAATTCCACTATCTCTGGGAATGATTATGTCAGTCAGAAAGCTATGGAACATACTGTCTAATAAAAAAAAGATTTGACCCTTTTTCCCATGCTAACTTGACTTTCTGGGGAAACCCAACATTAAAAATAAGGAAGGAGATGGTGATATGGAAAAATTGGATGGAATTGGGGATATTGACTTTGGAGCAATTGATAGACGATGAAGATGAATTTTTAACATATGCTGTGTTAAGAAATAAATATCATCTATCAGATGTAACCCAATGGCAATATTTACAGTTACAACATTTGTTAACGACATTGTTTGGACCAGCAGCATTTTTAGCTTCTGAGACACCTGAGATACTAGAACAGCTTGTTAAATCCTTCAAAACTAAAAGACCTACTATTAGTTTTTAGTTATTTGTTATCAATAAATCAATTTGATATGCAGATGCTAAGTGGAATAAAGAATTAGAGATTCCTATATTGCCTAGACAATGGGAGAGTGTCTTAACTTCTATAGCAAGAGTGCCAACGGTCCTTAAACTATGACTTATACAATAAAAAATAATATTTAGAATTTATTGGACTCCACTACATCGGTATAGAAAAGGACTAAGACAATATTTTGTTGGAGATGTAATAAGGACAAAACTTACTAAGTTTTGGGAGAAAGTAGTGGGCCATGTAAATGTGACTATGAGATAAAAGCTAAATTTTTCAGAGGATAATATTCTCTTGAATAACATATCTAGTACATGGAATTTGACAAGTGGACAATGTAAATGGATTGTCCATGCCTTTGCTATCACTAAAAGACTGATATTGCAGCATTGGAAAGATAAATGTATGGCCCCATTCACTCAACAGATCGAAGACCTGATTATACTTGCTGACTATGAACAGATTGCCTATAGACATAGACTTTGTATGGACAAGTATAATGAAATATGGGAGTCATTTATACAAAATACAATAGGTTAGGAAAAAGAACAATAGTTATATAATTGTATTAGAAATACACACACACACACATACTTGCATAATATTTGGATTAGATAAATATATATAGAATTTAAAATTTATATAACAGTAAAGTTACGTTTACTGTTGTTATGACATTGTACTTTATATTTTTAAAATTATTTTTTCTGTTGTATCTTTTCCACTTATTTTTTTTAACCACTTGTCATGCATTTTTTTTATAATGTATGTATCTTTGTGTTTTGTTCCTTTTTGTTTTGTTTTCTTTTTCTGTTATTATTAAAATTAAAAAAATTTAAAGAAAGGCATCAGGCTAGAAACTGGAAGACCGTGAGTTCACATCCCATGTTAGGCACAAAGCCAGTTGGGTGACTTTGGGCCAGTCACTCTCTCTCAGCATTAGGAAGCAGGCAAGGGCAAACCACTTCCGAAATCTTGCCAAGAAAACTGCAGGGATTTGTCCAGGCAGTCGCCAGGAGTCAACAATGACTCAAAGGCACATACACACACAAAATCTATCTGGCTTTCAGACTTCCTTCTCCTCCTGAATTGGAAAGGAAAAAGAGAAAATTAAGAGTGGAAAGAAAATGCAACATTTTTTTCCTGGGAAAATAATCAAATCCACCTTTTTTATATAGATCACCTGACTAGTTCCCATTGTTTAGGAAGCCATCTGTGGCTATATAACCATTATCAGTTCCCACCTTCCCTTCAAAGCTTTGTACATCATTTCATATGCACTAGCAATCATTCCAATTCATACTTTAAAAGGGCAGACTAGTATTTTTTAATAAATCTGGAATCAGAAGAGCATGAATGATGAATTAAGGAACATTTAACAGAGCTAATATTAGGAACACAGCTGAATGAAAGATTTAAGATTTGTGAAAGCAGAAGTACAAGTGAGGATTCCAAAAATTTAGAGAGGCTATCAAAGGGAAAGGAAGATGGGATGATGCTAACTGCAAGTTAAAGTTTAGACTTTTTTGTAAAGTTTAGACTGCCCAGAATTGTTGGGAGTCAGGTGGCATATAAATTTAATTAAATCATCATCATCATCATCATCATCATCATCATCATCATCATCCTTGGGAAGGACTTGATAGGTGGATAAAAATGCCAAATCCAGTTTAAACACCTGGCTGATTATGCGACCAACAATATTACTGCTACTGCTACTACTACTAATAATAATAATAATGCCAGAAGTAGTTCAGACTGTAGAGGCAAACCAGGGGGAGTCAGCAGTAGCAGAAGCCAGCATAGCTACTGAATCGTTTTCATTCCCAAACCAGGCACCCTCTCCTCTGCCTTCTCCTCGGAAAGAACAAAGCCCTCTAACTAAAAAACAAGAGGAACTGAAACAAAGAACAACTGAGCATCTAGAGCAGCAATGCCAAATCCAGTCTAAACATCTGCCTGACTGTGCAGCCAACAATAATAAGACTGGCACATGCCAAATCACTTAGCTCCAGTTCATCTTTTATTATCCCAATTCTTCTGAATGAATGTTTCACTAGCAGTTTGTAAGAAACTGTGGCGGCACCCTCTAATCTACAAAAATAATTTTTAGTTATGGAAAAAAATCCATTGATTTTGATAAAACATGATTTGAAAATATTAATTTGATCTTACAACAGTGTATCCTGTTAACAAAACTTGTAGACTAATTTGGTAGAATTAAACTGAGTGTTCCCTGTATAATACAGCACACTGATATATGTTTACTTGTGATTTGAGGAAAAACAAGTGCTAAGATTTGAGACTTAATTTGGGATGGGATGTGGCGGAATTTTAACCAGCAGAATTTACTCAGCATGCAAATGACTTCTTAAAATAGATCACACGCTGTATATTTTACAGATAGAAAAATGTTGTTTTATTGAACTAAAAGATATATGTTCAGTCTGTCACAACTTAAGTAATCAGAATGAGCTCATAGGAGAAATCCGTAATTATTCTGAGCATAATATTAGTCAGAAGTAAAATGAATAATTTTGCTCTGTTTTATTACCTTGGGGATATAGCCATTTGTACCATAAATTCATTGACCTCATCTGAAATGATAAATCTTTAAGACAGATCTGATCCATTAATTCTTAAGTGACATTATTTCTACTCCAGTAATTTTTATTCTAGGTGAATAAATGTGGACTATGTGCTGCATCTCTGGTATAATAAGAGAAAGACAGAGAAAGAAAACTAGTTATGTGTGACTTCACAGTGTTAAGTAAAATCAATTGGATAATTACTAGATATTTAGTTCATCAGGGATGTTGTCTGAAACTGATTTATTGTCATTATCCTCCATATTCTTATTTTTATCTAATCATAGAATATATTTAGTAGTCTGTGATTAATATGTGAGTGAAGTAGATTAACATTACCTTTCTTTCATCTCAGTGGATCAGATATTTATATAGACAGCAGCCTTCTCCCACCAGGCCCTGTCCAGATATATTGGGTTACAAGTCTCATATTTCCAGTGAACGTAGCTAACACCAAAGCCATATTGGGTTAATGGAGACTTCCAAGAGTGAGCAAACTGAGCAAGTTCTCAGAATCAGCTCAAAGAAGTTTGGCAGTGGAGTTCAGCAGGAGAGATCAAGGGAAAAGTCCCTAATAATTTATTTCCTCCGGGTTGTTACGGTGCTCCTGAAATCCTGATGAAGGAACAAGGAAAAAAAAAGCCTCTCTATTGTTAGTATCTTAAGAAAAGAAGTGAAGATGTACAGACATCCCAGTAACTGGCTAGCAATCCCTATGGCATGTTTGTATTCCTACCTAAAAATGCCCTGACAGATGTTTGCAGTTAGCATAATCCTGAAGTGGTGCTTGAAAAAAACATCGAAGCATTGGAGCAGAGAGTAGACAAATGTCAGTTAGTAAGAAAAGATGCAGCTTTATCAGGTCAAACAATGGAGGTGCTACAATAGGATCTGACAGAGGAAGCAACTCCACATAAGCAGGAGAACCAGATAAAGGAGCAAACTCAACGGATAAATGTGAGACGAGGAACTTGAAGCACAGAAGATGTTCATCACTCCTGCACTGTAGTTATTAAAACTACAACCTGGCACATTTAGGGTGTGCATATAGTAGAAAGTTCTTGTCATCTGAAGATATGCAAACATTTTGAGTCTTTTTAATTATTATCGGCAATCTTCAGCTAGATTTGTAAAAATGGTACAGTAATATGGTAACTATCCTGGGTACTTAAGAAATTAGAGTAAGTCAAGTAAGATTAAAAAAATAAATGTATTTGTTCCCCATATTATATTAAATACCAGGGAAAATTATTCCTAGGAAAATATTTCTTTTAGTAGATATGAATAAAATTGTATTATTCAGATAAAAAGGATATCACAAGATAGAAGAAAGTATTAATGTTTGTAGGGAAAGAACAAATGTGAAGAAAATGAATATGGTTTCAGAACAGATACTATTTTGAGAGAATTCTCCATGCCAGGTTCACTTAAGTATTTTAAGTCAATCGATAAACTAGTGGTTCATTTTTTTTATGGAAGAACATATACCTTGGATTTTTTTTTAAAGTTATGCCTCTCCTATGATAATTATGGCTTTAATTTTCTTGATTTTAAAGTATATAACTAATCACATTTGTTAACATCAATACTGTACTGAAATAAAAACTAAACTGAATATTTACCATTGCAAGTTCAATTGGAGAATTATTATTGACACCCTTAAAATCTTGACAAGTGCTTGGTTATATTTATAGTAAGAATTCTGTGATTTTTCTAACACTTAAGGTGGTAAGACATATTTGGGCATTATTAGGTAGGAAATTAAATTTTGATCCTAATTCTTATAAGAAATCGATGCTTTGGAAAATTCTTTAATTTTAAATGGTAGTGAAAACTTTTTTTTTTTTTTTACAAATATGGGTTGAAAATGGGATAATTACTGTTAACCAGATGATTAATGATATTTTTAAAACTTTTAAAAGATAATTTACCAAGTTGAATGACAGTTAAATCGGTTGTTATGTTCCTTGTTTGGTCTGGATGCTATAGCAACCTCTGAAACTCTAGTAGCTCTGAATGTGTTGGAGAAGGATTTACAGAGGCTAAATGAACAGCCCAATATTTATACATTAAACACTTTGCCAACTTAAAATTAGATTATATATAAGAAACTTAGGATAGAGAACTGGTATATCCTATATTACAAAATTAATAGTCTCAGGTTTTAAGAAACATTAAGTAAGTTTCTTATGATTTGCATAGCAGACTCTAAAGATTGGTTTTAATCTTTAATTTTAAAGTTTTTTTTTTTAATGAAAGCCTATGAATTGGCTCTTTATCAACAGACAGCAATATGATTTCATATGATCTGTTTGTTTAAGAAATGAATTATAGTGATTTTATAATCATGACATTAATCCTTTTACTATTTTAGAAAAATACAGCAATTTAATTGTACTACAGTATTGTTGTTTTCTTTTTTCCTTTGTAGCTGCTGCTCAGGGAGGGGCTGCTTTTGGTTTTTTTTATTTTTTGCAATGTGAAGCAAAAGCCCCACCCAGCAGCGTGGCACAAGGGGTGTTTTGGCGTGCCGCACTACAGTGACTTTTATCAATAATTTTATTAAGATTTTTAAAAGAACAATAAAAGATAATACAAAGTAAAAGAAAAAAGAAAAGAAAAAAAATACCAAAAAAAATCCCTTTTAAGAAAGCGACTTCCCAACCTCATCATGACAATAAACAATTTCATAATTTCACCCCACTTAATTAAGGAATATAAAACTCTTCATCCCATAATCCATCTCTTAGTAATAAATCAAACAAGTAATGTCTTCTCCTTATTCTAATTGTCAGCAAAAAGTCCAGAGCTCTAAAATATTAAAATTAATTGACAAATATAAAACTCAACTTTCCACACCTCGACTCTTAACTGTAAGCAAAACCCCATTTAAAAGGCAAAAAAAAAAAAAAAAGTATAAGCAAGCCAAACCTAAAGTTTAACATAACATAAAGCGATCATTTCTCCTTTAAAAAAACAAACTCCAATACACAACCCATTCCAAATGCCAACCATTCCAAAGATAACAACCCCAAATAACCACCCATTCAAATAAACATTCTGTATCTCAACTTTAAACTATTTACAAATATAAAGTAATCCCAGCATCCTAATACAATAAATAAATAAATAAATAATATAAATAAATAAATAAATAAATAAATAAATAAAGACTAAAATTTAACCTAACAAAAAGAGCTAATTTCCCCAGGGGCTTTTTGCAAAGGGGTGTTTTGGCATGCTGCAGCTCTGGGGCTGCTTTTGGCCTTTTTAAAAAATTTTTGCAGCCAAAGCCCAGCCTGGCCCAGCCCAGCAGCCAGGTTGGGTATGCCTTATCAGCAGCAGGAGTAAGACAGTGAAGGTCAGTTAGGGTGGCAGAGCACACGGCAGTACAGGGGCAAAAGGGCATAGATGGGGGGGGGAGATAGGTGGGAGGAGTTGAAGCACCCCTGCGGTTGTAAGTGGAGGTGGGCTGCCATGCGCCCAAATTTTGATCACATAAATGTGGGAGTGCTGCAATGGCCATAACTTCAGGCACTGGTCGTAACTCACTTTTTTCAGCACATTTGTAACTTCGAATGGTCATAAGTCAAGGACTATCTGTATTTTGAATGTATTCTCCAACAACAGTGTATGTACTCCACATAACTATGAAGAGCAGAATGAAGGCACGGATAGAAGTTTGAGACTGAGAAAAACATGGTCACGGAATGCCTATTTACTCTGAATAAGATTAAACCTCCAACCAGGTAAACTGCATCTTAGGTAACTGACAGAACTTGATAATGGTCTAGCTGAACTTTTATGTATTGAAAAGTTATAGCAAATGTTATCCTTAACTTCTGAAATGGATAAAGGAAGGATCCGGACAACTACAGACTAATCAGTCTGACAACAACATCTCAAAATATTCTAGACAGATCTTAAAAATTTCACTCAGTAAGCACTTTAAAAACAATGTACTACTCACCACAACTCAGCATGGATTTGTCAAGATCAAGACTTACCAGGATAATCTTGTCACAAATTTGGGGAAGGAGGGGGGAGCTTCCTTATTATGGAAACACTGTAGGCCTAATATTTAAGGTCAGGCTGGATGGAATAACAATTAAACAGATAAATGTCTGCCTTGGAAATCATATGTGGGCAGTGTTTCCAATAGTTTCCTCATCAAACTAGAGTGAGGTATTGAGTGGGGTGCTAGCTGATTCTGTCTTGGACCCCATACTCTTCAACACTTTTATTAACGACTTGGATGAGGTAAGAAATATACAGATAACACAAAGTGCTTTAAAACACAGAAATAAGAGTCATAATGATATCAATAAATTAGAGAAATAGGCTGAGATTAACAGAATGAAATTTAACAGAGATAAATGCAAAGCAGTGAGAGGTAAGAAATGGGCTTGGCAATAAACTTGTAAAACTGATCAACAGTGGTTGTTTACAAACTATGAGTCACACTGCTGTGTAATGTCACTACAAGAAGGACAGCTACAATTTAAGGCTGCACCACAGGAATCATTCCATTTTATTTTCCATTGATGAAACCCCACCTTAAGTACTCTGTTCATTAAGGAGGATTCAGATAAACTGGAACAAATTGAAAAAGCCAATGAAAATAACTAAGGGATTAGAAAATAAATCCTTTGATGAGAGATTAAAAGATCTGGGAATGTTTAGCTCTGAGAAGACTAAAGGGGAATATGACGGCACTCTTTAAGAAACTGAGAGAATGTTTAATAGAAAAAAAGCTGCAACTTACTCTGTAGGACACAGAATAATGGATTTCAGTTGCAGGAAGGTTATAACAAATTGCCCGTATAATACCTATATCTAGCGAGAGAGAGATTGAAGTAATCTATACATTTTATAATAAATTAATCAACGAGAGCTTTTAGATGAACACCCCCTCATGGAGTATGTTCAAGCAGAGACTGGGCAGCATCTGCCTCTGATGTTTTAGCCTGGATTCCTGCTGAGCAGAAAGTTAGTTTCAGCAACCCCTTCCAACTCTGATTTATTAACTGTGGTCTAACACTTTGAGGAACATCAAGTAGGGAAAGACTCTGTAGATCAACCATGTGTTCTGAAAGCTAGAAAAAGCTTTTTTGTAATTGTTTTAATATGAATGAAATCATGGAAGTAAGGCGAAGTGTGAGATTTATGAGCAGGAAATTTTTTGAACTGAAATCTGAGTTTTCTCATAGTCTGGGTGACACAAGGCAAACCACTGTCTCACATCTTCAGCTGTTCGCTGTAAGTTACAATCGACAGTACTTGTTGCTTGAGTACACAATGTAGTTGCGAAATGCTCAGATATATTTTAATTAATTGCAATTTATTAAAAAGAAGTTTAAGATATTTTTGCCAGAATATTTCCAGTCTAAATTAATTCCTCTGGACTGAAGTAACATATAAATATAAAAATAATAAATAAATAATACAGCCTTTGTTTGTCCATTGTTGTTTATTATCTTTGTAACTGCAATTGTACCATTATTGTTTTTGTGCCTGTACAGATGTCTGCACCATATTTTAAATTTGTTGTTTTTTAGTAACTCTTCAGTGGTTCCATATGTGTGTATATGAAAAATGCACATTTGTGTCTTTGTAGACATCAATATAGATGCTATAATTGCATCTGATTATCTTTCAGCTTATGTACTATACCATACATGCAGGGCGGGCTGGCTGATTTATTTATTTATTTATTATATGTCACATTTATATAACCTCCCACCTCATACAAGCAACTCTGGGCAGTGTACAATAATTAAATAAAATAAGAAGTGGATAAAAACAAGCATTATAAAAAGATAAAAAGTGATTTTTAAAATAAAAACATTATTAATTTTTTAAAAATTGTTTAAAATATACATATGTTATATGTTAGTGCTCTGAATTCTTCTTGGGACCACTGAGTATCTTAAGTTCTCTTTTAAATTTCTTTGTACAACAGGTCATACGCTATACATCACAATCTGTAATCTGAATGAGACAGAAGACCAACGAGAGAAAAAAAACAGCAACTCAGCACTTCTCAAGAAGATGGCATTTATCTTACTGAAGCTTGTCCAAATTCAAATTACATACCAAAATATTTCCTTTATTAAATCTGGTATACTGCTCTGCACAGATATAAGTCTTATATCTGTAGAGATATAATAAGCAAGACTTCCAGATAAATATGTATAAAATTGCAACTTTTATGCATCTATAAGACAATTGTTAGATGCCTGCTAAATAGTTATAGGTTTGGTGACTTGATATCATTCTATTTTATTTCTAAAATATATAAGCTACTCAGAAAGTAAAGCCTCAGCAGAATTTATTTCTCTTGAATTGGCAAAATCAACAAAGCCAGAGTCTTTCATTTTTGTTGCCCCAGATGTAGGATTTCAGATGTCATCTTGTTGGTTTTGACCTACTGTTCAAGCCTGCCTAGTTCTTTTTGAATCTTTCTTTTTCTTCTAAAGTGTTCACCACCTGCTTCATTTTGTGTCATCTGCAGATTTGATAATCATCCTCTCAGCTCCTTCATCCAGATCAATACGCTCCTATCCAAGCATTTACAAATATGCTGTTTAATAATCTGCTGAATGATCTTGCTTAGTTGCAATCTTCCAGCAGTATATGTTTCAAGCAGACACCTCTGTAATTTCCTGGGTCTTTCTTTTCCCCTTTTTGAAAATAGGACATTTGCTCTCCTTCAGACTTCTAGGATTCCAGGAGTTCTCAAAGATTAAAAACCAGCAGTTCTAGTCACCTCTGATAGTTCTTTCAGTACCCTAGTTCATTCATCTGACCATGGAAACTTGAATTCATTTTAATTATCTAAGAATTATTTTACCCACTCCTTGTCAATTTTGAGCTATAAATCCTTCTTTCCACTCAGTGATGGGCAGCTGAAGTTTTGTCCCCCTTCTAAGAGAAACAGACATAAAGTATAAGTTGAGACATTTTGCCTTCTTGCCATCATCTATTCCTTCTGAAAAAGTACCTTTCCAGGGGTAGGTTCCAAGTTTGAGTGTCATCCTCCCCAAGTTTCAGTAGTATTACATTGTATTTGCCCTCTTATGTTAGGATTTCATCAATTCTTTCTTCTCATAGTAGACCTATGGCCTCTTTGACTTTCCTTCTGTTTCTGTTGACCCTCCAAAACTGTTTTTTTGTTGTTTGGGGCATTTCTTACACCTCAGCTCATTTTGTGTTTTAGCCTTTCTGACACAAAATCTTGAGAGTTTCTGGAGATTGCTTTGTATTCTTCTTTGGCTATATATCCGCCCTTCTACTGTATTTCCAGTACACGTCCCTTTCTCTTTTCAGCATTTCTGTGGGTATTCACACTGGTCTCTTTAGATGTACTGCATTTTTCCTTCTAGTTAGAATTGTTGCAATTAAGCCTTTGGTATGTCTTTTTGTAGGATTTCCCATCCTTCTCAGATACTTTCAGGAATCCAAGCCATTTGATTTGGCCTGCATTCTGTTTGAGTTCATCTACATCCGCTCTCCTGAAATCCAATATAGAGGTCTGCTCCTTCTCTATTCCTCCTCCCACTGATATCTTGAACTTAATAATAACATAGTCACTTTTTCCCATGGTTCCAGTAACTTTCACTTCTTCAACCAATTCCCCCTTGTTAGATAGGATTACATCCAGGATAACAGATCTCCTTCATCCTCCTTCTACCTTCCGACAAATGAAGCTGTCAGCAAGAAAGAATAGGAATTTGTTGGATCTTTCCAGCAGACTTAGATTTCCAGCAGATATCAGGGTAGTTGAAATCTCAATTATTATTATTGCATGCATCTTTAAAAGTCTGGTCATCTGGCACAAACAGGCATCATCCGTACCTTTTGTCTATCCATGCAGTCTATAATAAACTCCCACAATAATATAACTTTTATTTCTCTTTCCTTTTATTATTTTATTCTTATCCAAATGCTTTCAACAGTTTTTATGTGCTCCAATTCGTGAATTCTCTGCAGGCATATGCTTTCTATAGTACAATACCCCTTCTTTTTCTGCTGAGCCTATTCCTTCTGAAAAAGTTGTACCTTTCCAGGGCTAGGTTCCAAGTTTGAGTGTCATCCTCCCCAAGTTTCAGTAGTATTACATTGTATTTGCCCTCTTATGTTAGGATTTCAGCTTCTTCCAGTTTGTTTCCCAAACTCTATATCAGTGTCTGTCTACCTTGGCAACTTTGAGATGTGTGGACTTCAACTCCCAGAATTCCCCAGATGTTGGCTGGGGAATTCTGGGAGTTAAAGTTCATACATCTTAAAGCTATCAAGGTTGAGAAACACTGCTTTATATAATGCTTTAGGAACATCTGAGATTGTGAATGACACCCCCTACTGGCTTCTTTGTTGTAGTTTCCTGCCAATATCTAAGCCTTTCTCCTGATCTCATGTTTTTCCCTTTCTTGCCTGTGTTTTTGGCCCCAGTCCCTAATGTTAATTTGGCAGAATTTTGATTTGATATGTTTTAATAAATAAACACCAACCTTTCAGCATCTTTTAAAGTATAAAATACATTTAAATTTAGTTTCTTTCATATTCCTTTGCTATTTTAATTCCCTCACATTTGAACATATAAACACCATGTACACATGGGAATGCAATACATAGAAATGTCAAAAAGGACATCTGTTCTGCTCAGGTTTGCCATGTGGAGTGGAAAATCACAGAGGGGAAGAAGAAATGGTGAATTTGTGCCAAGAGACAGCAACAAATATTAAAAAAGAAAGCTAACAGTATCCATCAGCAAGTTCTGCCAGAATGTCATTGTTTTGTAGTTATCTTTTCTTGATATTTTGCTCTTTTTCAGACTGTTTACATTCTGTACATATTATGCATCGATACAAAATACTTTGAATTAAGCATTTCTTCATGGTACATTAACACTAATATCAAAGACAATTAGCATATACAGCAAATTTAGGATGAAGGTAATATAATACAGGGTTTCATGTTTTGTTTCTTTACTGATTAAAAAAACAAAGCAGCCTTAGACTGTATCTCATCAAAAGAAAGATGATGCCCTCATGTTCTTTCTTCCAAGGTGGTTTCTGATGTAGATATGTTTGCATAAGATCTACTTCATATATAATATTAATATAAATATTAATACCGGAAGCCACTTGGTCTCTGAAAGTGGAATGACATTTAAGTTGTAGGAATTAACAAACAAACCTGTGCTAACCTATCATGTAAGTAGCTTGGTTTTGGCTTAGCAGATTGTACTATGCCAGCCACTGTGGCTTTAAAACGATGATCTATGACTTGTAAACTGCCTACAGTATTGTGGTTTATTCAATAAACCACAGGGGCTCTGCAGCACCCTAAAATATTGCAGCCTAGTTATGATGGCCCACTTTGGGATACAAGAACAAAGACTGAAATTAAAGCAAGAGATCTCTCAAAGGCTTCCCACTTTCATTTCCAACCTTAAATCCCAGAAAATAGGCCATGTCCCTTCCATGGACATCAGCCCATCTTGTGGAGAGCAGATAATTCCTCCTATAAACTATTTAAGCAAGCCATGGTTTAATATGATCTAGGAACACAAACCACATGTATGTGTAAGGGAAGAACAAATTTGAATTTTCTCAACTCCCTTTTTTTGCTCAAAGGCAGCCACTACAAGTCATAATTACTTGAATTAATCATATGATCAGCAATGAGAAGGGAAATGATCTCAACTACTTGTGGCACATCTCTCAAAATGTTTGCCTTTACTGGGGCAGGCTCAGTTCTAATTTGGAGAAGAATATCGAGTGCAAGATTAGAGGCTGCACACACACAGGTATCCCCACAACACACTTCCCAAAATGGAAGAACCTGATCCAGTTCTGCTGCTGCTGAATTCTGGAAAGAGGGAAAACCCCAATTTTAAGCAAGGGGACTAGAAGAGGAGGATGAGGCTCTCCCCTCCTGTCTGAATCTCTGCTACACCAAGAAATTAAAATTCCTTGCAAACAGATTATTGGCAAGAGGGAGCAGGGATGATATTGTCTGTTGTAACTAGAACCACAAATCCATGCTTGTCTTAATCAGTAGACTAAATAATAGCTCTGTTAGCTGTGAAATTAGTATGAAAGAGGGATGGCCACACATGGGGCTATACGGCTACACCACTGAGGTCACATAGCAATCTGGAAGGAAGATGTGAAAGAATGCAGACCTGGCCTTGGGAAGAGAGCAGTGAACAGTTATGGGAGGAGAAAAGGTTAGCCAGACCTGAGAAAATAGAAAGCATGAGAGACTCAAAATAACTCCACCTTGATTTTATTTGGTATAAGTTACAGTAGAGAGAGAAACTCTGGCAAGCTTTCAAGATTCTGTAGGCTATTGTACAACAATAAAGGGCATTCCTGGAACTTTTGCTGCTTCTGTCTCTTGACCTTGCTGAAGGGCTGTCAGGAGGCTTGCTTCTGTGTGCTTCCCAAAAACGGTTTATTGCACAATCACCCAGACCCACTTATAGAATTTATGAGAACTCTTTTTCACCATTTTCTTGATTTGTGATTTTTTTGGGTCATTTTTCTTTCCAGAAGGAAAAAATAGCTGCATAGTGTTTTTTCATCTGCAGAGCCAGAAATCCTCCATCTGGAAGCACCTGATGTATGCAAGAAGTAATACAAGGCAGTAATATATTAGAAACTCATAAAATAGGCTCAGTCTGATAAGCTGATGGATTGTGTAGACAGAGCCTCTCCCAATGCCATCTATGCAAATCAGCCTTAATGTGCATTTTTTTATGAATCACTGAAGTATTATTTGCGAGCAATAAACTATAGTCTCTATAAAGCCATTGTTTTGGGACTATTTTTTTTCAGAAGGCTGAGAAGCAGAATATGGGGGAAAAATGAAGTAATGTCCTTTCTGGAAAAATAATTGCAATATGTCTTGCACACCCAATAAATACAAATGGAAATACAGAGAAAAGGGAAGAAAAAAAAAACCATCTATTTTCTGCCCTCCTTATCCCTAGGTGGTGAACTGGGTAAATTGTTTCTTTCTTACTACATTTTCTCCATTACAATAAGCACATCTTCTCCAGTTAGTCATTTGCAGCTGTAAAAGTGCTGAAAATATGGGGAGACTGACAAGATCTGTTCTGTCATAGGAGATAAGCCGAGGAGCAGAACTGTTAATCAAAGTCAGCCCTGTTGCAGCTTGATCTTGCCCTGAAAAACACTGATTCAAAATTTTCCTATGTTTGTGATGCCAATATAAAATATGGGCTGGTAAAAGTTCTCATGTGTGATTCATATTATCTGCATATCTCAAAACATTTTTTTCAACACTAAATCAGTTTTTGTAAGAATGTTCCACGTGTTGTGGAATACTGATGTTTACATAGAGCTATCAAGTTTGCTTGAGATAGCAGAAGTGGAGGAGATGTAGCAAAAGATCGCATCTTCATTGATATCATGAATCTGAGTTCACAACTGACAATGGGCCACTATGGAATAAAATGAGGAATGAAGCAAACAACAACAACAATTGTAAAAAAGACATGTTTTGGCCAGAGACTAGTTAGTACAGTCAGTATCTTATGAGGAGCCACCAAGGTCTCATCTACCCCCAAAGTCAATTTGGGACAAGTCAAATGCAGAGTTTTCCAGTTTTTAATATACTGGAGCTCTCTTAGCTTTTGTGAAGCAAGATATACATAATAGGTATATAAGTCTAGGGTTTCAGAATAGATCAGAATATCCTCAAGACACTTTGCAAAATTATTCAGGAAATAAAGGAATATGCCAACCATTAGTTGCTGAGAAGTGACTATAGTGTTATATAGAGGGACAGGTTTGGCACTGAAAATGTCCATATTGTGCTCAGGAATTCATCTTCTTTCAGTGCCTTTTGTTAATCCAAACTAAGTTCTACAATTCTATGGATGTCTAATTTAATATAAATGATAGCAACTGATAAAATAATTCAACTGACAAAAAACTCAAGGATCAAAGGCAGTGAAAACTGATTCCATGTTATTACTGCACTTGACTGTGTAATACAAATTACATAAGCAGAGTTTACTTCTTTTATTAAAAAGAAAGGTGCCCCAGCAGGTAAGGCTGATGGTCTAATTAACCTTTCTTAAGATTCTTATTTTAAAAAAATTCCTCACAAAAAATTCCTAGCAGCCAGTCCAGGTTCTGACAGAAGGCAAAGCTGACCTACCAGAAGACATGCCTCTGAAGGAAGATCAATGGCAGAATCATAAGTTCTAAGAGGAGAGGTAGACAGTCTGTTATGACTTTATTGCATACATCCTGGAGATCAGCAAACTTGTTGGCATACGTATTCTTGATAAGGAGATACTACAGAAACCAACTGCACTTGTATCTACTGGAAGCAAATATGACAGCAATAGGTGAAGTGAAATTGAACAGTCTGATTACTTCAGCAACTAAAAGGATCATGTTGGGCCAGATTTTGCTGATCTAGCACTGTCACTGACTTAACAGGCTATGCTGGATGAGCTACTGAAATAATAGTTTGGCAACACCTGGAGGACCACAGATTGCTTATCTCTGGGCAACAGCACCTGGGATTCTGCTGAGAACTCATGCATAGACTAATATCCTTGTTTTGGATCCAGTTCCCAGGTCAATCCCTTTGTTTATGCTAACCAACTGAACTGGCTAGCTTTTCTGACATGTACGACGAATCCATGAAGAACCATAGTGTAAGTCATGTTTTAACTGACTGCCTTGAAAACTTACCCTTAAAAATGGAGTTTATCTAATCATTCATGCAAATTACACTTCAGCTCAGATAGCAGTTGTAGCTTCTATTAAGCTATAATTCCCTAAAAAGTGATATTACTGCAGTCCCTTGTACCCTTTTGAGCTATGGAAAAGATTGTTCTGCTAAACTATCACTCTTTCTGTGTGGAGCTCTGCCCAGATTCTAAATATCAAAAATCCTACTCAACCAGTTAACATTTATGTAAGTTAGACTGAATATATTACCTTTATTTGAATGCTTCTGTATGATTTATTGTCTTTTTTTTCCTGCTACTCAAAGCCTTTTTTGTCAAATTCACAGCAAAAAAGAGAAAATTGGCTTACCTGATTCAAAAAGAGTATTTCTCTGTAATAACTTGGTGAAAATCTTCCACATGTAGTAAATTACACACGTTAATATTTTCACAAGATAATTCTGGGGTTCTTTGGGCTTTAGAGAAGTCAGTCTAAAGCCCCTTTCATTATTCCTAGAGCTGAGGAAGGGACCTGGACAACAGAGATTAGAACTGCCTCCCAAAACTAGATATTCAGAAGTTTTTTCAGACTAAATTCAAGCAACAGTGATAGTATATGAAATCTTTATTTAAAAGGAAATATGCCAGTAAGGAAGAACTGCATCATAAAATTATAGGCAATCCTCGTTTAGCGACTGCCTCTGACAGCAACTGTTTGCAGTTATGACAGTGTTGAAAAAAGTAACTTGTGACTAATGCCTGCATTTACAACCTTCACAGAGTCTCCCTCTCTGAGTCAGGTGTTCCTCATTACAGTCAGCTAGTACAGGTCCTGTGCCTGACCCATTTTTTTTCTTTCAGCTTCTGGGTACTTTCATTATCTACTCCATATGCATCAGCTGATACTAGTCATTGTTTTTCATCTGGATTTACCAAAAAGGCATGTGAAAAGAATAAAATCCAGGGAAAGGGCAGAGAGCCATGTATAGCATTGCAAGCTCCTTGAAGGAAAGACAGGATATAGTAAGTAAGTAAATAGCCATTGGTTATTAAATAATGTTAATACCCTGTAGTTTGATGGTTAAACGTTAAGAGCTTCTGAACAGAAATATCTTTAAATGTACAGGTGAAACTCAAAAAATTAGAATATCGTGCAAATGTTCATTTATGTCAGTATGGCAGCTCAAAAGGTGAAACAAATATATGAGATAGACGCATTACATGCAAAGCAAGATGTGTCAAGCCTTACTTTGGTATAATTGTGATGATTATGGCGTACAGCTTATGAAAACCCCAAATTCACAATCTCAGAAAATTAGAATATTACATGACATCAGTAACACAAGGATTGGAAATAGAACAATATCGGACCTCTGCAAAGTATAAGCATGCATATGTACTCAGTACTTGGTTTGGGCCCCTTTTGCAGCAATGACTGCCGCAATGCGGCGTGGCATGGCTGTTATCAGCCTGTGGCACTGCTGAGGTGTTATGGAAGACCAGGATGCTTCAATAGCGGCCTTCAGCTCCGCTGCATTGTTCGGTCTCATGTCCCTCATCTTTCTCTTGGCAATGCCCCATAGATTCTCTATGGGGTTCAGGTCAGGCGAGTTTGCTGGCCAATCAAGCACAGTAATCCCATGGTCACTGAACCAGGTTTTGGTACTTTTGGCAGTGTGGGCAGGTGCCAAGTCCTGCTGGAAAATGAAGTCAGCATCCCCATAAAGCTCGTCTGCGGAAGGAAGCATGAAGTACTCCAAAACCTCTTGGTAGACGGCTGCATTGACCCTGGACTTAATGAAGCATAGTGGACCAACACCAGCAGATGACATGGCTCCCCAAATCAACACAGACTCTGGAAACTTCACACTGGACTTCAAGCATTGTGCATTGTGTGCCTCTCCATTCTTCCTCCAGACTCTGGGTCCTTGGTTCCCAAATGAGATGCAAAAGTTGCTCTCATCAGAAAAGAGGACTTTGGACCACTGGGCAACAGACCAGTTCTTTTTGTCTGTAGCCCAGGTAAGACGCTTCTGACGTTGTTTGTTGTTCAGGAGCGGCTTGACAAGAGGAATACGACATTTGAAGCCCATGTCCAGGATCCGTCTGTGTTTGGTGGCTCTTGATGCACTAACTCCAGCCTCAGTCCACTCCTTGTGAAAGTCCCCAACACTTTTGAATGGCCTTTTCCTGACAATCCTCTCCAGGCTGCGGTCATCCCTGCTGCTTGTGCACCTTTTTCTACCACTTTTCCCTTCCACATAACCTTCTATTGATGTGCTTTGATACAGCACTTTGGGAACATCCAACTTCTTTTGCAATTACCTTTTGGGGCTTTCCCTCCTTATGGAGGGTGTCAATGATGGTTTTCTGCACAACTGTCAGGTCAGCAGTCTTTCCCATGCTTGTGATTCCTACTGAACCAGCCTGAGAGACCATTTAAAGGCTCAGGAACCCTTTGCAGGTGTTATGGATTCATTAGCTGATTAGAGTGGGACACTTTAAGCCTAGAATATTGAACCTTTTCACATTATTCTAATTTTCTGAGATTGTGAATTTGGGGTTTTCATAAGCTGTACACCATAATCATCACAATTATACCAAAGTAAGGCTTGATATATCTCGCTTTGCATGTAATGCGTCTATTTCATATATTGGTTTCACCTTTTGAGTTGCCATACTGACATAAATGAACATTTGCACGATATTCTAATTTTTCGAGTTTCACCTGTATCTGTTCCAGCTGATGGAACTAATAGGTGTACTGCAAATTACTTCCTCACAAAATAACTCTATTTAATAAATAAGAAAAAATTAATTCTGTAACTTTTGAATATGGACACACACACACACTATATGTGGATATTGCATATTTATCCAGAGTGGCTGGATTATCAAGAGTGGCTGGATAGCGTAGTGGTCAGAACTCTGCCCTTTGACGCGGGAGACCAGGGTTTGAATCCCGGCTGGTACGTACCTTACCAATAGAGGTCCTTGGACAAAGACCCCTTAATACTTCACCTGCCTACCTCAGATATGAGAGTGACAGTACTAAGTGTCGAACTAAGAGAGTCGTGCCAGAACTTGGTAATCTGGCCACCCAGATTCACAAGGTCCGTGCCAGATGTTGGGAACCAGGACAATCTGATGATAAGTGGGCTACTGGAACAAACCATACATGGGCGAGACAAGAGAACCTGGAATTGATGGAATGCTACTACGACAGTAGACCTAATGAGAGGGAATATATGAAATGTATGAGGGAACTACAGATGGACAGAAGACCTACATCCACACTGAGAAACAGCTAGTTACCCAATGCTTCAACATAGTGAAGAGGAAGCTGCTCTCACAACTTGAGATAGGCCAACTACACATTACATCTTGGACTCAAGAAGACCTGGAAGAACAACTGGATGTGCAGCCAACACACTGGCTGCCAGGCTAAGGAGATACACTAGAGAAACAGAGGCCAAGAAGATAAATGACCTGTTCTCCAAAGAACCATTCAAGGTATACTCCCAACTGAGTGCAACAACACAGTAACAGCAGAGCCACCAACAGCTGGAATGTCGCTGCCATCCCCTCCATTACAGAGCACAGCAGCTGATATGAGGCATAAAGTCATGGTTGAACTAGCTACAGTCAACCCTCGAGACCAATTACCAAGGCTCAGTGGAGAAGTACCAGATAGTATGCTAGAAGATGCCAATAGAGCTGTCACGACAATCCCTACTACCACCATAACTCAAACCAATGAACTGTTGTACGCTATAGCCATTGTAATCCTGGAGATGCTTGGCTACACGATCAAGAAGAACAAAAGTACATACCCCCACCTCCTGGAAAATGAGGTTGGAGGCTAAAATCAAGGCAACCTGGAGAGAAGTCAGTCAGCTGGTGGAACTACAGAAGCGTGTGGAGATTAAGGATAAGGCTACTGAAAAAATATATGAGCCTGACTCCATCTGAACCCCTAGAGACTGCTAAACAAAGGTTCACAGCACTGGCTGCCAGGCTAAGGAGATACACTAGAGAAGCAGAAGAAGATAAATGACCTGTTCTCCAAAGAACCATTCAAGGTGTACTCCCAACTGAGTGCAACAACACAGTAACAGCAGAGCCACCAACAGCACTAACTGAACAGTACAGGAAGAACATATGGGAGAAAGAGAAGACACATAATACCAGTGCAAAGGGGCTGCAGGATCTGAGAGCAGACCACAGCAATCTCCCAGAACAGAAACCAGTCACCATCACAGTAGCAGACATCCAGCAGTGGGTCAAGAACATGAAGAGCTGGATAGCACCTCGCCTGGGCATAATCCACATCTACTGGCTAAAGAAACTAACAGCACTGGATGAATTCCTAGCAGCACAGATGAATCAGCTGCTAGCAGCAGGCTCCCACCCAGACTGGATAACACAAAGAACAACAGTGCTGATCATGAAAGACCCCCACAAGGGAACAGCACCATCCAACTACTGACCAATAACCTGCCTCCCCACAACATGGAAAGTTCTATCAGGCATCATAGCTGCCAAGCTACATGACAATATGGGCCAGTACATGACCACAGCTCAGAAGGCCATTGGGAACAATACCAGAGGCTCAAAAACCAGTTGCTCATAGATAGAGAAGTTGCCTGAGACTCAAGGTCTAGGCAGACCAATCTGAGCACAGCCTGGACTGACTATAGGAAAGCCTACAACTCAATGCCACATGCATGGATCTGTGAATGCCTGGCACTATACAGAGTCAACAGTACACTAAGGACCTTCCCCAAGAACTCAATGGGACTGTGGAAGACAACACTGGAAGTCAACTCAAGACAGCTTGCACAGTGGCCATCAAGTGCAGCATATACCAAGGTGATGGACTGTCCCCGCTGCTGTTCTGCATAGGCTTGAACCCACTCAGCCAGATAAGCAAAGTACTGGATATGGATACAAGTTCAAGAGTGGAACTACCATCAGCCACCTCCTCTACATGGATGACATCAAGCTGTATGCTAAGAGTGAACAAGACATTGACTCGCTGATCCACCTGACACGGATCTACAGTGAGGACCCTGGGATGTTATTTGGACTGGAGAGGTACGGCTGGATGGTAGTAAAGAGAGAGAAGGTAGTTAAGACTGATGGGTGGAACTACCAGTGAACCACATAGTAAACATACAGACCAGCGACAAGTACCTTAGTATCCCACAGTCACATGGGAACCATGATAAGAAGGCAAGGAAGACAGCAACATCCAAGTACTACCAAAGGATAAGACAGGTCCTGAAGAGCTTGCTCAATGGGAAGAACAAGATCCATGCCATTAACGCATATGCCTTGCCAGTCACTGGATACCCCGCCAGTATAGTGAGCTGGCCAAAAAAGGACATGGAGGCTGCTGATGTGAAGACCCAGAAGCTCCTCACAATGTATGGAAGTTTCCACCCCACGTCCAATACCCAGGGACTGTACACCAGCCAGAACGAGGGTGGGCGGGATCTGGTGAGTATCAAAGCCACTGACCTGGATGAAACCCAAAGCATCCAGGAGTACATTAGTAAGATAGCACCCAAAGATGAGCTGCTGCTTGAGACAGCAGCAGACTTGGGAAGAAGTTCAAGCAGAGGAAGTGGCATGGCAAAACAAGACCCTGCATGGGATGTACCATTGACAGATAACTGAGGTGGCTGACACTGGGAAATCCTACCAGTGGCTGGAAAGGGATGGACTAAAAGACAGCACTGAGGCACTGATCATAGCAGCACAAGAACAGGCACTAAGCACCAAATCCACAGAAGCAGAAGTCTTCCATACTAGATAGGACACAAGGTGCAAACTGTGCAGAGAGGTTTCAGAGACAGTCCAACACATAGTGGCAGAGGTTAAGATGCAGGCAGGAACAGCATACACTAATGGCACAATCAAGTAGCTGACACTGTGTACAGAAACATCCACACAGTGGTACTGCCCAATCAACCAGACATTGTGGTAGTAGACAAGGATCAGAAGACAGCATGGTGATAGATGTAGTGGTGCCAACTAGCAGCAACATAAGAAAGGAGTACAAGAACTGTGGAGTTCTTGGTGTTCCCTGAGCTTGGTTGTTTTCTTGCAGATGTTACATTATCCAATTAGGTAACATCTTCAGTGCTAGCTGTTTGAGTAACAAAACATCTGCAAGAAAACAACCAAGCTCAGAGAATACGAAGGACTCAGTTCAACCCTGAGCTACATATATTCTCTTCTATTGGAGTATGAGAAGCTGGAGAAGTACCAGGGCCTGAAGGAGGAACTAGAGATGATGTGGAAAGTCAAGGCCAAAGTGGTCCCAGTGGTGGTAGGAGCACTCGGGGCCGTGACTCCTAAGCTGGGAGAGTGGCTCCAACAGATCCCAGGAACAACATCCGAGCTCTCTGTCCAGAAGAGCGCAGTGCTAGGAACAGCTAAGATACTGTGCAGAACCCTCAAACTCCCAAGCCTTTGGCAGCAGACCCGAGATTGAGGAAGACACACACCACCCGTAGGGGTGAGGGGATTTTTTTTTTTTTTTTTTGCACATTTATCCAATGATTTAATGGTTGTACTTGCTGCCAGTTCCTGAGAGAATCTTTTTTGTTTGTTTTGGTCATGTTAGTTAACATTTTATATAGAAAGGGTCCATGTAAATTCTAAAAAATTTAATAGCAAAAATCATTCATTCTTTAACCTATTATCTCTTTATATGTTATAATAAACCAAATAAGCGTAAAAACCAAGCATCTTCTATGTCACCTTTCTTTAGTTCACAAATCACCTGGTTTGAATATAAACACGTTAATGAGATGTGTGGATGGATACACTAATGGTACTTGCTTAGACATCTACACTTTCAGCCTTAGGCTTTGCTCTAGGCCTGTGCTACTTCCACTGGGCAAAAATTACCAGTGCAATCTTATTAAATAAGTCAAATTTAAATGACACATTTCTTGGGACCAGTGAATAATATTTTAATACAGACATAATATATTGTCCTGTAGGCATTTAATCTTGTCAGCAAATTAAGCCAATATCTTAATAAATTTAACAGTAATTTAAAAATATTCTTCTTACACTTTTTTTTTTTTACTTTGCATTTACTTCATCCCTTCCCAGAATTTATGCTACCATTCACAGTAATCAGAGCATGGCTGCACTACTTACAATGGGCTCAGCCTCATTATCTCCCTAACTACAACACAAACATCCCCCTGTAAACATGTTTTAATTTTATGTCACAACACTGCCCTTATCTCATCCTGAAGCTGCACCTGGAGCAGCAAGATGTTGCCTTTAGCAGTTCCAATTTTAAATTGTTCTGCCTCTTCTTCCAATACAACTGTTGATATGGACATGATCTAGGATGCTTCATCAACAATGTGGGTGGTGATACAATCAGGGATTAGGACATACCCAGTTTCTTCTGGCCATTTTAGGCTGCTGTGGACACACTCCCTCCCCTTAGTTGCTGGGCACTGCCCTCCATGGCCATTTTGAGTTGGGTTGCTGGAGGGACCAGACACCTGTCTTCCATGGAGGAGGCTACCTATATAAAGCTTGGCTGGTGCTTTCTGAAGCATGTGGCAGGTTTTACATGGGCTCCTTGTATATGGGTTTATCCAACTTCTGAAAGAGTGCAAGACCACTTTCTTCAACATGGGTTTAGCATTCTTGAGAGAACACTATTCCTGTGCTACAAAGAAGGGAGACACACTCAATTTCCATTGTGAAAATGGCTTAAGTCCCAAAAAATAAAATCTCAGTAACTTTCTTAACTTTCTGAGCTCTTGGTCTCTTCTCTGGAAGCTAATATGTGATGTCATTTGCAGCTCCAAATGTGAATTTATATTTGTATCCAATGCTATTCTTCAGCTAGCATGACATATTGCTACTGGATTAAATTCCCCTTTCGGCAGTCCCCACCCACATACCCCATATCTGTTCCTAAAAGCTGAAGTGAAGATGTGGGGACATTCAGAGAATTGCAGAGGATGGAAGAAAGGAAACTCCCTTTGAGCAGAGATCTACTTGCATAAACTATATAATATAGCCATTAATGTACAATCAAGCTTCATTTGTTGCCATCCCAAAAGTAACATACTGCAACTCACAAGCTGGGTATTTTATTAGTTCTTTGCACTCATCCTTTGTTAATCCATACAGAAGAATCTGCTTCCATACTAACAGAGTAAGAATGAGACAACTGAATATTCAACAATAATTTACTGAATAAATAGCCCTAAATAATGACTGCACATGAAGCAGTACACTAGGTATAATATACATTTTAGCAAGGAAATTTATTTCTTTGCAGCATAAATGTGCATAGTTTGGCAGCAACAGACACACTAGTTAACCTCAGGCATTTATCCAAGTACAATGGAAAACCTGGAGGATATGTTAAGGCTGAAATTCCATTAAATGTTTTAAATAATTAAACACTACATATCTGGAATCTCATTCCATCCTATTACTTTTTAAATAATTAATTTGTATTTACAACTATTGAACTTCATGGAACTGAATACATAAAACCAAATCAAGTTTAGGGACAGAAATTGTTCATTTTATGATAATATTCAGACATATTTCTAGTTGTATACAATATTTTAAAAAAATAAAAAGGAAAAGTATTTAGATATTATAGACAACAGATACACATTGTAAATGTTTTTTTGTTAAATTAGCACTAAACTTTATATAAAAATAGATTATAGATATCTTAATCCCCTAGTTTCTTTCCTATTCTGCACTTTATTCTTGGCCATTATTTCTTACTTGTTTTGTGGATAATTCTTTCTTCATCATTTTCATCTCTATTTTCTCCCATTATGAAAGCTGAAGGCAGAATATATATTCTTATAAGAGAGGCAACTTCTCACTACTCATTCTATTTTTCCGTGATTGGAAGAAGAGACTGGTAAAAATGGTAAATCATTTTTATGAGTTTACCCAAGCATATTCCATCCTACTTTGAAGTTTAACTAATATTTCTCAATGTCTGCCTTTATCAGTGGCTAGCAAAACTCTGAAAAATATGTATTTTTCTCCCCATACCAGCTGGGGTTGCTGTAAGCTAGGCCTGTATAAAAGGAAGTTTAGAGCCACAATGAAAAGTGGCAGAAAAATCTGAACTTGGAAGCATCTGAAGGTACAAGCTGTGAGCAACAGACTTTGGAGTGTCTGTCAAAGCATTTTCCTTCATTATGCTTGACCTATATATTTATAAAGGAATGAGAATAGTATAGAACACTGTTTCTGCTCCAGTGACCTCTTCCAACAACAACTGAACTAGGGAAGCATTACATCCCTGAACAATTCTCACTACTGAGAATTTTATAAAAACATAAAACAAACCCAATAGCATACTACGATTGTTGTTTAAAATGAGTTACTGAAACTATCAAAAGACAATACTGAAGAAGCTCAGAATCTCCCCTGGATTCCACTTAAATCTTCACACCTGGGCTTATTAACCTGGATTTCTGCCACACATACAAAAGCTCCATTACCCACTTCCTTGCCTCAGTCATACACTAGGAACATTATAGTTATTCCCTCTCTACACTCTTTAACTATCATTATTCAGTTGTATTTTTTATTTTTTAATTCTCTTAAAATTAATACTCTATTAGACATTTACTAAAAATATTAATATAGATAATTCTCTATTTTAACTTTGTGCAAAAATGAATATTAAAGCAAGTGTAAAAATGAAGTTCTCTCTTTGAATCTTTTCATTTCCAATTCCTTCCAGTGGCTTTAGTGGAATTCAAAAACATTTGGTGCTGTTACACCAAGTAAAACTACTGGTCAGCCTGGCTGGTAGTGGCTCTGTACCATTTCAAACAGGAGTTTTTCATAGCCTTTCTTAAATGCCATAGATCCTCTTGTCACCTCTTGTCTGGATCATTGTAACATGCTCTATATGGGTTGCCCTTGAAGATCACCCAGAAGGTACAGCTGTTGCAGAATGCAGAGACTCAAGTGGGCACTTCTTGCTTCAACCAGGTAACACCACTACTGTACTACAAGAGCTATACTTGTTGCAGTTGGCTTCTGGAGTTGGGTGTGATTCAAAGTGCTGGTTGTGGCCTTCATGTTACAGAGTCCAATTTGTGGAACTGCCTGTCTCTAATTACTTCTGCCCATCCAATAAGATCTGACAGGCTTGGAGTTCTGTCAGTTAACTAGCATCATGTGGCAGAACTAGGAGATGTGCCTTTTCTTTCACTGTGCCTGCCTTATGGAACAAAATTCCTTGAGATTTTTGGAGATTCAGTTGGTCCTGATCTTACCTGCCTTTCAGAAGGCTTTTAAGACCTGATTTTCCCCACAAGGTGGATCAGGAGGTTTTCCTGTATGCATGTTTTACTGCTTTTAATAAGGTTTTTTGTTTGTTTATTATATGTTGTTTTTATTTGTGTATACCACCCTGAATCGCCTGTTGACTGGATAGCTACATAAATAGATTGAGTGATTCTCTCTCTCTCTCTCTCTCTCAAAAAGCAGATTTGAATACTATAATCTCTTCAAGTTTCAGTGGTGATTATGCCTGTTAATAGCATACTTACTGTATAACTAACCCATATTGCATTATAAATCTAATAGTTTATTTGCACATTTATACCCATGACAAGGGGGATGTGGTGGCGCAGCGGCTTAATGACGCTGAAAGTTGCCGGCCAGAAATGGTCGACACTTCAGCAGTTTGAGCCCAGCCTTCGCGTAGCAGAGTGAGCTCCTGCTTCTTCCCCCAGTTCCTGTCAACCCAACAGTTTGAAAACTTACGTGAGTAGATAAATGGGGACTCTCACTCTGGTGGGAGGAAAAATGCTAGTGGCGCCTTGCAAAAGGAGCCGGGAGCAGTTGCCGGCAGCGCGGAAGCCACGCTCGCCCAAAAAAAGGCGCGAAGCAATGGAAACCCCGCCTCCTGAGCTCGTCAGGTGGGCTCTGCTCTAGGAAGGAGGCACTGGCAAACCACTTCCGAAACACCTTGCCTTGAAGACTGCAAAGGACTCGTCCAAAAGCAGTCACTGCAGAGTTGGTAACAACTGAGTGCGGATAAAAAAAAACAAAACCCATAACAAGTTAATTGTTTGGGATTATATTCCAAATCCAACAGCAATCATTTCCCGGATTATCCACAATCCCTGAAGACTGCATAATAGAATAACTTCTCATACAAAATATTTTTATGCATGGACAAAAATTTGTTAACTCAAATTTGGGAAGAACATTAATGAATTTCAAGAACAGCTGTTTTGTTGATGAGTATACATAAATAGTTTGTGTCTTACTTGTCATAATCTCTTAATAAAGATGACTATTATTTACAATTTCACCCATTAAGATATTATTGAAGATAACTCAAATTCAAGCCTCACATCTAAATTAATATCTTATAACACAACACCATAAAGAACCTAATTTTAATCCAAGCCTTAAGGATTTACATAAATAACAATGTAAATATATGACAATAGATATAAAAATAGATAGATACAAATTATGGGCTGCTGAATAACTAGTACAGATACTAGTACAGAAGCATGAATGCAATAGTTGTTCTGTAACTGTTGCCCCAAAGCAACAAGCTCCTTTTTTAAAGTCCTCTGTTGTTTTAAAGCTTCTCTGGATTTTGCAAAAGCAAAATTTGGTACATTACATTATGTAATATTCAATAACATTTAACAGTGTTCCACAGGGATTCTTCATCCATGTTTAAAAAGCTTCAATTGATAGGATCTTAACTGAGACTGCATGATAGGAATCTTACTGTATTTAAAATACAGGTGCCACATCAAATATATTAAAAGAAAACAACAAAGGGTCTTGGGATATTTTTAAAGACCAACAAATTTACTATAGCATAATACACTGGCATCGTCCATAATAAAGTTTGGAATATTTGGAATTATAGTATAAATTTTAACAGGCTTTAATAAATTTGCTGGCTGTTCTGGTAACAGACTAAAACAACTACATGTCTGGAGAGTATTTTGTGCAAGTACAGAAAATTGGTTTTAAAAAGAAAATATGCATTGTAAAATTGTGTAGCCATTCTATAAATTGAGTTTATTTCCCTCATGACAACTTTGGCTTCACTGCCTGAATTCAAAATATAAAATGTTACTGTTTAGCAATGAAGACTGTAAATGGCTGAAGCGTAACAACCAAAGGAAATGCATTTGGCAGGATTCCATAAGTATAGCAGTAAAATCATATTAATATGTTTTAAACCTAAATTATGACTATAATAATTAAATCTAGATAAATTGAGTGTGTGTGGGCACCTGGCTTTACTATATTATTCTAATTATGTTACATGATTATTCTGAAGTATGTATCACAATAAGGCAAGGAATTATTACCATTATCTGTATAAATGTGACAAATAAATAAATAAATAGACAAGTCTCACAAATATCAATATTACTTTCTTTATAATGCACTATAATTTCCTCCCCTTTATTCTTTCTCATATGGAATAGCATAGTGTGGGAAGAACAAATAAATGCTTTATCACAAGGCCTTTTTTCTTTAAAACTTTTAAAAGGGGGTTTAAGAGAGTTTTAAGCACTCAGCAACTCTATATAAATGTACTTGCATAAAAATCTGATGATATAGCTGTAGGCCTGAATAACTGAAAACTGAAAGGAGACAGAATTCTGCAGTAAGTTGCATATTTCTTTGAGCGTGAACATTTGGTTATTAAGTGATCTATAAGCAATATTCCCCTTACAAAGCCTCAGTTTTTAATCTGAACAAATATACTTTCTACCGCTATTCCATCAATATATATACAGTGTGTGTGTGTTTGTGTGTGTGTGTGTGTATGTATGTATGTATATGTGTGTGTGTGTATATATATATATATATATATACACACACACACACATATACACACACACACACACATATAAAAACACTCTGTAATTCATAATCACAACACTAATTTTACAATTTGTTCTTGCAATTTGATCCTGGAATGAAGAACAGAATTCTATGCCAGTTTACTATCAAAAAACAAAAACAAATTATCTTACAATGCCAGATAAAATACATGAGAAAAACTTTGAAAACCATCTATAGAATTAGCATAGAAATTTGAATCAGTCAGTGTGAACAATTTTGAATATGAATTCAGTAGGAGAAAAATATTCCAAAAACAAATGGGACAAATGTTAGAAATAATGAGCTAGCCTAACTTAAAACACTGTAATATTACTGAGGCATGGATCATCTAATGTTAACATCTTACATAGCAACAGTTTTGATAAATTGTTTTGAAGTAATGGAGAAAACTTCTCTGCTTTTTGGCAATCCACAATATACAAAAAATACTATCAAGCAATTATTTTTCAAATATGCTTGAAAAAGCTTTTGATGCATTACCTCAAAAGTAATTGAGGACCTGTGTGCTGTGTCTTAATTTTTCTCTATTGCATGAAAAAGAGCTTTAAGTAAATTCATCTCTTACTTACTGAAAAACTAAATGTTTCCTCAAGCAGCCTTTGATTCCTGGTGACTGCAAGGATATGGCTGTGTAAGGTTTTTGGGGGGTTTTTTTTTTGGCAATAATATGAATATCTAGTCTAGTGTTGGTGGTTTCCTATCTAAGTATTAAACAAGCCTAATCCTGCTTAGCCTTTTTAAGGACAGTCAAGAGTGCTTGGTGCTACCACTTTGCTCTGGTTCTTTGTAATGATTTATGAATATAGTTCTCAATATAAATATTTTTCATTTAAGATTTTTAAAAGCTGAGTAGAGAGTTTTGGTGAAATCATATATATACACTAATCATTAGTTCAATATGCTCACTATGGAGCTATATATAGAAGTCCAAAAAAAACAAAACAAAACCATGGAAGAAACCATAAAAGGAATAAAAGACAAATGGATCAAAGAATATTGAGAATAACAGTTGGGGAACATGGAGGAATAGAAGAATGAATGAATGGGACTGGGCATTCTGGGACAGACTGCTTGGCTAGAATCCTGATTAGAAAATGCAACCAGTTTAACCAGTGGTTTCCAGTTTAATTTGTAAAAGGATTATCACCGTCCAATACTGTAGTAATTCTTCATATTTTTATTTACTTGTACATTTATTTATAAAATCTATTAGCTCACGTTTCATTAAAGGTAATTCCAAAACAGAATTGGCTCCTGAGCAAGAATATTTTGGATGCTTCATTGGAAATCAATGTCTACCTAAGAAGAGCTTCTCAAACCTTTACCAACCAAAGAAGCTGTTTTGAACTTGTATCTACAGGTTAACTGGAAATATTTTTCTCACTAAAAGCAAAGCTACTAAATGATTTCTGCACTTATAAATTTATCAGAAATATGTAGAAAAAACCATACTGGATTATGATTAATATGACAAATCTATGTTATTACGCTATTTATTATTTGTTCCCAAATTCATTGCATTATGTCACATCACAATATGAACTGCAATCCCAATATGAATTGTATTTTTAGGTTCACCTGTTTCCCAACTTCGGCCATTTGGTATTTTTTATTTGGTGGGTTTAATGATTATTCCAAACTCACAACAGTATTTGGAAAATTAATGGCAAAAATATATTTACTGTATTGTCCTGTAGAAAAAAGGATCCACCCCCACCCCGAGCCAATAATTATCTCCTGAGAAAACTGTCCTGCAATTAGATTAGTAACTATTTAACCAAGGAAGGGAGCAACTTGTGCACCAGCTAAAATCAGGCAAAGGCCTTTGTGGACATGGTGAACGGCACAGTCTTCCAGAAGCAATTTTAGTTTTCTAGAATATTCCAACGTGGTAAATCCATTCCTTCAAAGGAATGTAATTCAAGTCCCAAACTGTTAACTGATTGAGTTCCACTTTCTCACAACTCCAGGCAACAATTCAGGACATATGTTTCCAGGGGACCAGGACAGCGTCCCTTGTGTTGTTAAAGAAATTTACCAGTCTGAATAATTTGTTTCTAATAAATTGCTGGCAATCACTCCCTGATTTACTAATATGATTGGCTTCTGCAGTAAGATTTTTTCCCCTTTTTAACAGAGGGATCCAGCTCACGTTTACAGAAGAGGCAGCAGGCTTTTCTGATACTGATTATTGCTGTATCTGTCGCTATGCAGTATTAAGAATTTCAGTATTCTCTTGCATATTTCAGACATTCCTGCACAAGGCACGAAGCAGCCTTCTTTTCAAAGTGCTAATAATAACAACTCTTGGAATAATTATATCTAAGCTGTAAGCCATATTATTATTAACTTAGTGATTAAAGTTGCAATACTTTATTTACAATTTTGAATAAGTCTTATCAAACTAAATGGGACTTCTTAATAGACACACAAAGGATTTCCCTGTAAACCTCTTGTTTTGGAAAAATAAAAGTCATGTGGTCTGATTTGTCTAATAGTGGCACTTTCAATCTATGAGAGCTTTCAGAAAGTAATGTGCAGTAAAGATATTTAAGAAAAGTTCAACAAACCAACTCTAATTCTGCATATAAATAAATATCCTGAACTATACTAAACTACAGTGATCTTACCTATTCAAACTTATGGAAAATACATTACACAGAAACATTTAACAAGCAAGCAACTAATTCCACCATTTTCTTTATGTCTTAGGTTCCCCACGCAATCTTTATATCTATTAACCTCATAGTTGAGCTAATCTAGTTGACTCAAATCAGTTTCAATAGAAGAGAATATATATAGCTCAGGGTTGAACTGTGGAGTCCTTGGTGTTCTCTGAGGTTGGTTCTTTTCTTGCAGATGTTTCATTACCCGACTATATGAAATTCTCCAGCCTATATCGCTTATGAAATATATTTACACACACACAAAATCCTCCAAAGAGAAGAATAGTCTTTAATATCTCTGTAATACTTTGAATCAAATGTCTAGATAGCTATCTGCTTCTAAAATTAAAGTGAGTCTTTCTACAAAGCACGGTATTACTTAGTTTCCTATAGAACTCTATCCATTCATTGGTTTGGAAGGCACATTTCTCATATTTTATATCCCCTTTAATGATGAATTTGAAGCTAATTTGTTGAAAGTACAGATTTGAAATATTTTGTAGATATATGTAATACTGTATGTAACAGATCTGGCTAGACTGTTTTCCTCTCCTTCTGCATTTAACCCAAGCCTTGGGGAATAAGCTAAATTAGAGACTAGACGGAGTGCTGTTTCACTGTCCTTTCTGCAGTGCAGGATAGGAATGGGTGAACTGGATGCTTATTTGAAAGGGAATTCTATTATTTGATACTTTTTATAAAAGTTCTTTGATTTAGTGAACCGAGCTCCCCTTTCAAAATATAACCTCTGCATTTTATTATGCTTTCTGTTTAGGCAACTAAAAAAAAAACCCCTCTGACTGAAGCGGTAGCCATAAACTTCAGATAACCTGTTTACTAAATTACCTGTATCATAAAAGACTGAAAAAAATGAATTCATGTAGAAATAATTTTTTCTTCTGGAAAAGACCATACATTGATTAAATAACAAATATTAATTTTCTTCATGGGCAACAGATGCTGGCCACAGGTTTTTTTATGAATGGTCCCTAAAATAAAGCCTTTTATATAATAAAAGGCTTAATACTCTATCAGAAGTGACCCATTAAAACTAACAATGTGTTGCAATGACTTTCACTACAAAAGAATTTTTGCTGCTGAACCAAACATTCAAAAATGTAAAAGGCTGATGTTCAGCAAGGAACAGGCAGTAAAGGCAGCAAATACAACAGGGAAAACACAGGTTTACATTTCTCTGCATATATTTGTAATTATAACTTGATATGATGATCTCCTAAATTCAAAATGTTTTATCTTTTTTATGAAGTAGGTATCTGAAAACAAGGTTTATTATACCAGGACAAAAGGATAGAACATATGCTATAAGAGTTAGGAGAATTTACTAAGTCTGGCAAGCGAAGTTCTTGAACAGCTGTAAGTGAATTTCTCTAGGGATGTGCAGTTATTCAGATCTACAGTGACAATAGAGCCTGCTGCACCAGTTGCCACACCTTTTCTTGAGTTTGCATAGTATCAATGTGGGAAAAACATGTTTGAATTAAGAAGCTGCCAACAGGGTGCAATGAAGTAATCTCGCCCTTTCACTGCCTCCTTAATGCCTCAGCTCAAATGCATATTCTTCTGGGATCCCCACATTTCTTTCAAAACACCTTTTCTACTTCAGACCTGAATAAACATACATCCCTAGAAGTCTCTTCATAGAATAGCTGAAATCTTCAACATGGCTCCATTGGCATTTCCTCATTGGCATTTCCCTCATCACAGCACAAACATGCCTGGGTAGCATCTCCCTTTTTTTTTTTTGTTGCTGTGTTTCGATAACATTGCCGCCTTTTCATCCCCAGCTACAAAATGAGAGTGGATGAGTAACTGTTCAATTACATTCACTTTCATGCTGTCATTGAACTCACACTATTCAATGACAGCATGAAGGTGAGTAAAATCTATTTGGTTTTGTTAACATTACCATAGGGGGAAGTCAGGGGATTGGCAGTGACTGACAACAAGAGGCAATAGAGGCAGCAGCAGGATCAGCATTGGGAAGAGCAAATTTCATGGCAATGTATGAGTCAAAGATGGATGGAGAATACTCAACAGTATGGAATGGCCCTTTGACCTGCTATGTAAACATATACTTGCAATAGCTTAATATGCACAATTATATACAGGTCGTTCTTACTTAGCAACTGCCTCATTTAGTGACCAAAGTTACGATGGCGCTAAAACACAACTTAGTGACCAGTCCTCTCATTTATGACCTTTGCAGCATCTCTCTGCTCTTATTTTCACTTGCTTATTTACCCCATACCAAGTTGTCCTCAAAGAGAAAGAGAAAGAGAAAGAAAGAACCCCAGTTCAGCTGAAGGAAGTAACAAGAAAGGAAAACTAAAGTAAAATCGTAAGCACAGTTGTGGTCACATAATTTTCACTTAGTGACCACATTACTTAACAACCAAGTGGCCAGAATCAATTGCGGTTGCTAAACTAGGACTATCTGTATCTTCTACCATTTCTCTATATAGTTTATGCATATCCTCCGCCTAAGAATTCTTTAACCATCTACTGAGTCACAATTCTTTTATGTTATAACTGTTTTAAGTATTTCAGGCTTTTGGAGGAAAAGGCCCTTTGAATGTTATTAAGTGTCAGCCTTTCCTTCATATTTATTGACATTAAAAAAATTAATAGATCCATTTGATGGTTTGAGTTTAGCTGTATTTTTGACAAAACAGAGAGTACAAAAAAATAGGAATTTCTCCTTGACCACAACTTCTTATAAAACAGTGATCCAGACTCCTTCAAGTTTATATCTTATCTTAGTGGTCATGAATTGAGGAAATGCAGTATGAGGAAACAGAAAAAGAAGTAGTGTATTGTTTTGGTGGATCCTGTAACTTTGAACCTTGAGAAAGACTCCAACCAAATGCCTTTTCTCGCTAAGAACTGAAATAATTGTTTATAGGGCTTTATGAAGAACTCCATACCTTTGTAGCATCACCAGTCATACATCCAAGATGCAATTCAAAGTGTTAGTTTTAACTTTAATACGCTAACTGGCTCATGGCCTCACGGGCTAAGCAACCTTCTGTCTTGGTAGGAACCTATCTG
The DNA here is from genome assembly GCA_030867105.1 of Liasis olivaceus. NCBI lineage: Eukaryota > Metazoa > Chordata > Lepidosauria > Squamata > Pythonidae > Liasis > Liasis olivaceus. The sequence continues at coordinate 231,498,507 of CM061349.1, read as the reverse complement.
GCTACTATGAGCAGAACAGGCCATATAAAAGAAGATCCTGGGCTTCAGAGACAGTGTTGTTTACAGTAATCTCCTGTATTACTCTCCAGATATTGAGCATGCCTGAGCAGTTGCACCTGGTCCCCACTGTCTCACATTTTAGGAAAACAGACAAGACCTTCCTTTTCACCAAGCCTTTTCAGTTAATTGATTTCAAGTGTCATTTTCAAGTGTATTTTTAATTGGATTTTAACAGTTACATTAGCTGTCTTGAATTCCCCCAGAATGGAAAGGAAGATACAAATAAATAAACAGATAATATACAATAAATAGATATTAAGATGCTATATTGCTAAGCCGAATAAGGTACAGTGGAACCTCGGTTCACGAACTTAATTCGTTCCGCGACTCTGGTCGTGACCCGAAATGGTCGCGACCTGAATCAAATTTTCCCATAAGGTTCAATGTAAATACGGTTAATCCATTCCGACCCCAAATTTGGTCGCCAATTGATTTCTGGTCACGACCCGAGTCAAATTTCCCCATAAGGTTCAATGTAAATATGGTTAATCCGTTCTGAACCATGTTTTTTTTTTAAAAAAACCGCAAAAATATGACACAAAGTACAGTATGAAGAGAGAGAAAGCTAACCTTGCTCGGGAGGGAAAATGGCCGCGGTTCCTGCTTGGAGGGAGAGTCCCCTCCCTACAGGAAGTCACAACCACGTGACACAGGAGGGAAAATGGCCATGGTTCCTGCTTGGAGGGAGAGTCCCCTCCCTACAGAAAGTTGCGACCACGTGACACGGGAGGGGAAATGGCCGCGGTTCCTGCTTGGAGGGAGAGTCCCCTCCCTACAGGAAGCTGCGACCACGTGACACGGGAGGGGAAATGGCCGCGGTTCCTGCTTGGAGGGAGAGTCCCCTCCCTACAGGAAGCTGCGACCACGTGACACAGGAGGGGAAATGGCCGCGGTTCCTGCTTGGAGGGAGAGTCCCCTCCCTACAGGAAGCTGCGACCACGTGACACAGGAGGGAAAATGGCCGTGGATCCTGTTCGTCACCCGATCCGGCATTCGCGACCGGAGGTAAATTTTTGCGGCCAGAGCTGGTCGTGACCCGAATTGTTTGTGAACAGATGTGTTCGTGAACCGAGGTTCCACTGTATATTGTGTACATGTGTGTAAAATACATGTAGGGAGGGCTAATTGTGGTTGATAGATTATGGATTACTGTAGTCACATAAGGAAGTTAAAGAATCATTGTATTCCTAGATCAGCAGGTCCATCCTCATGCTCAGGGCAGGAATTTATTTTCAGCAACAGTGATATGCTAACTCTGATTTTTGCCTTAAAGATTCAGCATAATACTTGTTAAACATACAAGCATTCTACTATGTAGCAAGACTAGCTAGGTCTCTTAGCTATTTTGTGTATCAAATATGAACTTACAAAAGCAGACTTAGTCCACTGGCTGCAATTTTTCCTATCTTTATGCCATTTGGGATCTAATTTTCACTCCGTCTTCCAACCTGACCCCCGATCTCACAGTTCTGTATCACAAAAACAATCCCTGTTTCAGTTTTCATATTTCCTATTCTTGCATTTTTAAAAGGAAAGTTATTGTGAGAATACTACCTTGGATAAACCTCTGGTCTTGGCCACTGCATCTTATAAAAAAAGTTCTGATAGTGCAAGGCAGACAATAACCAAGTTAGACACACATTATATAATATAGTTTCTTTTTCTGGCAAGAAATTAAAAGAACCGAAGGAGAAAGGAACAGAGCTGGCTGGTCATAGAATATAATGTGGAATTGCCTTTAACTTACATAGGGGGAAAAGCTACTGATAAAGAATTAGAAATATGGGTTCAGGTGGGGGCTGCTCAAAGTGGAATGTGCATGCCTAGACTGAATTATTGTAAACACAAGCAGAGGTGCTCACATAATTGGATATCTCTACTTTAAATTCTCATCCATATTTATTTTTTAAATCACACACTAATATATTTGTCTCTTGGCCAGGATAACCTGGAGAACACTTTCATTGTGCAGAAGAAAAAAAATTGGGATGTACAGTTGGTCAAGTCATTGGCTGTGGTGAAAAAAAGCTGTAGCTCCCTAGTTTTCTTATTACACATTCATCAGAAGTATTATTTATTACTTCCAGTGTTTTAATGTTGAGTTCAAAGGGATGAGAAAATATAAAATATTCTCAGAAATACAACTGGAATACAGTGAATTTTTTTTTATAAGCAAAATGTTTTATCTACAGGCACCTTGATGCTTTACTTGTTTTGGATTCCCCCCCCCCCCAAAAAAAATTCTGGGTTGTATCCTGAAACTTCAAAATAGCTATGATGGGATTAAAAAATCCAAAAATACTGACATACTTATTTATGTAGTTGTCTCTTGCAGCCATCAAAGGCCAGCCATACAGTCTAATTTCCAGCTTCTTACTTCTTTAAATTACCAGCTGGTAATTGAGTCTGGAATATAATAGAGTTCACAATGTGGATTAAGACTCTTTTCTTAATTTCCTTTATTATGTCTTAATAAGGAATCACTACTGAGTGTTTTCTTAAGACTTTGTGCCCCTGCACAGTAAATATGTTCTTTCTAGGACATCAACAAATTCAGTTTGGTTGATATGCAAACCCTAAATTGTCACTGTATAGGGATCAGTTCCAGAGTTTCGTTTGATTTGAAATAGTGTATGGATGTGATTTGACAAGGTTTTTATGCCTATCTGTTTCTCTCATAAAGAGAAAACAGAATGGAAAAAGAATGAAGAGTCAAAAGAGTATGTATACTCCATTCAGATTACCCATGGTTTCCCATATATACTTCCCCCCCTAGAAATACAGATTTTGATGCATTTTAACATTAGATGCCAAACAATAGATGTACAATGGATGTTCGAGAAGATCCTTTTCTCTTTTTTCATTAATTGCTACAATTGATTAAAGTTAGATATTAGTGCTCTTGTCTTCATTTAGTAAAAGGAGTAAGGATTTGCTTATTTACAAATCTGATTGCTACTTAACTATTTCCTTGGTTGTGCTTGTCTATATCCAAGTATAAACTGTAAGAAGAAACTGTCACCAGATTAATTTTCTCTCTAACATTAAATCACTCAAAATCTATGGGATTGGGATAGAATATAAATTGGAGTAAATAAATAAACTACAATGCAGTGATAATGAAAGGTATATCTAGTTAGATTTTTGCTAAGCAAGCATCGCACAACATTTTCCGTATGGTACATCTTGTATTTCATCTATGACTCCAGCTGGTTCATGCAATTCTTCCCAGCTATGAAATGTAAAAACTAGAGAGAGAGAGAAATATGGTGCTATTTAATTGATATAATAAACCAACAGGCTTTATCTCATCAATGAATGGGTGAAAGAAAGAGTATTGTATGTTTGTGGATTTAAAGAAAGCATGTGATAAAATGAATAAGCTTGAATAACAGAACATTTGTATGGATATGGAGTTCAAGATTGGTTGCTTAACATGATATGGCTGATCTATATTGTAAGAGAAACAAAGCATGTGTGAGAGTAAATGCAATCCTTAATGAATCAGCAGGGATTAAGACAGGATGTATGCCATCTCCAAACTTCCAGTGGAAGCATGACAAGCTAAACACATCTCCGTGGAGAGCAGAGACAACAACCACAGCAAAGACTGAAGAACTGGTGAGTAGACTGGTTCCTTGGAACCTCTATGGATAAGGAGAGGGTGGGAGATCGCCCACATGTGTTCCAGACAGCTGCTCCTCGCAAGAGTCTGAATGCCAGGAGACAAAGGGATTAATCATCAAGCTCACAATCGCAGCTGGTGCCTTTTAAAGAACACTAAATTCACTAACCTCACTTCTAATCATGCTTGGAAATGACTTATGTAAATATCTTAAGGCTATTAGAGGTCTTCAGAATGACAAGTCTGAGAAGTCACCTGGCCAGTGTATCTTTATTCCTGAACGAAAGCAGAATTAACTATCTCTTGTTTAGTTTTTTGCCATTTATTTTGAGTTCTTTAAGTTCTTAAACTTAAAGAACTCAAAATAAATGGCAAAAAACTAAATAAGATTTTGAGCTAAGAAAGTTATAAATGAATTAAGGGTCCAAATAAATTTGGAATATTGAAACTTCAACAACAAGATTTTGGAATTAATTATATACAATAAACAGCTTTTCATGAAAACTAGAATTATTTTGACTACCGCAAGTCATAACAGAGATAAGAGACCTTATGATTTAAATTGGATACCAGAAGGGAATAAAGTCCAGGCAAAAAAGAAAAAAAATAATTTGCCTTTAGGATTGGGATTTACAAAATGACATTTGAAATATTACAGGAGATCTTTGAAGAATGGGGCCAGAAATTAGTACCACAAGATCAACAATATCAGTAATGATGTCTGCTTCTATGGATAGACTATGTCTAAAAAATGTTAATGAAGGAATGATAGGTATGACACAAATTTTGCTTGATACAGAAACAGTGGAATCAGAAATATTGGATAAAATTTTGTGGATTACAAAATAGTCAAGGCATTCAAATTGGAAATGCAGATGACAAGAAAAAGTATGGATTACAAGATAGAAAAGAGAAGGAAGAATGACCCTGATAAGTACTTTTTACTGGATACACAAAAGAAATCGGTTAAGGCCGAAAATCAAAGGGGAAATATAAACACAATGACCTGGATAATGACTTTCAACTTGATTTACAAAAGAAGTCTGTTAAAGCCTCAAAATTTTTGCAATGGGAAAAAGAAAGACAACATCTGAATGAATTAAAGATCAAGGCTGTTAGAAGTTAAAGAAAGGAATATAAAGTTGGTTTGTTTGATCAAGTATAAAAACAAGACATGTTTTTATAAAGCTGATGATTTATGGTTTTGCATATAGAAGGGATGGGAAGAATAAATATTTGTAACTTTATAGGGGGTGATGAGTTATTAAATTTGTTTTTACTTCTTTACATATTGAAGTTCTTTACATATTGAAGTTACTTCTTTACAGATTTCTTTTCTTTTTCTTTATTGTACTTTTCTGTTTTTCTTTTTCTTTCTTTCCACTTTTTATTCTTTCCATCTCTTTTTCTTTTTCTGAGTTTAATTTGTATTTGCTTTTATTGTATTTAAAATCTTTAATAAAAATAATAAAATTCCAAAACAGATGTATGCCATCTCCTGGATTGCTTTATGTATTTATAGATACACATATGAAGAATGCTTATTATTATGCTATTGAGATTAGATGTACTTCTGAATTTGCTAACGCCTGAGGTTTATCAGACCTATATTTGAACTTGTTTGGCCCAAAATGTATTTATGCTTGAATTCTTTATCTTTCATTTTTACTGTTTCCTTTGCATGACACTGATATGCAACAGTGATCAAGAGGCATTGCCTAATTATTGCTATAATTGAAAACTGTTACACTCCCAGGAGGCATAAGGCATTTTGCTACTGTTGCATTTACCTTACCAAGTGACTTAGTATTAATATATCTGTATTAATGTCATAGCATAGCTATTTTGCCAGAGAGAAAAATGAATCGTATCAAAAGTTGCTCCTTTTTATTTATATTTCTTAGCCTTCTTCCATTGCCTATAGTACAAACATGTTGGAATTTTGTACCTCTGGAAGCAAGAAGTGATAAAGGTTGCAGACTGGGAACAAGAGGCTAATGGGACAATGATGGAGAACTCGCGGTGGCACAGACCTTCACAAAGCTTTGCTACATGTCAAGTGAAAGGAGGTTCAGCACTGCCCTGCCAATCATGATGATCTGAAGTAGGAAGGCTACTCTAAGAGAGCCAATTCCAAACACTACCAAGCTAAGAGGTCCTATCCAAAGTACCAGATTGTGAGAAATGAAGATGGACTGCAGTCAGGGAGAGTCAGAGAGTGGAGAATCTTTGAAGCAATTAAGACTTTGAGAAAATAAAAGAACTCTGTTTTTACCTGATGGGCTTCAGAACTTTGAGCTGCAAATTATGATCCAAGGCAGATTACATTCCGCATAAATATTGTTGATAGTAAGAAAGTGCGAAATTAGGCAACTGAGGAATTCATCAATAAAGGCATACGCCTGCATGAGTGTGTCAGCAATAAACTGAGAAACCTCTCAGTTTTAACAGTGTTGCAAGCGCATTGGTTGTGGATGCAAATGTGTATGCAGGTGATGACATGTGGTTGATTGAGACCCTAAATAATTGGCAGCAAATGTTAGATAGATTGTATGATGCAATAAGAAGTATGAACTGGAAAGGGAATATATTTAAGACCAACTATTTGCATTTGATAGTAAAATGGAAAGAGCAATTGCAAGTTATGCTTAAGTGAAAAACTTAAGAAGATGAATTTGTGCACCTTAGTAGAATGTTTACTAAATATGGGGAAATGGATAGACAAATTTACGCATATGATAGCAGAAAGATGGTGAGTAGCATGTTATCCATTGTAAGGAATGAATGTCAAAAGAAGTTCAAGCAGTTGTTTATAAGAACTTGCTTCTACCCATTTTGTCATATGGAAGTGAGCGTGGATAAGTCTGGAGAAATAAAAAAGTTGAATATAGTGGGAATGAGGTCCTTAAGTAGTAAAAAGAAAGATAGGGTCAAGAATGAATGGCTAGTTAAAAAAAAAAAAAGAATGACTGGCTAGTGAATAGGTATGGATTGAATACAATAGTAAGTGATTAGTGAAAAAGAAGTATGTTGAGATCATTTGGTCATATAAAGAGAATGAATGAGAACTGAACTGAAGAACAAACATATGGAGGAAGATTGGATGGGTCAAGAGGAAGGGAAGACCAAGAAAACTGTAGTAGGATGTAGTTGATGAGTGCTTCAAAAATAAATTTAAGGAACAAAGTGTAAGGAACAAATGTTTGAAACATGTATGGCTGTAAGGATGGTTTGCAAGGATAGAAAGGAGACATGGCATTGGTGTGAACTAGATTCAGTTTCCTCTTATCTCCTGTTTTTAATAAGTTTTGCTTACTGTTACTCTCATTCAGTGTTTTGCATAAAAGCAACAGGCATATCCCATTTACCCTAAAAGGGAAGAATATGATGGGTATGTATTGGGTATGTATTTTAAAATATTTTTAGTCTATCTTTAGGTCCTCTCTAAGCTGCTTACTTAATAAAAAAACAATAATATATCAGTAACAATACTAATGTATAATCAGCCTCCAAAACTGGAATAACAGCAAATAAAAATCAATCTAAAATACACTTCAGAAAAAAACCCAAGGGGAAAGGAACTTCAGCTTTCTTATCAGCTGCAGATAGGGCCTGATGGATCCTGGATGGCAACACATTACAGAAGAGTGGGCCTGCTGCTGAAAAGGCCCTCTCCCTTCCTTAATCTTTACCAATCTAACCACCACTGGTGCCAAACAAATGAGAAAGACCTCTTTCACTGACCTGTAAGTATAGATAACTGATATAGACAAAGAATTTAAGAATCTCAGACCCAAATAATTTAACCAGTGCAATCATCCTGGGGCATTCAGAGGTTCTGCAGATATGTCCTGCCACATATCAGTCAATATCAGATTGGGGGATGGTATTCTTATCATTATTATGATCACACTAAATCTAAAACTAAGTGTGGAACAGAAATAAAGGAACATAAATTACTTAAATTATATAAAATTACAAAATAGACATATTACAAACTAGGAAGGATTTGAATCATACTGGAATATTGGAAATAGTTTGCCATACTTCCAAACCAGTCTGAATTATAATTTGAATATCATCCTATTGAGTCTCACACTTGACAGCCCCAGATTTTGCACGCTGCCTTTATATTTCATCTGATACTTTCAGCCTATTTCTCTAACATTTCAATATCATTTTGAATGCTTTCTGTTTTCTAGGTTACTAACTCTTGTACCCATTTTTGCCATCTGCAATTTTTTTTTAACCCACGCAGAGACTTTTGCTTCATGCAGGCTTTAAAAACTGAATAAATAAATAAACTTGATCACCATTTGTTCCTTCTTCATCTAACTCATTAATAAACATATTGAAGAGTAGGGAATCTAGGGCTAATCCACCTGATACCTCTTTCCAATCTGATGAGGACCTATTGATAAGCACACTTTGAATTTAATTTTCAAGCCAGTTATGTAGCCACTGAACTGTCATGCCATCCAGTGCATATTAATGAGCCTGCAAATGAACTGGTCATGGTATATTTTATCAAATGCTTTGCTGAAGTCAAGATATAGTATCTTTACAGCATTCCCACAGTCAATTAAGAAAATCACTGGGCTGACTTCTGGCAAATACTGCCTTGCTTTCAAGGTGATTATTTTTAATACCTTATCTTTATCTTATCATATAAAAATTATACATTTTATTTTTATGATTTTCTCTAGAACTTTCCAATCAGCAAGTTCTTTTAGTACTCTAGGATATCATTCTTCTGGTCCTTAAGATTTAAATTCTTCCAAAGTAAACAGGTATGCTGACAGTGTTTCTATCAATTTCGAGCTTCAATCCTGATATTTAATTCTGTTCTTCATACTTGCTTGATTAAATGCATAATTTTTGTTGCAGAAGGCTGAACCAAAGTAGAGGCTGAGTAGCTCTGCCTTTTCTCAGTTATCTGTTAATGTTTTTCTTGCCCTGATCCTTTTCTTTCCTTTTTATTTTTAACATAAAAGAAGATACTTGCACTCTTTCCAATCCAATGGAATGTTGGATAGGAATTATGCAAAGGGGTCAGAATTCTGCCTTTCCTGGCAGCACCTCTAAAATTCCAAGCTACCTGTCTTTAGTCTTGCTTTGTAATCCAGCCCTCTTCCCATTTCCTGCATCCTTTTAGTTTTTCACTGAGCTTTTTGTATAGCATTGACTTCTTCTGTTATATATTTTTTTCTCATTGAAACTGTCTGCAGCTGTGCTTTTAGTATCTCTTTACAGTTTGCAACTGGTTTTTACTATCTCCTTCCTTATGAAAGACTATACATCTTCAACTTCTTTTCCCATTAGCTTCTCCTGCCATGGGATCCTATGTATCAATGTTTTGGGTTTATTATAACCCACTTTTTTGAAGTCTGTGTTTGACTATGCTTCGATCCAATTGATTTTTTTTTATTTTTCTGAAAATTTCTTAAAGCTAGAGCATGTCATCAGATAAGGAAAATTTTGCATGAATAAGGAATGCAACATTTCATCTGCCTCAACAAGGCTAATTTTTGCATACCTTATGAATTTCATAAAAGTGTAATATTCAAAAACTAGGAAAAAATGAGCAAACAGGTACCCTGCCTAAAAACCATAAAGCAAAGCACACAAATCTCTTTGCCACCATCCTCTCTGCAATAAACTCTGAACAGTTTTTGAAATTCAAAATCTTATTCACAGGTAATTCGGTAATTAGATGGGCTGGCTGTACTGATTTTATTTGGAACACTGTGTCTGTGGTAGTTGCCTTCTGTTATCTTTCCAGTAAAATCCTTTTTATATCTAGATATTTGATTCCCTTGGCTCAAAAAGAGAATCCAGCCCTTCTTCATATATGAAATTGCCTGACTACCACTTGTGTTTCATGATTAGCACCCGTTCTGTCCTGCCAGTGTTGGAAAGGAAGACTTATGCACATCTTTTGCTATTCTTAATGGAGCTGGGCTGTAGGGACAAGTCCTCAGTGAAAAGGAAGAACTTGCCATCTAGATTAACTTGGAGGTATCAGGAGGTTCAGCCTGAATGGTAACAGTCTATTGTAATTATATTTTGCTTGGGTATCCTTGGAAGCAGCAGTTTGCCTGCATTATCTTATTTAATATGTATTAAATATTAGTAGAAATATTTTGTTGTTATTCTTTTCATTTTGTTCACCTTATTTCTGAGTGTTTTAGTCCTTTGCTTTCCCTCTCTTCTCTTGAAACAACTGGGTTGACATCACTACTTTGCTGTAGTTATGCTCACCAGACTTTGCACCCTCTCCACCTGCAAATAATGCCACTTCTTTATATTTTTACTCCACTACTAACGATTTAGATCAGCTGATAAATAACAAAAAATAAAATTCTTAGTACAGAATCCATAAAATGTACTGAGCAGCAAATCAAGCCACAAGGATTGCCATAATCTTTGCTATGAAATATTTGTATTACATACTCATTTGCTATTTTTATCATGTGACACTAACCATCAGGAAACCTAATTTTCCAAATGACTGACTTCACTGGTAATTCACAAAGATATTTCTGCATCCTCACTGATTCGAGCATCTTAAACTGCCAAGTATAATATCTGGTTTCTTATGTTCTGTATTAAATATTATAGCACATAACTCATTTTGGATTTATAGTGGGAAATCAATACTGTAAAGTAGTCTCATAACTGCATAGTGGAATTTCTTTGTGGCTATTTTCACCAGCCAAACTGTAATTTCCATGAATTTCCTAATAAATAGACCAGCCATATTCATGAAGGGAATTTGTCCAATAGTAGCTTATTCTGTCCCCAATTTGCTATCATGGCTTTTTTTTTTTTTATTTAAAAGTTGTGAAGTTCTACCTAACACAACAAAATATATTCTGCTCAGATATAAACATTACAGACAAACATATGTTTCCTAATGGTAAGTTTACAGGTTTAGAAATCTATGAGTACTTAGGAATTAAGGCTTTTTAATGCATGTCTGTGGCCCAGAATATTCATATTCTAGCCATGTATTCATGTTCTTCTGGGAACTTGCTAACAAACAACTTCCATCAGTGGTTAATCCTCTCTATCCAACCTGGCAGCATCCTTACAGCAGAAGCATTTTCCAAACTACAGAGACTGCACTTGCTGTAGAATCCATGCCGGAAAGTGGCCATAGAAGCCTGAAGCTAGAAAGCACTTTGGAGCCCGAACTTCCAATTTCCTGTAACAGACTACTGTAAAACTTACTCTGCAGTACATTAAAAGAACTCCAAGGATTTCTTGATAGTTGTAAGAATAAATAACTTTCGATCTCTCCTTCATTTAAAGCCTTAAGCTGTCCCTCACCATTAAAAGCTACTTCCCTTTTCCAGGGACTCAAACATTCCAATTATTATTTTTCCAATCATCCAAAATGACACTGCTAACAAAGATATAAAACTACAGAAAGAAGCTAGGAAAAATATCATTTTTCCTTTTAGCTCTGTATCTCACACCATTGGCTGTGCTAGTTGGGTTATTAGAAGCTGTAAATTAGCAGACTATTGGAAAGTAACTGAAATATATTTCCAAAATATATTGGACACGTTCCACATTGGATCTGCACCTGTGGTTGAATGGATCTGCGTTCAAACTTGTAATTAATCATGTAACATTTTTTAAGAGCACTAGGTCAAAGTGGGCATTCTTATATCAAACATTTCTAGAAGGTACAATAGTGAAAGCACAGTTATCTTCTCTGTGTGTCTACATTAAGTACATACATGTTTCTATATATACACACACAAGCACACTGATTACAAGAGATAATCCCTCCAAACCACTATTTTCTTCATAAAGCAAAAAACAAAACTTTAACAATTATTTCTTCAGGTAACAGCTATTTTTATATTCATATTTTTCATGCAGTGCTTCAGGAATCAAATAAATTATTTAACTGATGCTTTTATGCAGTGCTTGCTTATTGGATCCTTTCTTGCATTCTGTTATGCATGAAGTCTTTTCCAGTGCATGTCTCCTTTCAGTGAGAATATGAAATATTTCAGTTTCAGGAAAATACATGACTTTAATATTCTAACATTAAAATAAATTCTCAGAATCATCTAATTTATATTGTTTTGTAATCATTTTGTAGATAGTCTGGCTCACTCTGAAATCGGCGGCAGTTTTCTGTTGATTTAAATAGGAGCAGGACAAAGACCCAAATCCATCTTTTAAGAATATTTTAATTACAAAGCTATACAGACTAATCTGGTGTTGGTAGAATTGCAAAAGGCAACTAAAATATATAATCTATGCCCAGTGGTAGAAATCATTCAACAGCATATATTTATATAAAGTAATTTTTAACATTTCTGATTTCTGCATTTGAAACAGTTCTCTGGAATGTAAAAAAAGCATTTCACAAGCATGGATCATTCATGTAATTTTCTGAGAGAAAGAATATTAAGAAGCTTGTGTTCATATATCAAATGATTCAACTGTATTTAAAACACTAATAAAAAAACTTTCAAATGACCAAACACTGTTGTAAAGTGTTTCAGTGAAGGCAAGTCAATAATTATATTTTAATGATTAAGCAATATGCCTCTAGGTATGAATAGTATTTAATGCCTCAACAGCAGCAATTCATGAGGTATTCTGTGAACAAACCACATTGAAGCGCAGTTTTAATAAACTATCTCTATACTTAGACATTCAGGAACATGGATGTAAGACTATTAATTTGAACAGGTAGATAAAAATAACAATGCGACCAGGAAAGGATACTGGATTCTGGAATACCAATGAGACCAGAATTGAGTATTTCCAGTTTAGAGAAATATAATATAGATATAGTTCTGAAGAGATCCATAGTGCAATACCATATATGTTTACTCAGAATTAAGTTCCACTTTGTCAACTGAATGTTACATCTAATAAAAATACTTCAGTTTGAAAGCACAAAATATAACTTGGATATTCCTGATATAAAACTCAGATATGAATTTAATAGGTAATCTTGAGTAAGGCATCACTTCTTGTTCTTGTCTGCTCCAACAATAAGATTATAAAAGTGGCCTTCCCTATATTGTGATGCTAGTGTAATAAGATAGATCAAAGAGGGTTAGCACTCAGCTAAATATAATGCAGAGTACTATATTTTATTCTCTTCTCTTGCTGTGCGAAGCAAAGCTAAACTTGACAGTCTATCCCTCAGTTTTAAAACATTAACATGATAACAAAATCTCATGAATCAGAGGAAGGGTCAGATCTGGAATCCTTACAGAACTGCATCTACCAGTCTCAATAAAGTGCTATATTTCTGCTATCTTCCTTTTTTCCCCATTATAAAAAAAAACTATGCTTCCTACCAAAATAGTTGTTTTCTCAAACTGCTCAGATATCACCATTGATATATGGATCTTTTAAAAAGTTAAATATAACGGAGGAGAAACAAAAACATAATGGAATACTAATTGTACAGTCATCAGGATCTTCCTTTAAATAAATGACAACTCATTTTCTATTTGCTTTAACTAAACGAGAAATATTAAAGCCTGAAGCACTGATTTTTACATTTAAACAAAACTATTAGAAACTAATCATTTTGTTGAGAAATATAACATGCATTTCTATTTACTGTTTATTTTGCATGTGGCAAATGCAAAAATGAACAGCAAATTAACCCTGCCTTGGAATGGATCTCTCTTCACAGCTGAGCTGCTATCATCTCTCCTATGCCATATAAACATTCCATGGCCCTCCTTAGTGCTTTACTGGATTTGCTCATTCCCGCCAAAGAGAACAAGAGTAATTTACTGTATTTTTCAATATATTAGAGTTATAATTGAATTATAAAGGGAGTACCATGCATCAGTGCTGCTGAATGTAATTTTAATGTTACCTAAAAACAATGTAAAAATGTAAAAAGGGAGAGATGGAGAACAGGAAATGATTCTGCCATTTAGATATCATTTCTCTCCCTTCCTCTCTCTTTTTAAAGGTGTTTCACTATCAATTCATTGAATGACTTTGGTGGGATACAAGACTATGTTGCAATACCAAGCAGACTTACTAGGAAGTAAGTTCCATTGAACTCAGTGGAACTTTCTTCTGAGTAAACATTCTTCAGATGGCACTACAATTCAGTTACAAGGACATTTTAAACTATAAGAAAAGATTTGCAAGCAAATTGAGAATTCAGACCTGTTCAACTATAGCAGACTTAGCATTTTCAACTGGTACAAGGTTATTTTTTAAAGCTATAATATTGCATAATGTTATATAATCACGAACAAACGTTTTTTCAAAAACTGTTTTCACTGTGCTAAAGTAACAATCTAGACTTGTTGTAAGTATATTATTCTTACAAGTAGTTCGCAGTTATTCTTGAAGGCAAGTCTTGGAGTTTCCTTAGCATAGTGCTGCTGGGGAAAATTTTCAGCATGTCCATCTTCATCTCTAGCCTGAAGGGAAATATAATGGCCTATTTAGGGACTTAGAAATAATGGAAGAAAAAGAATAAGCTAAATGCATAACAGCTAAGATCATTAAACAAACGGGAATTTCAAATACAACAGTATAAAAAGTTTTCTTATATATGCAGTATTAGAACTCTGAGTGCTCATTACACCATTAAAAACATGCAGATAGATTTTGGTGTAAGAGTAAAAGATTAACAAAGAAACAAGCCCCAAAATGAAGCATTTCAGCTCTCTGTTCTGAGTGTTTAATAGCACAGTCTTACTCATGTCTGTTCAGAGGTAAGTCACACTGAGTTGAACGGGGCTTACTTCCCAATATATATAGGACTGGAAATCTTAAAAATTTCAGTTTACTCTTCTTTTAGTATTTCAAGGATTATATTACATATATGCTATAGGTATTTCACCCTTTAAAAATGTTCAACCAATAACATGTTTCCAGATTAAACATTCTAAGAAACAAGTTCTTATTTTCTCTCATGCTTTTTTTTGTTTGTAATCATTGTATTACATGGATTTCCTCTAAATTTTTAATGTAAAAATTGGAACCAAGTGGTCATTAAGTGAGGGCAATCAAATATGTTAAAATATTTAAGAATATAAATTGGAAGTTATGGGTTATTTTGATCTAAACAGTTAATTAAGGAAGCTGAAGTTTAAATGGATAGATTAATGCAATTCCATTAGCAACTCTACTGCTTGCTTGCAGCAATTTCTTCTAATCTGCAACATATTCTGGTTTAGAGTTAAAGCAAAGAGAGAAGTAGGTGAAAGGAGGAGTGTCAGCAGCATGCTCATTACACCGTTCATTTGGATGACACTTGCACTCTGTTCTACTCTCATCTCATCTAATCCCTGACTGTTCACTCTCCCTTTCTCCCGGTCTCCTGAAATTCACAGCTGAGCTGTCTCCCTCACATATGGCTTGCATATAATTATGCATATTCACATTTTACACTGCATTAAAATGATGAGCTTCTGGCTTCAGGCCAGCTTATTTAAATAAGACCCAGTGAACTTGGAAAAGGAAGTGGGGGAAGATAGATAGGAAAGCCATATAGCAAGCAGCAGGTAGTTCTGTCTCCTGCTCTTTGTGAAAGGGAAGGAAGGAAGGAAGGAAGGAAGGAAGGAAGGAAGGAAGGAAGGAAGGAAGGAAGGAAGGAAGGAAGGAAGGAAGGAAGGAAGGAAGGGAGGGAGAGATCTACCTGATATATCAATCAAGAGCATCTGTGAAAATATCTCTGACAGTTCTTAAGATATTTCCTTTTTTAATAGTGTGAACTATCCATTTTCATGTGCCATTTTTCAGAGTATTTATTTTCTGTTGGTATTAGCATTTATAAAAGATATTTGTACCTTGTACATTTATGTCTTACTTTTTGCTTTCAAAAAATCTGTCACTCCCCAACAATAGAGGCAAAAGAGCTTATCTGGGACTGGAGAAGGTCATAATAGTATCAAGGGTACCAAAGTTTAGCAAACGATTCAATTTCTGAGTAATTTAAACATGGTTTGGTTTTCCAGGCAGACACTCCACTTCTGTAGTCCCAGGCTAGTAGCGAAAACTGGAAGGTTTGCTGAATGTAGTTAGTTATTATATGCTATTTAATTCCAATCTAAATGTTAGGAAAGTCAAAATAAATTTCCCTCTAGTAATAATGAGATTCTATTCAGTCCTTACAAATTAATTAAAATTCTTCACAAATACTCTTATCTTGTAAATCCTGGTAGCAGTAGACACTAAGAAAGAGTAGCCAAACAAGATTTAGACAGGAAGAATGTTAAAAATAAAAACAGTAGGGTCCCATGGTACCTTAAAAGCTAACAATGTTTATTGCAGCATATGCTTTCATGGCCTAGAGCAGTGCCAACAGACAAATACAGCTATTTCAATTTATAAATGCACTTTACTGTTTCTTTCATATACCTCTTTGGGCCAAATTACTTATGACAGGCAGTTCCATAATTCTTCCTTCCAATATTTTAAACAGAAAGCAGACTGAAACACTGAGATATGGAGTAAGGGGCTCCTAAGGAATGGTCTGTTTAAGCCTAAACAGCTGGAATCTGTAGGTTTGGCTTGGTCTAAGTCTCTTGATAGAGGCAAATAGCAAGGATAGTTAGCTAATAGGCACACTATTGTAAGCGGGCAGCGAAGTAAAAATTAAGAAAAGGAATCCATAGCACCAAGGACAGCTCTCAGATTGTAGGTCACTTACACAAGTAAGTTCTAGAGACAAACTCTAAATAAGTACAGTATTTATCCCAGGCTTTACCACGTTCTTAGGGGCGCAACTGATACAAAACCCAGGAATATCTTCAATATTGGATTCTCCATAAACTGAGCTACCAGACAATCATGCACTTATTTCTTTCTCCAATTTTTTAAATATCTTCTCCTCAAATAATACCCAAATCTCTGATTTAATCTTGTCATAATAGTTTAATACTTTACCGTGCATTCATGTGTCTGCTCAAAATTATTCTTGTGCACTGATTGAGAAAGCAGCTTGAGGATATAATTTTGAGAAGCCAAATATCAAGAAGAAAAGCATTGACCTAGCTTACTTAGAGCTAGGCTGAATTGTTTTGCACTCTTCATGAAGATCCCTTGGAATACATATGAAAAATGTCATCTGATACAAAAAGGTTCTTGCTAATAATAAATGTATAGACTGTATTGCACCAATTCTGTAAATGGTGCACACCAAAGCCCAATTCAAAATGCTGTTTTTAGTAATTAAAAGCCTTAAATTATTTGGGTCCAGGTTATATGAAGAACCATCTACACTCTTCTATATGTGGTCATTTGTTAAAATCATCACAGAAGGATCTGCTATTAAGATCTGTAAGATGGTAACCAACAATGAAAGAATCTTCTTTGTGGTATTCCTTGTCTATTTTTTATTTCATATTATGCTTTTAAGACTGCAGTCCAAATCCTCTTATCTGGAACAAAGCACCACTGAACTTTGGAGGACTTAATTTTCTGGAGACAGTAGAAGGATTATTCTGGGAAGCTTGGATTTTGTTTCTTTTTAACTGGTTCATCCTGATTTTTTAAACCAAATTTTAGGGGCTTCCGATATTGATGCTGGATAGTATATTTTTTATTGTAAGCTACTTCGATAAATCTCGAAATGCAGCTAAAATTGCATTATTTAAAAATCTCTCCTATCCATTCTCCTATCCAGATTCCAGCCAAAAAAAACCTATGCACATTAGAGCTATTCAAAGCTTTTGGAAGAAACATTTTACAAAGCACACTCATATGAACAAAGCATTATGCTTTGAAGTGTTAATGCAGCTGTATCCTCTGAAAGGTTCGGCATAGTTGCTTTGAAGGATTCTCTCACTTATCTCCAGATGCTTGCACAAACTCAGCCATTTTGCTTCACAGACACAACCAAATTGTGATTATGCAGGCATTAAGGAAGCAACCAGAGAAAGCAGCTACACTAAATTTTCCAAAAGATGCAGTTGCTTCTTTGAAGAAAGATGCATACTTTGAGGCAACACATTTTAAAAATCACCCCTTTTGGATGCTTCATTTTAGCCTTACTACAGAGAAAAGTTTTGGTTGTCTGGCAGGGAATAGCTTTAAACCTGATAAAGTAGACATTTATGTTTATTTTAAAACAAACAAACAAACAACAAAAGGGACAATCACAAATTGTTTAGCATCTGTAACCTGATTCTTATTTTCAGACCCAACCACATTTGGAAATGTCAACAAAAGATAAAATACAAACAAGTTCGGACTATAGTTATGCTACCATAAATAAGTATCTGAACTGTAACGTTTATAAATATTTTTACACAGCACATCTTTATTTGTGGCCCATTTTAATCTAGGTTTTAGTTAATATTTGATCAGGAGGATGGATCTTCATTTTGTCTTAGAATGGAATGGAATGGAATGGAATGGAGTAAATGTCTTTTGGACATTTCAGCCATATTGAACTTAGCATCAATCCCTGCATCTTAGGTCAGCTACCAGCGATAGACTTCATAAAACTACAGTCTTGATGACTGCCTTTTTGCATTGGGCAAAATAATAGATATCTGTGAGTGTCTATTTTAATTTCCCCAATATCCCAAAGAAAAATTAAATTAGGCACTTCAGGGTGTTGTAGAAATTTATAATGACAGATTCCAACCACCCTTATAATCCTGCCATCACTGTCGTATAAGACTAAGAGAACCATCAGTATGAAGAAGCCTTCCAGAAAGACTTCACGTGTAGAGCTACCCCTGAACTATCACATTCTACAAATTTCATTTCCTTCTAAATAATTATATTAAGAATATAAATGGTGGCAGAAAAAGTGGTGTTTATAGTTGTCTTTGCTGTCATAAAGAATTCACCATAATAACAACTGCTGGGGAAATAAAATAAAATTGAAAAAGGAGACTCTTAGAGCTAGCTGTTAGATTGATCTTTCTCTTACTTTGGTTCCCAATATAAGAAGATTCAACTGAGGTCAATGGAAATAAGGGAGTACATGAAAGCACTCTGCATGATTACTGTTTCTACCTTTCTAACTTCATCCTCTGTACGCCTTAACCAGAATCAATAGTTCATATATAATTAAGAATGCAGAGTAACAACTAATATGGTTTCTACTTCCAGTTAATGTTAACCATAAATGTTTCTCCACATTCATACTGCATAGTTTACCAGAAAGGAATTGCTGATTATGTTAAGTAGCTGTACAAGATGGGGCAAGGAATGGCACTTTAACAACCCATAGAGGTTCAATGTATTGTGCAAAAATGCCTACTGTGAGTCATAAAATAAGAGGATATATCCCCTTATGGATTAATAATTAGCTATAAAATTGGAAGTAGAGATTTGCCCCCAAAAGCACAAGAGCACTCTTTTTCATTTGCCACACACATGCCTGAAAAAAACACTGAAATTCCCACCTTCAAACCTGCATAAGGTTTCTGGGTTTAAGAGGACTGTATAGATAAAAAATTCAATAATTGATAGCGATAGATCATTAAGCCACTAGGGTTAATGTGTCATCACAGTCATAAGTTTCATATTAGAATAAAAGTGAGTTGTAGATTTGTTTTTCTCTTTGTGACAAACTGGCCTTTGGTTATTAGTATAAATAAAAAGAATGCCAGGATGGTATGGCTTTTATTGGAAGTATATCTTTATAGCTGTGATACTATCTTTGCATACCAATCCTCAGTTGGAAGAAGATTTCTGGTCAAGATTTGGTACTGGAAGAACTGTTCCAGGACTCTGAGAGATCTCTGAAGAGGTTTAAATGTTACTCTCTATACAGAATTCAAATGCATGTCATGTCTACGTTATCTTTTTGATACCTCTTGCACTCATCAAAATTTCTCTTTTCTCATCTCACCTTTTGAGATATGCAGATGATATTGGTTTGTTCTTTATCTTCTATGACACTGAGGAACAAACTAGACATATACTCAATAACTAAACAAAATAATCTCACTGTTTGTGAGCATGTGGATATAGACTATATACTTCTTTTTATTTTTAATCTTCAGTTTTAACTTTTAATAGATCTAAATGGTCTTAAACATAAATCTTGATTTTTATTGTTGTTGTTGTTATTGTTATCATAATCTATGGCATAGGGCTTGGTTATTTGAGGGATTGCCTGTCTCCAGTGTCTGCCCCCCTGATTTGGACAGACAGCGTGAGGCGCATTCTGGGTCCCTTCAATTAATCAGTGTCATCTTTCAGGACCCAGGAAGCATGCCTTCTCTGTTGTGTTGTGTGCCTCTCATTGAAATCTGGGTGGCCCCCACTTTGATGGCATTTTGGAGGGCCTTAAAGACCTGGCTTTTCTCCCACCCTCTGGGCTAGGGTGGTTGGAACCCCTGCTGGGTACATATTTATTTTATATGTTGACCAGTTCTGCCATCTGTTTATTGTTTTGTGTAGATTGATATTTTTATATTGCCTTGCATTTTGAGCGCCCAGAGTCAGTTTGGAGTTGGGTGGCACCTAACAAACAAATAAATCATCTATAATGATACTAAAGGCAGCTGACTATAGGAAATAATGACGTATTAAATAGGCAAATAAAACATACATGAAAATATGGTTAGAATCCTTCAGAGTCTTCTTGAAATTACCTAAATGTTAATTATCTAGTTGCTACATGCACAGAATCTTGGTGTACTGAATATGTCTGATTGTTCCATGTTTGTGTATGTGTATGTGCATGTGTGTGTGTGAAACAGGCAACTGAGAAATTCAGTATAAATTGTGATGTGCCTAATTATCTACCAATAATCCTTCTGCCTCATAAAGTTATTGCATTTTTCTGGCAAACCTCCAGGGATGACAGGGTCCTTAGCCTGATTTTATGGATTAACCTTCAGATCTCATTATAAAAATGAGCTATAAGAATTAACATAATTGAAAACTAATAAATAGTGCCCCTGTCTTTCATTCTATCAGTAATGCTTTCAAACACCAACATTATGGTAATGGATAAGAGAAATTATTTTCTGGATTACTGTCTTCTAGGCTTTTTATCCTCCATATATTTGAGGGAAAGGGGGAGAGAGAGAGAGAGTGAAACAGAGAGGTGTGTGTATATGTGTGGTTTCCTATTATGTTGGAAGGATATAAAGTTTTTCTTTAAGATTTTTACACACAATCTCTGATAAGACTAAGAAAGCACCAGAGTCAAACATTGGCAGATGCCCAAGGCTTGTCAAGTGCATAGCTACTACAAAATAATAAAAATAAAGAGAAAAAATAAATCAAATCATTTCTGTGATGAAAAATAAACACAGTATTATTATTGCCTTCTCTGTTTTAGGACCATGTTTGCTTTCTTTCCTGATCAATTACTGAACAGAAATTTATACTAAAAATTTGTAAATCTTCAAACAGTGCCAATTTTTATATTATCATTTTTCTTCCTGAATGGCAATTACATATTATTATAGAGTGCTGAAAAATATGAAGCATAAAATGAAAAAGTATAGAAAATAATAACCTAGCAGAATATATTGCAAAATGTATTTGAAGGAATATGTGAAGGAGTCTATCTCTTGGCTTATGCTAATTGTTGTTGTGGTTTTCCTCAGCTGCTGTGTGTTTTAATTTTAGTATATGTATTTGTTTTTTACTTTTTAATATTGTTAGCCACCCAGGGTCATTTATTGAGATGGGCAGCCATATGACTTGATTAAATAATAAATAATAAAAATAAAAATCTATTGCATAGATTCTAACAGGCTTAATTGATGCATTGGACAGAAAGCAGCAATACGGTAGGCTGTTTTGTCAATCCCTTCCCTTGTTTTTATTCCTTATGTTATTTATTTATTTACTTTAAAAGCCACCCACACTTCTGAGGTTCAGAGGAAATCAGTCTCTATTGTTCACTGTCAAGTCATGTCACAGTTGCTTTTAACAGGTCCATCACCTAATTTTAATAGGACTGAATGACACAAATTAAAACCTCACATAGTCAGAAGAAATAAAAAAGATTATCCTCACCATCAGAGGAACAAGAAAAGTAGCTAGCTTTTTCTTAACAACAGGTGCATAACAGGGAAGGAGGGATTGGAGTACTGGTTGCAGTTAATTGAAGCTCAGCAACTGCATTCATCACTATCACTGATCAAACTGAATTTATCTCCCCCTGGGCTTATCTCTTTCCATGAACTTGGCCAAATTATCTTGTTTAAAATTAATTCATTAGGACTTAAGTATGCTTCCATGAAGGCTTCTATCTTTTCTGGGGTAGGCAAAGAATTTTTCCTCACATATATTAATGCACCCAAGTGCAGATCATTGTATGTATCACAATTAAAGGGAATTACACAATCATTCCCTTTTATTTAAAAATACTATCTATATTTTCAAGTCCTAAGTAAGCCTGTGATCAGAAAAAATAAGACAAAAGGCCGGTTAAAAATCCATTCCTCTTGTTATAGTTCTTGGTTGCAGCTTCCAAGTAGCAGTGAAAACTGCAACTGCAGGTCCGTATGTGTGCTGATGTGCAGAAGACGGGCAAGATGTCACACTGTAGTGTCCACTGAACAGATGGTCGGCACAATCCTTTCCAGAGATGGTAACAGAACTGTATTTCTGTGGATTGTCTGGAAGCTGTGCTGTATGTTCTGGCCCTAGTGGTGCTTCTGCCTCCATGATAACAACTGCCCTATCCTCTGTTTGACAGAGCAGCATTGGTGAAAATAGACAATGGCTGAATTCACATACCGTAAAAGCCATAATATTGTGGTTTTGCTTTCCACTTAGCATAATATATGAAACCTATCACTGTGACTACTAGCTATGGCTTTGGCTTAACATTATGTATGCATCAATAAATGATCATTAAGACAAACAATGGCCTACTGTGAAGTGTGAATTCAGCCAGTTTGTTTCCACTGTATACTTTGTATGCAGAGATATTATCTGCTTAGGACAGACTGTATTTGCCATTTAAAAACTGGGCATTCCTGCCCACCCCACAACTGGGAGTCAGCAAACAAAAGATGTTCTCTAATTCCACTCAGTGCAAATCTGGGAATTTAGCACTGATCTTCCTTGCTTTTTGACAAGTAACTTCTTTCTCCTCTCACATTACACATGTGCATGTAGACATACACTCTCTTGACAAAAAGGTTTCATGGTCATAGCACAATGTAAATTATGAAACACAATGCGTTCCGTATAAAATGATTCTGCCTTCTGCATAGCATAGACTGCATCCTACCCCAGGTTTTTTGTTGATGAATTGTGATTCTATGGTGAGTAAAAGTAGTTGCAAAGCTAATGAGAGTTAAATTACAGATGATATGAAAATATTGTCATCTGTTGTATTATTAAGCAATGAAGCAAAACTTCATTGTAACAATGAAATAACTAAGTGCTGCTTCTCATTACAATAGACAGCAACATTTTTAAAATCTTTGTCTCATTTTAAAAGTCCAGTTGCCTGTTCTTATTGCTGGCTTCCAGAACTGCTGTTCTCCCTCCCTCTGTGGTTAAGTGCTGAGACAGTAAAGAGGTCTGTCATAACATTGCTATCAAATGTATAGGTTGTGTGTAAAATCCCTTGCAAAAGTATCTCTTTCCTGAGGCAATCATCGATAATTCTAAGAAGTTTAAGGTAGGCTTTAAAACAAAATAAGTAGCCATAGCAAGAATGATCCATCTGGTGTACATTTTAAAGGAAGGGCAAGATCATTTGTAAGCAGCTCCACACTTCAGCTCAGGACCAATTTATTCTATCAGATGTAACCACTGTAATTCCCAAGTTATAAACACATTATTTTTGTGTGGATGATACAGCCCACTAGTTTCAGTAAAACCTAATTACAAATAAAAATGTTTAGTGTCACAGATTCACATGGACTTACATAGTCTATCAACTTATATTGCAGTTGCTGCTTTAAATGTGGCTACAACTGCGGTCCATTATATTCACTGAAAAGGCATATGGCGAGACTAAAGCCCAATCTGTACTTCTGTGATGTGCACCAGGTTTAGAGATAATACCTATCCTTTCAAACATTAACGGCCTTTTGAGAGTGAAATTTATTCTTTGGGCCTATATGTTAAATTTGGGCTGTTTCTCATGCTAATGACCTCATTGTTTTTATTATTCTCATCATTTGTTAAATGGATACTTTCAATCATAAGAAAAGATAGGGAATCAGGGAGAATTTTGTTAAATTGGGAAATGGCTTCAAATCACCTGTATAAATGTCATTATAATTTCGATTAATTTAGCCTTGTGGAAACAACAGTAGTTTTTGACACTTGCAATACCATTTTTGTGTTCTTTTGTTTCTTCTGGCAGTTTTGGCTGTGGAATATTATAGAAAAATGTACACTACTCTTTTTATGTGGCGGGAAGAATATAGTGTAGTCTTTAATGCATATTTTATATTTATACATTCTGTTTTACTTTGAAGTGCAGCTGTACTGTAAAGGCATACAAAATGTAACACCTTCTGTGTAGCACAACATGCTCAAAAAAGGTAAGTCTAAATGTATTAAGATTGTGACATAAACCAATATTCTTATCTCCAATAGAAAACAAAAATTCAAAATCAGCTAACCAAATTCTTATCATATGAATGTTTTACTATATAGCATTTATTAACTTCCTTTAGAAGGACAACAAAAAGTAATTCACATAAAATAATGCATAGCTTTCAGCTATAAGTATGAAAATAAAGAATTCAAATCATGTCTCAGATTCTTCACTTGTACTGCCACAAAACCATAAAAATTTCAACAACCAGAACAGGTTGGCTGATTCAACCAAATAGAGAAAATTGCACAATTCCTATGCTGTCTTCTCTATCTACCTATGTTATTTTTAATGACAAATAACAAGAGTAAAACATAGACAATATTTTTAATAACAAATGACGGTGAAATATAGGCAATAACAAGAATGAAACATAGATAATTGTGACAATCACTCATGCTCTAATTACCTTACAGCACAACTATTACAACACGCTGCATATGGGGCTGCCCTTGAAGACCACTTGGAAGTTTCAACTGGTCCAGAATGCAGTGGTGTGGGCAGTTATGAGCTAATGAGGTTAATGAGGGCTTAACTGATCAGAACTAGGTTTTTAATTTACTATGTTAGTAATTTTATTTTTTTCTATCTATGCATATCCTCAGACTGTCATAATCATTCATGGCCCCTTATCATAGTTTTGTAACCTGAAAGGCATGAAAGTTTACATAATGGAATGTTCACTAATTAGTAATTCTCCTGATGCAATTGGGAAAATAATAGTAATGTCTATGTAAGTGAGTATAAGGGGCAAAATAGTTAAGTACAAGAGTGAACTTAACAAAACGGAGACCAGTTATGAGAAACTCTGTCCTTTTCATGATTAATGCTGGTTCAAAATGCAGCAGCGCAGATAATCTTGGGTGCCCCAAGGATGGCACATATAACACCTTTACTGTAGGAGCTGCATTGGGTGCCAGTTTGCTTCCAGGTCCAATTCAAGGTGTTGGTTATTATGGGTCCAGGTTACCTGAGGGACTTCTCATCCCCATCACATCAACCCATCCCACTTGGTCAGGCAGAGAGGGCATGTTGCAGACCCTGTCAGTGACAGAATGTTGGCTGGCGGGGCCCAGGAAGAGAGCCTTCTCTACCGTTGCCCCCGCCCTTTGGAATATTCTCCCCCAGAGGTGTGGCATGCTCCTACCCTCCCAGCTTTCCAGAAAGGATTAAAGACCTGGCTCTGCCAGCTTGCATGGGGCGGTAAGAGCTCTAATCGATCCTGGGGGTGGCTGGCACCCTGATGACACTCCCTGAGCTATTCACCAATTTCCATCATTTCTTGGAATTTATTATTTATTTAAGATTGTTTATATTGTACTTTAATTAATTTTATCTTTTCCATACATCACCCAGAGTTGCTTTCTAACAAGATGGGCAGTGACAAATTTGATAAATAAATAAATAATCTGATTGGTAAATATATGCCCTAAGATTATAAATGCAGAGACTGTATTATATACGTTACTAATACAGTATATGCTTTATCTAATGTCAATCACAGTGCAAAGCAAGAGTAGGATATTAGCAGTCTTGGAATAACCATGACTGAACTTGGCAGCTGTTTAAACACTGCTTTCAGAAACTGAGCCTGTCATAGCTCCACATCCATAGAGTCTTTAAAAACAAAACAAAACAAAACACCTTTCCTAGTATTCATCTGCCAATGCTAGTTTGGCTGTAGGAGAATCTCACTAAATCTCACCCTTGGTTACATGAACAAAAAATAAAATAAACCAACTACATCATCTTTGACAACCAGTCTAGGGAACACTCTGCTGAAAAGATGACGGAGGTTTTGGAACCTTCTGTTGTGGAACAGAGGAGGAGTGTTTGGCAACTGCAATTCAGCTGTTTTCAGTCCTGGATTTTACTGTATATTTAATAATTATGCCAAGTATCAATTACTCTATCCAGATAATTAAGACAATACATAGATTTAAAAGTTACTCTGAATCTCTCTTGAACTGTATATTTTCTAGAGAGATATTCTCTTTTTATCGAATTGTGAAGTAGCCCTGTAAACTCAAGGTTTTTACAAAGGTTTGGAGGATTAGTTTCTGGGGAAATGTTTTATGATGCTCCCTTCCAATAACCAGATGACGAGATTTTGTCACAAGCAGTTGAGCAGACCATATCCTGTTCCACAGCCTAATTAGTATACAGTGGCAGTACTATTGTCATTACTTACATAGCAAATGGAAAACATGCTGTAATATATTTTTAATACAGCTGATCAAACGGATATAAAAAGTAGTATGTGTATAATTAAGCAGCTGGATCACCAATGATTTAAAAAAACTACTTTCTTAAAATTCTAAGTCATGTATTCAGACTTTGGCTTCAGTTCAAATTATGGCTGTTCTCAGGAGAAATGACTCAGTAGATCATCTCAGCTCCAACCACATTAACTTGTAAAATTAAATGTATTAATTTCAGTGGCATCTACTTTCTAGTAAAATTTCATACATAGACAGTACCTTTTATTAGGGCATACTAAAATGCCCAGTACAAATCACTTTATGAGACAAATTCCACCACCCATTAGCTGTCTACAGTATTGCCTTATTTTAACTATGGTTTAGTGCTCTTGCAGTACAAAGGCCATCCACTCAACAGGTGATGCTGGAAGCTATAGCACCTCACCTACAGGATACAGAGAGGTTGCCCAGTAAAGCAAGGGTTGTGGATCAGTTGTCCTAGTACTAGGTTTTGACAAATGCCTAACCTGAGGGTCCAACCATCCGTCAAAATCACCCTCCAGTCACAGCAATGTTATGACTGGTGGATGGTTTCCTTTTGGATGGTGATGTTAAGAAATTAATACATTCCATAACCTCATTCCATAACTCAGGATACTGCCATCCAGGGCCAATATTTTAGAGGCAGAACAGAGATTGTCAGCAGTGACAACCAATTTTATGCTGATTACTTCAGGATAGGTGGAAAGCACTTTAACTTGGCAGTGGGGTAGGTCCTAAGTAGTGCAGAATTTTAAGACTGTTAAGATATATAAAAACAATATAAGGAACAAAGAGATAGATAGAGAGATAGAGATATAAATATAAGTAACAAAAACCAGTATTCCTAGATAGGATAAAAGCCCCAGTCTGCAGTTTAGAATAATATTGTATTAATGACCCACAACAATCTTCTTTTCTCCCCATCTCCCTTATTTAAATTTGGAAGGCAGTGTAGAAGCCACAGCATGAGAGCAGCTCAGGTGAACTCAAACTCTTCCACATAAGAATATAAAATATTCTTATTTTATAAGAATATAAAAATATAAGCCTACATATATTTTCCATTTATGTTACATGTGCATTTATCTATTCACATAGTAACATTGCCTTGTGTTCCTCCCTGCAGTTTCTCCATGCCTCCTCCAAATCTGCTTTACAGAGTTTCCATTCCTTCAGAGCTGTTCTTTAGGGAGAATGACACAAGAGGAAATATCCCCACTGTCCTGATGAAAACTGTTCCATCAGTAAGAGGAGTTAACTGATACTACTAAGTGACTACTGTATTTCTTTTGAGTTGGGATTATACTGTTATTTGTCTTTCAGTGGCCCTAATATAAGTTTCATTTGATAATTCCAATACTGTACGGTAATCTTCCCCAGTCAGTTGATCTCTAGGCGACTTGGTGTTCAACTCCGTAATCTCCCTGTCAGCATGGCTACTGGTGAAGGCTGCCATATGGAATCTTGCTTACACACTAAACTGGCTACTTACACTTTTTGCTGCTTTTTCAAACAGCAAACAAAGGCCTTCTTCAGATTTAAAATTAACTTCATGTATTCTTGGGAGTGATTAAGAAGGCAAGCCAGGCTTACTACAGTCTTTTTCCCCTTCATTTGTTAAATGTATACTAATGTGCTAAAATACAAAGACATTTTTTCCTTATGTCTGATTGCTATCTCTACTAATAGTTAAGTGAATTGTTCAGTTGCTATGTAATACAGTTATTTACTACTTTTCTCTCTCCATGCGTTGTTTCAATTTGGGCACAGTTTTCTGATTTTTCTTTATAAATAAAGAAAATAAATTATTCAGCACAGTAGTATAAAGTAAAAAGGCAACTTACACTGAAAATGTTATTTGTATAATAAATATTTAATGTTTCTAATAAAAATTGTCTTGCCTTTTATTTTTACAGAATCTATCTTTCTTCATTTAACTTAATTGCTTCAATTTATATTGTGTAATGAGCAATAATGAGTTTCTGGAGTTTTCTTTTTCAATAAAATGACTATAGTTAAAGTATCATTACAGTTACCAAAGTTAAGCATGCTTAAGTGCCTCTGGGTTCACTTGGAAAAAATTAACATGCCTAATTCACCAGATTATTCTTATGGGATGTGCAAGTACTTTACACAGAGTCACTCTGCAAGTAGGCAGCCATAGAAATGGCATAAATAAATAAATAGGCTTCATTATTAATATTGTTTTTAAAGTTGGATTATAAATGTATGATTAGCAAATTATGATTATTATAAGATTTTTCATGAACATATTTTATGTATTGCTTTCCTACTTTAAGCATCTCTTCTAGCTGCATCTTCCGCACAAACACAACAAATAAAAACAAGATTTAACTATAATTTTACATGATGTCACCTTAGTTGACAGTAATTTAACTCCTGTGCATTTATAGATATGAGCACAGTTATTCTGAAATATTTGGCCATCAGGGCAGCCCTATACATATTTACCCTTAAGTAACTCCCAGTGGACACAAGTACATACTACAAAGCCTTAAAAGAAATCATAGTTGGAATTGTAAGACAGGCCACCTAGCTGAGAAAATGGGACACCATGGTTTTCTCCTGACTTTTTGGGTGGCAGTAGTCACTTCTCTCCTAGTAATATAATGTAAGGCACCCCAAAGACTCTGGGGACTTTGCATACATAGCATAGTTTTATCATACAACTTAATCATATGTAACTGTCCACAGAGAGCCAGTCTGGTGAAGTGGTTAAGGCACCAGGCTAGAAACCAAGAGATGGTGAGTTCTAGACCCGTCTTAGGCACAAAGCCAGCTGGGTGACCTTGGCGAGTCACTGTCTTTCAGCCCTAGGAAGAAGGCAATGGCAAACCCACTTCTGAAATCTTGCCAAGAAAACTGCAGAGATTCGTCCAGGTAGTCGCCAGAAGTCAAGACTGATTCAAAGGCACAAATAAATAAATAAATAAATAAAACACCTGTCCACAGTAGAAGGCCATGATTATAAAAGCATCACTACTCACAATTATTCAAATAACACAGTTCAGAAAACAAAAATTCAATATACTTATCCACAAAGGGAAAGGTTTTGGGGCTGGGAATTTAAGTGAGCCCCATTGGCTGATCTGTTTTGGGGCTCACTTATCCACAAAGGGAAAGGTTTTGGGGCTGGGAATTTAAGTGAGCTCCATTGGTTCTAGACTTAAACTAGAAGTATAAAGTTTTTATACCTTTTGCATATGTTAAACATGTTTATTTTGGGTGTTACTATAGTGTGTTTTTGTTTTTGTTTTAATCCTTGTTCATCATCTAGAGTCACTGTATTGTGAGATGGGTGGCTAGATAAATTGTATAAATATATATAAAACAATAAATAATGTATACAAAATATATTGATTAAAACCATACACTATCAGTTGCTAGGGAGATTTCATTCCTCTTTATGCTTCTGGCAAGGCATTTTAGAGCTGAGCTGCATGTTGCTTACAGCAGTTCTCTGTCCTTTTTCTTTGTATTAATTTGGCCTCTGCTTATCTGAGGGTTCCTGCCTTGCTTTACTCATTGGTAGGTAATCATTGGACACTTAAACAACTATTAAAGAAAGCTTAGGATAGCCTATTATGTTGCAGAAATATGCCTACTGAATCCAATCAGTTATATATGACTGCAGCCTAAAGTTAAGATATATGGCACAAGCCATAAGTACTTGAGATTCAGAAACAAGTTGCCTCCAAACTGTAATTTTTAACATGATGGAACAGAAAAACATATTAAACACATAACTGGAGAGCAATCCTGTCAGCTATATTTATTCTTAATTTAAATATCATTTTAATATAGTAATCAATATCTATAAAATATACATTACATTAAATACTAATTTTTCTTGACTCTGCTGAGACTGCATGCCACTCATAGAAAAAGTACGACCCTCAACTCAGCAGAAGTTGCTCATTCATGATCCTGACCACCACAGAGGAGGAAATGTGCTTTGATGCTATTAACACAATAACATTATGAGAGTTGCAAAACAAACTCTAAAGAATAAGAACTGATCTTTGGGAACTGATACTGTTAGTCAACTTAGCTATCCAAAACTTGTTCCTAGAGAATAGTAAAATCATGATCGTTGGTTCACCTTTTTTAAAGGATTTGCGCAGCCCTATTTTTCAGGTAAAACTAAAAAAAAAAAAAAACAGCTATGAAATGGCATAATTTAGTCTAGTGGTTAAGGCACCAGGCTAGAAAATGGGAGACTGTGAGTTCTAGTCCCGCCTTAGGCATGAAAGCCGGCTGGGTGACTTTGAGCCAGCCACTCTCTCTCAGCCCAATTCATCTCAAGTTTTGTTGTTGTGGGGAAAATAGGAGGAGTAAGGAATACTAGATATGTTCACTGCCTTGAGTTATTTATAAAAATAATAAAGGTGAGATCGAAAAATCTAAAAAAAAAAAAATGATGATGACAACTGAATGTTAAACAACCGAATCAACACCCAATTGCTATATGAAGTATGACCTGTGATTTACTACAGAAATATATGCACTTCCTTAAGTAACAGAGAAATAACTTTTCCCCAGAATCTATAAATTTTTGTTCAAACTACATATTTCTCTGATGTATTGGGAAGGGAAGTATCTTCTGAAGACTCCCAAAATATTTTCACAAATATTTTTTAATTGAAAAGATCCAAAATTGTGTATAATGTACATGCAAACCAATGCATAGTAGAATTAAATAATATCTGCACAAAAAGTAAATAGACAACTATAAAAAGTAGTGTGAGCATTTTCGTTCTTTGTGTACACAAGTGCAACTACCCAGAAAACAACAAATGTTAAAATCAACTACTTCCTTTTAAAGACCATTCGCAAATGAGCTGATCTGCTTATCTCATATTTTATTACAGTTAGCCCTGAGAAAATAAAATAACTGATGTGTGAGCTACAAACATTAATATAGTATTTGAGTTATTTAATTGTGTAGGTAAGTGAAGTGTGAACACAACTAGGTCTACATGGATACAGCTGCACTGATTATAATGATTGCCCCAGTAGGGAGAAAAATGTTAAGACAATAGAAAGTATTGCAAACAATATCCACGCACATTGAATTCATGCATTCTCTGTGCAATTATTGGCTCACATATTTTGTTTAAACTGGGCACAGATATTCAATTTCCCCCTGAATCCAGGATAGCTATGTTAGTTGTATGCCAATACACAAAAATAAAGAATCAGATCCACAATCCACTGTGATTCTGCAAATTGCTTCATTTATTTGATATTCTTTGATAATTGCTACATGACATGTTGCTTTGTATCAAATGGAATGCTTATCCTAAAATACACATTATATCAGCTATGCTAATTATAAGCAAATTACACTGATTGTGCCATAGTGATTTGTTAGATGATAAGGTGACCCTGGAAACCAAGCATTATCCTTGGATCTTCATATTCCTGGCTATTCCAGCAGAAGCATCTTCTGAACATGCACTTGCATGTCAAGATGACTTCTGGAGGACCTCAAGGCAGCCTTGCCAAGCTTTCAACCAGCTGCTTCATAGCTTCAAGGAGCAGATCCAAAGGGTGCTTCACTTGCCTTGAAAAATGTTAAATCTAATACTATTAGATTCCTTGCCTATTTCAGATTGCCTAGAAAATTCCCTACTGGAATCAAAAGGAGGGAAAAATTACTGTCTTAAACAAAATGAAAAAGTAACTATTCCATATTTTGCCTTGGCCGGCATGACTGGAGGGCTATGAGATGCACATCATTGTTCTCTGCCTGGCCTTGCAACATTGTCCTATAACTAGATCAAGACATTTGCTTAGAATAAGACCAATTAAAATAGGCTTGGATTTGTCCCTCAGAAAGCAATACTTTATGTAGAAGTATAATTCCTTTAAGTAACAAGTAACTATCTCAACTAAAACAAAACAGGTGGAACATCAATGTGGTATAATTTTGAGAAATAGAGGGAGAAAAGGTCCTTATCTGATAGGGCTAGGAAATCCCACATTACTACTGAATGAAGTATAGTAGTGTCATTTAAAAGTACATACTAGGATTTCCTCATGAAGCATAAAATAGCTCAGAAAGCCCTAACAATCATTCTGTCCAGATGTTTCAGATCAAACAGATTTTGGACAGCTATCAAAATGCAGCCTCCTGGAAACTGTTATTGTAATTAAATTCATTAAGGGGAGATATTAATAGAAAATATAATTTGTCATGTTTCAGAAAATGAGATTAAAACAAAGAGCTTTTAAAACTGATAGGTAAGTAGCCTGACCCAGCAATTCTATTCTTACACAAATTCTTTACATCTTAAATAATACATTGGAATCTTGTAGATTGCTAAAAAAGAGCATTAAAAATACTGAAGGACAATGTGAACGTGACTCCTTGGGCTTAAATTTTGTGTGCTTGTAGAACTATTCTGGATAACTTGATACTGAAAATGAAAGGCAATAAACTCCCTGGTGAATTATCATGACAACTGTTTCTTCTGAGCAGGGAAAAATGAAACATGTGTTTTTAGACATGTATTAGGAAACTAAGTAAAATGTGATTTCCTGTACTGAAGCAGAGAAACATGTTACTGTAACTTTTAATTTGACTATATTGACATGGGATCTACTATAATATATACTACTGAAAAATCAAAGATAATAAAACTGTCATATCGTAGTTTACAGTCCTTTTGTTTGTTCTTTGCTCCAGCTGGCAAAGCATGGATTTTGGCTACATTTATATCCACATAGTTTGTGCAGCTTTGTTTTAAAAAGCTTGGCTCACATACAGTGTAAATTACAGCTATTATAGGGGGCTTTATAAAGGAATCAGTCTTAGGTAGTTTTGTGCATTAAGTGAAAATTTAAAATATTTCCCCACTGGGCTTCAAAGCCCTGAGTCCAAGCATCACTGGCTCACCCCATCAAACTGATATTATAATTATCTATTCTAGACAGGTATCTTTACTGCTATAGTAACCAACCATCTATCTAAAGAGCAATGCCTCTTTGCTTTAGCTCCTTCTGTTGACAGAGTTATCTCATATCACACAGTTCTTCATCTACATTTTCCCACTACTGCTGGGGTCCCTAACCTTTTCCCCAGCTCTTCCTAATAAATAGGACTATACGTAGAAATGTAAACTGAGAAAGTCACTGCTCACTTCTTTTCTTGTTAAAATCTTCTATGGCCAGATTCCTAAATCACTTAGCTTTTACAAAATTATATACTACATTTGTTTTCTAAACAAATTCCCAAGGAACACTGATTTTTTTAAAGAAAGGAGACTCATTAATATCTCTTAATGAAGCTATTTTTTTGGTGTCTGCTCAAACATCTTGGTAGCAATTATTATAACTGTTCAGTCAAACATTCAACTGCATTAGATACAATAATCCCTTATATTTTTAAATAGTCATTGTTCTCACATTATTTCTGCAATGATTTTGTAGAAGCTTGCCCTCTCTCAATGTTAATTTAAATGAAAGAAGCATCAACTGTGAAGTCATTTTAACTACAGCAGAGTCAGAGTTAAGCCCTATTTTCATTACTATTGGATTTTAGTACACTATGTGAAAACTGTATGTTCAGGGACTACATAACATAATCAGATTCAATTGCACAGTGAGGCATCAGTACCCCAGCACTGTCAGGCATTTCCATCTTTACCAATAGCAATGTGATCTAGTCAAGATTACCAAATGTTTTTAATGCCTGGTATCTTAGCAATTTGAATTTTTACATATTTTTACCACTATATTCTGCAGATCTTTCCTTTTCAGCAACAGCTCAAAAGTCTGTAACATTTATAAAAAAAAATTCATTTAACTCTCAGTTATTTCTTCCATCTCATAAGCATGCATTGTAGATTAGTGTTGTTGCTCCTTGCTTTGTTAGGCATGCATTAATGCACTAGGGGATCTGTAATTTATTCACACTATTCGGTAAAGTCTCTCTTCAAGGAAACAAATACAGGGAAGGAAAAATATATTACTCTCTATAGCCATTCTCAGAAACAGCAAGAAGTCTTCCCTCAACTAGCACTTTCTTATGTAATACTTTATTCCGAGTTTTGCTTGTATCCTGCTCTAATGCCCCCCTTTTAAATCATTACATGATTCTCTATTAAAGTCTGTAATTAGAACAGTGACTGTCAACAAGACTGGGTAGTCCATATAAAAAAGAGACAATTTTATTTTGCAAATTTGTGTATGTTGTTAAAAATCACGAGAAGATGATCCTCCTATATAGCTGAAAGAAGCAAATTTTTCCAATGCAACTTCCTTACAACAACCATTCCAGCCCATGAAAATGTCATACAGAGTTGTAGGGTCCTATTAAATATGGTAGGTTACAGAATGAGGAAAATAGCAGGAATTCTTCATCTAGATCAGGCAGTGCCTCTCTTGTAAATGGAGTTCCATTCATGTGAGCGATCTCAATTTATTTTCAGATATTCCTCTTTATGTTCCTATAAAACAACTTATCTTTAGCAGGTGCACATGTATGCTGCACATGTATGGCTGGAGTGGTTGCAGTAGGGAAGAGGAAATTACTGCCCTATTGCAAAACATAAATCTGGTTTCAATCCAGAATCCTCAGATTTCTTTTGCAGCTGGCAGAGAGTATGTTAGATGTAATAATATGTAGCTGTGTTTGCATCTATATTAATACATATAATTTTTATCTGAAATATGTGGTCTTCTTTTGTTCTTTTTTGGGTAATCCATTTTTTCCTTTTCTTTTCTATCAGTAAAAAAGTGGCAACTTTACCCACTTATTACATCAGATCCTAGGACATTTCCACATTTACACCATTCCCTAACTTGTCAGAATCTTTCTGAAGCTAAGTTGCAGATTGTTTTCACTTCCATCAACCTCGAAAGACTGAGGAAGTATAGAACAAAACAAAATCTTTTTTATGGCATCATCCAGAGCTACTATTGCTCTTGGTGGAACAAAATCCTCACACCATCCCAGCACACAAAAGAGGAAA
Organism: Liasis olivaceus; assembly: GCA_030867105.1. Classification (NCBI taxonomy): domain Eukaryota; kingdom Metazoa; phylum Chordata; class Lepidosauria; order Squamata; family Pythonidae; genus Liasis; species Liasis olivaceus. The sequence continues at coordinate 231,463,071 of CM061349.1, read as the reverse complement.
GCAATAAAGTGCTAGTACTCTCCCCTTGCACATTTTTAAATCATGCTGTACACATCTGTCTAATCATATGCAGAAAAAAAGGTGAGCAATTGCGGCACTGCAAAACTACCAAGCCATGTTTCCCTTTAAAAACTTGTGAAATAATAACATGCAGTTGAAGCCAAGGAATTCTCATCAATGAGACACCAAACAAGCCCTAAAAAGATGAAACACTGCAAGAAAAAAACTACTCCTGTTTCTGATAAACAGATACAGAACTAGGAAGAAAAAATTATTTAGCTCTTATACACAGCTGCCACTGGAGGACTGAAGAGCTGTGCAGCTGTTTCCAAACAACTATAAAGACTATGTGAAGATGTTCTTAGTCTCCCAATTAACAAATGAGATTGCAAAAACATTATTTTACTGGTAAAAACAAAGGGAAAGAAAGTTTGCCCTCTTCCTGTATCTTTGCAAATATGGTTCATTTCCTTGTTCAGATACTGGTGAAAACTATTTCTAACACAATTTTATTTTCAATACTATTTGACTTATTTTATGGACTTAGTTTTAACTTTATTGATGCTGAGTGTTTCATTCCAGTCACCACAGAAAGAAAATATACAGTACTTTCCTATTTATTTCATGACAGTATAAAGGAAAACAATGTTTTATGGGCCTTTCTTCAAAACTCCAACAATGAGATAAATGCATTCTACTACATCATAGATATTTTGTGTATAGTATATCATTAACAGGAGAATTAACAAAAAAGGACAATAATCTTACTTAGCTACAGTAAGACTGTACATTTCTGCCTTTCAAAATAACCTGAGATTTCTGAGCTGAATTATTAAACTGTCACTTGACTTCACAGCAGCATTATAATACAAGCAGCATAAACATTCTTATGTTGTAATAATGCTGGAATACTATTAATTAGAACAGTGTTTCTCAACCTTGGCAGCTTTCAGATGTGTGGACTTCAACTCCCAGAATTGAAGGTTGAGTAACGCTGAACTAGAAAACAGAGATATAAATGATAAGGCCTTTTTCACATTACTTCAGAATTCATGGGTCAAATAGTAATAAATATTAGTATACAGAGCCCCCTAAGGTTATTATTTTGCCTCCAAAAACATTAACTGCGCTATCAAAACTGACTATAGTTCCATTTATCCTTAAAATAACCAATCCCACTGTAAAGGAAGTCTAATGTTGTGTAAAGTTGATACTATGGATGGGCTGTATTTGCATAATACAACTACCCTATTCTAATTGAATTGTGAATAACTAACTTACTGCTGATCCAGCAGTAAATGATCCAATAGCAGATGGCTGTCCCAATTACATGAGAGCAGCCTTCTTGGACAGCACTATACCGCAATCTAGGGTGGTCTGAAAAAGACTGGAGCTCCTGTGAACTGATGAGCACAGGCTAACTTTTCCAGCTGCCATTCCACAAAGAATCCATGGATTTAAGTTTTCTAGGTTCCCATCTCAACATATGGGAGAGTTAACTCTTTCTTCTACATTTGGATGACACAGTCTTATCAGTTAGGGTAAGCAACCACAATCAATGCAAGGTATTTTGGGATTATTTGGAACTTGATCCTGACCTGAAAATCACAATTAAAACATTATTTGTTCTTTATCTACAATATGAAAATGCAAGTTGTAAAACATTCAGTGTACTCATTTAAAAGGTTTTTGTTACCTTCCCAGAATACTGCAGAGAAAATAAATTATGAATCTAACAATATTTGGGCATTTATTGGCATTTGAAAGCACATGACTTTGCCACCTCTTGCAATTCCATTATGTCATATGCATACCATGCAAAAGGGGAAAAAAGCAAGTTGAACAAGGCAGCAGATGCCTTGGGTTATTTTAAATAACATAGTCATGTGACTAATTGGTTTCTGCTGGGTTTCTGTGGTAACTGCTTCCTAAGGGCTGATGGCCATTGTATTAAATGTAGCTTTTAAACAGCGTGTTGGGTACAGTGTCTTCTAGACAGCAGTGGAAATCCATACAGCTGGGAATGGAAGGTATTCCTGCTGAGGCTTCAAGCAACAAAATGTTTACAACTGCAGTTCTTTCTGGCTTCCAATAAAATGGAATTTCCATCAGATTTGTAAGGTTTATGATCAACCTTATCTTATTCTTCTTCATATGTTTGTCTTTATATTCATTTCAGCTACAAAGACCTATATAGTAAACAAAGATCATGCATAAGGTAGACCAGATTAAGAAACAGATACTGGGCAGATCTAAAGCTGTTTATTACCAGAGTTATAGACTCTTGTAAGTCTGAATGTGCTTCCCTTCCTCTCTCTTTTATCTTCATGAGAATTAAGGGGGGTGGGTGTTGTCTCAGGTGGTTTTATAAACCACTTTCTTGGCCTGTGCTCAAATCTCATTTATCGGTTGTTGCCTTGGTAGCAAATCTTACCTCTGTCCTTCAAGGCCATGCTCTGTACTCACTACGTGTACTGAGATTGAATGGCCATTATTCTGACTGGTATATTGTAAGATACATCACCTTATTTTAATATATCTGTCTGTCTGTCTGTCTCTCTAGATATATATGGCATTAATTAGCTTTTGGGGTTTTCCTATTTTCCTGGAGGAAAACAGCAGCTTTACCAGTTTTGCTTTGTTTTGTTTTATCAAGTGAGTGGTAGGGATGAACAGATCTTCAAGGGGGTGCTTCTCTTCAAAGAAAGACTTACAATGTGAAGCATTTCACTGAGAAATTAAAGCTACCTAAAACACACCTTGCAAAGGGATACTCATCCATTTTTCAGAATACTCTGAATGGGATGGGCAATATCTGGGTGAGCTCTACGTACTGCTGTATTCAGCATGTCATCCGGTTATCATGCTTCTGAAGTGCCAAATGCTTTGAATTTTCTTACACTCTATTTCACTCATTGCAGCTCCATTAGGCTAGGTATTGTCTGTACTATTTGCACTGATTGATCAGCTGGCACTTGTGCCCTCTCCCATATTGGTTTCACAACAGTGGCCTCCAACATTCTCAAAAGTTGCTGTCAAAGAAGCTGAATGAACAAGTTAGCTACTACATATCTCCTGCAGGGAATTGAAAAAAACAATGCCATCCTTTGTACATGCTCTTATTGTTATCCTAATGAGATAAAATGTATGGCATCCTGCATCTTTGTGTGGAGATCAGAGAAACAATACTATATGTTGCATGTTTTCCATTACCTTAATGTGAGACATAACCATTGTTAATAGAATAGAAACAAAACGAATCCAAAATATTTCCTGTTTTAGGATATGTCCAGGACTGCAGAAAGGGAAACTGTTACTTTCGTGCCATAAAAGATAGAACAGGAGGCCTCTATTACATAGACCCTGGGGCACTGCAAAACACAAATTTCTTAAGACACAGAAACAACTCGGAGACCCTTACAATGACATGGATTTTTTTTTAACTATGTCTTTGGCTTATATTTCAGGTTGTTAAGAGACTTCTTAGTTATTGGAAATGTGAATTTTAAATTTCTTAGCAACCTTAGTCAAAATAACCTCTCTTAATAGCAATAATAATTAATAGTATAATGATCAAAAGTCTAATAGTGATTATTAATATAACAATTGTAAAAGATGAGTGAACATACAATATGATTTTGTAATTTATTTATTTATATGTCAAATTTATATTACTGCCCAACTCCCCCACAAGGAGGGATTCTGGGTGGTTCACAACAAAACAATTTAAAATCAGTAAAAACATAAATAATACAAATATAAAATACAGTTATTAAATACAATAAAATCCAAGAGATGGTGATATTATTTCAGCCTATGACCAGATAATATTGGTCAAAGGGAAGACTAGGGAACCAGCCAACCCAAAAACTGACTATTCCCATCCCCACCCCATGTGTGATGACAAAACCAGGTCTTCAGTTTTTTTCTGAAGTCTAAAAGGGGAGGGGGCCAACCTCACTTCTGGGGGAAGTGTGTTCCAAAAGGCAAGGGCTGCTTCAGAGAAGTCTCGCCTCCTGGACCCCGTCAGATGAAATTCTCTTGCAGACGGGGTCCGTAGCACGGCCTCTCTGCATGACCGGGTGGGACGGGTTGATGTAACGGGGATGAGAAGATCCTTCAGGTACCCTGGACCCATGCCATGTAGGGCTTTAAAGGTGATAACCAACACCTTGAATTGGACCCAGAAGCAAACTGGCACCCAATGCAGCTCACGGAGCAAAGGTGTTATATGTGCTGATCTTGATGCACCTAAAATCACCTGTGCAACCGCATTCTGGACTAGCTGAAGCTTCCGGATACTCTTCAAGGGTAGCCCCATGTACAGCGTATTACAATAGTCTATATGGGAGATGACCAGGGCACGAGTGACTGTTCGAAGGGCCCCTTGGTCCAGGAAAGGGCGTAACTGGTGAACAACACGAAGTTGCGCAAAGGCCCTCCTCGCCATGACTGCCACATGCTCTTCGAGCAGGAGTTGTGAGTCCAAGAGGACCCTCAAGTTACGCACTGAGTCTGTCTGGGGCAGTGCAACCCCATCCAGAACCAAAGATGGCAAATTCCTAGGGACCAAGGAGCCATTAACCCACAGCCACTCCGTCTTACCAGGGTTCATCTGAAGCCTGTTCCCCATCCAGACCCCCACAGCCTCCAGGCACCTGGAAAGGGCAGCCACAGCATCACTTACTTCCCCCGGGATGGAGATGTATAACTGAGTATCATCGGCATATTGATGATACCTCATCCCATGGAGACAGATGATCTCACCCAGCAGTTCCATGTAGATGTTAAAAAGGAGAGGAGAGGGTACCGAACCCTGCGGCACCCCATAAAGGAGGGGCTGTGGGTCTGATCTCTTCTCCCCTATCAACATCAACTGGGACTGGCCCTGGAGGAAGGACATGAACCAATGCAAGACTACGCTGCCCACCCCCAACTCCCTGAGTTGGTCCAGAAGGATACCATGGTTGATGGTATTGAAAGCCACTGAGAGGTCAAGGAGAGCCAGGATGGATGCACCACGTCCATCCTGCTCCTGCCACAGATCATCCATAAGTGTGACCAGTGCTGTTTCTGTTCCATATCTGGGCCTGAAACCTGACTGAAAGGGGTCCAGATAATCCTTATCATCCAGAATCCTCTGGAGTTGCAGTGCCACCACCTTCTTAACCACCTTTCCCACAAAGGGGAGGTGGGAGACTGGATGAAAATTATCCAGAACAGTAGGGTCCAATGATGGTTTCTTGAGGAGGGGGTGCACCAGTGTCTCCTTAAAGGTTGCCAGGAACACCCCCTCTCTCAAGGATGTATTAACCATTGCCAGGACCCAACCACATGTCCCCTCCCTGGCTGCCCTCACCAGCCAGGAGGGACACAGATCTAAAGGACATGTGGTGGCATTTACAGTCCAGAGGATCCTGTCCACTTCCTCAGGACCAACAGGATCAAACTGGTCCCAGATAACTTGGCAAAGACGCCCCCCGTGCATCTCACCAGACCATGCCTCACACTCAGCGTCCAACTTAGAACGGATCCAAGCGACTTTATTCTGCAGATGCCCAGAAAATTCCTCAGCACGGCCCTGTAGATGGTTTTCTGAACCCCCTCTCCCCAACAGGGATCGGGTGATTCTAAACAGGGACGCTGGGTAGCATTCTGTGGATGCAATAAGAGCGGAGAAATACTGACGTTTCGCCGCTCTTACCACCCATGGTAGGCCTTAACCGCGGCTCTAGCTTGTGTTCGGTGGGTTCGGTCCTTGTCTTCTTCCAGTGGTGCTCCAGGTGTCTCTTAACCCTCTTCAGAACCCTCAGCTCTGTAAACCATGGGGAGTGACGGGCTCGAATGGGCAAGAGAGGCTGCACAGGCACGATCCTGTCCAAGGCCCCAGCCGCTGCCCTATTCCAGGCAGCAGCCAGAGCCTCCGCTGGACCGTGCAGCAAGTCCTCAGGGATAACCCCCAGCTCCTTCTGAAACCCTAATGGTTCCATCAGTTGCCAGGGGTGGACCGATCGAATAGGTCCTGCCTCCTTGTGGAGGAGGGTGACATGCAAGAACCTCAAGGCCACCAGGGCGTGATCTGACCATGACAACAGGAAAAGATGTAATTGTCCCCTCAGGTCACATTGCCACTGCTCCGACAAGAAGACAAAATCCGGTGTGAGTCCACTGTTTCGAGTCAGTTCCCAAATAATCTGAGTCAGGCCCATGGCCGTCATGGTGGCCATGAACTCCCAGGCTGCCTCCAAGGTTCGTCCCAGGGATGGCAGATTGAAGTCCCCTAGAACCATAAGCCTGGGGGACTCCATTACCACCCCCGAGACGGCCTCCAGCAGCTCAGGTAGGGAGGTCACTATGCAGCAGGGAGGCTGGTACAGCAGGAACACCCCCAACTGATCACAGGCCCCCAACTTGAAAAACAGGGTCTCACAACCAGTTACTTGTGGAGCAGGGCCCCTGAAGGCCACAAGAGATTCTCAGATGATCACAGCCACCCCACCTCCCCTGCCCTGGCATCTCAGCTGGTGCCACACCCGAAACCCGGCCAGGCACATTTCCAACAAAGCTACTCCTCCTTCCGGGCCCAGCCAGGTTTCAGTAATACACGCCAGGTCTGCCCCCTCCTCCGTGATCAAATCACGTATGAGGGGGGCTTTGTTATTAACTGACCTGGCGTTGAGCCAGTAATGTCATAAATCCTTTATAACTAATTAAATACATATTTTAAATTGTATTTGAGTGGCTATCAGTTGCCAAGGGACCAAAAAACTCAAAGAAAGCATGTTCTAATCTCATCCACTGGATTAAGGGCCACTAAAGATGGGTCTGAGTTCAGGTTTTTGTGTGTTTAGGGGGGGTGGTATTATTATCATCTAATACAGTCTTAGTGATCTTTTGATAGAAAGGCCCTGTATAAGTGAGATATGTTCCTCATACTCCAAATAAGGTACCGTATAAAAGCTCTACTGAAGAATCCACTCTCTTGATTTAGGAGATCTATGTAAAAATAGACAAGACTCAACATTTAATTACTGAGAAAGGTGATTGAAAAGGAAGTTGCCTTATACTCTTAAATTAAACTGTTGGGTTAAAAAAAAGAGCTACATGGAGATGCAACAAAGATGATCCAATAGCAGAATCTCACTGACTGCAAAGTGGTTTGGAACTTGGCCAAAGTCAGAAAGCAATAAAAAGAGCATTTTAAAAGACAATTTATTTTAGCTTCTGCATTCATGGGTGTTATTTGTCACAGTAGCAGGTAACAAATTTTCCTCAAGAGGTGTGATTTAAATTGACAATATCCCTTTAAACTTATGAAGTTCTGAGTTTAACTATGGCATATTTACTCTCTTCTTTTTACTTTTTCTTTGTTCAGAGGTATGCAGACCATCTGTGCCTCTAATATGTTGTTCTTAAATAGCCTCCAATGTGTTTCAATGTTCCTTTTTATCACTTTTGCAAACCATCCTTTTCTGTTAACTCTTTCATTTGCTGTCCTTGAAACCACCCTTAAAGATTACTTTAGGGGCACAGTCCACAAATAGAATACTTGCCTGGGAGTCAGAAAATTCCAGGTGCAATCTAGAATTTCCAAATATTGCTAGGAAAAACTCCTTTCTGAAATCCTGGACAGCAGATAGTTGCTGGAATTGCAAAACATGGTAGATTAGACTAAACAGGATTGGGTACTTTGTGGCTCTGTTTGTTTCAGAAACCCAGCCACTATCTTAGCTTGTGATATGAACACACACCATTGTGTTAAGCTATACTATGTCTAATTTGTTTAGGCGCAGCATGTTATGTGAACCCAGCAACTGTGCTTTTGAATGAGGTTTATGGTTTTGTGTGTTGTGTAAGTCAGTGTGTTGCTAGAGCTCAGCAACCTTTTCGAGCACTAGATCCCACTGTGGAATAAAATTTTTTAAAAAATAATAATTAAAAATTAAAGGGAATTAAGTTGTAAAAATCTACTTCTCTGACTTTTCTGCTAGAAATAATAACAAATCACATTCAGTGTGTGTGTTTAAATATATACTCCTCAAAATTGGCTGGCCATCAAATCTCAGTGGGATGATTTTAGAGAATGGGCCAATGGGCAACATGGAATCCATGAATTTCCCAGAACTGCTGAGTAGCAAGAAGCATCGATACAGCACTGTAAATGTTTGAACTGTCATCTACACATTAGTAATCCAAAACAGATCAAATCCTTATTTCAGATGGAAGGGTGAGCTAAAACTGACTGATATAAATTGGACCAGCAACTAAAGATCTCCTAGTTTATACACAGAAATATCAGCATATATAAGATAGGTTCTCAGTTAAAAGGAAACTATGAATAAACAACTGGGATCAAGATAGTTATTATTACAACTTAGGTTGACGATTAACAATCTCTGCCTTCTAAATTAAAAAACAGTAACTGTTGGCCCCCTCCAAAAAAAAAAAAGCCTTAGACAATCTCCTTATTAGCACAACCAAAGTTTTATATAATAGCTGCAAGTTGCAAGTTTTGAGGAACTCTTCATCAGTCAACATGAATAGAATCTAGGAACCAAAAAAAAAAAAAGGGAAGGGAAGGGAAGGGAAGGGAAGGGAAGGGAAGGGAAGGGGGAAGAAAAATGTGAATGATGCTTGAACTATAACTCAACATTTCTTAGGACAAATACCAATCAAATAATTGTTGGACTTCCATTTTTGGAATAATAAATTGCAGCTATTAAAATCAAAAGTCCCTATCATTCATGAGATGCATAGATCAAATGGAATACGGATAACAATAGTGAATAGCTAAGTAACTTTGTTATAATAGTGAAGTTGGAGATAATTTAAAGCAACATACTATGGAATTGGTTCTCAGACTGATAAGGCTTTGGGCAACTATTGTATGAACAACTCACAACTGCAGACTCCCTCTGTATTACAGAGGAAACACCTCTCCAGCACATTGAAAGTCTCTGAGAGACTCACTCTAATGTAGATGTATTGATTCTAAATTTAAAATAATTCACTTGCTGGAATTTTTTTTTATCACTACTGCTTTTATTCTTAAGAAATTGTTCTAAAAAGAACTTTGTAGGAAAAATCACTTTCAGTCAGGCAACTACCAAATGTCTGAAACATACAGGGGAATGAATGCACCATAAAATAATGCAATCTCAGCATACGGTGGGGGATGTAATAGTCTCCTATTATGTGATGCTCTCTATGATAAAAAGCTACATTTGGAACTTATAAGTTCCATAAATATATAGGTCTCAATACAGTCTCATAAAACAAGAGCAACTATGTTGGCTGTGAAAAAAACTCAATATCTATATGCATGTTCTTGTTCCTGTTCAAAGTTCAAGAGTATTATGTTCTTTACTACCCTTATAGTAATATGTGAATAGTGTTACATCCATTATTGTATTACTGTACCTACATATAAGATACTATGCATCAGTCTTAAAAATAGTTAGCATTGCATTTAATGCCCTGCATGTATCTACTGATTTCTCCCATGAATGCCCAAATTCCAAACTGCCTGTTCATAATTTGACATATCATCAAAAAGGTAGATTAATATAACTCTAAATTAACTGAGTACAAATTAAAGTTATACTCATGAATCATGACAGTCAAAAATAAAATGTCTTCTGTGCTTAATGTGCTAAACCATTGCCAAATCATGGACAGGTGGTTTGGAAGCCATGCATTTTCATTTATCTGCACGATTATCCTAGATATAGATATATAGATATAGATTTCACACACACACACATACATGCCCATACAAAGCCCTGAGAAAAACTGTTTAAAATGCTTTATTATATTAAAGCACTCTAAATAAGAACAATTCTAAATATACATCTTTGAAAACTAAACTGTAATTTTTTTTACAAAATGCTGTTTCCTGGTGAGATCTGACTAAGAGGTTTTCCATGATATTACCCAATAAAACCAAAGATAAGATACAGTGATGAACATTTTCTGATCTGAATATATGGATATCATCACCACATTTGAATATAAATAATGCACTCTTTTTTCCAACTGTTGTTAGCAACTGCTTTAGGGATTCCTCAGGTGTCAAGTATATATAATGATAGCAAAGAATAAGATGTGATAGAAATTGTCAATGAAGTAATGGACAGAGTGTTGATCTCCCCATCATCATGCCCAAGACTAGCCAGTTTGGAGTGGTTCATGTGAACTGGTTGTTAAATTCCTTTCCTTCCTCTGTGGAAGAAACAGAAGCCTAGCAAGTTCACCTCCGCAGTCTCCCTGTCTGTGACCCTCCCAGTTCTCTCTTCTATAGCCACAGCTGTAGTTCTCATTGGCACACATGCTGCTGCAAGTCAAGAATGAAACTAATCCAGTTCCTCAGTAGGCAAGGAAGACAAGTCATGCTAGAATAAGAGAAATCTAGGCAGTCTGAGGCTGGTTATTTGCAGTTGAATCAGGAGGTGCAATGGAAGAATGGGATGGAGACCAGATGCAAGTGCAGCACAGCTGGTTAAGGAAATTGGAGGCACAAGAAGGAACTGATCATGAACCATTAGGGCTTGCATAAAGAGAAGTTATTACAACTGGATTTGAGGTTAACACAACTGGGCCATGCCGTGGTTGGTACATCCTGATTATTAATTACTTTGATATTTCTAATTTTGAAGGGCTAACGTAATGAATTATCACTGAATCCAGTTGTTTCCTAAGTAAGGTAACACCCTGGAAATGCCCTTGCACTTACTCTTCCCACATTCTTTTCCCACAGTAAGACATGCTAAAAGAAAAGGGATTTCAGAGAATGAACTACAAAGATAAGGGTGGTGGAAAGGGTTCAGTACTTCATTCCTATGATTATATGCCACCACACTTTAGATTTTATTAGGGCAGGCCAATAAGTACAATGTGGACCTTACATTATGCATTTTTTCTGTTCAATTGATGTGTACTGCATAGCTCATTGATTCCAGAAGAAAAATAGAGTAAGTCATAAGTAGTACATTCAGATCTATTTAACCATAATGTCACAATATAACTGATATAATATGGTGTAACACTGAGAATTTAAAATTTACATGCCTTTTAATTGGTTTGGATACCTGCTAATTATGTGGACATGAGCATTTGATTCATATTTAGGGTATTGAATTGCAGCAGATGGACAATGAGCTGTTCACTGAGCATGACACACTGATAACTTTGCTCTGCAGTTATTTCCATTAAGGTTATGTTGGTGGCAGCAGTCAGTCCCTGAAATTTGCACTTTGGGTTGAACTAATTATTACTAAGGAGATTTCTGTAAGTTTGTCAAAATGATTTAATGTACCTTTATTTTAGAGCTCTTAGCTATATGATCTTCTCTGCACAAGTATGGTCTCATAGTTCCATGGGTAATGGCAGAGAAATTGTAAGCGGTCAGTCCTTTAAAACAGGTTTCCATAAAATGAATCAGGGGGAATCAGAAACTAATTTGAGTTGTCCTTTAGCTCTGACATGGCTTGCTCACTACTAATGAATTTAAAGTAATTAATGGGCAACAGTAATAGTTAAGAATGTGTCAGCTGTCTGCCTGAGAGCAGAACTGTATGGTATGCTGCAAATAGCAAGATAACCAATGCTGTGTAAAGGCTATATGAACATGGGTGACATTTGCAGTGATGATGATGATGATGATGATGATGATGATGATAGATGGGATTATATAACCTTTCCCCATTAGTCCTCTAGAAAATTCATTTATTCATTTCTTTATTTCAGATTTATGAAAACATTTTCAACATGGTTATAGTTATGAAATAACTAAGAGTTATGGAATATAATGAAAATCAATAATTTATAATTATTAGGCTCCCAGAATATTGAAGAAATGATATAAGACTGATAATTTCAAATGGGAATTAAAGGACATAAGGAAAATGAAATCCTATTAAATCTCTCCTTTATACCTCAAGAAAATAAAACACTAACTTACTGTCATGGATGGACTATTTCATCATAAGGTGTGAGCTGTTGTTGCAGTTCCTTGCAAAACTTGAGAGTTAATGAAACATTTGCTGTTTCACTTACAGCAAATGACTTACAGAATCCAAAGGATTCCTTAATTCTAAGGGATTTTTCTGGTTGACCTTTAAAAAATAAGTTAAATAACAAGCAAGCAAACAAGCAAGCAAGCAAACACATACTTAACCAAAAGAACAGACCATGAAAAGGATGTCCTCTTTCATACTGAAGTTCAGTGCAAATACTGTTGAAAAAGTAATTCCAGACTGAAATTAAGCTGGAACCCTAACATGAATTGTGTGGCTTTGTTAAAAATATTATGATGGTGATGCTATGGTCTCCTAAGCTTTCCAAGTTTTAATTATATATGTTTGGTTTTATATTTCTGCCTCTTAGAATATCTAGGGATATGTCTTAAGTCTAAAATATTGCTCAGTTAACCTTGTTTTCCACTGCTATTTGTTTATACAATTGTAGCTGTGGTTAAATATATTTCACACCCACCAGGAAAATGTTCTTACTATTTCAGCAAATTGCTGGTTTGCACACAGTTTATGCGGCAAACCTTGCAAATACCAGCCTCTCAAGATAGATTTAAGCAACAGGAAACAGAGAAAAAGTCTAATAAGATATAAATTACTTTTTTTCTAATTCCATGGACTACTTGAGTAATCATAGAAAACAATCTTATCAATTGGAGTGTCCTCCATGTATGCTGAACTACAGGAACCAAAGTCTAGCATATCTGGAAGACCCCAAGTTGGGGAAGGCTGATGCAAACAATGGAAAACTCTACCTAGACCTGAAGTGTTAAAGTGAAAAATATACTGGAATGTAAAATATAATTATTTATTTAACAGATAACGGAGAACTCGTTTTTTAAACATTGAGTTTTAAAAATTTGCAACCTATTCAGTAAACAAACAAAAAGAAGGAGTAAAAGAAAAATATGAGCAGTAGAGAAAAAGAATACAGGTATGTGAGAGTGTAATGCAATGTTAAATCTTTGGCATTTTATATACCAGATAGGTTCACATATGAGTTATCTTCCTTTAGCATAGACAAGCTCCCTTATACAGAAGAGATATATTGAGGGGTATGCTGTAGTTCAGTGTTTCTCAACTTCAGCAATTTTAAGATGTGTAGACTTCAGCTCATGCTGGCTAGGGAATTCTGGAAGCTGAAGTCCACACATCTTAAAGTTGTTGAGGTTGAGAAACACTGCTCTAGTCCGTTGCTTATTTCATCACAAGCCTTGAAAACTATCCTTCTGTCACCCATTGCTTCAGAGAGCAGAGTAGTAAATTTAAAGTCATACGATGTAAAGCACCCTTTAAAAAAAAAAGTTTATTAAAAAAACTAGGTTTTTAAAAAAATTCTGGATAATCTAAAATTATTCAAATTCCAGTGTATAAGTTATTTTGTCAATCGAAAATTTCTGATTTCTAATTCAATGCTTCCATGTTTCCAATGTTTCCATAATGTCAATGTTCTGACATTATGTATTGGCTTACAAGGGACGTACTGTAAGTACTAGGGCTGAGCAGCACTTCAGATTCAAAGGCAAAAAGGTGTTTCAGGGTGAAGAGGGGCATCCACATAGGACCCATCTGCAGCACCTTAATCCAAACTCTTTTCCCAGGATGACACTGCATCTGTGAAAGGCAGCCATGCAATCCCAGGAGAAAAGCAGAGTTTCCTTCTGCAATTGCAGACAGGTGATACGTAAGAGTGCTTTAAAAATGATTGGTTTGCCTTCAGAGCCCTAATAATTATATCTAGTTATTTTTCAGGGTGCACATTTATGCTTGGGAAACCTTCTTCAGAGACAGCTGTATGATTTCTGATGAAAAATATTATACATTTATTCCTAATATGGTATACTCATAAACATATTAATCATACAGCAATGAATCCAATTAGAAAAAGTTTTCTCAAAATAGATTGCTCTGCAACATTACATCTCTATTTAATAGGCAGCTTGTTATTTTTTAAATATATCTAAAAGGAAATCAGAGTGTACTGTATTATACATCAACACCTATTCTTTTCAAAATGCCACATACTTAGTTTATTTCTACTCAGTTTGTACACACTATCTGCTTGCATTTACATAGTATTCTACTAATCATAATCCAACCAGTACTTTTTAAAACAATTACTTAAAGTATTATTTTTCCACCTAAGCTTTTCAGCTGGCTTTTAAGATTAAAATTATAGAAACTATATATTTAAAAATTAACACTGAATTCTGACACAACTCTAACATCTGAAAATGTTAATAAAATAATCTGATATTATGAAAATTGACTACCTTATCATGTACCTGAAATTCTACTTTCCATTTTTATTTCAACATCAAAGATGAAAAAGTCAGGACGTAGGCTATAAAGATCAGTATTAGATTGTTAATTGGGTTCAAAAATGACCTGGCAGCCAAGGCATATAAAGTTTAAGACACCTAGATATCCCATCTGGAACCTGTAAATAAGTGGACCACAGTATTTTGCACCAGCTAGCTCAGAAGAGCAATATAGTGATTATCAAGTATTTTAGATCTCAACTTTTTACAATCATTTGCCATTGGCTACTTGGCAGAGGATGATGGGAGTTGATGCCCAAAACATCTAGAAGGTAGCATGTAGCCTACCTTCATGTTTGATTTTCTGTAACATTTACAAAGGCAGATGCATGTGATGTCACATATTAGAGTGATCTTATTTCAAAATCAGTGGCAGCCAATAGCAGATGAAGTTGAAGTATTAACCAAAGCTGATAAAAGGTAGCAAGCTATGTTACTTAGAAATTCAGAAGCAATGCTAAGATCAGAATTATGACTCTGATCCTTACAGTTTAGTCAATCCCTTAAAGGCCACAGATTTCTTCAGGAGGCTTCAACAAATGTGTTCCTCATATTGCTATAGCAATTGTTGAACTTTGTACATACATACATACATGCAATTTATATAGCCACCCATCTCACAAACAAACAACTCTGGGTAGCATCAACAGGTCTAAAACAGTCCATAAATACAACTTTGGTTAACCTGATAAGCACCTGGCCTTGCTCTGAAATTTGACAATATAGAGATGGATGGAATAGTCCAAACACAGCCATCCTTGCCAACTCCCTGGCTATAAAGCTGGCAAAACCCAAAATAAATACTCTGTAGACCTACGTAGACCTGAATGGGTTCAATGGTATCTGCTTTCAGATAGGTGTTTTAGGATAGTGATCTGAGCAGGTAAATACAGAGAGGAATACCCTTAAGTGCGTATCTGGATTGATAGGAAGCTTTATGTTATTCATCTGCTAAACAGTTAGACCAAAGGTGATCAAGACACAAGTACTATTCTTATGGATCTGCTATAAATGTCTCTTTGAACTTTGCCTAACATTTTATCTATACATTCTGTAGCATTAAACCTCTATTTCAATACAGAGTTTTAAAAATAGGATTCAACAGAATAAATTGTCCCAACTTTCTGAGAAAAGTACAAATATTTTAAATAGTTATATTCCCATCCAAATGATGTTTGTGGTTAGTTGAATTACTCATTTGAATACAAAGATGCTGAAATTCCTCATAAAATGAATGGGTCCTTCATTTTCCTACATTAAGACTTATTCATAAGGTGATGGCTCACCAACCTCTCCCACTGAAAAAGCTGGAAGAGACAACTGGGTTTCCTATCTGTACTTTCTTCTCAAAATCTGCTCTGGAGGGTTGGGAGACACTGTGTAGCAGATTTTAGGAAAATAGAGAAGCTGCAGTATACAGGAAAACAGGAGAAATTCCTGTTGAATAATCACATTTCCACTATTAGAAAGTTAGATTTTGCCCCATCATTTTGCAGCATATGCTCTTGTGATAGTTGGATATATTTTAAAACAATATCCAGGTGGTTCTTATAATGACTCAGATTAATATTTGTAAATGAATGGAAAATGTGCTATGTACATTTGATACAAAATCCCAGAGTGTTTTAAAATATAAGGAAGTGTTACAAACATTTAATAATGAGAGATTTATTGTTGTACCTTTTCTTATTTTTGAAGCATTCATGATTATTCCCCTGCTACTATTTTTTCCCATACTAGACTAAATGCTTATTGTTGCATTTCTTTTTCAGGTCAGAGAAGGAGTCTATCTAATACAAACCATTAAGAATTGAAGCCATAAATGAAATGACCGCAAAGACCTATCAGTTAGCAGAAAATAGCAGCTGCACATATTTATTGTAATCTAACACTATATTGTTGCAGAGATGTACTGTATAAAACATGCATAAGACAGGTGAAATGTGACCATAGTTCTCTATTTGAAAAATGAGAAGCTGCAGAGTAGCATAACCTCAAATACATAAATAAACATTAAACTAATGGAGAAGACAGGTATACAACAGTCTAACAGTGGCAGTTTAAAGGTCACTGACTGAACCTTAAAAAATTTCTGTTTCCCATCTTTAATATGATATTTAAGAAGATGCTATAACAAAAGAAAACAATTAAAAAAAAAACCTATAAGGGTTACAAAACTCAGTTGTGCTGTCCTACTCTAAGAATAACTTCCTACACCACTTAGACATCAACTTCCTGCTCAGTACAGGGATCCAAATTAAAACATCCTAAACAGATAGCTATGTAGCCTCTGCTTAAACATATCCAACAAAGAGACCATAATTGTACTGGGGAATTGGTTCCACTATCAAACCATTCTTGTATGGAAGCTTTTTTAAACATGTAATTGGAATTTACCTTCATGTAACTTATATCCATTATTTTGGTCCTGCATTCTGCAGCAAGAGAACCAATTCTTTTATAGAATACCTTTTAGATATCTGAAGAGTGCTATCATACCTTCCTTCAATTGTCTTTTCTCAAGGCTAAACATACCCAGCTCCTTCAATTTCTCTTCACATGACTTAGTTTCTAGTCCCTTGATCATCTTCACAGCCTTTCTCTGACCCTATTACAATTTCTCTAAATCCTTCTTAAACTGGAGTACAAAACTGTACTCAGTACCTGAAGCATGGTCTAACTGAAGTCGAATAAAATGGGAGGATTGCTTCCTGTGATTTGGAAATTATATTTCTGTTGATACAACCTAAAATTTTATTTGCCTTTTCAGTAGTCGCATGAAGTTTCTGGCTCATATTAAGTTTGCAATGAAATGCTATTCTAAGTATTCAAGTAATACTAAGTCAGGTATCCCCCTTCTATATCCCTTCATTGATTTTTGTTTCCTAAAGTGAAGAAATTTGCAGTACTTTCTCTCAAAATTTTGTTCACTAACCAATCAAGGCCATTTTGAATTTTATTTCTGTATTCTAAGGAAGCTGCCAAACCAAATTCTGTATCATTTGTAAATCTGATATGCATTCCCTTTACTTCATCATCCAAGTCATTAACAGAAATATTGAAAAGCAGAGGACTACAATTGAACTTTGTTAACACCCCACTTGCTACTGAATTCCACTCTGATATAAAGTTATTGATGGGAACTATCTGAACATGATTTTCAAGCCAACTATAAATCCATGTAATTGTCATGCCATCCACACCACTCTTAACAGCTTGCCAGTCTGAGTGTCTTGGTAAATGAATTGCTGAAATCAAGTTATGTTACATCTACAACATCCTTACAATCAACTTAAGAAGTTATGTGATAAAAAATTAAGATTAGTCTGGTAAGATTTGAAGGGATAATTGTCAGTGGAGTTGATAAGTTGTTATCAATTTGGAAGTTGTTCTGTGACATGTCTGATCCAGTGTGCTTCACTAGCCAATGGGTTCAGCCAGCATATCTTTGTTGAAAATTTACTATACAGTAGTAGAAAGCCACCAAGTACCATATTCTTACACTGCTGCATGTTCTCTGCTTTTTAGGGAGCCACCATTTTTTCTTCCATTCTGCAGTGTCTTTTTCTTTTCCTGAATCCCAGAGTCTCTTCATCTACAAGGGCCTGAAAACTGTTTCCGGGTTTCAAAAGCCAGAGTATCTTCTTTGTCTCTTGCTTCTGGCTGTTATTCTCATTCACTGGACTTTGCTCCCCTGTCTGACTGTCTTCCTTATAGAGAATGGCTTCCATTGTTGTAATACCTCATATATCTGAATCTTCAACCTTTCTCATCAGCTGAAGTGTGGGCATTCACTGCTCCAATCTCTTGACCTTTTCTTCAAGAACTGTAGGAGCCTACACCTGCTGCAAATAAATGCCAGGTGGTCTTCAAATGGGAAGATAAACATACATTAAGTAATGCAGTTCACAAGTACAGATTCCTTTCGTTTCACTTTCACTTTTGCTTCTTTGGGACCATAAGTTGAAAAGCCTTTATTTCTTCTTGTTCCCTTCTCAGGCTCTCATGAGGTCAAGAACAAACTCTCAAATTAGAGGGGAGAGCTAGAAACTCTCCTGGTCAACTTTCATTAATTCTCCCTGTTTGCTTGCTCAGCAGTGCAACTTCAGTTTAAAGTGAAAAAAAGAAAAAGAAAAAAAGTTCAAAATAGGTGTGATGAGCCTCTATGAGACCTAACATACCTATTTTCAAACAGCAAAAAAAAGAAATAAGGGCCAAAATAGCAATGTCACCACATCTCTGAAAATTCAGGAAACAGACAACTGAGTCCTCAACAGCAGAAAGGTGGCCTGTCCCTGTTTTAGAACAAAAAGTATTTTTGATAATGATTCCTGCCATAGGATGACTCTCGTATTTGGGTTCCTATGAAAATATGCAATGGCTTCTCAATATAGGAACTGAATGACAGCCTGAACAGATTTTACTTATTCATTCATTTATTATCTAATAAATAATAATTTATTATATAAATTAATTATTTATTATATAATGATGATAAATTTATATTATATTATATTATATTATATTAGCACACACACTGATTCAAGGTGACCAACCAAATATTAAAACAAAAACATAATATGGATTTTCTAAACCCTGAGAGAATATTTAGAGCAGAGCAATGCAGTCAAATACCTTCTCCTACTTGTCAGTCCAGATTGGTCTCTGACAATCTTCCAAATGGCTTCTCCTGCAGACCTTAACCAAACAGACCTGTAATGGTTCCTTAGATACTCAGGCCCAACATTTTGGGGGTTTTAAAAGTCAATGCCAATATCTTACATTTTGCCTGGTAAGCAACTGGTACCTAGTATGGATCTTTCAGTACAGATATTGTACAATCCACTGTTGGCAGTTTCCAAACACTTTTAAAGGGTAGCCCTACACTGAGCACATTGAAGTAATCAAGGCATGGATACTCTTCCCCATCTCTGACTGGCTCAGAAAGGATATAACTGTCTGCTAGATGTACTTGCACAAAGCTGTCCCTCATCCCTACTGCTGTAAATCCAGAGACAGCTGAGGATCAAGAAACATTCCATCTGCAGACTTGCTCCTAAGTCTAAAATAGGATGAACCTCAATCCCAAATCCAATATCCTACTTGCCAATATCACTTCCATCTTGACTGGATTTCATTTCAACTCAGTTTCCCTCATCAAACCAATTATCAAACCTAGACAAAGTTCAAAAAAACTGATTGCTCTCTTAATAGTGGATGGTAAGGAGCAATTGAGAAGAGTCCAGTGGTTTCATGTAGATGATTAATAGCAAGGAGGACAATCTGGAATCCTGTGGGATAGGTCAAGAGTCAACAGTAGTCTTACAGCACCACCTGGAAGACTGGGCACAATATCTGAATGTCTTCCACCGAGAGCAAGCAGGCTTTTGCAGGAGTCATAGCATAATCAATTACAGTACAGGTAGTCCTTGCTTAATGATCATAATTGGGACTGGAATTTAGGTTGCTAAGTGATGTGGTTGTTAAGTGAATCATTACATGGCCAGACTCAATTTTGCAACCTTTTTTGTGGCGGTCGTTAGGCGATTCACTGTGGTTGTTAAGCAAATCACATGGTTCCCCACTGATTTTACTTGCCATAAGCCGGCTGGGAAGGTTGCAAATGGCAATCAGGTGACCCCAGGATGTGGCAACCATTGTATGAGACAGAGATTTAGTAGTGGAATCAGAATAGTGTTGTCCAGCTGGAAATAGTCCAAATTAATTTCTGCTGCACATCTAAGAATGGAGATGGTACTGCTCTCAATCCTATTAAAACTCACGCAAAATTGCTAAATATTTTAAGAAACTTACTAGCCCCCTAGATGACTGTCTAGTTAGATCTTCTTATTGGCATTATTGTGAAGGAAATCAGTGGGCAGGACAAGTATACTCTTGTACACTGCAAATGCCACCCTAGAGGAATTAAATCCTGAGATACTGAGAGATCTATGACTGGCTTTGGAAGCAGATTTAAAGCTCAAGGTTCTCCCTTTGGTATCCTCAATTTAAAAAAAACAGATTCTATTCAGTACTTATTCAATCTGACCAGCCTGCAAGTAGCCTAATTTACCAAAATACATTTCCAAAGGATACTCACACCCTTTCCTGAAAGCAAATTCCACAGAATACCTATAGAACAGCATTTTTGCCCTTATAGTCAGGGACAGATGGAGAACATCAAACATTATGTCCTACACTGCTCTTTTTATAATGTGATTAAGACAAAAACATACAGCCAAATTACTGACAACTTCATGGACTGTGACGTGAAATGGGTAAAATTTTTACTAGCAGATGTGTTCCCTAATGTTAGTAATTAAATGGCCATTTCTATTTTGCTGCCTTTTAAAATCAGAACAATTTAAAATATGTATTGATTGGACCGTCAAGACCTTTAGCTGGGCTGTAGTTTTGGGGCTAGCTTTACACAGCTTTTAGTCACATTAGTGGAACTTTGAACAAACATTTAAGTTTGCTAAAATTTTATTTCCTTTTTTTTTTTTGCATTATGTTTTATGTATTGTAATGTGTGATTACAACAATAAACCGTAATTACTTACATACTTGAACTATAACACAGGGTCCAGAAGGCCAAATCTAGCCAGGTGGTCCAAAAGGACACCATGGATAATGGCACTGAAATCTACTAAGAACTAGAAGGACTTCACTCACACTTCCACCAAGGCAACACATTTCAGTACTAATATTTTGGCCAAACCTCCAATTGAAATGGATCCAGAAAACCAGTATCATGAAAATGTTTCTGGAGCTATGATGATACCACTTTCTTGATCACCTTTCATAGAAAAGCAATATTTGAAATGGCCTATAACTGTACATATATGGAATTGTTGGGAGTCAAGCATAATATAAATGTTATAAATAAACAAACGCAGCTATCTCAGGGCAAGGGAGAATTGCTGCAGTAAAGATC
Source organism: Liasis olivaceus (assembly GCA_030867105.1). Taxonomy (NCBI): domain Eukaryota; kingdom Metazoa; phylum Chordata; class Lepidosauria; order Squamata; family Pythonidae; genus Liasis; species Liasis olivaceus. The sequence continues at coordinate 231,441,784 of CM061349.1, read as the reverse complement.
TTATTATTAAATGTTCCATTTCATAGAATATCTCTAGTGAGATTGTCTCTACTTGTATCTTAAAATTTTAAAAAATGTCCTAATGAAAAGTAATTTTAATCAGTACATCTTACATTCTATCCTTTATAGTCTCATAATCTAACATTCTCATTATCTCAAAACTTGATTATACAACCTGTCTGATAAAACACTGTGGGAATATTTTCAATCCAGGAATAGATTGAAATTTGTCAATGTCTACATTTTTTTTTTTTTTATCTGCGCTCAATCATTACTGACTCTGCAGTGACTGCTTGGACGAGTCCTTGCAGTTTTCAACGCAAGGTGTTTTGGAACTGGTTTGCCAGAGCCTCCTTCCTAGAGCAGAGCCCAGCTGGTGAGCGCAGGAGGCGGGGTTTCTGTTGCTTCGCGCCCTTTTCGGGCGCGCGGTTTTTCGCGCTTACCGGCAACTGCTCCCGACTCCTTTTTTGCAAGGCACCGCCAGCATTTTTCCTCCCACCGGAGTGAGAGTACCCATTTATGTACTCACGTGAGTTTTCGAACTGTTGGGTTTACAGGAACTGGAGAGGAAACAGGAGCTCACCCTGTTTAACGCAAAGGCTGGACTCGAACCGCTGAAGCGTCAGCCATTTCTGGCCGGCAACTTTCAGCGTCATTAAGCCGCTGCGCCACCGCATCCCCCTCAATGTCTACATACATGGATCCAAAAGCAAAAATTGCACACATGCAATATGAACCATGATTCAGCAGGAGAGGTACATTTAAAAAGTAGTTCACTCTATGGATTTCCACACCCCACGCTGTATCAGTGTGATTACTTCTGGCAAAATAGTATAATGCAAGTACAAGAATGTTAAATTGCTCATGATACTAATTCTTTCATCTGATTCCTGAGGGATTTTTAAATTACAATTTGCAAGTATTAAATTTCAAAAAAGAATGGCATTTGAAAGTTCTGGAGCAAAAAGTATAATGAAACAATGGTTTGCTTTCAATTTGTTTTGAAAAAAAGTTCTTTATTGATTTGTTTTAGCATTTTAGGAAGTGAATATAGAGCTGGACAATTTAGTGAACAGGATTAGCTCTTAAAAACCCAACACCACTGCTGGAAGAACAGCAGTAAAGTGAACTCAAATAATTTAACAGCCTTTTGTATGCAAAATGTTTTCAAACAGCTAGCATAGGGCTTGATTTTATTAAGAGTGCTTTGGAATAGAAGAAGATTTTTTTATTACAGTCACAGACCAGAATTACAGATAGAGGCACATTAAAAAATAAAAAAGAAGGCATTGGAGTTGGGATACATGAGAAATCTTGTCATTTATTTCACTGCATTTTTAATGTTTTAAATCAGCAGATAATTGTTTTACAGTAAATTGTATAAAAATTACAATTATCTTTTAATCTTTCTATTTTTATATTTTCAGCTTAATATTTCAAAACTTATTTCATTTCTCTCAAAGATATAGTTAAAATCTAACTCCATTCCTTTTAGATTTGATTACTGTAATTTTATGGTTTACCTATCTTTATTTTAAAGTCAATTTGAACACTACTTGCAAACATATTTTAAATATCAGTATTCTTTTACTTCAATAGTATTTTCTCCCTTTTTTCTCTCATTTTATTTACTATATTAATTTCAAATATACAAATGTTCCTAGTATTTGGGGTTTTTTTTTAATGCTGTCAAATGAAGGCTACCAGATCTGGACTGTAAAAAATCTGACAACCACTGGAGAGCAGTTAGATAATTTGTTTTGTATCTCTCTGCTGACATCTAATGGTCAAATAGATTTATGCAGCCCAGATCAGGTAGTGCTTCCACAGTAATCCTTTTATTTAATGATTGTGGGTTTTTTTCATTACCCTTCCTTACAAAAATTCTCTCTTTACTTTTACAGTTCTTTTTTCTACTAACTATGGCTCTGGAATGTTTTGTCTTGATGACTAGTTCAGGACTACTACCTTATTCAAAATTTTAAAGCAAACACTGAGGAGTTATTTACTTATTCAGCCATTTATTATCTAACTCCTTCTCCTCTTTTCACCTTCTTTTCTTCCTTTCCTTTTCCTTTTTTATTAGATTATAACCATTTAATTTTATATATTTTATAAATAATAAAAAATACTGTTTTCTTTATATTTTGATTTTGATTGGTCATTCTGTGATGTTACTTGTTCTGGAAATCTAATTGAACAGCAGTATAAAACCCAGACTAATATATTTATTTTATGCTTCTTCCATATTTACCATCAGTATAGCACAATTAAAGTTCAGAGTAACCTTACTATTATAGATATGATAAACATTGAGATACATAAAACTTCTGTCAAAGTATAATTTGTATTACAAGATCTATAAAAGTTTGGTTGCAGTAATTACAAATCATATTTCTATCAATAATAAAGGTATGCACTTTGATTCAATGAATGGTGCATTAATATCACTTATATCTGCTTTATACTAATAAATGCCCCATCATTTATTAAAATAGGTTATAGCATGTGGAATAAAAGCATGTGTTTATAGTTTTATTTCACACCCTTGGCTTCTAGCTATGTGTATATGAAAGCTATTCCCATTACTTTAAATAAAACTTAAACCATAATTTTTATTAATGAATATTAGACCTGCATTTCAGTTGAAGGCAAAATAAAATACTACATACTTCAGAATAGTCCCTAGACCAGTTATAAATAATAAACCAAAATGTTGAAATGTTTAGAAATGTGCTAAATTAATTAAAGAGAGAAAAACATAAATTTCAGTCAATTCACATCATTACCCAGGCCCTCAGAATCAGTGTTCTAATCCTGTTGTCAGCTGTAGAAACAAATCTTTTATTGATGTTATCTAGCATACCTCTGAATAAGATTTGTATTCCTGCTGCTTTGAAGCACTGATTTTAAGATTCTACCAGTGCTGGCAGCAAGATTTACAAAACTGTAAATGTAATCAGAATACTTGTGGCTCTTATATAGTCCAGTATGAATAGGCTTGTCTGTCAATACAGTGGCCTTTATAGAATATAGCATGCCTAACTGATAAACAACTGATAACAGGGTATGTTTTATTAAATCTATTGGTAGCTCAGAAGGAGATACACACAAGAAACAGGATGGGAAAGGATGAGAAGAAAAGAAACAGATATATACCATTAAAATGCTATTTGAAATACTGTTTAGGATCAGATTGTGTGTATACTAGAATCCTATTCTCTTACCTTGTTTCTTTTGAAGTATGCTCTTCGGCAAGCTGCAAAGCATTTCTCACTGCAGAAGCATTTCACTTCACTCCCCATACTCAGAGAATAGCGCTTGATTCCCACTTTCTGGCACCAGGCACACATGATTTGTACATTTGATACATCATCTTCTGCAACAAAAAGGCAAGGATAGTATTTATATACCAGAATGTTCTGTCAAACATCCTTTCTCACGTCTACGTTTTGGGAAGCCAAAGATGTTCGCACATTTAGGGTTCTCTGCTAATTTCTAAAGCAGATGACACAGAATCCCTTACTCTTTAACTGAACGGAAGGCACTGCCATTTTTATTTTTATAAATAATAGAGCGTGTTGCAACTTTAAGAGCTTTTAGCATTTTGAGAAAGCACTGGACTTTCTATTTGATTAAAAGATGTTTCTTCCCCCCCCCCCAATTATTTATAGTTCCAGACAATGAGGTCAGTATCACCTGCTTATGATAATTATGAACTCATTTTCGTTTTATCAGTTTTGTTAGACTGAACAAAGTAGATATAAAGGAAGGAGTGAAACTGCATTAGCAAACTCCATCCTATCCACATACAAAGTGAAGAGAAGGTAAATAAATACGTAGGCACCTTAGGCTAAGTAGACTTGCGAAGAAATGATACCCATTATTTTATGACTGGGGTCTCAAACTCACAGCCCACATGCAGTCTTCAAGCCATTCTTGGGTGGTTTGCCCCTTAGTGACAAATAGAGCAGGCAAGCAATGCCCCAGAGTAGGGCAACAGCCTGCTGATCTCCTAACTATATCAAGGCATTATCACCGCTCAGGCTAGTCAGGTTTCCACTAGCAAGGCTGGCAGAGGCCATGTCAGGAGCACTTCCTTGTCCCTGTTGCTTGGCAGGGTCACCATTCTGCCTTTGCGCTGGGATGCCAGTTCTCCTCCTAGCCAAGTTCAGCATGAAAGACACTGCTACGACTGCTGCTGCTTCCAGCCTCTCGCATTCCCAAAGCAGCCAATCTCTCATGCCCCAAACAGCAACTGCAGAGTGCAGGGAGGTCCTCATCTCACCCACCCTGCTGCCCCCAAGCCTCTGGGTGATAGGAAGCCCTGGGAGGGAATATAAAGGTGGCATAAAGAACTGTTGCAGGGCAAGCATTGCCACTCGCTGCCCCATGTGCTCTGCCACTTGTTGCTGACCTGAAGAAGTTCTGCATTTTTTGCAGAGCTTCCCCTCCAGTGCTCTTCCTTACTCTAGCGCAAGCTGGTACTGGCCCAGCCCCTTCCAGGCACTACGACAAGACTCCCCCCACCCCCCCAACCCAAACCAGATCTGCAACAGCTCTGCCATGTAGACAACACTTGGACTCAAATCTAAAATAGTTATATTTATAACTGAAAAATACCAAATGGCAATTGCTTTTTTCCTGTTTGACAGAATGTATTTATTTAATCAGTTTTTAGCCTGCTTTCTATTTAAAGTAATCTGAAACTGAGCTAAATCTGCAGGAATTAGATCTTCTTGTGAGAGAGCCACATGTGCCAAATTGAAGACAAAGTCTGGGTTTTTCCCCCCCCCCCTTTCTTGAGATTCACCAATATCATTTTTATTTCTTGGCAGAATTGGAAATATTTTCCAAGCACAGTTCTTGCAAAACTCTTCTGAGTGGATAAATCCTGCCCAGTTTCATATAATTAGGTTTCAAGGGTTTCATGCCATTATTCGACAACAACCAAACCAAGTAATGAAAAACTAACCAGATAAGTGGCCAGATAAGTGGCCAATGTGAAATAGCTAAGAAGTAGTTCTGTTTTTCATTTAGAAAAATCATTTAATAAGTCCATGTTTAAGATCATACAGTGGTACTTCATTTCTCCATTTCTTAATTTTTTTTTACTAGCTAGAGACTTTTGCCAAACATTTGTTTATATTATGGTATTCATATAGAAGCCATTTAGTTACAATAAACCTCGGATTACTCTTGATAAATGGTTATAAAATTGCAATTTGACTATTAATTTCTTCAAGTTACCAGAAATGAATTAGAAATTTTAAAAGAAGTGTTCATATAGTTCTTTTTTTAAATATGCCAGTAACTAACATTTTCTAGATGGATTAGATGCAAAGAATAAAAATGTAATAATAGCCAACAATAGTCAGCAGAGAAAATCAAATATTAAAAAAGCCATTCAGAACATTTCATTTTAAAAAAATAAAATGTCGGTTTAAGTTCTTAATGCCTTGGAAAAAAAGAAAAAAGAAAAGAAAAGTTACGCCTGACTCTTGAAAGATAACAATATGGGTGCCCCCCAAAAAAGAGGTTCTCATAGAGTAGGTACCAGAGCTGACGAGGTTCTCATTCTCATAAAAATATTTACTTTAACTGCATAACAGCATTAAGAAGCAGGAAAACATGGTTAAAAAATGAAACAATGTTTAGAATAAAATGCTTTAAACATCATCTAAAGTTGGAAAGAAAGAAAACTTGCAGAATTGGTGACATCACCACTGTTGTTCACTACTTAACACTTTGACGATTTAAGTAAGACAGCAAACTCTGTTAAGACTGATGTTATAGCCCATACTAGAACTTAAAACAAAGCACTTCCCCACAGTACCCAGCTGGAAAGGAAAATTCAAATTCAGCAGCAATAATATTGATAGCTTGCTACCTTACAATTATATTTTTGGACAGGCCTTTTTAATAAAGGGATAATCTCGTTTTATGCAATAGTAAGCCTAGACTTTATTCTCTGTTCCTATCTGGAGAATCAGTACAATATCAGGAAATAATCTCTTTCTTCTAAAAACTGATTTTAGGGTTAGGGTTAGGGTTAGGGTTTGGAATAACACTTTTTTGTCAGGGATAACAAAATGGACGAATGCAAAAGGCAAAGAGGAAAAAGGAGGAATATCTGCCTAGTTATTTGACCCATCAATCCTGAAAGGCTTTTGTGGTTGAAGTATTTGTAGAGTACTATCATATCCCTTCTCCATTATCTTTTCTCAAAGTTAAATATATGTACAGTAGTTCTTTCAATGTCTCTTTACAGGACTTATTTCATTTGTCTTTGTTGCAGCCACAACATACTGCTGGCTTTTTCTCAGTTTGCAGCCAACAATTATTCCAAGATCTTTTTCAAAAGTACTAATACCAATCCAGGGATTCCCCCATCCTATATCCCTGCATTTGATCTTTGTTTCTTAACTGAAGAACTTGCACTTGTCTCCTTTGAATTTCACATATCAAAGTCGTTTTATATTTTATTTTTGTCTTCTGGAAAATTAGCTCTCCTATCTAATTTTGTGTCTTCTGTAAAACTGACAAGTATTTCCTCCTATTCCTCATCCAAATCATTAGTAAAAGTATTGAAAACTAGAGGACAAAGATTGAACATTGTGTTACCCTACTTAGTACTTCATTTTAGTTTGTTGAAGAACCTTGATAAGCACTTTATTTTTGACTTTTGATTTTTTAATCAAGATTTTAAAGCCAGATATGTATCCATTTAATTATGTTGCCATCCAGTCCATCCTTAAGAGCTTGCTAATATAGTACTTTTCAAACGTTTTACTGAAATCAAGTTTTATTATGATTACAAGATACTAATGACAAACTACTAAGAAAATTGCCAGATCAATAAGTTAACATTAGTCTGGTGACACTTACACCTGACAAATCCATCCATTACTGACTCTCTGGTAATAACCAAATTATTTTCAAGGTGCTTACTAATCAATCTCTTCATTATCTACTCTATATAATCTTCCATGGACTTGATATCAGAGTGACTGCTTTGTTGCTTATTGGATCTCCTATTTCCCTTTTTTGAATAAAAGGACATTTGCCCTATTTCACACACCTGGAACACCCAGTCTCAAAGATAATAAATAAAATTTAGCCAACCTCTTAGTAAGTTCCTTCAGTGCCGTAGATGCTTAAAGTATAAAGTATAAATACATTCAAAAGTAAACAGATATTCCTTTGCCTTATTTCTATTAATCTCAGTCTCAAGATTCTGACCCTTCAATCTTTTCTTCATGCTTGCCTGATGGAATACATTCTGTTTTGCTTGAGAAGACTGGGGGGGAAAGGGGTGGGGTGGGATTCTGTGGCTCTGTCACTTGTTATCTCTGTTAAGGAAATCTGCAGCACTTGGCCAAAGGGTAAAAGGCAATTATACTTTATTTTCAATTCCAGAATTGGGAGAAGTATAGCACAGGCATTTCTCTCACTACCTAGCTACGCTCTCCTCCCTACAGCATACTAATATAGGTTTTTATACAAGGCAGCATATGGCTGGGTCTAAGTGGTGGTAATTCCTCTTTGCGGGGGGGGGGGTTCCACCTGCCTTGAAGGAGGTGGTGATCCATTCCCCTCCTCAAGAGGCCATCCTTGGATCCAACAGTACTGGATAACATCTGTCCAGTCTTCAACTAGAAAGGGTAGGTTGTTGACAAGGTGGTAGGCACTCAGTTTCAAAGAGCCATGGAGGAAGCAGATAAGGATTCAGGCTGGGCTATGGGACTTAGATAGCAACATAGATGATCTCTGGGGGACCCAGAATGAGACTAGTGCATCCATCCTTGCCTTTCTAGATCTCTCAGTAGCTTTTGATACCATTGATTATGATATCCTTCTGGACCAGCTTGGGGGGTTGGGAGTGAAGGGGGCATTGTTTTGCAGTGGTTCTCCTCCTCCTTCCTGGGCTGGTTCCAACTGGGGGGACCAGTTAGGGGGAAGAGGTCTAATACTAGATCCTCTTAAATAGGGTACCTCAGGGTTCAACTCTCTCTCCTCTCCTATTTAATATTTACATGGAAATGCTGGGTGAGTTATTTGTCAGCACGGGATGAAATATCAGTTTGCTGGTGACACTGTTATATATCTCCATCCCTGGCTGCAGAAGTGATGCCATCAAGGTGCTTAACCAATGCCTGGAGGCTGAGATGGGGAAGAACAGGCTGCAAATCAATCCTAGCAAGATGGAATAGCTTGGGGTTCTGGGGCCACTGGATCTGGAGATGTTTTATCTTTAACTTCCAGCCCTTCAAGATAGTTCCACTCAGGAAGTCTGTTTCCAACAATGCTGGAATTCTACTTTATTGCTATAGGCTGAAGTAATTTTGAAAATCTGTGTTTTCCCTTCCTTCCCTCTTATAATCCTGGGAGTTAAAGGTGGAGTCAGTTTGACCATTTTTTAAATCCTTTCTTCATTTCCCAGGCTTAAAACATGCTTTTGTAACTGTCACTGCATAGTTTTTCCAAGGTCATTTTTATGAGTCTCCACAAACTCTCAGTATACAGTGGCACTCCCCCAGACAGAGTTGTTACTGAATTTGAGAGTCCTCCTGGACTCACAGCTCCTACTCAAAGGCAGACAGCAGTTGTGGCTAAGGGGGGGCGTTTGCACAAATCTATCTTGTACACCAATTGTGTCCATCCCTGGAGCAGGAAGCTCTGCTCACGGTCACTCATGCCTCAGTCTCCAGTTGGATTACTGCAATGCATTCTACATGGGGTTGCCCTTGAAAAACACTCAGAAACTTCAGTGCACAATGCTGGGAGTGGGGTAGTATATAAATTTAATAAATTATTAATATTGCTATTGTTATTAATGCAGCACTGCACACAGTTCTGGGTGCACCAAGGTTCACCCGTGCTACCCCACTGTTGTGTTAGCTATACTCCCAGTATGCTTCCAAGTGCAATTCAAAGTGCTGGTTATTATTTTAAAGCCCTGCATGGCACAGAACCAGGTTACTTTGCAGGACCACCTTCTCGGAGAGTTTCTGCTCATCCCACCAGATCCAACAGGGTGGGCGCACTCCAGGTCCCCTCTAATAAACAATGTCATCCGGTGGAACCTAGGAAATGTGCCTTTTGTATCATGGCATTTGCCCTATGGAACAATTTTCCCCCTGAGATCCAGAGGGCCCAACCCTCTTAGCATTCCAGAACACCGTGAAGACCTGGCTCTTCCTCCAGGGATATTAGTTGAGCTATGGTGCCTTTCTAGTGCATTATGGTTATTTTTAACTGTTTTATATTTTGTTGACACACACACACAGAGATTGTTATTTGCTGCTCAAGGTTATCTATGTAAGATAAGTGGCCAATTATGTTCTCTAAATAAATAAATAGTTTTATTTTGCATAAGTAAACTTTAAATTAATAGGACAATACAACCAAAGGGAAGGAAATCACAGAAACAATGACAGAGGGAACATCCTGATGACATTTGGTGGTCAAGAAGATGAGGAATTATTAACAGCAATCAGGTTCTGTCTTGGTCTCTGGAGGCTGTGAGGTTCGGATGGGGAACAGGCTTCAATTTAACCTTAGCAAGACTGAGTGCCTTTTGGTATTACGGCCCCCTGGTTCTGGGGACTTTCCATCTTTAGAAAAAGGTCAGCTGTGGCCAGGAGGGCCTTTATACAACTTTGTGTTATGTGCCATCTGTACTAGTTCCTGGTCCAGGAGGCTCTGATTTGTCACTTATGCCTTGGTCACATCTCAAATGGACTGCTAAAATGTGCTTTACATTTTAAGCTGCCCTTTACATTTAAAAAAAAATATATTTTTATATTTCAAGCTGCCCTTGAAAAGCCTTCTGGAAGCTGCAGCTGGTACAGAATGCAGTGGTGTAGGCAGTCATATATGCTCCTTGATTGGCACACAAGTTGCATTGGTTGCCAGTATGCTTTGGGTTCAATTCAAGGTGCTAGTAGTTGCCTATACCGCCCTTCATGGCATGGTGCTGGGCTACTTGAGTGACCACCTCTCCTCAATTATGTCTACCCATCCCATCAGGTCCAGTAGGAGAGGCATGCTCTGGATCCTGTCTATTACAGAGTGCCATCTGGTGGGGCCCAGGAAGAAAACCTTTTCTGTCATGGTGCCTGCCTTTTGGACCATCGTTTCCCTGGAGATTAGATTGGCCCTGATCCTGCTAGTCTTTTGTAAGGCCTTAAAGACACGGCCATGTTACCGACCTTGGGGATCCAGATGTGTGGCAGAACCCTTGCAGTGGTTTTGTTGATTTGTTGTTGGTTTTGTTTTTACCTTGGCTGCTGCTCATGTCTGCACTGTTCTATTGCTGTGTGTTTTATAGTATTTTTAACAGTTGTTAGCTGTCCAGAGTCATAAATTTGAGATGGACAGCCATATAAATTGAAACAACAGACAGACAGACCCATTGATAGATAGTCTTTCTCACTGGGTTTCCTTCCAAATAATACAGTAATAAAATATTTTAAAATATACCGTATTTTTCCATCAATAAGACGCCCCCATGTACAAGACGACCCCCATTTTTCCAACCCAAAATTAAGAAATCAATATTTTAAAGATAGTGCAGAACACATTTTTATTTAGTAATTAGGTAACATTGACCTGATACACTCGGTGGGAGGAGGTCCAAACCGTCTCTCTGCAGCTCTATTTCCAGGCTCTTTTGCATAACTGATTACATTCAAGCATGAGTGAAACTGCCAAAAGCTTCTCTCTGCAAACAGCCTTCTCTAATTGGTTTGTTCAGCATCAGCTGACATCAGTTACATAAGGCTCGTGATTGGAGGAAGTCTGTTTGAGAGACAAGCTATTTCACTCGTGATTGGAGGCTAGCAATAGGAGGAAGCCTGCCTGCAGAGACAAAGTATGGGCAGTTTTGCCACCGCGCAGTTCTCTCCTCGACTAACTTCCTTGAATAAGACGCCCTTCAATTTTTAGGGTAAGGATTTTAGAAAAAAGTATCGTCTTATAGTCGGAAAAATACGGTACATTATAGGATTTCTACTTCTATTTAATATTTGCCATAGATTTATATTTCTATTCTGGCCCTTCCTGTCTATTTGTACAGTTAATAAGAACCCTGATACTTTTTTTTTTTAATGCCTCAGTGGGCTGGATGCTCCCATGAAGTTTCTAGTTCTAATTTCTAAAAAATAATATAAAATAAAGAAACTAAAAACAAATGAAGGAAAAGGAAAAAAAGAAAAATCTGGCTGTACTGATGGAGTGCTGGCTACATGGATGACTGGTGGAACTGCTGTGAGTGTGTGATCTTTGAAGCAAGGCAGATCCAGAATTGGGGATGGAGTATCTCTTCCCATAGTAAGCAGTACCAGATACTTCCACCTCTGCCTCCATTGTATGGTATTGGTATAAACTAGAATCTGATTTCCATTCCTTTTCTTTTATCCCTTGCCATTAATTTCTTTTGCTTATTATTCCTTATTCTTGTACTCTGCTTTGCGTAAGATTGCTTACTCCAAAACAGAATAGCATATGGGTAGGCATGTAGATGGTGTATGTATGGAGTAAAAAGAAATCTAAATAATCCAATACATGTATGTAATTATGAGAAAAATAGTGAGATAAAGGAATTGGTCATGGCCTTATGACATGAATAATTCTTATAGATAATTAAAATCAACACTGAAATTTTGCAAGAAAAAACGGGGTAATTTTTCAAATTGCTAAATCATGCTTCTCTCAAACCATTCCAGACAACCTAGCCTAGTAACATGAGCTCTAATTTATCACACAGTTGGATTACAACAGCTAGTAATTGTGAACTGTGAAGTTATTGGTGCTCTCTGAGCTTGGTTATTTGCTTGCAGATGTTTTGTTACCCAACTAGGTAATATCATCAGTGCTTATGTTTTCTTGGATCTTGGTGTTCGCTGCACATAGCTATTCAAGTGGTCATAATGGCCAGTAGCCTAAAATGAGGTACCCTTATGTGCATCTCGTAGTAATTTGTTGCTGAATGTTTCCATCAGCAAAAACACATTTGTATACAGTTGCGTGGAAAAGGAAAGTACACCCTCTTTGAGTTCTATGGTTTTACATATCAGGACATAATAAAAATCATCTGGTCCTTAGCAGTTCTCAAAATTAGGTAAATACAACCTCAGATGAACAACAACACATGACATATTACACCATGTCATCATTTATTTTACAAAAAGAAAGCCAAAATGGAGAAGCCATGTGTGAAAAATTAAGTACACCTTATGATTCAATAGCTTGTAGAACCACCTTTAGCAGCAATAACGTGAAGTAATCGTTTTCTGTATGACTTTATCAGTCTCTCACATCGTTGTGGAGGAATTTTGGCCCACTCTTCTTTACAACATTGCTTCAGTTCATTGAGGTTTGTAGGCATTTGTTTATGCACAGCTCTCTTGAGGTCCCGCCACAGCATTTCAATTGGGTAGAGGTCTGGACTTTGACTGGGCCATTGCAACACCTTGACTCTTTTCTTTTTCAGCCATTCTGTTATAGATTTGCTGGTGTGCTTGGGATCATTGTCCTGTTGCATGACCCAATGTCGGCCAAGCTTTAGCTGTTGGATAGATGTTCTCACATTTGACTCTAGAATACTTTGGCATACAGAGGAGTTCATGGTCGACTCAATGACTGCAAGATGCCCAGGTCCTGTGGCTGCAAAACAAGCCCAAATCATCACCCCTCCACCACCGTGCTTGACGGCTGGTATGAGATGTTTGTGCTAATACGCTGTGTTTGGTTTTTGCCAAACGTGGTGCTGGGCATTATTGGCCAAACATCTCCACTTTGGTCTTGTCTGTCCAAAGGACAGTGTTCCAGAGGTCTTGTGATTTGTTCAGGTGCAACTTTGCAAACCGAAGCCATGCTGCCATGTTCTTTTAGAGAGAAGAGGCTTTTTCCTGGCAACCCTTCCAAACAAACCATACTTGCTCAGTCTTTTTCTAATTGTACTGTCATGAACGTTCACATTTAACTGAGGCCTGTAGAGTCTGAGATGTAACTCTTGGATTTTTTGCAATTTCTCTGAGCATTGCACGGTCTGACCTTGGGGTGAATTTGCTGGGACATCCACTCCTGGGAAGATTGGCAACTGTCTTGAATGTTTTCCACTTGTGAATAATCTTCCTCACTGTAAAATGATGGACTTTAAATTGTTTGGAAATGGCCTTATAACCCTTCCCAGATTGATGGGCAGCAACAATTGCTTCTCTAAGATCATTGCCAATGTCTTTACACTTTGGCATTGTGTTAACACACACCTCAATGCTCAAGACCAGCAAACTCCTAAAACTTTGGCTTTTATAGAGGTAGTCACACTTGCTGATGATCAATTGATCAAGGGCGTTTGATTAGCAGCACGTGGCTGCTACTTAGCCTCTTCATATCTACAGAAGCAGTAAGGATGTACTTAGTTTTTCACACATAGCTTCTCCATTTTGGCTTTCTTTTTGTAAAATAAATGATGACATGATGTAATATGTCATGTGTTGTTGTTCATCTGAGGTTGTATGTACCTACTTTTGATAACTGCTAAGGACCAGATGATTTTTATTATGTCCTGATACGTAAAACCATAGAACTCAAAGGGAGTGTACTTTCTTTTTCACACGACTGTACTTGTACTGAAAGGTAGGGTCACAGATACAATTGACAGCTAAAATAAAAACATGTTTAGAATCAAGTGATATCATAAAAGAAGAGCATAAGAAGTGTTCATTGTACAGTATTCATATTTATTATAGATAAGAGAAGGAGAAAGTGCACTATCTAAAAGGTATTTCCTTCATAACAATTAATCCTGCCCAGTTAAATACATTATTTGTAACTAGCCAAGCATTAGAATATATTAACAGGCCTAGGAAAAACCCAAAGTTTGCAGAAATAATAATAAAAAATCTTGGTATGCAACAGCCACAGAATGCTGAATATCCTGGAAAAAAACACATCTAGCTGGCTGGCATTCTCAGCAAGACCATCCGACAACATTTTGTAATTGGTTGGCCCCACTTGTTTCATTTTTGTTTTTTCTAAGCACCAAAGAATGATAAACAATGGACATAAATATTTTGAATGGCAGGAACAAGTTCTAAATCTATACTGCAATTTAGGAGAACCTGAAATTATTTCTCATTTACAAATAAATCAAATTTTCAATGAAACTGTAAATGTAGCCAATATTTCATAGCAGTCTGACTTTCTTCATAAAATAATATGTTCATACCAATTTATCCTCTTAAGAGAAATTTATTCCAATAGTAAAGTTCTTTATCTTAAAATATGTTTATATGTTGAGATGAATAGGAAGTATTCGGTCATTCCGGTTCTAATTGTCAAAGATACTTGTAAGATACAGGTAATCTAAAATTATTATTCTGGAAGTTTTTCAGAACCAGTGAAGAAATTATTTTATTATTATTTACCACTAGCATTATTTTTGTGTACCTGGAGTCTAGAACAAGTTTATTTATTCCAACCAAGAAAATAAAATCTTCATATTAATATCCTCATCATGAACTATACCAGAGTAAAATCTTGTTAGTTACCTACCACTTTTTCTATGATGCTGTAAAAACATATGTAGAACAGCATGTGTTTAAAAATGCAAACAGAGTTTTGGAAACACAAACAATAAAATATCTGCACTGTTTATCTCAATAAACATCTGTGCTGTTGTAAACACAGCAGTGATATCAACACAAATTCCTTGCTGTTGGAGAATGATTGCCTCTATTATTCAGAGTTACTTGAGGCGTTCCAAGTTATATTTCCTACTCCAAGGTTATACCTTTATAGATGGAAATGGGTCAAAACTAAACTGTTGTAGAGATAGCAGTTATTACTGTCTCCTTATTGTTTACCAGCCTTTGTATGTTTCTTAAAGAACAATGCAATAAACACAGTGTTCACAGTGTTAAATCATGCTCCCCGTGGGAACCGTCTGTATAACAAGATAAAATTATCACATTATAATAACTAAATATGCATCAGGCAAACGCATGCTTCAATTAATCACTGAAAGTTTGCAGTGCCATTTTAAGTCTTAATTAAGAAGAATGTTCAATGACTCTTCCCGCTCCTCACCACCACTAGCCGCTTTTCAATTTAAAATAAATGATTTACAGAAGAGGCTGCTACTGAAAAGTTAATGAAAGTCATTTTGGCCGACTTGCCCACAAATTACATTCCCCCCCCCACTTTATTTTGTAGGAATGCAATCACCACTATGAAAGAATTTTAGAATTTAAACATAAAATTAATACTAGCAAATCCTATTTGGTTTAAAGAAAATTATATATACTAGGCCTCATCTTTTTCTTAAAGAAAAATAGTGCAGCATTAGTTTTTTTTAAATTATTATTTCAATAAACTTATTGCTTTGTCTTTTGATTTGCAAGGGAAATGGTAAGATGAAAAATATAAATGTGTTTTATCATTAGCTAAAGTTAACTATTGGTCTAACACACCAAATTCAATCTAATTTAATTATATTCTAAATTAGATTCTAACTTAACACTATTCTGACAATTTGTCTGCATGCTTAAATTATTGGTAAATATCCAATATTGCACAAGGGAAAAATAATTTCAGTCAATGAAGATTTCCCTTTCCTTCTTCTAGTTCCTGGGCTCCCCCAAAAGCCTCTCCAGCCAGAGGGGTATCTTCAGAAATTTATGAAAAATTTTCTTGTTGGGCTATAACATTCTGGCTATAGCATTCTAGATCAGTGTTTCTTAACCTTGGCAGCTTTCAGATGGGTGGACTCAAAATCCCAGAATTCCCCAGCCAGCATGGCTGACTGGGGAATTCCAGGAGTTGGGAGTCCACCCATCTGAAAGGTGCCAAGGTTGAGAAACACTGTTCTGGATATTTGACTAGTATGATGCTAGTCAAATACTGTAGAGACCACAAGGCAATGATTCCACCTTCTTCTGCTGGGTCTTGTTTGGAAGGTAATCCAGGGAATGGCTTATGGCTTATGGTTTTACATGTAACCACATACCTACCATGCTATGCCCTTTAGGAGTAAGCAGTGTTATACAATTCACACACGCACACTATTAAGAACTAGAAAGCCATAGAAATTAATGTTTGCTTTGAGATACTGACAAGGTGCAACAAGGTGCTTTGGAGTGGACGTGGGTGTGCTGGTTGGCATCTCCAGCATATTTCCCTGAGAGTGTGGGGCCACTGTACAACCCAGGAAAAGTTATATCTTCTTTAAGAAGGCACTGACAAAAGCAGCACATACACTCATGCCTGCTACGAAGTGCCTTTTCAGCTTCAGATCCCTTACACATTTGTACTGTCCTTGTACAGATCCTTGCTTTCACTATGTCCCTACAGTGCTTCAAACACTACTTCTTGTTCTTTAAATTTCTCACCTCTTTTTGAGAATCTTATCAACTCCATTCAACCACAACTTTCTTAGTCTTCTCCTTCCTCTCAGCCCATTCACTCTTTCTTCCCACACTGGTTTTACAATTTAATCTTTATTCATTTTCTCTATATGACGAAACCACCTCTAGGTAGCTCTTTTGTACTGGATTCACTTTTGTATTCAGTCCACATTCATTCAGCACCCTTTTCATTCTTGACTCCATCTCTTCTTGTTTTATCACAGACACTTCTTAATTATTCCTACTGCATTCAACATACTTTTATGTTTCTCCTGACATAGCCAACTCTAACTTCCATATAACAAAGTGGGCAGAATCATTTTCACCTCTTTCAACAAACATTCATAACTCACAACAAACTACAAACTGTCCACTATCTTTCTCTCAGGACATCTACACCTTATTACTTCTCCATCCATTTTACCATCTTTAGTAAATAATCTACCAAAGTACACAAATTCATGAATTTGCCCCATTTTTTCACCAGGTATGTCTAACATGCATTTATTCACTCCATTTTCCCTGACAAAGTTTTCTACCTTGGGCTTTGATATATGCATTTTCACATCCATGTTCCTTGTTGCATCATACAATCTAGGTAACACTAGCTGCAAATCATTTGTGTTTTCAACTTACAACATGAATACATACAAAAGTCTGAATACAAAAGTACATGCACATTCATATCCCTAGCCAAATACTTTACACATTTCTTCATAAATATATTAAACTTCCAGGAGAACATCACACATTCTTGTCTTACTCCCTGCTCAGTGTTAAATCATTCAATAAGCATTTAATTTATCCTAATGCATGCTTTACTTCCATCATCTACTGTTTTTATCTCGTTTAGCAACTGACTTTAAATTCCATATTTGTGCAAAACATTCCATAATTCAAGCCTATTCTCTTTATCAAATGCATCAATATAATATCAAACTACATCAATGTGCAATAATTTTTCTTTCAGTTGTATATTTGTGAATGATCTGCTGAAGAGCGAAAATGTGGTCTTCACAGCCCTTGCCCAAATAATTCCACACTGCATTCCCCAAGTTTTGTTCATTGTCATTTCTCATACTCCTTCAATCAGAATTCTGCCAAACATCTCAAACATACTTAACACATTAATCTCCCTGAATTTTTTGCATTTACTCTTGATACCTTTCAGTTTGTATAGAGAAACAATGATGGCATTCTCCCAATTGATAATGCCCCCTTAATAGATACATGAACCTGATGAGAGAGGACACATAAAGGTTTACAGTAAAATGCCATCAATACGCTCACTACACTAAGCACAGTTGCTTTGTTGAAGTAATAGTAAGTACCCTTGAAGAAGCTGAAATTAAATCCAGATAACAGAGTGGTGTCAGTTAAAACAGAACCTAAGCTGGTTGGAAAAGCATATAGATCACCATGCTTTGGTTACATGATGGCTAGACTATTGCTATATGCTGTTTGGGACTAACCTTGAAGAGCTTTAAATAGTGGAAAATGATATTATTACACTGCTAACCTGTATACCATATCATTATCATATCACATCTAAATTTTAACCTGGGTTGCCAGTTGCTTCCTGGGCTCAATTCAAGGTTGTGGTGTTACTTGTTAAAACCACAGACAGTTTAGAGCAAGGCTTTCCCTGAACGGATCCAAAGTAATATTAGTGGAAAAAGCACTACATCAGTAGTACTATGCAGTCCACCAGAGGTTGCATAAATACAAGCAGAATAGCTATCATATATAGCATATGCAACACTTAGCAAAAGGAAGGTGTAATATACTTTGAAAGTGTGCATGGAGGACCAAGAAAAAAAGGGGAAAAAAGTATGAAAAAAGAGGGTTTTGTTTGCTTTCCTAAAACCAGGAAAAGTGGATTATGTAATATTTCTTAATCTTTTCTTTCCAAAAGAAGAAAGAAATAGAATAGAGAAGCATGTATTCTATACAGGCAAATCTTCAGTTTTAAAAACTCTATGAAAATGATAAAATAACAAAAATAAGGGATTACTAGAAGTAGAAACTGCTGGTAGATACTATTTCAAATGCAGAAAATGCAGCTGATTAGACAACATTTAAAGTGACAAAATGTATTTGAGCCTTGGGGGTTTTTCCACCTCTTTTTTCCCTGAAATTAGTGAAGGACAAAGTTCAGAATAGCATTTTTGTTTCACAATAGTCTTCTGTATCCAGCAACATCTTTTGCCTGTCTGCTTCTCCTAAAAAGCCAAAAATAGATATGCTACATTTCTTACAGTTTAGCAGGAACTCCATTTGCAACAAAACTAAAAGCATGTTTTAAATAAATCCATAATAAATGTATACATGTTGTCTGAATAAACAATACAGTGTTATACCCTAATACTTTCTAGAGCAAAAATAAAAAATACATTTTATAAACTAATGAAGTTGCTATATACCTGTAAAAGGCAAATGCACCCATAGAAACCAAAGTTTTCATCAGACTGACTAAATTAATGTCACAATGCAAACTCCACCCTTACCTATATGCACATGACATACAAAACTTGCATTACAACATCACTATACTTGTTCATGTTTTGTCCCTGCCTCGCACCATGGGATGCCCATGGTAAAAGGTACTAAAGTAAGCATTTTATATAGCAATTTCCCCACCCCCCACCCCAGCCCCAAGCCTCAGGAAATACCTTGCTTCAAAATTTCCAGAAATTAAACATCTCTAGTACAAAGGCTTCCACAAGTAATCTAGATACTGGATTTCATTTGATAAAAATGGGAGGTAGGAGGATACTACTCTTAGCCATCATCATTTAAGTCATTTGTACAAAAATCACCATTATTTATACCATGCTAATTTTATACTGGGCGCCACAAAAAAAATGTAAAAAACCAGTATTTTCTCAAAATACTAATGACACCCCTGCTACAGCCAACATTTAAGAGCTTTTCTGTACCATTCAGATATCAGTGACTGCATTCATGTATCCTCTACCACTCCTGTTGTTCCCCTAGTCCTGACAAAGATACAGCCTTACCTACCACTGACGTTAGGCAAGATAACACAAGGAAGAAAACTTGAAGGCAAATGCTAACATGAAAGAAAAATGACATCAGGAAACTTGCAAGGGAGATAAGCTACAAGTAAGGGGAATATAATTTACAGATCCCTGCCCACATATCTTTGAATTTGGAATTTTGCTTTTATACAACAAAAGCAAATCTGGATCTGCCACATTTACATATTCTTTGAACCAGTAATCTTAAATCCAGACCTTCTAGACCAGAGTTTCCCAAACTGTGAGGTATACCTCCCTTGGGGAGGTGCAGACAGATTCCATGGGAGGTGTGAAGAACCTTTTAGTTACATTGCTTATCACTGCAATAAATCTACCTTCCCCAAAACTTCATTATACAGCTAGTTTTCGTTTAACAACTGCCTTGTTAGCAACCGTTCAAAATTATGATGGTGCTGAAAAAGTTTACAACTGGTCCTCACACTTACAACTGCCACAGAAAGCCCATGGTCATGTAATTGAGATTCAAACTCTTCACAGCCAGCAGGCATTTACAACTGTCGCAGGATCCCACGGTCACGTGATCGCCATTTGCACGCTTCACAACTGGCTTCTGACAAGCAAAGTCAATGGAGAAGCTGGCAGTAAAATTGCATGTTGCAGTCACACGATGTCTTACTTAACGACCATGGGTGATTTGCTTAATGACCCCAGGATGAGTGAGGCCATAAGTCCAGCATGGTCACATGACATTTCGCTTAACAATCACATCACTCAGTGACAGAGTTGCTGGTCCCAATTGTTGTTAAGCGAGGAATGAACAGTTCATTCTGGATTTTTAGGGGAGGTATATACATTAAGATTACACCAAAGGAAGTGTGATGACAAAAAGTTTAGGAACTCCTGTTTTAGTCAGAAGCCTGAATCTTAAGGTCACACTTAATTTCATTACAGCCTAGAAGACTGCAGCTATACATAGTTCCTAAAGTATTTCACAAAACATTAACAATCTTTTTGCTAAATATTGATTTTGTAGTAGGTCTATTTGTGCCCCTAAATAAATCTGTAGACCTAAACAGACATTGTTAATATAGCAGTGGACAAACTCCAGCTCTCATTAGAACAAGCTAGCATGGCAGATGACAATAGATCATGGTAGTTGTAATCGAAAAACATTTGAAGTCACATTACCAACCCCTTTTCTAAAGAAGAGAATTCTTCTGTCTTTGTAACTATAAGTTTTAGATATACACTATCTAGCCAAAATTAAGCAATTTTATCCACCACAATTTTCAATAAGAAAATTAGTAATTAAGCCTGTACTGAAATCTCTTGCTGTTAGGCATATGCAAAACTTACTGATTAATGAATGGAACCATACAGACAACTCCAGAACATTCTGCTTTCCCTCCCAGTGATGTTCAGCCTCCACCCAGACCATGCCTTTCTGAGGCAGTTTAGTACTTTCCAAAAGTAAATCCTCTCAATTGTAAGTACAATTATGGAATTGGTCTGCAGTATTCAGTTCCTGAATTTTTAATTTGTAACTATAAAATATTTTATGAACATTATCTAAGAAAAGCAAAACTTGTCCTTGAGAACATTACAAAGTAAATAATTTACCTGCTGGTGGCTTTATAAAAGGTGGTGGAATTAATGGTACAATAATGGGTACATTGCCATGTTCCTTTGACCCTGCTGGTGAGTCTGAGATTCCATTTCCTGTGGTAAGCCCTGGATAGTTTGTGTTTATATTGTATGATGAAGTAACACTGTCTTCAGGTAATTTTGTTTTTGGCAAAGAATTTTCTGTAAAGGAAACAGAATTAATTATAAAATATATTACAGCTTTTGATCAGATATATTTATCGGTTGCCAACTTAATTAACAACTGAGCAGGCAATACACTCTTTTATTTAGCCAAAACTAACTGTGTGAGGAATCTCGGATGCACCCAATCTGTAGTTTAATATATAAGTAAATCTTTCCAAAATGGCACTTAGTGATACAGTGCTCAAATATAATAGGAAACATAATTGAGCTTTCACATGGACTATAATCAGAGTTTTAAAAACTCACAGCATCTAAACACATTCATAAACTGTATTAATTTTGCCCAATTTTTCACTTTCAGAGTAAAGTCCCAAGCTAAATTGGACATGACCAATTTTTGTAATAATATTATATAAATATTTCTCATTTAAATAGTACATTAAAATATACGTGATCAAGTGATCTATTTACAAGAATCTGAGATGTGATACATTCATTATATCCTTAAATACTTAAACTTTAATTATGTGTCTTGATAATAGTTATAAAAGTTATCTGAATAATATGAAATATGCCTGTTTTGATATAATAGTAAATTTTTACCAAGACAGCCAAGAAGCATCAATAAGGGGGAAAAAATATTCAGCGTTTGTGTTCACATACAACAATAAACCAAATTCTAAGAAACCTATTCTTCATGACTTAGCAAGTATGCTAGTGCATTTTTCAAGCCTCCTGACTTGATTCCTCCAGCCAGCAGTGATTAAATAAAGCAGGAATCTGTATCTATCTTTGCTTAGTGTAGATTAATGCTTTCTAGATGTTGTAGGAGGAGAATTGTGCTAGTCTATGATAGCCAAAAATCAGAAGTCTAGTAGCACATTTTCAGATTAACAAATTTTATTTAGAGACATAAGCTTTTTTGTGAGCTACAGCTTACTTCATCAGCAGTATAGAGTAATTAGACTGATGTAGGATTTGAATTGGGATAAGGGGAAGGGAGGGGAAGGAGAGGAAGACAGAAGACAGGATGGTTATGCAGATTACAGGTAAAACAGATTACAAGTACCTTATCAATTAACAGTTGTTATTTGTTAAAAATCCATTGAGTTTGTTGAAAACTTCGGAAATTGCCTGAAACCTTTTCATCTATGCAAGTTCAGCAATCTCTCACTCAATTGTGCTAGCAAAGTTTCTTTTTTCCAAGATAGCTTCTTTGGGATCTGTAATGGATTGTCCTGGAAGGTTGAAATACTTTGTTATTACTTTGTTCTTGGTTTGAGCGCTGACATCAAACCTGTGTCCATTAATTCTTTTACACAAAGTTTCAACTATTTGTCCTATGTAGAATTCAGAGGGGAATTGCTGGCAGATGATGGCATATATCACATTAAAGGAAGAGTTTGTGAAGGCCTGCGATGGTGCTGTTGGTATCAATTTGGGGGCAAAGTAGACATCTGGGTTTGTTGCAGGTTCCCATGGGAACAACTGAACTATAGATTGCTGAACTTATATACATCAAAAGGTTTCAGGCTACCTCTGAAGGTCTCAACAAACACAATGGATTTTTAATAAATTACAATTGTTAATTGATAAAGTACATGTACATCTACACAACCACCTTGTCTTTTGTCTTCCCCTCCTTCCCCCTTTACCTCATCCCAATTTAAATCCTACATCAATCTAGTTACTCCACTATATCTTGTGAAATGAGTTATAGCTCATGAAAGCTTAGTCTTTTTATAAAATGTGTTAGCCTGAAAAGGTACCACCAGACTCCTTCTGATTTTTGGTGCCCTCTAGACATTTTGGTCTTCAGCTTCCATCAACTCCAGGGTTAAAAATTTAAGTCTAAATCTTCTAGAGGACACCAGGTTGCTTGCAAGGATCTCTGGTTTGTTCCTCTCAATAAATCAGACTTATAAATTATTGGCTCAGTACATATATTCTTGATCAGCGTTTCCCAATCTGGGTGAGTTTGACATGTGTGGACTTCAACTCCTAGAATTCTTAGCAATGGCCATGCTGGCTGGGGAATTCTGGGAGTTGAAGTCCACATATCATAAGTCACTCAGGATAAGAAACACTGCTCTTGATAAAATCTCTGATTTTGTCACTTTATTAAAATTAATTATCTTGAAAATCACATGTATTTGATTCCCTAGTATTAAAGAGAACACGGCCTAAAATTTAGAGAAGGAAGACATTTTTATAAGAAGTCCAAGACAGTCACATTTTGCTTAAACAGAGAATTTATTTAAAATTAGAGGACTGGCAAACGGAAATCAAAAAGGAAAATCAAGAAATCAGGATGATTGGGGTTTATTCAAAACTACAATAATAGCTCAGATAAAATGCTTACTGTAGGTCAAGAAAAGTGCAACCTAGTGCAAGAGATCACAAACATGTAGAATGAGTTGGGTCAAGAAAGCTATTAGAGAAGACTTCTTTTTTAAAAAGTGAGTCTTGCCCTAATGTGGAGAACCAAAGGGACCCAAATTTTTAAAAACAAATCCTTAGAAAGGATTCTGAGCAGCATACTGTTAGCATTAAGATCAGCAATTTACAAATATGTCAGAAGCAAAAAAAGCTGGGTGCAGAGATGATTGGTCTTTAGATGATAAAAGATATGTAAAGCAGAATTAAATGAAGATACAACAGAAAATGTAAATAATTTTTTATAGTTGCCTTCACTGAGGAAGACATAGAATTATCTGATACCTGAACTGATGTTTTCACAGAGGGAGTCAGAGGAACTGTGGGAAATAGTGACAAGATGAGTTTTAGACCTTAATGACAATGTGAAAAGAAACAAATCAACAGACCTAGATGCTATATATCTGAGCGTTCCTAAAGAACCAAAATATTACATTGCTGGTCTTCAAAAAGAAATGTAACAGACTATACTACTAATATAATAGGGCTATCGGATCTAGGGTATAAAATTATGGATGGCAAGTATAAAAAATTCTAACAAGTGTTTATGTAGATTTTTGTAGCCCAGATTTGGAAGGTCAGTAAGTTTCTATTACCAAATTTTAAAAAGTGTTCCTGATCATTGTAGGTCCAGCTAACATAACATCTGTTCTGAATATATTGTGGAATGCTGAAAAAAGATCAAGTACACACCGACATCCATTCATATATATATATACTTGAAAACCCAAATCTGCCCCACTGTTCCAAACAGATGAAAACACCATGCTAAGATTATCCCATTCCACATGAGGAAAACTCAGCAAAAAAGCTTCTCTTTTTCTCTAAGCGATGGAGCAGGGTTCAAAATGTGGGGGTTTAAGGGCCTGACCAGCACAGCTTGAACACCTAGGAAGTACATTTATACCTCCAAATCCTGTTTCTCTCTCTCTCTCTCTCTCTCTCTCTCACACACACACACACACACACGTGTACACATGCACACACACAGTCCATTCAAACTCCACACAAAGGATTTCTGGAAGGAGGCTTCAACTGCTGCTCACAATACTGTCTCTCCACTATTAACAGAAACACAGAATGAACAGTCTTTTCTCTATTTCCCCACCCATGCATAATCTCATTGCTAATGATAATGTTTTTCAAGCACTAAAATAGGACCATACAGAAATCTAGCACAGAGCCTTCCCAGAACTGGTAGTTTTAGCAGCTGAACTAGAAGGTGCATTAAGGGGGCTCTATGATCAACCATAGAGTTGGTTCACAGTACCTGCCAGAGTGGCTGGTAATATCCTTAAGGGCTGAGCTGCCTGTAAAACAACTATATTTTAAGAAGAGACAAGTGGCTAGTGACCGAACAATTGTTCATGGATTGTGGGTTGCAACTTTTAACACAAAAATATTGGTTAAGAAACCAAGCAAAGAGCAGTTATAAATATTCAGTTTTCATAGTGAAACAGTGTAAACAATGGGGTCCTTCAATCTCTTTTGTTACCTGTGCTTTTTCATACATACATGATTTGAAGTTAGGGCTTTTGTCTGGAATGTGCAAAACATTCAGGAGTGCATTAATGTAAAAAATGCATCTGTCTTCAAATGGTTAAAGCAGCCACATCTTTGGCAAGTCTGATGCAGCTGCTTCAAAAGTCCCCAGCTGTGTCTCCACGTGTGTTGAGGAGCAGAGCTGGGGAAATGTGCTGGAAAAGACTGGCAATGTGATCAATAGGCTGGAGCATTCTCTCCTACAAGGTTACATTTAGGATGTTTTAGAGGGTCATGGTAGGGGTTTATAATAATATTATGCACGATAATTTTATCACAATAACTCAATATCATAATGTGATATTGCATTGCTACCAATATAGGAACCAAAAATGGACCGCATTCAAAGCAAATTAATTTTGCTCAGTCCTCCATTCAAATTTTATGAACTAACTTCTCCCTTAGCCTCAATTCTGCAAGAGCCTTAATAAGATAATTAATAGTTTATTATCTGTTCCAGAAGTTAAAAATGAATATAATTAATAACCAATCAATACAATTTAATATTTTACACTAATAATATAAGAGCAATTAAATAATAAGTTGACAATTTATTATGGATAAAGTGCAAAAGATACTTGAAGCTAACATACAAAGCAATCAAATATGAAAGAATAATATACAGTATATGAATTTAGCACATTATTCAATTCAAAGAGAGAAAGCCAAGTGGTTCAGGGAAAAGTACATTGAATTCAATAGGGAAAGATAAAGCAGGAATTCAGAAAGTGGCTGGGGGGATGGATGACAGAGATTTCAAGAAGTTATTTATTTTATATTTCAGTGATACCTTGCCACAACAGACAGAATTTTAGAGGTCTCCTGCCAACAAAGAGGAAGAGAATCTGACAAGAGATAGCATTTACACACAGACACACACACTAAGGGGGAGCATCTTTTTCACAGGGATTGCTTCACTTGAGAATGGGGAATAACTACATTGTTTTGGAATATTTATATATAAATAAGCCCCACGGCAACTAAGGATAAACAATAACCCTACTCACAAAAGAAAAAAAAACACATAAGCAACAGCAGAGCTCATCCAGCCTCCTGACCCAAACACCTGGGGAAACAGCAAGGTCTTCAGTGCCTTGCAAAAGGCTAAAAGAGCTGGAGCCATCCAAATCCCCAGGGGGATGCTGTCCCATAGGGCAGGCACTGCCACCAAGAAGGCATGATTCCAGGGTCCAACAAGATGACATTGCTTGATTAAAGGGACTTGGAGCATACCCTCTGTACAAGATCTGGTGGGGTGAACAGAGACAATGGGAGAAAGGTGGTCCCACAAATAGTCTAGCCCTATGCCATGTAGGGCTTCATAGGTGATAACCATCATCTTGAATTGCATCCAGAAGCCTACTCGTGGAGCAGCGGTGTGATATAGGTACCAAAAACTACCTGTTCCACTGAATTCTGTACCAGGGAAAATATTGGACCTGGTGACTTGGTTGGGTTAATGGCTTTGTTCCTGGTCTGAAAAAAAGTTGCCAAAAACTTAGTGGCCCTGAAAAGATTTTCTGGACTCTTTATTAACAGAAGAGGAAAGGTTGTGAATCATTTAAAAGCATAAGCCTATTGCTCTGACTAAAGAAAGGAATGTCCTAGGAAGAGGCGCAGGAACATTAGGAAGATTGTCATATGGGTTTATCCTTTCCACATCTGTCATTTTTTTACTGAGACCCTACAATTAACATGTAAATGGGAAAAGTTGAGTAAGTTATCCTTAAGTCCTTTTAATATCCTTTTTATTCTAATTGCTGTATATTAAATTGCTATATTTAGGAGGTCATGGAAGAGGCTAGTGAGGGCATCCCACACCTCACTTCTCTTCAAATTGGGAGTCTGTTCCCAACTAGATATGCCAGCCAGACTCCTAGTGCATAAGGGAATCAGTTTTGCTGTAAAAGGAAACTGTTGCTTGTAATCAGTGCTTTTGACTTGTTAGCTTAACCCCAATATTACCATTGCACAAACACTGGGCCAGTTTGGGGACACAATTTAGAAGGAAGGAGCAAATCACCTATTACAGTGGTGGCATGTTGTTATAGTAGCATAGATTGCAATCTATATTAATTCTTCCAAAGAATTCACTGGAGACTCAAATATTTTCTTCCCCTTCCCCTACTCTATTATATAAAAAAAATCTGCAGCCAGTTACAATGAAACTGCATCAATAAATAAAACCATAAATCAAGACCAAACTAGACTTTCCAAACTAGCTTTTCAATGAAGATTGTGATGATGTCAGTGACAATTAAAGCAGAAAGATAATTGAAATTATGGCTATAGCATGTATGGAAAGTGAATAGCTCCCCCTTGCTGTAGTTCAAATAAAAAATAGAAATGGCAGCAGTATATGCTTTCTGCCCCACCTAATCATGATACTGATCTCCTTCCCCCAACATTAGTGAGTATTGCTTTAAAGGGGGAAAAAACTAGACTTACTAAATTGATCAATACCGTTTATTTAATATCCTGTCTAGCTTTGTGCTAAGATACAGAGGTGCACAGCTTAAAATCCCAGGGTTACGTACAGCCCACAGAAGCCTTGAGTTGTAGCCTCCAGAGATCTCCAGAAATAGTTACCATTGACATTTCATTTTTAATGGGTCAGAAAGTGAAAATTAAGCTCATGACTGGATAGTATTCATCTAAAATTATTTAATTTCAATTAAATATAAACAAAACAAAACAAATATACTTTTTGTCCTGTCCTATCCAGTATTGGGGGCATGCATTCCTCCCCCACTGCAAATTACTCAATAATTAAATGCAACCCTCAGCTGTGAATTCTGTTCCTGGGCATGAAGCAAAGGATGCATCACTCCGTCCTCATAAGAAAACTTCTGCATTTCACACAAAAAATGAACACTCACAAAGAGCTAAGAAGAACAAAACTGTTTTCCTCTGAAAACTATTCCAGATAACCAGCCTCAAAATTCTAGGCACAAACATCCAAAGGGAACTTCAATTCAATTCTACTTCTACAATTTAAGATGCTAGGACAATGTGGGAGTCAAAGGAGATGCACTGATAGTGGCTGGGCCAAAACAAACAAATCATACTGTGGCTTAGTGCAATATGTGAATCCAATTAATATCCTATGTATGTCAATTCCAAGTATCATTTTTTTCCTCTTTTCTCCCCTGCCCCCATCGACCCATCACACCATTAGAAAGTTGGAGTGTTTCAAGTCAAACTGGATTATTCCGACCTTACTAGCAGTGTTCCAGTGCTTTTCCAATTATTTCAGAAGTGTTTCAAGTTTTGTACTGAGCAAAAATGAGGTCATTTCAAGGTTGGAACTTAGTGAGAATGGTTAAAACAGCACCACAGTGCTATCCATATGGTTGGAACAGCTGTTCTGAACTCAGAACAGAGTGTGTTAAACTTAAAAATGAGAACATTAGTAAACAATTTAACTGTTCTTTCTCCACCAACATGTTCTATGTCCATACAGACTAGATTATCACATTGCACTAAAGCATGATTTGTTTTAAATATAATTTATTGAACATGTGATAGTAGCCTAGTTTACTCATACTAAATCATACAACATGGTTTACAAATTACAAAAAGTGGGTTCATGCATTACACTAAATCAAAGCTACAGAAACCACAATGTGTATTAATGCAATGCATAAACCCAGATAGTGATTACAATATCAGCCCAGAACAACTGGATTTGAAAATGCAAATAACAGGAGATGCCCTTAACAGGGGAAGGACGCTAAAGCAAGAGATTTGGAAAAACACACTGGTGTCATAACTCTTTCAATTCTTTTTTCATTACCCACTTACCTACTGGAAATACTATCTGTTGTAACTACTGATCATTAGTCATTGTTACCTTGACTTTTTCTTAAATCTGTGTAGCTCTGTAGTTTAAATCAAGAATGTTCTCATTCTCAGCATAAACCTGACAGGAATAAGGTTTACAGCAAAACCAGCAGCAACAACAATTTCAGAAACCAGTATGCATGCACTGAACATAGTTAAAATAAACAGGGTTGGTTATGATATGTAAACCCAACCACTGTGTTGCAGTTGTTTGGCTATTCCTGGGATTAGCAGACAGAATTTCCTTATCACTCATTCATCATTACTCACTTTAACTTTGTCTAAGATATGATTCTGAAGAACAGACCACCATCTCTCACAAGTTCTCAGATCTGTATGTTCTTCATCCTCTGTATACTTCAACATCAGCAGTAGTAAGGGGATAGGCATTTTTCTGCTCACAATCCCACATAGTGGCTATATGAATTGGAAGGGATGGAAAGAATAACTAAATCTGTGGTGGCCATAAACACCAAGCAGAGATAGTAAAAAATGGACACTGCACAGAATTATATTGCCCAATAATAATTTTTAAAAGTTCATTTTTATCAATAAGGAAAAAACTCAAAAAGAATGCAGATTATTTCCCATCTCTGATGCACAAGATATGCCCAGCAGTATGGTTTCACCTAATTATCCATTTGTAGTGTGGGAGAAGTTGCAAGATGTTAGTAAGAATTACTGTGTAGCATTACACCCTCAGTATGGAAGAGTCCAAAACTGAATAGATATGCTGAAACAAAACGACTCATAGAGCCAAGCAAAAGGCAGGATTGTGAGCTATTGCTGTGCAGAAGAGAAAGCTTGGAAGGTGAAAGATTCTGATCTACAGATGCCAAGCTATATATGATTGTTATGTCTAAAGTCTGTGCTCTACTGATAATGACTTCTGACTGTACCATGTCACGAGTATTGTGACATGGACAATTTTACTACATTGATCTGAGTTAAGGTTTTTTGCAGGGGAGGTTGCAGGTTTTTAGTAAATGTTTAGGTACAAATGATTTCTCTTATTTTCAAACAAGACCCTCCTTTGATCAGTCCCTAGAAGGCTATACAATAATGTCTCCAAGAGCTTTTCCTCTTGAGGAGGAAAAGAGAGGAGATGTGTTTGCTTTTTCTCCTGATTTTGTCAACACCCATACACAGCCACTTGAATTATGGTTTCTTAGAGTTGGTTATCTGAGGAAGAAACATTGCTGTTGCAGACCCATATTACTATTTTATGCAACACTGTGCTTTGCTCTTCCTTTTATTTGCTAGAAGACACCATCATGAATATGTGTGAAGCCATCTTTTAGACTCTGATATAATAAAGCAGAATTCCACCTAAGTAAATTTGGGAAGTTGTTATGGCTAATCCTGTTTTGCATGAACGAACGAACATTAAATGTCATTACCTTTGAGAACAGAAATGTGCTGTCGGCTCTCCCCATCTGTAGAGTAATTCCTGAATTCAATATCTTCTCCATCTTTTAATTCAACCTTATCATAACCATACCAGCCAAGGAGCTCATTCATAGTGTTTTCTGCAAAATTCTGAAAGAGAAGAATTACCTACTTATTTATGCAATCAATAATCATTTAGAACCAAAAGATGAATGCATAAATCAAAATCTATTTGCACCGTACCGTGAAATAGTAGCTTTGTCCCACCTACTCTAGACTAATGTTCATTTATCAAGTCACATACATAGAATGTAAAGGATTTAAATCTTTGAATGACATATGTAATTATGACAGGTCTGCATGAATTTGTAATTTAAAGAAAAATATGAGAGGGAAGAGAGCTATTTATCATTCCTTGCACATGGATTGATAGTCAGCAATATATTTAACAGATATTTTTCATAAAACTTTATATCCTGTGCTTCTATAAAGTGTTTAAAGCACACCAGGAAAGCAATAGAAGAACAAGGATTGTTTCTCAGGCACTAGTCAATCAATCTCACCACATTACAGCAATTCAAATTAGTATAGAGGCTACCACTTCAACCAAAGACTCATTATAACCAAATCTGATAAAATAAAAATGCAGATAATTTTAGAAAATTATGCAGATATTTTGGATATTGTTAGAAACCATTAATTTCCACACTCATATATTATTTTTCCTGAGTGGGCTTAGCAATTTCTTTTCCATTTGGTAAACATTATGGGGCTCTGTGTTGAGAACAATTGTCTTTTAAAAGTACTTGTCTTGCTTTTTTACAAAACCTTTTTACCTTTCAGATGGACTATCCCACTTTTCTACTAACTGTAAATAGTTTTACTTATTCAGGTAAACTAATACATTGTTTTCTTTCCACTTGCACAAAGGCACTTTCCCACTTTCTTCCCACCTGCAATTGACAATTAACTCAGATCTTTCAACACTGAAATGGTATGATCATGAAACCATAGCCTAATTAGTAATCAGAAAGTTGAGCCCTGCAGCACCCCAAAAAGCACGGGCCTAGGGATGGACCTATCCCCCTCCTACCAACACTGACTGGAGCCAGCCTTGAGGAAGGAGAACCACTGAACCACAGTGCCTCCCACTCGCAATCCCCTCAGCTGGCTCAGAAGGATACCATGATCAATGGTACCAAAAGCAGCCAAGATATCAAGTAGGGCCAGGATGGACATCCCACCCCCATCCTGGGCCCACCAGAGGTCACCCACAAGTACAATCAATGCCACCTCAATGTCTTATCTCAACCTGAATCCTGACTGTAACGTGTCCAGATAGAAGAGGACAGAAAATTACTATAATATATAACATTCTCTAATCCAGACTTTTGCATCAAAGGCCAAAATACACACATATATATACACATACACACACAATATTGGGAGTGGAAGGTATGTATTTATGTAATTATGGTCCAAGGCTGAAAAAATATTTTGAGATAATAAGTCAATTGCAGCAATCTAAAGGAAAATGTAGCCCTACACAAATATTATTTATTGAATTTCTCATTTATACTTATTTGCATCGAAGCATCCATTCATATGTAATCAAAAAAAGCTTCAAATAAATACAAAAATGTTGTATACACAAGGTTTTGCTCGGTTGCCAAATCACAAGAATTAGAATTAAGGAATTAGGCAACTTAAGTGAGGAGGCTGGGATGATATGCTCTAATAAAAAGAAACATTTGATTGGCTGGAACACCGAAAGATACAAAACTAAGTCATTCACACATACACACACACAAACAGAGGTTGTCTTGGTTTGTAATGTAACAGTTTTTGGAGTATTTGAATTTTTAACAAGAAAATGGAAATGGCAATTTAGACATATCAAGAAGTACTATTGGAATAGATACACGTTCAGAAAAATAGCAAAACTGTAGAGCAGACAACTATGAATCTATTGAGTAGCAAATACAATCAATTTCCAAAAATCACTCCAATGTCAACATCTATAAAATGCAACAGCCCAAACATTATACAAAAATGCAAGGAAAATAGAAAAGTGTGCAAGCTGTACGAAAGAGACTGCAATTGAAGACAGAGAACTGTTTTAACATTATCAGGAAGGAACTCCTCCCCGATGATGGATTCATTAAATTAACATCAATACAACAGAAACAGGAAAAATCAAATCAAATCCTTTATTACACTCAATGACCAGGTGTGGAAAAAGCAAGAATAAATAGAAATACTGAAATATTACATGGTTTATGGCATGAATGTAAACTTGGGGGTGCTGGGGCACACTTTACTCTTGAAAGGCATATCAGGGACCACATTCCAAAAAACAGCTAGGGCAAGGACAAAAACTATATTTGATTTATAATTTACATTCAAATATAATAACAATTCAAATACTTATAATTACTCCTCATTTTTTAATAATATTAAAGAATTTTCTGCTTATGTCAGTTGAAAACTACATTTTGGTGACTTTTGGAGTGGTCTGCACATACAGCTTTCAGTGACTACATGCTGATCTGGAGCTTTAAGTTATGTACACCTGGTTTCTAACTTAGTACATATGTAAAACAGGCCTTATGGCTGGATCAGCAAACATAGTAACAACATCCCATGGCTTAGTATGATGTATTAATGGAGCTATGAATTCAATCTTTATATGTAGCATACTACTTGGTAGATAATGATTCTAAACTTCTTACTTGGTGTGTGCTCAGTATCTGAGGTATTCTATGGATCAGAAGATGGTAGAAGATATAAATAATCCCTGTACAATGTAACATTTATAATACCATTATCCAGACTATTGGCAATCAATTTTACTTAATGCAAGATTTTTGCTGAATCTTCTTTAGCAAGTTCATTAAAAGGGAAAGAGGCTAGATTACAGAAATTTCACTAATTTGATAATTTTCATTTTAGAACCCAATTTATCTTTCAACTTGTTACAGTGAAGATTTCTTCATTTTTTTCCTAATGTCACTCCTCTCAATTATCCATTTCTCAGACAACTGAGGAATGTGCAACTGCCTCCTGAATCCTTATCAGACTGTGAACATAACATTACATCATCTCCCCCTCAAGAAATGAAGTTGGTTGCAGCAAAACAGTACCCTTTCCTTCCCTGCTAAAAAGGCTAAAGAGAGAAATGTCTCTGTCCCATACATGAAAAAGAGCCAGGCAATTCTTCCAAAGCTTCCTCAGAGTCCAATAGGGGTACAGTTTGAAGATGACCTTCCCCAGAATCATAGCATCAGGAGAAGGCAAAGAATGAGTATTCCAGTTAGTGGCAGAGACAAGCATCTCCTTTTCCTTTATGGCAACCTAGTCTGAAATTTCAGGTTGGGGTAGATGTAGAGAGTAAGGGAGATTACCTTGACAGAAATATGCAAGAACCGTTACCTAGGCAAAGGAGGCTGAAACATTATTGAAGTCCCAGGAAACAAGGTAATATTTGGAAGCAGGTCAGGCAACCACCTTCCTGATTCACTGGAGTAGAAGAAAGAGGGGAGATACAGCACAATTAAATTTGCAAGATTCTTTTATTAGCCAATCTCAATGAAGGGTAGTTTTGGTCTTCCTGCGGAGTTGATTTTCTGGTCTGGTCTACCTAATAGCGCTGACAGTATAAGGCTGAGAAAAAACAGACAAACCATTCCCCATCTCTGCATGCTGATTCACCACATCCCCTTCATATTAAGACAATTCTGTAGACACCTCAAGAAGTTGGGGGGGGGGGGGACTTGGTTTATATGAATGCTGCAAAATAAACTGACACAAAAGTTGGAGTGTAGGCACATAACCGACTGATTTCCAGGATTTGGGGTGTTTTAGGATAGCCTCTTAGTATCAGTGGATCAAATATTCTAATCTACCCATCTGTTCTGGGAATCCAAAATATTTTCCATTTGAATTCTTCCTCCCTCAAAATAGGAACAGATGGAAGGGGAGGGTTAATGAGTGCAAGGCTATGGAAGACATTCCAAAACTAGCAGGAAGTGATGAAACAATGGGTATATTTTGGTCAAAGCTGGCAATTGTAAGCAAAATGCCACTGGGCTAATCCGACTCTCTACAGAGAAGGGATCAATAAACTTCAACTCCAATTTCCTGGAGGGGAACAAAGAAAATAAAAAACTAATAGAAACTTTGACACAATCCTAAGCAACAATATGAGGAATTTCCTGTTAATGATGATCATGCAAAAAGCCTCAGCAAATTCTAGCTGTTCTTTGAAAAGTAGTTGTGCTACCTGCAGCTCTTGTCAACATTTAGAAGCCTTTGGGACAGAAGGGGTACCCTTGGTTGAGCAATGGGGGTAAAAGCCATAACAAACCTGAAATGATGATATACCAGTAGAAGAATGAACTACTTGTTACAAGCATACAGAGCCAGAGTCAGGCCTATTTGTTATGCTGGTAGTTGACACAACAATGAAGCATTGCTCTAGTTGTGTATGATGAGCAGAGAATAAATGGATCTTAACATTCAGTAACTGGAAAAAGAGTTTCCAAAAACAAGCTGTAAATTGCACTCCTCTATCTGAAACTCAGATGATTAGCCATACTTCTGTGCTGAAATACATTATCAATAAACAGCTTGGCAGTTTCTGGTGCAGTTGGAAGACCCTTACCAGGAACAAAATGAGTCATTTTTGTAAACAAATCTATAACTACCCAAATACCAATCAGACTGCTAACACGTTGAAGGTCAGTATTAACATTCAAAGAGACAATTATCCCAAGATCCTTTCAGAGAGGAAATTCAGTATAACAACTCAGTTGGCTTGGTAGTTAAAAATTTGGCATGATGGCAGATGTAGCAAGAGGAAACATATGTCTTTCTATTTGCTTTGATGTGAGGCCACCAAAAATCCCAAAGTAAAAGGTGCATAGTTTTAAAATGCCAGGATGTCCCAAAGTTTATTTTCATGACAGAATTACAAGACTTCTTCCCTGACAGAAAAAAAAGCACAGATGCAGAGTAGTGATCCCCCATTTCAAGAAAAGGGGGAAGAATTCCCCAGAGTCATCCTGAAGTTAATTTACTTGAGCTCATATATATGGGTCTTTTTGCAGCTGCAAGTGCACTTATTCATTAAAATCAGGAATGTGCTCCCCATTCCCAGGGTCTCAGTAATCAAAACTGTTTGCATGAGAGAGGCAAAACTCTTGAAGTTCAAGACTGCGACTGTAGGTGGGTCAAAGATGCAGTGTACTGAAAATTCCAAAAAAATGTCTTCAGTGTTGGAAGCGTTCTGTTTCGGCCAAGAGTTCCTTGTTAAAAATATCATAGTTCCATAGAGCAGGTAAAAGATCCTGGAATAAAAGGTATAGTGTCATAGACGTTTCCCTGCATCAGTAGTAGCCTGTAGAACAAATGCTTCTAATGCAAAGTCCAAGACATTTGTCTGCATCACAGAAGGACTACTAAAGCCTACACCGCAAAGTAGGAGCTAGGAGGTGGAAGCTATTTCAGATCCTGGAATGCTTCTTGAGCCTTTTGAGTCCTTTTCTTTGTAAGTTGAATGAGAAATCTGGTGTGTTCTGCACAATCAGGTATAAATTGCCTGTAAAAGCTACAAACTCTCCCCAAAGCATAGTACGTGTTTGGCATTCCCTGTGGCCTGCCAGGACAAGGTAGAATCCACTTTCGTAGGGTCCATCTAAATGCTTTCTGAAGAAATTGTATAGCCCAAATAGTCCAGTGCAGGGAGAACAAAGGCACATTTCTCCAATTTTGTATACAGCTTGTATTCGCAAAGTAATTCAGAACATTCCTACATGTTCAGTATGGGCCACCAGAGTTTCTGAAAAAATTAAAATGTTGTCTAAACAGATCATCATATAAAGTCCAGGATGTCTGAAAATACTTCAGTCAAGAATCTCATAAAACTGAAGGACAATTCAAAAGGTCAAAAGGCACCACTGTGTATTTAAACTTTCTATAATGCATATCAATATTCATGTCCATCCTTTAGAAAAATCAAACTATAAACCTCTCTCAACTCCAATTTAATTAAAAATACTCACCTTTTGCAGTAGTTCCAGGAAATCAGAGATAAATGGAAGCTGGTGCTGATCTCCAACAGTTACAGAGTTCAAAAGAACCATGAATCACATTCAGAGTGCCATCTTTTTTCTTGAGGAAAAAACATAGGAATGGAGATAGGAGAGGAAGGTCTCCGAACCCTTTTTGCAGATTGTCATTAATACTTTCTTTAAACAAACCAGCTCTGAGTAAACATAGGAAACTGGTATTTTTCAGGAATCTGAGCTCTAGGAACTATGGACAGTATAATCACTGTAGCAATATATTTGTCACTTCCTTTTGAAAGACATCAGTGAAGTCAGAGTATTTTTTTGGTAAAACAGAAGGAATGACTTTTGAACAGTGGTAACTGGAATGAGGTTTGAGTGCCTGCAAATGGTGTCAGCCTCACTAGGTAGACTAGACCAAGAAATCAACTCCACGAGAAGGCTAAAAGTACTTTTAATGAGTTTGGCTATAACAACAGACCCTTGCAAGTTTGATCGTGCTCTACCTCCTCATCCTTCTTATAGTTCAGTTAATTAGGGAGATATCTGTCTGAGCCACTTCCAAATGCTATCTTGTGGACTTAAAAATGCTTCAGCCTTTTTGCCTAGGTAACAGTTCCTGCAGATCTTCATCAAGGTTATCTTCCTTAGTCTCTACAAATGGTGATATTGACCCTTCTGGTACACTTCCTTGATCCCAGTGAATGACAGGATTATGGATTTGTAGCTAGTCCACTCCCATTGGGAGGAGATTAAATAAAATTGCAACGTTTCCAGATGGTCCTCAACGATGAGATGAAGGGAAGCAGTAAATTAGTGACTGAGTCAAAACATAAAAGTCTTCCATCTATGATTTCAATGTATATTGCATGTTCTATTGTCTAACTAGTCAAGCCATTCATTGTACAACAGTCCTGTCAATAAAATAAGCCATTGCTCCCATTTCCAATAATGCATAAAGCTATATAATAGACCCAACCTGAAAGCACAGAATAACAGGCTGAATAAAATAGGCTGTTGCTTCTTTGCATCTTATATCTTGGCGCTCTCTTTGCCTAATGCCTCCTATCTTTTCTAAACTCTTGAAAGGGAAAACCTCGTTGTTTCCTGAACTCTCAGCTTGGGGCAATTGGGACATTTACTAACAACACAATCTTTGATTCTACAGATACAAAACATCATAGCCAATTTAGAGCAACAAAATTTAAAAGGTCGAGATAGTGCAAGTGATCAGCAACTTTTTCCAGCATCGTTACATGCACAAAATCTCTCAAGATCATCAGAAGCCATGAGATTTCAATGTCCACACATAAGAAGATCAAAGTGATGAGATTACTGATTGCTGATATCTCATGAGATTTAGGTAATATTTTGAAGTATTATTTCTTTTCAGTTAATGGGGTGCAGGAACCATTTCAGTTGTTGACAGATGCTATGGTACCTGTGGATGCTGCCTTGTTATCTCCTGTTCCAGACTGTGGGCAAATTGGAAGCACCTGCTAAACACTCCTAAAATGTTACTCAGATGGGAAATACAACAGCATCTGAAAAAAATGAAGCATGTTCACAGCTTTTCTTTTTTCCTTGTGCTCCTGTTTTTAGCTTCGACCCTTCTAGCAACTAAGTTTGCTATGAAATTAATGACTGAAAATGACTAAGGCAGTGTCAAAGAAAGCCCATCCATGTCCAAAAATTGTGCATTATTATATTTCTTTAAATGATCAACAATTATTTGTCTTTAACTGGCCTCCTTCTTTAAGAATAAAAGATGTTATTATTATAAAATGAGGTACGGATAACTGTCAATTACAGCTTGTGATCCAGCCTAAAATTAATTGTAGTGTTTGGAAAACACTGTAAGTCCTAAAGCTATATATGGTGGACTTTATTAAATAACATTGGTCTTAAAACATGTCTGACTACTTAACATTATAGCTCAAGTTATTTCAATTATACTATCTGTTGAAGACATTGTCCTACTGCTTACTTCAGCTTTGTTGCTGCAAAGATCTTAAATATTTGCCAAATCTTAGCTCATGAGTAGTCTCATTGAATGTACTGGCAGTATTTAGTTTCTTAATGTAAAACATATGTTTAGGAATGTTGCATGACCAAGGCTGTAGTTATTGAAGGATTAAGTTTACATAAAGCTACAAAAAACAGATGTGTAAAATAAACGCAAGTTCTTTGTAATCTTCCTTCAGTATCGCCTTTGGAAATTATATATATATATATATATATATATATATGCATATGCACGCACACACACGTGATATATATCACATCAATGCAACATTGATTTTTAGATACTTCTTCAGTAGGCAGCATGATTATTCCTTAATATGTGAATGTCTAGCGGAAAATCTTACCTAACATTCTTACTAGATTCAATTATAAGTCTCTCTTACAGTTAGATACTGCAGCTATAAGGCTCTGACCCACTCAATCAGGAAAGCATGGGTGATGCAGCAGTTAAATGTTTTCAGCTGGTATCTGTTGCCCTCACCTTCTTTTCTCCCCTTCGGTGAGAGTTGTAGGAACAAAGTTGAAAGAAAGAAAGAAAATACTCATGCTTCAGAAGAAGAGTGAACAAAGAAATAATGCACAGTCCCATCCAAAATGGAAATTGGGCCTCAAACAAAATTAGCTTTGAAGAAAACTGTGTAAGCACATTCAAATCAAACTCTAGTACCACTCTATCCAGTTATTCACTACTCCTGGAAATCTGTATGGATTAGATTTCTTCCTGCATCCTGGAGAATTTCATCCCACAACCTGGCAGAGGGTCCATGGATTCCTTTTTTTTTTCCTTTTCCACAAGGAACTTCAAAAGAACAAAAGCCTCCAGCAAACTCCTCCCTTGCTATTTAGCTTCTAGGGGAAGGGTGTTCTTGCTTACGGATTTCACTAACTGGCCCGCATAAGGTTCCTCCACATAGACATGTTTCTCCCATTGTTGAAATGGGAAAAAAGTATGCCAATCTAAAAACTACTGCCCCACAGCCTACCTTTTATTGTGCCTCAATGATGAGTCCAATAGTATTGCTGCCTTCACAGAATGTACTTTGGATCATTTTCAGTGGAGCAGTTGGTTCCCTTTTTCTAAGCCAGTACTGGAAAAAAGCTCCATGGATGCCGAGTCCAGGAGGTTCTCCTGCAGAAATAGGGAGAACCTATTCTTCCAGGGGCTGGACATTACAAGCTAAGAAGTTATTTTGGCTGGGGGTAGTTTAAGATACAATCATTTAAAAATCCTCCTCTAAACATCTGTATATTTTAAGATCTATGACTTGATCTTTTCATATGCCAGGCCAAAGCCCCAGCTGATTTACATTGACAGAAATAATGTTGAATTGATGTGGTCTTAGATATCATGTTAATTTCCCTTGCAGCTTTCCCTTGTTTCTGCTCCTTGCTGTGGTCAGGATGTTTTTGCTTACCAGTGGGAACACTGACCTCCTGGTAGACTTGTATTTGGTCTTATATTAGGTCAATATCGCCATCTCTGAACCCCAGAAAAAGAATAACATACTTATGCTGAGAGTATGGAAATCACAGCATAAATGGCTATGGTGATCCAGGGGCTGGAGGAGGGTACAGCCCCACAGCAGACCTCCCAGACCATTTGGAGCCCAGCAAATTGCTCACCTCCAGAGAACCTTCTTCCTTTCACCACTGGGTATGTCCAGATTGGAAGTCTTCTGCCATGATAGCAAGAAAAACTAAGTTCCTTCCAGAATCTCTTGAACTGGCTTCAGTCTACCTCAGCAGCAACCTGGCAATGGGATGGAGGCTGTGTTGTCAAGACATGTAATTAAGGTAAAGTAAATAGTGTCTTTTTGTGCCACAGCAAGCAGTCTATGTGGATGAGTTCACAGACTTACATTATTAGAGACAGAAATAGTTGGTCTTCAGGTTAAATGATCTACCAGGAATCTAGAATTTTGCACTGCTCTATACCATTTGGCAAGTATCATCTGTATTTAAGCGGACATCCTAAAGATTAGGCTGTTTTATGTTTTCCATTTAGTAACTGGTAAACATCATAACTCTATGCCACAAATACAAAGCTTCATGGCTATGGTAGTCTTTTAAGGAGCAGTTATTTTACCCTGTTTTTTTTCTTCAGACGTCCAGAATACTTTTCTATGTATACTTGTGTGTTCTTATATATATTGATGAGAATTCTGAATGAGGGAAGGAACTGTTTAAAAAGAAACTTTGTTTACATTATTGCAGCTAGTATTGTCTGTAGAGATAAGGAAAGGGGTCTGAGTGATGTGTGCAAACATACTGATGTCAAGTTGTAAATTGATTTTTTCTTCACCTTAAAAATTTGTGTTAAGAATTTCCCAGTACAAAAAGGGAAGTGGAGTGGCTTTTTATATCAAAAATCCATATGCCTAGGAAGAAATTCTTATATCTGAATGTAGAAGCACTCTGAAATCATCTAAGTAAAAGTAAGAAGAGTAAGAAACCAAAGTGAAGCCATTCTGGGAGTGTAGGACAGGTCACCTAACCTGGCAGAGAATGTGAACAATGCCTTTCTAAATCAATTCATTAAGCGTTCAAGACAGCAAGCCTTAGCAGTAATAGTGGACTTCAACTAATCCTGACAGAGTAAAATTGGTTGATGGACTGAAGGCATCAGCAGGTTGGGGAAAAACATTGTGTTCATGGAATCAAGATAACCATGGAGGAATAGCTGAGAAAAGTCAGTCATGTATCTTGGATTGCAGATTTTAATGAACTTAAACAAAAATTGAGCAGCATATCAAGGCTTGAAATCCTTAAGGATAAACAAATTGAAGTGAAATATGAGATCCTGAAAAATGGGGTACTGAACACAAAGGCACAAACAATCCCCATCAGAAGGAAAAAGGAGAAAAGTTTTGACCAGACTGTATGGATGAATAGTGAGCTTAATGACAAATTGAGAAGCAAAAAGGAGATATATAAAAATGGAAGCAAGGACTGATAACTAAGGTGGTATACAAATTGATAGGTCAAGGTTATAGAGATGGAGCCAACAAGGTGAAAGCTGAAAATGAGATGAGGCTGGTGAGGAATGCAAAATATAATAAGAAGGATTTGAGAGAATCCAAAACTGAAGAGCCAAAGAGGTTATTTGTCTGTTCAACAGGTAAAGTGGAAAAATAATAACAAAGGAAAGGGAAAAAGCAGAATTGCTTAACAACTGCCTTGCATCCCAGAAGAGGGAGAGAGTTCCTAATATAATTGCAAGAGGAGGGAGTAATGCAGCTGATTATTGAAAAAGCTATAGTAAGAAGCCATGTTGCTACCTAGATTGCAGAGCCAGACAGAATACTGAAGGAATTGATGGAAGTAATATACCACTGATTACATCCAGTAACTCTAACTACTGTCTATAGTATTTGAAAACTCCTAGAAAACTGCTGAGGTACCGGAAGATTGGAGAACAAAAAACATATTCCCAATATTAAAAGAGAGGAAGAAGAAGGACCTAAAATTATGCACTAGTCATTTTAGCATCTGTACTGTGTGAGGTACTAGAAAAAAATGTCAAGCACCATGTCTGCAAGCACTTAGAAAAAATGCTACCATTACCAGGACCCGCCATGAGTTTGTCAAGAACAAATAATGTCAAACTAACCTTATCTCTTTTTATGACAGAGTTACTATTTTGGTAGAGCAAGGGAATGCTGTGGATGTAGTATATCTTGATCACAGTAATGTATTTGACAAAGTCTCTCATGATATCCTTGTGGACCAGATGAATAATGGGGGCAAGATGGTACTGTGGCCTGGTTGATTTGCAACTGGGCAACAATCCTCAGAGGAGGTTCATAAATTGTTCTGGAAGGAAGTATCAAGTGTGGTCCCTCAGGTCTCCCATCTTTGGCTCTGTGTTAGTCAATATCTTCATAAATGACCTAGAGGATGGAATGGAAAGGATGCTCATCAGATTTGCAGATGAAAAAAGCTTGGGGGTTAGTTAATATCTTAGAGAGAAAAACTTAGAGGCTTGAACTTTTTAAAAGTAACTAAATCTGACTTGTTAGCAGGGGATCTGGGAATCCTAGTGGACCACCAGCTGAACATAATCAAGTAGCTAAAAACTTGATGTAGCCTTGGATTGGACTTACAAAGCATTGTTACCAGGTCATGGGAGATAATAATTCTATTGTACCCTGTGCTAGTTTAATCCTACTTGGAATATGTGCCTAGTCCTTGGCACTACATTGTAAAAGGGACATGGAGAAGCTGGTGTGAGTTTCAAGAGCTTTGTCAGGTTCAGCCCAAGAAACTCCAGGAGACAGTACTGGAACAGCTCAGTTACTTTATTGGCTTGCACTTGCTAGACAGAATCTCGCCAGACTAACTCTAACTCCCAAAGCCTGCAACTAAACACTACGAATTCCTCAGGTGGTGCCAGTCTCATCCTCTTCCCTTTCCCAGGCTCAGGCTGTGGGCTGAGGAAATGCTTCTGTCCTTGAACCTCCTCATCCAAGTCCTCCATCACAAG
The DNA here is from genome assembly GCA_030867105.1 of Liasis olivaceus. Taxonomy (NCBI): domain Eukaryota; kingdom Metazoa; phylum Chordata; class Lepidosauria; order Squamata; family Pythonidae; genus Liasis; species Liasis olivaceus. The sequence continues at coordinate 231,398,814 of CM061349.1, read as the reverse complement.
TTTCCAGTAAAATAAGAGGTCTGGGAAACAAAGTTCTCTGAGGAATAGTTAAAGGAGCTGGATGTGTTTAGCTTGCAAAAGAGAAGACAAATGGGAGATATACTAGTATCTACTTTTTTGATCAAAGAACTTATCTCATTGGTCCACCTCAAGTGCCCGATAGATCCTGTTTGGTTTCAAAGGGAACTATTTTATTTGCATTTTATTTTATTTTTATTTATCCAATTTATATAGCTGCCCATCTCATGAATGTGACTCTGGGTGGCATACAATAAAAATAATCTGGGGTTATTTCTGAGGCTCTGATGTATTGTTTGACTGAGGCCTTCGCTGCATCTTGGAATGAGGAAGTGTTGATGGCCTTATAGGAGATCATGCCTATGTGGATTCTTTCTGTGTGTAGATCCTAGAGATTCCCCTGGTTTTCAAAGGAATTCTGGGAGATGAACTGGCGAAGAGATGCCTAGATTGCTGCTGTAGGAGAACAAAGACTGAATTGAACATGGATAAAATCCTTTATTTAAGATTTACCTTGAAACTCTCACTCTGCTTGATCTGCCTGCAGCCTTTGATATCAGTCATGGTATCCTTCTAGACTGATGCCAGGGGTTAGGAGTAGAGGGCATGGTGTTGTGATGATTCTCTTTCCTCTGGGGCTGGTTTCAGTTGGTGCTGTTAGAAAGGAAAAGATCTAGCCTAAATCTCTACCCTTACGGTTCTATGATCTCTCTGCTCCTATTTAATATCTACATGAAACCACTGGGTGAGGTTATGGGTTAAAGTATCATGAGTATGCAGATGATACTCAGTTATACATCTGTATCTGTAGGGAGATATGCAGGATCCATTACCTAGGCCAAAGGGGTTGAAGCATTTTTTAAGTCCACAACCAGATACCATTCAGAAGTGGCTTAGGCAGAAGTCTCCCTAATTCACTGAACTATGAGGAGGAGGAGGAGGAGGAGGTACAGAACAATTAGACTTGCAAGATTTTGTTATTATAGCCAGTCTCAATAAAAGTAGCTTTAACATTCCTGTGGAATTGATTTCCTGGTCTGCTCTACCTAGTGGGGCTGACACTATCCCTGGCAGACCAAGTGATGCTATCAAGGTTCTTTCTTAGTATCTGGAGGCTGTGAAGCTCCAGATGAGGCAGAACAAGATTCAGTTCAAACCTAACAAGACTGAGTGGCTGAGGTGTTGGGGCACTTGGATCCAAGGATTTTCCATTGTTTAGATCTGGATGGGGTTGCATTTCCCCAGGTAGAATGGGTGTGCAATTTGGGGTTCCTATTTGAAGAGCAGGTAGCAGCCATGGCCAGGAGGACTTTCACACAAATCCATCTTGTACACTATTGGCACCTGTTCTGGGATTGAGAGATCCTACTCACAGTCACTCATGCCTTGGTCACCTCCCGGTTGAAGGTGACCAACACAGTCTTCAGGGGCTATCCTTGAAGACCACTTGGAACTATAATTGGTCCAGAATGCAGTGGCATGGATAGTTTTGCCATAATACATACATGTAACACTACTATTTTCTGAGCTGAACTGGCTTCCAGTAGGCTTCTGGGTGCAATTCAAAGTTCTGATGGTCATCTGTAAAGCTCTTCAGAGCCCAAGGCTGAAATACTTGTGGAAATGCCTATCTCCAACCAAACCTGCCCATTCCATGAGATCTGATAGGGTGGACATGCTGTTTCCCTTCTATAAAACAATGTCACTTGGCAGGACCCAGGAGGCATGCCTTCTCTGTGATAGATAATCTCATCTTTAATGGTGTGGTATTAGATGACTGGGCTGGCCTCAACTGCATCTTATTTTTTTAATTTATTGTTTGATTTTGTTTAATTCTGTACTCTTTTTAATCCTATGTTAGACACCCACAGCTACAATTGTGAGTTCAGTAGCCATATAAATTGATTAAATAAATAATGTTCCAATAGATGTAGGATGACTATTTGTCAGAAATGGTCTTAACAGATCCCTGCATTAATCATAGGATTGTGCTAGGTGATCTATAAGGTCTCCCCAGCCCATTCACTCCATAATTCTGAGTCCATGGATTGGAAAAAAAACAACAACAACCTACCTTTCTATACTTTGCAATCAAAAGAGGATTTAACATTAGAAATAAGAAAAAAATTGCCATTTATTTTCCTTAAAAAAGAACTATTTGCCATGATAAATGCTGCAATGCATACAGAAATAAGTAGAGCTAATGTCTTTCTTCTGTGGGAACATAACTGATCAGGTGAACAAAAGCAACTATAGAATAGTACCAATCCTAGTAATGAACGTATAGGGCTTTGAAATGGTCAATCTTCCACATATTTGCTATGTGATATATTGGTTGTTCTCAACCAATTTACCAATGTAAGCCTTTGAAAGGTCATTTATATAGTTTGCTAGAAAGAATACAACAGTAGTAGTAGTAGTATTACAAATAGCACAGTCTAAATAATAATAATTGATATAGGTAATTCTTGGTCTTGAATATAAAAGGATGTTGTGTTATTTATCAATGATATCACAATCCACTATTTAATATCCAATGATATTCATATAGCCATACTACATTTTAATAATATTTTTATTAGAGTTTTACATAGTTAAAAACTAATACAGAATTAGAAAATATATATAAACAAAAAAGAAGAAGAAAGAGAACAAGAGAAGGAAAAAGAAAAAAAGAAAAACATAAAAAGTGACTCTCCTCCCTCCAAACAAGTGTAAGCATTACCAGTAACTTAATACCTTCTCTAATATTACAGGGGAAAAAACTCTTCTTACCATTTCTCATCACTAAACAATAACACAATTATAGAAAGATTCATCAATCAGTCTTATTTAGTAAAAGCATTAAGGGTACCAGTAGTAATAACCTATATGTTTTAAGTTTAAACAAATAAATCTATTTTGCCTTTTGACTTATAACTTTCTCTAATAAGTAAGACATAAAAGATTTATTCCCATAGACATAAAGAGTATCAATAATAGTAACATGTATATTTTAAACTAGATCCAATAGGTCCCTTTTACATTCTAACCCATAACTTCTCTAACAAGTAGGAGTTAAAGATTTATCCCCATATAAAAAAAGGTCTTTACAGCATCTTGCAATCCTGATCAAAAAAAAAAAAAAAAAAAAGATTCCAATAACAACAACCCAAAATCAAAATTTATACAATTTAACTCTGGTCAAATAAGTCTACTTTGAACTCCTTTTTCTTCTTTTTAAGAGGCTTAATCTTCAGTCACTTCTTCAAATCAAGTCCCACATAGTGATTTCTTATCATTTTCTTCCTGTCTCTTTTCAGTAGCAACGTCAAATATTTTTAAGTCCATTTTCAAATCCACATCTTTTTCCATATCTTCCATATCTCTTTCATAATCTGGCAATTCTTTACAGTCCATTTTAAAATCCCTATTCAAATCATCCCAGCTTCTGTTTTATCCAGTAGAATCTTTTCTTCTTCTCTAACTTCTGTTAAATCCAGTTTTAAAAATAAGTCCTGAACACATTGTTCCCAAACAGATTTAAATTCTTCTATAGTAAAACAATGTTCCTGCATTATATTAGGAAATATCTTTTCCTTTAATTGCTGTTTGGTTTGCTCTAGTTAACCTTCAAAGCTCAGTCTTATATTTTGTTTATTTTCAGAGCCAAAACTTTCCACAATAAGTTTTCTTACAGTTAATTGCAAAATCATTTGCTGTACTTTTATAAAATTTAAAACAGTCCATTAAAAAAAATTCTTTAAAATACATCTGGCCCCTTAACTGTCTACAGACAACATTTTTAACTCCCTTTTGCTGTTTTCCAAAATTTAAAATTTTTCTTTTTAATCTTTAAACTTACTTAAATCTTCCTTCTCCAAGGATAGAAGGAAAATCTCCCGGTGTACAGCAACTTGCCTTTCAGAAGGTTTTTAATTTCCAAGTTGCTAATAAGTAATTTCTGATGTTAATTAAAAGAGGAGGTGAAAGCAAATTTGATGTCTCTTTGGAGGTTCCAAACTGTGGCTTGGGCTCAATGTTTCCCATGACTCCCAGAGCGCTCAACCTGCTGGAGATTGCTAAATTGCAATCTCTTTACAGGGAGCTTCTGTAAGGAGTACTTGTGGGTGATACAGTCATCTCCTTTGTCCGGAGATAGTTTTGAAGGGCCAGACTGTTTGCCAGCTCCTCTTAACTGCCGTGGTTGTCTTCAATCTACCATTACTCCCCTGGAAGTTCCATAGCCATATTATATTTCATGCTGTACAATGTCAAATATAGGGATAAAATTCACTACTTAATTACCTAAGAAAATGTAACAATCCCACAACATCAGTTGTGCCAGGAGAATTTGGGAAGAGTCTGTGAATTTAAATTTACACTGGATATGAAGAATTAGGTACTTGGTTCTAAATACTGTGATCAATATCAGAAGTATTCATATGAGAGGTAATGCTTGATATGTACTCTACATGTTTTTACCCTCATTTCTCAGCCACCATGGACAGCATCTGCAACATCATCCTAATTTAGCTTTATGGCTAAAAACATTTCTTCTCACTCAGTGGAATGTCTGTATTCACAGTCAACTTTCATTTTTCTTTAAGATAGATTCCCTATTACAGACCTGGTACTATTCATTAAATACCCTTTACTGTGTGTTCTTTTTCTACTTCTGTTTTTATAATCTTAGCTTTCTTTATTAAAGCTGTACATTTTTGAAAATAATTTGGACCTTATTTGAACATACATACAGAACATATCTACTTTTCATTAAAACAAACCCTTTTTTTCACCTTCTGCATGAGGCTAAAAAAAGATGCCAGTGCTTTAAGAAATCAACTCATTAATGTTAATGCAACTCTTAAAGCAATATCATCTTTTTTTTTCAAGTTCACTCAGAAGTTTGAAAAAGTTGGACACTTTCATACTTTATTATTTATATAGTAGAGCATTCAAAGTTCCGATATGCTAACTTCAGCAACATTCAAAGCTTTTTAAAAAAATACTCCTAAGAAGCCAAACAGTTCCATATGTATGTTTTAGGGTCTGTACCACTTTCAAATTTGTCATTTATTGTTGTTATTGTCATATGTTCAGTCTTTTTTTTCAATGTACAGTGATATAATAGGTGTCTAATGAGGATTCCTGAAAAACTTATTAGAAACATTTTTCTAATAAGATACTATTAAAATTTTACAGTTTGTTCTCTGATATTCTTTATACAGGTAATCCTCACTTACCAACTGCTCATTCAGTGACTGTTCAAAGTTACGATGGCACTGAAAAAGGAGATTTCAAAGATCCTCAAAGTTGCAGCCAATACAGCATCCCTGCAGTCACGTGATCACGATTTGGGTGCTTGGCAACTGGTGCACATTTACAACGGTTGCAGCATCCCATGGTCATGTGATCCCCATTTGTGACCTTCACAGCCAGTTTCCGACAAGCAAAGTCAACAGGGAAGCCTGCAGGAAGTTGCAAGTCGCAGTCATGTAATGTCGTGCTTAATGACTGTGGGGGATTCACTTAACAACTGCAGCCAGAACTGACACTGTAAGTCAGTGTGATCATGTGACATTTCACTTTACAAACATGTCACTTAGCAACAGAGTTGCCAGTCCCAATTGTGGTAAGTGAGGACTACCTGTAATATATTAAATGTCTTTCCAGAAACACAAAGTCTGTGTATCTTGGATACACTGGCTCTGTTCACATGATGCGTTTAACTTGGTCACAAGCTACATAATTTGTGATGCTCGTGCAATGATGTCATGATGTGTGATATCATTATGGCATCTACTGGACACCTGTGAACAAAGTACTGAACTACAAACTAGTCAGCCTTCCTTCAACATGTTGCGTGAACTCAGCCTATGTGTTTAGCATGTGTCAGTGTGTCATGTATAATATGGTTAAGTTAATGCCTTATGCAAAGATAGCTATCTTTAACATTGCCCAGATTTCTAAACTCTTGTGAACATCTACTGTAGCCTTGTGGGATCAAGCTAATATTAATAATAACTATTGTCACTGCTTACCAAGTTAAGTGGTAACACCTAACCAACTTTGGCTGATCCTAAAAAGTTAAGCAAAACTGGACCTTATTAGTACTTCTTGGATAAGGGATCATTAGGAAAAGCCAGTGAAACCATTTCTGTATTCTTGCCAAAGAAACAACATGGATCTGTCATTGAAGTCACCAGGAGCTGCACTCAACTTGAAGGAAATGGCATTTACTGTTGCTCTGACAACTAGCATTTGGTATTTATTTTTGTACCAATATTGTGCAGAACATCTATATGATAAAGCTCCCCTTTCCCTCATAATCATGGGTGTAGGAATGAGTCTGGCAGCAAATAAAACTAGTAGCTGAAGAATACCCTCATGGGATAACTGGCTCTGAATTAAAGGAGAGAGGAACTTGACAAATAGAGAACAGCAGAGTCAGGCCAAGACATTTTTATGCCTGAAATTACAAAAGATGGTAGCAATTTTTTCACTTCAATAAAATGCCAACATTCTTCACCATTATGATAGGATAGCCTAGAGACCACATAGCAGACTACTTAGCAGTCATGAAGTTCTGTCCTACAACTCTGGAGAATGTCTAGAGGACTAACAGGATACAGCTAGCAGAATCCTGCTGAAAGGAGATGCCTCATTTGCCATTTCCACACTAGTGATTTTATAGCATCCTACTGCACCATTCAACAGTTACTATGCTATTATATCAATAATGAAGTCCAGTTTTATATTATCACAACAATGACTGGGTGAGTCTGTAAGATGCTATAAATCACTAGTTTGGAAATGTCTCCTGGCTAATGGTAAAGCCAGTCCTAGAGAATAGAAAGCTCCTGGACTCATAGAAACTAGCTTTGCAGAAGGGGATACAGGAGGAGACAAAGGGGCTAGTTATAGATGACCTTATGGATAAATGCAAGGGCAAAATGAAATGAAAGGGGAAAGACCCTCTTCCCCTTCTGAAATTATAATGATTGCATGAGAGCCACTGCATTAAAGTTCCTTCCTTTGGCAATAGCACCAAACACAAATCCAGTAATTCATGTATAGTGATCTGGACCTTGCTGTATTTCTTCTACCATTCTTGTTCCAATTTCTGGAAAAAGAGATGCTGAAAGGAAGCTGAGCTGCTGTGTTACAGCCCAATAACAACATCTCTAATGGTACAGAAGTCCTACAAAAACCAAGGAAGATTAAGAGAAAGGGGGATAAAGATAGAAAAGAAGCAGATGGAAAGAATAACAAGGACAAGTTTTTCTCCAACATGACAAGGGAGAAATATAAGCAACACTTACTTGGGAGTAATACAAAGTGAAACTGATTTCTGAGTAACAGTATTGGTTTCAGATAATAACATAAATATGAACAATGAGAACAGACACAGAAAATCACCTCTGGGACACAACCCTTCCAACTGAATAAATCAGTTGGAAAATACAATTAATGGACCCAGAAGAAATTGGGGAGAAGGAACGGGATAAGGAAGTGAAAGAAAGAAATACAGATCAGTCTCCCTCCCCCCCAAAAACAAAACTAAAAGAAGAGGATGTTGACATTATCTGAATGAAGCTGCAGTGTCAAGGAAGGTTAATATATATTTGATCATTCAAAAGCAAACAGTATTTTGCCAACTGCAAACAGTTGGAAGCATAGAAAGAAGACCAAGGAATGAGAAAAGAGATGAAGGTGAAGACTGCATTTCAGAACAGTATGTAATCAAGAGTTAACAGCCAAGAGTTATTGTGCCTAGACTGCAGAGGGAGAGAGCTCAAATGATGGTTATGACTGACATCAATTCAAAAAAAAAAAAACAAACAGAAAATGCAAGGGAAAAAAATGTTATATTTCTTCATGCTATGACACAACAGTTTTGCTATGTCTGTTTTCACAACTCTGATGCCAAAGATCCATATATAATCAAATAGATAAAGCCAAGAAATAATTAAAAGCCAGGTTCTCTGGAACACCTGGACTGACAAAGCAGATGATTGCTTGCATGCTATCCACTGCTGCAGTTATTTTTTACCAAAGGAACTGGCATTAAAACACCTTTTATTCAGTTCGTATCAGCAAATAAATAAAAGTGTAGTGCTAAAATGCTTTTCTGTGTGGTTGCTCATTTTTACCTGAACAGCCCAAATCCATTTTACAATAATTTTAATATGCATGATTTAATTGTATATTTAATTGAATTTTTGTGCATAAAAATACTATTTGGGAAGTGAAAGACTATTAATGTACATTTTCCTCATACATGACAGCAGACAGGAATCTGTAGATATATATCTGCTGTTTTTTTTTCCTTTGATGAGACTAAAGTCTTTAAAAGGCAATAAAAATTATTTTCATTTTCATACATGCTGTGCTTAAAATGTTTTATTGTAGCATCATCACTCAAATAGCATAAGTCTTTCTGCTGCATAATAGATCATCAGTTCTTTCTATTTCTGAAATGTAAGTTTTCACCACATTTTATATACAGCTTTTTCTCTGTCAGAAAATGGGGGAATAACACTAGACAAATGCAGGTAGGAAATGTAAGGGAGAACAAGTCTCTCAGATTATTCTTTTTAAAAAAGAATGCTACTAATTATTTTAATTTTTTAAGTAGTAGAGTGGAACTTTTTCTGTTTCCTTCCTTGCCATATTGACTGAAATATGGAAGATGAATGTATCTAGAGGCATAAAATAAATGAAAAATGTTTGTCTGTCATGTGATATTAATATTTATATTTCTGTTCAATCTTCTTGGATATTTGGAATGGATGCCAGTATGGCAAATGAATGTACACTAGCCTGTATAGATCGGTTCCCAGCATTATTTTAATTTTCTGATAGTTTGTTATATATACTAGATAAGGATTCCCCAAATATTTTGAACAACAAGATATTTCATGTCAAGCTTTATAAAGTTTTCTTTCTTATATGAAGTTTCTGAAATTATATCATACTAGTTTGTCAGGGGATCTGAAAATACTTACTTCTTTTCTATGCAGACAATTATTCTCCAAGGTAACTTTAAAATCTCCAAATGTCTTGTTTAGTGAAAGGTATGACTAAGCAATCCATCAATTTAAAAGAATCTACTTGAAGTATGATTAAATTTGGATTCAACCTACTGTTTTTGTCTTTTTCACAGTGTGGCAGCCATGTTTTAAGCTTTTCAGTTGTTGTTAGTAGAAGAATATTTCAATCAATTTGCCAAATAACAGCAGATGGAATAATCCAGAATGACACCTATTTTAGTTAGAAATTACTTACTGAGAGTCTAGAAAGTAAACAGTTTAGGCACATAAAAACAGCTCTGAATATTATACAACAGATCTGTCAGTCATCTCACAACTGTTAAAAAAAATTCAAAGGTGTAGATGAATTCAGAATTTCCAGTACTTGCTGCTACGTGGAATCAGATCATTCAAATGTACTTTATACAGTGTTCGAATCATGATTCTCATATTCTTGTCATTTGTAACATTATTAGATATTACGTTACCATGTAACCATCATCCATTTATTATGAAACAACCATTCTAAATGTTAATAGGACTCCTCTAGAGTAGATGTGGATTTATGAATGGAATATACTTCTCTATGTTATTAAACTGTAACACTGATTGCCCTTAAAAATCTGCATATTCACACTGCTAAGTGGATACTGTTTTAATAGATATTTAGTTTGTTACATTCTTAGCAACCCTATAACCTGGTGTACTGCAATCACTATTCCTAAAATTTCCAGTCTTTGGCTGGGAATTCTGAGAGTTGCTAAATGAAATTTTGGAAGATGTAAATTTGGTAAAGGCTGATTCATAATATTCCCCTCAATATAATACAGCAATATTAATACATTCTAAGAATATAGAGGGCAGATAAAAAGAAAGAGTTAGAAATCTACTGATGGTCACAGTGAAACAAAACGTTCTGTCAGAAATCTTTAGTGAATTTTACTGAAATACAAGCAATGCAAACCAGGCAATCATGTAATTTTTGGATGCAATGTTGTATCAAGCTGAAGTTTCTTACAACTGTCATGTACATCAGGCCAGAGATAACAAAAATGTAACCTAATATCTACCATTATGAAACAGCAAACAACATCAGTTTCCAATTTTATTAAAACTGAGCAGCAACTGATATTACTGATGTGACAGAGAGTGGTTGAGTTTCTTTCCATCATTATTAAGCAAATATGTGGCTCTGTCAAAGAACAAATCTTCAAGAAAATCTGTGTGATGAGGTAATTTTATTACTCATTCATAGTGCCTTGTATTTGCTGTACTTAAAATAGACACTTGTACCCAGTGGCTTTTTATTACTGGAAGGAGGGTGGGAGAGGGAATCACATACACGCTGGTCTTTTTTTCCTTACTCCTAGCAAATGGAAGCAATTCAATCCAACATGGGCTGAAACCTGAGTAGGTCACTGTACACCGTGATAAAATTCCCTAATCCCTGAGCCAAATTTCCCGAGGGGGCCCTCCTATTAGTCCTTCACTTTCCAAGCTGACTTTTCCATTCCTTCAACCCTCTCTGCTCCACTCTCCCTCCCCTTCATCTCTTCATCTCCCTCTACCTTACAGCCTTGATATCCGATCTGGTGCTAGGACTCAGGTTTCAGTTTTTACAGCTTAGGCTGTCTATTGCTATATACATTCCTTTCTTTCTGCTCTGTCGTGATTACTTAGCAGAGCTTATTTTACACAAGTCCACATGAAAGCAGTCCAGATGAAGGGAAGCAGTCAAGCTGTTTGAACAGTTCAGATGTGCACCTACACAAGGGCACATTGTGTTCACTAGGAAATGTTGTTGCATACATTTCATACAATGTGACTAATTTGTTAAGTTACTGCACTCGTTAACTTAGTGAAGAGGAGGAAATCCTTTTGGTACACGTTTATTTCAGTAAGTGAAGAATTATTCAAAGAAAGACAAGCAAATTTCCAATGCACTTAGAAGAAAACAAGACGCAAACCTGCTCAGAACTTTAGTTATAAAAACACAGTATGTACCCTCCAAGCTGAATAAGATAACTAACTCTAGGATGTGGCCAAGGCTGCCTGAAAGCTTCTGCTGTTATTCACATTTCAACCACACAATCTATAAAAGCTGTTCCCAAAACTATATCAGATCCACAGCCTTGGATTAAATTACTCATATAAATGAAACTCTGATATATTTATTTCTCTTACTGTTTTTCTACCATTAGCAGAGGCTTAGGGGAATGAGAGGCTTACCTGCATTAAGATTAACACTAATGCTTAATAGTCTTCATAAAAAAAAATAAAAACTTGTGTAATTTTCCTCCTTTCACACACAGTGTTGTTTTTGTTTCTTCCTCACCATTTCAGACAAACATCTGTTATACTGCAGAAGAACAACTATCTCCCAAACCACTAAGTGTGCCTGCAGCCAAAGTAAACAAAACAAACCCAGAGGATCCAGCATAGTCAGCCTTTATATCCAGCCAGGATAGCATTTCATGTGTTTTGATTAAAATTAGCTAATTTGTAATGCTAGAACCTATGAAACTTAAAAACTGCAATCGACATAGATCAAATGAAGCAGTGTCTTAGACAGTGCATAGTGGGACAGAGTTCCATGCCCACTGTCCCCCTTCCTCTTTACCCTTACCAAAATAAAAATCCAAACAAGGTCTGACTAAGCAATTGCTGTTAAATTGAAGCATACACAAAGCTTCCCCCAAGATACAAAGTGTATATATAGTGTGTATGTATATATATGTGTGTGTGTATGTATACACACACACACATACACACACACGTACACACATGTGTTATAGTTATGCAGGGCACTTTGTTCTTATACATACCACCACCTTTGTTCAAATGTCCATCTGCTGTTGGACAAATCCTCAGTAGACACAAAAAGAAACAATACAGATATAACAAACGAAGAATACTTTTCTTAATGATTGAGTTTAAAAATAAAATGAGAAACTGAACATCCTCTTCTAAATTGATTTGCTAAGCTCAATAAATAAAATGGTCTTGTTGATCCCTTTAGTTACTAGTCTTAGACCACACAGGCAAAGATTCCATAATGATGCATACTCAATTTCACACACAGCTTTTTTATCATTATATACCAACAATGTATATTGGGTATTGGGTATTTTAATGCAATCTGTTAACAGAATTATGAATGGTCCATCTCACTAAATGCAACTTCACTGAATGAATTTCACCGTACATCAAAACTATATTGTTTTTATTATTTGAAGCAAAGCAAGTTCACCTCAGCCCTGTAACACATGTGAGTTATAGGGGAAAGATAGGTGAGACGCATAAAATTAATATATTCAAGGAGCTTAATATTTGTTAATAAGAAGAAGAAGAAGAAGAAGAAGAAGGAGAGGAAGAAGAAGAAGAGGAAGAGGAAGAAGAAGAAGAGGAAGAGGAAGAAGAGGAAGAAGCAGCAGCAGCTATCAGGCAATGATTTCATCTTAACCTAAGTCCTGAGATGTATTTTTTTGTGCAACTGTTCTGATATTAGCCTCTGGAGTGCCAGCCCACAGAACTACCTCTGGAACATAGCTGGATTGGCACTATTTCCTGTGGGGATGCTGGTTTTGCCTCCTCCATACACAACCACTCCAAACAGATATATATGATATACAGTATGTACACACACAAACACATATTCATGCACCCCTCTAGGACAGCTCTTTCAGTTCAACACTCTGCTTCTTTGATTAACTGTGAAGTGGAGCACAGAAAACAGACGCACAGGAAGTAAAAGAGAGAAGAAAAAGACAAGAGATCCTGTGTCTAAGCTCAAGAATGATGTGCAGTTCAGACCATAACATTTCACTTTGACAATTTAATTACACAGTTGCAGCTGGCTACTGGAAAGGGGGGCGGAGGGAGAGGGTGCTTAAATGACTTCCCTTCTTTTCTAACTTTTAACAGTTTCTAGGTTATCTGGTTGGATTGGCACATGGAAGGGGACTGAACCCCTGTGGAGAAAAGCAATAAATATTATAAATAATAGTGATTATCACCATCAACGTATCAGATCGACTTAGGGATCTGGCTTTATCGCCTGTGAACTGTGCAGTTCAGGAGGAGGAGTTCAGGCGCATTTGGTCAATCCTATCTGAGGTTTTTTTCCTCCTAAAAACAAAACAAGAGGTCTTTTCTTTATCACACATTCTCACATGGGGGGGGGGGGAGACCAGAGTACCAGGGGGTGCCTGCAACAAGCCTCCCTCTTCTTGGCCCCTACCTCTCTCCCTTTTTCTTCCCTTTTCGCATCTGATAGAGTGATAAAGGGGAGCGCACAGACGTACCTTCATTTCTTCATTGATTTCCCTTTTCACGGGGTGAGCCGGTTTTCTGCTTCTTTTATTTTCTGGAGGTCTCCCTTCTTTCTCCATTTCTGCCATTTTTTGTTTTGTGTGTGTGCGTGTGTGCGTGCGTGTGTGTGTATCTACTTTGGTGGAGATGAAATGGCTGCTGGTATTATTTGGGAAAAGCTTTCGGGGGAAGGTTGTGGAGAGGGGGGAGGGAGGACGGGGGCGGCTTTTAGCGCTGGGCAAAGGCGTCAACGAGTGTCAAAGGAGAAAGCGGCTCTGGTAGGGTTGGGGATGCGGGCGGGCCGGACCGTGGGTTGCCCTGGCGAGTCAGCCATCTTCTGTCTCCCTGTCTGTCTGCAGGAGCGAGCGCGAGAGACTGGCTCTGCGCGTGCATGGGGAGGGGGCGGCGAGGGAGAAGGAGGGGAGTCGGTACGGAGAGAAAGAGAAAGAAAGAAGCCAGTCCAGTTCCTTCCAAAGAGCGAGCGGGAGGCGGGGAGGCAGGACGTCCCCTTGCCCAGGCGGCGGGCGGGGCTTCCAATATTACCAAATCCTCCGCCTCTTCTTCTACTGCTAGTTAGGCTCAGATTCAAAGAAGCGGGGAGGGAGCTTTTTATGCTTAGTTGTCATCACCTCTCCCCCCCCCCCGCAAAGGGACGGTCGTCCCTGATGGAAAACACAGCAAGGAACTCAGCCCCCTTCTTCTTCCCCCCATCTTTTTTTGCGGGGGGGAAGGGTGGTCACAGGCGCACACATACGATCCTTGGTTACACGCTCTTGTTCACCGCCACTCGAGACGCTATGACAGGACGAAATGGCAGGAACACTTTATAACACCCTATATTACAAACACGCACATAGGCAGTATGCATGGCTGGCCTCCAATCGTGTGGCGTGTGTGAGGGGGGGGAGAGAGTAGGGGGAGATAATTGGAAGGAAAGTCGCCTTAGGTTGCCGAAGGAGCCCAAGGTAGTAGCAGCAGGGCTGTTTCTTAGGAAGCTAAGAAATTCCGTGCGAGGGCGAGTGTGTGTGTGTGTGTGAGAGAGAGAGAGAGAGAGAGAGCGAGCGAGCGAGCGAGAGGGAGCGCAAAAGAAAAATAGCGCGCCCTGAAAGCAGCAGCCCGGAGGATGCTGCGTGCGCGAGACTGGCTGGCTGGCTGGCTGACGGCCCGCTCGTCCGCCCCGCTACGCAATTCCACCTTTAGGAGAAAGAGGGAGGAAAAAGGCGCAAATCGAGGCTGTTCTCCCTGCCTGTCTGCCCACGGCGCTGGGAAGGAAACGTATCTAGTCGCGTTGAAACCTCTCCAGCTGAGGCGGAGCTTGACGTTTTCGTGGGTGGGCGGCAGTGTCGAGGGAGCTGGGCCGCTAAAGCGGCGCTAGTATTCGGCAAGCAAATAAATTACACCAACGGAGGGTTTTGCTTTGTTTTGATTTTGGCGGGAGGATCTTCTCCAGCCCCGCGCAACTAGTCCTCAAGAAAAGCTTCGCTTAATGTGAGACATCAGCGTTTTGTCCCAGCACGTTATCTTGCCATCTATGCCAATAATCAGCTATTTGAATGCTTTAGGATACGTATGTATGTATATGTATGCATATATACACACATTTGTAAAGTCCGTATCCATTAGCACATTCAAGATTAGAGGAAAGGAGTCCAAACGGATCCCATAACCGAGGGTTATTTCTAAAGATTACAATCTGGAAACTAAACGCGATCTCTCTTTCCCGAACCCTTCAGTTCTTCAAGAAGGCTGCCTGCCCTTACAGATGTGGGAGTCCGAAACGCCGTCGCCCTAGTAGAGCACCGACGCTCTCATTCTTCCCCCATCTCATCTGCTCTGTTCGAGAACTGTCTCAAACTAAGTCCTCTCTGTGAAGCTGCCTCTGGGTTTTGTTTCGGAGAGACTTGATTTACTTCTTCTTCATCTCTGTTGAAAGAAAATGGGGAATGAATGGTGTGATATATGGTACTTGCGAACTAAGTGCTGGATTAACGGTACACACGAAAGGGGGATGCATTGATTATTCTCGGTCGTGCACACCTACTCTTTGGCAGTTCATAATTATCTGATACAATACAATATGGAGGTGTCCATTGTTCCATTAGTGAAAATCGTAATTATGAAGCGATTTATCATTATGGCTGAAGTTGATCTTAAAATTACATACATACACACACATCCACAAAGAGAAAATTACTCAGCGTGTGCAAAAGGGCTCTCCTTAAAAGAAAAAGTACAATCTGTCAACATTAAGCTTGGTTGCAATGCTTGATCTACATTTATTACATTTGGCTCATTGACACTTATAAGCCCCTGATTATATGAATAAGAGAGTTCAGAGGCAGAAGTTTTTTAATCTCTTACTCCAGATTTACACTAAATTCTGCAGGATTTATCCTAAAATTGATTTAGTTAGGAACTGAGATTTGGACTCTGTAAAGCTCTTTTAGAGAAAAAAACATTCCCATAGAATGTTCAATGCAATTTATTTCCAGATTTGTAGGATATTGCTGCCTGGGATATATAGAGGTACAAATATATAGTGATAGTACCTTACGGTCCTCTCAATAATCACAGGAATACAGAATTGTAATGCATTCATCTATTCTGCAATATTGATGCAATATTTATTGTAAAAACCTTTTATCATTATTATTGTGTACATACTGTAGAGCAGAGGTTCCTAAACTTTTTGCCATCACACCTCCTTTAGTATAATCTTAATGTACACACCTCCCCTAAAAATGCAAACCCTAAAATGAACACAAATGAACAATGAGAACAATACAATGAAACTTTGCGAAAGGCAAATTTATTGTAACAAATGTACAACTAAAAGGTTCTTCACACCTACCCTGGACACTGTCTGCACCTCCCCAAGGGAGGTACATCACACATTTTGGGAAACCCTGCTGTAGAGGTGTAGAATGGAAGTAAAGTCAGAGCTCACTAATCATTTTTCCTCTCTAACAGTTCCTAGCATACCTCTGCTCATGCTGTAGCAGTATAATGTCTTGCTAAGATATGCTGTCCTTTCATTGCTGTCTTGACTGTCTAACAAACTGTACTGCATTATCATTCTTCCTGGGGGAAGTGTATTCTAACGGCACTGATTGTCTGATGAATAGCTAATGGCATGCATTTCCAATCCTCATGCTTAAAACACAGGCACCCACCCCCCTGCCCCTGCCCCCCAGGCGTCTACCAGTGACTGATGAAAGTTGATTTGGTCATGTAAACATATCTTTCTAGAAAGAAGGGTGGAAAGTGCAATAAATTACACACGGAAGTAGCTTAAGCAGAAAAAAATGTATAGTTGTGTGATATAGAAAAGATTGGTGCACTGTTTAAATCTTCAACTATATGTCAAAGGCCATTATATTAGCCAGTCTGTATTAGCTAGACTGAACAAGTTTGGGGGAAAAAAGCAATCACGAGCCACAATACAACAAGTCAAATGCTGCATTCAGAAAGGTTGGAACACTTGAAATGATACCATCCAAAACAGTATGAGCAAAGGGAAGATTGGATTTGCAAGGATATTCCCATGCCAATGTAAACTGTAAGTGATAAAAGGGACAAAATCTTGGCTACTGCCACCTAATCAAATAGAAACAGAGCAGAAATGTGGAGAAAGAAATTTCTGATTCAAATCCCTTACCCATTGTACAAAACCTGTGATTATTTTCCCATTATATAGATGGAAAACTGAAACTAGACAATAGTATCTTGTTCAAACCATGCATAAATGTACTCCAGAAATAGCATTTATGCATGGTGCATAATCATAGCTGATCCCTTCACTAGTCAATACAGTCATTCCCACTTTTACCTTCTAGTTATTAAGTCCCAGATTTGGTTAATGGTACTCTACCGTATTTATGTTTCCCCATCATTGTCTTTATGTACTGATGGCAGCATACTTATTATGGAAAAGCGGTAAATAATAGTAAAATGTATGTTTCTATGATTTATAGTATCTATGTTCTTTATTTAATAGAAAGCTAGGAATTTCCTATTGTGCAAGGCAAGCAGGTTTTCACTTGTACTTGGGGCACCATTGTGATTGTTGCCAGCAGCCAGTAACAGACTGTGAAACCCACTACTGCATTTGTCCTATCAATCTGGTAATCTAGACTAAAGCTTCCTCCATGGAGGATTCCTAATCATGACAGGTAAATTAAGAAGGAAAAGCCTGCTTGCCATGAGCAGGTCAATGTTTAAACTGTCAACAAGCCACCAATGGAAACTAGCAATATTTGCAATATTAGTTGTTGTAAATTGTCCAAGCAAGAGGTCTACAAGGAATACATAAATAAAAATAACAGTGATATAAATATGGCATTGTATGAATTCATTCTTTTTTTCTCACAATGTGTTGAGATTTGAGTTGGTGGGATTTAAATATTGCCAAGCAAACTCACAGCTTTAATTTAGTTTTAAGTATTTGTGTGTCTGAAACTCAGTACTCCAATGTGTATTTACTTCCAAATCCCACTAAATTCAATGTGCAATAGTATAGCATTGTTTTAATCATTTTTTTCCCTTTTCTTAAGCAACAAAGACATAACAGTGTAGAAAATCCTCAACTGCAGATTATATATAAGAGCTTGCTAATTAAAGCAGCTGTAGCAAAATATTATTTCTTCAGCAACAGTTTTAAACAATACTGGCATGAATTGAATGTTAGATTAAATATAACACTTCGTTTTAGAAAAATGTTTTTGCTTCATCAAAAAAGCAATACATTCAAATTTATAAAAGTTTCATCCTTTAATTGCAGCTGTGCATACACAAATACAACTGTGGATAGGGTAAGTCAAGTTAAGCTCTTAAGTAATAATGATAAATTGAATTGGTGCTCTCTGAGCTTGGTTGTTTGCTTGTAGACACTTCATTGCCCAATTAAGTAACATTATCAGTGCTAGTGAGTGTGGGGTTTCCTCCCTGTTTGTATACAGCAGCTTGCCCAGCCATTGTTGGTGGGGGTGTGATTTTCTCCTTGGTAGTTCCGTGATTAGGACATTGTTTTCTGCTTGTTTGTCTGGTGTTAATCCCTGCTTATCTGGGTGTTGGCTGCTGGAGGGGATGTGTTCTGGTCTTTTTGTTTCCTTCTTAGCTTTTTGTTATCTCTTTTGAATGGTATGTAAATATGGTATATTTCTATGTGTCTATTGATGGCTGATTTGTCTGAATGCCAAGCTTCCAGGAATTCTCTAGCATTTTTGGATTTAGCTTGGTCTAGCCATACTGTAATCAAGGGTATGATTTTGGGTAGGAGGAGATAGCAGCAATTTACTCTTCTTCCAAAATTCACTACAAAATGAATCACTGAATGTTTTTCCCAATTTTTGTTTAATGACTAGAGCCACACCAGTACCTGATTTTCCTTTCCATGCATCTTATAAATATACAGAGCCTCTCCCATGATTTTATCATAATAACTAGTGTTGCAATACTTAGGCTGCAAACTCTAGGAGACCACCTAATGTCAGCAAAGAGATGCAGAAAACTCTAATTCTTTGCTGCCATTGTTCTGTAATCTGGGTTTTTGCATTTTAGATATGGCAATCCTAAAACTTTAATAAACCTTTTCAAAAATTGGTTTCCTTTGCACAGCCTGTCTCTTTTGTCTCATCTATTTGGTCTTGTTTTTCCTGAGTGGTCTTGCAGTATCTGCAGGAATTGTTATTCAAATCTCTTTCTCAATGAAGCCCATCTCTTGAAGCAACCATTGCATGGAGACTTCTTCAAATGGCATTTCTTGGCATCTGCTCCACATGCTGAGCAGTTAAAGGATAATGGTCTATGACTAGGAACGTGCCATCCCATGTTTTTCATTTTCTTCATACCAATAGAAACCGCCAGGACATTTCTGCAGGAAGAGGGAGATAAATTCCATGAAGGCAGCTGGTCCACAGCATAAGATGATGGACACAAACAGTTTGTGATCTGGAGCCACAGATAATCATTTTGTTTCCTATTTTCTATCATTTTAACATAATATCTCTTCAAATAATGGGTTTAATATGATACTGTTTGGCTGCATTATTTGGACCTCTTATTGTGGTTTGGGCTTTTTCATTTTAACATGCCTAGGCCTAAATAATGATATGATATTTGAAATGTAAGTAATTACATAATTTTTCACTAGCTAAAACATTTTCTTCAATGAAATGCTATACTTGTTATGTCTATAGCTGTCAGTTAAAGAAATCGTAGCTGACATATTGTATAAGTTTCATGATCAATTTGCAAATTTATTAATGAATTCTTAGCAATGGGAATGCTGGAACTTTAAGTCCATACACCTGGAGAATAATCAGGTTGGGGAAGGCTGTTTTAGATTATGGACTCATATGTCATACTAGGCAAACTTTGAGGGGGAAAAAAAACATTCCTCCTAGGGGAGGCAAGGGAGAAAATTGCTTCTTTAGTTTTAAGTGCTTACCATGTTCATTTTTGTTAGCATTTGTATTCTGATGATCATTATATCTCATGGCCAGTTAATTGGAGGTGGTTGATTAAATGGGGGAATCATTTTTAATTGATTATCTGAATTAAATATTTAATCAATCAATTAATTAAATTTTATGTTTCCAGTATATCACAACATAAGAAAGGATACAAAGATAATGTTGCTTCTCCACCTGAAACATGAATTCGGATTTTCCTTTTAAAGTTTCCATGAAGGGGTTAATTTTATGAAATGTAGCATTGTAAAAAAAATGATAAGTACTATATCGTGGGGTTTATTAATATAAAGTTGGAAGAATAATGTAACAAGTATAACAAGTTTTTGCTACTTCACAAATATAGTATTTAATTTAAATTATGCTCATATATTTTGTAATCCCATAAGGAAGAACACAACCATTTAATACACCTCCCAGTTTTGCTGTCTGTCTAGGGCTATGAAAAGTGGTTTATCAAGTAAAGGTAGCCCTTATTTAGTGACTGCCTCATTTAGCAACCGTTCACAGTTACGACGGTGATGAAAAAGTAACTTTACCACCAATCTTTGCATTTATGACCTTCGCAGGTCTGTAAAGCAAAGGAAAGCTGAAATAAGATCATAAGCATAGTCATGGTTTCACTTAACGACTGCTTCACTTAACAATAAAGTTGCCGCTCCCAATTGTGGTTGCTAAACAAGGACTACCTTAGGTCACAATATTCAGTTGGTAGGATGCATTCAGTTGATGGGTCATAACTCTATGCAGGTCAGATTTAAATAATGTTGAAATGAAATCAGGGAGCAAAAATAAGCAGAGGCTTGAGGTTCAGAATTCATCATTCTAATTTATGTCAGCATATCATTTTGAATTTCTGAAATAGTTTACAGAATAAATTGCTTCTGTTAGGTGTTCTTCTTAACATACAGAAATCTAAAAAAAGGCCACACCCATTACTTTTCTCACTTCATTTCCTCTCTTGTAATACTGTCACCATTTTGGTACTTCTGGCTGAAGCAAGGAGGACTTTGACTGCCCAAAAGGAAAGAAGAATGGGACTGAAGAAGTCATAATTACATTTTTTTTTCTTTTGAAGATGTAAAAAACAACAGACTGGAAAGGTCTCAAATGGCTGGAGGCTGGAGTCTCTGATTCTCACAGTAGAGAAAGTGGTTTTGTAAGCAAAGGACAGACAGCTGATATCTTCAAGGCTAGGAAATGAACAGGTATATGGATTTTAACTTGAAAAGGCTGGAAGAAGAGGTCCATGATTTAAACCCAAGGACTAACCTATAGAGAAGCAGGATTCTCAGGTAGTTAGATGGAGGACTTCTTCATATGCGTGGCTTCCTAATTCTTTGCAATCAATCTGCTTCCCTAGCCTTGTGAATATGGAGCAGGGAGAGACTTTAATCGCTCTATCTGGTACAAAGCCTTGACAGTCTTTGAGCTGCAAGATTGGAATATTATATAGATATCCGTAAGGGAGACAGGAGGGGACTGCGGTATAAAATGTGACTTTAATTTGTTCACATAGCAAGTATGCAACAACACACTTGGGATTTTTCATATATGCTATTGGGTATTGTTTGGTGATATTGCCTTTTCTCACATATTTGACAACTTTGCATGATTTGTCAGCTAAGGTCACATAACTCATGTAATGTAAAGATTCTTAGCCCCAGTCCCCATAAAATGGATTTTATTTACAGACATTGGCAAGATAACATTTTAAAACATTAAGAAACATAGAAAAACTGGCCATTTAAAAAACTGTAAGATATTAGAAACTCACAGCCACATCAAAAATCTGGATTTCTAACTTACCATCAATGAATGTTTTTAAAAAGTTCTCCTAGGATATTTCTTTTCCAGAAAATGTTTCATTGTTAGGATTTTTTATTCTTGGCTAGAAACACTGTATTCATTGGCTTAAAACCAATAAAAGGCTTTACTAAATGAGCAAAAATTGACATTTTGTTTTATGCTAGAGCCTATCTCCCTTTCTTAAAATGAAAATTTGGAATTTCTGATTCCTTGGGAACATGGATGCCATGAACTACAGTGGCTAATATATTATCTAGAAAAGGGTATGGTTGATAGACGTCAACATCAAATTGCAGTGATGCTAAAATGATTTTTATTCAATGACATACAAATGCCACAAGTATATTTTCTCATCCCCCTCTTCCCTCCCTGTGGATGCCCATGGTAGTTTGTAATATATGTCCCTATAAAGAAGTCAATTGGGCCCCTAGTATCACCGATGACACTAGGAGCAAGTTCACCTGATTCTGGTGTTTTGGAAAAATAAAGCTGATTCTCATCTGCATATTGATGAGTCCTCAGCATAAAATTTGGATGACTGCTCTTAGATATTAAATAGCATTGTAGTCAAGATAGTGCCATGACATCTCACATAATACCAAATTGCAAACATATACTTGAGTAATATAACCCTATTAAATTATCCGTGCATGGAGCGGTGGAACCACTGTAACATAGTGCCCCAACCACCAGAGTCAAACCAGGAGAATACTGTGGTCAATAGTATTAAAAGCTGCTAAGAGATCAAGCAGGATCAACAGAGGTACACTCCCTGTGTCTCTTGAAATGAATTCATTTGACAAGATGACCAAGGAAGAATATGTCCCAGGCCTAAATCCAGGCTGGAATGGGTCAAAATAGCTGGTATCCTGTCCTCCAAGAATGTCTGCAGCTGCACAAACATTCATACTCTCAGGCGCATTGTCCCAAACTGGGGAACACTGTTAGCTTAAAGCTTAGGATATGGGGAGAGCTTCTTCATGAATTCTTTAGGAATATAATTGCCTCCTGTTGTAGATGATGATTAGGTTCACAATTTTTTAATATAGAATTAATATAAACTCTTATTTCTCTTAAACTCTAATATGGAAACATGAAATTTTCTAAATGTAGACCTTTGATACCCACAAATATACTGTGTTTGCATAATGCTAGTCTAGGTCAAAATACAGTTGGATAGTCTATGGTTCAGCATTTTGTGGAGACCCAACCATTGTCTTAGTATTTTGTGTGAACCATGCCATCATGATAAGTTATATTATGTCTTATTTGTGAAAGCAGAGCATATTTTGTGAACACAGGAATTGAGCTTAATTAACCTGGTTTTACTTCTTACATAACTCAACCACTTTGGCTTGCTGACTACTAACAATGATCGTTTATCTCCCAGATCATACTTTCAAGAGAAGTGAGCTTCTTTGACATTCTTTTTCCAAAGAGTCTTCTATTTTACCGCTTTCATTTGGACTAACAGAAAATTTTCCTGGCCTTGGAAATCAAAATCTGTGGCAAGTGAGAGATCCAACCAGCTCTTGACATGCCTCACAGACAACTTAATTGCCAAAAGATGGAGGAAGGAACTAGGGGGATCAACTACACCGGACTTAATACTTACTAACATGGAATAAATGGTTGAGGAAGTGGAAGCTGTAGGAACCTTGGCAGAGAGTGACCATGTGATCCTAGAATTCGCTATATTGCAGGCAAGGAGAACTGGAGGCAGCCAGGTTAGTGTTTTAGTATGTTCTAGATTTCTAGCAACTGGTGTTTTCTCTGTTTCTGCTTCTTTAAGCTTTCTTTCCTATTGCTGCTTTACATGCCAGATTCCCCCTCCCTACTTTATTCCATAGAATCTCTAGACAGCTACAGATTTTATATTTTAACACTTGGAACATCTCAAAAATATCCAGTGATTGGTTGAAACCACACAGAATCAGGCTTCATTATCCTTACGTCAAAGTTCCAGGGACTCCTGATGTTCCTCACAGATCCTCCTCTTTCTTTTTGGTCCCTAATCTCTGCATTTCTTGGCTATCTCTATCAAGTTAGCCAGCTGTAGATTCTGTAAGCAAAAATTCTTTTTGCTGGACAGTTTCTCTGCTGGGGAAACGGGAGGCTGCTGTGCTTGGCCTCCCTCAGCACTCCGGCAGGCAGCCTTGGCACAGATTGTGCCCACACTCTGCAATAGTTACTGACTTCTTGAAATATTACAGGAAAATGGGACAAGAAATTTGACCACAGAGATCACGGATAAGGCTCCCAATAGTCATGGCTGCCTCAAGACTAATAGAGGTAGATTTATTTTTACTGTTTTAGTGACTCGATCTCTCCCTTTCTGGAATGAGTCACTCTTCTAAAACATCAGTGTGAAAAACTGGAACAAGCTGTGAAGTCCCCCTCCTCTGTTTTTTTTTTTTTTAATGAAAAGAATGGGCATAATTATTGCCTCTTTGAGGAAAAAAATGCTTTTATGTGAAAGTTGGATCTATTCAAGCTTTTGTTCACTTATTCCATCTCCAGATTAATTGGAAAAGCCATGAATGGTATGGAACATCTGCTTCCAAGGAAGCTCCCCCCACCCTGTGCCCCCAACTCTGCCAGCCTCAGTGTTTGACTGGCATTTTTGCCAAAATAGCAAGCACCTCAATTCTCCCCTCCATATTGACAAAATGTAATCAACCAAAAGATGCAGAAATTCCTCATTTGGGGAAATGCTGTTTCTAATAAGGAGTACAATATTTTTATCAAAACAGGTTGTGTATATTGTGGAAGAAGAATTAATAGAAGTTTTCCGTTCAGTATTACACCACCTGTAGACAATTACAGTTTTAAGGAAGAAGCAGGATGCCATACATCAAGGAAAAATGATGAGCCCAAATCACAATGGGCAAGCTACAGATCCAAGGCAATCTCCTGACCTCAATAACAAATAAAAAGAGTTTATTATCTTGGATCAGGTCATTTCTAGTAAATATTTAGGCCCAAACTATAGAAACAGCATTGAATAAATTTTGAAATTAAGAATGGAAAAGAGGCCCTCTGGAAATGAAGTAGCTAAACTAAGGCCATAGAAAATAGTATACTACTCTAAGACAACATGTTGAGTAGGAGTGGTTTTTCTTTTTGGAGACATTTGTTGATGGATAACCGCTAGGAAGAAAAGGACAACATCATTTTTTTTTCTTCAGAGTTGAGTAGACAAAATCCCCAGGTCAGGAAAGATCTAATTAAAAGAGCCAATGCTATGCTCAAAGACTGATCCTAAATTTCAGGAATTGCTGATGCACGAGAAAACCTCATATAATATATGAGAGCTGGTGGTTTTTCTTAATGGAGAGATTGTAAATGAAATCAGATTTCATCAAGAAAACAAACAGTACTACCCTTCAAGGAAATAACAGTTTTACTACCTCTTGGGGCTGGATCAGAACAATGCCCAGCGAAACGGCAGCCAGGTTCCTGCAGTTCATTCCCTTTCAGCACACTGTCATTATTTGTATTGGTATGATAATATACAGCAATATTGAGGAGGCCCATCTAGCTCATCTGGATGTAGTCTTCACAACCATCGGAACAACAAAGCTAAATCTCAACCCATCTAAATGCTGTATGGCAAAGGACCAGATACAATATTTAGAGTATCTGGTTGGATATGTTGCGGCCAAAATCAGGCTCTCCTAAAGCATCCAAATCACTTTGAAGATACAACATAATTTTATTAGCATGCAATCAATAAAAGTATATATGATCAAAAGTAGAACAAGAGCTTATATACCCTTGGCCTACTATACTGCAAAGACAAGATGAAGGAAAAAAGTAGACACAATGGAAATTATAGTACGATGTTGGAATGTTTTAGGTAAACCCATCCATGTGACCTTATTATTATTATGGTTGGTTGCACAGTCAGCTAAATGTTTAGACTGGATTTGGCATTTTTATCCACCTATCGAGTCCTCCCCAAGGACTTGGGATAGGCAAATGTTGTCTGATGGTGTTAAAGGTATTGTCACAGGATATAAGCTGTTCCAAGTAAAGCTGCCTTTTGCAATTGACTGGTGGTGATTTTGCCAATGCCAATGGTCTTCAAGTGGTGCTCCAGATGTTTGGGATTGCACCTAAGGTGCCTATAACTATTGGTACTATCTTTGCTTTCTTTTGCCACAGTCATTCTACTTCTATTTGCAGGTCTTTGTATTTTGTTATTTTCTGCAGTTCTTTCTCTTCTATTCTGCTGTCTCCAGGTATTGCAATGTCCACTATCCAGATTTTTTTGTCTTTCTTCTCAACAGTTGTTAAGTCTGGGGTTTTATATGGCAGGTGCTTGTCCCAGAGCACTTTAGCTTCTTCATTTTCTATTACTTGTCTGTTCTGTGGTCCCACCAGTTGTTGCTTGTAGGCAAATGGTATTTCTTGCAGATATTCCAATGCGCCATTGTGGCTACTTGGTCATGCTGTTTGTAGTCAGTCTGTGGAAACTTCTTGCAGCAGCTAACTAAGTGGTCCATTGTTCTTCGGTTTCTTTGCAGAGGCAGCATTTAATGTCTCTTGCTGTCTTCTCAGTTCTGGCTTTGTATGCATTTGCTCTTAAGGCTTGGTCTTGTGCAGCCAGAATTAGCCCCTCAGTTTCTTTCTTTAACTTTCCTGCTCTTAGCCATTTCCAGGTCTTGTTGTTATCTGCTTTGCCTGCTAGTTTTTTTTATGTACTGGCCATGCCTTGTCATATCTCTTTTCTATTCTTCATTTGGTCCTTCTTATAGAACAGTTTGGTTTCTTAGGTATCCAGTAAGAAGGAGAAGGAGAAGGAGGAGAAGAAGAAGAAGAAGAATCCCCATCTTACTATGTCAGCATCCTAGCCATACTATCTCTGAGATACTGTCAGTTAATAGAAACAATTTGGTTTACTGAGCTGTGGGTTCCTGACTGATTCTTCTCCCTGTTGCCATTCAGAGTCAATTCAGCTTGCTGTAAAGGTTTTCTTACAATGGCACTTTACACAGTTCATATGTGGGGGGGCGGGGGGGGGGGCTTACATGTGTGTGTGTGTGTGTGGGTACCTTTTACTACCACAGATGGGAAAGTATAACCAGTGGAAAGAAAAGTAGACTTTACAAAATCTTCCCATCCCAATTTCAAAGAAAATTAATAGGATATTATAACAACCGTGTACCTTGATATTAACAGCCCATTAATTAAGGTAAAAGAATCCCTATCTTAAATGGAAAACTGTGAAAAAGTATTGGATTCAGTTACATCTGTGCTGGTCTACCCTTGGTGCTCAAAGAATCTATTTTGGAAAAATAAAATCTATACTGACCTCAGATGTAGAGATTCAGGAGCATTCCTTTCTCAGGGCTGGAACATCCAATACTCTACTTGAGTAAAAAAATTGTTTCAAAGAGTGAAGCTGTAGCTGTGAAATGGTGTATTGCAATATTAATTTCAGATAATCCATTCCTTATAATTATAGACCATGTAGCTCTCTGTTAGCTCAACAGAATGTCCAGGTATAACAATGGATGCTAGACTTACAGATTTTTCAGTTCATGATGAAGCATAGAATAGGAAATTAACATAACAGTACCAATTTTCTGTCTTACTGGGTTAGAAAGTTCCGGGGGAATAAGGAAGACATTTCTTCAAGGGAAGGATATGCAAGTGATACCTGGATAGAAGTTCTGTGTTGGCAGAATTAGATCATTTGAAGACAATTACAGCTTTAAGAAAACTAGTATCATACATCAACCATGGTATCCTTGTGGACCACCTGCAAGGATGAAAAGTTGGAGGCACTGTTTTGCAATGATTTTGAGTGGATGGCTCAGTTGATGTGCGGTAGGAAGAGAAGTCAAAGTTATTGTTATGTTACTTTTCTATGGCACCTAGTTTTACCAATAGAAGAAAATATGCATAGCTCAGGGTTGAACTATAGAGTCCGTGGGGTTCTCTGAGCTTAGTTGTTTTCTTGCAGACATTTCATTACCCAACTAGATAACATCTTCAGCACTGGAAGGGAAACCCCACTCCCTTCTAGCACCAAAGATGTTACCTAGTCGCGTAATGCAAGAAAACAACCAAGCTCAGAGAACCCCAAGGACTCTACAGCATCTAGTTTTATTCCTCTGAAGTAGCATAAAAGTTCATAAAACAAACAAATAAAACAACAAATCAGTCAATCAAATAAAATATCAGGGAAAGCTAGCTTGCCCAAGGTGTGGAGAATAAAATACTGTATAAACTGAGGGGAAAGACAGAAAGAGGGGTAGCAAAAGAAGAGAGAGTGCTAGATATTTCAGTGTTGAATTCTGCTCTTCTCCATGGGCAGTAAAAGACCCTAGAAAGTTGGAGAATTGACTGGGGAAGTAAAGAAAACAACAACAATCCTGGCTTTCGTAATATGCACATTCTCCATTGGCTAAGATCAGTGCTGGATAATATTTAGTTCTCATCTATAGTATAAAAGTGATGTTGAATTAATTCTGCAAGGTCTCATCACTCATATTAAAAGCATGGAGCATAAATGAAAACTACATTCTCCGTCACTACCTTTTGAATTTTGCCTCTTTTTTTTCCTGTTTCATTATGTCAAAACATTTAAATATGACATTTATGATATGAAATATGAAAATATGATACAAATTGTATCCAATATTTTATAAATATAATCATGATTAGAATTATAGGACTATAGTCTTATAATCCCCGGGGCAGTATTTCAGGATCACAGAAGTGTTAATTTCTCATTCACCTCCTGTCAGAGATGAGCTCTACAGTTTTAAGAGGATTTCTAACATCAGATCCCCTTTTTGCCTACCTACCAGTTTCCATGACTGGACTTTTCTGAGGTCACGAAATCATCCCCCTGGAAACCCCCAACTGGCCTCATATGTAGAACAGTTCTAGAATTCATCTTGATTTATTCACTCCTATTGCAAGCAATGTACAGGAAGTTTTGTTTTTTAAAGGAGGAATAAGAATGAATTATGCTCTTCCTATAGTTCTGCAGTGGACTGCTCTGCCTGAAAGTGAACATTGAAACTAAGTCCCACTGAGTCCAGTGGGGGTTAAAGTACACAGGGATTAGATTGTAGGTCTGTGTTCCACAATGTGTGGAAGCATGTGTGAAGGGTCCATCTCTGAATCATTAAAAAAGTTTCACCGTGTGGGCATGGCTACTATGGGGGCTTCAGAAGCTGTTCCCCACTGTCTCCACAGGCATGTGTGTACATGTAGCTACTAGCTTCTGAAGAAGCTGTGTGAGCCTTGCAAAGTAAGTAGCAGCTTTAGTTTTTAAAGGGAGATATTTTGTATGCATTCTCCCCTGTATGGTGAAACACCTCTTTCTAAGTATTTGCACAGCTCTTTATACTGCACTGTAAGTGGCAAAAAGAAAACAATCACATATTTATGTTTTCTAGCTCTATTTTACAATTCATATGTTTAAATAAAGAGGCACTTGTTTATAAAAGTTATAATCTTCAAGGGCTCTTGCAGCAGCAATAACCATATAAGGTACTAATTCTTTATGCCTCCAATGAATTCATCCCTAACTCTTATAATTAAACAAATGAATAAAAAATTGGATCAACTGGAATTTCCTACATTTTTAATTAAACTACTAATCCCCTCTTTCTATTTATATTAGGAAACATTTCTCCTACATAGTATGTACATTTCCAGTAAGTAGGCAAACAATTTATAGGTATCTTATTTACACTGGGGTGATGTATCTTCTTATATAGTACACACGGACACTTTATACCCAGGGACTCTGCTGGGATACAAGGTGCCCTTGTCAGAATACCACACAGTACTCCTCCAATTAAAAATAAATATTCAAAACTGATTAAATATAATTACAGAACAAAAATTATGCAAGGGCCTGCTAGGTCATGGGCATAGGTTCTGTCACCAGTTTCAGTGGGTGAGCCTTTATTTTATTTTATTTATTTATTTGTCTAATTTATATAGCCACCCATCTCACAAAGCAAGCAACTCTGGGCGGTGTACAACAGAACTAAAACAATTAATAATACCTAAAGCCATTATCATTATTTTAAAAAAACATTAAAAACTATAAAAACAGAGCTAATACAGAAAAATAATAATAGATGGGGAGATGTTAATAATGATGGAGCCACCTCATAAGTTCACCCGTCCTCCAAGGACCCCTGGCCTGCTGACATAACCAGGTCTTGAGGGACCTTTGGAAGCTCAGAAGTGATGAGGCCAACCTCACCTCAGAAAAGAAAGAACTTTCTTTTTTTTTTTTAGCTTACAATTGGTGCCCCCCCCCCCCCCAAATGCAGTGCCTTCATGCAGTGCACAATTTGCATACCAGGTTGTGGCAGCCCTGTTTATAACATTTATATTCCAAATTTTCCCAGATCTCCATTAGACTATTTTCTCACAAGTAATGGGCTGTGTCATTCACATGGATAGGGCCAAGATTTTATGGTTCCACCCCCCTCCCCCCCGCTTTTTTAAAATGAAAAGGCAGTCTAGCTTGGACTGCTTAAAAAGAAGGGGAATTTGATCTCATTGTCCATGAGCTTCCAGTGAGTGACTGAATAAAGCTTTCTTCCTTCACCTGATTAGAGATAGTAGATTCATACATTGCACATTTAATTAAGAAACATTAACCTAAGCGCACAAGGGCAGGCCTATTAATGGAGCAATCCAGAACCTGAAGGGTAAGCAGTCTAATGATGAAGTATTAGCTTAGGTCACCAACATTCACGGCCACATAAAAGCCAGAGCACAGCTTTAGACTCACAACAGCCTTCTCAATAACCCTCTTTCACTTTTAGCTTCTTGTCTTTATTAAGGAAGACTTGTAAACATTCTGTCCAGAGTTCTTATGTAGAAGTTGAAGCATCTATACTTCCTTTTGTTATGACACATCTAGAACATAACTCTGAATTAACCTAGACAGCTGCTTTAGAGCTACCCACTGGTCCTTAAGCCAGCAGAAAAATATGCCAGCAGAAAATGTGCTGCCCCAATTCCTGACCCTTATTTTGCCACAGTAATTAGGCAAGAAACTGGTGCTGTCATTACTGTTTTAATGTGAGATGAGTTAAGGAAAGCAGGTGTATGGAATGCAGTAGAGAGCCAGGTTCTCAGGAAGGAGGGAGCGCATTCCAGGTGGAAAGGGGAGGAGACAAGAGCCAACACAGTCCAGAGCAGGAGCATGGGAAGAGGAAGAGACTGAAGATAGCCATTCCCTAGAATCTTCCAGGGTATATCCATTAGGTTAGTGTAGTACAGATTTAGTCTGGGAAGATTCTGTGTATATGGTGTAAGCAATAAAAGAACTGAACTTGGTTGGATTGTTTCCCTGTTGTTCTTGGGCTGGACCTGGCAGCAATTGCCAGATTTCTCCAGCTTTATTTCCTCTCCTACCAAACATGGCCTGCCAGGAGGAAAACCACTATCACTCTCCATAATATAGGGTGGAGCAGTACACTTGGAATGGGATATTGCCTGTCAAATTGCCTCTAACAGATAACAGATGCAGAGGTATTCCATGTCTGTGATCTATCAGTTGGACTATTTCTAAACATAGATTTAGTGCTCTTCTGACAGAGTTAAACCCATATGGGAAAGTAGCTGGACAGAGTTCAGGCATGGAGGACACTGCAGCATGAAGTGAAAGGAAGCAATGGATAAGGACTGACTGTCCTTAATTAGTGCTGCAAGGAAATGTCAGGTCTGGCAGTGAGTCCAGTACTGTCCCTGTGACCAGCAGCAGCCAGAATTAATCTGTGGATGGCCACACAGCTGGAACGAAGAAGGCAAAATGGTGCCCCCCCCCCCAGTACAGGTAGTCCTTGTTTAGCAACCACAATTGGGACTGGCAACTCAGTTGTTAAGCGAAGTGGTCACTAAGTGAAACCGCAACTGTATTTATGATCTTACTTCAGCTTTCCTTTGCTTTACAGACCTGTGAAGGTCATAAATGCAAGGACTGGTTGCAAAGTTACTTTTTCGTCATCAGCATAACTACAAACAGTCATTGTATGAGGCCGTTGCTGTACAAGAACTACTTGTAATTTAAAAAATAAAAACTCCTTGTTGGCAGAAGCAGCAGAGAATCTGTATTGCAATCAGTAGGGATAAAACCAGCAACAAACAGCTGGCAAAACTTGGTTCTCCTTCCCAGTTTAAAGTTACTTTTTGTGCAGCACAGCACTAACACTGCACAGAGCACTAAACTGAGTGCTAGTCCTGAATTTTAAGCCCAGGTTTAGCTCTCCTTAAGCCATGTTTAAAAAACAAAACTAGTGCTCTTTCAAAGGAATGTCTAATTCAGATTTATAAGGAGCGGCATAAGATCTGATAAGTGCTTTTTGGAAAGCACTGGTCAAGCATTACATAAGCAGATATCTCTATGTAAACTAGATATCCAGTCTCTCCTGTAACCCACACCAAAATGGTCATGGAAGGAAATTGCCTGTGACTAGAGAGGAGAGGGCCTTCAGCCTCTTTAAAGCAGCCAATGAGAGCTACATTTTTTATAACAGTGCTAGATTAAAAGCAATGCAACACTTGTGTCAGAAGAAGAAGAAATACACTACTTTAAAACTGGAAATATGACTTTAACTGTGGGCTGGGGTGAGACAAAGGCAATGTCATATGAACGTGGAAGCAAAAAGAAGTTATTGGGATATGTTTGTGCCACAGTTAGGGGAACGTGAGGATGACCCCACTGCCTGTAATCCTACAAATATCTCTAAGTATTAGCACTTTTTTAAAGTCTGATCTCTAAGTTGTATTTGATAAAAATGTGGCTTAACAAATTGAGTGTTCATTTTGATCCCTGCAATTCTTATCTAGTGCCATGCCAACTATATTCCTATAGCCAGAGCCCTCAGTACTTTATTCAATGCATGGTTACCTTCTTACCCAGAGACTTTTAAAACCATTTATTCCTTTGAAAAACTATCCATTGATTCTAACCTGATTTCATCCCTGATACAGCTGAGTTCACAAGCTTCTTAACTGCAAACGGAAAGTATGTAATAAAGACGGTTCAGTGCATAAGTAATTAACTCTGAGACAATGGCTGTAACAATTAAATAAGGGTCAGTTCAACATTGCTACCTAAGATCTAGAGCTAACTGTAATGGTTATTGGTCACTTGTATATCTATTTAGCCAAAACATTCTAGTTCATAAAAGGTTTAGTTCTAAGCACAAGTTTTTAGAGAGCAGTTTTGATGCAATAAATTTTTCCACCCCTCCATCAGCAATCGAGAAGCAAATTATTTTTGTGTTCTATATTTTCTGGCACAAGTAATAGGAAATAAGCAACAGACACAGGTTAAGTATTTGTCTTATTCTGCTGTACAGGCTACGTGTGTTGAGAGACAAATATAAGATTTTCTTTTTACTGTGTTATTATTTAAACATATTTCAACCTCCTACATAGACTTTCCATTTAAAGTTTTAGCATAAATCACCTTGCTACAGTTGGTAAATTTTAAGTTCTAAATGAAATAAAACTCTGCAATAAGTGTAATGTTACCTCATTTTATTTATTAGAAATCTCTATATTTTCCTTTCTCAGTCAAGCTTCCCTGTATCTGTGCAGATGCCATCATTTTATTTACTGTGCTTTTATAATGCCTAAAAATAGAATATGACACTGTTTCCTCAGTACAGTATTTCATTTTGTGCTTTATTTGGCAAACTCTCGTTTCCTTCTCTTACTCTTTTGCTTTCTAAAGATATTTAGAATTAATATTCTGGTCCATGTGCCAAAGATGGGCCAGCTAACCAATTTTTCTGTTATGTAAATTGAATGAACTCCTCTCCATGCTTGTTTGCTTGGGTATATGTAAAATAAACACATTAACCTGTTTGAATGTCAACACTTAGTTTTTCCTACATGAAGGAATGTAGGTATAGTCACTGAGCTAATTCTATTTCCCACTGAGAGTCTTGTGAGTTAATAATCTGATGAATTTGCCTATGTTAGAAGGTCTTTATTAAACATATAATTCACAATCTCTGCTGGCTTCAGTATAAATCTGGAGATCATATGTGGCATCATTGTGTGGGACTTCTTAGGAATAGAAGAAACCTAACATTACTGCATATTTAAGTCCTTTAATAAAGGTGTCATGAAGTAACAGCTTAAACCATTAATCAGCAGAAGTGTGACCACACACCTCATTGCAGTCTCTATGCTCTACTTTACAATTTGTATCCTACAAAACAATTAATTACCCTTCCTTTAACGGGTCTGCTGTACACATTAGCTGGGTTTACAACATGCTGTCTGGGAATTCTAATAGTCTGGAGGGTGTTCAGGTGGGGAAATGATATTACTTTGGACATCCTAGTCTTTAACCCAGGTTTCTGTGTCCAGGAACTCCTCCAATGGGTTCAATTGCTATTCCCGTAATTCTCGGTCACTATGGTCTGTGGTCATGCTGATAGGGAAATGTAGGAGTTACAGAAGGAAGGATCTGCTGCTAATCCCTAGCACAATTATTTAAAAGATTCTTGTAAAATCATACGAAATCTGTTAAACCCTGAAATGTTATAGAGAATGAATGAAGCCTGGCAATTGCTTTGCTCTCGAAAGCAGTTGCATTACTCTTGAAGACTGATTTTCCCCACTATGAGGTAATACTTTGAAAGACTATATCAATCAGTGGACCTAACTAGAAAATATTACAGTATTATGATATACATACATCTTTTAACCATGAATTGTGTTGAGTATATGTTTTCTATGACTGTAATATTTAACATCTGAGCAGTATAATTATCTGCTAGATTAAACTTTGAAATATTTCAGGGTTTGCTCAAAGGAGACAAAATAAAGAAACATAAGGTGAATAAATGTAGCACTTGGTACTGATGACAAACACACTTATTGGGCAGCACAGAAGTACATTAAATTAATAAATAAATTAGAGCTTACTTATTTTCAATCCACACTTGAAAAGTGTCCATGCTAAAAAAAAAAAAAAAAAAAGCAACATTCACCATCTGTCATGAACATCAGTCCAAAAGTTAACTGGGGTGTGTCCTTCTGCACAGCACTGCTCAGTATGGTTTAGCAATGTGACAATACATAGTGCCATGGAAACTTAAAAGCCCTTTGGATGGGATCACAACAGTTCTCTAGAGTGTCCTGCAATATATCAACAGCATATAGTGGTACCTCGGTTCACGAACTTAATTCGTTCCGCGACTCTGGTCGCGAAGCGAATTGGTCGTGAACCGAATCAAATTTTCCCATAAGGTTCAATGTAAATACGGTTAATCCGTTCTGACCTCTACGAATTTAGTCGCCAACCGATTTTTGATCACGTCCCGAATCAAATTTCCCTATAAGGTTCAATGTAATTACGGTTAATCCGTTCTGAACCATATGTTTTTTTTTTTTTTAAACCGCAAAAATATGACACAAAGTACAGTACGAAGAGAGAGAAAGCTAGCCTTGCTCGACGCGACTTCTGGCGTGGAGGACAGGAAGGCGGGTGGGGAGGCAGTTACTGCTTGGAGGGAGAGTCCCCCTCCCTACAGGAAGCCACGACCACGTGTCATGGGAGGGAAAATGGCCGCGGATCCTGTTCGTAACCCGATGCGGAGTTTGCGAACGGAGGCAAAATTTTGCGACTGGAGCTGTTCGTGAACCGAATTGTTCGTGAACAGAAGCGTTCGTGAACCGAGGTACCACTGTATTCTCAGAGTCAATCAATGTGCATCTTAAAAAACAAAGCCAACCACGTTCAGTTGTAGAACACAGAACTGATATGAAGCTTGCCATCAGAAAAGGACTGGGTTCACACACCAAGCTAAACTATATTTTGTTTAATAACTGAGGCCCCATTACACAATAAAACAAATCACATCATGGCTTAGTGCCATAATGGATTTAATCTATTTAATATGGAGCAACATTCGACATAATCACAATCAGATGTGATAGCTGATTTTCAGACTCATCTCTGTTTAGGTTAGGATTTGGGACTGACCTTCGTATAATTAATTTTCCATGGATTGACATTTCCCCATGAGCACCAAGTGCTGGATGGTCATGATCGCTGTGATAATAGGAGGACAAATAATTGAGATAAAACAAAGTTCTTCACTGTATCTGTGAAATATATATAAACGTAATATAAGCATTCAGTCCTATATACATCTATGGAGCTTACTGGAAATGAAAATTATTAGGGCTATGAACATTTAAAAAATGATTAGGAAGAAGTCATTTGGACCTTGTACAAACACAGCACCTTTCTACTATTCATTAAAGCAGACCTTCTTTCAGGCTTCTACACCAGCCTGAAAAAAATGTGGCTTCTGATCAATTGAGTTGACTCATTGAGACCAATGCAACTCTTGTAGCTGCATCTTTTTTTTCCCCCCAGGCTCATGCAGAAGCCAGGAAAAATAAAAACAAAACACCAGCTGCTTCAATGAATAGCAGAAAAGTGCTGTGCTTAACTTCCCAATCATTTTTGAAGCATGCCCAGCCACAGAATGAAATCGTTAAGGCTGAATGTCTTTAATTCAACTCCTAAAGCAGCCACAAACTTTTACCCCCCAGGTTTGCATGTATGCCCAAAAAAGACACGTACACTGCGTGCACAATTATTAGGCAAGTTGTATTTTTGAGGATGAATTTTATTATTGAACAACTACAGTGCTCTCGGTCAATCCAAAATGTTAATAAACCTCAAACCTGAATATTTAAGAAAGTAAAAGTGAGGTTTTGGCTTTCTTAGGAGCATATCTATGTGTGCACAATTATTGGGCAACTATTAGTGTACAGAATTATTATGCAACTAAATAAAAAACAAAAATTCCCCCATCTCACTCGTTTATTTTCATCTGTTAAAGTGAGAATAATAAACAAACAACTCAAAATTTACAAATAAACATTTCTGACATTTCAAACAAAAAATCAGTGACCAATATAGCCACCCTTCTTTGCAATAACAGTCATAAGCCTTCCATTCATGGAGTCTGTCAATTTCTTGATCTGTTGACAATCAACTTTTTGTGCAGCAGCAACCACAGCCTCCCAGACACTGTTCAGAGAAGTGTACTGTTTTCCTTCACCGTAAATCTCCCGTTTGAGAAGGGCCCACAAGTTCTCAATAGGGTTTAGGTCAGGTGAGGAAGGGGCCATGTCATTATTCTTTCATCTTTGAGGCCTTTACTGGCTAGCCATGCAGTGGAGTACTTCGATGCATGCGATGGAGCATTGTTCTGCATAAACATCATGGTCTTCTTGAAAGATGCAGACTTTTTCCTGTATCACTGCTTGAAGAAAGTGTCTTCTAAAAACTGGCAGTAGGTTTGGGAGTTGATTTTGAGTCCATCTTCAACCCGAAAAGTTCCAACTAGCTCATCTGTAATAATACCAGCCCATACCAGTACCCCACCTCCACCTTGCTGGCATCTGAGTCAAAGTGGAGCTCTGTGCCCGTTACTGATCCAGCCACGGGCCCATCCATCTAGTCCGTCAAGAGTCACTCTCATCTCATCAGTCCATAAAATCTTTGAAAAATCTGTCTTCAGATATTTCTTGGCCCAGTCTTGCCGTTTCAACTTATGTGTCTTGTTCAGTGGTGGTCACGTTTCAGCCTTCCTTACCTTGGCCATGTCTCTGAGCACTGAACACCTTGTACTTCTGGGCACTCCAGGTAGGTTGCAGTTCTGGAATATGACAGCACCAAAAGATAATGGGTTTCTGGTAGCTTCACGTTTGATTCTTCTCAAATCTTTGGCAGTTAATTTGCGTCTTTTTTTCTCAACATGTTTCTTGCGACCCTGTTGACTATTTGTAACAAAAGGTTTGATGGTTCTGTGGTCACACCCCAATATCTCAGCAATTTCAAGAGTGCTGCATCTTTCAGACTTTTTACAATTTTTGACTTTTCAGAGTCAGTTAAATCTCTTTTTTGGCCCATTTTGCCTGAGGAAAAGAAGCTGCCTAATAATTATGCACACCTTGATATAGGGTGTTGATCTCCTTTGGCCACACCCTCCCTCATTACACAAATACACATCACCTGATATGCTTATATCCAATAAGCATTCAGGTTTCTACAGCTTGGAGGTGGAAAATATGCATAAAAATGATGATATGGTCAAAATACTCACTTGCCTAGTAATTGTGCACACAGTGTAGGTTTTACAGCAAAGTGTTGGAATGTTTTCAAGGTCCAAAATGTTTCTTCCAGATCATTTCTGAAGCAAGGTCCATCCTAATAACCATGTTGTCAGTGAAGAAAATTGTAACTAAGCAGATCTAATATTAAATTTGACCCAAAAGTATATTAGACATTCTTGTTTCAATGTTGCTATTGTTATTTTAGGGTTTAACTTAATAAAGAATTCAAATAGCTTCATTTAATAATCTGCAGACCAATAACAAAGGCAGCCATCATGTGTATGTTTCTATGTTTAATATGCAGATACTTCATTGTAGATGAAGATAAGTTGTTTCCATTCCATTAAAATAAATCAGTTTGGAGCATTTGTTAGAAGTTACAGCAATGACTCCCCATGGTAAGTCATTGGCCATAATAGCACTCCAAACGTATTTGTCTCTAAACTAAATCTTCTGCTTTATTTTTCAAAATCATCTTGGAGAGGCTTAAAAAAAGAAAAGTGAAACTTAGGAAAAGTTTCTATTTTATTTTTCTTGTTTGAGCTTAATATTAAAGAAAATCAAAATAACTTCAAAATGACATCTGATTTGCTCAAATTGTGAGGCTACCAGCCAAGAAGAAAGAATTGGAATGACTAACAGAATCTCCTATAAAACTCAAGTATATGTACTATAAGTGAGTCACATCCTTTTCTCTGTATAGTTTTATTCCTGGGACTGTTATATATTTTTATAAACAACGCTTCTTAACAGAGCATCATTCTCCATTATATCAGCAAACTACCTTGGTAGAAATAAGCCCCGGTTGTGTGCCGCTGCCAATTGCTTAACAAACATATCCAGCTGTGTTTGCATAACACATTTAACTATGATGTACTTAATTAACAAATTTTCAGGATGTGACACATATAACCATAAATTAACTATACAGAGTGGGTTCCTATGACATGCTATGCTAAAATAATGGATGGCTAGTTTATGGTTTAGTATTCATGCAAACCCAGCCTAGCAGCTACCTTATTCTTTAACAATAGGGCCAGCTCCGGGAAAGCCGTTTTACGATTTGTTTGTAGTATGATCACAACTACAATCCTATGCTCACTTATGAGGAACTAAGGCTATCTGAACTTAAAGGATCTTATACATAAGTAATGCATGTTATTAATGTAATAATAATATGGGTATGCTATAACGTTTTTTAAAAATAAGTTTCCATCATTAACACAATAACTCTTAATTTTGAGCTGGAAAATGTGCTGCTCATGAGAAAATTTGTAATTTTATCTTTATTCTAAGTGCAATTGATTTCACTAACATTTGCTGAAATGTAACCACCCAGAGTCTCTGGGAGTCAGGTGGCATACAATTTAATTAATAATAGTAACGTGCTTCACGAGCATAATTCTAGGTATGCTTCCATAGAGACGTGTTTCACTAAACAAAGTAAGATTTACTTTGGTATAAACGTGTACATAGCTGTAATATTCAAAATTAAGATCCTGGAACGAGGGCTATTTTCTTTAACCACAAGTTATTTAGCGGGTCAATGAAACTAAAATCCCAGCTAACTGGATGGGTTCAAAAATGCCCGCGATCTGACGATGGTTCCTCATTGCATTCTTATGTGACGTCCGTACAGAAGAAGAGGTGGCAATTCTTAGTAGAAGTCAATGAATGAGATTAACTTCAGAATTCCAACTCCACAACCGGATTGGAGATCGCACTTTAGGAATCACGAACTTTACGCTCCGCTTTACGGCCAGCCTTGAGGACCAGACCTAAGGCAATTCGGTACTCGGAGCGCACTGCTTACGAACTATACCAACTACTCGGTTTCCTCCAGAGATTACTGTACTCCCTGGCAATACTGTAACGTAAAGAAGCGGTGCAAAAGTGCAACTTCCTCAATTCCCTCTCTGTCATTTTGCGACACTTAAAATGGCTGCCTCCGTGAGATTAGCGTGCCGCTTCAGTGCCGGGACGGCTACTTAGAGTAGAGTTTCCACCCGCCGACTTCAAGGAGTTTATGAAGCGGTAGTAGCCGTAACTAGTCTGCTCTGTGGTAGACGGAGAAGATTCCAAGAAGGAGCGGGCGGAACGTGAGGCACGCATAAATATGAGAGGTAGAGTGGAGAAAAGCAGGAACTAGTAGGAGGTTGGAGTAGGACTTGATACTCTGAAAGTGTAGGCAGAGGGCGGATGATCAAAACTGTAGCGGGTCCTGCCTGTGCATTGTACAGGTACAATTTGGAGACAGCCAGGTGGCAGCAAGGGCCGCATTGGTGACTTTGGCTTCTTGGAAGTGATGATGCGCCCCGTGTTGCTGTCGCCTTGTGCTAAAAGTTGCTCCCGGATACTTGCCCGCTTCTGGGCCGAAGGAGGGGGAAAGCCCGGGCGGCGGCAACGCCTCTTCTCTGCCTCTCCGTCGCCTTCTTCGGCTTCCCATTGGAGCAAAGTGGTTTCGGAGGCCGAGAAGATTGTGGGCTACCCGACCTCTTTCATGAGCCTCCGGTGCCTCTTGAGCGACGAGCTGAGCAACATCGCCATGCAGGTGCGCAAATTGGTGGGAACCAAGCACCCGTTGCTTGATACGGCCAGGTAAGCCTTCATCCGGCCCTTGTTGGCCAGTACTTTTCTGGTAAGCTGTTGAAATCTTGTCAGCCCTTCTGATTAAATCCAAGTGCTCATATTCCCCCCTCCGACTTCTATTAACACTTCAACTATTAACACTGCCTTGCCATAATTAGAACTCTTCTGATGTCACGAAGCTCCTTGTATTTCTTTTGCTGAATATATGGTATTTCCTTGTTTAGAGTCTGAGTATTGGTCTACATGTCTTGTCTGAGTAAACACTGGCTGCCTGAAGTCTTTTTAAACTAGAATTGCCTGGAATTAACTCTAGAGCAGGTGCTATGTTGCTTCTGAATTTCATGCATGTTTTAAAGCAGTGAGCTTTAAGGTATGCTAAATTCTGAATAATGTTGCAGTCTGGTGTAGAGGCCCATAGGGAATTAGTTTCCTCAAGATATTTCTGCTAGAGATTTTTTTCGGTATTCGTAAGAACTGATTTTTGTATGCTAGATATTATCAGTATAATTTGAATAATTTTGTTGCTGCTATTATTGTGGAGTTGCAAAAATAAAAAAGATGTTCACTTGTAAAGAAGTGGTGAGGAGAGTAGGCACCATATGCTTTTTTGACCATTGGAACTGCACTGTGATAACATACTGTTAGTTTGTATGCAGTATATTACTTGCTTTGACTCATCTTTTCTACCTTTCTGTTTATTCCTTTGTGTGATAGATGGGTTCATGTTTTCCTTTTATTTACAATGGATTTCTAAAATGTTGAGATACAATTAAGTGTTTGGGACAACTATTTTCCAAAGATCTGTATGATATGAGCAACATCATAAAGGAATTAATGTACGATATAATGAATCAGTAACAAATATAGGAATTAAGTACAGTGGTTTCTGAAGGATGGGGAAAAATACCACTCCATTCCCAAGTTGAGGCAGGTAAAAACATTTTATAAGGCTATTTTGAAATTATTGGTGTGCCAAACATATTTTGAGTTTTTATAGACTTCAATGGCACTTCTAAACACTCGCATTAATTTCTCAGGAAGAATCATGAGACAATATCCAAAGTGCTTCACTTCAGTGAACTCCTAGTACATTCTAAGGAACTTGATTCAAGTTTGAAGATATATCACTGAAAAGTAAAAGTATTTGGTGATGCTCAGTAATTTCTTAATGTGACAATTTTGAAAAAATGTTTTATTTCATTCACTAGAATTGATTAAAAGATAGCTGATGACCCCGTGAATTTTTCTTTCTATTCCTTAGCTCAGTGTTGTTCAAACTTGGCCACTTCAAGACGAGTGGACTTCAACTCCCAGAATTCCCTAGTCAGCATGGCTGGCTGGGGAATTCTGGGAGTTGAAGTCCACTCGTCTTAAAGTGGCCAAGTTTGGACAACACTGCCTTAGCTTATCTCTCCTTTTCTCAATTAAAATGGGTACATACATAAGCACCACAGAATTCATGGTTGGTCATTTCTTCCATTGTATTATCTTATGTGGAGGAGTGTAAATAGAGTTCTTAGCCAGTAATGATTAAGGTCTAGCCATACAGATAATTTCAGGTTCTAATAAAGTAAAACAAAATAGCTGATAAAATTAAGAAAATGTAAGCAGGTACCGGAGGGTGCTAATAGTAAAGTGTTTGCTCCTCCCCCAATGGATACATATAGGAATGTTGATTTATATTCTGACTTGATTGTGTTTTCTTCATTGTTTTGCAGTTCTCCCATGTTCTTTGGCAGGAGATGTTAGATGATCTAGTATGGTTTTACATACCTCTACCTCTTAATTGTGGACTATGTTTCAGTGATTGATACAATTGACTAGGGTCCTTAAAGTTCTTCATAAAATAAGTTTTCATTTTATTTCACAATTATTTCATTTTATAAAGACAATTATTGATGCCTTACACTTTCTTTAAAATTTAAAATGTAAGGTGTGTAAGAATTAGTTTGAACTGCCTTCAATTCTTTAAATGTTTCTTCTAAATATCTGTTTACTATTATCAGATTTATTTGGACATATAAGGTAATCAAATTCAGAGCAGACCTATTATTAATTTGTCTTTAAAAGTTAACTCCAAATTTTCTATGGTGAATAGTGGCTGTGTTGGATTATTGTAATTATTATGATATACATATTTGGTATTTAGTCCTACTGTGGATGTTTTAACCCTTTTACCTTGTTTTTGTTTGCTATCATTATTGTAAATGGCCAAGAGTCTGGTGTTTGTGGCAGGTTTAAATACTGTCAACTAGCAGGAGGTGTGAGAAAAGTGCCAAGATGGAACTGGCCAATGTTGATGGACTACTCAAGCCTTGTTGGAAGATATAAAAATGTATAGGAATTCTTCTGGAACTCAAATGTAGCCTGGCCAACTAGAATTGGGTAGGTATGCATGGGCATACAATTTTTAGTTCAGGCTATAAAAAAAAATTGTGGTTCTTTTTATCTAGTGATTCAGACACATAAAAATAGCAAGTAGCCTGGGAGGTGCTTTCTGACCCTGAATATAGCACTTTCAGTATATGCCTGTATCTCACCAGGTGGCTTCTCCTGATCCCTTTTGTTGCTGAGCAAAAGTCTATCTCACCTTGGGTGGTTCTTGTATAGTTATTTGCTGAAATCCCACACAGCAATCTCAGAGTTCTATATACCATATTTTTCTGACTATAAGACGATACTTTTTTCTAAAATCCTTACGCTAAAAATTGAAGGGCGTATTATGCAAGGAAGTAAGCCGAGGAGAGAACCGTGCGGTTGCAAAACTGCCCATACTTTGTCTCTGCAAACAGGCTTCCTCCTATTGCTAGCCTCCAATCACAAGTGAAATAGCTTGACTCTGCAAACAGGCTTCCTCCAATCACGAGCCTTATGTAACTGATGTCAGCTGATGCTGAACAAACCAATTGGAGAAAGTCTGTTTGCAGAGACAAGCTACCAACAGTTTCACTCGTGCTTGAATGTAATCAGTTATGCAAAAGAGCATGGAAATAGAGCTGCAGAGAGACGGTTTGGACCTCCTCCCACCGAGTGTATCAGGTAAATGTTACCTAATTACTAAATAAAAATGTGTTCTGCACTATCTTTAAAATATTGATTTCTTAATTTTGGGTTGGAAAAGTGGGGGTCGTCTTGTACATGGGGACATCTTATTGATGAAAAAATACGGTAGGTGCTCTGTAGCGTTGGCCCTCTTTCATTCCCTGTCTATGACTGTCTTCCAAAACAGAAGAGGCAGGGAGCAGAAGATTTGTAACTCAGCCTATCAAGATGCTTGGGATGGACTATACTGGGTTTGTTTATACGACTGCTATTCATAGAATACAGCAACTATTATATCAACATACAACAGTGTATTTTTTTACCATCCCAATTTATGTATAGGACTGAAGAGCCACCAGAGAGAATATTTATGTATGTTGTAAAATGTGTCTGAAATCCATGTCAAGAATACGTTCAACTGATGCCATAACTCACTTGTCCTAAAGATTCTTCTACCTTCTGAGCATTATTTAGTTGGATTTCACTTGTTATTTTAATGCATAAGTATATTTTGCTTTGTGTGGTGATTGTGAATGAAATATTATTTTATACATTGACACTATAGTAATATTCATAGATCCTAACTTTCTGAGTCTTGCAACAGATTTGTTTCAGAACATGGTTTTCTAGGGTCACAACATTTCATTTGGTAACCATATTGATATAGCCATTGGCTGGGCCAACTCAGATTTAATTTGATAGTTAGATGGTTAAACCTAGAGAATTCCAGATCTCTAAACTTGGTTCTTAAGCTAGACGAACATTCTTATGTGTTGTCTAATTTTGTCTTGCATTTCATTCCTATCCTAGAGATTTTTCAGATTTAACAAAGTTGATTGAAATTTTGCAGTTGTTTTCTTATGATAGCTATGTGGGGAGTTTCAGGCATATAGCTTAAGACAGCTGGCAGATACTAGATTTTAGTAATAAGGCAGTTTTTATATTTTAAACTTTTCCCTAGCATTTGTAATAAACTTAAAATTTGCTTTTCTTTGTGGTCCCTCCTCAAAACTGGTGCCCTTGGCTAGTTCAGTCTGTTCCAAAGATCTTCTCATATTTACAAAGAGATTTGGTATATTCAGTGACTCACGTGGGAGTTAGAAGGCAAGCATATACTGGTACACTTGAGAAAACCTATTAAAACTACTTTCCTCAAAGTAAGATGGCCTTCTGTAATGCCAAGTGAGGAATAGAAGGGGAGGAATGGCAGGCTCAAATGAACAAAGCCAGCAAAATATTTACAAAGAATACAGCCACTCCTAGTTTAGCGACCATTTGCAAATATGATGGTAATAATAAAAATTCTGTCTAATGTGTGCATTTATGCCCAAATTTCTGCGCCTGACAATGCATGCCAGAGTGAGAGCAATGTTGGCATATCTGCATGAGAGAACTTTATCTGAAAGAGATGGCAGTAAGAAGCAATCTTCTCCGTGTCTCTTGCTCTCCAGTCTTAGTGACCATTTCACTTAGTGACCAT
The DNA here is from genome assembly GCA_030867105.1 of Liasis olivaceus. Lineage (NCBI taxonomy): Eukaryota > Metazoa > Chordata > Lepidosauria > Squamata > Pythonidae > Liasis > Liasis olivaceus. The sequence continues at coordinate 231,353,935 of CM061349.1, read as the reverse complement.
TTCGCTTCCAATTTAAGGAACGGATTGCAGTCGCCAAACAAGGAGAGGGTATATACCAAATACTGAGGCTTCATGAAAAATTAGAAAAGGGAAATTTTGAAAAGAAAAAATCTATAAGGTGATGGTAGGAAATAAAGGGCAAACTAGAATAGACAGAACCAAAATGACAGAAGATTTTAATTCAGAATGAATGTTTAGTTTCAGTTATTGGAGGGAAACTATAGGATTTCAGAACTATTAATGTTATATTTGCTTAAGGTGTCATTTTCTTTAAACCAACAGGCCTAAACTTTCTATTTACCACCTGGAGTCTGTTGTAATTGAGTCAGGAATATTCCTTATCGATTCTGCAGTCAGTAGAGAAACCATGTATTCCTTCTAGCACCTAAAGGCTCATGTCCTTGCTTCCCCCCCCCCTTTGATTCTGGTATAGAATGAATATTACATCTTGTACATGAATCAGATTAACACAGTTACACACACACACAACCAATCTAAGGATATATGCAAGATATTTGAACCAGTAATGTTTCAAAATTATTAGAAAATATACTTCCGTACTCAGATGAAATGTTATGAATGGATGGAGCAGTCTCATGCTGCTGCTTCCTTTTCCTCAGTCCTTCCTTATATTCATACACCTTTCTTTGGAGCCATTTATAAATCATTTTCTACTCAAGTAGACTTTCTGCATGGTCAGGTTTTTAAAACTTGAACTACCGTTTTCTTTTACAAGTTTGCAGCCCTGTTGTAGTTATGTTAAGGACTGAGGTAGTGGTCCTTTTATTTATTTACAGTGCTTATAATCCACCCAAATCCTGGAGGCCTCTAGGTGGCATACAGCAATTCACAAAATAAAATGCATAATCATAAACTCTAAAAAAATAATATAGAGGATGAATGCCCCATTGTGAGAGTCAGAACAAGAGGGGTTAAGAGCAACGAGGAACAGATAAGAGGATGAGACTGAACCCTCCCTAAAGAATGCAAGGGAGGTTGGGAGGGTGACCCTGGAATTTGCTCTCACTCTGAGAAGATTTCTGTAACGGGAGTAAAGCCATTAAACTTTGCTGGATTGAATCTGTACTGTCTCCTGGAGTTTCCTGGGCTAATCTTGACACCCATTCAAGGCTTCTAGGAGCCAAAGGCTTGCTGAAATAATACCGCTTTGGTTTTTTGATGGAATATCAACAAGGAATGGCTGTACATATCTCCAGGGAGAGGGAGTTCCATATAATGGGACCTGTCACAGAGAATGCTTGTCATTTAGCCCATACTCCACAAACCTTACAAGGTGGAAGGGACTTTCAGCAGGTCCTCTTTAGATGACCCGATAACTATGCTAGCAGATTGAATCCTGATATATCATGTCTTTATAGGGCTTTAAATGACCAACACTTTGCCAGTAAGCTTTCAGACCTAATTCAACCAGTACAGCAACTTTAGTGTAGGTGCTATTTTACACTGGTGGGTTGTCCTACTAGTAGTCTCACCACCACACTTTGTACCAGCTGTAGCTTCTGGAGTATCTCCAAAGGCATACCTACATAAAATGTGCTGCATTGGGTGATGATCAAGGCATGAATATGGGCAGGGCATCCTAGTCCATGTAGAGTGACACACCAGAAAAAGCCTCTTGTTAAAAAGCAAGTGCATAGAGGATTGGCAAGAAAATCTAACCCAGAATACATGATGCTCTGCTTATATATTGGACCTTTTAATTTCATTCTTTCTTCTCTGTGAAATATCTGTGTTACCACCAGATATGTCCATACCTTCCAAAGTGAGAAAGGCCTTGAGTACTGGAGATTGCATATGGATACACAACCTTTATTTCTAGTAGAAAAGACTGAAACTCTTTGGCTTGCAAATGGGATAATTGGTACAGAAAGCTGTTTAAATCTTGGCCTTACTTTCCTCATAAATACTGAATTGCTAACAATAAGGCAAATACTGTTCCCTGTTAATGTTAACATTACGAAAATTATTTCAAAGAGATGCAAGTATGAATTGTACTTAAGCTTACTATGATACTTGTATATAACTAAGCATGCCTTTTGTCATAATATATATTATTCATGAATTTTACTATTGCTAGTACTGTAACTACTACTATTGATGATAAATCTTCCAGGAACTCAAAACAACATATGTAGCACTCCCATTTCTCATCCCTTCCCCCCCCACAACAACTCTGTGAATTGGGCTGAGAGATAATGATTGGCCACAATCACCTAGCAAGCATCTATGGCAGAGGATGTACTTGCAGCTAGTTTTCTGTGGTTCAGGTCCAACATCTTAACCATTCTATCACATATTTGGGCATTATGAAAATAATTTATCTAGGATAATTCAAGTATGATTTTTTTTTTAACTTGGGAAAATTTTTTAATGCATTTCTTTGAGGATAATGTATCTGAGGCAATGTGTGCTGGCAGTTATTTCACACATTTTCTGCTTGTGATCCTGTTCTCTGCCATCCCTTCTATCTCTTCATCATTTTCTTTGTCTGATTGGAATATAAAGGGTTATAGGACTCTTCCAAAAGTCAATAAAGGGCAGGCCATATGTGAATATTTCCATGGAGAAGGTCTTTTATTTAATAGTTCTCAACAGGAGAGTATGGATCAGGCCTCCGGTGCCAGTCTTGGGTGTTAGTATTCATTAATTTAGTCTGTTTGCAAAAGAATCATGTTTTTTTATTTGCTCTGTTGTGTCATATTGTCCATCTATTTTATTATTTTAATGTATTATAACTTTATTTATAACGTTTATATAGCTGCCCATCTTAAAACCAACTCTGGGCATCTTACATCCAATGAAATAATATATACCATCATAAAACAATGATAACATTGAAAACCAGTTACAGGTAGTCCTCAATTTATGACCATTCATTCAGCAACCATTTGAAGTTATGACGGTGCTAAAAAAAAGAGATGTGATTGTGATCTGGGTGCTTGGCAACCCATCTACACTTATGACTGGTTACCACGAGCCCCGTGATCACATGATTTCCATTTGCAACCTACCATGCTGCTTCCCCAAAAAGTCAAAAGGGAAGCCGGCAGGGAAGATTGCAAGTCACTGAAATAAGTCTCCCCCACCTGCGCACCCTCCCCCAGCCCCTCTGCGCTCGTGCTGCACTGGCCACTCACACACCCCTGTGCACCCGACCCATGCTGCGCCCCATTCCCCATCCCCAACCTAACCCCACTTACCCTCTCCAACTTGCACGGTGCCTTTTGCGCACCCTCCCTGACCTGCACCACACCCCCACACATCCTCCCCAACCCACACCACACCCCCACAAACCCTCCTCGATCTGCATGGTGCCTCCTGCACACCCTCCCCAACTTGCACAGTGCCTCTCTCACACCCTTGCCTACCCTCCCCGACCCACACCACACCTCCATGCACCCTTCGCTCCCTCCCCCACCTGACAGCAGCCACTTACCTGATTGCAGGCCTTGGACTTGCAATGTTCTGCCAGCTTCCCCATTGACTTTGGTTGTGGGAAGCTGGCAGGAAGTTGCATTGCCTAATGACTGTGGGATTCAGTTAATGACAGCAACCAGGACTGTGGGGATTGTCGCTAAGCAATACGGTCGCTTAGCGATGGAAATTCCAGTCCCAACTGCTGTCATAAGTCAAGGACTACCTATATATTGCTACTTCAGCTGATTCCTGTGAAGCTGTCTTGGGAAGATGAGATGAAGTTTTGCTAAATAATGCAAATAATTTCTTGACAAATACAGTTGCTGTTGCAAGCAAAGGCGGAAAATAATAGTTTCATATCAGATCTAGAATCTGAAATGGTTTGAGTTTGTAGTTTTGGTAGATGAACAGACTGTGATTGTGCACAATTTAGTTTCATGTTCACATGTAAATATTTTCTTTAAGATTTTCTTTAGGAGAATGCAGCCTTCAAGGAAAGGGGAGGGAGGGAAAAGAAGCGGTAATGCAATTTTGAGGCTCATTGCATTGTTCACGTAATAGGAAATCTGGGTTTGGTATTAAGTCTGAAAGGGACTAATCTATCAGTTCTCATTTCAGAACTTTAAGTGCTCCATACAGGTTTTTATAGCTCTTCTGACAAATATTCACTCCTTTCTCTTAAAATACTGTATTGTGAAAATGTGGATGTCAGAAGTAATTTAACAAAGGATAGTTAATTAACAAAAGATACATAGGAAACAAAATGTATATTGAGAGAATAAAATTTTAATAACATTTGACTACAGTAGTAGGTTCTGTGGCTAGTATACCTGGATTGTTAAATAATTAAAGTATACAGTACTATAATACTGAAGTTTTTATTGACATGCTGGCAAAGAAACACAGGCATTCTTTTTGCCATCTGTTTATAATGCTATATAAAGAAAATGATGCTGGTTGCTGTGGAAACGAACATTTCCAAAACCACAAGTTGCTTAAATGTTTCACCTTTTGAAATCTTGAGCTCTCTCAGGAATGAACACATCCATGGGAAACATATCAGAATTTTTCAAGTTACTTTTCCACAAATTATTAACTATAAAGGGTTCAATATATACATTTTGTAAAAAATGAAAACTTTGTTCACAGTTAATAGATGCTTGATATTGTGGAAACTGATACTTTAGTTACTAAAACTGTCATCTGCTTTTGTGTGTGACAATATTATATGGATGACGAGATTGTGCAACAGACTGAGAGTATCATAATGTAGGTTTTAAAAATTGAAATGGTGTATAGGTGCTTCTTCTGGACCTGTTTATCTTATTTCTTGTCTTTGGGCTCCTTCAATAAGTATCATGTTTGTGCTCCTAATTTATTTTCCCCTGCCAACCCAGTTTATAATATAAGAAGGGGAAATGGTTGAAAATGTTATTTAATTTTTGGAAACTATCAGGTGAAACTCAGGTGTAGTAAAGTCTCACCGTTTGGTATTTCCTAGTGAGATGTCTTAAGTGACAGAAGTATTAATTGACCAATTTCTAAAGCCACCACTGAAAACTTCTGAAAGACACAACTGCTTTAACAGAGCAAAAAGTGATGCTTTATGTGTGCTAATGCAAATTGTGGAGCATCTCTTTCAAATGCTTTGCACAGCTCTAATATCTAGTAGGGCTGTCTAGAGATCCAGGTTCAGAAGGTGAAATGTGGTTTGGGGTGTATGTGGATATACACATGGCACCTGTTGGAAACCTTCAAGTAGCTGCATCTTTTACTAGGCTCATGCAGCTTCCCTCCACAGCTTATGTACAATCATTGGGAAAACACGTTTGGGGTAAGGGGCTCCTGACAGTTGTGGTATGTACATTTATATATGGTCCAAATAATCTCAATTCAACCATGGTTTTCTCAGTCTTCTCTTTCCTTTCAATCTATTTGCTCTTCCGTCATATATTTGTTTTGCAACTTCTAGTTTATTCTTTCTACATAACCAACTTATATCAGTGTACTTCTTTCACACTGTTCACTCACTTTTGTGTTCAGTCCGCAGGCATTTAGCATCCATTCTTTATTTTGGAGGGGGGAATAACTTTATTAATTTTTTAAACAAGAAAGATAAAAACTAACAAGAAGTAATGTTTAAGATAAAAGAAAGAAAACATTCATTCATTATTGATCCTTTCTTTTCATGTTTTTTCTATACACTTAAGTACTTTATTCCCGTGTTCAATTTTTTTATGTCTCTCTTGACTCTCAACTCTCACTTATATCTGACAAAGAGGGTAGAAGTATACTCTTATATTGAGCCATTTTCACATTTTTCAATATTCATTCTTTACAACAGACCATGTACTTACTGTGTATCATTCTACCAGCATTTGCATGTCTTAAAACTTCATTTTTAATGCATGTTCTATTAAGGTACATACATTTATTTATCTCCTCTAATTTTTTTTGAGATGCATACTGTCTCACCCGTTGGGGGGAGATGGGTGGCATACAAATTTAATAAATAAACAATAAACAAATAAACAAATAAATACTGTATATAAGTTGCAATTATTCACTTTATTTGCTTGTCACATGGAGCAAAAATTTAAGATGTCCTGTAAATGCTGCCATCAAAGCTACATTGTATTTTTGCAGTTTGGACATGAATTGCTCATTGTTTCAATTTCTTCCCTGACTTCTTCTAAAAATTTTAAAAAGTATAAGTATTTAATCTTGTACTATTATAAACAAAGAATGTACATTGCCATTTTGTCTACATTGCTTTGTCTGATGAGGTATAGGTACGATTGCTAAAATGTAATTGTTGAATGGTCATTATAAAAATCATCCTCCAAATCCTAAATGTTTGTTCCTCTTTTTGCCAAAAATATTTCAATAAATAGAAACCATTGAAATTACAGGTTTATGTCTTATCTCTACTGAGAAGTGAAATAGCTGAGCATTGGAAGTTGAAGTCTGCAGAGCTTTCATAGGAATACTTATGTTTGGTTGATTTATTCTTTTAAACAGATGGACAGTAGTAGGAGGTGTAATTCTTTCAGCATAAAAAATTATTATCCAGTGTTACTGCTTGTGTGGGTGGTGCGAGTCTTTGTATCAGCACACTTGAATAGTGTGCTTGTTTCTGAGCTAGGCTTCCCTCTACATAGCTAGTCAAGAACATTAAAAAAGAGTTCTGCATTTACATCTATCAATTTGTTAATTTTTAAAACTTGTTTTTGTCACAAGAATAGCATTGAGAATAATTGTGTTTTCCCTCCTATTGTTTCATTGCTCTGTAAGCCTGGAATTGCAGTGGATGGTTGCACTGATCTAATTCTATTTAGCTTGAAGGCATAGTGTTTAATAATAATAAGGTGGACAAACTGGAACAAGCTACATTATAATCTTAAGAGTTTATATTTACACTTGTGGTAATATTTTGTCCAAGATTTTAAAAAGGAATCTGACTCTGACATTAAGGGGTGTGTGTGTGTGTGTGTGTGTGTGTGTGCCCAGTTCCACTTGTGCTGCTTCCAGCTGCTTTTTCCCCTAGAGGAACCTGTCTTCTGCTACATACCCATCAAGAATAATTGCACCATCTGGAAGACATTTATGTACCTTTGACTTGGGTAGAATATCTCTAGGGACATGGATTCAGGTAGAATGTGAATATGACCCCTGAAGCCATTTCAGGTGATTGCCGTAGCTTCTGGTTACTAAAGGAGGATTACCTTAGGGTTTATTTGTTTCAAATCTCATGCAATTTACTTTAGTGAAGACTGAGTCCATGTCTCTAATATAAGTCTATTCATAACTGGATGGATAGAAAAAAAAGTTTAATTCTTAGCTCACAATTTGGAAAGGAAAAATAAATAATCTTAGGGAACACTGGATGGCACAGATCATATGAATGGATGCTATATGAATTTGTGCCTATGTTCTTGCTTAATAGCATCCGCTATTTCCCTGTATAGAGCTGCTATGAATTAGCAACTGTTTTTCTCATTAGAATGAAGTATTTCACAGGTTGGTGCTTCTTCACTGTCTCTATATTCTATTTTTACGTATTTTCTGTCATATGGTAATAGACTTCATTTACATTTTCATTCAACCTCAGTGAAGATGGATGTGTAGACAGAACTTTTCTTCTAACTTTAGAATTTTGAGCATCTAGTTTGAATGCTGATTTCATTTAAATCAGTTAAACAACTTGCAAAATACCTTCAGGGTTAACTGCTTAACCATACAATCTCTTATGCTATAGTATATTAATTTTATTTGCATTTATACACCCTTCTCTATACATGCTTTTTGAAATGAACCTTCCCCTTGAATATGCATCTAATATAGAAACTGTTGCTCTAGAAATTTTACAACAGTGAGAAATACTACATACAAATACGATGAGTCAAATATCAAATATATATTATGAAGTTCTAATAAACAGAATCCAATGTGAGAAATACCTATTGGTTTTCCAGAACCACATTGTGTACAGTTTTCTTTTTTCAATTTAAAAACAACCACATTTGCAGCATCTGGCTACTGCTTAACATTATGAAAAATAAAAGATTTCCAAAGTTCATGTAGTATTCTTAACAACAATCAAAATGATTTGTCATTGCCTTCTTCTGGGAGTTTTGTGTGTTTGATTTTCCAATCTAGCCTACAGCCCTGAGACTCCCTGATGGTCTCCCATTCAAGTACTAACCAGGTCTGACCCTGATTAGCTTTTTGGAGATCTAGGTTATGCTACTTTTATTGTACTGTGGCAGCATCATAGTGAACAGTAATATTTTCTGTAGTTCACAGAAAGGAGTTGGTTTTGCATAGCTCCTTCAGAGTTCAACCCCAAATGCTTAGTACTGTCTGAATGCATACTTTCCAGGAAGTCCCAGTATTAATTGTATGCATGTGATTATTAATGGCTAGAAATTTAAAATGTGGAGGGTAATGTTGAAGCAATCCCAAAATAAAACCAGTCTAGATAGGCTCCCGCCATCCCCACTGGGCCCTTGTTGAAGTAGGAAAGGGATGTATAACCATTTGGAATTTTGAGAGCATATTATTTGTGGTGGATATGGCCAGTCACAAAACACCAATTTATCAGAAGACACACTGGTAAGCTTGCTCCCCGCCATCCACTTTAATATTTCAGGTTGTTCTCTACCATCTCAGCTTGCCTTATTCCTTTTTTCAGGGAGATATATATACGTCCAATAAAGCACTGAGATTCAGTCTTGTGTCATTTTGACTTTGTACAAATGCCTCTGGAGTGTATGGAGTGACAAGAAGCATTCTTGGAAGTAACAATTCAGCTTGAGGCTGGTACTTAGCTTTGTGCACACCAATTTTCAATTTAGTTTAATTTTTAAACATTCTTTCAATTAAGAAAAAGTAGGACATGGAATAAAGGGAGGTTTCTGTTGGCACATTGTTGCCCAGGTTTTAAAGCTCTGAATTCTGAAATGCTCAGCTAGAATTGTCAGTAGACACAATAATTGAGAATTCTGTGACTAGTGGTCCTGGCAAACTGAAGGGTGTCAGGATGGGGAATGTTGATGTATAAGCACAACTTTGGGTTTGATCTGGTTGAGAAAGTGGCCTGAATCATGGTTTAAAATATCTTTACATGATCAGAAATAACCATTGTTGAGCATATTCAAAATAATCTGCTCAGTATTTAAATGGTTATTCAAATTGGATTTATAACTCATTGAAGTCCACCTTTCGGAATATTATATGTACAATGAGTGCTTGTTGTTGTATGAAGCTAACACATTTGATCAAAAATAAATTTAGGAGAATTCTGTGTATTGTTTAGACTTATTTTATTCTTTTTCCTCTTTGCTAGGGGCTTTGTGTCTGATAGCAGAAACAATTTGCAGATGAGAGGCCTGGTGATTTTACTTGTGTCTAAGGCTGCTGGCCCCAACTTATCAACAGAAAGCTCCATTCAGAATGACATTGTCAGTGGGATATATTCCAGGCAAGTATTTGGATAATCTAAAAGAACATATAAATTGTCATCTTTATGTTAATATATATTTACTTTAAATAATATGTATGGTAACTTTTTGTGACTTCACTTAAAAAAACACATTAAAATAATTTATGGGGAAAAAACATTGCTTTCCATCAATTTAATATCTGATCTTAATGTACAGCATAAGATTAGGCAGTGTTCTGTTTTAAATACAATATTTCTATAGCATGGCAAAATTATTCTCAGTGTTTATTTAATTTATATATTGTTTGGACTCTGTATCCCACACTTTTTAAAAAAATTATAGTTGCATGGAGAAATATGTCTTCACACAACTATTCCAGGGTTGCAGGAAATATTTTTTAAAATGTATTATTACTTGTTTAACTCCCCTTATCCTGTCCCTACCCCAACAATCTTGTGAAATAGATTGGGCTAATAAGTTCCTTAGTTAAGTGGGGACTTAGCAGGATGTTTGCCACTAACAGTACTCTTGCAATATCTTAATTACTGTACAGTTATGCAGTTACTTAATGTGGATATTTGGTTATATGTGGCTAGCTATGAATACTTCCTTTAAAAGTCACTGCTGATACATGGAAACAAAATGCCTTCCTTATATGCCCTGAAACTAGACAAACCTGTTCTATTTCATGTTTACCATGAAGCCTATTCTTTACATTCTCATTAGCCTGAAAGTTGTTTTACTGTACATTATGGAAAGCAACAGAAAGCTTAGCTGCTAAAAATGTCCATCACTTCCATCATTCTTTTGAAATGGAAGTTAAATTCAAGCAAGAATATACTTTTGTGTTTCATTTTTCTTACTTCTCTCATAGAAGAGGGGAAAAGTATATCAGGAAAAGGACTGAACTTCCCCATAATCTGAAGAAAATACCTTCATGTAAATGTTTGCTTGTCTAAAAATTGGTATATTTTTATCAGATTACTTTTGCTCTAAATACGCCTGATTATAAATTCCTGATTATTCTAGCAGAAATGGTGTGTGGATTATTGGTTAGTTATTGGAAGTTTGAAGTTGACTACCTTTTCAAAATCCATGAGCTGTCTCTAATACCCTTTATTACTAAGAATTACCAAAGTAATGAGTATGAAATCTCATGTGGTTGTTTTCAGTGATTAGTAAGCTAGGGGTCATCATTCAGGGCAGTCACACATTACTTTCCCCTGATTTTTGTTAATGAAAGCAGCAATAGGAAGATGCTATCTTAATAAAAGAGAGCATGGGAGAAGGAAAGAAACTTTTACTCATTTTTTTCTATTCAAAATGTATTGTCCATTGCCTTTCTTTTAGAACAAAAATAAAATTGTAGAAAGATGTTAGCTTTATTTTTATGCTTTTCATTCAGTTTGTGATATTTTCAGTTTAAAAATAAAGCTGAAAGACAACTGCTACCAAAAGATCTTAACAAGCCTAGATGATCTGACTTGGTATTTCATGCTTGAATCTCATGTTCCTCAATATGGAAAGAAAAGTGAGCAGTGTTTCATGTTGTGTATGGTATGAGTACCATATTTTAACCCTATCTAGTAAAAGTTCTTGGCAGTCTGAAATTAATTTCAGAAATAAATATCTGTAATGGTTCTCATGAAGTCTTCCCAACCACAGGTCTTATCAGTGCATATGTCTTAAATAACTTTTTACATGGTTCAATTTAATAATTTTATGAAACTGGTCCAAAGTAGTAAATGAGCATTTAACTACAAACATCTGAAGTAATACTGTCTCTTTTAGTAAAATGATAATTCCTCCTTCCTCATTCATATCATAGTTCTGATATTGAAACAGTAACTTCTGGATTTTTATCAGTTGGAATTACAAAATTGTCTGTCTCCTCATTATTAGAGATTACAATACTAGGAACAGTAAAATAGCCAACTATGATTCAACAGTTTGGTAGAGGGGTAGGAGTAAGTGATTAAAATTCCATGGTTAGGTAACTTTGAAATTAAAGCCAAGAAAATTTCAGTTCTGAGCTTATATGCACTGTTTGGTAAATTTACAAAGATTGCTTGATTTGGTGCAGCTTAGTGAATTTGTAGGGTTTTCTCTTTAAAAGGCTTGAGTAAGGTCAAGGGTTGTATGAAAGAGATTTAACTTGCAACTATACAAATGAGAATAAAAATCTTGAAAAATTTAGAGATAACATTTTTAACTTAAGTACCCTGCTGCAGATACTCTTTTATTTTTACTTTGATTTGTGAAGTGTCATGAACTATTATCACTACATTTCCTCATTTTGTCTTTTGACAAACTTAAATGCCAGAAATGAAACTTGAGATTCTCAGGAAATGTTCACTGAAATGCTCTATAGCTGGGATTCACAGTTTGGTTGCGCTTCAACTTGGATGAAGAGTGGGTGTTTCTATCACCAGCTTTTAATAGAATTTTATATAATTTTTGGTAATGTATTTCAAGCCTGAATGTAGTGCCATAATAGTTGTTAGCTGGCATTCATTCATTTGGTATGTTAGGAATTCATATTTTTGGCTCATTTAATAGTTCTGGGGTTCATTGATTGGGAAAATGATGGCTCTATGCAATTAGTGAAAGTAAAGTGATTTTCAGCAGAACTGAAGTAACTATGAAGAAATTGCTGCAGTTCTGAAGAACAAGATGATTTTAGGGAAAGTTGAATTGTAAGGATGAGGCTAGACTCAGCTGCATATATTATAGTAATATATCATATTTATGGGGTTGTTAATTGGTCTTTGACTTCTAGATTTGTTAATGACAGGCCGTAACAATGAATTCTAACCTCTGCTGCTGCACATTAGGACACACTTACTCACGTTCTTTCTTGCAGTTTTGTTGGCCTAATCCATTTCCTCAGCAATGTTGCCTTTTAACTAAGATATATGCTGTCAGTGACATATATCCTGAGGCACAATTAATTACTAAATGCAGAAATGTTTAACTCTAAGCTGTTCTGGAGTTTTTGGTGCTAACTACTCCTCACAGAATAGATTCATTGGAAAGACATAAGTGAAAAGGTTACTTGTACAATGCATACGTACTAGAAAATTATTAAGAGAAGATGGGACTGGTTTTAAAACAATTTTCCCTTGCTGCAAATAGTGATGGGCTGTTCTTACCAGAATTACAAAACTGACGAGGATTGACTTCTTTTGGCAAGTGCAATGGTTGTGATCTTGATCAGGGACTTGTGGAAATGTCATTTTTTAAAGAGGGCTTAGATAATGATCAGGTCACATTGTAGGCCACAGTATTGCAGGATTACATATAGATTTAAAAGGTTCTCAAACTTTTGCTCACCATGGTAGGCATATGCATGTAAGTATAGGCTCATGTGGACACTGCATCAAGTATACTGAAGCAGGTTAGGTAGGTACCTAACCCCACAGGGGATGGGGGAATTAGTGAGGTGGCTCCCTTATTTTTAACAACCTTTTATTCTCTGTTCTATTTCAATTTTTATATTTTTTATGTATTTATTGACTGTTTTTAGCTTTGTTAGGTGCTGTCCAGAGTTGCCTGTGGTGAGATGGGCAGCTATATAAATTGGTTTAATAAATTTGTTAATAAACTGGTGGGACCACAAACTGACAAAATAATAGAAAATGAAGAGGCTAAAGTGCTCTGGGACTTTAGAATTCAAACAGACAAGCACCTGCCACACAACACCCCAGACTTAACAATTGTTGATCACAAAGACAAAAAAGTCTTTGTGTGGATACCTGGAGACAGCAGAATAGAAGAGAAAGAGCTGGAGAAAATCACAGAATATAAAGACCTGTAAATAGCAGTAGAATGACTGTGGCAAAAGAAAGCAAAGAGAGTACCAATAGTTATAGGCGCCTTGGGTGTGATCCCAAAACATCTGGAGCACCACTTGAAGACTGTTGGCATTGGCAAAATCACCATCAGTCAATTGCAAAAGGCAGCTTTACTTGGAACAGTTTACATCCTGTGATGATACCTTTAACACCATCAAAGAACAACATCTGCCTATCCCAGGTCCTTGGGAAGGAGTCAATAGGTGGATAAAAATGCCAAATCCAATCTAAACTTCTGGCTGACTCTGCGACCAACAATAATAATAATGGGTTTTAGTGAGTAGATGGCCTTAAAAATTGAAATTATAAAATAAATGATCGTTTGTAGGTGTTGTTGAACAAACTCAGCCCCCCAAAACAGTGCAGAATGTCAGCCGGAGTAACAGGATTTGTGTTTGTGCCTTCGAGTCAGTGTTGACTCCTGGCGACTGCCTGGAGTAGTCCCTGCAGTTTTCTTAGCAAGGTTTTTTGGAAGTGGTTTGCCCTTGCTTCCTTCCTAGGGCTGAGAGAGAGTAACTGGCCCAAGGTCACCCAGCTGGCTTCGTGCCTAAGGCAGGACTGGAACTCAGTCTCCTGGTTTCTAGCCTAATGCCTTAACCACTACACCAAACTGGCTGTCAATAAGAATTAGCTGCCGCAAATATTCCAAGATGCATCTGATTAATATGCCTTTGTCCTGAAGGCAGCAGCAGTTTCATCGCTTAGAAAGGGTTCTTATCCTTCCTCGCTGCTGATTAGAGTAGCACCCTGGTGATGGGGGGAGGAGCTCAAAGACCCCTTTAACTATTTAATATCAGTGCATTTATATTACAAGACCCATCTGCCTCAGGATTACATTTTGCCAAGAGCACAGAAAACTCTCTTCTGGAAAGGTAAAACCCCTGCCTAAGGGAAGGGGCTAGAAAACAAAACATCATTAAATGTTGTCAAGAAAATGTGGGGTGCTCTTGATATTTCTGTAGTTCATCACTTACTGCATATTTTCAGGATTTGCCTTTTAGTGAATGCTTGCTCTCAAAGCTGTAACCACCGCCATTTCCTGGCAAGAGTTTTTCTCCTGTTGGTGCTCAGAACCGGCAAGGATCCATTGTGCCTGTTTGAGATATTAAAATGTACAGGTTTAAAACAAACATTGCGGGTAGGCTTAGACTGTTGAAAAAGAATCACCCTGATCTAAGTGTTTTTTTCTTTTTCTTTTTGTGGTTTTGAACAATGGAGTCAATTAACATTTTAAAGATTTATACTGCGACATTTATCTCTTAGAAATGCAGTGAAAAGTGTCTATAAACAATTGGAATAACGGAGCTTGTTTGACCCTTGTTAGAAAGTGACCATTGTGATTGTGCAATTCATTCAGAAAGCGTGGAAAACATTTTTTAAAAATTTACCCTGCAGCACAGGATTTACATATACATGCACATTTAAGAAAGAAATGTATTAATAACCAGACCAGGATCATTTGTGATGCAATATTTTCTCCCTCTGAGCATTTGTTTCATAGTTTTGAAGTGAAGCAGTAAGATTGGCTGAACTTCTGCTAGCGTCTTGCAATAATATATTCTTCCCTCATGTGAATAAGGGAAATTTTTATTACCCTGTTTTTATCATGTGTTTGACTCTTGGGATGCTTAGCTGTCTCATCTTGCTTGATTTGAGGAATGAAACAAATATTTTGAAACAACTGCCACTTAAATTCGAAAATGTATTTCTGCTCATGCATTGTTAGAACTGAATCCATTGGTATTATCACTTTTCTGTTACGCTGATATAGTTATGTATTTTAAAAGCTGTGTGGAAATATTTCGGGGAAACACTTGGACAGATGAGCATCTGTTCACAGGCTTGGTAGTGTCTGTACATAATTGGCAATGCATATTAATGGGAATCTGTTTACTTTCATTCAGTTTGTCTCATACAGTCACTGCGTATAAACTTAACTGAGTTGTTTAAGCTTGAGCCGAAAGCAGAACGCCCTCCCTCCAAAGAAACTACACAAACAAATATCACACACACAAAAAGAATAAACTCTGCAAGGTTACAGTCTGATTTCCAAATACTTACAAACGTAGTTGCTAGTTGTCTCATTTTTTTTCATTATGAGGAGCAGCGGCTCAAAGAATTGTCAGGTTGGGGCTACCAAGGCTAAGGAGGTCACCATATGCAGGTCTGATGCCTACTCATGTGATGATGGCATTCATTTTGTTTTAAGCACTGTTCCCTTTATTGAAATGTTTGTGTCAGCTTTTGTTAAATTTGTTGAACTTGTTCTTTGGCAAAGTCGGTCCCTGATTATCACAGGGTCACCGACTTTTGGGGGACAGTGGGCACATTGGACTGTTGATAGCCTATCCTAGGTATTCAAAGAAAATAGCTGCCATGGAAAGGGGGGCTTGTCCACTCAGAAAATGGCTGCCACAGTTGGTGTGTCCATTGTAAAACTCCCATTCATCAGAATGCAGACCTGCACAATTTCTTGATACCATCTCCTCAAGCCTTACCTGGTATTCATTATCAACTCCTTGCCTATCTGCAAACAAAGTGTTGGACTGCAGCCACTCAAAAGTTTTACTTTCTAACTATGCCTATTGGCCTATGTGGAATCCAAGGATATTTTTGAAAATAAAGATGAGCGTACTTTGCTTTGTGGCATGCCAGCATCCTTCTTGACCTTTGTTTAAAATACCTTTTAAAATAATTAAAAGCTAAGCATTTTCTGGCACTAAGTTACGGATTCCCATACTGACCTCTTTCACCAGCTTGCAGACAGTAGCAGTTTGCAGAATGGCAAACTGTTGCAGTAACTGTTCATACTTCTGGCAAATGGTTCCTGGGGACTCCTGACATTCATTGAGAGTGTCCTTACTTAACCTTTGAAGCATGTTCCCTACTCGGGCCAGTGATGTTTCTGTTACTATTCTCAAGGTTAGGACTACCATGTCTGGACTGTAAAAATCTAAACAATCACTAGATGGTAGCAAAAAGTTGGTTTCCCTGTTACTTCTTTTCTGCTATTCAGCAATCATAGGGAATATTGCTGCTTAGATAATGTAGTTCTTCTCAAAAGTATTAATATTATTATTTGATAGTGTTGATAATTTTTGAATTGTCTCATATTGTATGATACATTGTGCTCTAGGCCATGTAGAGTTAGATCATTGAAGCAGCATAAAAGCATTCATAATAAAATAAATGAGAGCCTTTTAAGACTCCAGCTGTGGAAATACATGAGACTGATATAGTAAGTTGTTCTTAAAAGACAATATTCTAATGAAAACTTTTTTGCATACAAAGGAAGCTCTTGATTCTCTTAAATATGAGCATTTTCTTTTCATCCAAATATTTGACAAAGCTGATCCAAGGAATGCAGTATCACAATGCAAGACACATAACATGTCACACTGACTTTTTTTGGTAGTTTGCAATTTTCATGAATTACACATTCTAAGAAGTGCATTACATTATGGACAAAAGAAATTTTCAGATGGATAAAGAAAGACGATATTAATAACTGTACCATATATAGTACATATATATATAATCAGTTGAATGAAAGTTGCAATTTCATTCAGTTGAAATTGCCCCCCAAAGTAGTGGTATTAGTTTCAGCAAAACTAAGTATTATACTCTTTTAAAGATTAAGGGCAGTCTCTGAAAGCATATGTCATGGACATTAATTCATCTTTATGATGCCAGAAGTTTCTTCATTGTGTTTTGATGTTTCCTCACTTGTACTTGATTCTTTGTTTAGTAGTATGTATTTGTTGCATTTTTAAAGGAAGTTCAGCATCCATACCTAACTCAAAATAAATGTGAATGATAAATTTAGACTATGAATTTTTAAACTGTGTAGTTGAATTTGCTTAACTGATGATCAAATGTTTGCAACAAAGGTTAGTATATCTTTTTTGGTTTCAAAAATCAATTTTTGTCCTCTAGAATGTCACTTTTGGAAACAAAGTATGTCCATGGTTTTAAGCTTATACTTTTATTTTATACTGCTAATTGGAGGCATAATATGGGATGAGATAGTCTTACAGATAATTCTGTCCCCAAACATGCTGAGCACCTGAGCTTTAGTGTACGCCTGCAAACAAATTGGTAACCAATAAAGCTGGTATAGTACCAACAGTGTGTGGCAAGTCCCAGTTACTCTCTGCCATATTGAAATCAATTATAATATTTGCAGATTTGTCAAAGACCTGCATAGATTGTTTTATGACAGTCTGCCTTGGAAGGTGCTGCCCTGATATCAATGATTATGGCCCTGGCACAGGTGGCTGACCAATTAAATTAGTAAAAAGTAATCATACCGCTATTGCTACCTATAGTAGTGGCAACAGCAACATAAAGCAGGGGTGCCAAATTCAATAGCACCTGAAGCTACAATTCTTTCATGGAAAAGTATGCTCCCATCCAGAACAGCTGTATCGTACTTAGATCACCTCCTGCCACCCCCAAACAGTAGATCTGTCTTATCTGGATTAGGTCTCACTGTTTAGTTTTCTGCAGATGTATTCAAATAACACTTAGGGGAAAAAGAAAAACATGACTATTTTGAGCTTTTGCTAGTTTAAAGTACATTTATTTAGAACAACCTGACTAACTCATTTTTAAGGTATCAAAAACTATATTTTGTAAGTATATTCCTATTGTCCCACTTAAAACTCTGTTGAATAATTCTTTAAAATATGTAAGAGACCTTTGATCCACTGTTACTATATCATAAAGATGCAGGATAATTTTATTCCTGATCATAATGATTTTAACCTTGTGTACTAATTTGAATTTGCTTGTGAAAGTAGAATCTTAAATGAGATACCAATGAAGAAAAAATTGCTAATGCTGGCAATATATGTCTAATGAGTACTGTGTAATAAACCATAACCTCTTCAACAATACTATAGAAAACTATGATTATTTTGGATGGATAGGTCCTCGTATATGGCTCATTACCATCTGGCATAATATGTATTGATATAGTCTGTAATTGTGAACTATCTGACATGCTGTTTTTAATAAATGTGACTTGCCTGGTTAGGATTTGTATATAGGGACATGTAACAAGAGAATTACAAACTGTCAGATGTGCTACACATCATGAGAAGTAGAATGAAGGGCTACATCAGGTCCCAATCCAACATCCATGTGTGCAGATAAAGGCCACCTACACAACTAAGAGCCACCTATTGGGATCCACCCTCACAGTTCCTCCCCATCTCTCCCCAAGAACAGATGGCCTGATCTGTCAGTTCTGAAAGTGAGGATTGCATTTTGGGAGTGTATGCTTGGAATAGATCTAGCCTGAACAGGTGATGCTGGTAGTGTTTAGAGGCATCTCTGCCAACCATCTGTGCTGCATTACCTGACCATGCTGGATTAGGGCTTTCCCCTCTTTTCTTGTAGCCATCTGTTTGCAGGTGGCTGCCTTGATACTGGAGTCTTGTTTTTTCCATCAGACATGCATATTCTCATGTATATCATTATTCCAGGCACCATAATCTCTGTTTTATTTCATACGTTTATTTCATTTTCATATGTTCTTTTCCAGATGGATATACAACTGCGTCTGTCAGTGCAGCAGACATCATTAAGACAGCAAGTCTGTCCATCTTTTGTAGTATTTTCTGAACCAGGTGTGGAAGTTTGCAGGCAGAAAAAGGAAGGGGAAATCTTTTGCACAAATGGAAATTCACTCAGTGGAACTTTATTTGCAAAAAGGCTGAAGACTTTTTGGTTAACTAGTCTTGCTTTTCTTTACTAATTTTATTTGTTAAGTTACATTATCTCATAGCAGACATTGCATTAAATATAGTAAAAATACCTAGCAGTTTCCTTTCTTAATTAAAAAAGCTCCTGAACTTGATGCAAATTCCCCAGTTCAGCTGTTTGCACTTTGAAAAGTTTATTAAGTAACTGATTGCACCTGAGTATAGATGGCAATGTATCTTCAGTGAGCATGCCATAGAAAGCAAAGGACAGAAATTATCCATGCTTGCAATCAGTAGTGAAGCTGCACTTGGATTACTGTGTATGCTTCTGGTCACCATACCTTAAAAAAAAAAAAATTGCCAAGCTGAAGAAGGTGCAGGCCAAAAAAGGCCATCAAAATGATTAGGAGGTTAGAACAACTTCGGTTCAAGAAAAAAGGGTCTGTTTAAGTTTGAAACAAAAGTGGCTTAATAGAGAAGCAGAACTATATAAAATCATGCATGGTATGGAAAGTATAGAAATAATGTTTTCAGCCATTAAAACTAAATGGAACATTCAGAATGGATAAAAGGCAGTACTTCTTTATACAACGTTTAGTTTTGCTATGGAATTCACTGCCATCAGATATATTAGACAATTTTAAAAGGGAACTGAACAAATTAATGGAAGATTGGGTTATCGTGGCTGCTAGACTTAATTACTATTTAATTTACTATTGCTACCTTCCAAATCATAGCATTCCTTAAATACTAGCTTCTTGAGAAACAGTAATGCAGAAAGCGTGGTTCTTCTTCTGTTCATGCTTGTGAACTTCCTAAAAGTTGGTCTGATACATTCTTTGTATATTTTGTTCAGTCCCTTTCTTAAAATCTACACATATAGTGTGAATGAGAAGGTCAGTCTGGTGTGATGGTTAAGGCACCAAGCTAGAAATAGGGAGACTGAGTTCTAGTCTCATCTTAGGCATGAAGCAAGTTGGGTGACTTTGGGCCAGTCACTCTCTCTCAGCCCTAGGAAGCAGGCAGTGGCAAACCACTTTTGAAACTCTTGCCAAGTAAATTGCAGAAAGTAGCCAAGAGTCAAGACTGACTTGAAGGTCCCCATGCCAAAAAGAGAAAGAAAGAAAATTTAAAAAATAATTGAATGAGAGCCAACTTTGTTGAATTAGAATGATTGTGTGGAAATACATTTTAATAAGTGTGAAGTATTTTCATGCAATTTGCAATTAAATCTGGCTTTAACTTTAAAAAAAAATTATAAACAAAGGAATCTTAAACATTTTGCCTAAATGAGTTTTTGTTCTCCTTTTTTCAATTATGTATTACTTCCATCAAGAGCTACATTATTTGATTATATAACTTTTAAGTAACAATTAAATTTCAAATCTGTTCTCTCTGTCAACATATATTTTTGTAGTATTTGGATTCACAGTAACCACCCATCTAGTGAGCTGAAAAGTCCTTGCCTGCTCTAATAGCATGCCAGGATCTGGAGTTCTTGTGCAATAAGTTGGGCCCCTAGTGAAGAAAATCAATTTTATGTTACTTCATTACATTAGTTCAATGTTATTTAGACTTCATGTAAGCACCTACTCCTTTTAAACTTTCTAGAAATTTTTATATATGCCCACTTCACATCTGTAGAAGTTACAATTAATAGTTACAATGCAGAAGGAAAAATGGATAGGGAAGGAAAAGGAAACCAAGCAAATTGAACAACTAGTATTTACATAATGATTGCACAATATTTTAGTGGAATTGCAGTTGGAGCTAATTTCTGGGGAGAGGAGCAAAATGACGGTTGGTCCAAGCCTGATACAGTCTAGTGGAAATACTGAGTAATGCTTTTTCAAAAAGACCCACTTGAGAATGCAACTAATAGAATTATCCAGAATGAAGTAGTTCATGTGTGGAGTATTTTGTCCCCCCTCTCCCCACTTGGAATAAGCTGACCTGAATGTTCCAGGGATTGCTTGCTCATTACTGGAAGTCTATCATCTGGGACCTGAAGTAGTTTTTGATGTTTGAGATGCCATCTGGCCCTGAAATGGGCCCACTGAAGAGGGGAATGTAATGTTCTGGGAGAAAAAGACATGCTTCAGAACATAAGTTACCTTTTTCACAAAACTAAAACCTAATACATACTGACATTAACAAAATTATTTGAATAATGAACACAAATAACATAAATATTACAGATCTTCCACCCTCGGTAGTGTTTACATTAGTTAGTAAATACTGTATTTTGAATATATACAGCACACACAGTATGCTGTGGTTACATGCATAATTCTGCTTGTATGGGAGAAGAGTTGGTAGAAGAGACTTCTGAAACAGGAACATCCAAACTCAAAGGAGTTGGATATGATCCCTATATGTATGTTCCAATAAAATAAGATTTTAGTTTTACTAGTAAGATTATTTTTTAAAAACATATGTAGGCACCCAGTATTTGAAAACATTAAATTATAAAGTTGTTAGTCTCAACTTATTTTTTTAATTATTTTTTTATTTTTATTCATATTGCTGCATTATAGTGGTTGTTACGCATTTTGTAACACTGTAATGAAATTTCCAGAATGCATGCTGACATAACCATACGATTTGATTATTGCTGTTATCAATGCCCATTGATTACTACATAACCTGGTACTGACCACAGGACAGGGCTCTTCAAGTGGGAATAAATATTGAGAGAACTCTAATATCTATCAGTGACGGCTTATTACAGGCTGCATTTTCTAAGTGATTCTTTCCTTTTGTCTCTCAATATGTATCTATAGCCATAGTTTTCGTACATACATAAGTATGTTTCCTTACCTAATGGTAGAAGTATATGTCACAAATTCTTTATTGTTTGATTAAACACAAAAATTAATCAAAATAAAGCATATTTTTAATTGAAGCTGAATGCTCAATAATCCTGTCAAAGAAAAATCTTTGGATCTTTTTCTCAAAATGGTACATCATATGTAGTGGAAGACCTTGTTCCATTAATTTCTCATTTTCCATCTTCCATAGTGCAAGTGAACAAACAGGCAAGAAAGTGACAATGGACTATGGGCATTTTTCCATTTTAACTAGGAACTATTTGCTGTAGATTTGGGGGCCTGTAGGCTAGATGGTGACTCTAGATATTTTGGAAATGTTTAAAGTTCCTGCCTTTTTCCAAAGATGGGATTTAAGCTGGGAGAGGCAAGGAGAAGTTTGTTTTTTTCCCTCTGTTCCATTTTAGATATTCAAAATACAAGCACAGGCTGAATTGTCAGTGGTGTTTTATTTCTTATCAATACTTCTTTGCTCAGTGAAATGTAAAAACTGGGACTAAAATCTCTTAAACTTGGCCTCTGCAGTCAAGATGAACAAGGTGAATATATTCAGGCAATTCCTGAAGCTATAGTCTTCTGTAGGCTAATTGCAGCTTTTTAGGTGTCAAAATAATGATCAGTTAATTTTAAATAATGACTATGAGATAATAGAAGCTAATAGTTTGATTTTAAATGCAGAAAGTTAGCTGTGTTTTTGTTTGTTTTTAATCTTGTCATGTTCCTTCAACACACTATTTTTGGCACTCTCTGTGTACAAATATTAATTCAGACTCATTGTATAGTAGTATACCAGGCAAAAGTTATTTTAGTAGGACTGTTGCCTGTGCAATTAATGCCTAGGAATCACATATATGATTTGATGATGACTGTTTATTCTACATCAGAAAAGACATAAGGGTAAAGCTACTGGAAGTATCTGACAGAGTTATTAATTTTGAAATAAGTGCAAGGGACAAAAGGCTGCCTAAAAGTCATTTAATTAGATAATTATTAATTATTTGAATGCTCCAGGATTTATATGGAAATATTTTTCTTAAAACATTAATCTGAACTGAACTGCTGAAAAAAAATCCGCTGTTCTGATGTTCTGTAGGAGATCTCCAAATCTTTGGAAATAGCCTAGAGCTATTTAATAATTTCAGACTTTACCATAATTGTATGCTGTTTCATTTAAAAATAATGGAACCTGAAGAGGAATTGTAATGTGGTTAGCTAAATGTTATAGGTACTATTTGGATAGTAAACAAGAAGGAAGGGTAAAATGGAATGAGAGACTTGGAAAATATTACATTGATATATTTCTTGAAGCTTTGTATGATGACCTGTACAGAGACGATTTTGTTTTCTTCATTAAAAGCTTAATAAGGGAAGAAAAAGAACAGTAGTAGTTTGGGTTCAATAACTAAGAGTGGTGTTGCAGGTCAAAAAAAAAAGAGCCTGTTCTCCTCAGGATATTAATGTGTACCTTCGATGGGAAAAACGAGCTGTGTTGAGGAAGCTGCAGCTTTATGTCCTCATCACTAGAGATCCCCATATGCCCTTGGATCTGCAGAAGTCAGAAATGGCAGATCTCAGTTGCTGAGACCAGAGGGCTCTCATCTGCTATTCATGGCAGGTATTCAGCTTAATCTGCCCAGAGCAAATCTGTTTAATGTTGATCAGCTGTCCATCTGATAAGTTGAATTGATATGGACATTTTCCTGGGAGGACTGCCCTGACAATGACAGCAGGAGCATCAGGATGCCTTGTTAGTCTCTCTCTACTCCCCCTCACCCCATCAGCAGTAGAATATATTAACCCTTCCTTAGACCTTGGGTTGTCGCAGAATGCAGTTTTCTGTTCTATAATATAGATGGCTTGTATTTCTATCTCATCCTGGAAGACAGCAAAGTTTAACATTGACTAGAATGTTTCTGTCACATACCACCATATGTACCTCCATAATTTGATACATGGCAATACTACCCCTAGCTATTGAATCAGAACTACTACTACTGAAATATGATACAAAATGATGATATGCACATGAGACTGTTTTAATTTGGTAAATTTTTATTTCCTTAGTTTTTTCTTAATAATTGCTGTTGTATTAAAATTGTCAGTCCACATCTGAAGAATGGAGGAAGGATTTTAACACCATTTTCTGTTTCAGGTTTTTCAAGAAATAAAGATCCTACTTCAGATAGAAAGAAATGTAATCAAAGGAGACAGTTGGGCAAGATAGGGCCAAACAGAGGGAATGTTACATTTGCACTGATAAATATCCAGTTCTGCTCAAAGTTTTTTTTATAATACCTGTGAATTGTGCAATGGTTCTGCAACTGATTGAACTATGTCTGATCTTTACTTTAAAGCCAACGAACTCTTGCAGAGATCACAGAGTTGATCCACACAGCTTTCCTTGTGCATCGCGGAATAGTAAACATTGCTGAACTGACATCCTCAGATGGAGCATTGAAAGACATGCAGTTTGGAAATAAAATGGCTGTCCTGAGTGGTGATTTTCTTCTAGCAAATGCCTGCACAAGCCTTGCTCAGCTGCAAAATACTAAGGTATAGTAATGTGATTTCTGTTGTTTTAAAGCTGTTCTGCTGCTGCTTTGTGTGAGCTTATTTTGTTAGAAATCTTTGTCCTTTGAGGCATGAGATGTCACTTGAAATTGTACATGCTTCCCCATCTGAAATTTTACTAGATATGAAGTGTCAGCTATGTCAGACAAACTAAATATATAAAATTTATACTGTGAAATTTTTTCTTAAACTGATTCTCAAAGAACCACTGGTGAGATTAGTAGGAAGATCTATCCTGCTGTAAGTAGAAAAAGTGAATTAAAGTACACGAATTACAGCAGTTTTGATCCATCCTTAGCATCTTTTCCCATGGAAAAATGTAAACATGTGGAACAAGTGAATACTGGTAGGTTGGCAGACAACGTTCATTAGTAGGATAGGATTTTTATAACAAGAATGATCACAGGAATCGCAGGCCATGCTGTCTGTTTCATTTAACATACCCAAGTTATAATCCATAAGCATATTCTTTGCAGGTATCGTCAAACATATATTGTGTGAATTGGCTGTTTACCAAATCTTTTTAGGGAGAGGAATAGCCATAAATCTCAATAAGTAGACATGCTTTTTGTTACTCTGTTATCAAGTACTGTATCTAGGCAAAAGATGTAATTATTTTTAGCTTGCCACAATTCAGACTTAAACACAGTGACCTAACAGAATTACTTGACTTCTCAACTAATTAAGCTGCCTGTTCTGAAAGTTATGCCAAAACATATTATCACTTTGTTCCTACTTTTGACACCTAAATACTTAAATAACTTCTATATAACCTAAAGTGGAATCCAGTCAGTTTATTTATCAGCTCATTCTCTCATGTCTTAAAAGTTTGAAAGTTGCAATATAAGCTATAAAATGCTTGACAGATTGATTTGGTATTGTAAAAGATACCTTTTTAATTTTTGTATTTATTGTACAAGTATGTTATCAAAAGCCATGAAATTCTTTCTCCGTTATTTTTCTTACCATGTAAAATGTAGGTGCAGCCAGTGTACTAACTCATTAATTATATTTATTTACTTACTTTCTTAATTACTTAGGTTTATATGCCACCTCAGTTGCAACCACCTCAGTTGCAACCAACTCTTAAGCTGTGTACATTCTAGTTGAGTAAACAGATTAATACAGTAATAAAATATAGCAGTAACATAATTCAAATCATACTATGCCAAGGAATAACAAATTGTGTAAATAGTCACTTACTACAAGGGGCTTTATTGTCATGATTAGTTCCTTCTAAAAGAAGCCTTCTGGATAGTACTACAACTGCAATCCTATTCACACTGAACTTGATTCTTTCATAAGATTGAATGCCTTGAATTTTTCCACATAGCTCAGTATTCTGCCTATAAAACAGCTGATTCTTAAAACCCTTAAATCTGATGACACAATTTCTTAAGTGTTCAGCTACATAACATGTCAGATAGTCATGAATTTGAGAATTACACTTGTTATCTTTTAATGCTTCTCCTCTTCAACATCTTTTCTGCGTCCTGCTTGCCTTTCCCATTTGTTATTTATAATCCCTGAAGAACTTCAGTCTTAAGTTGGGGACCTGTAAGAGATAAAATTGATACCATGCTCTCCCCACTTAAGAAAATTTGGTTTTAACATATTACAGACAGATATAAAAAAACAGAAACCTGCACTGCTCTTTGCACACAGGGCCATAGAATATATCTTCATCATTTTTTGTTCATCATTCTGTATTGCTCACACTGGAATTTTATCTTTAAAATGGCTGTTAATCAGGACCTGACTGCTGTCATTTTAATAAAATATTTGTGTATTAATCAAAGACACTGTATACTGCCTTCTTTACTGCACTTGGAGAAATCTTACAGGATAAATTCATGGAAGTTTTGTTTCATTAAGTTTTCTGATCTTTTGAATCTTACTATACCACATGCCATACCTATATTTTGCAATCTGTTAACAAGGACAGTAAATAAATTTAAATAATGTGTTAACTAATTAGTAACAATGCTAGGCATGAGAGATTACAGTGAGTGAATAAGCACATATTTGTTTATTGACTATTATTGTAAATAGTATAATATACATCTAAGATTTCTAGTGTTACTTTGCAATATAAGTCCAAAATTGATTATATCATGATCTTATAGCTAACTGTCAGAACTTTTTTACAATGCATTTATCCTATTTCTATCAAGGCTGACAATTAGATGTGAAAATTTGCAGTTATAATGAAATGCAGAGCTATTTTATAATTATCAAGGGTAAAATTAGCGAAGTCAATTATTTTCCCTTTAGATCTTTCCAAGTAGATGTTAAAAGAGTGCAAAATAATTGCCTTAGGTAACACTATGATTCTTAAATAATTGTTATTTTAAGAATTGTTGCTAATCCTGTCACAATGTACCTCTTTGCAATAGTACTATATAAATATATCACTGTTGAGTGAATCTGTACTGAAATGTCAGTTATGAATTGCAAATTGCATGCAGTTGTAAGCAAAACAGATTGTATCTTCAGTTTTAAATCATGTTATGGCTTCCTTAATTCTTGCTATGCACATACCTTTTTCATAATGATTTATGGACATTGTGTTTAGAAAGTGATAATTTCAAACTTTTTTGGTCTAATTCTAACTAAAATTACTATTTTCAGTCCTGTAATCCTGTTTTCTTGTTTTTTTCATCATGCACTATGTATCAGTTATATTAACGTGGTGCAATTTCAGAGTGTAAACAGGGCTGTCAAGTTCATTATCTCTTGAAAAACTTTATAGTTAATTTAGAGATAAAGTATCTGATAGTTGGGAGCATTCTGAAGCAGAACAGTGGGATGTTACGGGGTGGAGGGAGAGAAGA
The DNA here is from genome assembly GCA_030867105.1 of Liasis olivaceus. Lineage (NCBI taxonomy): Eukaryota > Metazoa > Chordata > Lepidosauria > Squamata > Pythonidae > Liasis > Liasis olivaceus. Next base: position 231,326,757 of record CM061349.1, on the reverse strand, counting down.
AAACCCTGTTCTCTTGGATTTTACTCTTCCTTGCATGTTTATTTCACTACCTTAGTATCTCTATTCATTAGTTACATTTGCTCATTCATAAATGGATGTAGATTGTATATGAGTTTCTGAGTCGAGAGATAAGCATGTACCAAATACAGCTATTAACCTAGGTGATGGTCTGTTGTGTAACTTGCTAAAAATGACATGTAGGGGTATACAAAAAGTTTTGAAATCACATTGCATTCAAAGCATGAATCATTTGCAGAGTGATTGGAACAGTTGTTATGAATTTGACACAACCGTTTTAAACTCAAATGGGGTGGTTTTGACTCAGGTGGTTTGCATTCAAAGTGGGTTGAACACCACTAGTAGCCTGCACCCCATGGATATAAAAAGGTATTTATAGTTGGCTTCTTGGATAAATCCTCCTGAATGGTGTACATTGGAACTTTTAAGATTGTGTTATAAATAACAAGTAAAAATGTTATATGAAACATAGCATTTCATATATGCGGAATAGTTTCAACTGATAAATATGAGACAGTATTGTTTTGTTAAACATTAGTTGTTTAAAAATAACCAATTACACAGATGTACTACTTATATAGTGGATGAATTTCCATATGCTAACTTTACATATTTCTAAAGGCATAAATATGTTGCTTACCAAATAAACTGTTTGTTTACATAAATACCATTGATTTTCCTTCTGCACAGAATCCAATAAACTATTTCATTTGTAAAACAAACTGGCAGTGTTGAGAAGTTTCTGATTTTAAACACAACAGTATCAGCTGTATCCACATAAAGGGTATTCTGTCTGTGAAGATACTTTGGATATAGACATGGTTGTGCTTGAAAGACATTGTTCTGTTGTCTTGCATAGCTTTTTTCTCTGGCTTGTTCCAAATGGAGCACTCTGGTTTGGATGATAAGCTAGCAAATCATACATAGGGCCATCTGTGGTTTCCTGGCAATGCTGATTGGTGGGAGGGGAATTTTGGCTTGCCATGATGCTTGAATGCAGTGTTCATATGGCAGGTCTAGCCAAAAATTCCAGTATGAATGAAGCTGGTAGAAAATACTGATGTATCATAAATGGCCATGTCAATTTAAGAATCTGTAATATATGGCCAACTTAGTTTAATAATAAGTAGATTTGATTGTGAAGTTAAATGGACAGAAATAAAAAATAATAATTGCATCTTTGGTATCCTGCTGTATGACATTCTTGCCATTAATTTAAACACTAGATATGGTATTGGTGATTGGAAACAAAAGAAAAGAAACAAATATTAGTTTTAATTAAACCAATTATTCTCATTCATGTACAAATACATAACATTATCCAATTAATTGGGTGTATTTCTCATGAGGGATAATCTAAACCTTTATTTAATTATATTTTTGTTGGGTATTTCGTGTGATCTGGGGGGCAGGGGCACTTTTTGAGTTAGTCTTGACTCCTGGTGAGTGCTTGGACAAGTTCACACAGTTTTCTTGGCAAGATTTTCAGAAGTGGTTTGCCCTTGCTTCCTTCTGAGGGCTGAGAGAGAGAATTCCCAGTTGGGTCTGTGCCTAAGATGGGAATGGAACTCAGAGTCTCCTGGTTTCTAGCTTGGCACCTTGACTCCTACACCAAATTGGCTCTCTGTTTCTGTGATGGGAATACTTAAAAATTAGCATGCAAAATCATGATTTGGTATACATGACATTTTGTGAATCTGAAGCGTTAATGGTTACAAATGCAGCATAAGCTTGTTTGTTCTTCAGTATATAAGAGGCCTATCTTTTGGGGAGGGCGGCCTTTGAGTCAGTGTTGACTCCTGGCGACTGCCTGGACAAGCCCCTGCAATCTTCTTGCAAAGATTTCAGAAGTGGTTTGCCACTGCCTCCTTCCTAGGGCTGAGAGAGAGTGACTGGCCCAAGGTCACCCAGCTGGCTTTGTGCCTAAGGTGGGACTAGAACTCACAGTCTCCCAGTTTCTAGCCTGATGCCTTAACCACTACGTCACTGCTTTCTGGGCAGTGAATGCTAGCAACAGTGACTGCTGCATAAACTCAACAGAGAAATATAATTTGTGATTTAAAATTCAGACAAGTCATTACTACAGAATTATAGAGGCTTTTAGTAGGTTTTTCAAATGAAAAAATCAGAATTTCAGTGCCCTCTTCTGTAGAGAAAGTATAGCCATACATGGTTATTGCAAGCCACTTAGGGTGAAGTTTCAGGAAGCCCATCAATATTGAATACTTCTCATATTTTTCTGCCTGCTTAGAGATAAACAATATTTTGTAAGCTCTGGAAGCCCAACAGTACATCTTTTGTCCATTTTTTGAAGATTAAAAACTTACTGTGTTATTGAAGGTCTCAATAAAAAAGAATAATCTCATCTTCTGAAGAGTTTATATTAAGTTTGCAAGCATTCTGATATCCGAACATTGCCTTATTGATCTTACATTTAATGAGAAAGTGACTGCTCTATCTATTAGCAGTTTTTTCTGTATTTTAATTCAAACTTCTAAATTTCATAAGAAAGTAATGTTAATTAATAATTAATTAATTATGTGTAACATTGAATTGTGGCTTCTTCCAAGTTCAAAATCAATCCCATCAAATAAACATTAGATTTTAACTGCCCCCATTTAGCTAAATTGCACTGCATGGCAATAGCAATATACTTTTGGTTTGTTATGTATCATACTGCTCATTTTAATTTGTACTGCATTATTATAAGGTTCATAATAACTTCAGGCCAAAATTTACTTAATGTTTATTTCTGTTTTGAAATGGGTGGTCAAAGACTGACTTTCAAGTAATCTTATGTTTCACTAGTTCACTAATGAATTTAGTGGTTACATGTTTTAGGGAGGAAAGTATACAGATGACTTAATAAAATCGATATAGAGATGAAATTATAATTACCATAGCATAGTGGCACACCTTGGGTCAATAACAGAATTTTACCAGAAACTTTATTATTTAGATGTAACATGTAAAACCATTACAATTTTAATTGTTAGCATAACCAAACCCTTGATCCTGAAAAAAGTATTTGGGGGCATATTGTGAATAATGAAATCTTGGTCTGAAATCACTTATAAGATACTAAGGTGAACAACAAGCCAAATGCAGCTACTTGGGAAAGTAGAAAATAGGATTAACACTTGAAAAAGTGTATATTGATCCAATTGAAGCTTATGCCAGAAGTAATGTTTCATGACTAGGTGGTATCATTAAGCTTCGTATCATGAGAGAGAGACTAATTTGGCTGTTTAATAGCATTTTGTTTGCAAAAAAAAAAAAGCTTTTTCAACACCTTCTTGTTACTGTCTCTGCATCCTTTGAAAAAGTGTTCCTGATAGACCTGGTACCATATGGAACAGTGTTAGATACTGTGTGAAGGACTACAGATGTATCATCAGTGGGGGAGAATTAAAGTACTCCTATATCAGCAGATGACTACTGCTACTGCTGGGACCTTGTTGGATCCAAACTAGTATGTTCCAACATCCCTGATTACTCAGAGGGATTTCTAATGCATTTTACTTCTTCTCCTCATTAAACTCAAAAAGAACAAAAAAACCCTAAAAGCAGTAGTATTGGTTTCAGTACATTTGTAATGGAATAACAAAAGGAGACCTTAATTTACAAATTAATGAGTACATTCACATATGGGATGCTGTGGATCCCAGAGAGAAGAGAAGAAGGAAGGAGAGAGAAACCTAGTATACCAAATCTGACAGACCTGGTGCCCAGATTGCTTGATGACTAGAACTATCCAATACAATAGATGTATTCCCTAGTGTTGTCAACACTTATTTTAGAGAGCCAGACTAACAAAATCTGGATTACTATGAGATGGCAGCAAAGAGATACAGCAAGCGCTTTGCTATCATCAAGAATTTGCAGCCCAGAACTGGTAGCCCTAGTTTTTTTAAAAAGAAATAAATGTGCATCCAGGCACAAAATACACAGTTCCAGAGCGAACATGCAAGTTACATGTCCAGTGTAAAATTTCAATAATGCAAGCATATTATGCTATCTGAGAAGAAAGAAATGAGCAATGTCAAGTAAGCTCCAAGCTGCAGAGAAGTCTAGCCATTTCTTATTGTAGAAGACACTCCCCACTGGATCCACTGTGACACTCTACAGAACAGTGATCAAAATTTCCACAATGAAGAGAAAGACAAGACTCAGTGATATTATCCTACACATTGGTCATTCCAGGGAGGACTAGGAAAGACTCCAGTCTGAAATCCTGGATAGCTGCTGGCAAGGGATGTAGACAGTATTGAGCTAAATGGCCCAGGGGACTAGCTCAGTATAAGGTATACTGGCTTAGTATAGGTTCCTGTTCTAAAATATGGGATCCATTTTGTGATAACTCCTGGGAAACTCTCACATTTATGAAAAAGGCATGGTTGCCAAAAAAACCCCAAACAAACCCCTGCTTCACTGTTTTTGTAATGATACTAAGCTGCAGAGAACACACTCAAAAAGGACTTCCGGGGAAGAAATTGCAAACCGACAATGGCTCTGCTAAAAGTGGAGTTGACGGCCACTTTGTAATTCCTCTCCAGATAAGCAGACGACCTGAGATCACCCACAAGTGCTCCATACAGTTGCTTCTCATGAGGAGACCTCAAGACAGCAGTCTCCGGCAAGTTTAGAGCTCTGGGAGACAAGAGAATAGCTACCTTGCTCAAACCACGGTTGGTGCCTTTAAGGACTCTGGGTTCGCATACTTCCTTTTCTAATCACTTTCGGAAATTGCTTGTTAACTGCTTTTTAGCTATTAGGAATTTTTGGATTGACAAGTCTGAAAACACTGGGTAAGTTTCCTTCAATCCTTAGAGAAAGACGTTTTAAATACAAATTTAAGGGATATCTATGTATCTATCTTTGAATAAACAGCAAAAGGGTGATTAGAACTTTGTTTTTGCAAAGTTATAAATGGACTAAGGGTCCAGATGGATTTGAAATAAGATTTTGGAATTAATTATAAAAAATCCTTCCCATGGGAAAATACTTTTGTTTTGAATTCTCTTATATATATATATGTATAGGCACTAGAGGGAACCAGAAGGAGCTAAAGATACAATGAAAGAAGAACATTATTTGACTTACTAATACAGAATGAAGCAAAATATTTTAACATTTGACATATTGAAGGATGTTTTTGAACAATGGACCCAGAAGTTAATTTTAAGAGTGTCTGCCTCTATAGATGGACTGTTTAAAGAATGTTATGAAAGAGGAACAAGTTTTACCTGAAAAAATTGAGACTGATCTGAATGTGGATTTAAAAATGACAGGCTACAAGAATGATATGGGAAAAGATGCTACACTGGACATAAAAAAGAAACTGGCTGATATCTTAATAATTAAAAGGGATATACAAATAACAAACCAAGAGAGTGACCTGGACAATTTTCCTATATTGGATTTACAAAAGAGGCTTGTTAAAGCTTTGAAAAATTTTGTGAGAAGGGACAAAGAAAAAATGGAAGGAAATCAAATTGTACGATGTTATTTGAAGGGACTAAAGATCAAGATTGTTAAAAGTAAAAGGAAGGGATATAAAATTGGCTTATTTTATCAAGATTAAAATAAATATGTTATCTCTGGTAACGCTTCACCGACTTTTGTTGATCAGGACTGAAATGACGAGGCTTTAAGGATTTGTTTATAGATAAGAGATGGGATATGGGAAGACAAGATCATTTGTTGTATTTTAAGAGAGGGTGATAAGTTACTAAAATTATAATAGTTGTGATGAAGGGGGAAGTCATTTCTTTATATTTCTTTTCTTTTTCTTTAGTATATTTTTCTTTTCTATTTTTCTTTCTCTTTTTTTCTTTTCTGCAATATTTTTCTTTTTTTTTTAGTTTGTATTAGTTTTTATCTTTTTAATTGTAATTATTAATAAAATTGCATTAGAAAAAGAGAGCACACACAAAGAAAACAGACAAATGTGTTGTAGTAGGATGTGCTATGCACACAAATTACAGTAACAGTTGACATGGCAGCTTTGTCCCCTCTGTGGAACAATTCTTGCCCAAGACATGCAACCTCAGTATATAACAGCATTATAAAACATATTTTAAAATGTCTGTCTGTCTGTCTATCTATCTATCAGCATTCAGTTTATTAAACCATTGACCAATAGAAGAGAATATGTGTAGCTCAGGGTTGAACTGTGGAATCATCAGTGCTCTCAACAACCAAGCTCAGAGAGCACCAAGGACTCCACAATCTCCGTTGAATTCAGGGATATCTACTTCCGACTTCATGGGTTCAACTTGCAAAATACAGAAGTTTTAAAAAACATTTTTTGGAACATTTTATTCATAATGGATAAGGAACTGTAAGTGGGAGAGAAGAGGGAAGGAAATGAGTCTCTGGCCTTGTTCTTCCAGCAGCAAGGGAATTTTTCATGGAAGGTCAGTCCTGGATCTGAGATATTATTTTCAGTGTTCATACTAAGCCACAACAATGAAAATAGCTGCATCTGGTGAACTTGAGCTTCTAAAAGAAACTGCTCCAAGTAAGCTAGAAGATACATTTTGATATATTATTTTCAAGCCTGTATTTCAGGCTGAAATGCAGGAACTTAACAATAATAATAGGAGCATTATTAGAAAAAGGAATGAATATATTATCAAATTTCTGCTAAAATGGAAAGTTACCATGTATCTCCCAATATAACTTCTTCTAAAGAGCTTACATAACTTTAGTTAAGTTGATATTAACACTGTCAAATACAAGTGTGTGCGTGCGTGCATGTATATTCCCTTCAACTGATGTTGCTCTGAATACTAAATTCCTTGCTTGAATATATTTCCCACCCATTCAGCATATAAACAGAAGCTAAATCTTCCCTTGAGAGCATTCTACTTTCTACATGATAGTTTTTAATGCTGTTTTTTATTAAGAGAAAAGTAATAAATTTGAACATGATTGCTTCTACTACTGCAGTAAATGCTTGAGTGCAAGTCAGCAATCTCCCTCAGAAGCAGCTAATAGGAAGGATTGAAATGTCTTTTATCACCCTCAGTTTAAAATGACAGAAATCTGCAATATAGTTTCCTGCTTCGTGATACAACGTGTCTTAATTTTTTTTTTGTAGTCAGATTTTAAGGAAAAGAAAAATATAATAGAGTCCTTGAATGTAACTGTTCAGTATGAACCAAATCTGACAAAATATACTTGGCTTATATATAATTATAAATTTAAATATAAATATATATAATAAACCAAGGACTCCACAAATAAACTTGTCTAATCTTGTAATCATATGTTGTGATCCTTTTCGTGCAAGATCCAGCCAGTGTTAACTAATGGTTACTTAAGGCAGCTTTCTCCAATCTGGTGCCCTCTGTATGTATTGAGTACAACTCTTAGACTCTTCAGCCAGTGTTATATAGGCTTGGGGATAAAGGTAGCAGAAGTCCAGCATACTTTCAGAGTGTTAGGTTGGAAAAAGCTGACTAAATATATCTTCTTTAAAATTAACTGATGGCTATCTAGCACTCAGTACCTAGATATTGAGATTCCAGGACTTCAGACAGTGATCTTATAGAATCATTTGAATGCAAAACATGTGTTCTTTCACTGAGGAATGGTTCTTCTTTAACTAATCTTTCAGGATTGCTGTATGTTCAATGATAAATAATAGTTATATCTGAACACCATGAGCGATATGGGTTATATGTTTACGTTTTATGACAAAACACAATGAATGAAAGCTTGTTCATGAAACTTGATGGATGCTCAACAACTTCCATATATGGCTTGCAGCCTATGTTTTGCTTGCAAGATAACAGCAGGTCAGCTGGAGGTTTGAACCCAAAATAGTATTACCTCAAGTTATTACTTCTGGCAACCCAGAGCTGACAGGCTTTGATTTTAAGCTACATATTGTGTGTCTACTTCCTGTTCTTTATTCTACTCCAAACAAGTGCCAGTGAAGGAATTCCATTCAATCACATCTTGCTTACGACTCTTATTTTCTCTTTGTAGCTATGGTGAAGAAACAGTCATTGTACTTATCTACTATATTAAAATATAATTAGTTTTATATTCCAGGATAGCAAAAGGGAGATATCTCAAATAAAAACTCAAAGGAATGGACATCCCTAACTAATATGTGTTCAGTGAATGGCCACAACTAACTGAATACTGACATTTCTAGGTAGATACCCAAGTATTGTGAGAAAGCCACAATTATACAGGCATACCTTGATGATATTGTGAGTTTGGTTCTAGACCACCACAGTAAAACAAATATCACAATAAAGCAAGCCACACAAATTTTTTTTTTTGTTTCCCAGTGCATATAAAAGTTACATTTACACTATACTGTAGTCTGTTAAGTGTGTAATAGCATTATGTCTAAAAAACAATGTACATATCTTAATTAAAAAATACTTTATTGCTAAAAAATGCTAATCATCATCTAAACCCTCAGGAAGTCATAATTCTATCTCAGATAATTTCAGTATAATGATAATGAAAAAGTTTGAAATATTGTGAGAATTACCAAAATGTGACACAGTGACACAAAGTGAGCAAATGCTGTTGGAAAAATGGTGCCAGTAGATTTGCTCGATGCAGGGTTGCCCCAAGCCTTCAATTTGTAAAAAAAAAAAACAGTATCTGCAAAGTGTAATAAAGCAAAGCACAATAAAATGAGGTGTGTGTGTAGATCTAAAAGACGGGCACACATCTATAGCCCACCTGATCTGGAGGACAAGTGGACTATAGCTCTAACAAATTCAAAATCAAATCAGTAAAATTTTATTTGAATTGAACTGAATTGAATTAAACAATAAATTTTGTCCTTTGGCAAATTATTTATTGGTTTTGTTCCTTTATATTAGCTAGAACTATACCCCACTTTTCTTCCAGGAGCTAACTTACTGTTTTCCAACGTTTTCCTTATAACAACCCTGTGAGGTAAGTTTGGCTGAGAGATAGCAATGGGCCCTTAGTTAACCAGAAGCTAAAGATGGACTTATACCTGCATCTCCCTAGTCCTGGTCCAGCATTTTCAGTGCTACACCATGTAGGCTGAAATGGTATTTTTCAGATAGAGCCAGTATGTTTTGCCAAGTAGGAATTAAATGTGGCTCATTAAGCAGCGGAGTCAGCAGCCAAAGTTATGGTAACTTTCAGTGTCCTACTTTGCCATGCCTGGCTCTGTTCCAGTGGAGTGAAACTGGAGTCAAGGGCTGGAATTAGGTACCTTCTCTTTGATGAGAACAGATTACTGAGCAAGACTGATTGATATACTGGGCAGGATTCAAAAGCTTCATACAGCAGCATGCAAATTTGGAGCTGCAGAAATTGTGCTTCACCCCCTCCTGCTGTTGGTCATTATGACTCTCTCACACCATGACTAAGGATCACCAGTCTTTCAGACAGAAAGAGTATACCATTCCATGCCCAGGGCTCTCACTGGATGACCACACCACCTGCACACCCCACACAGTAGAACCATCAATTCCAGGCTCCAGGTAGCATCTCTGACCTTAATGTTCCCATATTGGCTGTTCATGTACTGCCTAGTTTTTGGATCAAGACATTATATTACCTACTTTTTCCCAATCGTTAGAACCCTTACTTCATTCTTTGGATGTCTATCACATTCAGGCTTTTTACAGGACATACAGCATCATTTCGTTGGGACTGTTATTTATTACTGGCATTCCAAAGCCCATTTAAAGTTTCTGATCTCTCTCTTTCTCTCCCACCCCACTCTCCACCCCCATCTCGTGAGCAAATAACCATGCTCCATGTGAACAAGAGTAGCATCAGCAGCCTACCTCTGAAGTATTCCTCTATGAGAGCTATGCTGGGTGGTCCCATGGGCTCAGCTGTTCATCTTCATCCTGTGGACTGTATATTTGCTCCCAATGCAATGCTACCTTTGGAAGAACCGTGACTATAGTAAGGTTTGTACAATTTGTGCTGAGTAACAGCAAATGCTGAGTTCTGTGCCATGATCAACATCCCATGCAGATTGTAATCTGTGTATATGATACAAAACATGCATTGATGGGAAGATATTTCCCTTTTGCAACTCCTTAAACACTGCTTCTGTACTGAAAAGTGTGTTTTCATGAAACTGATCTGTATTAAGCAAGCTTTGGTTTTACCTAGTGAGTTTATTTACATAACATACTTTCTGTCTGCTAATGGAAAACATTAGTCTTGATTTACTTCATTGGCCCCTAGAGTAGAACTTATATTGCCATGATAGGAAGTAATGGTAGGGGAAAAAAAGTCTTTAGGTAGATGAAACTTCCTGGAAAATCGTTAGACATAAGGCAGTATTTATTTCAGCAGTTTAATACTAATCTTATAATTCACATGCTTACTGAATATCTGATACATTACTGCCTTGAACTGCATTACCAATATGGATATGGGCACATATCAAATTCTCTATTTCCAAGAAGGCTGAAAACTATTGTGCCGGACAGATGTCATTGTGAAGGTCTTTTTCTTGCATTTACTTATGACCAGGGAACTTGGATGTGGGCAAAACAAATAGTAAAAGGAACGGTTTTGTTTTCAAGGTGTATTTTCAGACATTTCGAGCCATAGATTACTGGCTTTAAGACATTTTGTACACAATCCATAAGTTAACCTTCTCTGGATCAGGGAACAGTTTGTAGATTTGAATATCCTCCAGTTGATTTATGTCTACCATTTGTGAATGATCTTTAGTAGTCTAAACTTAAAGAGACCATTCTCTTTTGGAATTACAACCTAGGAATGTGTGTCAAAGTCTTAAAAAAATTACAATAGGATGCTAAAATAATAATAAAAAAACATAAACAAGTAGTTATAAAATATTCATCTCTACAATGCCATTTACAGTTTTGTTATAACATGACTTAATTCTTGACTCAATTATACACTATTAGGAGTATCTAATGAACACATCATTTATATAATTATATAAATTATATATAATTCATTAAATATATACACAGCAAGTTTGGTGCGGTGAAGGCACCAGGCTAGAAACTGGGAGACTGTGACTTCTAGTCCCACCTTAGGCACAAAGCCAGCTGGATGACTTTAGGCCAGTCCCTCTCTCTCAGGCTGTTACCAGGAGTCAGCACTGACTTGAAGGCACTACAGGTAGTCCTCAGTTAACCACCGTTCGAAGTTACAACAGTGCTAAAAGCTACTTATGACTGGTCTTCACACTTACAACCATTGTAGCCCCTCCATGATCATGTGATCACAATCCAGGTGCTTGGCAACCAGCTCACACTTACAATGGTTGTAGCATCTCAGAGTCGTGTGATCGCCATTTGCAACCTTTCCAGCTGGCTTCTGGCAAGCAAAATCAATGGGGAACTGCGTGATTCACTTAATGACCGTGTGTTGACTAACCGACCACTACAAAAAATGATGTAAAATTAGGTGCGGTCATGTGATGCTTCACTTAATGATGAATTTTCTCATTCCTACTGTGGTTGCTAAGCGTAAATAAATAAGCAAGCTGCCTGACTCCTAGCATGTGTGTGGGCAGTTTACAGTTGTAAACTTTCTTAACAGATGGTTGATTTACCAGGAATGATCACTGATACAAAAGATAAAGTTTTGCCTTTTTGGGCAGTTTACAGTTGTAAACTTTCTTAACAGATGGTTGATTTACCAGGAATGATCACTGATACAAAAGATAAAGTTTTGCCTTTTTTCCAATTTAACTTTAAAAGAAGTTACAACTACCTCTAGAGTAAGAAAACATGGAAGGTTAGTAAAGCAGTTGCTAAAATAATTGTCCATGTTTAACCAAAAAAAAGAATCAAACAAAGTGTAAGAGTGCAAATAATAAAAGCAAGTGGTTGAAACAGAGGGAAATCAGAGGGAGAAGCTGCTATGATCATTTCAAGGAATGAGGAGGATGGTATGCAGGGCCTTGTCTTCTACATGTAGAGTGGGTGAGTCTGCAATAGAGAACCCTGTTTATCCCTGAAGGCTGTCCATATGAATAGAGATACAGAAAGATCAGTATTCTCAATCAGTGGAGAATCTTCAGTCTATGGATCGAAAGACTCTTCACTGCAGATGCTTGCCCTCCTTCTAATGGGAGAAGATGGGACTAGCATGCCCACTGACACCATTTGAAGTCCAAAGTGAACTTACCAGGGAGGAGGAACCACAAAACTCAACAGGACTCACTGAGGATACCTCCGTAAAAAGTTAAGTAATTATTCCCTAAAACCAGTTTGTCCAGAATTATCTATCATCATCTAAAATGTGCAGCTTCAAAAGCAGATTTATGTGTGTTCCCGCATAATGGTAGTATTATTTGTTGTTGTTCAGTCGTTAAGTCGTGTCCGACTCTTCGTGACCCCATGAACCATATTGCACCAGGCCTTCCTATCTTTCACTGCCTCCCTGAGTTTGCTCAATTTCATGCTCATTGCTTCAGTGATGCTATCTAGCCATCTCATCCTCTGCCGTCCTCTTCTCCCTTTGCCTTCCATCTTTCCCAGCATCAGGGTCTTTTCCAAAGAGTCCTCTCTTCGCATTAGGTGACCAAAGTATCTGAGCTTGAGCTTCAGTATCAATCCTTCCAATGAGCAATCAGAGTTGATTTCCTTTAAGATTGACTGGTTTGACCTCCTAGCAGTCCAGGGGACTCTTAAGAGTCTTCTCCAGCACCACAGTTCAAAGGCATCAATTCTTCGGCGTTCAGCCTTCTTTATGGTCCAGCTCTCACAGCCATACATTACTACTGGAAAAACCATAGCTTTGACTATGCGGATCTTTGTCAGCAAGGTGACGTCTCTGCTTTTTAATATGCTATCTAGGTTTGCCATAGCTTTCCTCCCAAGGAGCAAGCGTCTTTTAATTTCATGGCTGCAGTATCCGTCTGCAGTGATCTTGGAGCCCAAATAGATGAAGTCTGTTACTGCTTCCATTTCTACCCCTTCTATTTGCCAGGGATTGATGGGTCCAGATGCCATGATCTTAGTTTTTTTAATGTTGAGTTTCAAGCCAGCTTTCGCACTCTCCTCTTTCACCCTCGTCAAGAGGCTCTTTAGTTCTTCTTCACTTTCTGCCATTAGGGTGGTATCGTCTGCATATCTGAGGTTATTGATGTTTCTCCCTGCAATCTTAATTCCGGCTTGTGATTCTTCCAGCCTGGCATTTCTCATGATGTACTCTGCATATAGGTTAAATAAGCAGGGTGACAGTATACAGCCTTGTCGTACTCCTTTCCCTAGTTTGAACCAATCGGTTGTTCCGTGACCGGTTCTAACTGTTGCTTCTTGGCCCGCATACAGATTTCTCAGGAGACAGGTAAGGTATCCCCATCTCTTTAAGAATTTGCCACAGTTTGTTGTGATCCACACGATCAAAGGCTTTTGCATAGTCAATGAAGCAGAAGTAGATGCTTTTCTGGAACTCTCGTGCTTTCTCCATGATCCAGCGAATGTTGGCAATTTGATCTCTAGTTCCTCTGCCTCTTCGAAACCCAGCTTGTACATCCGGTAGTTCTCGGTTCACGTACTGCTGAAGCCTAGCTTGTAGGATTTTGAGCATAACCTTGCTAGCATGTGAAATGAGTGCAATTGTGCGATAGTTTGAGCATTCTTTGGCATTGCCTTTCTTTGGAATTGGAATATAAACTGACCTTTTCCAATCCCATGGCCACTGTTGCGTTTTCCAAACTTGCTGGCATATTGAGTGCAGCACTTTAACAGCATCGTCTTTTAGTATTTTAAATAACTCAGCTGGAATACTGTCATCTCCACTAGCTTTGTTGTTAGCGATGCTTCCTAAGGCCCACTTGACTTCACTCTCTAGGATGTCTGGCTCAGGGTCAGTGACCACACCAGCATGGACATCAGGGACATTAAGATCTTTCTTGTAGAGTTCTTCTGTGTATTCTTGCCACCTCTTCTTAATCTCTTCTGCTTCTGTTAGGTCCCTGCCTTTTTTGTCCTTTATCATGCCCATCTTTGCACTAAACGTTCCTTTGATATCTCCCATTTTCTTGAAGAGATCTCTAGTCTTCCCCATTCTATTGTTTTCTTCAATTTCTTTGCATTGTTCATTTAAGAAGGCCTTCTTATCTCTCCTTGCTATTCTCTGGAAATCTGCATTCAGTTGCTTATATCTTTCCCTTTCACCCTTGCTTTTCACATTCCTTCTTTTCACAGCTATTTGTAAAGCCTCATCAGACAGCCATTTTGCTTTCTTGCATTTCTTTTTCTTTGGGATGGTTTTAGTTGCTGCCTCTTGTACAATGTTACAGACCTTCGTCCATAGTTCTAGAATCACCCAATAGTGTGATTCAACTTATCTTGGGTTAACTTACCTTAGGCCCAGAACAAATTTATATCATCCTAAAATGCTTCCAAGATTTTTTTCTGATACGCATATATTCGTCGACAATTTTTTTTATCCTGAAAATAAAAATGGGAAAATTCTTGTAGCCGAAGTTAATCCTGTGTACTGAAACCAACTAGTAAAGTTTAGCATTGTCCACTTTGACAGGCAGCAAGTCTTTGATAATTCACAGGGGAGTTCTTCTCAGGCCTGGAGAAGCCTGGGACTAGACCTGTGATCTTTTAGCATGCAAATAATATGCTCTACCACTGAGTTATCACCCATTTCCAAAGGTAATTCGTCCAGAAATTGAACCAAGGCCAGGGTAGTTCTTGTATTACATCTTAAACATCAGGCCTCTAAATAATATATAATTTCTTGCCCCAACACCAAAAAAGGTACCTGACTTCACTTTAGAGAGTGCTTTGTAGGGGGATAAATTTGGGGAGGACAAAGATAACATAGTCTTAGCTGAAAGCACTTGCCAATCAAAATAAGGGCGCTTTTGGTTTAAGACATAGTTTATCATTTAGTATCTGGCTTGCCAGTGAAGTTAATAAAGTGGTGGCTTTGGCATTTTATAGAAATGCATAATAAAGAATATATAGAAAGGCATAATAAAATTTTAAAAAATAGATTCTCCTAGATTCTTCTACAAATTTATTTTCTCCAAATCACTATAGCATGGAATTTGCTTCCATGTGTGTTGATTAAAGTAAAGGATCTTTCTCTGGGTTCAGTTCTGTCTAGAGTTTCAGAGAAGGGGGAGTTCTGCTAATCACAGCTAGGTGCATTGTTAAAGTTCATACTATCACTTTGACATTTAGAGGTAGGACTCAGTGTCTTTGTAAATTCTTCTTCTTCATATTACTGCCATGTCTCTGGGCTCCAACCGTTTCACAAACCATAATATTTTTTAGTGAGTGATTGATCTGTATTATGTGTCTCGGCCATCAGAGGAATCTTGAGATGTTGCTTGTATAAACTGTAATACAATCTGACACTGAGTGTTTGGTTACAGGCTTTCATAGACCTATTGGCGATACACAATCCTCCTGGATTTGGGCATAAGGCTTATCTGATACCTTCCCAAAAAGTCCCTCATTTTCTCTGTTCCCCACTTAAATAACTCAACACATCTGGGTTAACACTGTAGGATCATTGTCCTTTCAGTTCTCCTGCAGCTCAGTTTGCTACAATATTTCCTTAAGTATCTGATTACTGAAAGGGCAAGACAGATTTTCTCTCTGAAAAGGAGGCTGTTCTTAAATAGATTTAGAAATTAATTCCTGTGCATCATTTAAAAAAAAGATGAATTGGTTCCATTTGCAAAGGTGTCTTGATAAGCATGTTTGTGTAAGAGATCAAAAGCACGCTGCTGTGCATGTTTACTCAGAAGTAAAGCATATAATGCTCAGTGTGGTTTATTTCCACGCCCAGGGTATATAGGATTTTAATCTAAACATAATAGGGTTGGGGGAAGGCTTACAAATAAAGCTATAATGGTCATCAAAAATGTTAAGAGGTTTATAGACGTTACTTTTGGACCTTTATTTGCCTTACTGAGTTCAGTTACAAGAATGGTAAAAACCTGAAACTAAATCCACTTAATTCAATAATAAATGGACACAATTTTAGGAAAGGGAGAGGGAGAATTTGATACAAACCCATGTACCTAGGAAATTAATCATGGAAGAATAAACCTGTAGCAGGCAGAATAGCCGTAACGTAGGCCTATATTGAATATATTGTTCTAAATCCTCCAGTACTATTCTAACAAAGGAGGTTCATGCTCAGAGCTCTGATTTCTTACACTAATTCCAGTGGGACCGTAATATCACTGGAACTATGGTTGGTTTTATAGTTTGGATTCTGTTCAGTTTTTTAATGGGAACAGACGAGAACCTTAATGATAATAGTTTGCTAAATAACAATTCCACGCTGGCAAAAGTTTCTGTGCCTAAGTTACTGTTTTTCCTGGGACAGGCTTCTAAATACAAGTACAGTGTGTGTCCAGTGTATGAAATGAATTATAAAGATTAACTGCTTTGGACTTAAAACAAATGCATTAGGCATAGCAGGCTGAATTTTTAATAGTTCCCAGAAGGTTATTATAATCTATATATGCCTGGTAGCTTATTTAATTTATATTTAATTTATATTTTAATATGGTGGTTTTCAAACTTTATAGTACCATGACCCTGTAAAGTGATAGATGAATTTATGTGACTCTCCCCCATGCATAAAACTAATATTTTATTGGTGTTAGGTTTGGACAAGAAATAAATATGCTGTTTTTAATAATTAAATTTTAATCTATATATCATAGAGGCTTGTAATACAGCAGCTGCCCACTTTAGGTTTATTCAGGCAAAATAAGGAACAAACCATGGAGTGAGTTTTGACAGTGCTCCCATTTTGCCTGCACAAAGTCTGATTTAGTTTTTTTCAAAAATAAACTTCAAGTTGCTCATAATCCCCTGAGGGTCCCAACCCACAGTTTGAAAACCCCTACTTTAATAAATAAAAACATTGCTTTGCTTTTTAAAAACTAACTTGAGATGTAGTTTTTTAAAAAAGCATATAACATGCCTTCAGGATACAGATCCTTTTTTATTTAAGCCTCCTTGCACTCTTAGTTTAGAATCCTCTAGTAACTGTGTAATTATCTTGCTTAAAACTTGTTCTTTTTCTTTCAGGTGGTAGAGATTATGTCAAGTGCCATTGGTGAATTAGCACAAGGAATCTATTACGAAAATTCAAGCTTGATAAAGGTAAATCTATGGTTCACGAATATACTTGTGTTTAAATCACATTCTTCCTCTTATGGTAAAAAATAACATAATCTGAACCAAAACTTCCCTTGATGTTACGATTACTAGTGCATACCATTTCAGAGCATACTCTGTCAATCAGATGATCTAATATATAAAATGCTCCGTTTCTTTTTCTTGGTATATTTTGTATTTATAAATATTATGTGAAGAAGAATTCAGATATTTAATTGGCCTATTTTTTGTCTGAAACAGTGTAGTTTCAAAATCTTATCTGCAGCTCTCAGATTGTAAAATCTAGCCACTTATATTTCTTAAAAGCCATGTTTCTCTAACCCAAACCTCCTTTTTGCTTTGTTTCTGCTTCTTCTAACGTACTATTGAGGCTGATAGGAGTGGAGAGGAAAGGACCCAGAGAGGATAGGTGGGGTAGGTGGGTAGACAGGGTTCAGTACATTGAATGTGCTATTGAAGCAGAAACTGAGATAAAGGGAGATGGAATATGAAAATTGGCAGACTTGATTTCTCAGTGACTGGCAATGAAGAAAAGAAAGAACCGCTTCCTCCACTACCTTAGGTAAGTTAGCCCAGAGAAATGAATCAATGAGTTAGAAGTTCCAAACAAAATGCAGGAGTTCCTAACCTGTTTATTAATATAATATACTAGAAAATTACTGTCAACTCTGGGTTGGCACATTGAAAACAAATAAGAATCCAGAAATGTCCTTAGAGTCCTTTGTACATATATCCAGAAGTTATCAACAGCAAATTTTTGGCCATTAGTAAGATTTGATCATTGTTAAGTGTTAAAAAAAACCCTGATTCTCCTTTATTCAGTGCATAATAATGCAACACTCACAAAAGAATTCTACTCTTGAGATCATTCAGAAATTAAAAATGATTGGATGTTTTTGATAATTCTCCATTTCCAGTTCCAAACGGTGTCATATAATGGTGTGCGTATGTTTGTGTTTTAATCATATTTTAAGTGTAATACACTGCCATTTAAATGCCTGTATTGTTTGGAAGCTGAATCATTTGCCATAGCATTAACATCACAGATGTTGTTTCTTCCTATTCAAACTCTGGGCGGAGTCTATATACATAACTTTGCTTACCTTGAACATCAAAACAGTAGCCTTATTACTGCAAGGGCCAGAACACTGCAGCAACTCTGTACGTCATATAGCTATTTTGAGAGACCTTTTTGTACAGTTGTTACATGTTCAGGACTGGGAAAGCTAATTCCCAACCCATTATTATTTCACTGCTATAGTTTACAACTATTATAATAGTTTTATGCCTGTTAATAGGAACTGGTTTGACTCCACGTGCCACTCACATAGATTTTTAGTATTGGAGGGATACAGTTGACCCCAATAATTTAAATGCAACTTTTTTGTTTTACTGGAAGACAGACAACAAAGATACAGATTTGAACTTTTGCTTTGAATGGGGAAAAAATTGTCCTTCTATATGTGGAGTGCTGGCCCCAAATCACTTAGTATCAGTTAGTAGCATCACTTTGAACTATGCTTGCAAAGAAACTATCAGCCAATATAGAAAGGCAAAATACAGTGGTGTTGTTTGGGTCTGTGCCAATAAAAATTTAAATTGCTGTAATTACGTGGTATGTGGCCTTAAGATTGAAAAAAGAGTTAACTTGTATTTCACAAAAGTCAGAATGCAGTGGGTTTGATGATACAGAAGAACTTTCTGGTTGCTGTGTGGCAGGGGACAGCATCCTTTTTAGCCCAAAGGCTGATTGGTATCAGCAAGTCTTTCAAACTAACTGGTTTTACACTACTAATGACTTCAGGAAACAAGCAATCTTGCACTGGATCACTGGGAGGAAAGAGGAAGCAGCAAGACCATGAGTTGGAAATCACTTTCCTAACACACCATTGATCAGCTGCTTGGCAGGATCCCTGCAGTTTTGTGATGTGGTAAAGTCTGTACTAACGTTCCATATCATTTTTCATTAGACATAAATTGACATTAATCAGCTTCCTTCTATAATAAGGGTACAATTATAGGCTCATGTGTAGAGCTGTGGCCTAGATTATACATAATGTTTGGTCAGGACTTTTAAACCATTGTTTGTTGTACAATACATTAGGGCTTGATAGCTTTATAAGCCATAGTGGTTGGATTTGCATGTTGTATACAGTACAATATTGTATATACATACAATACAATATACAATCCAATATGTACAATACAAGTTCCCAGAGTTTCAGAGAAGTCTTGAGCAGCCCTGCTCTGAAATATCAGGGGGGAACATGGACCTACTACATGCAAAGAATGCACCCTACACCAAACAACAGCCCCCCCTCTTTTTTTCAGTGCAAGGGGGGTTTTTTTATTACTGTCATAGCAGTAATAAGAATTAAACCAGACACAAGGAAGATACCTGCTTTTCTTAAACTTTTAGGAAAATATATGTCTCTTTGGAAGTTCTAAATAAGATACTTTTGTCTTTATAGTACCTGTCAAAGCTAGAGTTTCTTAATGTGTTTCTGTGATTGTCTGAAAAAGAATGGAGAAAAGATTGCATGGTAAAAGACAGACATAATAGAAGGAAGATCAGCTTGAAGCTGAAGTTTACCTCTAAATAACAGTGTAATCAGGGAGAGTTATACTATCTTATTATCTATCTTCATTTCATTTTTCTTTCTCCTTTCACATTTAATTTTCTTCTTAAGTTATATTTTGT
Organism: Liasis olivaceus; assembly: GCA_030867105.1. Taxonomy (NCBI): domain Eukaryota; kingdom Metazoa; phylum Chordata; class Lepidosauria; order Squamata; family Pythonidae; genus Liasis; species Liasis olivaceus. Next base: position 231,306,909 of record CM061349.1, on the reverse strand, counting down.
GGTGGACGGATGGAGCCCTCTTTAAACATGGTTTACTGTGGAATTTGAATAAAATAAGATATATTTTATGGGTCCATTTATTCTAACCCTTTTTATCACAAACATCAAAGGCATATATTAATAGACCAATAAAATATGTCCTGTCATGTCCAACAAGCAGTAAGACATCTGCTAAGTGAGACATCAATCACATGCAAGATGTTTGCAGGGTAACTGTGTTGCTGCTGAAGACTCATAATTTTATTGGCTTTTTTCCTACACAGATGGGAAAATAAAGATTGTTGAATCATCTCACTTATAGCTGAAACACTGAGTGATCCAAATTGCAGTGTTTTTTTCAGTCTGTGCATTGTTCTGACTTAGATTTAACTGAAGTTTGTAACGCCATATGTGTGTGACAGGGTGTGACGAACAGCAGTGTAACAGAAATTAAGATCTACTTCAAATCATGTAGAAGCATTTTTTAGAAACTTTAGTTTACAGCAGTTTGTGCATTTCATTTTGAAATATTTTTATCATTATTTTGTATCCTTTTCTCTATAGCCTGATGGCTTGGAGAAGTCACACATGAGTTCCTGTGGTTGTATTTCACAGGGATAGATGAAGCTAGGTGAGATGGAGTAAAGAAGGCACATATTGTGATACAGGTAGTCCTCACTTACCAACCATTTGTTCAGCGACCATTCAAAGTTATGACAGCATTAAAAAAGGAGACTTACAACTGATTCTTGAAGTTGCGGCCATTGCCGCGTCCCCGCAGTCATGTGATTGCAATTTAGGCGCTCGCTAACCGGTGCACATTTACAATGGTTGCAGCATCCCATGGTCACCTGATCACCATTTGCAACCTTCATAGCCAGCTTCTGACAACAAAGTCAATGGGGAACCCAGCAGGAAGTCCCAAGTCACAGTCACGTGACAGCTCGCTTAACAACCCATGGTAATTCGTTTAGCAACTGCAGCCAGAACTGATGTTATAAGTCGGCATGGCCATGTGATGTTTCATTTAATGACCACACTGCTTAGCAACGGAGTTGCCAGTCCCAATTATAGTTGGTAAGTGAGGACTACCTGTGCCTCTATATTTAAAGTTGTCTCAAGCTAAACTTGATTAAGTACTCTGGACTGCACCCAGCATCTCTTTATGCAACAGTTTCCACTCTACCTCCTAGGTGTTCCAAATCTGCCTGGAGGGTCCACTGAAAGAAATTTGTGGAGAGGGCATGTGTCTAGAAACATAGGAGAGGGGTCAGTTCAAATTAGGAATGCTATTATATCAAGAACTGTGTATTCTTATATTCAGCCCATAAATATTTTTGCAAGTAATATAAAGTAAGCTGTGGAATTGGGAGCGTGCTATGCAGTTTAATAAGGCTGGCAGAAAAGGCCATTTAGTTTGATAGGCCAAATTCTAAGTGGTGTTTGACAGTGAGGAGTGAGCTTGATTGGAAGGAAGTTTCAGCACTTGGGGATGTGGGTTGGATTGAGGATACTTCAGGTGGGTTATGGGACAGGAGGCAAATTACCACAGTGACTGGCAGAGGGAGATTTGATGGGTGGTCCAGGGGTGGAGTTCCAGGAGAAGGCAAATTGACACTCTGGTGCCATCCTCTTCAGGATCAGTTGCCTCTTCCCTACATCCTCTGTAGGGGGATGGGTATTGCTGGGTATCTTTACTTCAGGCTGCTGTTAGTTAATGCCAGGTTTGTTTGTAATAAGACCTTAATCCTCCACAACTTGGTAATTGAGGAACAAACAAGTGGACCTGCTTGGCCTGTGTAAATGAGACCTATCTGGATGAGGATGGGGCAATGCTGAACCAGAGAGAGGACTAGATGGAATTTACAAGAAAAATGAAAGCTGGAGCCAGAATGTCCTATTTCCAAATTGTAAATCTTTTTCCTAGTACTTAGTCCAGTTTAGCACATAATATGTATTGTGTATTTAATAATATTGAACAAAAGTTTACCACATTGCATGAACTGTCATATTTTCAACTTTCTTTTTAAAACGTGATTGCATCTATATAAACTTGGGGAGAAACGTTCTTTTTACTAGCATCCTAAATGCATTTATGGAACTGTAAATTATACTAAGATTGTTCAATTTACTTCCGAGTTATGTATGTGTGATCATATATTATGGCGTTCCTATGAGGACTGTGGAGTGCTTCAGATTGATTTAAGAAAGGTCCTTTGGAGTATGTGGAGGTGCAAACCTGGCTCTTGCCTACAACGCCTTAAAGCAGTTTCACCTCCCTTCCCCTCAGGATTTGTGTGTGTGTGTGTGTGTGTGTCCTTCTGTGAAAAGACACTATTTATTTAATGAATTTATAGGGCTGCCTAACTCAAACAATGTCTCTGAGTTGTGTACAGCAAAAACAAACAATAAACCAGAAATAACCATACAGTATTAAAAAAAAAATACCTACCCAATATATAAAAAATATAAAATAGTGACTGAACATGATAATTAAACAATCAAAAGGGGACTCCACTCATTTGGACCTGAGTGCCTGGGAAAAAGCCAGGTATGAACAGCTTTTCTAAAGGGGAGCAGAGTTGGGGCCTGTCATATATTGGGTGGGAGATTATTCCAGAGCACAGGGACAGCTACCAAAAAAGCACACTTCCTATGTCCCATGAGATAGCAAAGTTTAAAAAAGGGAACCTGGAGCATGTCCTCCCTATAGGAGCTTGTTGGGTGGGCAGATGTTCTTGGGAGAAGGTGGTCCTGCAAATAACGCAGTGCTTTAGATCAGTGCTTTTCAACATGCTGGCTGGGGAATTCTGGGAGTTGAAACCCACACGTCTTAAAGTTGCCAAATTTGAAAAACACTTTTTAGGTGCTTTAACGAGTTGCAAACAGGTTCTGTGTTCATGCTCTTGTGCACTCCAAAACATCTTTTTGAAATCAAATGTGAGGGATTGTATTGCCATAGTTCTTATAAGGGATAAAATTATATCTTTGCAGGTGATGAAAACTCTTCACTGTCCCAGAAGGGCAAGTTCAACAGAAGGGTAACGTGCGTGGATGAGCAGTCATGCAAGCAGGCGAAGCACATACATATTTTCCAAACCAGTTGTTCCTCATCCAAGCAGGGTGCTGATTGGATAGATCAGCAGAGTCCTCCTATTATTAGTCCCTCCTGCATCATAATTCTGTTCTTACACAACAGATTATATAGAATTGCTCCAGAAGCCAACAACTTTTTCAAGGGTCAGCATCCTACTAGCAATTTTGTTTTAAAAGATTAAAGTGAAAAATTGAAAATATAAATGACTAAAATCTCATGGTATACATGAAAACCTTGCAATATTTGGTTGTCTTCAGGAAATTTCAGCCATCTTAATCTTTTCTTTTTCAGCATTGTGGTATGACAGGCACTATTGTGCCTTCTGGTGCCATCTTGCTATCCCTTAGACCAGTGTTGTCCAAACTTGGCCACTTTAAGATGAGTGGACTTCAACTCCCAGAATTCCCCATGGCTGGCTGGGGAATTCTGGGAGTTGAACTCCACTCATCTTAAAGTGGCCAAGTTTGGACAACACTGCCTTAGACATATCCTATGAGAAAGCAGCTTCCCTATTTTGTGTGTGTATGCACACATCTTTATTGATTGATAAACCTTATGCGAAAGTCTTCTCAACAGCTCCTACCTTGGAGTCTACGTGTTTCCATGTTTAAAAGTGATCTTTTTCATAATAGCATTTTACTCCAGTAATTATTCTTTAAGACTCAACACAAAGATATTTTTATAATGGCAATTACTATGGTCTGATACAGAAATGTCTGTGTCTGCAGGTTATTTTCAGGATAGGACACACTCATTGCTATGCGTTTATACTAGTTACTTTTAAATAAATTTGACATTATGGGAAAATACCTATTTCACACGCGGGCAGACAAGCTTTGCAGAATGTTAATTAAAATAAATGAAGCAGTTGATTTGAACCTATTATTAGTGGGTACTCAAACTGACTGCCTTCTTTGGATGCAGTTGCTACATTTCTGCAAATGATAGTGGCCAGACATTTATACTGAGCCTAGTGAGATTATTCATTTTAGGTAAAAAGTAAAAACTTAAAATGAATATGTGCCTTACTTGACAACAAACTTAACTCCTTTTAAAATCTGTTACTTTTGTCAATCCTGTGATTCTTCTGCATATATGAGGGCTAAGATTTAATGGTGTTTAAATGAAGTCATATTAAATCAGATTTTAGGTGGTTATGCCAATTGACCATCAAGCTTTTAGAGCATGTATGTGCTTGTGTATCTTTATATCTATTTCTCTGTTGTCCTCTCACCAGTTCCTCAGCATTTCATCTTCAAGGCTCATTATAACATGGCATGAAATGGCAGATAATTAACATTTTATTTGGGTGACCATTTTTATCTGTGCTAGAAATCCAGGAAATGTTTTAAACTAAACTAAACATGACTGTCACTTGTTGAATTATCACAATTAGAAGAGTAAATGTGTGATTTCCCTTGCTGCCTTCTCTTTTCCCATTATCACCTCCTTCATGGAAGTGAATGGTATTTGAAAACAATGAAATGAAATGATACAATGTTCAGCAAGCTGGCTTTGAGGAATTGTACTACTTTTTCCATCAGTCTCATATTATCTCCTTGCAACACACCACACTTTGGCAGTAGCCACAAAGGAGGAAGATTACAACTGAATGCAGGGATTTTATTTCATTTCTTACCAATTTCATGTCAGATAATAGCTTGTTAGAAAATTATAGTGTCATGCAGATTTAGTTCTTTCTCCTGAGTAATTTAATTGAAGTAACTCTTAGGGCCAGAATTGTGTAGATGGCATAGGCATTTTTTGGCCTGGATTTTTTAGCTGCCTTCCAGTTCATCCTGAAGGCAATGACCAAACACATTCTGTGTTTTTCTGCAGCTATTTACTCTTGATAGAGGATTCATTAAATCTCTTCATGGTAGATAAGAGACAAGAAAGAGAAGTCACTAATAAAAAGTCCTATATATAGTCAAAACATTGGTGAACCATTTTGAATAATGTAGGATGAGCCATTGAGTTGAATGAAACCCAATATGTATCATATATCAACCTATGTAGATAGCACATTTCACATAAAAATAGGGATGAAGACAGGTTCTATGTGCACATCATGGAATTTTGTTTAGCGTGGGGATCCCAGGTTCAATCAGTAGTATCTCCAATAGGTTCTGGGGTTCTGAAGGCATCTTCCTGAGACTTTGAGTAGCTGCAGTTGTTGGATTAGCCCAGGCTGATTAAACGGGTTAATAACAGGGCTTGTTATGTATGAAGGCAGCTTGATCCATATATGATCATTTATGTCTTATGTCCTGAAACTCCTGCTGTTACTATTCTTTTAAAGCAACAGGAGGGGATGATTCTAGAAAAAAGCAAGGAAGTACTCTGTTTTCCTCTGTCTATCACAGAGCTTTTCCTGCAACTGCCTCCCATCCTCTATCGCTACTTTTTAAATAGATTCATATTTTCTTCCAGGCTAATATTTGAATTTTTGTTTTGCTTTGTAATCATACTTATATTAGTAGGGTGGTAATTAGTAGTTAGCTATAATTCAATGACTTTACAATCCCAGCACAGAGTTCTATAAAGATCACAGGAATTTATAGCTTGGCTTGTAAGTTAAAGGGAGACAAATGCCAGAAGGAGAAAGATATTGAGATTGTACTGCAGAAGCTAACATTTTTTTAAACCATTTGTTTCTATAATTTCTGTCTCCTAATCCAGCAGAATATATTGCTTCAAGTGACACATATTAAACAAGTACATTGTTCTATCATGCTGATTATTTTTAGAATGTATAACATCTTTCTTTGTTTATCTAGGAAAATGTTCTTACGGACGACATCAGAATATCAGCTTGGAAAGAGCAGGTTTTCCTATCTCATTGTGTCTTGCTGGCAAAGAGCTGCCAGGCTGCAATGGAACTGGCAAAGCATACTGCGGGAATTCAGAATATGGCGTTTAAGTATGGAAAGCACGTGTCTATGAGTCACAAGGTACGGCTTCCCTCTTCTTTAAAAGCTCTCTGGATGGCCAAGCAGCCAGCATTCTTTTTCAACAGCATGTCTTTCTGTAGATAATGTATGTTTCTAAAAAAGCACCACACATTTAGTTCATTTGTAACTAAACTGCATGGGAAGATATTTATATGAAGTATTTAATGTATCACAGCATTCATTTCTGTATACTAAATTACTCTCAAATTGAGACAGCTCTCAATGAAGCCAACTAATCCCAGGAAGCTAACATGAGTGAATAGGAGGAGTGAACAGGAAAGTTTACAGGGAGCTCAGTATGGAATTTGAGGGAATCTGGGAGTTATGATAGGTGCCTGAGCATCTGTGGAAGGGGGACAAAAGTGGGTGCTTGCCGGCCCTAGAAATTCTCAAGTACTTATTTATCTAAAAAATTGCATCCCACCTTATTCATAATAAGTATGGCAGGTAATAACAGTAATGTAACAACAAACGAATGAAACCTATAAACATAAAGATTCATTTAAAATATTAGAATCATCATATCTTAATAGCTGTCTAAAGATCAGCTGAAACAAAGTTTTTAACTGACTTTTTTTTTTAGATTTTTTTATCCCATCTTTATTATTTTTATAAATAACTCAAGGCAGTGATCATACTTAATACTCCTTCCTCCTCTTATTTTCCCCACAACAACAACCCTGTGAGGTAAGTTGGGCTGAGAGAGAGTGAGTGGCCCAAAGTCACCCAGCGGCTTTCACCTAAGGTGGGACTAGAACTCACAGTCTCCTGCTTTCTAGACATTTGAATGAGAGTTGAAGATGTTGGCCATTTCCAAAAGAAAGGTTCTTCGTAAAGTAGTTTCTGCCTTTATTTGCTGATTTTTAAATCAGAAATTTGCTCCAATACCCACTCACCCAGCCACCCCCAAGTTGGTCAGTAAGAGGACTACATCTGAAACTGAAGCCATCCTACTGTAGTACAAAATCAGCTTGAGGTTGAAAGGTTTAATTATAAAAGGAGAGAGAAAAAGGAATGACTGTGGTTATTCTGGGTAAATGGAGCCATTTCTCTCCTTCCACTCTTGCTGGTCTGCCCTCGTATTGCTCTGGCAGCACAGGCCTTTCCCCTTCCTTTCCCAAGCAGACACTGAGAAGGGGAAGGGGACTATCATCATACTGTAACCTAGTCTTGAGAGCCAGGATAAGGGCATTGCAGCATTTGCAGCTGTGTTGGTTTCTGCTGTCACAACAGTCACCTGGCTACAGTCACCCTGCCAGTCTTCTCTGCTGCCAATGCTCTGTTCTTGGTTGAATTAGCAACCATGTGTGCTCTTCCCTGAGTAAGGAAGGGAAGAGAAGCTGGACAGGGCAGGTGAGTGACAACGCTGACTGCTGCAGAGACTTGCAGAAAAGACAGTCTCCTCTTCAGATATCTTGTATAGGACATGACTCGGAGTCTAGGGCTACCATATCCAGGCTGTATTCTGGACTACCACTAGATGGCAGCAACGAGAGAAGAAATGTCTAATATCTGGACTTTTGCAGCCCAGATCTGGAAGCTTTAATAAATGAAAATAACACCAAAAATTCCTTTTCTCAATTCCTCCACTACCCTACAGGCTGGGAGGAAACAAAGAAAGTTGTATATGTGAGAATGTATAGGTTTGGGTCAGAGAGAAAAGCGTGCTGCTTATTTTAATGGAAAGTGCACCATAGCATTTTATCCAGAAGCCTCTGGGCAGAATTGTTCTCGCTTGCCTAGTTTATTTAGAATGCCAGAACATATGACTCCATTTCATTTGGCACAGTAATAGTAGAACGCCCATTTATAACAGTGGATGGCCATCATGTGTACTGTGATATGGACATTAGCAATAGAGGAAACCCTAGACCAGTGTTTCTCAACCTCAGCAAGTTTAAGCCAGGCTGGGAAATTCTGGGAGTTGAAGTCCACACATTTTAAAGTTGCTGAGGTTGAGAAACACTGCAGACAACAGAAAATTGCTCAATGTACCCCAGAAGGGCAGAAATGCCTACTCCAGAAGTAACTTAGATCAAAGTACAGCTGAACTTCATCAGATGAGTAAACTTAATGATTAAGAGGACAGCTCCTCTCATAGATAAATAACCAGCAAAAACAGGAGGTAGGAATAAATGGACATTAAGATATTATAGTACTTCTAGAATTAGGAGGACTCTCATGGTGGTGGTTTTGGGGTTTTTTTGGTTCTGTTTTCTTTGTGTAGCTGAAACAGGCAATTGCTACAACAGGTTTGCACAATTGTACAGAAGAGAAAGCAATAGCATATCCAAAATAAAGCAGTTTTTCTTCTCTAAAGAAGAATTTGATACTTTTAAATGTTTAGATTTTGTATATGGTATATTTCTTTTAAAACATTTTTCATTTTTAGTTCAGGCTCTGTGGGTATTCCATTCTGAATACATAGTTCTAATGCCTCATTTTGCAGTGTCAAATTAGAGGTCCATGTGTGGGGTTTCATATCTTGTGTTTCATTGGGCCCCCACTTTTCTTCAACCGGCATTGTTTATCTTCACTTTAAGTGTAAGCCAGCTTAGCCAGGTATGTGTGAGCTATGTAAACATAAGTGTGCATATTGTTAGATATAAGTTTTGAAAGGACTTGAGAGTTGGTTATGCTTTCATTCAGGCAGTGTAAGTTCCATTAGTTCAGACAACGGAAACAAAAACCTGCTTCATTTTTGTTAGGCTTTGCTATAGATATCAACAGTGGCATCAAAATTGGAAGAAGGTAATGATAACATCTGGACACATCATGAAGGCAGGGTTAGTATCAGCAGAACCCTGTGCATCTTCCTTAGATGCAACCCCAGGACAATCATAAGAAAGCTCCAACTAAAAATACTGAGGTACCTACCGGTATACAACTATCATAACTGAAAGCCCCATTAGAACAGGTGAACCTGCTTACAAAATGCCAGACCTCTTCAGAAAATTATGACTTCAGACATGACAATAGAGGCCCAAGAGCACTTGCTATGCGTGGCTTTCCAAGTATTCTCTATGCTGGCATACTTGCTGTTTTGAAATGAGCTGTATGTTATTACTGTGCTTTCCCTCCAGCCAGTAGCATGAGCAAGGATATAGAGCATTTTTATTACCAACACTTGCAGCAATGCAAATACTTCATTTCACTTGGAGTGATAATAGTAGAACACCCATTTATAACAACGGATGGCCAGCCATTACATATTCTGCTGGTGTGTTGCTGTGACTGGTGCAAGAAGGCAGTCAAAAAGTGGGTGACATTCAGTAGCAGTTCATGTAAAGTTGTGTGATTTTCTCTTTGGCATTAGTGGGAAAGCCACAGTTAATCAGCTTAAATCATATGTAAGAACAGTAGAGGAAAATAGGCAAAAATATGGTCACTAGTTTCAACCATCATATATTGCAGCTTCTATGATATTTCCCTTTGTAGCAAGACCTATTCTTCTGGTAACATGGTGGACCTGTGCAGAGGCAGAGAAGAAGTTAAAAAAAAAAAAAAAGGGAAGTGGGAGAGGCAGTGCTAAGTACAAGAACACCGAATGAGCTAATCTAGTTGTGCAGCCTAATTGTGAAGCAAGGTATTGTTGTGAGGCTAATATGTCCAGCAGGTATTTTGGATCAGAGCAGTTGTTTCTAGGATTAAGGTTTTTGGAAGAAAATGATGGGAATATATCCATATATAGGATTTTCTTAGATTTATTTCAGTTTCAGATCAAATAGCAGTAGGCATAGCCAACACAATCTTACGTGCTTGTTCTGATTTTGAATTACAACTCAGTCAGTTAGTTGAGCAAGGCTACGATGGCAGGAAAGCAAGATGAGGATCAAGTACAGATTAAGGTATTCTGTCTGCAGACAACCTTTGTCCACTTTTTATCCCGTATGCTGAACCTTACCATAAACAACAGCATAATGTAATTAATACGACTGTTTTCAACAACAACTAAAGGTTAACTGTCTGGTTTGTGTGTGCTGAATGCCCACAGGAAAAAGTTGAAGTTCTGTCCCCAGGAGAAATTGATTAAAAAAAAAAAAACAGTTTGGCCAAGACCTTCAAAGATTCCTGTTCTTTTTTTTTTTTTAAAAAAATCATTCACTTTTATGTTTTTCTTTTAGAAAAATATTAATTGTTTAAGAATTTAGTTTCTGTTTGTTACCTGTTAGTTTTGGAATGTATAATAGCTTTTCTAGGCTATGCTATACCGATACAGACATGGCCTGCCCTAAATCCTGTGCAGCCCACCTCTCAGTGCTTCACCCCTTTGGAACTCCCCTCCATGTGAGGCAAGATGTTCTCTTCACATAGTGGTACAAGATAAGCTAAGACTTTTCTTTTTCCTTGGTCTTTTGATATATAATTTCACTGATTGTTTAACTGCCTTCCTCCTGATTTTAATTATTGCTGACTATTTTTAAATTGTGGTACTTGTTTTAATCTGGATTTATTCGCCACAAAATATCTATTTCTTTTAACATGCTGATAAAGAAGTTTGAAAACAAAAAAATAAACAATGGACATTGTCCCTTTGCCCCCCAATTTATTTCTATAGATGCTCTTGGCGTGCCTATATAGAAGCCCAGCCCTATGGACAAAGGCCGCCCTATAAGAGTCAAGTTCAAAACAAAAGTGAAGTAGACAGCTGACTTTTAAAAATAGCAATAAAATCAGGCTAGTTGTTTATTTATGCAATTTCTATAGTCGCCTATCTCAATCCAAGTTGTTCCTTTGAAGCCAAGGTTCTTGTTCTAGGAAAGATGAGATGCGATTAACAACAGATTTTACTACTTGTTTCCAACAACCTGGCTGCTGATTTAAAGAAAGCGTATGATAAAAGTGAATAGGATTGAACTATGGAATGTTTTACAGAAATGCAGATTTGAAGATTGGTTCCTGGAAATGATGAAAGTAAAGCATGCATAACAGTAAATAAAATGCATAGCAAATAGTTCAACATTGAGCAGGGAGTAAGACATGTATGTGTGATATCTCTTGGTGGTTTAATGTTCTTATGGATACATATACTGTATATACTCACATATAAGCCCATCTGTGGATAAGCCAAAGCCAACTTTGGGGGTGTATTTTAGCATCTAAAATTCTCGGCTTATCCATTACTATATATGGTATAAAGAATTCTTGTGATGATACCAGAAGTGTGTTAGTTGGAAACTAACTAACTAAATATATACTTTAATTATACTGTTTGTTGGCTGAGAATTTGAGTGATAGATTGGATGATGCAGCAAGGAGTATACACCTGAAAATTAATGTATCAAAGACCAAGACAATTGTGAACAATTGCACTGTACATAAATGGTGAAAAATTAAAGCTAATAGATAAATTAGTGTATTTTGATAGAATGTTAAATAAAGGTGTGGAAATGGATGAAGAAATGTTCAGATATACAAATGCTGATAGAAGAGCAATGGGAAGAATGAATATTTGTCAAAATAAGGAAAAATGGCTGTAGAGAAAAGTGTGATTCTGCCTACTTTAATATGCGGAAGTGCTAGTTGGATATGTCAGGAGTGGCATAAAACAAAACCTAATGCAATGGGAATTCGTTACTCAAAGAGTGTGCATATGTGATGAAACAAAAGATAGGGTCAAACAAGAATGAATAGATGATGAATGAATATAGACTGAATGCAAATGTGCAACCAATAGAAAAGGAATATGTTGATGTGGTTTGTCATATAAAGAGAATGAATGAGGGTCAAACAAATGTATGAAGTGAATAAATTGAGAGGAAGTGGGAGACTGAGGCAGTCATGTTTGAATGGGGTTGATGAGATCCTCAAAAAGAGAGATGAGATGATCAAAGAACAAAAGGCAGTTTATGGATTAGTGTGTAGACATGACAGGAGCAAGGATGGAAACTTATGGATAGATATAGTGAATGGTGTTAGGGTAAGGTCAGTTTAGTTAGATTTCCAGTTCTTTGCTCTTATCTTCTGCCTTTAATTTTGTTTTACTTTTCTGCACTTTGCATTATATTGCTTAACCTGAAGAGAAATAGCATTATGGAATGTGTGCTTGTATATACCCACACATATATAGATGACAATACGAGAGAGCTGATTCAAGCCTCATATGATTAGTATCCCCAGTTGCACTGTGTTACTTTCTCCCTTATTAATGAGTTGACATTCACTCCTATTCAAGGAGTTAACAATCTTTTCAACCGAGGGTATCCCCATCAGAAAAGTCACTTCAAATTTCACCAGATTTTGATTACTTTTTAAAATTTACTTTGTGGCCTGCAAGTCCAAACCTCCAACATTTGAAATAAAATTATGTATATGGAGATAATGTTTTGGTAGGAACAGAATCTGACTTCCATCCCTGATACTCACAGAGATCTTATGCTATTTATATAGTGTTGTGTACATACAAGTTCTCACAGACTTCTTCAAAATATGCCTCTTGTTAGATTTTAATCAGGTGATAGAGACAGGAATAGCCTGAAAGCCTCTGAATAGTGTGTACTGGTTCAAGGCATTGTATCTGGTCTTATGCAATTTATATTTTTAAAGCCTTATATAATATTAGTTGTTGATGAAATGCATTTCCTGTGGAAACTACTCTAACTTATTAATTTTAATCCCCCTCTTTCAGCTAAATGTTGATATTCTGCCATTTATTAATGGAAATTCGAATGATTCCCTGGCATTTGGCTTAAATTCTGCTCCTGTAGTATTCCATCAAGAGTTTGTTGGAAGAGAAGTCTGGATTAAGCAAATTAAAGAGGTAAGTAAATAGCTATATCTATAGTGGCTATGTTTGTACATCTTACTAAATCATAATTATCCCCTCACATCAGTTTGTTTTTAAAAAATCAGTTAACCACAGCTATAGTGTCTGAACCCAACGATTCAGTTTCATGAAGAATGTTATTGTTATAATTCTTTTTTCTTCCATATGAAGAATACTAAGAATTTATAAAAAGAAATAGTTTTCCTACTTCTGTATGTTTATTATTTAGTACAGTTAGAAATTAAATGTGCTACTGTTGAGTGTGTGTATGTGCATAAAGTCTATGATTCTTATGGTAATTTCTTTTTAAAATTCATTCTGTTAGACTCAATTTTATTAAAATACAAAAATAAATGTAATTTAAAATACACTTGCCTTCCCTACAGTTTTAGTTTTACAATAATTGAATACTTCTAGCATAGAGCAGAGGGAAAGAGCTGCTCATGCATGTATGATTACAATTCAAAACACAGCTGGTTGGGCAAATCTTACACTACTAGCTTTGATATTATTGCTTATGTTATGATTGTGGTTCCTTCCCAAAAGCTATCTTGATAGAAGCATTTTAATATAAACCTTGATATAAATCTTTTAATAAACAGCTCTTTATTCAATGGATACTTTAAATGGGAAATAAGGCAAAAGTCCCTGCATTGCACCCTTCCTTCTTTTGTTCTTCCCTTCCTGGGGAACCCTTCAAAAAGTTTGACAGTGTGTATTTTCCACATTGAAAGCCCTGTTTTTGTGTAAGGCTGATCCTTCAGAGTTGTATTTGCTACTATAGGTTACATGGAGGGGTGGACATAATATGCTTGCTCCCACTCTTTCTCATGTGACTGTAATTGCATAGAGGAAAATAATGCTGAATATGGCTAAGGGCCATGCTTCATTGATCCATAAACTCATCACAGCCTTTCTCAGAGGCAAAACAAAGAGTTCCACTTGAGGACTAGTTGAAAGAACCCGTTTCTTTGTGCAGTGTGTATCGTGTCCACTCTGAAAGATGTCAATAGAACAGAGAGCAGTAGACACCTGACAAGCAAATGTGATCCTCAAACCTGATGAAATTGATGTGTTTTCTATTTAGCACAACGTGCTAGATCTTTCTTACAGTCTTGTGCATCTTATGATTTACAGAGTTGTAATAAAATAAATTTTATTTGTTTTTCTTACACTGTTTAAGGCTCAAGGCAAAGGAGACTTAATAGACTATAGCAAGGTGAGTAGCTAAAATATGTCTTCATTCTAAAGACTTGTTAACTTTTATGTTTGAAGGAATATATGAATGAACCTCAGAATCACTGTTACATTATTTATTTCATCTCACATTTCAATCACAAACTGCCTCATAAAGCAGCTTACAGCAATTACAGTACCATGTGTGTGATACAGGTATATAAAATGCAATAATGAAGCAGGACTGGATTTTCAGCTGAGTCTGATTTCAGGCATGATAGACTCAGAATTGGATGCATTTGCAAAGTAGCATGATAATCAGGTGTACAGCCAACAAATATTCATGTACCTGGGTTTGTTTCTTATTGCTCCTGTGTATTACTGATGAAACTATTATTGTTCTTGTTTTTAGAAGGCTTATTAGAATCAGATTTGAGAGTTTTTAGGCTAGTTATATTGTAATCATTTACTTTTGGGGAATACTTGTAACTATAGCTTGTGTGCACAGCTACCATAGATATTTTATGCCAATCTTATTTGCCAGTCCTCTGTCCCAAAATTTAACTGTAATAAAATAGTGGTGATGGGAAGAGCTTCCACTAGCCTGGACTTGCCTGAATGGACATATGTTCAGAAATGCCTGCTGTTTCACAACATTTGGTAATGGAACCATTTTGCTGAGGGTAACTGGAAAGTCTCATTTTCCAGAATCTCCAGGGAAAATGGGTGATTCGCATCAGTGCCTGGTTGTTATAGATCAACCTGCTGCTGTTTTTATGAGCCTTTTTCATTGTTACTTTCGCCTTTGAAAGGTAAACTTAAAGAAGGGCACCTGGGAGACAAACAGAACACAAGTGTTTGAGCCCTAATGAGCAAGGCTTAGTAGACCTGTTGATTCTGTAATGGCCTTAAGAGAGGGTGAATTTGCTAGTGTAAGCACATCATATACAAATTTTGATCCTATGCCTATCAGCATCCAAGCTCTATCCTCCTGTGACTGCACACTGAAAACTACAAATGGCTCTTTGAGAAGGCCACCATACTGAATTGTGAATGTGAATGCCTTGAGTGAATATTTTCTGTCCTACATACAGTAGGTGGTTCATCTTTAGATATGCCAAGCATAGCATTTATAGGAACATATGAAATACAGTACCTTTAACACGGACCTTTAGTGGTGATAACTATTGTTTCTATCACTTTGCTTGAATTTTATGTATATTAAGTTTCAAAACCTGCCTGATACTGTAGGTTTAATTCATATCTCTTACTAATGTTTGATAGTCTGGTTTGAATCTTGTTAAAAGAAGTTGAAACAATCTTACAATTCTCATTGCGGAGCAGGAAGAAAGCATTCTCATTGTTTAGTATACATTGTGAAGAACCCATGAGATTCATAATCTATATGGATAATAAAAAACATGTTGAAATTGGAATGGAACTTCTATGTTATTGTTAATAATTGTGATACTCTATTGTTCTATAAAACACTCTGCTATTGTTCTAACATAACAAAAACAAAGGAAAAGGAAAAGGAAAGTGTTAATTTTGTGCAAGTAACCACAGTAAAGATTACTTGAGACTGTAATCAATCCTACAGTCTATTTTCAGTTTGATACACATGATGCTATTGTGGGAGATACATCGGGAGCTAGAGTTTCTCTTGGCAGGAATGCCAAATATGTCAATAACCAACTGCTACCTCACAGAAAGCGTGAGAAACTCAAAGCAAGGTGTCCATTAAGCCATGGGAAAGGCAGGAGAAAGAAGTGCTGGCTTTAACTTGCGAGGGAGCAATAAAGGATTGCATCTACATTTTAACAGAGGGCAATCAACTAATTTAAGTGGCTTCAGTCCAGTGTGCAATAAAGATTCTTAATTAGCTCTGCCATGTCAAATGTCCGGGTAGCTTCTGCTGAATTAGAGCCAGCTCAAGGAAGGAACCTGACAACTACTTTGCCCCATGCTGAAGTTCCAGTTTCCTTTAATATAGAAATTTTAATTTAACAAGTAAGTTCTGACTTGGGTTCTCCACTCCCAAAATGCAAAGTCCTGCAACATGTACTTTGCATTCTACAGTATCCTTTTTCTGTAGAAGGTTTTTGCTTATTTCAAAAGCCTACTTTAGATACTACTATGAGAAGCCATAGTACTGATACTTAATCAATCTGTGAAGACTAGTCAATTTTTCTAGAGAATGGTGACTACATGCAAATCAATTATCCACGATGACATGTTTGATATCCTATTCGGCGGGGGAGGGAGGAATTCTTTCCCTTTAGATTCCCATGACCAAAAAGGAGTAAAAGATACAGGTTAAATGTGAAAACATTAGGAGCAGTGCTTGGAATCGCTTTGCTGAGAGTGTATGTCCTCAAAATTTATATACTGCCTGTGGTTCCTCTTTGCAGATGTAGTCTTTTTTTCTGATCAGAAATTAAGAAAATGAACAGTACTGGATATAACTGTATGTAAGGAAATGATATAACTATATGTAAGGAAATGACAAAGGGTTCCTGAAAATGGCATGGTGTGAAGTAAATAAATATAGCAAATATAGATAAGGTTGGGCTTACACAGTATCTTGAATTGCAAACATTTTAATCCATAGGGTAAATTTTAGTTGCATGATTAAGTTAGAATTTACTGCTGGTCTCTTAATTTGTAGCAATCATCAGATTACTGATTATTACTCAAACTAGTGGTCTGTTAGTATCTCCCCTTCCACATTAAAAATTTAGTGCTATAGTTAGTGCCAGTGTGCAAAGCAGTCACTTTTTTGGAAAACTCAGTGGAAGTGTAATCTGTACATCCACACACCCAGAGAGACAACCAGGGGCATTTTTCAAAGCAGCTGTGTGAGCCCTGCAAAAGTTATGGCTACTTTATTGAAAAAGATGGTGATTCGAAAGGTGCTTCATTTGCACCAATTTTTAAACACAACTTTAGCATTCTTCCGGAAGAGCACTAAACCCACGCTCCAAAGCGGCCCAAACAACAGCTGACAAAGGGGGAGGGTGTGGTTGCATTGTGAAGCAGAAGGGAGAAGGCCAGCTCTTTTTCTATTCCATGACACTGCCCCCACCACCACTAGATAGGTGCTATTTGGGCCAGTCCAGGTCTCCAAGCTGAGATTGACTTAGGGGCCAGGCAGGTAAAGAGAGAGAGCTCATTCTGAAAGAAATGTCCAAGGGTGAATGGTTCTGGAAGACCATACCCAGGGAGCAGAGGGGAGGGGTTGTGCCCATAGCAGCAGCCAAAAATGGTTAATCGATGCCAGGCTGATCCGATTGCCCTACAGTCACCTTAACAGCACCACTGATAAAAGGATCACAGAAGCACATCAGATTGTATCTGCAGTAAAACTGCTGTAACTCCTTGCCTGCTTAAGCACTACTTTAAAAGTAAGTACACTAAGGCTGCCTTAGGTATGGTTGGGGATGAGATGAAGGCAGCATCATGGGGACTTAGTAGGAAAAAAAGGTTGTTGAGAGCTGCTTTTGCCATGTCTGGGTGCACATGCGGATAAAATGGTATGTATCTTACTTTTTTGCATTTATATGACTACAGTGTCAGGCCATAATTAAAAGTAATACTAAAAAACATACATTTGAATTGTTTGCCAGTAATTTTCTAACTTTGCTCTGATTCTGTAAGCAGATTCTGGAGCACTGCTTTTCTTGTATTAATATATTTCTTTGATAATATATTTCTATAAGTAATTTATGCAATTGCTTCAGCTGGCTATTTAAAAAAAAAATCTATCTTACTGAACCTTTCTTCTTTGCCATTTGAACTTCATAGCTTCACACTCTGCAATCCAAATAAAGATTAAGAATCCCGATTTGGCAGCGCAGATCTGTAGATAGTTTCCTAATTTCCCTGGAGCCCTTGAAACTTTCCTATTGGAGGTGGGAAATCCTTTGGAAACATGAGGAAGTGGTGCTGCAGACCACACTGGAAAAAGGAAATTAGCAAAGTCTCATATCCCATGCCTACCAAGAGAATTCCTTCACTGAATCAAAAGTTTCCTATAGCCAAAACGAGACTTTCTATTTGTTAATGGTGAAATCTGGATCCAACCCAGTAGGCATAGTTTTGTAGTAAAATTATACTCCCTATATATAATAAAAGAGTCAAACTGTTAAATATTTGGCAGTATTTGTGCAATTTTGTGTTTTGACAGGAAGAGTGATATTATAGCAGAGCCAAAAAGTTGTATAAAATGAAGCACTTTAAATAAATGTTTGTCCAGCTGCCATTTAAAAAGGAGGAAGAGGTTAAGGAGTGAAGCCACAAACACCAATCAAATCTATAGTAAGAAATACGGAAACATTCCAACTGTAACAAGGAAAAATAAATCTATTAGCTACAAATTGTATTGGCCTTATTTCAGGCTAACAGCTTGGTAGACTAAATATCAGCACTTAGCGAGGCAGAAGGTTCTCCACAAGAGAAAAATAAAATTAGAAAAGCATGGCAAACTCTTAATAGATTAGTTACTTTCTTGACCACAAATCAATTTTAGGTTTGCTTCTTTTCTTTTCTTTTCAGCAAGTTATGAGGTTTGATATAGGATGCCATTTAAGTACCCAATTAAGAAGGCTGAGAACCAAATGAGAGCAAGAGAGCAGGGAATGGTTGATCTGAGTGAGAGTCAGGTCACTGATTAGAGCAGGAAACTTTTGCTTCTGGAGTTTTCTGCAGTTAAGAATTGGTCTGTGATTTTGATTTGCTCTAAAGATGGATAGGCTTGGATTCTGTTTATATTTGAGAAACTGGTGTAGTTGTATACATTTGCTTTCCTGGATATGGTAGATGCAAAGTTTATTCAGATGTGGGAACAGCAAGAAGGTTGAAGCTCCAAATAAAGAATGCACATTAGAGTATGAGTTTGCAAAACCAAGGGTAGCTGGATTTGGGCTATTCCTCTTTCCTATTTTTTTCAGTTTGGGCAGACTTTTGTAGCATTTTGTCAGTGTCTCTTCTGTATAGGAGACTAATAAGAAACAACAGATTTTTGTCAATGTTGGATGTGAAATTCTTGAATATTTTTGTGTAATATAGCTGGTACTGAAGTGGAATTTTTCTTCATATTCTCACCTTAAATAATAATGGAAAAGCTCATACAGTTTTTAATAGTCAGTGCCACTAATCCACATATTCCTGCCTAGTAAAGAAGCTGTAAATGTTCATATTTACTTTTAGAAATAACTATATATTGGAAGAGTAAAAAATGCCAAGTTGCTTCTTGGATAGAACTAAAGATCTAGAGCCAGAAATAGTATTAGGGGTAAATAATGGTATTAGAGATTATTGTTTTAAATTACCTAAAGCAAATAGCAATCTTGTTGATTAGTTGATAGGTCTCATAGGGATAGGTGAAAACACCACTGATTTCTTTTAGTGTAAGTTAGAACTTGAAGGACTCTACAAAAGCCTTTTTGGCCATACATTCTAGCAGAAAAGCTCATTAAACTGGAGAACTGAGGCCTTAGAGAAAATAGAAATATGTAATGAAGTGGTCAGACCTCAAATTCAAATCAGTGTGTGCTAGATTCCATTCCATTTTCTGCAGAAACTTCACTTCTGCTAACGCTTAGAAAGTATACAAATAATTCCTGTTTAGGTAAGAATTCTGAGGAATGTGACTTAGACATTTGCTGTTAGATAGCAATAACTGTTTTACTTCTGTCTGCTGCTGCTTTTAGTTGATTGTAGAGGTGGTTTTTATTGTATCCTCCTGCCTTAGGTCAGCAGTTTTGGGTTATTTAAAAAATTAGGCATGATATAAATAAATAGATAAAAGTACATTGTATCTCAATTCAAGGACACTTGGAGAAAGCAATTATGGAACATCTCAGGTTTCTAAGGTATATTAAATTACAGGATCTGTGGCTGACCCTAACCTTTCTTTCTGAATATGACCACCTCCCTAAAAGTGATATCTCAGTCCTGTCCCTTGTTAACCACATTTGAGATAAATGCCCTCCTATTTCAACAGAAGATCAGCTGCTCCTTTTAAAGTACAAGTGCCTGCTCATAGCTGAAAGTACAAAACACATTTGTGGTATTAACTATCAATTTCTTACTTGAATATGTTTATCTTACAAGAATATGGCTGGCTTTACCCACTTTGAAAGAAATACAGGTGAAACTCGAAAAATTAGAATATCGTGCAAATGTTCATTTATGTCAGTATGGCAACTCAGAAGGTGAAACCAATATATGAGATAGAGTCATTACATGCAAAGCGAGATATGTCAAGCCTTACTTTGGTATAATTGTGATGATTATGGCGTACAGCTTATGAAAACCCCAAATTCACAATCTCAGAAAATTAGAATATTACATGACATCAATAACACAAGGATTGGAAATAGAACAATATCGGACCTCTGCAAAGTATAAGCATGCATATGTACTCAGTACTTGGTTTGGGCCCCTTTTGCAGCAATGACTGCCGCAATGCAGTGTGGCATGGATGCTATCAGCCTGCGGCACTGCTGAGGTGTTATGGAAGACCAGGATGCTTCAATAGCGGCCTTCAGCTCCGCAGCATTGTTCGGTCTCATGTCCCTCATCTTTCTCTTGGCAGTGCCCCATAGATTCTCTATGGGGTTCAGGTCAGGCGAGTTTGCTGGCCAATCAAGCACAGTAATCCCATGGTCATTGAACCAGGTTTTGGTACTTTTGGCAGTGTGGGCAGGTGCCAAGTCCTGCTGGAAAATGAAGTCAGCATCCCCATAAAGCTCGTCTGCGGAAGGAAGCATGAAGTGCTCCAAAATCTCCTGGTAGACGGCTGCGTTGACCCTGGACTTAATGAAACGCAGTGGACCAACACCAGCAGATGGCATGGCTCCCCAAATCAACACAGACTGTGGAAACTTCACACTGGACTTCAAGCATCGTGCATTGTGTGCCTCTCCATTCTTCCTCCAGACTCTGGGTCCTTGGTTCCCAAATGAGATGCAAAAGTTGCTCTCATCAGAAAAGAGGACTTTGGACCACTGGGCAACAGACCAGTTCTTTTTTTCTGTAGCCCAGGTAAGACGCTTCTGATGTTGTTTGTTGTTCAGGAGCGGCTTGACAAGAGGAATACGACATTTGAAGCCCATGTCCAGGATCCGTCTGTGTGTGGTGGCTCTCGATGCACTAACTCCAGCCTCAGTCCACTCCTTGTGAAAGTCCCCAACACTTTGGAATGGCCTTTTCCTGACAATCCTCTCCAGGCTGCGGTCATCCCTGCTGCTTGTGCACCTTTTTCTACCACACTATTCCCTTCCACATAACCTTCTATTGATGTGCTTTGATACAGCACTTTGGGAACATCCAACTTCTTTTGCAATTACCTTTTGGGGCTTTCCCTCCTTATGGAGGGTGTCAATGATGGTTTTCTGCACAACTGTCAGGTCAGCAGTCTTTCCCATGTTTGTGATTCCTACTGAACCAGCCTGAGAGACAATTGAAAGGCTCAGGAACCCTTTGCAGGTGTTATGGATTCATTAGCTGATTAGAGTGGGACACTTTGAGCCTAGAATACTGAACCTTTTCACACTATTCTAATTTTCTGAGATTGTGAATTTGGGGTTTTCATAAGCTGTACGCCATAATCATCACAATTACACCAAAGTAAGGCTTGACATATCTTGCTTTGCATGTAATGCATCTATCTCATATATTGGTTTCACCTTTTGAGTTGCCATACTGACATAAATGAACATTTGCATGATATTCTAATTTTTTGAGTTTCACCTGTAATGCAGTAAGTATGCCCAATAGTTAAATGTGGATAAATTAACTAAAAATGTCCATGTGGCAGGATGATAAATTATTTTTTGCACTCTGAGTTTTGAAATGGATGTCAAGTTGGACAGAGCTAAGAAAAGGGGAAGATGATTTAATATAAGGAATCTTTTCCTTTTATCTTATCTCAGTTGTCCCTTCATGATAACTATGTGTAAACAAACTTAGAAGAAATACTGATACGAAAGCTTCAAGAAGTGGGAAAGAAGCACACTGACTAGCAGAGATATGGGAAAGTCACAGCATCTCAGCTGTAAACCTCATCACAGGATTGCTGGGAGGATAAAATGGAGGTAGAGGACCATGGACCTCAATTTAAGATCTTTGGAAGAAAGCAGAATATGAATATCCTCTCTGTTATATCTTCATTTTTTGAAAGTTATGTTGATATATTAAACTGCCTTTTCTCAAAGAACATTAGAGCTGTGAACAATGTCACAAACTTAAACATAAAAATAATGACAATAAGGCATTGAAAAGTAATAACAATTCAGTGGGACAGAACTTAAAATACAAGGCAAAAAGAAAAGTTTTGATTTAGTGCTATTTGTATCTCTATTAGGAATATTTCATAATCAAATATCCATAGAGCATGGAGAATATAAGATGAAATCAAGAAATCAGTTGACTCCAGGGGGATTTAGTTTTCAGTGGTTTTCCTATGCACAGTTAAGAGAAAGATTTAAGGTAGATAACAGGACATTTGGAATTGAACAGCACAAGACAGAATTTGAAATTGAACTATGTACAAATGATGAACATGTAATTGCTAAAATATATAAGCTTTTGTTGAAATTTGAAACGGAGGAAGATCAAGTGAAAGAGAGTATTATAAAACAGGCTAAGAACTTTGGACATAACATACTGATGGAACAATGGGAAAATGTAGCTGAAAGGACTGAAAAAACAATATGTGGTTTTATTGTATTTTATACTATTTTTATTGTATTTTAATTAATATTTATTTGTTGTTTTTATTGTAAACCGCCCAGAGCCACTTTCTCATGAGATAGGCGGTGTCCAAATTTGAAATATAAAATAAATAAATAAAATTTATCTTATAATTTAAAAGAAAACCCATTGGTACATGACTCTAGAAAAATTATCTACAATGTATAAAGGTACTTCAAATTTATGCTGGAAATGTGGAGAACATAGTCATTTTATCATGCCTGGTGGACTTGCAGAGAAGCCAGAAAATTTTGGATTCAAATATATACAATGATACAAAGAATTTTAAAGATTAATATTCAGTTGAAACCAGAATTCTTGTTGGGACTAACAGACAGACAATTAGAAAAGAGTTATGGAAGATTATTTTTATTTTTTATACACACACACACACACACACACAATATAATTATAATGTTGGTTATCACCTTTAAAGCCCTACATGGCATGGGTCCAGGTTACCCAAGGGACTGTCTTACCCCCGTCACATCAAGCTGTCCCACCCGGTCAGGCAGAGAGGGCATGTTGCGGGTCCTGTCAGCGAGAGAATGACGACTGGCAGGGCCCAGAAGAAGAGCCTTCTTTGCCGTTGCTCCCGCCCTCTGGAACATTCTCCCCCCAGAGGTGCGGCAGGCCCCTACCCTACCAGCCTTCCAGAAAGAAAGACCTGGCTCTGCCAGCTTGCATGGGGGCATAACAACTTTATTCAATCCTGGGGGTGGGTAGCACCCCCATGACACTCCCTGAGTGATTGCCAGTTATTTTGGATCTTTTTATTTTCTATTTATTATTGTAATTTTGTAATTTTAATTGATTTGAATTGTTTTGTAAACCACCCAGTCATTCAAGAGATGGGCGGTGACAAATTTGATAAATAATTAAAAAAAAAAAAAAGATAACTGCTGCAAGAGTGTTATATGCACAAAAATGGAAAGACTCT
Organism: Liasis olivaceus; assembly: GCA_030867105.1. Taxonomy (NCBI): domain Eukaryota; kingdom Metazoa; phylum Chordata; class Lepidosauria; order Squamata; family Pythonidae; genus Liasis; species Liasis olivaceus. The sequence continues at coordinate 231,283,240 of CM061349.1, read as the reverse complement.
GAAATACCCACAATGGCTGGTGAAGATGACAGAATTAGCAGAGATGGCAATATTGACTTGTTTGATTAGAGAAAGGACAATACAGTGGTACCTCGGGTTACGAACGCTTCTGTTCACGACCAATTCGGGTCATGAACAGCACCGTCCGCAAAATTTTGCTTCCGTTCGCGAACGCCACATCGGGTGACGAACAGGATCCGCGGCCATTTTCCCTCCCGTGACACGTGCTCGTGGCTTCCTGTAGGGAGGGGGGCTCTCCCTCCAAGCAATAACTGCCTCCCCACCCGCCTTCCTGTCCTCCACGCCAGAAGTCACCTCGAGCAAGGTTAGTGTTCTCTCTCTTTGTACTGTACTGTACTGTACTGTACTTTGTGTCATATTTTTGTGGTTTAAAAAAAAAATACATATGGTTCAGAACAGATTAACCGTATTTACATTGAACCTTATGGGAAAATTTGATTCGGGTCGCGACCAGAGTCGCGGAACAAATTAAGTTCGTGAACCGAGGTACCACTGTAACTATATTTATTAGTGACTGGAAACCCCTTATGGACTTTTTGCTGAAAAAAGAAAAAAATGAACTTGTGATTTATGGATTTGATGATTAGAAAGGGTAGACTATGGAAAGAAGATTATTTTGTAATCTTAGAGAAAGAGGGTAAAACATAAATGTACTTATAACTGCAGTTAAAGAAAACCGGAAGCTGCTTCTTTATAGCCTTTCCTTTCCTTTCCTTTCCTTTCCTTTCCTTTCCTTTCCTTTCCTTCTTTCTTTGCACTTAAAAATTTTTTTTTACTTTCCTTTTCTCTTTCAAACTTTGTATTGTTTTTATTCTTTTAAATTGTCTTTAATAAAATCTTATTAAAAAGAAATCAGATGTGCATGATAGAAAAGTCTTGTTATCTCTGTTTCTCATGATGTAATACGTATGTTGAGATGTTGTAAGTTAACAGGGAAGCAATGTTATTTCCATTCAGGATAAAACTCTCTCTTTTGCAGAAGCAGAGGCTCATATAAGTATTGCAAATTCCACTTTAAATACCACTAATCCAGCTACATTATGAAACATATGCTTCATATTTTCTAGTTGAATTTATGATCCAACAGTATTAACTTAGGGTAGGCAACCTGGTACCCATCTTATGTTTCAAACTACAGCTCTCAAACTCCCAAAAATGGCAGTTATAGCCCAAAACATCTGGATGTATCCTTAAATCCAAGAAGGAGCTGTTACTCATTCATTGTTTTGACTTTCTAATATTTCTTTCCTTTTTATAATTGTTTTCAGAGAAATAGGTGTATTAGTCTTTGGCTGTGAAAATATCAGTCTTTTGGCATTGCAAACACTAACTTATTTATCATGGCAAAAAGTTTCATATCGTTCACATCATATGATTCAGAAACCTTGTGCCATAATGTATATTTAATCGTTAAGGTGCCACAAGTTTGTTCTATGCTACAGAATTGTTTAATTGTTCATAACGAAATGCTTCTAACAAGCAAAGTCTCAAAAAATTCTGCACAGTGCAAGTTGATGTAAGTTAGACCAGCCCATGATTGCCCTTAGAGTAAAAACACTGTATTTGGTGGAATACTCCCAAGAACTGAAATGTATGTTGTTTTGGCTCTTGCTTAATCTTATTGAGGTCTGGGTGCAGAAAAAAATGTACTCCAGAGGAAAGAGTTCTGAGGGTTGTTACTATCACAGAAAATTTATTCTGAAAAATTTATCCAGTTTAAATTGCGAAATATGTAAGTAGTACAATATGCATTGTATTGGAACATGCAACATGAAAATTATAGTATATTAATGTACTTGCTGATAGTGAAATTTAATTCAAAACGTATATTCATGAATTTATTAAATACAAAGTACTTTGTTTTATCCCTTCTAGTTAATTACACATTATACAGATGAATATTTGAAAGCTTTTTTACTGTAGTTACATAATAACTAACAACATGGCTTAATATCTTGGGTTATCTATAAATGATGGACTAATTTAAATCAATTAAACTGTTTCATTGATTAGAGGATACCAATATAGTTTAAGTACTATAGTTAATACTCCTTTGAAACCCAGTCCATGAAACTACAAAATCCATAATGTTTTCTTAAGCATTCTGCATATAGTTATTTCTGTCCAAGCTGACAATACTCTGCATGTGTTTTCTCACAGTTGCAAGATGCAATCAAGGCTGGCAAAGGTGTGACTTCAGCTATTGACCTATGTCGTTGCCATGGAAACAGTGCACTGGAAGCTCTAGAATGTTTCCCTCCCTCCGAGGCCAGATCTGCCTTAGAAAACATTGTTTATGCTGTGACAAGATTTTCTTAATGTGGAACTGAAAAAAAGAAACCGCTGTTCATTTGTGGAAAGACGCAGAGCAGAACAGGTGATTGCGAAAGTGAGATGTGCCATTGCTAGGGATCCAAATGCATTTGTGGCTTTAAAAAAAAGTGCTTCTGTTCCATTCACTACATTCCCAAATGAACACATCTCCTTTGGAACTGCTACAAACAAAATTAGGGAAAAAAAGGTCAAACAGTTTTCAGTTGTCATGCCAGAAGCACACTTGAGGCTGCACTGGTAGAAATAATTAATGACACTAGCTTGTGTGACCTCAGCAAATGGACAGGAAATAAGTCCTTATTGATTGGACATAGTCAGGGATGGCGCCAGCATGGTGGCCTGTGGTTTCCCTGCAGTAGGGAAGACAGAGGGGGCCATGGAGCTGCAGGTGTTGGGAGCAGTGGTTTCTAAATCTACCAGAAAGCGGGGTGCTTAAAAGTAGAATTAATCTAGCAATTTATCAACACAAAGGGCAGAAAGGAAAGGATTTTTATCTGACTACATGAAATGTTTCTTTAGCAGTCTCTCTGTGCACTGAAATATAAAATAACCTTGTCCCCTAATGTGTTTAAAAAGGTTGCTGAAAGAGCAATGTAAGTATGGAAAGTGCTCTTTCGTGCTGAATGTTCTGTTTGTGAAATTTTCAGTTTGATTAAAAATGGAGCTTTAAACTCTGCTTGTATTTTCTATATCATGCAAAACCAGATACTGTATTTTCTTATATTTACCAAGAGATTTACTCAGTGTTCATTTTTGCCAAATAAATGTTACTTCAATCAATTTCTGCTTCAATTCTCTATCACAAAGTATTAAGTGATAGTTCTTTTTCTCTTCCCTCCGTACAGGATTTCATTCCCTGAATGGATGTATAAGAAGTGTTTTAACCTTACTGTGTCAAATGTTAAAGTCCAATTACAGAGAGAATACATGGTATATCAGAAGCCTGCAATCAGACACTGTCTCTATTTTGTTCATAGGAGATGATTTTTGTGGTTTGCATGCTTGCAATCTGAGAACATCGTTGACAAGAAGGCTGAGTTTACATAAATGATCCAGATTGAGACTCAGCTACCTTTCTTCCTTGTGTGGTGTAATTACAGCCCAATCTGGAGACAGCTAGCACAGCAAACAGATTTCATTACATTGCTCTTTCAAACACTAAGTGGAGTTATTTTAGTTAATTTCTTTCTTTGTGTCTCTCAAGTGATGTGTCATACACCTTCTGCATAATGGCAAATATTTCACCAACAGGAACATTACTTTTTAAAGTTGAATATTTCGTTTCACTTATGAGACAGAATGAGTATTTGACTAGATTGGACTTCTAGTACATTTCTTATTTCCAAAAATATTATTACACTTTTAGTATTCAGTAATTACATGAATAAATCAAACTATTTCAGTCCTAAGGAACATTCAGTTTTGACGAGTAGATACAGATAAATAGATAGCCATTTTTAAAAATTAGCACATGTAACATAGTAATCTGCAATTTACTATCAATATACATGTTATCTATCCTAACCTTATAGCAGTCCTTGTAATAAATATACCCAGAAAAAAGGCACAGAAAGAATATAGCTAAATTATTAAGATAATCAGGTTCTGATAAAGGTAGATGGGAAACTCAAACGACCTGAAAATTGTCAGAATTTGTAACTACTATTTCTTTAACAATATTCATTAACTTCTTATCCTAACAATTGCTTCACCTGTGAAGGACTTTCTGGGTACAAACACTGTAATGTTTATCATCTGATAAGATTCACAAGGGACTTCAGGAGGAAGTTCTGTCATGTGAACAGAAATCTTCTCATGCAATCGTAATTTTTCTATATCTTCAAGTATCTAAAAATATGAGTATTTGATATTATATTGAGTATTTAGCTTCCACTACAATTTTAAGAAATCATCTGAAATGCAATTTGCTGGATTCTTAGTCTTCAAAATAAGTTAAGTACACCAAATGAGACATATGCAAGCACAACTGAACTAGGTTGGAGTTTTGTACGCCTGCCAATTTCATGGGGGAGGTATGTGGCTTGTCACTGTTATGACAACATTGATACTGTTCAATAGCTGCCCCTCAAACATTGACATTTTAGAAATCATAGTTAATATTGATATAAACTTTTTATTTACCTTTAAAAGTTTAAGTTATCTAACCATTAGAGTGTTGTTAATCTCTAGTCAATATTGTATAAATACTGTACTCAAATAATATAATGTACTAATTATGTTTTATAATAATACAATAAAACAATTATAGAAGAAAAAAGCTCCCCTTGATACTAGTGCAGCAGTAGTCCCTAACACACTTTCAGGCATAGAACACATATTAGATAAAGGGAAGCTGCCATGGCTACAACATTTTTGCACCTAGTAGCAGTAAGAATGCTTGTAAAGAAAACGATCATTTCCTCGTGGAAATAATTTCATTTTGGAGATATGTGCAGATTTCTCGGGACAAGCTGAAAAATGTAAATACATTAGTGGGCAATGTCAAGTTTTATTGAAGTGTTCAATGAAAAACATCTGCCAATTGAACTATAGGAAGTTGAAGATATATTTGAATAGATTGTTTGTAATGCCTTACACTGCAATTTGATGCCAAAATCACAAGTTACTGATATCTATACAAGCTCACTTCTAATCAAGTTTTCTTGCCCTTATATGTAAACCAATATATGGTTCAATATGTAACTGAAGATTAAATGGGACAAGCAAATCAATTATGTAAATAAGGATAAGTAAAAAAATAAAAGGTACAATCCATTTGCAAGAGCTCATATATGATCTTCCATTCAAAGTTTTGTGTACCATAAGATTTCTACCTATTCATAGGATTTTTATATCTGGTTTTATTTTATATTTAAGGCATTGGAATCCTACAGGCAAATCACAATCCGTATCTCCTGAACTTATGATGGTTTCTTTCATCAATCTATTCTATCAACTATTTTAGGAAACATGATCAGGTGGTTCAGTTCTGTTGGGATTGCATTAGAAATCATTCCATTTCCTGAATTATGCTTTTCAGTCCATAACACTGTAAGCAGTACAGGCAGACTGTAGAATCTGATCCATTTTGTAAATCTTTTGAGATAGTCAGCTGAAACCTATCAAAAACAATTAGCAATGTATTGCTAGAAAATGCAGCATATTCTTTGCTAACACATCTCTAAAGCCTACCCACTTCTCTCTTGCTAGCTTTCAATGGCAGCTTATTTTCCTAAGAAGGGCACACTATTTTTATGGAACGTACAGATTTTTTATTCAATGTTTCCATTAAAACACCTAGTAATGAAAGTGTCTTGGGTTACTTGTGTCAGCCATTAGAAGTGGCATCTTATCTGATAGACTTAGGGGTGAAACCAAGTGTTTTCATATATAGTTATTATCAAGGGACTCATCAATACTTCTGCTATTGGGTCAACCTATCCATTTATCTATGCCCAACAGGACATTCTTATCCTTTTTGTTTACTGAAGAATTGTTAAGAAATGAAATCTTCAAGCACTGCCTGTAACAATCCATCCTCTTCTGTAGTGTTTGAATGCAGTACAGTTTGGTGTCCTTGATCAGTAAATTAATGTGCCTTAAATCTAAATGAAAATAAATTTACAGAAGCAGGAATGAATACACATTCACATAAAAATATGTTGGCTTTATAATTGTTTTTCATATTCTTCTAACATTACTGATATGTTATATAAAATTGTTATCCTCTGCATTAGTCAAAAGAATACTTTGGCTCCCCCATGTGTAACAGATTCTCACATCCACAAAATTTGAAATTCTGAATAAATTATGTCAAGGCTTTTCTTAATGCTTGTGCTTGAATAATTCTTCCATAATACAAAATTAATATAGTTTTGTTTTTTAAATAGGTTTGGTGGTACTTGCCAATAAGACATCATTTGATTGAATAACCTGGCTGCTTGATAAAGTACAACATTCCGTGAACACCACCCAACCATTTAAAATATTTTGCTTGTTGCAATAAAAGAGATCTGATAGTTTTGAAAAATTGAGGATGGGGATAGACAGAATTTTATCTCCTCTCAAACCAACCAGTGAAACTGATGGGAAGAGTTATGTACATTACAATATGTAATCAACCTGTAGAATCATCACAAGATGTGGTAATTGCCACTAATTTGAATGGTTTTAAAAGAGCATTGGATAAATTCAGGGAAGACAGTCTATAATTGGCTATTAGTCTTGAGACTCAATGTTATCTCCAGATTTCAAGCAATAGCTGCAAGGGAACAATGACAGGAGACGGGGTCACCCCCCCTCCCATCTTGGTGTTGTACCTTGAGACTTTGGTTAGCCAGTGTGTGAAATAAAATGCTGGTCTAAGATGGGCTTTTGCCTAATATAACTATTCTTATGTTTAGCCTGTATCTGGATGATTGTACTATGTCCACTCATTATTTGAAGACCAATAAATCACCTCCCTTTTTATAATACAAAAGAGTCTACAAAAGTTGTTTCAATGTGAAAGGAAAATACATTTATGGGACCTTCTTTGTAGCTTCTCTTATTGTAAAATATTTGACTGGGATTTCAGGTAAAACTCTCCAGCTTCATTCTGTGTTTCTGTTGGTTCTCACCTATTTTCTATTCATATACACACAGACGCTTCTCTGTTATAGTATTTATAACCTACTAAACAATAACAACATGCAGTAGTAAAAGGCATGCATTTCATATGCAAATCAGTGGCAATAATTTTACACAATTGCTAAGTTGCTTGCATCATTATGTTAACAGCGGCATAACAAAGTGAATGCCACAAAGAATGTTACCAAAATGTGCTTTTCTGAGAGACTGCCCTCCTCTTCACATTTTACTTTAGTTAATATTGCAGTTTATTCATTGATGACAAGACAGAAATACAGTACTGTGCAAAAGTTTTAGACAGGTGTGAAAAAATGCTGTAAAGTAAGAATGCTTTCAAAAATACATATTGTAATTGTTTATGTGTATCAATTTACAAAATGCAAAGTGAGCAAACAGCAGAGAAATCTAAAATCAATATTTGGTGTCACTACCCTTTGGCTTCAAACCAGCATCAATTCTTACACTTGCACACTTTGTACACTTGCACAAAGTCAGGATTTTGTAGGATTAGAGTCAGGTGTATGATTAGCCAATTATACCAAGCAGGTGCTAATGATCATCAATTTCATATGTAGGTTGAAACACAGTCATTAACTGAAACTGAAACAGCTGTGTAGGAGGCTTAAAACTGGGTGAGGAACAGCCAAACTCTGCTACTAAGGTGAGCTTGTGGAAGATGGTTTTATGTCACAGGTCATACACTGTGGCAAGACTGAGCACAGCAACAAGACACAAGGTAGTTATACTGCATCAGCAAAGTCTCTCCCAGGCAAAACTTTCAAAGCAGATGGGGGTTTCAAGATGTGCTGTTCAAGCTCTTTTGAAGCAGCACAAAGAAATGGGCAATGTTGGGACCATAGATGCAGTGGTCGGCCAAGGAAACGTAATGCAGCAGATGAAAGACATCATGCTTGCTTCCCTTTGACACTGGAAGATGTCCAGTAGTGCCATCAACACACAACTGGCAGAAACCAGTGGGACCCAGGTACACCCATCTACTGTCTGGAGAAGTCTGGCCAGAAGTGGTCTTCATGGAAGAATTGCGGCCAAAAAGGCATACCTCCAATGTGGAAACAAAGCTAAGTGACTCAACTATGCACGAAAACATAGGAACTGGAGTGCAGAAAAATGGCAACAGGTGCTCTGGACTGATGAGTCAAAATTTGAAATATCTGGCTGTATCAGGAGGCAGTTTGTTTGCTGAAGGGCTGGAGAGCGGTACAATAATGAGCGTCTGCAGGCAACAGTGAAGCATGGTGGAAGTTTCTCATAAGTTTGGGGCTGCATTTCTGCAAATGGAATTGGAGATTTGGTCAGGATCAATGGTGTCCTCATTGTTGAGAAATACAGGCAGATGCTTAACCATCATGCCATACCATCAGGGAGGCGTGTGATTGGCCCCAAATTTATTCTGCAGCAGGACAATGACCCCAAACATACAGCCAATGTCATTAAGAACTACCTTAATGTAAAGAAGAATAAGGAGTCGTGGAAGTGATGGTTTTGCCCCCACAGAGCCCTGATCTCAACATCAAGTCTGTCTGGGATTACATGAAGAAAAAGAAGGATTTGAGGCAGCCTACATCCACAGATCTGTGTCTAGTTCTCCAAGATGTTTGGAACAACCTACCTGCTGAGTTCCTTCAAAAACTCTGCAAGTGTACCTAGAAGAATTGATGCTATTTTGAAGGCAAAGAGTGGTCACACCAAATATTGATTTTAGATTTCTCTACTGTTTGCTCATTTTGTAAACTGATAAACAAACAATTACAATATGTATTTTTGAAAGCATTCTTACTTTACAGCATTTTTTCACACCTGCCTAAAACTTTTGCACAGTACTATATGTAGGCTGTATTCATATATGATTTAAGAATGAAACTGTTACATTAGCATCTCAATCCTAAATTCTGCCAGCTTATCTCCTTGCGGTAATAGATCAACAACAAATGTATTACGAGTATGTACAATTACTGTCTAGTCTGGATTTCACATAAAGCACAAATAAATGAATAACAGTGACACAATTATATAGCGAACTTAGTTGTTTCAATATGGATATTTATGTAACTAAACATGCCACTATCATCACTATTATATTTGTGTTTGGTCAAGTATAAAAATACATAAGGTGGATGGGGTCTTTCAAAGTGGACAGAGCATGCTCCCAGGTATCTGGAAGAAGACTGGTACCCTGAAAGGAATACTGGAGAGGGGGGAGGGATGTAGATCTTACTTGTATAACCTACAATGTTAAGAAGTGGGCAAGAGCAAGGGTAAAGAGTACACAGGACATCTCAGTAAGAAGCTAATACAGTACGAAAGTTTGAATGATTTTATCTTTGCAATTGACAAGTCCAAAGCCAGTTGAGGATATGCATGATTTGGGGCCACAATACTCAAACATTTGGTCAAATTAGTGGAGGATATGTAGAGTATATACCAAAGCATGAAACCACAATTTTGACAATGTTAGCATTAAAAATGTACAGTATGGAATTCATTGGCATAATTATAAAAAAAAAAATTGAAGGAAAAAAGATACTTGGGCATGCTTAGAGACACCCACATAGCATCTGTCTGCAATTCCTCAAGCCATATGTATCTTTCCTAAAAGTGTGTGACTACCCTCCCTTATTTAAGGAATTGCAGAAAGGGGTGTCCTCACTCACTCCAAAGTGTATTTTTGCCTTCCAAGCTGAAGGTCTGCATTGCCCTAGAACATCGTTAACATTCCAAGCCAAGCACTGTAGCAGATATATAAAGTAGGAATCAGGCTAGAACAAAAATGTGGCAAGATCACAGAACAATAGCTGAAGGTATATTCTCCACTTTTGATGTCCTTTCAGTAGGCATAACTATTTGTAGCCATATTGAATTAGGAGTAGGCAGCACTTTGACACCTTGGAGGCTGTCTACAGAGAGCCAAAATAATAGTTCCCTTATTTGATCTTTATAGTGTAACTAGGTTTCTTTGTACTGTACAGTCCCTTTTGATGGTAAATTTTCAGGCTCTATTTGTGCTAACTACTTAGCTCACACCAATCATGCAAACTGTTCACATCTACTCCAAAGGCCGCTGAACTCTATGGTGCTTATTCCGAGATATGTGGATGTGAGATTAGAGCATAAAACTATCCTCTTTCCTTTGAAGCAGTTTGAAATGGTTATTCTTCTTAATAAATAGGTTGAAGTTTGTAGCATTTAGCTTTCATAGATTAGAACAGCAAAGTTAGACTCAATACCTTGTAAAAGAGATTTCAATTCTACAGAAAAAATAAGACAAAAAAAGGAAATAGCTCTCCCTCTGGAAATATGTAACAGCAGTACCTCCAAATGGAATTCACATCTCTCTTCATAGGAGAAAGCAAAGAAAAATATGGCAGTCAATAAATGAAGTTATAAATTAACTTTAGAAAATAAATTTGACACAATAAAACCCACAAACTGGAAGCACAAAGTACTCAAAATGGCTGGCTGCAACCTAAAGATGTACAACCTCATTCTTCAGACACCCAACACCTTTCTCTGCACTGTTTCTCAGAATGTGAAGCTGCCTTGACCCCTCCAAAGGAACTATTTAAAAAGTAGAAATGCTATGGATTTCTACTATGAAAATTTTGGAATCTGATTATTCTTGTTATAGTAGTCCTTTAGAAGTGATAATTGTTTAATTGTGATTCTTTAAAATTTCTCCTTGAATTACCGCTCTATTACAAGTTTTTTTTTCTTTTAGTATCTAAGAGTAATTTAATTAAGGGCATAGAAAATGAAGCAGGAACCACTTCTAAATAAATGGTTTGGCAACAAACATCCAAATAATTTATTATACAGATATGAAAATATGTGGAAAACAAACCTACAAATACTGGGTAGTCTATCTGAAATAGGCTTGCATATCATTTCTTTTCAATCTTAGAGAAAAAATAAAATAACATTCTGGATGGGTAACTAAGATCCTGCAGGGTCCCTTCTGGGCCTCAGTCCCCTAATAGCAGCAGTGCCTGAGGCCAATACTACACTGTAGAAATTAGATGTAGTTCAAATTGGATTTTTTTTTTTTGCTTGTTTATTTCAGAAGCATAGTGGGTTTACAGAAATCTACCTTTTTTCTATTTTGTGTGTCCATGTTTTGCTAAATATCACAATGTAAAACATTTTAGGTTAACAAAAACTGCAGAACTAAATACAATTATTTTAATAGGCTAGTTACACTTCAAATTAAAGAAACACCTAAGGTTTCTATTCCTTTAATACATGTGAAGGTGAAAAATATATCCTAACAAGTTGAGCTTATCATGCAGGAGTAAGGAAAATTATAATCACTACTAAAATCTGTTGGCTAAGACTGGATTTCAGTAGATTAAGTTGTTGATCTTTTCAAGCTAAATCACCTGAGTCTTGGTTTATAATATTAAGCTAAAATGTATTCATTATAATGCTCAGAGTTTGGAAAGTATATGCATGACATTTGTCATACTATTGCCCCAAGGCTGATAGTTGACCATTTCTCTCTTAGATGAAGTAATGTACATTTTGGATATTGGCAAAGTATAAAGTAAGTCATAAATTTGACTGAAGGGAGAATATAAGGAATTTCTGGACTCTAGAACACAAAGTGATGCTCAAAGAAACGAATTGGTTAGACATTAACAGTAAAAAATGGCTTTAAAATTACGGAGATCTACTGGGAGAAAAGACAACACCGAAAACAGAATAGAGACCGGTGTACAAAATATACAGTCTGGTATTCCATAATATAATTTTACCATGTCAGAATAATACTAAGACAACATTTATTTTCATCCCTTTTATAACAACTAATTATTTTATAGATGGGTAATGTATACTGAAGTAGAGATCCCTACACTTGCCTATATACTTTCTTTTGATAAAAGTGGTTATACTGGCTGTACTGCTGTATTGGCATATTTTAAGCAAAAAATCTTGTACGACTTATTTTCTGTTCCATATGGCATTTAAGCCAAGCATTGCAGCTTGTCACCAAGACCTGCCATTTTAGGTTATAAAAACCACAAATTTACCTTTAAAGAGCTGAGGTCAATGGCAGGAGTTAAATTGCTCTGTGTTATTCAAGCTTCTTAGTTTAGTATGTTAGCTACAGATTCTGCAACAATACCTAGCTTCTAGCAGCAAGGAATAAGGAACTGCTACAACTTCCTCTGTACTACTGCAAGAATGTATAAGAGGAAGAACAGAAATATTTCATGCTTCAAATGGTAATTCCTTAGGAAATTATTCTTTGAATTTTTGAAATTAATAGAAATTATGTAAAGATAGATAAACTTTAGGACATACAATACTGCCCCAGAAAAAAAGCTATTATCCCCAATGGGAGAAACTTTCCTCCAACAACCAGAATCTACCGTAAGTGTTCCAAATGTGACTATACCTAAACATTTATAGTGTTCAAATTCTTCACTTTTATTGCCAAATAGTTATGCGTGTTTCTATGCATCAAGTGCATATGAAAATAATAGATTAAATAAACAAGCAAATGATGGGAGAGTTCTTCAAATTTGGTGTAAACGTCACAAAATGGAGAAAAAAAGTTTTTGCCAGGATGTACAGGAATCTTTAGGTAAGTAATATTGATGTCCCGATGTAAACAAAAACTCACCAAGGTTAATAATTTCTAGTTTCTGAAAAACAGAATAGGATTGTGGAATATTCAAAAAAGATACAGTGGTACCTCGATTCATGAACTTAATTCGTTCCGCGACTCTGGTCGCGAACTGAATTGGTCGTGAACTGAATCAAATTTTCCCATAAGGTTCAATGTAAATACGGTTAATCTGTTCTGACCCCTACGAATTTGGTCGCCAACCAATTTTTGATCGCGTCCCGAATCAAATTTCCCTATAAGGTTCAATGTAATTACGGTTAATCCGTTCTGAACCATGTTTTTTTTTTTTTAAACCGCAAAAATATGACACAAAGGACAGTACGAAGAGAGAGAGAAAGCTAGCCTTGCTCGACGCGACTTCTGGTGTGGAGGACAGGAAGGCGGGTGGGGAGGTGGTTACTGCTTGGAGGGAGAGTCCCCCTCCCTACAGGAAGCCGCAACCACGTGTCATGGGAGGGAAAATGGCCGCGGATCCTGTTCGTAACCCGATGCGGAGTTTGCGAACGGAGGCAAAATTTTGCGACCGGAGCTGTTTGTGAACCGAATTGTTCGTGAACAGAAGCGTTCGTGAACTGAGGTACCACTGTACTTCACAGTTGAGGCACTCTGAATAATGCAGAGAAATTTAATCAGCATAATTATAAAAACTAGAATACAAAGAACATCCAAGAGCAATGCCCCCTTTTCTTAGCAATTTATATGAAATTACTATTATATTTGACCCTTAACAGTAGTATAACCAACATATAAAAGAATGTATGTTTAACTGTGGGGTTCTTGGTGCTGAGCTTGGTTGTTTGCTTGCAGACATTTCACTACCCAACTAGGTAACATCACATGACTTGCACTGATAATATTACCTAGCAGTATGCATATAAAGTGTTTGCAAGCAAATCAAACTCAGATAGCACCAAGAACTCCATAACATAATTTTGGAGTCCCTCACCTGAGAGGCTGCAATCAAAACTTTTACAGAAACAAGAAAATGTAGCCAGGGTATTAGTATTGTATAAAATTGTATATATAATTATAAACAATTCAGGGCAAGCATACAAATATTTATTAGTTAAGGCCCCCCTGCATTCATTGGGCTTACAGCAGCTAGGAATATAGAATTGTTCAGTTTTAGTTTCAATACCTAATGGGACCTAAGAATTTAAATCAAAGACCCCATGAAAAGCCAACATTTAAGGTCAAATTTGAAAGGAGGATTCACCTTCCATGAACCTATTTTATACAGATACATGTTATAACCATAACACAGTAATATGTTTTTATTTATATATTTCTATGTTTATCGGTTTAAGGTCTACTATATTGTGAAGTTCATGGGGGGGGGGAGGCACACACATGAGATTATCACATAATGAGATGTCCTGCCACAGTTATATAACCACAGCATTTGGGTGACTTATGTCAAGGTACATTTCATCATTTTCTCATCAGAGTTTGCTGTGGATACCATTGGTGATTAGTTGCATTTAACTGGAATTTTTATGAATATCCTGCATTATAACTTTTTTCCTACACCGTGACATATTGCAAAGTTACAAATTTAACCCATAAGGATTTGAAGGTATATAAATCCAATAAATAATTTAAAATAATATTGCGGAAAACAATACCTGAAAAACCCATAATACTGAAGAAACCTTACCACACAATCGTGATAGTATAGAATTATTACAAAATGGTAATACTTTTTGGCCCTTAGAAATACTTTTCAACCGTCATCATTAGGATATTTTCCAGTATTTGGGTTGGAAAGGTCACGAAATCTAAGTGCATTCAAGGCACCCGGTTTATGGCCTTGCAAGGGCTTGCGGAGCCGAAGGGACGTCGTTCACGTACTCCAGCTTTCTCAAGATGCGCCTAAGCAAGTAGAGGCGAATTCTACTTTTTCGCTCACAAATCGGTGCGCTACAAGCACGAACGGCAACAGCAGCAGGGCTCAAAAACCTTGTCTTTTGCCATATACGGAGAGGGAATAGGAGCGAGCGGGAAAAGCAGCACTATGCTTACTGCTCTCTCATGGCGGATTCTCCCGACCTGTGCCCTATGAAGGGTCAGCCTGCCCAAGAAGTAGCACTTATGGCGCCACAGCCATTTCTTTTTCCACCCCGGGGAAACCCCATCTCTGCCTAGGGACTCCATAACGCGGCCTCCGATCCCGAGGGCCAGGGGGACGCCGTCAGCGGTGGCTTTGGCGGAGGAGCTGTCGCTGGAGTGCACCGTGGGAAGGGGGAGGCGGGGCGGAAGCTGAGAGAAAGAGCACGAGAGTGACAGAGTGTCCCTAACGGCTTCATCCACCAGCCCATAGCCTCGGGGACGTGGGCGGGGCTCATAAGTGCACGCGGGAGGAGGGGGGGTCCGTGCATGCGTGTGGAACCGAGGAGGGCACCGCATTCTCTCTTTCTCGAGCGCGCGCGCGGCGGTGGCGGCAATGCCTGGACCTCGTCAGCCCGCCCCTATCTTCCCTCCCCTGTACATTCTGTGTCCCGGGTGGCCGCAGCGGTTCCTCGGGGCCCAGTGTCCTTGTGCGGAAATGACACACGGTCCCGTCACGTCACGCGAGAGCGCAGCGCGCGGACCCTCTCGCACACACAGATACACGCGCGCACACTCACACACACTCACACAAAGCGCTAAGGGGGAGGGAAAGCCGGGGGAGCCAGACACGGCCGCTTTTTTTAAAAATACAAACCCACCCGAGACCAAGAGACCAGGTGTCCCCACCCTCCTTTTTTCCACAGTGCCTAAGACGGAGCCAGGTAAGCCCCTTCCCTCCCAACTTTCTCAGCTCGGGCCCCAAGGCGGCCCACGCGTTGCCTCACTGCGGTGCGCTGCGGGGATGACTAGCTCCACTGCTCGGAGAGCGGCGCGTCGGGCGGTCTCCCCTGCCCGCGCAGAGCGGCTGTGGGAGCCATGGCTGTGCTCTCCGACTGGCGCGGCCGGGCAGCCCGGGCGCCACCGCCGTCGACCAGCGGGAGGAAGGAAGGAAAGGCTATTTCCCCTCCTCCTGCCGGGCTTCCAGCTGCCCAGAGAGGGGCTACGGCAGGGCGAGGGGGGGAGCCTTGCGGCAGCTGCCGCGGCGACGGGAAGGGGGACGCGCTGATAAGAAGGCTGGTTTGAAAACGCGCTTTAGCGGGAATCGAGCAAGCCCGGCCGTGGCCCCAGTCCGCCTTCTCTCCAGTTGCCTTCAAGTCCCACCTCCGCCGTTCCCGTTGCCTAGAAACTGCTCCCCGGATGGCAACGGGATCCTCTTTTGCGACTACTGGCAGGGCCTGGGCTAGCACCATTGCTGCTGCTGCTGAGTGCAGCAGTCTCGGGGCTCAAGTTTTAAAGTTTCTCTCCTTGCCAGTCAAGTTGCGAGGCAAGGGAAAGGAGCGGGGAGGGGGAGGGAATAAATCCCTCTCGTCGGCCATTTGGTGTGGGGAAGAGAATAGCCACGTGACCCGAAGCGCTGTCTCGCGCTCGTGTAAGGGGAGGGGTGCTGAAAGCCCTCGCGCCCCATGTTAGTTTACCTTATTGGGCGATTTCCTAGCCTACGTGGTTGTTTTAGGGTAGCGCTGGGCTTAGTCCTCATAGTCGAATTGACCAGGGATAGAGAAGTAGCTTAGAGAGCGTAGCCTGGTAGATAATGGAGCTCAGAGGATCAAACAGAGGCATGATTCCGTGGCAAACTTTTATGACAAATGTGCCTGTTCTATCAAATAAGGGAGAACCTGCTGAAAGGGTACAGTGGATGGTGCTGGCAGAAGTAGACACTTGGTAGGATTGGAAGCAGTGGGGCCAATTTCTGATGCCACTGTCTTCAGAGAACAGGAAGAGAGTGAATGAACCAAGCACGATTGACATCCCATTGCCCCCAGTTGTTCAAGCATCTGTGCATTGTCTGGAGGGCAGAACAGAGCAATGAGGGTTGAGTATCCTGTATCCACTTTCAGATGCTGCACTTCGCATGGCGTGTAGGCAAACAACGTACCTCTTTAGCTGTTGCCCTTGTTCTGTCTTGCTGTCCTGAACTGTTTATTACTATCAGCTCAACAGGTACAAGCTTTGTAGCTATGGCTAAGATTAGATTCATATAAGAAGATGAGGAAAAGAGGACTTCATACAAGTTGTTGCTAAAGGCTTCCCAATAGGGATCTGTATCAGCTTTTCCAAAGAGTAGGGCACATTTTAATTCCTTATGAATCCATGCAAATTCATGTGGTGAAAAAGCATCTCCACTTGCTTCTGGTTTGCAGTGATGGCTGTAGTCCCCAGTAAGCAAGTGAATGTGGCTCCTTCCTGCACCTGCCATTTCATTTGGTGGTCAGTTAGGCATGCAGTAGTTATTGTCATAACTTCTGTAGGATACTCATCTAAGAGATTCAGGCTACCTGGGAACTCCTTTGTTGTGACAGCTGATGTTCATCAACACTCACTATTCAGGTAAATGCCAGTGGCAGGGTGACTGGAGTGGCAGGGCAAGTAATACCCAAGACAGTTGCCTTTTTCCCTTGTCCCCTCATTCTTCAAGAACCCTGTAGCTGCTTAAAGAAAATACACATTTTAAAAGCTTGGTATGGTTTTCTTTATTATCCTGTTAGATTATAGCAGTAATATACTGTAGCAGCAGTGACAGTATAGGAATATAGAAGAGAATTTAGGAGATGGAAAGTGGCTAATGATAGGCTTCCTTACAAATTACAGGTGTTAATATCTTCTTTACAGCATTTATACCTATGTAAGCATGAATAGGATTACAGTCATAATTGCTTGCTGTACAAGTTTATGAAAGTGTTTTGAAGCAATTTATAATACCATGTTAGATTGGATGGATCTTTTCCCTGTTAAGTGTGCATAAGTCCATAGCCTAAAGAATTGCATTATAATACAAAGGCATAAGATATTATTCTTGAAAAGTAAATGGTTTAGTGTTAATGACCTCTGAAATTCTTTGTAAATATAGTTTGCACCACTCCCTTTCCTTTTTTAATAGTAATTTTATTAAGAATTATAATTACAGCAGTACAAGCTAATACAAATTAAAAAAACTAAAAGAATAAAAAGAAAATGTAAACGGTGCAGAAAAAAAAGGAAAAAAACAGAAATAGAAAAGAAAGAAAAATAAGAATATAGTAAAGAAAAAGAAAAGAAATATATAAAGAAGTAACTTCCCACCTTATCACCTTCTCTTAAAATACAGCAAATGATCTTGTCTTCCCATATCCCATCTCTTATCTATAAACAAATCCATAAAAACTCATCATTTCAGTCCTGATGTCAGCAAAAGCCCATTAAGGGTTACCAGAGATAACAACATATCTATTTTAACCTTGATCAAATAAACCAACTTTACATTCCTTCCTTTTGCTTCTAACAAGCTTAATCTTTAGTCCTTTCAAATAATGTTGTACAACTTGATTTCTTTCCATTTTTCTTTGTCCCTTCTCATTCTCTCTTAGTGTCCAATTTTTAAAGTCTTCTCTTACTATTATTTTTAATTCAAAAGCATTTTTCCACAGGAAGGATTCTTTATAATTAATTCCAAAATCTTATTTCAAATTTATCTGGACCATTAGTTGGTTTGTAACTTTCTAAAATCATAGTTTTAATCACCCTTTTTCTGTTTATTCCAAAAAAATATTTTTTTTTAAGTTCTTAAACTTGTAGTTAAAACTTCTCTCGCTATGGATTGAAGGAAACTCACTGTGCTGTAAAACTTGTCAATCCAAAGTTTTCTAATAGCTGAAAAACAGTTAACAAGCAATTTCCAAAAGTGATTAGAAAAGGAAGTATGCAAACTTAGTGTCCTTTCAAAGGCGCCAACTGTGGTTTGAGCAAAATGGTTATTCCCTCGTCTCTCAGCACTCTAAACTTGCCAGAGACCATTGTCTTGTGGTCTCCCCACGATGAGCCGCTGTCAGGAGCACTTGTGGGCTTTCTCAAGTCCTCTCCTTGTCCAGAGAGGAATGATCAAAGAGCCACTCTACTCACCAACTCTTCATTCCTCCGTGGTCGTCAGCTCCACTTTTCACAGAGCCATCTTCAGTCCGCTATTTCTTCCCTTGAAGTCACCCACCATCTCCCTTTCCAATGGAGCAGTAATTAAAAATTGTGTGACTGCTCATATACTATATTTTCCCATGGTTAATCAAACCATGGTTATTACTTTTTGGTTTGTACAACACACTAAATTACAAACTAACCACATGGGATTGGTGCTCACACACTAGGCTAAAATGTTGGCTACTTGGTGGCTTTGTATGCTGAGCAAACACAGCCTGTGTCTTTCACCACTGTTGTCTTAGACTTTTCTGTTAAGTTTTCTGAGATCTCCAATTGAGATTAATCTTATTTGCAGAGTTTTGGTATCTTTTGTAAAGAATAGGACAATACTGTAACTAGAGAAGCTTTTAAAAGTGATATCAATGAGTGAGAAAGGTAGCAATAGACACATACAGAGATTGCTGCAGAAATAAATAACTCAAGTTCATTTTTAACCATTTTATGCAGTTCAGCTGTAAACATGAAAGGCATATGTATGCCTTTCAGAGATGGTAGTAAGCCTTATAAGCAAAGCTCTGAAATCCCACAAATGCCATTTCCAGGAAAACTCCAAAGAAATTGGGAGGAGTCTGCTCCCAGTGTCATAACCGACGTACCTAGAATCTCCCTTCAGACCTTTCAACTGAATATGTGAAAGTGAGGAATAAAACACACTGAAACAATGTATGCAGTGACTTGGAGAGAAGGTAGAGGTTCTCCGTGCACCCCACACGCTTTTGTTCCTCATGAATGCAAGTCTGATCACCTAAATAAAGCTGGAGGAAGACAAGGAATCATCCATGAATGTACCTAACTTTTTAAAAAGTAATTATTCTGTAGAGGAAAACAGTTGAGAGTTGCCAGATACTGGTTTATTAGCCAAATGTGTGTGCATTTAGGTAAACTGCCTGGTCTATATTATGTTGCATAGTCTAAAGAAAGTTTTAGCCAGTTTTCCATTAACAGAGTTATGTCAAATCCTGGTGACATTTCAACCCACCATTTAACTCTGTTGGAATATAATTAGAAAATGCTTATTTGGTGTCAAGCAATGACAGAAATGTATACCTTGTAGTCATTGAATAGGCAAAGACTTCATATTGATTATTTGACATCAGACTTACAGGATAGCTAAAGCCTTACCAGGAAGAAAGGAAGGAGCATTTGCATTGTTCCCTCCCTGTCTATTTAAAACACACATAAAGGAATGCTTTTATGTTGTAATAAATGAAAAAGAATGCACTTAGAGCAGTTCCAGGGGATTGGAAGGTGCACGATCACTGACCATTTCTATTGCACACTCATTTTGTTTCTTTCTAATATTGGAAATAATTTATCTCAGCAGGTAGGAGCCATAGGATTGCAACCTAAGAAATTGGAATAAATGTAAGATAATTCTTTTTCTGACAATGTCCTAGTGAACTAATTGTTCAAAAGGAATTTAATAGATCAAATATAGTTGTACTTATTCACAAGTAATTGTTAGATAAAGAAGTAGAGTATTGCAGCTGAAATTGATGGCTTGAATTGTCTCCTACAGCTGCACACTTAATTCCAAATAAGCATAGGATTGCATTATGATATGCTAGAAAAAAAGATGTTTAGAGGAAGAAAAAAAGCTGGTGTGGATGGTCCGATGCAAGCTTAACAATTGAGTCAGTTTAAAAATAACAATAACAGTAGTTAAGAGCTTCAAGCAAATGTTAGTTTCTTGAATACAGAGTTCTTTTTATGGAAAAAATTGTTCCAAGTCTCTGTTCCTTTGTCTTTACTTGAAACCTGCTCTAAAAAGCTTGATACTCCTGTAATAAAATGAGAAGTAGGACAGAAGAAAAGAGAATCAGTATCTCTTCCCCCACTGACTTCCATTGTGGAAAATCCACTTAACTGAAATGACTTTAATGGAGAAAGTCTCAATTACAGAAAGACTCAGTTGGATCCAAGTCTGTCATGAATATATATATTATTAATTTATTATTCTTAGATTAGGAGTATCTGTGTTGCTAGTCTCTGAAAGAACCAACGTGCTTATTTCATACAGCTTTGATAAAATTTCACACCAATTCTTTACATCCTTAATAATATTAATTCAGGACCAAACTTACATATTTTATACTAGCCCACCAAATAGTGAGAGCAAAAGTTGCCCTTGCATAGAATTATATTCATTGTTATCTAAAACTTAAGTATGGCTAGAACTTGATGTACATCTTACATATGCATCAGAGATGCTGGATTTGGGTTCGTGGATTTACGCTGTGCTTTGTTTTCTATTTTTTTTTCCCTTGTTCTGTTAATGTAGAGGAACAGAATATGAATTCAGCTGAATTGTTTGATGATGAAGACAATACTGAAGGTACCGTTCGTTCAATATATTTTCCTATCGAATTATAATATTTATGTAACCAAACACAATAGGTATTTGGATGTAAAGATTGCAACGATGTACTGGGCATTCTAATGTATAAATGAGCATTATTTTTCACTTTCCAATTAATGTTTTTTATTTTTATGACATCTTTTTTACATTGTGAAAAAATGGAGATTTCATACATGTTCAGTTCTAAATAAAAATAGATGCTAACCAGACACTTTTATTATGGAGAAAGTATTGGTAAAAATATGATTGTTAGGTTTGGTGGTTCCTTGGTAAAATCTTGATCGTTCTGATTTCCCATATGAGTAATATGAAATATGCCTGATGGCAGATGTGGATTTTTTTTTTCCAACCTGAAGGTCAAATTGAGTCCAGACAAGCATTTGAGGGAAGGGGCATGGTCCAAAATGGATAGAACCATATTTCAAAGTGGGCAACACCACCTTACTGTAGATATATAACCTCTAGCATACATTCATAAGCAAGACACTGAATTCACAGACTGCATTTGCATATTCACTGTAATCATTGTCATTGGAGAGTGATTTAAGCCTGATTGCAGCTGGGGTAGGAGTGGTATTTAGAGGAAGGTTGTAATATTTGAAGTGGAAAGGTTAGATTTTTTTTTCTTTCCAACAGTGCCCCCTGTCTTCTCCATTATTATTAGCGTAATACATTGTCAGTAACTGAGTTTGATTTAAAGCCTTGCAGAGACTGTAAAATTCTCTCTTTTATGCAGTCAGTTGTTTTTTGGGAGATCAGCTTTTCCCTGTGGAGGGGAGATACCTGAAAGTGGGGGGCAGTCAGGGCCTGGAGGAAAGGGTGAAGTTTGAGGAGAGGGAACAGGCCTACCAGATGTTTTGCAGACAAGATGAGGGCCCATAGCACACCATAATTAGTCCATAGTCTGGACATTACATGCCTTCTCTATAGTACGTAATAGGAATCTGCATGACTTTGAAAATATTTGTTTCAAACTTGGAACAAATCTCACATTCCAGAAGTTCTACTAACACATTTTGGATAGGTTAGGGTTTGGCAAAAAAACATGTTTTTATTGTTTCAGGCTTCAGATGAAACAAAATTTGGAGGTCCAGAATCCTGGAGTGATTTGCAAGCTGATAGGACAAGGCTAGTGAATGTCACCCCTCTACTTCCCTCTTCCCTTCAGCCACTCCCAGTGTAGCATATCTCATCAGCCCATTCTCTCCTCCTTCTTCCCAGTGCCTCCTTTCACTGTCTCACTTCAGTCGCCATGGCATATCCCACCAGACAGCCCACCCTTCTAATCTTCTCAGCGACTTTCCACCCAAAACCAGCTATTTTGTGTTCTGAACAGTTAATACATGGAACCTTTTACCATAATAATATGGTTAGTGTTATATATCAAAACACCTGCCTGGAATCAACAGCCTAATGAATTTCCTATCTGTGATACCTTTGTTACTATTTTTCTTTAAATTAGGTATTAAAAATATTATGAAAGTAGAAACTGATAAAGAAGATGAAGTGCTAGACTGCTCTGTAATTTCAAGACCTGAAAAAAATTCACTGGATGGTTTAATAACTTGCCTACAAGACATCAACAGGCGAAAACGGACCTCATTTGGTTTTGATGGCTCAGGGAGCCACCAAGAAATCCTGCCAAGTGTGAAAAAAAGAGGCCTTACACAAGAGGTGACTCCTTTACATATGGCTATTTAGAGCATCTTAAATTTACTATTTACCCTTCCAGGATTATTGATACATTTATATCAATGGTGAAATGTATTTATCCATATCAAGATAATTTTTGCTGTGAAGTTCATAACTTGCATTATGGAAATAACTACTGTATATACATGATTATTATATTCAAAAGCTCAAAAGACAAAGATGCAGTACAGAGGTATTAAACTATTATTGGATAGCAACATTTATTTGATATGTGAAGTGCACTACGTTAAAGCAGGTTTTGCATATGCAAGCTGGTAATTTATTTAAGATGTCAATCTCTTCATATTTTTGTCATTATCATTACTGATTAATTTAAGTATTCTTCTGGATTTCATCTAAAATAGTGGACCTTTGAACATTTGTGCTAGCAAAATTAGCTTATGCATTTTGATTAACTGCAATAATAATGTTAGGGATGCTTCATAGGTGAAAGTTTAGACTTAGTT
Source organism: Liasis olivaceus (assembly GCA_030867105.1). NCBI lineage: Eukaryota > Metazoa > Chordata > Lepidosauria > Squamata > Pythonidae > Liasis > Liasis olivaceus. The sequence goes on along the minus strand of CM061349.1, from coordinate 231,260,034 downwards.
TCTGAAACCATACATTACATTACATTACAATACAATACAATACAATACAATACAATACAATACAATACAATATTTTGCATTTGATCCCTCTAAGAGGAATGTTTCATAAGTAGAGTTCTGAGAATGATTTTCATCAGTTCCTTCTTCCTCTTGCAACGTTGTGTTCTTGAAAAATTCCTTCAAATTAATTCTATGGCCTTAGAATTCCCTGATAGTATCACATCCAAGAACTAATCAGACTCAACCCTGCATAGCTTTCCAGCCCAGTCAATGTCAGCCACATATTGTTTCACCTCAATTTGACAGAGACTGTATTTTTTATCTTTGTCTTTTAACGCAAAACCTTCACAATGAAATTTACATAATAAGTTTATGTAATTTAAGATTACATAATCTTAATTTAAGATTTTTAAAGTAATATACATCAAAACAATTCAATATATAGTCTTTTCCTATAATGTGCATATGATTGTCCTGCTCCTATATAATTTAAAATGAAAAGCTGCACTCTTATGTGTCTGTCTATCTATCTATCCATATTTTAAATTATATTTGAATAGTTTGTACCTGAGTATCTGAATCCAAGTCTTGTCTGTTCATATAAAAAGTTGCATTAAAGTTTTGTAAGTAAAATGTTTCCAAAAAGCAGCCCAGATCAAAACATCCCAGAAGAAACATTGCAGAAATATTTGCAGAGTGGTACAAATTTAAAATTTATTTATGGTCCAAGACAAATACAATAAATACAATACAGTAGCTATAAAAATAAATTTTAAAATTGCAAGGAAATCCTAAAGCAATTAGCAGCTAACAATTAATAGCATGAGGGAGGAACCAGATGGCTTCTAACAGCTATAGCTATTTATAAGTATTCTGCAACCTTCTTAGAGGTTTCTGAAGAATGGTCATCCAGGAGAAGGGTAACAGCCTCCTGGTCACAATGGCATTTAGAGTTATTAACAATTGGAAGTATTAAATCTGATCTCCATTGGGTGTACAATGGACATTTTAATAGCACATGTGAGACAGATTCTACCTCCAAGTCTGAACAGAAACAAGTTCAGCTTTCATATAGGATACTTCTATATTTACCAGTTGTTGCCCTAATAGGTAGCAGCCCAATTTGAGCCAAAGTAAATAGTTTCCTATGTGGAGCATATAAGATGTTATAAAAATATCTAGGGACAGACCAGGGAGGAGGAGCAATTGTGCTATAAAAGGGATGGGAGATTGGGTCTGTCATTTTGGATATCTAGATCCCAAATCCTCTGCTTTAGTTCAGCCGTGGTTTTCTCAAGTCCCAAAGCAGGTAATGCTGACAAGGTAAGACCGCAATATGCCAAATGGTCATTAATTCACCTTCTTAGGTTGGAAGAGAACCTATCCAGCAAGGTGAGATGAACTAAGGAGGTTCCTCAGTAGACTTGCTTCAGCCAGAATCTAAGATGACAAAGTACAAAGCACAAAAATATATTTAAGTATTTATTCCACACGTAATTATTGCTGAAATTAGAATAAACAGGTTTTATCAACATACAAAATTTAAGAAAGTATCTATCATTGTTTTGTACAACTGCTCCTCAAAGATTAATCACAGCCCTTATTATATGTTTAGCCTTGATGTATGCAGCCCTGGGTCAGTGAAAATAAATGGGAGTCTTTTAGCTGTTCTTTCTGGGATAACACTTATTTCCTTGTGTTTTTAAGATAGAACGTTCAGTGCCTGTTTGCCTTTGCAGCATTTGAATAAGTATTGGGCTAGTAGAAAAAATCAATACGATCAGATTTTAAAGTGTGAATATTCACATATGTTTTTATGTTCTGCATATTACAATGTGATATTGATGTGAGACAAAATGTGTTTGCAAAATATAGAAATCTGTTGTATACTGAATTACTGAAGACACACAAACAATGCAAAATATTAGTATAATTTATGGCCTGATAGTATGTGGAGAAATTAATGAAATACAGAATATCAGACACAAATTTATATAAGTATTTTGCATTATTTTGATGTCTTCATTAATTCATTATGGTCATTTGCAACTTCTTTGACATTTCCTCTATTTCCTTTACCAGAAGATAGTTATTTGCAAATAGATACCAATTTGGACTTCATGATAATTCAGTTGTTACACATGATGGCTTAGATTTTAAGTGCTCATTGGAGGGCTCCTGTTTGTAGAAATCTTTATATTGAATAGGAGAATGCCAGTAATTAAAGGAAATAATATTCCCAGTTATTATATATCACTGTCCTAGGGGGGAATCTAACCTTGCAGATTTTGAGTGAAACAAGGAGTGGAGTCAAAATAAGTCACATTTCTTTTCTGCTGGTGATATTAATTAGAATCCAAGCCAAAGAATCCGATATATAATAGGGATGTATGGAATGCTTGAAAGGTGCACTTGGGAAGCATGCTGGCATGAACAAAGCATTTCTCCTTGAACTGTTAGTTGTTCTCTCCAGAAGGCTTGATGCAGCTGCTTTGAAGGCTTTTCCAATTGAGTCTGCATGTAGGAGAGTTTGGTATAGTGGTTAGGGTACTGGACTAGAAACCAGGATACTGTGAGTTCTAGTCCTCTCTTAGATATGAAAGTCAGCTGGGTGACTTTGAGTCAGTCACTCACTCTCAGCCCAACCATCTCACACAGTTGTTGTTGTGTGAAAAATAGTAGGTGGGAGCATTATGTACATCCCTTTAGTTGTTCAAAGGAAAGGTGTGATGATGATGATGATGATGATGCAGTAATAATAGACATATTCAAGCAAAACTTCCACAGGAATTACCAGCAAAAGGAAACAAGTGTGCATGTACACAGATACAACTGGGGAAAGCCTTTGAAGCAGCTGAGCTAAGCCTTCCAGAGGACCCAGCTTAGTATATAATATCAAATATTAGAATTTGAACATTAAAATAACCTTAAAACATTATTAAAAATATAAAAATTCTAAAAATGTTTAAAGCCAAATGTAACAGGGCCACTTAAATTTCAGGGAATGGCAGATAAACAGAACTTTACATTTAGAAGAATATAAACTATGCAAAACTACTATGTAAACAAGACTTTCCTATTGATTTGAAAACTGTAGGTGGTGCCACATTGATGACATCAGATTTTAAGTTAACATAAAGAAATCCACAAAAAGAAAGATTTCTATCTTCTTCCTTGTTTCTAGCTACTTATGATTTCTGAATAGGCTCTCTAAGATGGACAACCTTCTGAACAATCTGGAATGAGGTACAAGACTGCTGGAGGGAAGAAAGTAGTGAATTGAATTGAAAAAACAATGTTAAGATTTCTGTAGGTGGAAAATATAGTAGAATTTTTTGATACTAGAATCGCAATTAAAATATGTACATATTGTACTGATGATAAAGCTTTCAGTAATTCTTTGAATATGAGCACTAATGTATTTACATACTTGTTTTTTTTAATTTTATTTTTTGTTTCTTAGATTTGTATCCCATCTTTCCTCCAGGAACTCAATGCAGCACACATAGCACTCCCTCCTCCAGTTTTTCCCTGAAACTGTAATGCTGTGAAGTAGGTTGGGTCTAAAAAGAATAAGTGGCCCAGAGTTACCCAATGAGCTTGTGGGTGGCCTTGAGCGTAGGTCTCTCTGGCCCTTATCTGACAGTGTAACACAGTGTTTCTCATACTCTGAGTTGTGACATGTCTAGAGGGCACAGAAGTTCTATCCAAAGCTCATATAACTTACCCTGCAGAGGGAATTATGATTAAGGGGAAAGGAGGAATGGTTGAGAGGAAACCGAGAGGAGAAAATGGCAAGGACCAGGCTGGAAGGGAAACAGTACGTGGACTGTGATTATTAACTCAGAGCACCTGCACTAAGCAACTTATATCCTGTTTTGCAAGCTGCAGCATATTTAGAAGAATTTAAGAGAAGATGATTTAGGGCCAGGGAAGGGCTCTTTTCTTTTTTTCCTGACTTTGGTGAATAAGAATGGCTGTTTTCAAAATGAAACTGAAATTTAAGGAATAATGCAAGTTATGGAATGGAAGTGCTTACTGAATGTCTGGAATTCTGAGATTCTGAATGGAACAAAGACATAGAAACATAGAATTATGCAGTAGGAAGTAACTGCAAAAATATTATCTAACCCTCTGCAATTTACAGGGCAACCAGTTAAACCATCCTCAAAAGGTGGCTTTCAAGCCTCTTCTTAAAAACGTCCAGGGAATAGAGAAATCACAGCCTTCATAGGTAGATTATTCCACTGTTGTGTGATTTCATTTAAATACTGTATAAGGAAAAACTTCCTGGCAATATGTTTTTCCTTATTTAAATAAAATCTAGGTAGCTGCAACTTATACCTGTTATTTCTGATTCTAGCTTCCGTGGCAAGGGAAATTAGTTCCTAACTATTTTCTGTAGGTCCCCTTTTATATACTTGAATGTTGGTGTCATGTGTCTCCTCAATTGTCTTTTTGTCAGACTAAACGCCCCAGGTTCCTTCAGCCTGTCCTCATAGGGCATGTCCTCAAGTCTCTGTATTATATTTGTCACCTCTTGACCTATTTTAAGTTGTCAATTTCCTTCTGGAAATGTGGTGCCCAGAATTGTACACAGTACTTCAGATATGGTCTCACCAGTGCAGAGTAGAAGAGAATAAGAACTTCACATGTGTTTGATTCAGTGCTTTTGATGCATCCCAAAACTCTGTTAGCCTTTTGAGCAGCTGGTTCACACTGCTGGCTCATATTCAGCTTTTTGTGAATGACTTCACCCAAGTCATTTTCTGATGTAGGGCTTCCAAGCTGCAAATCACCCATCTTTTATGTGTCCCCATATTTTTTTATTCATAAGTGTAGTATCTTACATTTCTCTCTGTTAAAGAACATCCTGTTTCTCAGTCCAGTTCTCCAACCTGTTCAGACTCTGATTGAATTCCAGTAGGATGGAGCTGCTGTTGTATGTTGTAGTTCCATGAATATTCTAATAGTATCTATTGTTCTGAATGGGATTGCATTTCCTCTGAAGTAAATAGTGCACAGTCTGGAGGTTCTCTTGGATTCAGAGCTCCTGCTAGAGCAGCTGGTGGAGGCTGTGGGCAGAAGAGCCTTTGGCCAGGTTTGACTATTTCTCTAGTTGCACCCTTTCTTGGACCTGGAAGCTTTCAAGATTGTGACTCACACACTTGTCCTCTCTTGAGTAGACTGTTGTAATTTACTTCATGTAGGGCTGCCCTTGAAGACAACTCAGAAGCTGCAGCTGGCGCAAATTGCAATTGTCTGCTAGCCAATCCAACAAATTAACTCCTACTTTGCAGGAGCTGCACTGGTTAATGGTAGGCTTTTGGGCCCAATTCATTGTCAATTCTAATATTTTATGAATATTTAATTTGAATTCATAATTACTAATGGAGTTAATATCATTTTTTTTCCCCTGGCCCTGCCAGTTTTTGGAATATTACCTCAGATCAGTGAGCATAAGCAAGCATGCATAGATGCACAGATATACAAGTGTTACCCAGATATATTTATTGGAGGAAAATTTCTTAGGAATCGGTTTTAGCTGTAGCTGGCAATCCTAGGTTGACAAGGCAGGGAAGCAACATTACATAGGATTTTTGTATATGCTTCTGATGTTATTCAAATCATTTGTTTTATTTTTTGAATATCAACTTACATTCAGGGTTGTCTTCTGATATAAATTGTAAGAAGTAACAAATGACTACTAAAATAATGCTCTAATGTTTGGTTAATGTCAGTTAAATTAAGATTAACTTAGTTGCATTTAGTCAACAGTTACAATAATTTGTAATTTAATGGAATCTTGTTGACTTCAGAGAACTAAGTTCAACTTACTTAATCTACAACTGACCCTGTGACAAATTGGATTAAATTAATGCATTGTTTAAACTCAGACAATGAATTACTTGTTCCTTAAGGACAAGTGAATAACTTATTCAAAAGTATTATAAACTAATGATCCATTTTGTTTGTTGAAAGGACCAGACCTCAAACTTGAAATGCAGAGATGGGTTGCCTACTCAGGAAGATGTCGAACAGCCAAGCAAGAGCAAAAATTCCAGTCTAACATGGATTTCTGAAGAAACTTTGAATAACACAATTATGCCTTCATATAAGAAACCTCTGTATGGGATCTCTCACAAAATTACAGAGAAGAAGACTTTGCCAGGAACAGAACAGTTTACTACCTTTGAGTTATTTGAAAAGATTAATCCTAGCAGTCCCTCCAATCTTAGGACTTTGAATGAGCAGCGCAAAAGAGATACAAGCGCTATTACAATAGCTGCTGAGTCTGATTCAAATATATATTCTTTAATACAAAAGATGTTTTATACACTGAATACATTAAATTCTAACATGACTCAACTTCACAGCAAAGTAGATTTGCTGTCACTAGAAGTCAGTAGAATTAAGAAGCATGTCAGTCCAATAGATGCTGTTGCAGAATTCAAGCCACCTCCTGAGTATCAACTGACTGCCTCAGAACTCAAACAGATTATGGATCAAAGTACATCAGGTGGAGATCTGGCTTGCCGATTACTTGTACAACTTTTTCCAGAACTCTTTAGTGAGAATGAGTTAAGTAAGGCCTGTACCACATGTGGTTATCTTAACAAAAAGAAACTTGAGTCACTTCATTTGCAGCTCATCCGAAATTATGTGGAAGTGTGTTATCCATCTGTGAAAAATCCTGCTGTTTGGCAAGCAGAATGTTTGCCTCAAGTCAATGACTTTTTCAATAGTTTTTGGGCTCAGAGAGACATGGAAAATAGTCAGCCAGATATACAGTCCTCCAGTTTTTATGAGCCTGATCATATTAATGATAAAGATGATGAAGAAGCTCTACCTGTTGACAGAAATAGTTCTGTTGCCTCAGAATGGGTATTTGATGCTCAGGATATAAATGAATTTTTAGATGAAGCATCTTCTCCTGGAGAATTTTGTGTCTTTTTGCTGCACAGATTGTTCCCAGAACTCTTTGATCACAGAAAATTGGCTGAAAGATATAGCTGTTACGGAGAGTGTGGGAAACAAGAACTTGATCCTCAGCGACTTCAGGTGATCCGCAGGTATACAGAGATTTACTTTCCTGCTATGCAGGAGAGGAAGGCTTGGTTACAGCATTGTGTTCAGCGAATAAATGATGAACTTGAAAGCATGTATATGGATGACAGTGAGAATGAACAGATAAGAGATGATTGCTATGATTCTTCAAGTTTGCCTGATGATGTGTCAATTATAAAAGTGGAAGATAATTTTGAATATGAAAGACCAGGTAGAAGGTCAAAAAAGATTTGGCTTGTGCCCATAGACTTTGATAAACTTGATATCCCTCCCCCTGATTTTGATGTTCCTGTCTCAGACTATCTGTTAAGTAAGGAACAGCTGAAGAATATATATGAAAGCAGCTTATCTATAGGTAACTTTGCTTCTCGATTGCTAGTTCACTTATTTCCTGAATTGTTTACTCATGAAAACCTAAGGAAGCAATACAATTGTAGTGGCTCACTAGGCAAGAAACAGCTTGATCCTATTAGAATTAAATTGATTCGACACTATGTGCAAATGCTGTATCCAAGAGCTAAGAACGACAGAGTATGGACACTGGAATTTGTTGGGAAACTTGATGAAAGATGTCGTCGGAGAGACACTGAACAAAGGCGCACATACCAACTGCAGCGAAAAGTCCATGTACCAGGACCTGAAAGGAGAGAATTCCTGACCTATGCAATAAATCCAGAAAGATTTAAAGAGGAGTTTGAAGGACCACCATTGCCTCCAGAAAGAAGCAACAAAGATTTTTGCAAGATACCACTTGAGGAACTTATTGTTCCTCCACCAGACTTTTCTGTGCCTTCTCTATATTTGCTATCTGATAAAGAAGTAAGAGAGATAGTACAACAAAGTCTTTCAGTTGGTAACTTTGCTGCCAGACTTTTAGTAAGACTTTTTCCAGAGCTTTTTACTTCAGATAACCTCAGACTGCAATATAACCATTCAGGGGCTTGTAACAAAAAGCAGCTCGATCCTGTCAGACTGAGACTCATCCGCCATTATGTTGAAGCTGTTTATCCTGTTGAAAAAATGGATGAAGTATGGCATTATGAATGTATACCAAGCATTGATGAAAGATGCAGACGTCCAAATAGAAAAAAGTGTGACATATTGAAAAAAGCCAAGAAAGCAAAAAAGTGATCTTTTAAGTTTCCAAAGATGGTGACTTCAGTTATTTTGAAGCAACTTGAGAGGTCAATTGGTTTAGCGCTAGGGCAACTGACCAGTACATCTTTTCTTTTGTATGTATTTACATATACAGGAATGGATGAGAAGTAGTAGGAAGTTATAATCCAGCGAGAATCTCTCTTAAAAACCCTACTGAAACAAATGCATATTGCGGAAAAAGATATTTTATTACTCCGTTTTAGTATGTCTTTATCTAGCTTAGATTTCTTGCAGTCTTTTCACTTACTACCTACCTACACTGGGTCACAAGGAACTATAATTATTAGAGTTGATCCAATAATATATCATCTAAATATAATATTCATCAGTGAAAATAGATTACATAGTGTTTAATTTTAATTAATTTTAAATAGTAATTAACCTCTTTAAGACAGTTTTCAATAGGGACCTTTAATCAGTCATTTGGAAATTAATCAGTTTTTAAATCTTTCAAATCTCTAGTTTTAAAATATTATGCCTCTTTAAAAAGAATGGAAAATCATAATAATTTCTATGCTTATAGATATTCCTTATATCAAGTTTGAATATTAGGAAAGGAAAAACTACAAAATCAAGTTATGACTTTTTTAAAAATAATTTTTCATTTTGTAATTGATTTGATGTAAAGATTATGATTATAATCATGGGGTTATTTAATGAGTGTTTATGTTAAGATTGTAGTACTGATATTTCAGTTTTTATTCGTATAAGTTATTTTATTGTTTTCTGTGTAATCTTGATACAAGAACTACTGGTATGAGTGGAGGTTGTGAAATATAGAATCCTACCCTGTATCAGTAAAAGTGGTGCTATTACCTGTTATACTCACTACTTCAAAAAACAAAATACTTGAATTGAGGAATGTGCAAAATCACTTAAGTCCATATTATTTTTATCAGTTAAATTACTGCAGCTTTTAAACTGTTGAAAATATTAAATATACTATCTATATTTTTATTTGAATTATATACTGAGAACTCTCTCTATTGTATGTTGATTAGTATCTTCAAATACAGTGGCACCCAAATAATTTCATTATCACAGAAATAATTTCATTATCACATAATGATTAACTTTTCTTTAATCATTGAAGTTCAGTTGATCAAAATCATTGATTATATATTTCCACTAAATACATGTTCAGTAAACATTAAACTTTTTGTTTTTTGTTTTTCTGAAGAGTACTACATTGTGTCAGGGCTTTATTTTTTTTCTTTCATTGCAAGTCATGAGATTCTCATGACAGAATAAAACCATATTCCCTAAACTGATGTTTCCTTATAGGTGCTGGATTGGATTAGATCCAAAGGAAGATAACAGTGTTTCAATCCCACCGAAATCAGTCATGACTAACATGTTCCACTGATTTCTACAAGGCTATAACAAGACTTTCTCTGGATCCAACCCACTAATTTTTTTCTGAAATGTCCATAAAGCTCTCCAGCATTTGGTTTAGAGAAGGAAACTGATCCTTGCCTGTGGATTTGCTGTTCCCTTGAATAGTGTAGATTGCATATCTGATGATCAGTGTGCACACTTGAATGCTGTGTAGTAGAGTGCTTGTCCAAGGCTAAGGATGATTTCATTTACTTTGTCATTTCTAGTTTGATACACTCATTCCACTTGCAAGTTATTAAGGTAACGTTATTGTGGATCCAATTAAACAATATTTTTGAACAATTGATTTAAAATGGATATTTAGTGCAGAATATACTATCCATGATTATGCATGAAAGAGGTACTTGCATCGTAAATAGAGCAGAGAACAAGATAAACTGTTTTCCTTTCTCTTTATAATTTAATACTTATTTAGCACAATGAATATTTAGATGAAGGGTTTGTTTTACTTTTACACTATTAATTATTTCCAGTGTCTTGGACATTATAAAGCATCATGAAAATAACAAGTGTTAGTCTTGATAACAGCTTTGGAGATATCAACACAAGTCTTGTCCACGTTAAGGAAGAGATTATAAAGTATTTCAACTTTTGTTGAGAAAATGCCTTTTTCAATCATTTTTACAGTGCAAAACCTGAATGGTAAATGTGAGTGGGTTTGACAAATAGCTGTTCTTATTTGGTAACATTTTAAATAGTAAGTTTTTCACCTTTTGTGATTTGTTGAGGAATTTCTGCTTCAGTATACTCCCACAAGCCTACAAGTTGTCTCACTCACTGAAACCTTGTGAACTCTGCACACAGCCTTTGCAATTGAGGGATCAGAATATCATGTTAGGGTTGTCCAGTGCTTTCAGTTTGAAAGCAGAAAGGTGCTTTAGGGCATGCAGGGCACACGCCAGAGCACCCACCTGCAACTCCTTAAACCACAAGTATCTTTTTGTAGGATCATGCAGCAGCTTAGGATGGCAGCTGGATGTGATTCCAGTAAAAGGCAGGGCTATTTTTGTCCAGCTGCACACTCTGAAGCACCTTTTTGCCTTCTAACTGAAACTGCTGCACAACCCACAGTTTGTTGTGGTCAGTGGGGTATTGATACAATTACTGTGTGCAACATACTTCTATTTATCAGTTTTTATAAAATGTGTTACTTGGATCCTAATACGTACCACATGTCACTTTAGAAAAACGTTTTTGATTGTATTTTTTCTGTTCTGAAATCAATGGATAAAAAGGCCTACTGAATTAAAAATAAAGGTATCTGGAATCAAGAGGAGAGAATTGGACCGATTAGAACATTTCCTTTCCTAACTTTCTACCAACTTTCCACTTTTAATCTCATGGGCTGGCTTTAAGATTCACACTGGCTTCTAGTAGAACAGGCGACAATCTTTACAGAAATCATGGTGCAGATCTGCATATTCTATTTCTCTTTCTCAGCTGCCTTATGAAGGTTTCTTCTATAGTGGCTCCTGAGAATCCTGGCTCAGATTGATGTGGTAGGCACCACGCTACTTTCTCCTGGCCAGCAGTGATTTCAGCTCTTTCTCTCAAATGGCTTTCCTAATAGTATATTTGGTAGCTGAATGTACCACTCTTAGAAAGTAAAGAGGAAAGAGAATCCTTTCTGCTGTATAATATTAAATAAATAAATATAATTGGAACTGAAATATCCATGCTTACATAGAGGCATTAATTTTATATTCTCAATTTAGAAATAAGAGTTTTTGTTGCTCATCTCAGCATGACAAAAATCTCATGTCAGGTTTCCAGTTTTGTTGAACTATGGAAGACCTGAAAAGCTGTGGCAGAATATGCAGGATGCAGTATTTGTGTTCTGAGTTCCAAACAAAGTATTACTCCTATATTGTATACATCCATACTTAACTTTGTTACTTTTCTTCCTGCCAGTGTTGTTTATATTTCCAGTCTTCCTGTAATTCCTTCCCTCCCACATATTACTGCAATAAAAATAAATGTGCTTTTGCTATCTTATTGCTAAAATGCATACCAGTGAAACTGCAACACAAAATTACTTCTGTGTCCAGTATCATTTTGAAAACAACATTCTCGCTCACCTATGATCAGCAAATCCTTGAAGAGAGCACAAAATGCATTTACACAATTTCTTGTATGAAATTTATTAAGCTAGTGTTAACAGAATTTCATTTTAATATGGCAACACAGGTTTTTAATTGACAAATATTATAGCATTAAAAAAATAAGAGACTTCTTTCAGGGTAATAAATAATACTTATCTCTAATTTGGAAACTTTAATTATGCTTTTTTGGCTCACAAAAGCTTTGATGAAGATCATTACTTTTCACATTTTCTCTTTAATTTTTTAGCATTTCTTTAGCTAGTTGCTACGCCCTCATAGTTTATGTACATAATGTATCTCTACATATCTCTAATAAATGGACCATAATAAGGATGAAATCCAGCCAAAGTCTTCTGTCAGCTGAATAGGGAAGCAAGGTGGTTTTTAAGCTGCCTTCACCAAACAGAAGAAATGTACTTTACAGCAGTAAGCTTGGGTAAATTAAAATCAGACATATAAACTTTGATTCAGGGCCTCGTGTCTATCCTAATGAACACCTGAGCTGCCATAAGATCACCGTGTCCACGGAAGATTGAATATGCAGAGCTGCTCTGCACACGAAGTAAACAGAGTAACTCCATCCATTTCAGAGCTTTATATTTTCAGTGGGGTTTCAAGTGAGAAATATATGGTTGTGCCTTTCTAATTGTGTTAATGAGTCAAACTGCACACTTGTTTTCCTGATATACATGATTCAACTGTAATAGTACCCCCTCTATTTTTATAACCATCTTATGCATGAAGGAACTCTGCTTGATAAAAGTGAAAATACAGTGGCCAACAGATTTAGCTATGTTCCACACTGGCACCTCAGGAAGAAAAGGAAAGCAAATAGAAATCACTTACGTTAAATTTTCATTCCTGGAAATGGAAACATATGTTATTAATCTACCAGATAGTTTCTTTTTTCTTTTTTTCATGTAAATAGCTACCGATATTGCAAGGCACAAAAATATTTTTAAAGTAATTATTTTTCTTAAGATTAGCATTTGAGTTTCTCGGTCATGTGGTTAAGCAACAGCCAAGACAATTTAAGATTGGGCTTGCCTTTTATTATTCCTCATAGGAACAGTGTTTTGTTTTTTCCCTCTGAAATGAAAACAGCAAACTAGAGAGTCACAGAACAAACAGAAGTGATGTTTACAGTAAGGAAAGTGGCATGCCATCTCATATCCTTTTTTTAAAAAAAGAACTTTGTTTAACCAAAATGTATATATTATACAACAAATGTGATTGCTCACAGGAAATCAGTCATAACATGCAGTTCACTTATTCACTTCAGTACATCCTGCTTGGGCACCTTTAAGTTCTTCCAGCGCCTCAACACCACTCTGTATTTATCACTCTCATTCTTGTCAGATGCTTTCCTTAAAACAACTCGCATAACTACAGCTGTTTCTGTTTCTTTATCTTCTCCAAGAATGAGATCCAATGTATCACCAATCTTTACCTGAGGGGGAAAAAAAAGGGGGGGGGGAGACAGAAATTACAGCCATGGTTTTTTTCCTTGAGCAATTGTCTGAATAACTTGCCTGACATATTAATTCAAGTGCTTTCACTTCCACCATTTTGGAGCTTAGAGGAAAGCTGCCAATATGGCTGCTTAATAGGTGTGCCTTTTTGCTACATAGTGGCATAAATTCCATGATTCAAGGATACTGTGGTACCTTAAGAATGTGTGTGTGTAGGAAAAAGCTGTTGTGAACTCAAACCTATTAGACATTTCTAGTCTATGAAACAATGCCACAATAAAGATGCTAGTGCAGTCACATGACATGATGCCATAAACCATGGTTTACAAGCCACAACAGCTGGGTTCACAGAACCAAGCAAAGCTCATTATGATGTACAGTAATATAATGTGTCTCTGTTACCTTGCTTGTAAAAAGTGGTGATGGGTCAAATCAAAAGCCTTTCTATTTCCTCAACACAGTCCCAGATCATGGGAAGAATGGATGGCAGTATAAGGTTGGTAGGATGTGGCACTGAATAGTTTCTCTTCCCCCACTGCCTGAATTACTTCACTGATCTTCAAAAGAACATAGAGCTCATACTATAAGAAACTAACATCATACCTCTATTGTAATGTACTAAGCTTAACTTAATTTCCCCATATGAATCAAATTGTTCTATGATTAAATTGTTGTTGCTATTATTAACTGAATTTCTATGTGCTGAATCCCACCAGATCTATGACAGCTTACAATAACATACAGCATAATAAAATGTTCATGGTAAAAATTAACCATTACCCCTAATAAAATAGACAATACAATGGTGCTTCAATCCCCCTCCCCCAAAATAACAATTATGATAGACAGAAGAAGCAAAAAATACCAGTGGTGAACAATCACTCCCCAAAGGAAAAGTTTTCACCAACTTATGGGAGGCCCAGTGAGGGAGCCAGTCTCACTCGTGCCAGCCTGCTCAACTCAGAAAACTGGGGCATCACCAGCAGCTTCTCCTGGGAGAATCTTAGGTCAACTCAAGATACCTTAGTGCCAAGCCATAGATGGCTTTATACATCAAAGCTAGCACTTTGAACTGCACCCACAAACTTATGGTAACTAATGCAGGGCCTGCAAGTAAGGTGTAATGTGATAGTAGCAAAGCACCAGTCAACAGGACCAACTGAAATGGGAGGATGTCTTTAAAGGCTGCAACCCCTTATATAGCCCATTGCAGAAGTCCAACCAAGTGGTGATAAAAGCATGAGACCCATAGCTAGGTCCTCCTCTTTCAAGAAGGTCAGGGAGAAAGTGCACAGATGCACATAGATGCAGCACACTACTGTGTTACTCAGAAAATAATACAGATACCTCCTATGGCCAATGCTGATAACATGACTGGAAAAAATTCAAGAAGCCATGCTCTAAATGGCTTCACTTGCCTTGTTTAAAATATCTATTACTACTGGCAGACTTTGAATACAGGTATGTCGTGATTAGTGTGAGTTCAAATAGTTTGAAATTTGATTTAGTGTGGTTTATAAATTACTGCAGGGTCAGTAATGACTGAGCGCAGACAAAATAAATAAATAAATAAATAAATTGATATAATCGTCATTTGTGCAAAAGGGAGAAAAGGAAAGTTCCATTCAAGGAAATCTCAAAAAAGAAGAGGCTCATTTTTAAGAACTATAGCAGAATACAGGAGATAGCAGGTACACTTTGGATATGGGGTTATCCTCTTTTACTGTTATGCAGTATTTCATTAATAAATATTTTTGTTTAAAATTTTTAATTGCCCATTCCCATCAAGCTGGAACCAATTACCCTATTTTCCATATGAATACTTCAAACAGTGCAAGTTTGAATAATGTGACCATTTTGTAGGATTGATTAAACACACTAATCAAGACCTACCTGTACAGCACTAAGCTATGGTATAGTACTCTGCACAAGACAAAATAAGTTCAAGTGAAATCATAAAGGCGCACATTCTCCCTTATCCTCTTTATTTTTAATTAGTCAGGAGATGATCATAGATAGTCTTTAATTCTACTTTAAAAAATCCCAAGTTCTTCACAAAGGCAAACCAGAAATTGTAGTTTTAAATATAATCTGTTTACTTGAACAACCTCATGGTTGAAAGTGGCTCACTTTGAATCTGATGAAAGTCTGCCTTCAACCATACTGCCTATGTTCAGATTTAATGGTAAGCCAGAATTCTGGCTCAGTAAGAAAAAAAACAACGTTGGTGCACGCTAATGCATTCCCTTTTGGATTTTTCTATCAGTATGCCAAAAAAAAAAAAAAGCTGGTTTATTAATCAAGAACAAACCAAGCCATGACTTGGACAGGATTGAAAGAGAAACAAACCAGAGTTTCCAGTTTGTGCATAATGTTAAGCAATCCATCAACATTGCCATCCAGATGTCTGCAGAATGAGCCAAGCAAAAACCAATAAAGCAGTATTTAATAGAATAGAATTCTAGTTTAACACAATGACCAAATGTAACAAGCCAGAATTCTTTGAAAATGAAATAAATTACGGAGAAAGAATGAACAGGGACAGTTGCATGCCCAAAACTTTGTATTAACTTACTCCAGTTGTTCATCTGACATTAAATTATGGTTAAGAGATACATGTGAACCAGCTCAATGTTTTTGAATCATGGTATTGGTTGCATAATACAACACGCAAATGCTGTTTTAATAATCTGCTAATAGAAATGTAAATAATTCTCAAAATAAAAATAAGCAGGTGGCAAAAAAAAACAAACCTTTGGTCTCAATGCTGCAAAAAAAATGTCTTTTATGTAGTGCTGTGATCCTGCTTCAGTAGGTAATGGATATGGAATTAAGTCATATCCATGACTTCTCAAAGTAGTTTAGGTTATACAGTAAATTTCTAGAAAGTCTTACCGATCTGCTTTTCTTCCACAGTTTTTCTCCATTCAGTCTAAGCTCACCATTGTAGAATGCATCTTCCACTTTGCTTTAAAACAAAAAGAACCCTATTTTTTATATTTAGTATTGCTACTATATTTTTTACAAAAAGTAAGTATCAAGAATAACCTTTTTTTACCACTACAAGTATGTATAGATAGATCATATCAATTAGCATATATGGTAACAAGGTTTCATTTTAGCATTTCTCCACTCTAACACAATTGATTCACTCTGTATGGACTTATAGATACAATGAGCTTTTACAGAAAGAACATCAATTTTGCATTTCTTAAAACTAAATAAGGCTGCAATCCTATGTATATTTTTGGTGAAGCAAATCCTATTAAGCTCATTCATGTTTTCTTGAAAGGAATTTTTCAGAGAACCCAGTTATAAAATGTAGTTCTGAACTACTCTCAGAAATGTGTCATTCAAGCAAGTTAAATATACTTCTAAATAAATAGCTTTAAGATCAAAATGCCAACCTTATCATGTGATCAATTTAACATTTGTAATAAATCAGACACTGGTGGCATGTAACCAAAAAACAAGAACAATTTCTACTTAAATCTGTTTTGGTACACTCTGCAAGTAAAATAACAATAGTTGATAACGCATGCCTAATTTTTCTGCTCTTCATTCATATCAAAGCTTTTTGCTATGCATGTTAAATACACCAAACCCTAAAACAAATGACAAAATCTGAGTAAAAAACTTGTGTACATATCATGGTGCCTGGAAGCTTTGCAACAGACTGCAAATTAAGGAGGTAAAGTACAGTCTCATTAAGGGTTATTTTGTTTAAATGACTATCAGCTGATGGTAATAGTTCTCTTTTTTTACAGCCAAATTTACAATATTTAACTGATCAGTCTATTTTCATAGGGATTTTAACCACAAGCTACAAAAGTATTAATTTTAAATGACTTTCCCCAACTTGATGCCCTCCAGATGCAGTTGCAATCCAGCACCAGATTGGGAAAGGCTGATGAAGAATACTATCTGAACATATTATAATTGGCAAAACCAGAAAATTTATATTAATTTTCTTCCTAAGAGAGGGAAACCATTAAATAGCTTGCTCTTAGCTATATTAAAAGATAATGTAATACAAAATATCACTGGCTATATCTTGTAATCTCTTTACTTACAAGCTATTTTAAACTTTTAGACTTACTTTCTTGCAATATCTAAACCAGATTTCAAGATTACATCGAATCGGAAAGACTGTACTACTTTCTCAAGATCTTTGTAATTCTTCACTGTGCTGGGATCATCTTCAAACTCATCTTCCGAATCAATTATCTCTTCTTCACTTGTGTGTTCCTCCTCCAACTCTTCTTCCACAGTTTGTTTCACATTTTTATGTGAACTTTTGTTACTTTTGTGTCGTACTGAAATCCCTGTCACACTTTTTGACCATGGTATTAAAAATGCATGATGCTGAATGGGAGAAACAGAGAAATGTTTGGGGAAAATTGCTGTTATAGGCTGCTGACTTGCAGCACAAAGAAAGGTCCTCCAGGGAAAACCAAGTTTGTGAGGAGATTTGTCCAAGAGTCCAAGCCAGACATTTAGATGTCTAAAAGCACCAAGAAGCAATTTACACCCTGTCATAGCATACCCTGGAAGAAAGGATTAAATAGTTAGGACACTGCAAGTTAGAAGTTTTCTGAACTGAGTGATGCAACTTCTTATGCATCATAAAGCAACAAGAGACGCAGGAAAGTATGGGCCTCACAAAATTCTGAACTCACTTATTATAGAATAAGTTGTCCTGAATTAACTGAATTGAATTTATTTCTGAATACAAATATTTGGCCTTGTGGTGGGAATTATTTTTTAAAAGTCAGGGACTGGGTTATAATCAAACATAAAAGTCATCTACCACAATCCACAATCCAAGTAGTTAAGGACTTCTAGCTACTATTCTTTGATTGTCCTATTGTTGGGTTAGGCAACACAATGCCATCAGATACTACTGAGATCATGAAAATCTACAATGCCCACAAAATCATCAGCCAAAGCTCTGTACTACTGCATTCACAATAATTCAATGGCTTATATTAAATTATCAGCAAATAATTATCCCTTTTTTACTCTCTCCTGATGCTAAACACACACACAAACGCACACACTTTATTCATAAACAAGGCATTGAAGAATAATGGGAGAAATCTATTACTTTAGTCTGTCTAACCATGAGTCTACTGTTATGCTGGTCTATGACTGTAATAAAAATTTGGGAATAACATATTCCCAAATATGGGTTTGGGAATGAAGATGCCAGTGAAATCTTTATTATTTTTCAAGGGGATTAGATTTTTAAATGAAGCATATTCCTGCAGTGTGACATCCTGCTTTGACAGTTCAAACTTTCTTAGGAAAGAAAGCCAACCCTAAACATTATTTAATATATTTCTATATTTTTTCTTGGGCAGGTATTTTAAAGCA
This sequence comes from Liasis olivaceus, assembly GCA_030867105.1. Lineage (NCBI taxonomy): Eukaryota > Metazoa > Chordata > Lepidosauria > Squamata > Pythonidae > Liasis > Liasis olivaceus. The sequence goes on along the minus strand of CM061349.1, from coordinate 231,241,460 downwards.
GATTACAATCAAATAATATTTAAATAATAAATTATAATAAACTAAAACAGTACAATCCACGTTCATTAAAAAGGTGGGAGATGGATGAAAAAAAGAATCCCAAGGCTTTCACCACAAAAAAACACCCAGCTATGAGTAACAGCAAAATAATACTTGGTCAATTGTGGTACTGTATGCACAACAGGATCTCCTCTGATGATCTTAGTAATCATTCTGCCCTATAATGGCAAAAGCAGACTGTTAGGTATCCTGCTCCCAAGTTTTCAAGGGCACTCTGTGTCAAACACAAGATCATGAACTTGGTTTGGTAGTTAATTGGTAGCCAGTGCAGTTGCTTCAACACAGATGCAATGTGTGCATAGCTAGATGCCCCACTTATTTAAACACAAGGCTACCAGAGTGTGAACAAGAGCAGTTAGGCTGTCCATATGCAGGAAAGACTATAGTCAGTGTAACAAGAGATTCTGGAAGGTACTCCTTAAAAGGTCACTTGGTCCTCTAGTATCAATTACTATTCTAGGAACATCCCAAACTACATTATCCACAAACCCATTAAAAAAGTCAGACTACCCAGTTCCCATACCTGGAAACCATCTATCCACCCATGAACTGTCATGAGAGAATTCTACCTCAATTTATTGGCTCCCATTTATCCCATAATAGAATCTAAATACTGATTCTAAATTTGCCTGTTCTCTCTTGACTTAGGTGTTATGGAAAAGTAGATCTGCATGTCTTCAGCATATAGATGACATTTCACTCCCAAACTCCTGATGATCACCATATATATGTTAAATAGCACTGGGGAAAATCAATCCTTTATGGCACCCACAGAATGTACAAGCATAGTGACCCATGCTGCTATTTAAGACCAACACTCATTCTGTCCTAAAACCAGGCCTAAATCCTTACCAGAAAGGATCAACAAAATCAGTGTTCTCCAAGAAAATCTGAATTGCACAAACATTACCATCTCCAGCACTTCACCCAAAACAGGGATATTATGATTGGTCAGTAGTAATCCCTGGGTCCAGAGAGGGCTTCTTCAGAAATGGGCAGACAAGGACCACCTTTAAGCTTAGGGGTACAAATCCATCATGAAAGGCAAACTCTCCACTTCACCTAATCAATCTCTTTTTGTTACTGCAAATAAGCCAAGATGATCACAGATCAAAAGAGTATGCAGTAGGCCTCCCAGTAGAAGCAAATCCATTGAGTTTTCAGCTTGTAACTTTATGCTATGGACTGCAAGCATGTTTCTATCTAGATGTAAATATCAGTGATTGCATAGAACTTTAAAAGCAGTATAGAAGTATTCACACAACTGTCAAAGCAGTCTAAAATACTTTAAATCAATACAATACTATGCCGACTGAATTTACTTGTTGGTGTCTCACACAATACGACCAGCAGAATACTCCTAACCAAACGCACGCACAGGATGACAGACCATTTCTAGCATCGTTGGTATTACCCGGATGGCAGACCAATTAATTAATCATAGCCGCATTCCTAAATTTTCTCATCCCTTGATCTTATTAAGGACCCAAGCATAAATGCCACGGAGGTCAAGAGACCCTGTTTTTGGATAAGGTGGGGGGTGGATAAAACTTCGCAGAAGGCAGTGACAATCCACATCCCTCTCACGCCAGGAAAACTGCATGGACGCGTCTGTGTGGTCACCAGGCGTCCAGGTCGACTCGAAGGCGACCCTACCATAAGTACAGCTAAGATCGCGCTGCAATCCCGACCGCAAACTTTCCGCAGCAGATCCTGCACCGCGTGCGTAGCCCCCGCCCTCTGCCCGGCTGTCTGGCGGGCCTGCGTCCGATTCCGGCCTCCCTTCGCCGAAAAGCCAGAGGGAACCGGAAAGCGGGCCTCTTCGCCCGGCGACGAGCAACGCCTGACTGCCCGCTCTATGACCCAGCGTGCCGCACTACCTGCGTCCGCCCAGCGCTTGCAGCCCAAACCCCGCCGCGCGGCCCCGCTCCGTGCCCGTCCTTTTCCCCTTTCCCGCAGGCAGGGATCAAAGGGCGGCGGCGGCGGAGGCGGACTCGCGCTTCTGGCGGCGGTAGCCAGCGCCCCCTGCTGGGGGAAAGGGCCTCGGAGGACCCGGCGGCTGCCCTGCGCCGGGGAAGAAGCGCTGCAGGCCGAAGTCCCCCAGGCATCCGCTGGGGGTTCCGCCCGAGGCGCCGAGGGGCCAAGCCAGACCGGCGGGGATACAGCCTAGGGAGAGGTCGGTCTCATTTTACGTCGGGATGGGCATCAGAAGTCGGGACACCCTCGGAAAGGTGTCGCAGTTGCACCTATTTTGCAGTGGCGTGTGCTGAAGGCCCCGAGCCCAGCGCGTTTCTCCGCTCCCGACCCTGCTCCGTTTGTAAACTTTCCGCTAGAGAGATGCTGACTTCAAATTGTGATGTTAGAAATTTCCAACACAGGAGCTGATAAAATCACCAAAGCAACAACTACTGTCAATAAATCCATAAGAGAAGATGGATAGCAAATCCCTCAGTTTGGCCCTGTGGGATAAAAATGTTTTCACCATACAAGGAAACTAATGACAGATGACTATTGTCTATTAATCCCATCCATAATCTAAGACCCATGGCCTAGCATAAATATTTTAACCACGACCATTTTAGCCTCACAACAATCCTGTGAGGTAGACTAAACACAGATCTGAACCTGCATCTCACCACCTTAGGCCAATATTATATCATCATCACCTTGGACTCTCTTTTTTTTTTAGTAAAGTTTTTAAATTTTTAGGTTTTATGTATTTATGGTTTTAATGTTTTGTGTGAACCGCCCAGAGTCCCCCATTGGGGGGAGATGGGCGAAGGAGAAATTTAATAAATAAATAAATAAATAAATAAATAAATATTATAACTGCAATACCACATTGGTTCTTGCAAGCCATTTCCATTTTCTTTTGCAGATAAAAAAACCCAGGTGCCTCAGAACATCCAAAGTTTCTTGAAAAGAATGGGCCTAAGACAAAATACACAGTGTCATTTTTGTGAAGAAGTCTTGTCTAGGGCAACAGCCTTCTAAATCCAGTCGACTGGACACATGAGAAATGTATACACATGATGTCCCTCAGTTCCTCTTTTCCAAATGACTATCAGCTACTTCATCTTAATTTAGAGATGTCTTTCATAGCTACAAAGGCAACCAAAGATGTGATTTGGGTGCCAGCTCACCCTATTATACTGTATCTTATATATTATTATATTATATTATATTGTATTGTATTGTATTGTATTGTATTATATATTATACTGTATTTTCTAGGGAAGAGCTTTCCATGTTCCTCTGCCACTAGGCCTCATGTCTCCAGGTGTTACGTCTGCATTATATGAATCGGATACTCCCAGGAAATGGAATCCCTTACAGTTCCGCTAGAACTTTTCTGAATATATCCCTTCTTCAATTTGTCAGGTACACTGTTTTCACTTTGTTTATTGTTGTTATTATTATTATTGCTACATGGCTCCCCACCATTTAGCATTTAGCTAAATGGCACATTTAGGACCAGTTAGCAGGTGCTAAGATGCAGTAGCTAGGTATTAGCGGAGAGAGAACTACTCTGCATCTTTGTGCTAGTATAGAGGAGTACAGAGATAACCTTGAAGAAGGAATGCAACAGCTGTTACAAAAACATCAGCTTGGCCCAGAAAGACAAGAGTGGGTGAGAAAGAAACTCAAGGTTGCCCCGCTATAACTGTCTTTGAGCTAAGAGGGAGGGAGAGAGAAGCTATCAGGCTTTCAAGATTCTCTTATTATACCCTCTAACAAAAAAGTACAGTTGCAGTAGTTCTTGTGGTGTCTGTTTCCTGACCTGGCCTACCTTGAAAGGCTGATGGCCAATCTGCTGATTTAAGGTGCCGTCTCACTACCAATGCTGAAGAAAGTTTCAGCTCGCTACCCAAGTACCTTTTCTGTACTGAGTGGGAGAGAGACTTTCATTATCCATTTCCTCGTGCAGCAGAAGTGTTGGGTCAGCCCCAGCCACGCAGCTTGCGTTCCCCTTTGCCAAGGTCAGAAGTCTTACTGCTCGGCACATGCTCCCCTGCTAACTCCTGGAAGAAAAAACACTGTTGTCAAGCTGAAACACAAATCAGCTTGCATTAACTGAGTGTTCCACTTATTAAAACTGTTTGCATTAAATTAAAGCAGGAGCAGTAATTTCACTACTGTGATTCATAAATGTTTTTTATGCTCTAGTTCATATATCTGGCACTGAAGATTTAATAGATTTTTAAATATTTGTTGTCATAGTGAGATAGTTTTCAGAATGAGTTTTTGTTTCATCATTTGTTTGCTTGACTTTGGGATAACGGCCCCTTCCTTTGAACTCACCTGGGAAGATCGTTGTTGGATCTTTTGTTGTTGTTTAATTTGGGGGAAAAAAACTTTTAAAAATCTAAAAAAACAGGCATTGAGATAATTAAAATTGTCCTTTATGATGTAATAGTTGAAGGGGAAAAATGAGATTAGAGCACCTTCTTTACAAGGAAATGCTAAAGTCCGGTGCTTTTTAGATAGACCCGGGGAGGTAAAGAAATTAAGGGACATTATAAATTTATCACAGAGAAGATTGAGGGGAACAGTTAATAATAGTTTCCAAATACCTACATGATTATCTTATCACCCAGAGATCCAGTCATAGTCCTCTTTTATATCACCTCAGAGTGTAAAACATGGACTAATTAAATTAAGCTACAAGAAAGCAAATCCTGATGACAGCTTAGAGGAAAAAAACCTTCATAACAGGAAGAGTGGTTTGACAGTGGGACCAATTACCCAAAGAAGTGATGGGCTAGCCTTCCCTGGATATGTTCAAGCAAAGCCTGAATAGTCTTCTGTTCGGGGTGTTTTAATTTGGATTCATGCACTGAACAGGAACCCCAGATCTTGGATTTTGTCAGCTGTATGAATTGTGAAGAGAGTAATTTTCTTTTTGGGGGGAGGGGGCATTTTATTTTTTTCCCCTTTTTATTGTGTTATTATAAAACTTGATAGATTACTGTATGTTGTTTCAGTATAATGATATTTATATAATATAATTAAATTCTTGATATTATGTTATTTAGATACCTTAGAGTATTGAAAATAAAGATGAAAAAAATAAAAAAGTTTATATTCTATCAATATTAATTAGGATATCAGTGTTACGAGCATTATGATTATTTGGTTTTTCCATTCAAAGTTAAATATAGCATTAGAAAGGAAGAGATGAAAGAAGATGTGACATACATCAAGGTGTTTGTTATATAATAGAGATTTCAGTCTTAAGCTAAATTACTTGATACTGAAATCTTCATTGTATTGTCACTTGCTCTGTGTGTGTGTGTGTGTGTATTAATAAAAGCAAAAAATAGATGGACAAAGCAAGTTTAGCAAAATTAAAATACTAAAAAGTAAATAAGAAAAAGAAAAGGCAAATAAAAGAACAGTAAAAAAAAAATTAAAAGCTATTTAATAGCTTTTCTAAAAGAGAGCAATTTTCTTCCTTCTCCCATGGTACTAGAACAACTTTCTCTAACCTAGTGACCTTCAGATATATTGAACTACAATGCTCAGAATTCCTAGCAAGACCTTGGCCTTAGCACAGCTTTGGGGGTCCCTTGTGATTCTGCCTCGCTGGGGCCACATCTCCTCATCCTGGATGATGTCAATCACGCCTGCCTTCTCCAAAGTTGGACACTAGCCAGCATCTCCTGGGATTCTTGACACCCAGGATCCTGATGGAAGCTCACTTGATGCCAGACCAGGTCATAGAGACTACAGTGCTTCTCTGAATCACCCTGATCCAGAGTTCCTCCCAGTCCTCACATTTGGGATCTGTTCATTCAGTGTTCCAAGTGGGTTGAGCTTCTCTTCATCTCCCAGTTACTTAAACACTTAGACTGGATATGGTGGCTCTTTCAGTGCAGCATAGCTCCATGTCTTTCTCAGATCCTTTCCAGAAACTCTGTTCTTAAAAGAACAGCTGGCATGTTCTCCATTTCCTCTGCACTCCTTTTCCTATTGGTCTTAAAAGTACTGCATTAAAGGTATGTGAACACAGCGTGGTCGTGTGTGTAAATGTGTGTGCAGGAAACTAAGCTGTTTCATAAGTGTTGCAGAAAGTCTGTCCCATTTGATGCCTTGTCTTTGGCTGTTACTCTGGGGGCTTATCCAGCTCACACCGAGCAGGTGGTGAATGCAGTGAAAAAAGAAACAGCAATCAAATTAAGTGCTAGTTATGTTTAATATCCTTATTAGCTGTGACAGCTACACGTTCCATCAGAAAATGCTAATTAGTTTGAATTTGCTTACGTTTGTATTCCCATTTTGCTTCTGATTAATTGCATTATGACTTGGAAGAGGATGTTCTTTCGCCTAATTAGTAGTGCTTCTTTCTGTAGTCCTTTTCTAAGCTAACAGTGGTTAGTTTCCAGGGTGAGGTTTTCCTTACCTGGATGCTCAAGGCATAAAATCAAGTTTGCAGTGCATAGCCGTGTGCAGTCCATATCCACATGAATGCAGAAAAAGGGACGTACAGGCCCTAATTTTAAGAGGAATTTAATATTTTAATTTTAATTTTATTAAATTTTATCTTTTTATGTCCGCTGTCTTGAGTTATTTATAAAAATAATAAGGCGGGATAAAAATTCTGAAACAAAAAAATTTAAAAGCAGCACTGGTGTGTGTGTTTTCAGTTGGAAAACATTTATTTACCACAATGCAGAATGCTCTCTACCAAACAGATGATTAATGGAAGAGAAGAGTCAACGGGCACCACAGGAAATCAGTGTTGGAAAATTTCTGTGGGTCGTTTCCAATCTGAGAGCCAGTTTGGTGTAGTGATTAAGGCACCAGACTAGAAATGGGGAAACCATGAGTTCTAGTCCCGCCTTAGGCATGAAGCCAGTTGGGTGATCTTGGGCCAGTCATTCTCTCTCAGCCCTAGGAAGAAGGCAGTGGCAAACCACTTCTGAAAACCTTGCCAGAAAACTGCAGGGACTTGTCCAGGCAGTCACCAGGAGTCAAGACTGACTCAAAGGCACAATTTTTTTTTTTTTTAAATCCAGTTTAGTTTTCACCCAGCTCACTCCCAATCAATACCTACTTCTAGAACAGAACAAGGACATTTGCCATTCAGTTCAGGTAGATGTTTATTTTTAAAAATATCAGCAAACATCAAAAACAGTTAACTGGCCTGCAAAAACAGGAAGAGAACATGAACAACAGGTGAGAATTTACACTATCTAGATATCTCTGCCGATATATATCAAAAGGCACAGAACTTTCCAGAGCCACTGCAAAACAATACTGTAGGTAATTAGCATGGACAGTCCAAAGAGGGTAGCCTTTGGTTATTCCAGCTTTAACCCTGTTATATACATAGCAGTGGCAGAATAGAGGTGGAAAGTAGGACTCCAGGTGATCTCTCCTCTATTTTGTACCATTAAAGAAACAATGTGGTGAATGAAGATGAAGTATCCAACAGTGATACACTTGGTTTGGTTCTGGTTTAGCCCACTCATTGTGATTTATAAGTCATGATTTATGGTCTGGCATTACATACAAATGCATGTTGGTTTTTCAGCCAACCATGGTAGAAACAAGCCATTGTACAGTGCAATGTGTGAACTCAGCTCTGTGTATCTGATCAAGTATACTCTAAGTGTAGCGGCTGAGAACACTTGTGCACAAGAGTTCATTGTGTCATTCCCTCTCCCCAATCCCTAACAAACGTTCAAAGCCAATCTGCGGGGGACTTCGTATCTGCCATACTGAGAACTCGGTGTGCTGGCCCCAGTGTTTCCTCCAGCTGATCAAGAGGCACCGGGAAAGGGACTCTGAAGTTTTGAACGGAGGGAGAGACAAACAAACTGTGAGGTGGGGTGAGGGAAGAGCTCCTGCCATTGGAAGGATGGAACACCCACAGACTCAGGAGAGCTGCAGTGCCAAGCAAAAAGATCAACTTGGCCACGGCCATCGGCTCCAGACACAGCCGATGGCATAAGGTTGGAGAAATCTGGAGCTGATCTGAACTGGCACAAAGACCTATGTAGAAGTGCCCTGATGTGTCAGCAAAAAATACAGTTTAGAGCAGGCCCAAGATTCTTAGTTATTGCAGGACTCCATCACTTATCAGCCCCAGAATGTAGCAGACCTGGTTGGATAGCCAGGTAAGAGGAATTGAAATCCTGCAACATTTGGAACATCACAGTTTATTTAAGCATACCTAATTACTACTATTATTATATGTAGATGTTACTATTACTAAATTACTCAATAGTTATTACTATTATTAACAACCCAGCTGTTCATATTTAAGTAGACTGTTGATTTAAGTTTTTACGATCATGGGAGATTGCAATATTTAACTTTTTATTTGTATTACATTAACAGGAAAGGGCATAAGTATTTATAAGATTAAATTTCAGTTATTTTTATATCAATCAAAAGTTTATATATATCCATTCCAAACAATCTCTCCAATTTACTTCAGATATTTCTTTTTATTTATCTTGTTTGAATAAATTTTATTTATTTATTTCATTTATTTTTATGAATAGATCCTTTCTATTTAGTTTTTTAAAATACCAAATTCAATTACAAGCTTCCGGTTTTCTCTTCCACACACATATTACCATTCTAAACTCCTGGCTTTGCAGTTTTAAATTAAAAGTTGCATCCCTGTTTCAGCACACTTATAACAGACCTATTGCAACAAAGGAGTCCAGTTTAGCAGTTCTACTATTTCAGGAAATGATCTTTCATCACTGACGTTGTCTATAGTCCAAGTAAAAAGAAGGAAAAGTTTCAACAGCCTGAGTTTTAACAAACTGATTTTATTAACTTTTCCCTTATCAAATAATTCATCAAGGAAATGCTTTCTGCAACTGCAGTTTCGTTATTTTATCAATTAAATGTCCCATGAGAAAATGTACTAAAAATACAAGAGTTTCCCTACATTGATGGAGCTATTATTTCACATTTTTGGAGATTAAACTAAGATTTCCATTTATTGAAGCAATATCTTCATTATGAAATTTGGTGAAACCCAGTGATAAAGCCAAGATTTTATTAGTCTTCCTCACTACAATCCATTGATGAGCCCCTGGCCTCATAAAATAGAAAATCCTTTTATCTGACAAAGAACTCATACAAAAATTAAGAAAAAGCTAAAGTGAATCCATCGTGTTTTATTTTACAACTAGTCAAACAACAAAGATCGGTCATTCATAATGTCAGGACAATCCTTGGCCACCAGGTGGCAGCAGATCACCATAGAGAGCTAGAAGCACATTTGGGAGGTCTTATACAGTAATAAGATAGGGTGTCATTGAGACTGGTTTTCTTCACACAATCACATTTGGGTCAGAGGTTGGCCAGGATAGCTGGAAGGGGAAATAAACAGAATTGAAGTCATTTGTCTCATTTTCCACAATCGTTTTCATTTTTATTAAATCCTCTGACATCATGGGAAGGGCTGCAGCTGGTGGAGGTGTATTACAACTGGGGTTTTCCCTCAGGATGTGGCGCGGGGTTTGGCCAAGGCCTTGGCTGCAGCCTGGAATAGGCGGGTGACTGAGGTGCAGTCTCTCTCTGTGCCCGATCCCGGGGTCTACCTTACTTTTCCAAGAAGCTACAGGAGATAAAACACCAGAAGCAATGCACTATGTGGTTCTCATGCCACCTTGGCCTCTTAGGAGTTTCCTGAAAACCATGAACCTCTCAGGGCCTGTGCTATTCTCCAGCTTCCAGCCAACTGTATTGCTAGATGTGCTGTTTTTTTCCAACCAGGGACAGGATGAGTGGTTGGGTGGCTGCTCCTCATGGCTGGGCTCACTTTAAAAGCAAAATTGTGACTCAGGAAGCTTGGATGCACACCTCCAATGTTGCATTATTTTTATGCAGTGATGCTCATAGAACACAGTGACACAGAATCTTCTTGTTGTTGTTTTAATGTATTTAGTTATTTTGAAAAGAAAGAGGAAAAAAGACAAAGGCATAGAAATTACAAAATACAGATATTATATGGAAAACTTTCAAGGGTAATATAAGATAAAATTGAAAGTACAAACTATTCCAGTTGGAGAAACACCTCACTTTTACTTTATTTATCAGCTTGGATTAAAGGAAATATATAACAATTTAACACTTCAGTACTTTCTGAGACAGAACCTAGAAAGGATTGTGCAAGGAAAGGCAAACCTTTTGGAGGCAATTGCTTGGTACAATTATGACCTTGACCTTGGTTCTCTTGTACAAGTCACAGAGTGCATGGTATGTGCTCAGGTGAACCTCATGGAAATTTTCTTTCAGTTATCAACCTCTGTGCAAAATATTCCATGCTGGACAAACTTCTTGCAAGATATCCTGACAGATGCAAACAAAGCACTCGAATCCTGACGTGCAGCATGAATGCTCCATTTTTATATGTGGCTATGGATACAACCTAAGATTCTTGCAAGAAAGTCCAGCTCAGTCGGGGGGGGGGGGGGGGTTGTGATGTATCTAACAATAACAATGTGAAGGAATGCCTGTACATAAAAATACAAAAGTCCTTTCTGAGCATTTTGGAAGCAAAGGCTCAGTCAGCAATTGGTCTGACACAGCATTTTAGGCACCATTGAAAGGAATGGATTGGACATGTCAAAATTGCAAGGCCAGGACGATGATAGAGCTGCAACAATGAGTGGGTTGTGTATTGAAATCCAAGGTGGAATTATAGCGCAACATCCAAGAGATATGTACCCATCACTACTCTTAGTCTCAGTTTAGACTTGAATGATGCTTATGTCAGCTGTTCCAGAAGTGAATTACTTCTTTGAAGTTGAAGAACTTCTTTACAGTATCAAATAATATAATTCACTATCCCTATATATGGCTTGTTTTGGTTTTTGTTTTGGTGCCTTCGAGTCCGTCTTGACTCCTGGGAACTGCCTGGACAAGTCCCTGCAGTTTTTTTGGCAAGATTTCGGAAGTGGTTTGCCCTTGCCTCCTTCCTAGGGCTGAGAGAGAGTGACTGGCCCAAGGTCACCCAGCTGGCCTCATGCCAAAGTTGGGATTAGAACTCACAGTCTCCTGGTTTCTAGCCTTGATGCCTTAACCACTACACCAAACTGGCTGTCTTATATATGATTATCTTCATCCAAAACTATGCTGAAACACTGTGTGTCAGCACACTTTGAAGCTCTTATGCCCATGTTTTTCTGCTTCAGGAATATCCATAATATGCTGCCTGAGATTATTCTTATGGGAAAGAGATAGAATTTTAATATCTAAAATAGAGTTCTATGGCTGTGCTGCTCACAAAAAATTGGAACCGATCCACTACATTTCAAAACTGTTGCAGTCATCATAAACTGACAAAAGTGAAGCTGCAGGGCTTCTTCAGACCTCTCTCAATAACTTGCAAGATGCCTGAAATCAATGCAACCTCAGGTGTGATGGTACTGTGACAATGGCCCAGTCTTGCGATAGAGCTCAAGCATTTGAAACTGATGTGTACCGTAAGTGAAGAAGTTTCATAATACTTTTGTGAGGATCAAAAACCAGCATTTGCAGAGGACCAGTTTAGAGTCCAAATGTTCTTTCCAACACTAGACATAGCAATGTCTCAGATAAAACACAGAGTTGCAGGCCTAACCAAAGTAGTTTGACATTAATTGATATTAATGTAGCCATTAATCTTCATATCAGCAACCAGTGAAGAAGAGTTGTGTACAAATGGAGAACTTCTGGTCAAGAAATGTAATAGTGACTTGTCAGAAACATTTCCTGAGTCATGGCTCATATCCAGATTATTACTGAAGTCTAATATTGCTAATAATAATATTATTATTATTATTATAATGGAAGTTGTAGAACTTATGACAGAAAACCATCCTCTGCCATCAAATTTTGCTGACAGCTACAGAGAGGCCATTATCTAAACTTAAACTTACAAAAAACTACTGTGAATCAACTTCTCCCAAGCGTGTCTAAGTGGCCAGTTGGTAATTTTCCTGAAAAAAAAGTGTGCCAAAAACCCTGTATATCCCAAAGATAGTAAGTATATTTTCTGAGGAAAAGGCACAGAAGAAAAATGTTTGAGCAACCATTTCCAACTCTGCTCCCATGGCTTTCACCTGCACAGGGCCAAAGATGATGTTGTTGGGCTCCAGCCACTGACCTAACTGGGTCATACAGGATGGGCTGTACCTGAGGTCATGCAACACGCACAGGTAACATGGCTACTACAGAAGGAAAGGAGGGAGAAAGGAGGACTAGTCAGCTCTTTCATGCCATGCCCTGCCTGCCTGTCTGCCTGAAAGGGGAACGGTTGGTGCTGTTGTTTTAATTTTTAAAGAGTTGGTTTGGCTTATTGACTTGATCTGTGGTTTATTGTTGTTGCACTCTGTGCATGTTCTTGGTCTCAGTCTGCATTTAAAAATGAAAAACAAAACAAAACCCACTGCTGTAGTTTGGTTGATTACTGAACTTGGTGTTGTTTATGCTGTTCTTATTGCACTCTGTACATATATTCTTGGTGTCATCCTACATTTAAAAATGGCCACAAAAGGCTACTGTTTTAGTTTGATTGGCTGCTGAGTTTGGTTATGTTTATGTTGTTAGTCTTGCACTTTGTACATGCTCTTGGTTTCAGCCTACATGGTATGCAAAGCCCATCTTCTTTTCTTTGCCAGGTGCCCATTCGACCATAGCCATTCCCCTGGAGGGCAGCAAGTACAGATTTGCCCCCGAATGCCCCCTACCCCAGATAAAACAGTAGAGGTCTGCTCTCCTTTCCTGTTGGAAGCCAGAAAAGAAGTTAAATTCAAAATCAAGGAGGGCGGAAGAAGTAGATATGCAAAGAATTCAGGAGACAAAGCACAAATTCAGAGGAAAATGCTGGCAAAAGCTTGAAGTTTTCTGGTTAAGTTCAATTCATTACATTCAGAGATGAATGTGGAGGTTTGATAATAATAAAAACATCCTGGACATAGAAAATTAACATAGCGAGGAGAAAACTAACTAGAAGAAAAAAAATAAAATTGGAATAATTATATACAGATTATAAAGGAATAGGGATCTATTTTGAGCAGTTGAAAAATAGTAGCAATGCATTCTAATTACATCACAGTGCTGTCAACACCCAGGCCTAAATACAGCATACAGAATCCAAGTGCCAAATATGTGTCTGTGCACAGAGAGAAAATACAGCTTTGGGACAGTCTATCCAGCCACAAACTCCAGAAGCAGCAGGCACGCTCCCGGGACGATCCAAATAACAGTTCTTAAGGGCATCTCCTGTAGGGACTGCCGTGTTCAATACAACAAAAACCACTTTTATGTTGGAAGTCATGATATTTCAGAAAGCTGCAACAGGAAATGCCATGGAAAACATCAGCTCTTGGATACACTGAAACTCTCCTTCTTATGCACAATTGAAATGAACCATTATTAAACCCAAGGAGCTTCAGATGGAGAGTGCCACATGCAGATGCTAAATTACTGTTCATCACATGCTCAGCTCTATTCCGTGTGCCCTGGACTGGGACAACGAGGCAGGTGTGCATTTTAAGAGCACACTGATATCAAGGTGTTTGTTCCTTCATTTCTACATTCCACTGTATGTCCACAGAAACTTTGCAGCAAGGAAGAACTGATGGTTCAGATTCATAGAAGCAAAGGAGTAACATTACTTTGTGGTTTTATTCCAATGTATTTGTTACAACTTAAAGCTTAAAACACACACATGCACACACACAGAAAAAAGAGGAAAGTGAGCCTTTGTGGTCCAGTGGGCACAGGATGGGAAAGAAAGCACATGCTTTACCCAGCCTGGCAGAAACCAAAAGAGTGTTCCCTGGGGGATTTAAGGGTGGAATGGAGGTGTGCTGGCAGAAGAGGTGGGGAAAACATGGTGGCCAGATCTTGATGGACTTCACAGTCTTTATGGCAATCATTGGATCAAGAGTAAGGGGGGAAAAAAGGAAGCTGCTGGTCAGCTGAGAACAGAGCTGCTCAGCAGACCAGGATGAAATGAGGTGAGCCAGGTGCTGCAGCCAATCGGAGCTGGTGGTGTTGCTAGACTAGAATGAAGCCAGTAGACCAAGCTTATGATGACCTAGGGCAGAAAACAGTATTTCTGAAGCAGAGAGTGGGTGGCCCATACTGGCAGTGGCCAAGCATAAAACATGATCTGGCTTTTGATTCGGATTTAAGGGAGAGGATGCCTCTAGAGACTAAGATGTATTATTTGAGTTATGTCAAACTATAGTACACCCGAGCTGTGGTATTTGAAAACACAAAGCTGGGCAGGTGGCTAATATTTTAGTGGAGAGAGACAAGATTTAAAAAAAGAGAAGATTAAAAAAGATCTGGACAGGCTTGGCAGGAATCGGATGGAATTTAACAGGGAGAAAGGTCAAGTTCTGCATTTGGGCAGGAAAAATGTATAGTATAGGATGGGGAGAACTGGCTTGGTAGTAGTACATGTGAAATAGATCTGGATATCCTTGTTGACCACAAGTTAAATATGAGCCAGGGGTATAACACAGCTGGTAAAAATGCTGTTTTGGGGTATGTTAACAGAAGTATGAAATCCAGATCACTGGAAATAATTGTTCTACTCTATTTTGTCCTAATCAGCCCCCATTTGGAATACTGTGTCCAGTTCTGGGTACACACTTCAAGAAAACAAAAAAACACTGACACATTAGAACAGGTTTAGAGAATGGCTATCATGATAGTGAAAAGCCTGGAAACCAAGGCCTATGAAGAACAGTTAAAGGATCTGGGTAACTTCAGCTTACAGAAAAGAAGGCAATATACAATAGCAATCTTCAGAAATCTGATGGGTTGTTACATAGAAGAGGGGGTAGATTTATTCTATGTTGCCTTAGAAGGAAGAACCAAAAGTAATGGGTTAAAATTACAAGGAAACAGTGTCAGGCTGGATGTTAGGAAGAACTTCCTGACTGGATGAGCTGTCAGTCAGTGGAACAGGCTGCCACATGATGTGGTAAATTCTCTTTCACAGGAAGCTTGATGGTCATCTATCAGAGATGCTGTAGTAGATTCTGCAGTGGGCAGGAGATTGGATTAGATGACATCTATTATCACTTCCAGCTCTATGATTCTACAATTCCTCCTTCAGCTAAAGCCCTGGACATTTGCACCCAAAGTTTGAGGATGATAGCAACACTGATAGCATCTGCCTTCATGCCTTTTTTCACACAGTAGAAAATCCATTCCCTCCAGATCTGCTATACAACAACTCAATTCCAGTTCCAAGAGTTGTTGTCCAGCAAATTTGGAAGGCACTAGATTGGGAAAGAGTATCTCAGAGGCTGGCTGAACACTGAAAATTGAAATATTTATTTAAAACAACTTAATTTGGTTGATTTGATTGAGGAAGATGGTTCTTATATTCTTAATACTGCTAGTATGAAGGAACAGAACTTCTCCATAGACAGCACTGCAGTCCTTTTAGGCATGTTATTATCATTAGTAAAGTGGGTTTTTTTTAAAGCTTTGTCCATGTTACTTGCCTATTTTGAATTCTAGATGAAAATAATAACTGTTTTTCTGCAAGTTTTTCTATGTGGATGATAGGATGCTTTAACAGGCTCAGATGGAAAAGTTCACATGAACAAGCGAGTAACACTAGTGAGGACAAACCAGATCACATATACATTTCCTTGTCTCTTCTTTTAACCTGTCCTCCTTGTTTTGCAGCATCCCCCAGCAAGGAAACAAATAGAATTAATACTTGTTGTCCCATGTGCCTTTCTGAAGGAACACAGTGAAGGAAACTATCCCAGGATAATCTCAGAGAGGGTGATGAGAAGCCAAGTCATAGCTCACCTCAGAGCTACCAGAAACAATAACTCATGTGAAGAGAAGGGAAACTAAGCCAAATGAAAAGACATCTAAGATAATGTCCATGCTGGGGAAATGCAAGGTCTGTAAGTGAGCATGAATTCTTGAAATCCTGGAAAGAAAGGGCCAGAAAGCACACTTTGACTTCAGTAGCCTTCTCAGAATAGAGGCTCCAATTGGAACTCATTAGTTCCCAAACTGTACAAGCTTATCCCTTTGTCTCAGGACACATTAAAGCAAGGGAGGAGGATATATTTGAAAACTTTGAGTGGCACAGTACAGTAGAACATCAAACATGTGCCTCCAAGGAGAATATAAGTCTTCTGGGGAATGACCCAGCATCCCCCAGCACTACTGGCATGACTGCTCACAGCTGGAAAAAGAGAATGAGGGTTGGCAAGTCCTTAACCATAAGGCTAGTGGCCCATTATGATCCATTCAGCTTCTCTGAGAAAGAGAAGAGGAAAGGCTTATCAGGTTCTAGCTACAGAATTAGTTTTCAGGGTAATGATTCATGGCTGAAAACCTCAATATAATCAAGAGGTTTACATAAGCCTGGCCCTTCCCCTTAGCTACCCACAGCTATCTTTCATAAGCCTGGAATTAGAGGGAAAGGAATGAGAGGTCACAGTTAAAATTCCAGCTTCAGCATATCTCATTTTTCAAGACGAGTTTTGCCTGTTTTCTTCCAGCTCTAGAAGTCTGTTCTAGAAGTGGATAAGAATGAAGGAATCTTCGGAAGTCAAGGTGCCAGCCAGACATGTACCTAACACTGACTTACTCCTAAGCTTCATTGCACTCAATGGGTCTTACATATGAATATGTATACATAGGATTGCATTGTCAGACTTCAAAAAGGCAGCAGGGAGAAAAGGTTTTTTGAAGTTATTTTTCTCTTTGCTGTGCTTCAGCAAGGAGCAGCCCTTAACAGAGCATTCATAACAGGAGCCGTGGGACTTCATCCAATGCTGTAGTGCAGGAATCGAAAATGGCATATTAACAGGAAAGTAAAAGTCTCCTTGGACTCAAGCTCAACTCCTGGCAAATTCATGGACATGTTCAGGTAGTTTTATTGACAGTGATATAGAAGTGATTTGCCACTGCTTTCTCCAGAATTTTTTTTTTTTAACTTTTCAGTCTAGCCTACAACTCTGACATTTCTTGGTGGTGTTCTTTCAAACACTAACCAGTTCCCATTCTGCTTATTTCTTGGAGATCAGCCAAGCTTGCCTAAAAGCTGCCGCCTAGCCAGGCAATATACTGGCATTTCAGTCTGTTGATTCACTTGTATGATATCTAACAACCTGGTTGTATTTCTTACTGAACTAAGACTAGTTCAGTAGGTCCTATTCCAAATTGCCTAGGAGCAAAGCCTATTGAATGGAATGCTTATTTCAGAGTAAAAATGTTTAGGATTGCATTTTAAATGTTGTTGAAACAGTAGCTAGTTTCACAAACTGTATGGGTTGCTTGGTTTTGCTATTGTTTGTTATAGGAACCCCACTGTTGTGATTTATAATTTGCATCCAGGGCAGTCACAATTTCTATGTCGCAAAACCCAGAATTAGTGATTTTCCAGGTACAGATAGAACAGCGAACCTTAAGTAAACCTCTATTCTTGGTTAAACATGTATGTAAAATGATGGTCAGCATGTGCTTACTCATGTTAAGCCTTCACAGGGTCTGAGCATGTTCTACAAACATTGAACTAAGCTGAAACTTAGGGAGATGCTGCTTCATATATGGATGACACAATTGTTTTATTGTTGTTTTCATTGGTTTTATTGTGAACTGCCTAGGATTATTGTATATAAGATAGGCAGCCATGTAAATTAAACAAACAAACAAATGCTTTTCTAATCACAGTGGCTGGGTTCACCTATCACACCAACTCAAAACCAAATTAATCACATTATGGCTTAGTGCTGGATGTGAACTCACTCAGCCATTAATTCTGAAGCTGCAGTGCAACACAAGATAGAAGTCCCTTTAAACCGGGGTCGTCCAAATATTGTTGAAGTCCAGCTCCTAGCATCCCCCATGCTGGCTAGGGCTGCTAGAAGTGGGCCACAAGTTCTGTCTTTAAATATTTTCTGCATAAGTATGCATAAAATCATAAGCATGCCTACTTAGCAATATCTGGTAAATATTCAGAAGGACATGGAAGAAAACGACTGTCTTTTTTGCCAAAAGAACTCTTAGCATTCGTGACATTTATAAAACACCCATTGCATTTTAAGCATTAAAGCATGCAAAAATGTGAGGTGTATTTTCCCCCTTATTCCCTTTCTCTTGCTTGGTCAGCTGCATTTCAGGAAAGGGAAATAATACTTAAACTCATGTTTGCATTCTCCACTCCAGGAACTGGAGGGCTGTTGTTTGCTATGGCTTTAACTGCCTCCTGAGACAACAATAGCAGAACAAGGGAGGGATGGGTTGGTGAGGTGCAGTTTCTGAAGTGGGACTTTCCTGATAGCCTCAAGCTACGTGGAAATGATTCTCAGGCTATGTTCCCAAGACACACTTCCCATCCCAATGGTTAACAGATGGTCTGGGTTTGAACAACATGTTTGATTAAAGTGTGGTTAGCTAATTTGTGGTTCAGGATGTCCTATGAAGCCATGACAGGTGGCAGTACTTGGTTGATCTTTTTTGGACTGAAAAGCTAAGCAGGATCAGGCCTGATTATTGCCTGGGTGGGAGACTATCAAAGAATCCTAGAGATGAAGGCCATACTGAGAAATTGAAAAAGATCCCAGAAGTCAATACCAAGCTATTTTCATATTGTAACCAAGAAGACAGATGTGTTCATTGTGACCAGGACTTGAACTAGACTCTTCGCTCTCAACTGTGAGTTCAGCTAGCAGTTGTATTAACTAGCCTGTACTTTACCATTTTTTGAGGGAAAATATCCTGAGGCATTCTTGAGGTCCAGGCACACATGGCATTCCCCTGACCTACTAAGCTACTAACTCTATCAGAGGAGGAAATAAGGTTGGTCTGGCATGATTTGTTTGTGATAAACCCATGCCAGCTCTTGTTAACTGTAACATGTTTATCCAAGTCCTCCCAAGCATCCTTTTTGATAATCTATATGAAGACCCTTGCCCAGTTTAAACATCAAGCTGATAGATTGATAGTTTTTCCAAGTCTTTCTTCTTCCCCTTTTGAAAATGGGAATAATGTTTGTGCTCTTCCAGTTTTCTGAGATGTCATTGGTCCTCCAGGGGTTCTCAAAGATCACCAAGAGTGGTTTTGCAATCAACTTTACTAGTTCCTTCAATACTTTGGGATGTAGTCCATCTGGTTCTGGAATTAGTTGTGTCCTCTCTTATCCTCTCTTTGTCTATTGTAAGCTGCAGTTCCCTTGCTCTTCCAGTAGCACAGTGATGGCATTCCCTTCTGAAAGAAAACAGATGCAAAATAGAAGTTAAGAAGTTCTGCTTCTTCACCAATATCCAGCACTAATTTACTACTTTCTCCTCACAATGACTCTATACTCTCTTCGGCTTTCCTTTTCTTTCCATTCTACCCAAAGGATCTTGTGGTGGTCGTTGTTTGTATTTCTTGCAAGACTTAGCTCATTCTCAATTTTAGCCTTTCTGATATAGTTCCTACAGTTTCTGGAGAATACCTTATATTCTTCTTTGGTTATGTCCCCCTTCTCCCATTTTTTTGCCCATGTTTGTTTTTCTGATCATCATTTTAGAGAGTTGGCCTATGAAGAAAATATATGTGGTTGCTAAGTTGACACTGCCTTGATGGTACCTAATCAATTTTAGAGAGCTGGCTTTTTTAGATTTCTTCCAGTTTTACTTGTGGGGATTGTTTGCAACTGTACCCCATCTAATTTTGTAGGATTTCCAACCATTCCTGGACATTTTTTCCTTAAGGAATTGAAGCTATTATAGCCCACCTATCTTCCCTTGGAGTTCATCAACATCTGCTCTTTTCAGATCTGGTGTGTCACTCTAATTTTTCAATGTTTCTCCTCTTCTGGTTATTATAGATTCAAGGATAACACAATCACGTTCCTCCATATACTAGCCATCAGTCACTTCTTCAATCAGTTCCTCTCTGCTGGTATTAGGTCCAGAGTAGCACAGCCTCTTGTTCTTTTTGCACCTTCTGATAAATGAAGTTGTCAGCAATGGAAGAAGTTGTTGGACCTCTGACTCTTGACAGAATTAAGATTCCCACAGATGTCAGGATAACTGGAGTCCCCTATTATCATGATCACATGCCTCTTTGAATGACAGGTCATCTGATGGAGAAAGGAGAACTTCACCTGTATCTTCTGCTTGTCTAAGGGCCTATGTTAATCTCCCATAAAGACCTCGCTTTTGTTTTACTCTCTTTTCATTCTTATCCAAATACTCTCAGCAGGATTTCCATGCTCCGATTTCTGAATTTCTGTGCACTTGTGTCCTTTCTTATGTACTGTACAGCCTCCTTTCTGTTGGGTCTGTTCCTGTTAAGTAAATTGCAGTCTTCCAGTGCTGTGTGCCAATTGTGAATAGCTTCCCATCAAGTTTCAATAGTACCTATCCATCATATTTGTTTTCCTCAATTAGGAGCTCTGCTTATTTCCTATACTTTCTGCTTACAAACCAACATATGTTTGCACAACATATTAGGTGAGTCTAAAATGAGTTGGGTAGTTTGAGGATTAATGTATTGTGAGTACCATGTCAGTGTCTTAGCATATATTTTGAACTAGGGCATCGTATTAAATAGTAATAATGATGATGATGATGATGTTTGTCTTTGGCATAGCATGCTGGGTTAAAACAGCAACTGTGTTTATTAACTGGGGCCTGGGCTTTAGCAAGTTGTATGCAGATAGCATCTATGATTTCTGGTCTTAACAGTCCTAAATGAGGGTGATCTCTTGGAGGGTCTAATATATTCAAAACTGTGGCATTTCATTTCAGTGCTAAAGTTTCAACCATACACACTTGGTTTAAGCTAGCTTCTACCTTCCTCCACTATTATTTTCCTCTTTATTAAATTTCTTAAACTTAGGAAGAAGCTATGCTCCAGTTGTGCAGCTCATTAATTTTAAGCTACAGACATATTCCTGGTATTATGGAGGTTCTGTTTTAGACTGCTGTATCTTCTACGTGGAAATGAGATCTAGTTTGTTTTGGAAAAGAAATATATCGTATAAGAAAAATCACAGCCTCAGCACCTGTTACCATGGTCCTGCCTAGTAAGCTGTCCCCAACTATACATTCATTTTATATTTCTATATTGATTAAGAAGAAAGGAACATCCTCCCGATGAGCCACAGCACAGACTCACCCCACAACAATTTCCTGCCATTTGGTTGTAGGAAACAAGTGCCTGCCCAAAGGCCAGCTAGTAGTTGCACTGCTGCTAATTCAAAACACGCAGCTTATTCTGTGTGGATTCTTGTGAGGAGAGGTGCTCAGCACATGACCAGAAGCACTGTGTTTTCAGAACTACATTTGCACAAAAAGAGCCACCAAGTGCCTGCTCAGAGTAAGGCTTCCCTGGAGGGGGACCAGCTACTAACTTGGGGGACCATTTCTTTCAGCGTGATTTAGATTCCACAAAATAAACGTCATCGCACTTTTTGTTTGTTTCTGCTTTTCTGTGCTAGGGACTCAAGGGCATCCAGTATTCCTCTAAAACGGGAGAGTTGATTGGAATCTGAATTCATCAGAGCTGAGACGGGAGGCTGCTTCAATTAGATGACCTAGAAGTCTTTCCAGGTTATACATTCTGTAATTAGCCTTCTAAGGAGGAGCAGGAGGGGGAGAGATGTAAAATACTGTAAAAGCAGAATTTCCGAGCATATGCAGAGGGTGTGTTTTTTTTCACCCTTCCCTTGCCAAATCAAGTCGGCTAGGAAGTGTGAAGTCCGGCAGCTTTTGTGTTGAAGTTAAAGAACCCAGGAACACCCCAGCTCCCCTTTCCTCCCTCGCGCGCTGCCTTTCCCATTTAGCCGCGCCGTGCTTATTTCCTTTGGCCAGCGCAGCAAGGCGCTTCTGAACTGCGACATGAATGAAGTCGGAGGAGGGGGTGGGAGGAAAGGGGCGTCCAAAAGCCGAGCGCAAACGAAGGCGGGGGTGACGAGGCGCTGGGCCCGCCCCGCCGCTTGGCTCGCGCATAAAAGCGCTCCGCCGCCTCTGCCACGGTGCACCTCCGGAGCAGTTGTGGGGCGGCACGAGCAGACATGGGCAAGGCGCTGGCTTGGCGGCTCGTCTTCGGGCTTTCAGTCCTGGCGCTTCTTTCACCCTCTCAGGTGAGCGCTCGAGCATCCCGCGGCCGCGCGCCTGCCGGCTCGCTTCTGTTCGTTCCTCGGCAGCGGGATCCCGGGAACGGGCGTAGGGGGAGAAGAGGACATCCATTATGACGTTACCATCATCTTGTGGGGTCCCTAACTGCTACTTCAGGATCTTGCCTTCCTGCCGCGCGCGAAGCATCAAAAAGCTGTATTTTGAGGGGAAATCCCGGGAGAGTTTCGAGTTTTCACATCGCGCTGAACCGTTAATGTGGTTTGGGCGGTTTGGGCGTAGCCTGTTGTGTGAACGTAGCCAGCTGTGGTTTATTCAGTACCTAAAACTCCATCCTCTAACTTAGTTTTGCAGATTTGCAGCTGTGATCCCAGCCTCTTATCGCCTCCTTTTCCCAACTTCCCTAAGAAGGGTTAGGTGTCGTCCCACTCACCACCCCCACTTTTTTTAAAGAAAGTAAATTCCTTTACTTTCTTTAAAAGGAGAAAGTTTGGCACCCCTTCCCAGACTATCCTATGTGTGCCTACTCAGAAGTAAAAATCCCACTGAATTTTTACCCTAAGGTAAGTCACTAGGGATTAGTGCCTAAATACTTTAATGCCAACCACTGTTAGCTGGAGAATGTAAATATCTGATGAGATAAAAATAGGCTTCTTCCAGAGTTTTGAGTAAAATAAAATTGCCTCTTGGTTTGACTGCAATTGAATTGGATTAATCGGATTAAAGTACCTGAAAAGCTGCTACTTGGGGCAGAAGCTGCCTAGAGTAGCTTTTTTTTTTTTTAAAATAACCCTACATTATTAGCCACCTAAAATGTGATAAGAAAGTTATGCTCTGTGGAAACTTGAAAGTAGGAAAGTGCAGCGTCACCTGACAACTCTTCTGTCTCCCTTTTCCTAAATGGCTAGTAGCAGCTGCTTAGGTGGAGTAGGAACATGCGGACCCTCTAGTGTTGCTGCACTCAGTTCATATTGACTGGAGCCACTGAGGGTTGGAATTTAACAAAACCTGCAGACTCTGTGTGCTTTCCCCCGTGTTAGATTTTCTTGCTGTGTTCAGGAGCGTTTGCTGAGAGATCTCACTATTCTCAGTCAGACCTCTCTGCGGGTTTTACGTTCTATTCATTCTCAGTGTATAATTTTGGGTACTTGAGCTGTGTGGTGATCCAGATTGGAAGAGCAAAATGTGATTTGGATGTGTGTGGGTAGCAAGGCATCTATGGAGAACATGTCAAAGAAGATGTGTCTTCTGTGGCTGTGTTCTCTAACACTTCCAGGAAAGTCATCTTTGGTTTAAGGTGCTCCAGACAGGAGCAGTACATATACTTCAAATCCTATTTTGCCCTTTGAATTCAGATCTCTGCACAGCCCTGTTTTCCTTACCAGTGGATACTGCTGTAGAAGCAGAGATTCCTCATTGTGAAGTTTTAACATAGCAGTGTGGTGTAGCCTGATAGTGTAAGAATCTTCTATTTTTATTAAATAAGCTTTCAAATAATAAAACATATATTGTTCTAGAAAGTGTTATCAAGCCTTTGATTGTGTAAATCTTTGGAGAAATTTTGGAAACCCTGTCTGACTTGGCATTAAAAAAAAAAAGTCCACAAGCTGGTGCTTCCACAGATTCCTTTCATTTTCCATAGGAATGTCTGGAGGAGTTGTAACAATTGGCTTAATGTTAAAACAATAAAAGCTGTAGCAGGTTAATATTTTATGCAGCCAGCTTCAAAAAGATGATGACTTGCGCTTCAGTCTGTCACCTTATATCGAGCTTAACAGACAAAGTGAAAGGCATGAGAAAGGTCTTCCTAGAGGAATAGCGAAGAATAAAACTGGAGCAAATATTTAGCAAAAACTAACAGTTAAAAGGGGCTTTGGGAAAATATCTTTGAGACGGGATTGGAATGGCTTGAAAAGTTATGAGTCTGTAGGGTTTTTAAAGTTTTTCTTAAATAACCTGCAGCTTTTTGTGGCAGTGAATTTGTTGTAAGGGTCTAATAGAAAAAGCAGCATCCAGCTGAACAACTGACAGAGAATTCTCCAATATTAGTTTGATAACGCGTAACAAAATGGTCTCTTGGAGTATAATCCTCTCTGTATGCCGTGTATCCTCCCAGCTTTCTGACTTTAACTTCACAGCTAACATATGTTAACTGTATATGGTGTTTTTGGTTTATAAGTGCAGAATGCACACAAATTATTCTGAACAGCCTGAATATACATTAGAGAGTTAGGTGACAATCCTGTAAGTGCATTTCACAAGTTGGAATTCCCTTATTAGTGAAATAAACAGCCTTGCTGTGTAGGACTTCTGAAATTAAAAATTTAATCTGGATAATATGTAAGCAGATGTGAGTGCTGTCTAAGTTTGACTGGACTCTGTCAATGCTGAATGCAAATTCTGCTCAAAATGATAAGCGTGTCTCCAATTGAGATGGATGGGATGAAATTGACTTGATTTTATATTAGCATGCATGATTTGGAGAATATTATGGTGGGCTTGCAATCTATATATATGACAATCTTACATCTGTTACTGCTTATTGAAGTATATTCTCAAAATCTGCCATGCTTTCCAACTCTTTCTCAGCTGCCAGATGTACCAGATATTCTTCATATAACAGATGAAGTCTGACTTCATTAACATAACATAACTTGGTCTATCGTCTGGGTCAATCCTTACTCCTAGTGACTGCCAGGACAAGTCCATGCAATTTTCTTGGCAACATTTTCGGGAATGGTTTGCCCTTGCCTTCTTCCTGCGGTTGAGAGAGAGGGACTGGCCCAAGTCACTCTGCTGGCTTCATGCCTAAGGCTAGACTGTAGAGAGTAAGGAAGATGACCTTGATGGAGAGATGCAAGCTCCATTGCCAAGGCGATGAGGGGTGAAGTCCAGTACATCCAGATAATGTTCAGAAGTGGCTCAGATACCTCTCTAATTCGCTGAACTGTAAGGAGGAGGTACAACACAGACTTGCAAGATTCTATAATTATAGCCAATCTCAATAAAAGTAATTTTAGCCTTCGTGTGGAGTTGGTTTCCTGCACATTCTCCTGGTTTCAAGCCTGGCGCATTTTAACCACTCTACCAAACTGGCTCTGTAGTATAAAATTCTTGTGTATCAAAAATAGGTTACAATGGTATTTTTGTGACCTGATTCATATATTTCACAAAACTGTGATCCATGGCTTATTGAATAAACCACAGTTGACTAGACTCAGGCAACAGACTAAGCCATAAATCATAATAGTTGAGTTCACATAACATGTTGCTCTATAATAGTTTGGTTTAAAGTGATGTTTTAGCTCAGTCAGCATACTCCTGCTTTTCTAATTGTATGCAACTTTTTTTTAAAAAAAGTTGAAATGAATATTAGTGCTGAGTGGCTGGAGATAGACAATGCATGTGCTCAAATCTAATAGCAGATCTGAAAGTGTTTTATGTGCTTATCCCACTCATGTCACTAGTTGAGCCAGTTTTTATGTTGTAGTTAGGTTTTTAAAAATCTTGTTGACTGCATAGTATCTGAGACAAAAGAAGTACACCTGTACCATGAAAACCAAAGGCCCTTTCAAGTGATTTAAATTCCTAAAATGAATTATTTTATCTGTCTGCCATGGCATGCAATAACCAGAACAAAAATATAAATTTATTTCTTGTGCAATTTTATCTCTGGTCTTGTAGCTATTTAATCACCTGTTCAGACTTTTCACTTTTAAAATCTTCTCTTCCGCTTTAGCAAACTGTCAATATCCACCGTTATTGTGATTGTTAAATCAGAAATGTTAAATAAACTATTTAAAATGGTCAGGAGCAGAAACTAAAGCTTCTAGCAAGCCATAAGTGTTGGAAGTCTTCTGACAGCCTCAGAATAATACAACAAACATAACTCTTTAGAGCAGAGAGTATTTATATGTTCCAGTTAAGATAATCTCAGGTTGCTGATGGGCTGAATGATGAACTTGTTGGTGGGAAAGAGGAAATGTTATGGGAGGAGTTGATCTACAGTGTCTGAGAGTCTTAAAGGGAACAGTCAGCACTATTGAACTGAATTAGAAATCCTGGTAGCCAGTAAAACAGAACTTTAATTTGGAAAAAAGAATTTAAATGTATAAAGAGATCCCACTGACATATTAATTGGCCACATCTGTTCCCAGGACCTAATATGAAATTCAGCTATCAATATTGTAACTGCTAACTGTATCAAAATTTACATGGTATACTGAGCCAGGGTTTGACCATATTTTGTTGAATAAATCAGAGTTGTTTATGTTCAGATCACAGATATAATAAATCATGGTTTAAATAACAGTGCCTGGTTTGGTATATCATGTAAGCCAAAATCAAACAAGCATATTATGATTTTGTGTAATGTTTGGAACTAGCCATAGAGTTTTCTGTGAACTCAACTGGAGTAAAGATGGTGAACTATCAGTTCTTCCGTTTAAGATGACCTCTGATAGCTTTTTGATTTTCTGATTGCTAACTTTTGGTCTGTGTCTCATTAAAATCTGACAAAGTCAAAAGAGAAAAAAAATGTTTCAGAGAAATCCATGATTTTTCCAATGATGGATGAGGAAGTATGGGGGGGGGGGAGGAATCTTAGTTTGGTATGCTGCTTTCAGAGTATTATTTCCAAGCTGTTAATGTCAATATTGGTATGGGACATATCAAAAGCTGGGCTGTGAGTTCTCATTCTAGTTTTCATGGGGTTCTTTCCTTATGGACTGTCTGCCTCATCAGTGACATATCTCAAGAAAAAGATTTTATATTGTTTGCTTCGCATATTATATTGTTTATTTAACATATATTTTTATTGCAATCCTATACTCACTTATTTTGGAATAAGCTCCATTGAACTTGATGGGGCTTATTTCTGAATAAGTGTGGAATTACGCTCTTTAAAGTGTACTTCTTAGGAAAGGCAGTGACACTTACCATATATGTATTTCAAGGTGAAATACATCTTCACAGTGGCTCTGTGTATATAGACTAATTTAATAATATAGACTAATGCATCATAAGCCCCGGAAGGCAGAATGCAGAATGTGCTGACTGGTTTTACAGTCTTTTTTTTCCCCTTTTTCTTTTGCATATTTAGGTAGAAGGTACTAATGGAACAACTAGTGTCCCCTCGCACAATAATTCAGCCGTGACTTCTGCGCCACTTAGCACGTTGAACAATACCACCACCAAGGGACATGGAAACTCTCTTCAGTCAACTGCTGGCCTCTTCATTCTTTCAGTTTCTTTCCTGTACATGTGTTAAAGCATCCTGTCTGGGAAAACAACATCGTTCCCTATCCAATTCCCTGAACCATCTAAGATGGTGAGACCTTCATATTCTAGTGTGAGATTTTAAAAAAGCCCAAAACAAAACAGCACAGAATACCTGTATCCAGCCAGTGCAGTTAAGCGACAGTTCAGTCACTGATACCAATTTGACCAAGACTCTTGATAAGAATATTGGATGAATTGAAACAATCTTCCCTGAAAAGTAATCTGATTCACAAGCCAGCAAGTGGACTCCAACATTCAACACCTTGAACTCATAATGCAAGAGAAGTACAACTTGACTAGCCATGGATCATGCCTTCCGAGAGGAGAGAGTTAATAGAGATATGCAAAATAAGGAGTTGAATTTAAATGAAAATTATGCTTATCCTCTAAGCTTATATAACCAGTAAAAAATGAAAATGACGCTGAAGTGGTTTTCGCTCAATTTCATATGCAAGGATATCCAACAGAAATAATTCCATTCAGAATTTCACTTTGGAATTTCCCAGATATTGCATTGATTAAAA
Organism: Liasis olivaceus; assembly: GCA_030867105.1. Taxonomy (NCBI): domain Eukaryota; kingdom Metazoa; phylum Chordata; class Lepidosauria; order Squamata; family Pythonidae; genus Liasis; species Liasis olivaceus. The sequence continues at coordinate 231,213,520 of CM061349.1, read as the reverse complement.
AAAAAATCTGTTAAAGTATAGCTGTTCAAAATGAAGTTTGCATAGTTTAAAACCAATTGGAAAACATTTACTGTAATATTTTTCAATTTTATTTAAGCTGTAAGTGAACCAAATGCACCAGCAGAATAAGATATTTAAAATGTATTGTAAGATCAGTTGCTACTAGCCAATATAAAAGAAATAAGGAATCAACTTACGTAATTAAACTTGAATAGTTTTTTTCATAGCAGCCTCCTTCTAAGTTTCTGGGAGCGGTTTCTAAATGTTAGTTTTGGTGCAATTAGTGTTTATTTTATTCTTTCAATGAAACATATTTGGGCAGATAATTATTTCCTTTATGTTGAATGAAAATGCAAAATGTTTAAATCCTGAAATATTAATCCTAAAAGTGTGTATCTTTTAAAGGTTGAAACTGATATATTTGCACAAATTATTTCTATACAAAGTGTTCTGTACAGTAAGTAATTTGAACTAAAGCTGGTATTAAAATGTTATCTAAGTGTTTGGCTTTTCAGAAATAAATAATGGGAAGGCTTGCGGGCAGAATTATGTCTGTAGACAGTCTTGTTCACTTATTGTATGTGATCACGGCTTTAAATGCACCCTTGTCTCTTTGATTTAGTTACCCAGAATCTGTATACGTGCATTGCATCGTCAAGTACCTATATAGTAAACCCCGGGGGGTGGGGGGAGGATGTATGCATTTCTTTTGTATTGAGTACATTGTTTGACTTCATGATCATGTAATTATGCTATAATTTTAAATCAAACTATGAATAAAACAGTGGATCTAATTCTTGTATATTCTAGTTTTTCTGGCAATCAGGTCTTCAGTATTCTGTTAAAAATTAGGGCAGAGGCTTCTGTAATTTAGTAACTGGATTCAAAAGAAACATTAAGAGCCGTTCCTGATAATCTTGTCAGTGACCTTGCACATGGAAGGATTTGTCGGTTTGGTTTAGGATATTTCAGTGGCGCTGGGTTGAATCCAGTGGCATCTGTCAGGTTGGGGGACCAAGGGTCTGTTTTTCTGGGATCCTGCAGCTGCGAGAGGGTGGCTGCATGGTCCTAGGAAAAGATGCATATGCTTTAAGGGTTCCTGTGTGCTTCAGTGCACTTTTTTTGGAACCTCGCCTGAAATGCCACGCAGCCTGAACACCCCTGCCTTAAAAAAACATCCCTGTATGAGGAGTGAAGCATTCTGAATCTTTCTTCTCTTGGGAAGATAACAACATTCAGTGGAATCATAAGTTGAAATAGCTACAACAAGGAAATCTGGGTTCATTTTTACGAGTATATTATACAAGCCAGGACTGGGACTGTAGTCACCAAAAAAATGGAGGTACAGTTTGCAGTGTTGCAGTTTTTGTGTTGTAAGCTGTTCTAAATGTGTCAGGGCAATGCTACAACTTTTGAAAAAAGCAGAATGTCTAAGAAAAGATTACTTACCTGCATTTTGGAGACTGAGTGAAACCATCTGAACCTCTTTAAAAACAAGTTAGCTATAATGCTTTCTTTGTTTCATGAAACCTAATTTGATTTGGGTAAGCAGCATTAATAGGCATCTCTTAATCAAATCTCCTAATTACATGCCCAGCTTCTGCCGGTCAGTGCAGGATAACTATATATTGTTTAATAGTGCTTGAAAGAGACTGGACTAAGCTTCAGAGGCATACAGTGGAAAAGTTTTATCTCCTGTCTGTGGTTGCCCTGGCTTCTAACCATATTAAAACTGAATGAGTTCTATCTATCCTGCTCACTGACTTGGAAAAAGATAGCTGGGTAACCTGGAAAGGATTCTTAGTGCAATTTAATCACAGGACAATGGAACCATTGAGGAAACAGCAAACATGTCAGTGAGAACAAGGTGTATTTATCAGACCTTAGGGGAAATGGCAGACCCTTCATGTTAATACTCCCCCACTTAAATCAGGGCAATTGGGGAAATCTTCTGACGGCTGGGCACTAGTCAGGGTGATAATAGAAAGTAGTCTGGGCTGTTTGGTCGGGAGATGGGGGGGTTCTCTGTAACTATGTTAAGCCTATTTTAGAGCTTAAACTACACCTTTAGCGTGGCACAAAACTATGCCGTTAGTTGTGGTCTGGATTGGAAGAAAGGCAGAGGGCTTCTTGTGGTCCTACCCCTGATTTAAACATAGCTGAACTGTATGTACAGTTTCGGATCAGGTAAAATTATCTAACAAGTTTAATCTGGATAATATATCCTGGAAAGCTTTGAAGCAGTTGAGCTTCTGCTTAATGCTATGGCCCTGCTTTAGTTTTTCGATATATTTGACTGATGCAGAGCCTACAGAAGGTTTAAAGTCACCGGGAACACATTTAGAAACCTTAAGAAATGCATCCAGTTCATCCTAGATCAGTGTTTCTCAAACTTTTTTCTGTCAGGACCCCTTCTCACTTTTAAAAATTATGGAGGACTCCAAAAGAGCTTTTGTTTGTATGGGTTATATTTATCAATATTTACTGTATTAACAAAATTGACATTCGCTGCTGCTACCACTCCTCATTATTGTTTGATGGGATTTTAATGTGTTATTTTTCAACCTAGGCTGGCAAATAATTTTGATTTCAGGGACCCCTGAGAGGGTCTTGGGGGACCCTCAGGTCCTAGGACCACATTTTGAGAAAGACTGTCCTAGACAAAAGAGCTAGAGACTGAACAGAGCTTGTTTGTTCACTCTGCTCTTTAGATACTGTGGGAAATGACATTGAATAAACAATTGCAATCTTGTGAACACCTGGGATTTTCATTGTATCTAACATTCTGCGTGTATATGTGCATATATTAAAGTTATTTCTGCTAGAGTCTGCTCTTCCCTTCCTTTTAGACATCTGAGGGCTCATATTTCCAGATGTAGCTGAAATGGTTCTGTGGCAAACATCATCCAGTGATTACGTTGTGACAGGAACAATAGTCAACTTTCTATCTCAGTCTTTTTTTTTCTGTAATAAAAGGCAACTTTGAAATACTGTAGATTCTCCATTTGCTTGTGCAAGAATGTTTTATACCAGTTCTGCGTTTAAAAGATGTTATGCAGTATTGGCTGCTAGGGTTTCTCTGTAGTCTAGCATTTTGCTAAATAGCGATGTGCAGTGTAATGCTAGACACATTTATTCAACACGAAACCTTATTTAATTCAAAGGGACTTACTCTCATGTAAGGGGGAACGGTATTCACATTCCAAGCCTTACTGGTTGCACTATTATGCTCAAGTCCTGAAAAGTAACTTGATCTCTCCTTCAGTTAGCAGCCTCTGATCAGCCAAGTGAAACTCTCAGTTTCCTGGTCATGAATGCATTTAATTGCATGAACAGGTTCTTAATGAATGACCCAGAGCTGCTTAGGAAATATTATCGATTCTATTTTATTCTGCCACTTTTCTAAATGTTTTCCTCCCCCAGATATGGACATTTGTGTCCTTCAGAGATTGGTAATAATACTGCCCTTACATTCAAGATCCATACAAATTAATACCTTATTTTTCTGATTCTCTCAGTGTCACACTTCTTGTTTGGCTGGCAAGTTTCAGCTTTAGGTATGAACTGATACAATTTTAAAAATTGGATAATGCATTATAGTGATATGAAGACCTGCATACAGAGTTGATTTTAAATTGAGTATGCCCAATATCAGCACATGCTTTCGTGATCTAGTGCAGGGGTAAGCAACTCCTTTGGGCCATGGACACATGTGGAGCATTGATTCAGTCCTTGTGTCAAACTTGCTAAGCCTAAAACTCTCTGGCACCCAAGCATTTCACACAGAGGCACTTTAGAAGTAATATTTGTTCTTTATTAAATTGGGGAGGGGAGGAGAAAGGACTGCAAGTGTAAATTTCCATATATTACAAGTAACAATAATAGTGTAATCCAAATTATCAAGCAAATGCCACTATATTTAATATACTGGGGAACAGGGCTGTGCCATTCCTTTAAAAGGGGTGCTTCAAACCACCCAGGAGCACCTCCTTTTCTGAATCATTAAAGCAGCCGTGTCTTTTCCCAGGATGGTGCAGCTGCTTTGGAAGCTGCTTTGTGGCTGCAGAAGCCTGGAAAAAGATGTCACTGCTCTGATGACTAAAAAAAGAGAGCTCCTGGGTGTCCACAAACACTTCTTTCAAAGAATTTGAATACCTCTAATGTGTAACATATAAATGATCTAGGAGGAAAAAATCACAAACCAAACAATTCAACGGAGTTAGATTAAATTGTTGACCCCTTCCTTGCTTCCCTGTTGAAAGAGTATTGTGCCAACATCCTCAGACATAAGGCTCTTTTTCATGGCTACATTAATGTACATTTCTCCCATCCTTGAATCAGCAGAAAAATTAGCTGGCATAAATTGCAGTGTCTTTGTGACTGGGTCTTACTTTGCCTCAGTAACAAGGGATAGTATCTTTACCATTTTGGGGGAACCATCTTTAAACATGAGTGTAGTGCTCCTCTGAAAAAGTGCTAAACCTATGTTTAAAGTAGCCCCAAAATTCCTGACAGACATTGCAGGGACTCTAGCAATGTTTCTCAAACTTGGCAATGTTAAGATGTGTGGACTTCAACTCTCAGAATTCCCCAGCCAGCAATGAAGCAGGATATCTTCACCTTCCTGGTACCATTCCAGCTGGTGCCAGCCAGCTGCTTATTGAGCCGATTGAGCAGTTCCTGGCTGCAGGAATTCAACTCTCTCCTTGTCAGGTCTCTAAACATGTAGTTCAGCTCCATGCAAACGGAGACTTTGCAGCAAGAATTGCCTTGCCACCCTATCCAGACCTGGCAGCCTCAGGATCAGCTGCCAGCACAGGCTCAAGTGGTAAGCTAAGAGAAGCAGGGCTGATACCGTCCTGGTTTCTGATTGCATGGAGCTAGTGGAGAAAGTATTGGCGACCTGCCCTCTTGCCAACCTGCCCTGTCTTGACAGCCTTGGCATCTGTTGCTGATCTGGCAGAGATGGCAGAACTAAAGAAAGATGGATCTTTGGCATGGGGGAAAGTGGGGTTTGAAATAATCAGACTCCAACTGCCAACAGCAAAATGACTCTGAAAAACAATGTCAAGAGACCAAAAGGGAAGGAGGGTGCCTGCTGCCATCTAAAATGGCCAATGGGAGCAGAGCAGATTGCAGCCCTTGTCCGTATTATTGACCACAGTCAATAAAGCATTGTAAATTCACTGATACAGCAAGACATGTGTTGGCAGACCACCACTTTAACACTGGAACAGCTAAGGACAAACATAAGCTGACTCCATGGCAGGCTGAAGATGAGACAAAGCTGATGTCTTGAGGACCTATTCCTGAAGGACCTGTTCTTGTTAATGGGGCATCTTTGTGTTACAGTTAGCAGGATATGTAAATGGGACCATAAGTTGAGAAAAACAATTTTTGTTTGCTCTGAACTCTACCCCTTGAAGGAGGAGAAAAGGCAGAAGGAGAAGGAAAAACAGAAGGAGAAGGAGAAAGAGTCTTGAGGTGGAAACCCACAGGAAAATATCTCAGAAGCAAAATGGCAGTCCCCATTGCTATCGACAGGAAGTGTTCTTCCCACAACAGCAAACTACCATATGCTTCAAGTCTGAGTGGTAATTTAGAAAAATCCCCTTCTTGCGGGGTACCAATAGTTCCTGAGAAATCCAGGAATATCAACAAGCAAATACTACCACATTCTCTTCCCACAAAAACCAAAAAGCCAACCTGATTGACTAAGACAATTTCATTCCTAGGTTTGTTCTAAAGTCAGACTGAAATAGGTCATTTCATACAGTTAGACATTCTCTTTGACAATCTACCTGGACACCAAGCCCAGTGAATATGAGTCTGAAGGCTATGAATGTCTTGATTTCCATATTTATTCATAGAAATTGCATTGTTGTTTTGCCAATTCTCAAGGCAATTGGTTCTTTAGTTCTTTTAGATCCAGAAACAATGAACACACCAGTAGCTAAGGAGATTTTAAGCTTTATTGTTAACTCTAGCAAACAGATTTAAACAGGAATACAAGAGCATAATATAAAAACATAACATACCAAGCAAGATGATAAACTTCTTCCCCTACTGTCAGGAGCTACCATAAGGTGACAGTGGAGAGACCCCAAGATGGCTTAGGTAACACAGCACCTAGTCCCAAGGCCTCTGTCCACGCTCCCAATTCCAGGGGCAATGCCAGGGCTTTTTATCAAAGTCTGGCGCTGCAATCCCATGACTCTGTTTTGGAGTCAGGGGCTCTGAAAGTGACCTTGACCAGATGTAATACCTGCTCATCAAAAGTTTCCAGAGCCTGGGAACTGTATAGGTAAGCTAGTGTTTAACCTAAACAATCCTGGGGGTTTTCCTTCCCCCCTCCCACTTCTAAGTAAAAGTGAAAAACAAGCCAGCTAAACATTATTATGATTCAAAGTGAGCTTTCTTAATATGTGCAGGAGAAATCAAACGATGTCACCTAAACTCCTTGAAATAACAATGGTCTTCCGCATTGCCACTACAATTATCTACATGGCCAGGCTGGGCAGGGCTTTCAGTAGTCCTAGTTCTGTAACATCTGAAAGGCTGCACATTGCCGACATCTAGCTGATACCTACTGAGTTCCAGCACAGGTGAATACATGCGTATTTCCTTTTAATTTTAGCACTTACAGCCTCAAACTGGAAATGCCCTTGTTTTATCACAGGTTTTTCTTTCCTATTAACTGGAATTTATTCTTATAAATTTTACAGTTATGCCATATTGATGATCTGATGTTGCTATATTTTGTTATATCCATTATTCTGATTATCATGGAACTGAATATTATTTTTGCATGAATTTGTTCCCTTTCCTCCCACCTCTGTTCTCTTAGCTGCTCTGCCTTTTTTGTCAGGAAGCAACACATGAAACCAGGAAGAATTTTGACTTCTTTTATTAACCTTTTACATGCATGAATTGGGAATGCAAGACTTCTGAGTGTAACTGTGGTTTGACTTCTCATTTCCTCATGGGCTATTATGTTACCTGTACGGTGAAAGTCATTCTACACCTTTCAGAGTCAGTCAGTAACTGGAGAGATGCTAACGACTTGAGGCATGTTCTGCTCTCAGGAAGCCGTTGCATAGAGGCCTTAGGGTCGGTTCTCACTTCCCGCTTGCCCCTGCCTAAGGACAGGCCGCCTACAATTTCGAAAGGACAGGATCTGATGATATCGTCCTCAGCCTCCATCCCCACCCCCCAGCCTGCTGGCAAGGTGACTTCTGAGTTTTCTAGCTCCACATCAGAAGTTGTGTTTTTTCTTTTCTGATGGCACAAGCAGACCAGTCCAGTCAACTGGTGCACCACACTTGCTCCAGAGAGACCTCTATTCCAATTAGCTGATGTGTACTCTGGAGGACCTCCCCTCATTCCCATTCTCTGCCTTCAGTGGCCATTTCGTCCTGGGCCACTGCATTGCCTGCCATGAAAGGCTGGACCTTTGATTTTTTTGTTTGTTTGTTTGGCTTTTATCGGTTCAGTAGTGGAATGGTGAGGCGTGGCCATTTCTTCATTTTTCTTTTGACAGCTTCAGCCATGGAACTGGCCCATTCTTTGTTTTTGTCTTTTGACTGAGTGAACTTGACAAGAGTTCTGTCAAGTTTCCCCTTCCAGTTCAAGTGGCAGAAAGAATGGAAAAACCCTCGTTGTTTCTTCTGCCAGTCCTCAGATGACGCGCCCACCGGAAGGAAAGCCGTTGGCCCTTGTGTCCTGGCCCAAGAGGGAAGGGAAGAGAAGCAGGGGAACCCGCCAATCACGGGCCTTGTTACTTGCAGTCCAGACAGAGCTCCTGGCCATCCCTGTGGGCAAAGGGAAGGAAGGGTTTGAGATCCACCAAGGGTTTTTTTTGAAGCCAGCCTCAGTTACAGCCAGTTTATGCACGGGAAACAAGCAGCTGCAGGCTGCAGTGAGGAAAGGTACGTGCCTTTGCTGACCTGCAGCATGACCTAAGAGAGAGGCATGGAAACACACAAAAAGGAATACTCTAAATTTAAATTTTTGCGGGGCCAGCTGTGATGTTTACTCTTTCTGTTAATATTCAGAGAAGGAAGAGTGGAAATGGACAAAGAAATAGCCCAACGGCACATTTAACAGGCTAGCGGCAGTGTATTAAAATCCTGTTCAGACCTATAAAGTCATGTCAGGCCAGCTGAAAGCAAAGGACCTGAAATGAGACTACAACAATCTCCCCTGTATTTTATAGATCAGATACAAAATAGGCAGGTTCATAGTCCAGTTTTGAAAATAATATTTGCTAGTCTTATGGTCACAATTTGGAGTTCTGCAGGTGAGTGAGCCCTATTGCTTCTCAGCCTCCTGTGACTTTCCTTTTTCTGTCGTCACCATTTGCCATTAATTTTTCTATCTCTGTGTCCATCTCTCTGTCTGTTATCATTAATATAGGAACTGTGGAGAATATTTATTTATTTATTTATTATTAAATTTGTATGCCGCCCATCTCCCCCCAATGTACAATATTGAACAGCATGACTCCGATAGTCAAAATTAATCTAGTTTTGTTAATGTGATGTTGACATTCGGCAAATATTGGATGTTTCTGTAATATGGATATCTGATGGAATAAAAACAACTACTGTATATAATTCTGCATTCAGTTAAAGTGGTTTTTCTCAGTGGGCTGCCCTCCACTTTCTCTTCTGTTATACTCAGGCTTTCTCGTGTCATCCGATAGCCATGCAGACTGGGAAAGAATCTATCATCTTATCTACCTACCTACCTACCTACCTTCCCATTCATCTATCCATCCATCCTTCTATCCCTTAGCATTACAGAAGGATGGGGGGGGGGGGGGCAGGGGAGCTTCAGTTAAGCACAAAAACAAAAGAGTCCTGATAAAGGAAGTGGATGAATAAGGTAGGATAAACTTGTAGCAGATAACACACACACACACGCACACACACAAATATGAGACTGGTGGTTTGCAAACTCTTCGTAAAACAAATGGGAAAGATTTAAAGAAGGAATAGATTAATAGATTTTTGAGTTCCTTCTGGGTTCCCACCCATATATAAGCAGCCAAGTATAGCTTACAGGCAAAGTTGATTTGCATCTTCTGGTTTAGCTTCCTGTATCTGGAACACTTTGAAAGAGACCTCTAATTCTCAGATAACTTTAAACAGAAAAGTCCACAAACAGATTTCAAGACAAAGAGAAAGGAAACTGTATTATGGTAAGTCAGATTAGGCTACAATAGGCAGGGGGGAAATGGTGAAACACCAGATGGCTTAATTTTGTCAGAACTATGCCTAAATCTACCCAGTACCTGGAGAGAGAAGGTTTAACCATTTTCCTTCTACTGTGCTCCAGAGCACTCCCTGAAGTTGCCACGGCAGCTTTCCTCAAGGAGGAGAAACAGCAGGCTTTTTTGGGTGGTTGGAGGAAGGGTAACAGGAGAACATTTTATCAGGATTGTTTCACCAGGTGTAAAATGAATTTTAATTTATTTATATGCCGTGTTTCTGATGCCCCTTCCTCCATTCTCTGTGACTATTTTAAAGTAAAAATAAATGTATATAAAGTATATACTCTGGTTTGGTTCTAACTCCAGGTGTTTATTGGATTTTAACTTTAGGAACTCTTCAAACCATTTTAGAGCAATGCACTTACAGTTATTGTTCTCAGGTATCTTCCACCCTAGTTGTCCATCAGTTTCTAGAACAGAGCATCATCCAAGCTCTGATTGCATTCTGTTGTTGTTGTTTTTCCTTGATTCTTTTGACAGGAAATATGATTCTTCTTCAAATGTACTGCTGCTGAGAGTTCTATGTTAAATTTAGTTATGGGACTGTCTCTGGATCCTACTGAATCCAAACAATACTAGAGCGGGTGGAAGTTAAAGGGTATAAAGCAGTAGATGTAAACAGGATACCTCCATGTGCAGCATTGTACCATTCCTAGATACCAGCTGGTGATCCCATCCTGCCATCTGTGCTGGGCCGTTGAGTCAGTTGACTTCTAGTGCAGCCACAGTGGTGGAGGACTTGTTTGAAGTGAAGTGGTTTTGCCTTAAGAACGTTGAAGCTTGTGGCCAAGTGATTTGCCAGACTCTTAGTTTCCCTCCACCTTTCAGGGATTTGGCCATTAGGGTGGTACACTATCTTTTCACCAGGCTTTTTAACGGAGCCTAGTGGCAGCTATGCTGCACCTCCACAGAGCGATGGCTTAGCCTCAGAACAAACAGAGCATACATTAAGGATGAGGATGGGAGGGGTGACTAGCTGGACCTTGGTTTTTGTGGACCTTCATCTGACAGCAGGAGGGTGTCAGTTGCCCTGAGGACACTTCTGAGGGTTTGGGTTATGAAAACTTTGGCAGTATAGCAGCATCCGTAATGATTAAAGAACTGAATTAGTTTAAGACATGGGGAAAGCAGACAACATTTCAGGTGGTCTAATGCAAATGACTATTTTAGATTAAGCAAAATTATCTGGGGTCCTTTAAATGTTTTTGGAGTACAATTCCCAGAATCCTTGACTGCCGTCATGTCTGCTGAGACGTAGGTGAACAAAGCATCAGAAGGGTGGAAGGTTATTATAGAAACTTAGCACTGAATGGGCTGTTTAGGCCATCTACTCTAAACCTCTGCTCAGTGCAGGAATCATTAAAGCATTCCAGGCAGATGATTGTCTAGCCTCTGCCTGAACATTCCATCATCTTTCTCTTTGGATGTTTTTTCTAACTTACATTCATTATTCCATGTCCTGCACTCTGGCATGATGGAGAACAGATCTTGGCTTTCTTCTCTGTGACAATCTTTCAAGAATTTGAAGAAGGCTATTGAGTTTCACCTCACTCCTCTTTTCTTAAGGCTAAACATATCAAACTCCTTCCGTCTCTTTCTTAAGACTCAGTTTTCAGTCCCCTGATCATTCTTCTTGCCCTTCTCTGAAACTGTTCTAATATCTCTCAATCCCTCTTAAAATGTGATGCCCACATTTTAAGCTGGACACAGTGCTCGAAATGGGGGTCTGACCAACCTTGCTTAATCTCCTCTATCCTGCTGCATTGGATCATTGCAAAGTTAAAATAGAACTTGAATAGAACTGGCTGAAGAAGAGTGGGTTACAAATTTATTTATTTGTTTGTTTGTTTGTTTGTTTGTTGGCCACAATCAAAAGAGACTCTTGTACACTTCGCATACACTGATACAAATGCAATAAAACTTCCATGGTAACCATTACTCGCTCAATCTGATAGCACCAGCTCATCCATCTCTGGAATAGCTCTATTAGTTGTTGAACTTACAGAAAGGAAATACAGTGGAGGCAGATTTAATTTCTGGAGGGAGACTATTCCAAAGTGTAGTTATATCAATAGAGAAGTCATACCTATGAACCTCCGCTCTCCGTATCTCACAAAAATGGGGAGTCACAAGCAGGTTCTCCTGAGATGGTTGAGTTGGGCAGATTGAAATGTATCATTTCAATGTAGTAATTAAAAATAAAAATACATCTTCAGTGAAGCCTTCCCAAGACCTAATGCCCTGCAGGTATGTTAGACAAGAACCTATGTTAGCTAATGCCGACTGGGCATTATGGGATTTATAATCTAACACATCTATAAAGCACCAAATTTGAGGAGGAGTTTTAATGGATAATCCTCAGTCCACACTTCCTTCTGAAATCTGCACATAACTGAGTTCATCCTCTACTCCTGTTGGTTGATCATTTAGAGTGAGGCAGTCCCTTGCCTTGGTCAGAGCACTCTTAGAAAGCCTTGGAGTTCTCTGCAGCTTCTCCCCACCAGAGGAAGGAAGGTCCTGTTTGATTGGTCTGCCCAGGCACTTGAGGGACCCTGTTGGATTTCAGAGGGAACTTGGGGTTGTTCCTGAGGGTCTATGCAGAGTTCTACTGAGGCCTTAGTTGCTACTTGGAATAAGAGGACAATGATGGCCTTGGATTGGATTGTGCCTGTGCGAGCTCTCCCCTGCCCAAGGATATCATAAAAACATAAGCAGTGGCCAGGCTCCTTAGGGCTGTAATTGTAGCCACATATTAGATCCATGGTCCAACTGGTTGGTCAAGTTCTCCTGAAAGACAACATGTGATTGGATTCAGGCAGTTGTAAATTCATTCTTGAATGAGGGGGTGCCCTGCCATTCTTGAATGAGGGGGTGTCCTGCCAGGTCCCCTCCTCAGGAAGCTATTGTTGAAGCTGACTGTGTTTCATTCTTCTTTTCTAAGGAAAGATATTGAGAAGGTGGTTGGGTGACAACTTTAGAGGGCCCTGGAGGAAATGGATCTTCTGGATTCTTTTCAGCTGGGCTTCAGATCTGGGTATAGTACTGGGACAGTACTTGATTGCACTTGATCACATTTGTGATGATCTGTGGCAGAACTGGGTTAATGTTGGTTCATCCATAATGATTCTCCTTGATGTCTCAGCCTTCAATATAATTGAACATGGTATCCTTCGGGACTGGCTTAGGAGATTAGGAATGTGGGGCATGGTGTTGTGGTGGTTCTCCTCCTTCCACTAAAGGTGGCTCTGGTTGGTGTTGGAAGGGAAGAGAGATCCAGCCCTAAGCCCCTGATTTATTAGGTTTCTCAAGGCTCTTTCTCCCCATGCTTATTTAAGATCTGCATGAAGCTGATGGGTAAGGTCATCTTGTTTTCATGGGGTTAAGTATCATCAATATGCAGATGATACTCAGCTATACATCTCTACCCCTGGTTGACCAAATGATGCTGTCAAGATTCTTTCCCAGTGTCTGGAAACTGTGGGGGGCTTGGATGGGGAAGAGCATGCTTCAGCTGAACCCTAGCAAGACTGAATAGCTTTGAATTTTTGCCTCCCCACCCCCCTGCAAAAAAATCTGGGAACTTTCTGTCGTTAGTTCTGGATGGGGTAGCACTCACCCAGACAGAATTGGTGCACAATTGGAGGGGGGGAGGGTCCTCCTGGATTCTCGGCTCCTGCTTAAGCAGCAAGTAGCCACTGTGGCCAGAAGGGCCTTTGCACAAATCCTTATGTGCTAACTGTGCTCATTCCTAGAGCCCACCTCATGGCTACTCATTCCTTAGTCACATGGGGCTGCTCTTGAAGACTACTTAGAAGCTATAACTGATCCAGAATGCCACAACATGCATAGTTATGGGCCCACTGCTGCTTTGCAAACTATGTTGGCTCTTAGTAGGCTTCTAGGTGCAATTCAAGATACTAGTTATCTAGCTTTTTATAGCACAAGGCCAGGTTATATGTGTCTGTTTCTGATTATTTCTGCTCTTCCTACAAGATCTGTTAGAGTGAGCATGCTCCAGGTCCCTTCCATTAAACTATGTAGCTGATCAGACAGGAAATATGCCTTCTTGTGGCACGTGTTCTGTGGAACAGTATAGCATCCCCTGCCAGAAACTAGGATGACCTCAATCCTGTCAGCTTTTTGCAAGGCATTCAAGGCTTGTATTTTTCCTCTAGCATTGGGCCAGGGTGCTGAGTAAGCCCATTTCTAGGGATTATTGGTTATGAATGAGATTGACCTCAGAGATGCTGTTTTTATTTTTGCATTTGGGGAAGTTTTAACCTGATGTTAGCCACCCAGAGTCACATTGGTGAATGGGGCAAGTTCACCAAACATACAAATAAGTATTATGCTTTCTGCACATGGATATCCTCCAGTAAATATAGTGGTAAAAATGAGCTTGATATTTTCCTTTTATGAGGAACCCTAACCCAGTTCTCCCAACTACCATCAACAGTAGTGACTGGCAGAATGAGAGTGGTCTGAGTACCAAGAAATTAAGGTATTCCTACAGCAGCCTTGCTAGCTGGAAGGAGATATGTACACCTTAAACAACAAGTAAAGTTTTTTTTCCCTTGAAAATGGGGCCATAGGAATAGGGCTTTGAATATTCAAAGCTGCTTTATATACGAGTTAAATCATTGGTCCATTGGGGTCTCTACCCATTTTGATTTTTATAGTTCCACTATATCATGTCCGTCTTAACAAAAGCTGGGAATTAAATTTGCCTGTTAAGGGTGGGGAGATGACAGGATGCTACACGTGACTCATAATGAGAAATGTGGTAAGCAAGTCTAGGCTTGCTTGCTCCCCAAGAGGCATTGTGCTATTCTGCCTGTCACTCCAGCCCTTTATAGCTAGCATCCTTGGCCCTATTCATGTTAATGGCCGTAAGCACTCACTTTACATCACTTAAGTCCTAAAATAGATTAGCCAAGCCTGGGAGCAACCTGATCCAAAGAAATCCCACAATTATCTGCAGGGATTCTCCATTCAAGGAACCTCCATGGTTAAGATGTTATTTATTTATTTATCTTATTTATTGGGGCCTATATGACACTACCAGCTATCTGTATCAGATAAGCCTCAAGTCCTTTTTTACCTTATAATTCCTTGCCATTTTATCATCTCAGACCATCTCCTCATCTGAAGCAACCAGTGACTTTTGTGGATTAAAAAATTCTGCAGTTGTAGGCTTACTACACATGAGTCAAAATCCTTCTCTTTTGCCTTCCCTACAGCACAATAAAACTTATGCTGGACATTAAGAAACCCTCAGAATGGTAGAAGTTTAATGTCTGCTGAGTGAGTTTTCAGACCCATATCTCATGACATGAGAGAATCTTTTCAATCTGTGGCAGATATGGATGAAGAAAGAGATAATAAAAGTTAGCTGCTTATGAATGGGAACAGATTGCTTGTATTTTTCATAAAGCGAAAACATACATTGTCCATTAAAAAATGGCTACAGAAGCACTTACCATCATATCAAGCCGCATCCCAAAAGACTATTGAGTTTAAAAAGGTGTTTCCCATTTGGGGAATGTGATATATGCTGGATAAAAACCACATCTGACTTGGTTGTGCAGGTACACTGGTTGTCCTGGACCACAGAGAATCTAAATGAGAGAAACGATCTGAAACATAACAAAGAAGTAGGCTGCATTTTGAGCAGTTCCTGGGGGAGATCATGTAATTGATGTCACAGAGGCTGCCAGGTACAATTCTTGGGCCACTCACTTGGAGCTGCATTTCACAGATCTTGTATCATAACAAACCAAGCTACCCAGTGGCTTAGACCACGTCAGTTTCAGAAATGGCACATAATCTGTACAAATCAAGAATGTGTTGCTACATAAGAAAAATCCACCATGGATAAATGTAGGTTGAATCCAGATTGTCAACCCTACAGTAGACCTAACTACCATAAATGGGTGTGGTTCCAACCCATACTGATTGCCACCATGTGAAAGAAATCATAGCTGTCAAAGAATTAGGAGGTTGATGAAATATAATTTTCAGTCTTTATAGGAATGACCTTGACGAGGTGGGTAAATACATAATAAAATGTGCTCAAGATAATTTATTTTGATGTTTTAAGTATGATGAGGATTTTAGTCATACAGGATTTTAGTCATACAATTAAATGTAAAATGAAATTAATTCCAGACTTTGCATTTGTCCAGCAGACATCTTACCTATTCTGGATAACTATTTTTTAAAATGTAGTATCTTGTGTCGGTATGAATTCTGTTAAGGAAATTACAGAGCTACACAATTGGTGCAGTTGGACTATAAAATGAGTTGCATGTTTATACATTATTTGTGAGAAAAATAAATAGGAGAGGGTTACATCTCCCTCCAAAAAAGTTCGTTTTATTAGTTCTAGCACTTTTCATTCAATGAAAAGATGGAGATGCTTGTAAATCTCAAATGTCTGTGAACTGAAATCTCCCAAATAGTTACACTCATCCCATATTTTCTCTTGAAGCTTCAAGATGGTACTGGAGGTTCTCCTAATTTTACCCCCATAATGACAACCTTGCAAGGTAGATGGGACTGAGACAGAATAGCTGGCCAAAGACTCCACAAAGATGTCTTTTTAGACTGGGGGGGGGGGGGGGGGAGGAATTAGTAACAGAACAGCCACAATAAAGTAAAACCCTATCTTATTTTTCTTGGGTCTATCCCTTCATTTAAGCTCTGGAATGAATTTCCTGAGCCACGCAGGCAGCTTCTTCAGGCTGGGTTTGCACTGGAGGAGGCAATTTAAGGGTCGTACTTAGGCCTTTCCAATCATGCCTTTTTTGTAACACCAGTCAGGGCTCCGTGCTCTTAATGAAGTTCATAAGTCTCGTCACCTTTTCCCCTTTATTCCCCCATCTAATTTTATTCCAGTTGTGTTCCCAACGAATTTGTAGCTGTGGGGTAGGTAGGAGGTAGACTCTGTCTAATTTGAGCATTGAAACTCATTTAAAAATTTGCTGCCAGATAACCACTATGAAGGTGTTTTACCTGCAGACTTCAGCCGAACAAATCAGCTATTGATTTCTGTTTGCCAGTGAATGTTCTTTAAGATATCCCTATCCATTTTATCTATTAATTGTAGCAAAAAAAAAAACCCCAAAATAAAATGGTGGGGCTAACTGGCTCGTAATCACATGGGTGGCTATAAAAAGTATTTCTCTTGCTATAGTGTGTTGAAAACTTGTGGCCCCGTATTAAGACTATTAAGTTGCTACAGATGGATAGCTCCTAGCAGGAGAAATCAGAAGGTACTATGAAGCTATTTTATCATTCCCTCCTCCAAAGATTTTTCTGTGGAAAATAAGAAGACGAAAGAAGCAATGGGAAAACAAAGGAGGGTAACAAATAAAACAGCATGTAATTTGGATTCCTCATTAAAAGATGTGTTTGAAAAACATAACTGCGGGATGAGAATCTGGAAGCACCTCTATCTGCCAGGCCCATGAGAAGAAGGCAAATTGAATGTCTCTTCCTGTCCCAGCTTTTACCTCTGCCAATGTTCCAGACCTGGCAGATGAATTCTTATGTCTATGCAGGAATCAAAGTGCCTAGGGTAGAAATAAGAACTCTGAGGTGTAATAAATTGGCAGCATAAACATTCATTTTCTCTCTTCTTCTGAACCACTTTGAAGGCAACCCCACCTCTATCTGCCATGGGGAGAATGGACCTCAGTGGCTTTGTTAGAGATAATAGCTGGATTGCAGCATGTCACCTACCTATTAGAAGGTGAATTAGGACTTGTCTACCCAAAAGTGCGGTCCCTATTTGCTGAAATAACACGTGGAGCTGCGGAGGCAGGAACAAACAACAGGAAAGGCTTTGGGTTGGGATGGAAGTTTTCATATTTCTTTCACAAACGGTTCTCTCCTGCAAAAGCTCCTTCAGGCTGTTTCTCTGCTCCTTCCCACTGCTTGTCTAATTGCCAGCTCAGAACTCAGCAGGAAAGAAATAATTAAAAGACTGTTCCTGAGGGAAAGAATAGAAGTGGAGTCACCATGTCTCCCTTATCACACCTAGTTCACCAAGCCAAGCTTGTAAATAGATGTCTGGCTGGTTGGCTCCACATGGTTCACCTTCTTATTATGGACCACTGCAAGTGGTGCATCACTGGAGAAGAGGATTTGCTAAGGGCTGAACAAAAATAGGATAGCAATCAATCTAAAATAAAAGTGTGCTATAATTACATCAAAGATGAGAACTGGATGGCCTTCCAGATGTTAATAAACAAAGTGATTATGCCTTCACAATCAGCTGTGTAGATGGAAGCTGCTGGGAGTGCTACAACATCTGGAAGGCTGTAGAGTCCCCATCCTGATAGAAAGAAGTTGTATATAAAAAGAAGCTCTAATTTAGAGAGTGCTCCAAATTAAGGTGCAAGAAGCCAAAGATGTACATAGCACTTCCCTTAAGTATAGCTTAGCTCTTCACTGCCCCATCCCCAAGGACTTTGAGGAGCTGCTTTCTGAAGTGAGCCTGCAAAAAAAGAAAAAGAAAAAAAAGATTGGAAAGGAAAGTTCGAAGACATGATCTATGGAAGGGAAAAGGATTCAGTGTCTGTTGCATCCAGTACAGCCCTAAAAGGCTGAAGATTATGAAGATTTCTGTGCAGGAATCATCAAAGTGAAAATAGAAACCCATTAAAAAGCAATTATGTGAAACCCAAAACAGAAGGAAGTGTGAAAAGAATTCTAATTAGGAAATGTAATGCAATTCTGTCCATAAAAAGCAATATGCTCTT
The DNA here is from genome assembly GCA_030867105.1 of Liasis olivaceus. Classification (NCBI taxonomy): domain Eukaryota; kingdom Metazoa; phylum Chordata; class Lepidosauria; order Squamata; family Pythonidae; genus Liasis; species Liasis olivaceus. The sequence goes on along the minus strand of CM061349.1, from coordinate 231,195,481 downwards.
AAGACCATACATGTCAAAGGGCTCTAGCATGTCCAACACTGCTGAATGATGGCTAAGATCTATAAACCAGTGGCCTCTTGTGTATAATACTATAAATAAAAAGTATATTTAAAGTGAAATCTGTTCAAGTTGGCTCATGCCTGGAAAAAAACACATAGCGGAGTCTGTGGGGTTCTCTGAACTTGGTTGTTTTCTTGCAGACGTTTTGTTACCCAGCTAGGTAACATCTTCAGTGCTAGAAGGGAGTGGGGTTTGCTCTCTGTTTATATACAGTAGCTTGCCCTGTCAGTGTTGGTGGGGGTGGGTTTTCCCCCCCTTGGTAGTTCCTAGATTAAGCTGTTGTTTACTGCCTGATTGTCTGTCCGAGTTGGTAGTTCTTTGATTAGGGTATTATCTACTGCTTGATTGTTTGTCTGGTGTTGATCCTGGTGTTAATCCCTGCTTTTGCATCCATGAATACCAACTAGCAGTCAGAAGACATGATGAAAACTCCTTAATCTCACAAGACATGGACAGACTTAACCATAGTTTCAACTGGGAAACTGTCAGCATCTTAGATCAAGCTATATCCAAAAACATGAGGGAATTCCTGGAAGCTCGGTATTCAGACAAGTCAGCCATCAACAGGCACATAGAGACAAACAACATTTACACACTATTCAAAACAGACAATAAAAAGGAAACAAAAAGACCAGAGCGTCTCCTTGCCAGCAATCAACACCCAGATAAGCAGAGATTATTTACAGAGCTACTGTATATAAACAGAGAGCAAACTCCACTCCCTTCTAGCACTGAAGATGCTACCTAGCTGGGTAACGAAACATCTACAAGAAAACAGCCAAGCTCAGAGAACCCCAAGGGCTCTGCAGTTCAACCCTGAGCTACATATGTTCTCTTCTATTGAAAAAACACATAAGCAGATTTTAAGCAGGAGGTTCCATGCTTTGTTTCCTTTAGGGTGATTTTAATGGATTTGTATGTATGTATGTATGTATGTATGTATGTGATTTGTAGGGTTACCCAATTTTCTCTCTCTGTCTCTCTTGACACCTACACCAAGATAACAAACTCCATTCATTCATATATACATAGCCAATCATGGGCATAATAAATGTTCACTCTCCGAGCAGAACAGGCTCAGTTATCATACTGGCCCAAAGCATGGGAGAAAAGCCAAGTCTTCACAACTCTACGAAAGGCTACTATGGTCAGAGCTGCCTGAACCTGCTGGGGAAGGGAGGTGGTGGGAGGGAGCTTGTTCCAAAAGGCAGGTGCAGAATAGAGAAGGCAGTAAATATTTAATGAACATGAGTATCCCAAACCAATTTGCATCTAGAGTCTTCCTCTGTGAGTAAAGCCCCAAACAGAGCATGTCCTCCTTCGCACGTATGAAAGTATCAAATCTGGTGGTGGGTAGGCAGGGTCACTTAGTAGGATGTGGCAGGAGTTGTGGCAGGAACCTCTTGGCAGGATCAGAAAGGAAATGGTATTAATTGACTGTTTGCACAAGCCATTCAGATCATTTCAGGTACTGCTTCCTGACTACTCCCAAGTCTTCCCCAGAAAATGGAATAGAGACTCATATGGGGTGCAATGGCAATACTGAATGTCCACAGCAGTGACAATGTGAATGGTTCACAGGGGGGAAGACTTTTCTCCAGAACCCTGTAGGTGGGCCAGTAGTGGATTAAAACTGAAAAACACACATTTGCCTAGAGGTAAAAAAAAATTGTGAAGGCTTTGTGTTGTACAAGCCTTCAAATCTCCCAGTATAATTGACACCATTTCCCTATAAGAAGCCCCTAATTAAGCTAGGTGCATATGGTCGGCCCTAGCCCGGTGTTTATCGTAAAATCTCCAAGGGAGTCACAGAATGCAGAATATGCCATCTTTTTTTTCACAAGTGAAACGGTGGGAAACCTTTTTAGCCACACCTTAACTACCTTTCGGAGGGCTGTGTGGTAGGGCAGATTAAATTGCAGTGGAGGAATCTGGCCCCGCACTGTGGACCCTCCTGTGTTAACTGTACAAGGAAATGCTGTCAATTAAATTCCTGTTTTCCTGGAGGTTTATCAACTATGTCTCCTTTATTTATAGTTTTCCTCTGGGCTTTCTCATAAAAGGATGGTGGCTTTATTTTACGCCATTCTTTTACACAACCCTTATTTGGTTTCACACATCCTAAAATTGTGTGGGTCATAAAATGATCCTATTTCTTCACAAAGTTTTTTCCCTCATTGCCCAGAACTTTCAAATGCTACGTGATGAATAAAAACATGAGCATAAATATTAGAAGCTATTTTATTTTCTTGTGGCATTGTTGATCTGGACTCACACTGGAATCAAAGGAGTGTAATATAAAACCAGGAACACCTGCCCGCCAATTGACCTCACTGGGAAATAATGACTGTAGCTTTAGCTGAGGCAAAAATTTTCAGCTGAGAATCAAATTCACTTACTTCGGTGTGGAAGAATACATTCAAATGGAACGTTCCAGCATCACTAGTACCTGCACTTTTTATGGGGGATGACAAAAAAGTCAAGATGGCAGTCATGACCCATAATCAAAGCCCACCTCTTTCTTACACGCATTGTGAATGGCTTTGATCACACGGTTCGGCTGCCGTCTTGACTTGTTGATCTCCCCTGTGGGTGCCCCTAATTATAAGATCAGACTTATTGATTTCATGAGCATATCATAGATGTTGTGCACACAGTACTTAACTTTGATGCATATCCAGTTTTCAAAGTTATATGTGGTCGCACTCTGCAACTGTGGTTCTTGCATATGCCAAAATCGCTGCATGGCACATTGGGGCTTCTGCTATAGCTGACATCTTACAAAAGGACTGAAGATATATCTGTTAGTTACATTACTGGGAAAAGGTATTACCTCGTGGATTTTAGTTGTAACTTGATTTTGGATGTGACATGAAAAACTGTTCATGTGTGCAGACACCTACCCACACCTTAGGGTCAATTAAATTGAGCAAATAAAGAAAACTAACTTCTTTGACACCATTGAACCCTTTTAATAACAAATTCAAACACTAAATGCTGACAAGTAGGTAACCAAGCTGAGGCTGCCAAGAGATGGACTGAACACAAACCTAGATCAGCAAACATCTTGACTCTCTAATGACAGTGGATCATCCTCATTAGTTACAGAAGGCTTGGTGTCTGCTGAAGGGAAAACTCAGAAATGCAAGGGAGGGATAGAACAGAGCAGTGTGGGAAAAATCAAGATTGGCTATTTATCTTTGGAAAGGAATACAAGTGCTCTTGTTAATGTGTGAAGATTCTTAAGGATGTACGACAACCTTTTTGATGCTGTTCCTTTTTCCTTCTCATGTTTGTGGATCTAGCATCAGTCACCCCTTCTCCCCCCACTCAATCTCAGCTATAAAACTAAGCTGTTTTTAGGCTGTCTTCTACATTAGTCTTCTGATAATTTATATTGCCTTTTTCCATATCCGTCATATTGGAGAAAGGTGAGCAGAACTTAACTTGGTTTTCCAACATGGTAAATAAAAAATCTAGGGTGAACAGAAGGATGGCTACATTTACAGAAGACATCCAATTAATTAAGGATAGTAAAAAGTGAAGCAGATCACCAAGGATCTTGGCTGAATGAGGGAAAAATGGCAGATGGGATCCCTTCTTATTAAAACCTAGCTTCTTTATGGAACCTGAAGCAGCTGTATTTATCAGGGGAAAAAATCATGTGAATTTGATGGATAGTTCATTGGAAAGAGCAATTAACCAAGATCTACTAGCAATCTCTCATTTACTTACTCTGTGCAAGTGAATTTTAGTTGTGTGGGGCAATTATGAGAGGAAACAAATCTCTTCAAGCACATTTCCTGCTTACTGGCTTTCAGAATTTGGATTCTTACCTTCGTGAACAGAATTTGAGGGGTGGGGGGTGCCAGTGTGGGATTTGGTCAGACCAATTTGTGTGATGGTTGTGTGCTGACTTTTTTTATTTTAGATTTGGCTACACATTCCTTCAGTCACTCACTCCTCTAATGATTTGCCAATTGGGCAATTTCCTCTAGTTCTACATTTTTTTTCTTTTTACATTCTTTATCCAAAAGACAAAATCACATAATGGAAAAGGTCATCAGTAAAAGAAACTGAACTGATCAGGACAGAAACTGTTCTCAGAAATGCATAACTTCTGACAACTGTTTTTCCCTCAATTATTTGCTTTCTGCCATGGTTTTTGGCCCCTGCAGAAATAAACTCTTCCCCCTCTCTCTTCTAATCTGATAACAGGTTTGAGCTCTTAATCTGCATGAAGCAGTTTCTTTCTTTAAGGAAAAAAACCTTCCTCTAGATTTTTTGTCTTTTTTTTTTGGAAATGCCAATTATTAACAGACTTCACTGAGATGGAGCAGAAGTCGTGGCTGCAAATATCACTAGCTTTTAGGAAGAGCAAATAATGATGTAACCTGCTGTAGTTAGACTGTCACAAAATTCTTGAAAACAATTGTAGTGGATCCTACATCTGACTTGAAGTGTGAACACAGCTTGGGAATTTGCATTACTGTACTGATATAAATACTAACACATCCCTAGCTGGGTCTGCCCACAGTATTCATTTTATAAGCTGTCCTTATTTTTAATACACATAAAATAGCTTTCAGTAGTTTGGAGGAGGTTGGTTGATATGCTTTATGTGTGTATCTTCTATAAACATCTTTTCACAGATACAGGCTGGAGACCTGCAGGACTAGTTTTTCAGAGCTATCCCTGGAACATTAAAGGTTATGTTTATTCTGAGCATGGTGAGGGAACTTTCCAAATACCACTGAATTTCTAAATACATCATTGTGTTTAACCCAAATTTTAGTTTTCTTTCCTTCCCTATTCCAGCTATACCAGGGCTGAAATCTGTTACACTCACTGAACAGGAAAATTTCCAGGTAGCTTGCTTTGAACAAACAATGATAACCATCAAATGTGCTACAATGAGTTTCTGTGAAACTCTGTTGGCTTGCATTTCGTTCCTTGTCTGACCCTCCGGACAATGATTGTAATAGCACCATAAATGCAAAAACACAAACAAACAAATGGTTTCTTTTTCCTGGATCTTGGCTCAGTGAAACGGCTTTCAGCAGAAATGCCATACTCCACGTATTCTAATTACAAAAATAACATGGAAAGGGAAATGTTAAACTTACACATTCTCCAACTGTTGAGATGCATCTAGCCCAAAAGGCATAGTTAAGTTACCATGGTTGCCTTTAAAAGCAAATGCCCAAAGTGGAATACACATTTGTATGCTAAGATATTTGCTGTTTATTATTTTAGCCAGTCCGCCACTGCTTCCTTGACCTTACATGAATACGAGACATCAACTGATGCTGAAATTAAACAACGCTGGAGAATGGCAGCTGTTCAGGAGGACCTCTACAGCTCTAAAAAAACAGAGTGAGCAAGGGAGGAAGAAATGCATTTTGCTTCTTGTCTGACTTGTCTAATCTCAGGGTGCTTCCAGACAATGGATCTTTGCTCTACTAATTAAAAAATATAGGCTTTGTATGTAGGCTTTGTAATCTGCACAGAACCTAGAAGGCTGTGAAAGTTGGCAACCCTGTATAGAACTGCTCGCACTGCAATGTCCCTTCTCATCTGGTAAGTGATAAAGGTCAAGCTGTCATGCAAGTAACAAATCTTTGTGGCGCTTCCAAGACCAGGATTCTTTACTATGTAACATCCTCCCTCCGCCCAACGTAGCTTTAAAATGTATGCCAGATGTCCTCTGGTTATGCTGATTTACTTAAGGATAAAGATAATAAAACCCATTCAGGTTTTCCTATGTTTAGAAAATAGGAAGAGTCACACTGTTCAAATAACAGGAAGGGGTAATTTCCAGGGTGTCTGTGCCTTTGATAAGCTAATGCCTATGGGTTGTGATCTCTATTCCCTAGATATTCCCTCACTTCCAAAGATGGCACTTCTACTTCCTTATCTTGATGGTTGTAAACTAATTATTTAATCAGCCTATACTCATTAGAATGTGGTTTAACCCACATAAGATCTGTGTTAACACAGTATCAGAGCCCTTGGCTTTGCTTGCTGGGAGTCCCACGATCAACTGTTTCCTTTTGTTAGCTTAATAAGAGAAAGTGGTTTTTGGTTCTCTCCAAGTGCTTTGGGTTTTTTAGAGGTGAGTTTTCCACCACAAGTCTTTCTGTTCTCTGAGCCTTCTTGAAGCATGTTAAAGCTAGGTTGAAAAGATTTTGAGCACTCCTTTCTTTTTTCCAGATCCATGGATGCTGAGATTCAAATACTGTAAAGGCTCCCACATCTAGTTTACAAAAATCCAGATGACCGTTAGATGGCTTGAAGGAGTCAAGGAGGACTCAGAATAAAAGATGAGGGGTGTATGTGTGTGTGGGAGAGAGAGAGAGAGAGAGAAGGAAGGAGAGAGAGAAACCAAGTAACTCTCAAATACTGATAACCATCTATCATCTAAGGAGTGATGAATATTGGAAATAATTTGATACCCTGATACATATCTGGACAAGAATCAGTGCCTTAATATTCCTGTTTCCTTCTTCCCCAGAGCTATCATATCTGAGCACCAAAATTCCAGATGACCTTTACATTTCTGTATCTCGTCGCTGCAATCTGGTGGTTGTCTGGATCTTTTCAGTCCAGATCTTATAAATCAAAACACTATAAATGTAAGCATGTCTGTATTTTTGTAAAATGAATTTACATCAGTCAATCAGTTCTTCCTTGCTTTTCCAATACAGCAAATCTGTTTTCCTACATTTCAGATTGTGAATTTTAAAAAATCTCTTCACTCCAGTTTCCACAAAATATTCCTAACTCTATTCCTTGTAAATCCTAAAATAGCAATAAGTCTAATTTAGCATATGTAGCATTGATCCTTCCATATCAATGAAGACCGGAGAATGAATTTGCTGTAGAGTAAGTGATGGAGAGAATATGGGTGCAGTGACTGTATCCAGTTAAAAATAATATGTTGATGGTATTGTCTTTGATATGATGGAGGCTTTCATCAGAATAACTTGAAGACAGTTAATTTTTACTTATTTCTCTTCCATCACTTACACTTTGTTCCTTCTTTCCATGCCTGGTGCCTCTCAGTTCTGCTCCAGAGTGTTTAGGGGCCCTTTGTAAAAGCTTGGAGATGATCTGGAGGACTGCTGGATTGGTGGTAAATTGTCAGAACTTGCTTCCCTTTACTTCAGCTGATGGAAGTCTCTGCTGGCACAGAAAACATTTCCTCAATGGAGAGACATTGACTAGATATAGTCCAGGAGCAGGGGAGTACTTTCAGAAGAGGTATTTCTAATCTTCCTGTTCATTAATGAAATTTAATGGGGACTTAAATAACCTCATCTTCAATTTGTAGCTCTCTGGTGTTTCCTAGAGTCTCTTCCATCGTCTTTTTTATTACAATGCCTTTTGATCAATAGCAATGATCCATTTGGAAATACCTGAAAAACAGCTTTTCAGTAAACAGTTGGTCAAGCACCTTTAACTATAGGTTGGAAAATATGTTGGACAGAGGGCTGAATCAAATTAATGGGCAAAATACATTCATTCCAGTTTGTCCAAGGCTTTCTTGTCAATAAATATCAATTTTTAGTGCATTCATATATTTTTTTGTTACAAGAAGGATAAAATATTGCAGAGAACAAGTAGGCATTCTTATATTTCTTCTTGCTTCTATCCCACCACAGCCTCTCATCCATAATAATGACTAGGAGCCTTATCATTTCTCTATTAAGCAATTCATGTGCTTTAGACTGTGATTCTAATAGATGTCTACTCAGATGAAAGCTGAATAGCATTTACTCCCAGATTAAAGCACATGACCTTTTTCAGCTCCTGATATCTCCATACGATCTGCCTATATCTGCATAACAGCCCCTCCCATCCAAGAAAAAAGTTTTAGGGGTCTCTCTTGGCCACAATATTTGCTCGCTTGGGTTTAGCATACTGTAAATATCACTGAACTCAGTGGGGCTTACATCTGAGTAATCATTGTTAGGAATCTTCTAATTTTTTTCACCTATATTTTAAAATTTAAGCCCAGCTGGGAAGTACACATAACCAAATTTGGCTGATCTCAGAAAGCTTAGCAGAGTTCTTAGATGGAGGGTGACCAGGAAATCTCAGGGTTGAAAGCTAGACTGGGAAGCTAAGAAAAACTCCCAGAAAACGACAGTGGCCAGTGGCTTCCATTCTGCTGCCAAGACAACCTCACGGAGATGTCCTGTGGATCTGAGCTCAGCTCGAGGGAGACTTTACCTTTATTCCATTAAAGAAAATAACATTTACCAAAATCTGTAGTGCAAGGGCTCTGTATTTCACCCACCAGAATTCCACCAAAACTATCTTCTCTTTTGCCAAATACATTGATTTTCTTCCAAACGGAATGAAAAACATTGAGGAAAAAATGCAGAAGCAATTTCTAGTGCAATACTAAAAGAAAGCATCCCACAAACTTTCTCCAGCTACCACTTAATTGGCTTCTTCAGCTAAAAAGTATGTCCAAGGATACAGACTTACAGTAGTTTCACAGCTGTTCCCGGGGGATATTTGTTTAGTGATGAATGAATGTAATAGTTAAGACCTAATTCTATCGTTCTGATATCTAGTGGGCAAATACACAAACTGAAATGTCAAATGCAATGTAGTACCATTGTGTTTCTGAAACACCAGTTTTTCAAACGTTATGTAATGGAAAAAGCAAATCACAGGTTATTTATTGTTTTATAATGTCACCACTGGTTCCCGCTTTTTAGTGGGCAATAACTGGCTCGATCAAAATAAGCTGGGCTGGATTGTTTGGATGCATGATTCTATACTGCTGACCTCAGCGAGGAATTTGGCCTTTGAGCTCAGTGGGAGCTGGACTGCACCCACTTTTCAGGACCAGCTTCTTCGTGTGGTACACAAGCCTGAACCTCAGGGTGTTCCACCCCACAGACCCACACGCTTCCTTTGAATTGCCCTGGTTTCTTGCACTACCTGTGTTGAGCTGCTGGGACTGACAGCGTATCTTTTTAACTTTAAAGCAGTAAAGCTGTTGTTTTATACATATTCGGGACATTTTAATTATTGACCTAGCATGTGAATAATTAATCATGCACCAAGGCACCAGCCTAAGAGCTGTGAAAGAATACCATTAGTTTGCTCTGGATGTGACAAGGTCAGGGTCGCTCGCAAGGAGAACAACTATCCTCTTAAACATACAAAGTTATTGTTCCACATTTCAGCCGTCCGATCAGTGAAATTTCAGAGGACAGCCCTACTCACCTACCGTTTCCAGTGTGGCATGTGGTTAGGGTGTTAAGGATAGGTTCTGCTCTACCCTCAGCCATGGAAACTTGCTGACGACTTTGGACTGGCCGCTTGGTCTCAATTCCAGTACTGCTGTTATGGGGAAACATTGGAGGACCGAAAGCTGTTTGCTCAGCCTCGAGCTCCTGAATAAAAGGAGGAATATAACTCTAGTTACAATAAAGAAAACATGCTGGCTATTATAGGGAGAATAATGTCTATAACGATGAAGTACTGAAAATAGCAAAGAATTATTTTAAAATGAATTCTGCATTCCAGTCAAGGTGGTCCTTTTCCCAGAATTGCTCTTTTGGGGGCAGATTACCTTTTATTTCATTTTACTTTATTTATTTAATGTATATCTTGATTTGCCTTTGGGAGTTCAAGGCAGCATCAATTCAAGGTCTTCCCTCATTTTTGTTTTTATTCACAACAACCCTGGTGAGGTACATTGGGCTGAGTCAGGTTTAAACATGAGAAAGTTGAAAACCAACAATTTCAGTTAGGAAATCTGTAGACAACTTAGACCAAGCCAGATCCAGAAATGCAGGAGAATTCCTAGAGGCTTAGCGTTAACAGACACATCGAGATAAGCAACATCTACGATTCAGTCAAGAAAGGAAGCAACCCAAAGTCAAGGAAAGAAGCAGACGCCCTTTCTCATCGTACTCCTCTTAACCAACACCAGATAAACAGGAACTAGCACCAGATAAATAAGAACTATAAAATTCAAAGAGCAATCAAGGAAGAAACATTATCCCAATCAAGGCTGACAGGACAAGCTACTATATTTAAACAGCCAGCAAACTTTACTCCTTCAGGCTCTGATGATGTCACCTAGCCTGTTAATGAAATGGCTGCAGGAAGATAAGCAAGCTCCAAAAACACCAAGAACCCAATAACTCAATCCTGAGCTACATATATTATCCACTACGGCAATTTCCAGTGTTGCTTCTTGTTTTTGCATAGGAAAGAGAGGATTTCTGATATCACCAGAAGGCCTTACCATAGTCTTGACAAGGTCCACTAATTTCAGTGGCAGTGGTGGTTACTCTTGGGCTGGGTTCATATAGCATGTTAAGCCTCCATTATGCAAACTGTTTGCTTTGGCTTAACACATTATGTAAGCCCCTGTTGCTTATAAACCATGGTTTATGGTTGAGCCTGCTCTGCTAGCTGGTAGCATCTAGCAGACCTTGGCTGATCTCAAAAAGCTAAGCAAGGTTGGACCTTGTTAATGTTTGGATGAGAGTCCAGTAGAACATATCAGAATATAGGCTAGTCTAGGAAGCTGAAAAAGCATCCTGGAAGTTGATTTTAATCATTTCCATATGGTTGCCAAGGAAATTACATGTCCATTTGTACATGTACATGTCCATAAACTCACCAGAAAAATCATTTTTGACCTTAATATTGTGCAGAGCTTTCCAACTGTGGTTAGTTTAAGAAACGATGGCCTAGTGTGGTCACTGAGGCAGGTTCTCATAAATGAGGGTTTGGAGCCTAAGGTTATTTTAATTATTTATATTTATGAAGATATGCATATCCTATTTTCTGAGCCCTCATGGGATCAGCTAAGATATCTCACAACATTGGCTGAAACATAAAGAAGCAGTGATTGGAAAGAGTTTTCTAAAACTAGATTATAACAGCCTTGTGGCTTAACAGTGTGAAAGTTTTTGAAGAGGAGATGACGGTCCTTATATAGGAGGTTGGGGTAGCAATATCATGACATTTGTTTCATCATTTTGGTGCCACTAAGGTTAGGAGTAGAGACCTAAGACGACTCATTTCAAAATGTTTACTTTGATGTTTGTAATTGTTCAAATAGAATTTGTTCACCCATTACCAAGTATGAGCTTCTACATGCTCACTTCAAGTCTGTTGAATTCCTTGTGTTGTTGTGCCTTATCCTTAAAGGCAGCATAACCACTGGCAAACAAAAAACTTTGGTCCAAAGTTGTTCCGTTTGCAAGACTTCCATAGTATTAAATTTATTTTCTTTTTTCTTTGAAGATAACTGGGCCAATTTTAATGTTGTAATACTTCAAGCAAAATTCAGTATTCCTCCTGCTTCTTTCTTCTTTCTGCAGATCCACGGAAGAAGCTGAATGTGTGTTCCCTGGTTGGTTGGGTTTTTTTTAACGGCTGCTTTATTTTCATATGGAGTTTTGGGCAGTCAGTTAATAACGTAACACTTTGTTGCACAACTGGGTGTTGTATTAAAATTGATGGACTGTGGCCTTATTGATAAAAATAAGAACATGGCATATTTAGAAGTAGTTGGACCAATTTCAGCCCCATTAGGTGATTGTGTTCTATAAACAACCAGGAACTTTTACATCTGAGTTGAAAATTTCTCTGCTGTGGAGGACAAGGAGCTATTTAAGCGGCTACTTCTTAATCTCTGCTGTAGATGTATTACTAATTCCACCTCCAGACAATTATGAATAATGACAAACAAGGCCATCAAATATGCAAAAGGTAACTGGCTGCTGTTTTGCCAATGCAATATGAAAATAATTGAAATTCAATTGGTTGGTCCCTATGTTTCAATTAATTCAAAAAAAGAAGAAATCAGGTCTAGGGAAATAGTGGCCTGTATATTTGGGTTTAAAAAGTGTATTCTTCATTAATTAAATGCAGTATTATTTAGTTCTGTCATTTCCAAATAATGTGAAATAAAAGACCAAACTGTCTGTGTGTGTGTGTGTGTGTGTATTCATAGCCATTTTCCTGCTTATATGAATTACTGCGTATACTTTTTCTTGTACCATGCCTTTCTTACTGTCATTATAGAAGTGTGTTTTTGTTCATAATCATCTCTAATGTACACATTTCTGTGAATTTTCCCATACAGTGTGTATTTTATGTATATTTTCTAAGCTGGGAACCAAACCATGTTACAGTATGGCCTTTCTCCCACTGTCTCTGCCTATTTTGTCAGATCTGACAGAGTGGCATACTCCAGGTCCCATCTGTTAAGCAATACCATCTGATGGCCCTTCCCCCTCCAGTGCCTGCCCTCTGGAATAGGATTGTCCCAAAAATTCAAACAGCCCCAACCCTGCTGTCCTGAAACATGCATTAAAAACTTGGTTTTCCCCCCAAGCTCTAGGTTAGGCAGGGTGCATGTTAATAAATTTGAGGTTTGTCATTACCCCTGGTTATAACCATCTTTCTTTTTATTGTTGGGTTGTGTTTTTAATTTGTGTGCTGCTCAGCGTCATTGTGGGTTGGGTGGCCTTATAAATTTAAATTATAAATACATAAGTAATAGAAGTAATAATTTTGGCATGGGAGTTTCATATATGCTAATTTATTTGGTAGGACTGGGTGTTTTCTTAAAGAAAATGCAATTATACATTTTTAGGCAGTTCAGAAGATGTCGGATCCTATCATTATATCTGACCATTGGCTATACAGATTGCAGATGACAGGAATTGTAGACTTGCAGTGAGGCTGCTGATTACTTATTTAAAGGAGGGGGAAAAAATTCCACTGGCAGAGATCATATAGGTAGAATATTTCAGTGGTAGAGCACATAGCTTCAAGTTGCATTACTATTAAGAGTTCCCAGTGTAAGTCATGGCCTCCAGTTTATATGAGACCACCAGCCTTTTATGTGCTTCTTGGAATTCCTTCCAGTTGCCTTTTAAGTCTGAGTAAGAAACCTACAAAACATTTAGTGAAATAAAAAACAAACATCAGTCCTAACAATAAAAAAAAAAACCCAGAACATTCCAACCCCGCCCACATTTCATAGCCTCGCTCAGGTCACCATCACTTTACTCACTATTGAAATCACCCTTCCCATGATTCCTGTAAGTATTGCTTCTAGCTACCAGAGTTTGCCCTGTCCTCATTGAAGCATCCACAGAGATCTTCCAGGAGGAGTAAATTTGTTCCCCAGATGTTTTGGACTGCAATTTCATTAATTCATGACAATTGGCCTTCCAGACTGTGAAGAGAATAAATGCTGGGGAACAGGATTTCTAGAGATCTTGGGTTGTTTATGGCCAACAGTGTGACTCAGTGCAATGCAGCACAATGAGTTCTATGAGTCATTAATAAGACACAGATCTGACTGTATCCGATTTATTTAGGATAAAATAAATATATAAAAAAGGACTTTATATAGAAAAAGTTGAGTACTTATTCCAATTCAGTGTTGTGCATACACCATGAAATAGATTGATCTGTTGATCCCAGTTATGTCTCCAGTGATGGGCAGTGGTTCTCAAGGCTTCAAGCTAGATTTTTTTCAGACTCTACCTGGAGATGCTTGGGCCTTCTACAGAGAAAACATGTATTTTATCACTAAGCTAAAGCCCCAAGCCTGGAGCATTCATCCCATTATTATTCTTCTGGCAGATTGGAGATGATTGCAAGGGATTCTTAGCTCTACCTGCTTATAAGATGGTTTTTCAGATGACAAAAATGTTATTCTTAGCAGGTGGGGGTGTTTTTTTTAGTCTTAGTTTTGCTTTAAGGAACCATTGGCCATCATGAATGTTCTCAGCAGGAACGTCACCTTTTTCCTGGTGCAGGCAACCCAAGATTGAAAGAAGACCACCCCAGCTCATTCTTTCATGAGACTGAGCAGTGGCAGTGCCAGTAAACCAATGTGTAAACATCCATTGCAGAAAGGAAAGAATTTGAGTTCTTGCCAACATCATTTAGGGAACTGTTTTCTCAACTCACCCCAAACTTCATGGGAAGTTAGGAAATGTATTATGAGAAGCATTTCTCTTGCATGCTTCCTCACAAAAACTTTGAGTAGCATATCCCAACCTAACCCATATTTTTCTCATAAGAACTGTATGTGACATATGGGGCTAATAAGAGTAACTATATCAAGGGTAATAAGATAATATCCTGATTATCTGATCCTAGCATTATTCTGTATCACACTGTTATTAAGGCAAGGGCTTAGACAGGAAAAGGATAATGAAGCTAGAAGTGCTGGTGAGTTCCTTAAACATCAGAGCTGCCCATCTTTTGTTAGGAAAACGACCCACTATCACAGGAGATATCTGGAGACACCTTTGGAAGAATAATTTTGGGCAAAAAAAAATATACTGCTCTTTTCTAAATGTCTCAGCTATAGATAATATAATTTAGATTCAGGTGTATGTATATGCATGTATAGACATAATGAAAAACACAGGCTGAGATTAAGAGTCAGTCGTTCTGCCTCAGCCCAGCCAGAATTGTTGTTGTGGAGAAACCTGGAGGGAAAGCCGTGTCTACTGCCTTGAGCTCCTGAATAGAAAAATGGGATAGATGTCTAACAAACAAACAAACTTGTCGTATGAACACCATAACCTGGACCATTGGCCCATATAACTAACTCAAAGGATAACGTGAGCGCCAAACACCACCAAGCTGTTTGGAGTTAAAGTAATTTTCCTTAGCTGGTTATGTCACCTGAATGATTGATCAGGAATTAACGGCCCTTTCCTGTTCTTAGCCAAGCGAAGACACAAGCTTTTCTCTTTGGGGTAGGAGGAGCCTGGAGCCCAGTGAGATGGTATGTAGATATACGGGACATATGGGAGAGTTTCTCTGGGCTGCCGTGAAGTTTTATAGAGTTTAATAGAGGCTTAATTGATTTTATTCTGATTTGTTGGGAGGGGGTTGGTGCTTTTATTGTTTTGTGTATTGTGTTACAATATGGGGGTCTTTTAAAATCAATACATTTAATATTTAATACATTATATATTTAAGACATAAAGACATAAATCCCATGAAAACTGTGCGTGCACTATCATTTCTATTATCTATAGATTAGAGATTATCGTCTACCAATCTCTCTCTCTCTCTCTCTCTCTCTCTCTCTCTCTCTCAAGACAAAGCAAAACCAGCAACACAAACAAAAGCACAAAGACAAGGAAGTGACAGCCTTCCTTGTGGTGGCTGACAGGACTTAGAGAATGGCCATGCCTTAGAGAGTTGGGTCACTGGAAATCACCTGCAGCCAGCACATGGACGTAACCAGGTAATCAAAGGAGTGAGCAGCTAATTGAGTCAGCTGTATGACACAAAGCTTGCCAGACAAAGGAAGCAGGTTTTGACTCTCCACCACTTTTATGCAAGTTGAGGGATTTCCCAATTGAGATGCTTAAGCTACTTACCTCTCCTCTTGGGTTGTCTTCCTCTAGGATTCCTGACTGAACTTTGAACTATGATTAAGTTCATTGCCCATGAACTTGAAGACTACCAAAAGAAACCCCTTCAGTCTTCCTTTCCTTCCAAAGGTGTACCAACCTGGAAAAAGACTGAATGCCTGGAATTTCTGACCAATCACTGAAAAGTGCTTAGTGTACAGAGTAAAAATGTGATTGTGAGTCAGTGGCTACAAAGTTAAGTTGTGAATCAGAAAAAAGCACAGTTCAAACAATAACTGGTCAGTATGTCTATAAGAGGTGTTGCAAAGATGAGGGAAAGTTGACCTTATCTCATGGGACAATACAGACACACACAGGTACATTTATTGTGCTGACTCTTGTTTATTAAAAAAAAATCAATACTAAGGGAACTTCCACACCATCACCATTTCTGTCCCTCCTAACTCTTCCAAGTGCACTGTAAAACCCCAGATGTCCTCACCTTTGACTGCTGAGGAACCTTATGGATTGGCCAATGCTCCATCCAGCTGGCTGATGGGAGAGCACAAAAATTAATGCTCTTTACACTTTCCATCCTTGTTGTCCCTGTCCCTCATTTGTTTTACAGGAAGAAAAAAACAAACAAGGCAATTTCATGTAGAAACAACAAAATTCCCATCCCAGCAACCAGAAATATTTGGGGAGGGAGAATAGAATTGCAGAGTACTTTGACCCCAGGAGGGAGGGGAAAGCTATTATTATGATTTTTAATGGAGATTGGATTTTTAGGCCTTTTAAAGCTAATGAATCATTAAAAAAAAAAAAAAAACGAAGTCAGTAGATGTGAACAGAATGTATGATTTGGCTGACCGTCAATAGAGCAAAATTGTGACTTTGTTCCTGCTATGTTTGCCAAAGAGCATTAGATCCATTTTTTAATCTCTTTTTATTTTTTCAGGGTGAAGAGAGAAAGAGAAAGAGAAAGAGGAAGGAAGGAAGGAAGGAAGGAAGGAAGGAAGGAAGGAAGGAAGGACGGAAGGAAGGAGAGAGAGAGAGAGAGAGAGAGAGAGAGAGAGAGAGAGAGAGAGAGAGAGAGAGAGAGAGAAAGAAAGAAAGAAAGAAAGAAAGAAAGAAAGAAAGAAAGAAAGAAAGAAAGAAAGAAAGAAAGAAAGAAAGAAAGAAAGAAAGAGGCAATTTACATGTACAGAGAGAATTTATCTAGTCATATTGCAGATCGGCCAAGGCATCTGGTTAAACCAACTTCAGCATCCCATTTCTATAATTCTGGGGCTTCCCCCCCCCCCCCCCTCAATAGGATGAAAAGATGTGCTCCTTTTCATTCTGAAAAGAAACTGGGTCCCTTCAGCTTGAAGAACCTGTTCTACACCCTAGGGGATTGTGAACTCCTTTGCATAAAAACTGAGGCCATTGAGCAAGACTCTGCCAAACAGTATCCTGGATCAAAGCAGATTGTTATGTTGGCACCAACTGGCTCAGATTTTATCAAAAGTAACTCAAAGGGGATGGAGAAAGAGGCAACAGAGGAAAATATTTTTTTTAAAAAAAGGATAAACCTTGCAATCCCTGGCAGAAAACATTTGAACAACATTCATTTTGCTTGGAAATTTATGGATGAAACCTTGCAGAAAAATTATTGTTTAACTGTGATGGTGACCATATTTTTAGTACCAATATTCATTGAGTGCTTTTGTTTTAAAAAAGGATGTGTATGGTAATGTTTGCCCCATTACCTAAGCATATCTGCAGGTAATGATTTGATAGCATTTGATAGCTCTTGCTTTCAAGTCCACATAACATAACCATTATTCTAAATACTCCAGTCATGTAAGAAGCAATAATGGACAATATTATATTGCGAGATCTCTTTCAAGCAACTGAACTGGAATACAGAAATCATGTGTAACATGGCTACATAAATACAATTATCTAAGATAACCCAGAATAGAAGCCAATAGGATTAAGTACAGGATTCATGCAAATAAGTATCACTGAGATAAACAAAGAGAAAATTTTAGAAAAGAACTATTAAAAGAAACTCAATAATAAAAGAGAGTAGAACTTTCCTCACCAGTTCAAGTCATGCCCCAAGTAATTTCTGCTCTAATTTCCAATCTCCTAAAGTTCCTCTTATTAACACACACACATACACACACACAAACACACACACATACAGGGATTCAGCTAGTTTATGTGTATGTGTGTGTGTGTGTCTCTCTCTCTGAGTGTACACCATGGAGTTACTTCCTACGTACCCAAAGTGAATAAAACATCAACAACACACAAAGAATTTAAGGCATCAAACACAGCCTTGTTCCAATCTCAGAATCAGTGTAGTGTTGTAATTACGCTGTTGGTGTACCTCCCTACTCAAACAAGATGAGATTTAACAGGGAGAAATGTGAAAGCTTGCATTTGGGGAGGAAAACTGGTTTCCTTATATCACTTAATCAAGCCATGCTAGGTTGGCCACTTTGGAAGACAGAGCCCTGGATTGTTTGGACAGTTGCTCTGAGCAGTAAGTCATAGTTCTTAGGGCCATTGTGAACCATGCAGTTTCT
This sequence comes from Liasis olivaceus, assembly GCA_030867105.1. Lineage (NCBI taxonomy): Eukaryota > Metazoa > Chordata > Lepidosauria > Squamata > Pythonidae > Liasis > Liasis olivaceus. The sequence continues at coordinate 231,177,462 of CM061349.1, read as the reverse complement.
TTTCAGGTCAAGGTTAACAGATGATCTTTTAAATCTGTACATCTCAAGCTTTGTTTATGGTTAAATATTATTGCTTTAATCAAACAGATTTACTAAGCACTAAGTGTTCCTGGTTTTGTTTTTTTTGTTTTTTTTTATGAATTCAGTCAATAAATGATAATCTTCCTGTACCAGCCACTTTCTGACAGTGTTCGTACCGCATTCATAAATATCTTTTGGCCACATTGGGTAAAAAATGAACTTCTAAAACAAGAGGTAGTATTTTTCTTATTATCAGATGCTGATTTTCTGTGTGATATTCTCTTCGATTGCATCAAAGAGATTTCTGTCCAGCAAATCAGCATGTAAAATTAGAGGAGAACTTGATCTTTGGCAATCTTACTCTAGCATTCATATGCCAAATAAATGATAAGCATAGAGTTGGTCTGTTGAGCCTTCCTGCCTGGTGATAATGTAGTCCAACACGTTTCAATGACAGAAGGTTGGAGAATCTTGACCTAGACTGAATTGATGAGCAGGGATCTGGGTATTTATTATCTTTTTTAAAAAATAATTTTTATTGAAAGTTTTTATATAATTAAAAGATAAACAAGAACCATCGTATAAAAGAAATACAGTGGAACCTCGGTTCATGAACGCATCTGTTCACGAACGATTCGGGTCACGACCAGCTCAGGCCGCAAAAATTTACCTCCGGTCGCAAACGCCGGATCGGGTGACGAACAGGATTCGCGGCCATTTTCCCTCCCGTGTCACGTGGTCGCGACTTCCTGTAGGGAGGGGACTCTCCCTCCAAGCAGGAAGCGTGGCCATTTTCCCTCCCGTGTCACATGGTCGCGACTTCCTGTAGGGAGGGGACTCTCCCTCCGAGCAGGAAGCACGGCCATTTTCCCTCCCGTGTCACGTGGCCGCGACTTCCTGTAGGGAGGGGACTCTCCCTCCGAGCAGGAAGCGCGGCCATTTTCCCTCCTGTGTCACGTGGCCGCGACTTCCTGTAGGGAGGGGACTCTCCCTCCGAGCAGGAAGCGTGGCCATTTTCCCTCCCGTGTCATGTGGTCACGACTTCCTGTAGGGGGGGGACTCTCCCTCCAAGCAGGAAGCACGGCCATTTTCCCTCCTGAGCAAGGTTAGCTTTCTCTCCCTTCATACTGTACTTTGTGTCATATTTTTGCGGTTTTTTAAAAAAAAAACATGGTTCAGAACGGATTAACCGTATTTACATTGAACCTTATGGGGAAATTTGACTCAGGTCGTGACCAGAAATCGGTTGGCGACCAAATTTGGGGTCGGAACGGATTAACTGTATTTACATTGAACCTTATGGGAAAATTTGATTCCGGTCGCGACCATTTCGGGTCGCGACCAGAGTCGCGGAACGAATTAAATTCGTGAACCGAGGTTCCACTGTATAGAAAAAGAAAAAGTGCTAGAAACAGAAAAACAGAAAAAGCAGCTTCCGATCCTCTTTGCAGCAGTTACAAACAAACTTTTATAATTTCTCCCCCTACATTATATAGTTCCCTTCTTCCCATATTCAACCCCTTTTAATCAGCAAACCCCAAAATCACCTGTTCATTTTTGTCCATTTTCAGCAAAAAGTTCATAAAAGGTTTCCAGTCTTTTATAAAAGTACTTAGTGTTTTGTCCATAATCAAACAGGTCAATGTTGCCACTTCTGCAAGTTCTGCCATCTTCACAATCCACTCCTCCCTTGTGGTTACTTCTGTATTTTTCCATCTTTGTGCATATAGTAGCCTTGCTGCAGTTACCATATATGGATATTTATTGCCTACAGTAGCCTGTTCTCCTCTGGTGCCAACCTGCTGTATTGGGCTTCTGAACCATGAACTTCCAACCTACAGAGAGGACATCAATATGGAAATGGCTGATTTGCCTATTGCACTTTAGGTACCTCTCTACATGATAATAAACAGAAATGTTCAGGATGAGAAGCCTTCTAGGACTGTTTACCAAGCTATGTATCCAAACCTAAAGAGTCTAAAAATGCAGAATAGTCAATGCCTTTTTCATTTTCTTTTCTTTCTTGGCATCCGACAGCTGTGTAGCAGCGAGCCTTACAACATGACTATACCACTCTGATCAAAGCCAAAGCCATTGTGGCATAATTTAAACCATTATTTATTTTAAAATTGCAACAATAATAGTAATAATAGAAATTATATGTTCTACTGTGAGAAAGAATGCTTGAAGGTTTAATTCCTCCCACTCTCTTTTCCTTAACGTTTTATGTCCTGAAATGGCTGCAGCCTCACGATAATTCATTAGCCCCTGATCCTGTAAATGTGGCATTTGCGTAATGAGCTTGCGTGGAAGAACCCACAGGTGAGGGTTTAATGAATAGCTTGCTGGGGTGGTAAGAGAAAGGGATGGCTGTACACCTCGGTGAGATAAGCTTGTGGATTGCTATGGTTACTGACTCTTAAATCTTGATTCCCAGACAGAAATACATTTACAGCAGCAACGGCCATTTTAAAAAAGCCTGTCCCATTCATGGCCTTGGGTGAATCGAGCCTGGGGCCAGAGAGGGGATTAAAAACCCTCCTCGTCTGAGGAAAAGAGAGAAATGCGGGGAGGAGGGGAGATGCAGTATTATACTGTTTGCTTCTATTGAAGCTCTGTCTGGGCCAAGTTCAAAGCGATCACACGTATCCTCCCTTGTGCAAGGCATCCAAAAGGTACAATTATTGTTTTGGTGTTGAAAATCAGATAGATTAAAGATGGGAAGGCTGCTTGATGGGCTTGTCTTTTGAGTCAAGTGAGGGTTTGTCTTTTGTCAAGTGAGGGTGGCATAGGTTCCCACCCTGCATTTCCAGGGATCTCCATTCACAGGGCAAGAAGAAACTCTATCAATCACTAGAAATCAATTTTGAAGTCTAGACATCCTGACAATTGCTGAGACAGTGTTTCTTGAACACCCCCTTAAAAAATAAAGATGCCTTCCCATCATTTAATCCTGGCTGCAGCATTCAGCTAACAACATTTGTTTAAGTTTTTTTCCCAACTTGCTGAGTATAATGATAAGAATTATTTTAAATAATCTGTCCAATTAAAATAGAAAAACAGGAAGCTGCTTTTCAATTTGAAAAAAGAGAGAAGGAATATTTTGACATGAACTTGCTTTAAACAGATGGAAAGCCTGCAATGCTCCCACTAATATTTTAACAAATCTGCAGTAATGTATAATTCCTTTGTGCATTTCAAACTAATGATTGGGTTCAAAAACTGTGCTAAAGCATAGTCTGGTTTGGGCTTGGTATGTTGTATGAACCCCACCTTCATGGGTTATTCAGCAAGCAATGAGTAAAACATATGCTTTAGTATGTGTGAATCCAGCCAAAAGGAAGCATCCAAATAACTTTGAAAATAGATCAGTTGAAGTAGGTGATGTGTTTGGCATTTCAGAAACAATTCACTTTCTCTGCTGAAGAGCCACCGTCTACACATCATGGAGATTCTGTATGCTACAGAGGATTCTGGAGTATGTGGTGGATGCACCCCTAGGCCAAGCTTATGGTTTTTTTCCTATATGAGATATTTTAGTTTTCTTTTATGCTATTTTTCCAAGATGGAATGCAGCAGGACCGGCCTATACAGTGTAACTTTACAAGCGAGAAAGTTCATTTTGGAATGGGGTAAAGACGGTAGAACGAGAGAGAGCAAGATGGGTCTATCTATCATCTGTCTGTCTCTCTGCAGCAGAAGGAGAGAGCTGGGAAGCAAGACCACGCTGCTGTCTCTTCTGAGTAATGAGCTTCATTCCCAGGACCCATGATATTAAGTGTGTTCTTCTAATTAATATAAGATAGCTAATTGTTAGTGCCTGAATTTTGTCGGTTTACTCTTCCTTTGCCCCTTGGGCCCCTCACCCCCAGTCTTTGCCTCATGGGAAGGAATTGCCTTATTTTTATCACTTTTATATAAGTTACTCAGGAAACTTTTTTTAAAGATAAAAAGCAAGATAATATGCTTTTAAAAAATAAAGCCAGCCAGTCAGCCTAGAAAGACTTGTAACCTGAGTATGCTCAGCATAATTCAATAAAAATACTGCATTATAGATCATTTAAAAACTTTTTTTTTCTCAAGGATTCCCAGTAAAAGGTGATGATACCAGTCTGGTTGATTCTCTTGATATCTCCAGCCTGCCCAGGTAGGGAGATCAGTTATTCCACCTTCTTGTCCTTTTAACTAGCTATGCAGTCATGCAGTCTGGATCAAGGGGGAAGGTTTACATGAACCTAATAAAACTAACAAAGCCAACTTCTAGATATAAACATAATTTTTTTGGGAGTAAAGTACCATAAGGAAAACAAGAAAAGGCAGAATTTTCAATAAAATCACCTAGTTAAACTGGTTACTTACATTTTTCTTGAATAAGCTCTTAGGTTTCACTACAGAAAGAATGATTGGAGAGTGGTTGTTTGGGGTCTCCTGTTTGGAAGTCCACAGGCAGGCCCTTTGTTCTTGCTATTTTCTCCTAAGCATTTATTTTCAGTTGACAACCTCCAGGTTTGGCCTAGTCCAATAGTGCCCCCTAAAGTAGCTGATAAGTTGGCCCCATGCTAAGAGGCCTAAAAAGATGGATCTTGGTTTTTCTTTTCCAGAAAAGCATCTCCCGTGTAATTCTTATAAAGGAGAGAATGGACAAATCCCAGCCCATACGTTCCATCCAGGGTCATTAGGAAGGTAGGTTGAATTCCCGGGCCATTCCTGATTTGTGGGCTAGATGCAATGTATCAGAAAAGAAGCTGTCCTTGACTGAACAAAGCCACAATCAGCCTCCCCAAAGAGGTTGCCTTTTGTTTATTCCCCTTTTCAATTAGGCCGGGGAGAAGAGCTAAGAGAGGAGGCAAGAGAGATAAACAAGAAGGATCTTCCTACAAGCAACTACCACAAGCCCTCTCCCATCCTCCTCTCTGCAATGGTTATGTGCTATACCCAAGACCTTATTCAAGGAGGTAATTAGTAAATATTTTGAAATTCTGTGCTTGTGTGCTGTCTTCCCTTGTTTTCCCTATATTTCTCTTTTCCCAATAAACTCTTTTGAATATTTAGAGATTTGGCTTCATTGATTCAAAAAGGGAATTTATTACAATCTTCCCCACATGGTTGCAGTTATCCCCTGGGTTTCAGCACCTTCCTTTTGATTTACCTAAAGCTCATCTGAAGGCAAAAGTCTGTGGTAGAAGGACAAGGCTCCCAACTAGAAAGAGGTCAGGAAGTTCAGCTGATCTGATGGCTGCTACAGTAATTCTTTTTGCTGGATATCCCTTGGGAACAGATATCTGCCAGGAAGGTTCTAAATTTTCTTCCCTCCTGGCTTGCAACACCATCAGCGGAGATTGCCAGCCTCACAGCTCCAGAGGAGAAGCTGCAATACTATCTCTGCCATGTTTCTGCTGGAGCAGCAGCTGAGCTGGAGGTTAATTGGCCCCACTGCTCAGGACCCCCAAGAGGAATGGCATCCTGGGAACATGGGCACAGTGCAACGGGTCTCAGTCCAAATTCTGAGAAGGTAAAGCTGTCTTATTTGTGCTTTATATCAATGTTATTTGTCTGTCCTTTCTGCACTGAGATTAGTAGTCAGAGTGGTTCATTTTCAAAAAGGAAGTAAAACACACTTTCATTATGTTCTAATGACTTGTCCTGTCCATGTGTACTTAAGCTACTTCTTTGAACAAGAAATATATTTTGCAGGACCCGAAGATAATGATTATATTATATTAGGCCAACACTGGCAAATATGGTTTGAAAAGACAAATCAGATTACGAAAAACAGAGTCTATGTCGGAAGGGCAAAATTGGTATAGGAAGCAATTAATTTGGGGGGGGGTTGCTTTTGGAGTCTCCGTTTAAAATGAGGAAAGAAATACAAACAGGGTTACTTGAACACTGCAGCCAATCTGATTAAATTGCTGGCTTTACACTTCCATGGTTTTCTAATGCTCAGCCTACAAAATAGAGTGGAACGTGCTTCTAACTAAATGAGCTGAAGATCACAGAAGCAAGCGTCTTCCCTTCATCAAAAAATCTGCAAGACGTCCAACTTACCTGAAGTTCAGCCAGGTTGACCTGATAATCATACTCGCATTCCTCTTTAAATCTTGCTTTTTAAAATAAGAATCCAAATTTTGCCCACACATGATGCCCACCTGCCTGGCACTTTTGAGTGGTAGACAGAACGTCAATCTTTTTCACCCACATTAGCAATCATCTGTGAAATGGAACTACTGTATTATAAAAGTCTACTAGCCTTCTATTTAACAGTGATTTAGAAACTACCAATTCCAAATTTGAAAAGTGTGATTGCCCAATAGATAATCTGGATAATTTAACTTTGTATTTTAGTCTTTAATAAGAAGAGTTTCATTTATAAAAATAGTATATTGAAAGCTTTGATACACAGAGCTTTGTGCTTTTCTAAATCCTTTTGACTGTATAAATAATAAAGCTTCTCATCAAAGTTCATGAAAAAAATGCTGATTTCTCCTGGTGAGACACAGTATCAAGAGGGTCCATGATTCCTTCTAGATGTAGGGCAGGGAACTGCACCTGTTTTTCGAACCACCTGGCTACTGTGAGAAGCTGCAGCTCATGGAAAGCACGGCCAATAAATTGCAGTCCAATCGGCAAGCCCTTTCCTGAGAGGGCTGAAGGAACACTTACAGCTGGCAGCCCTGAAAGACAAACAAACCTTCCTTTGCATTGTTGGATAAGAACATACAGTACAGCAGTAAAATCAAAGCAAAAGCATCTCTCTCTCGCTGTTTCTCTCAAGGCAAATATTTAATCTAGCTTTGTAGTTTCTCAAACTATAATTAACTAACCACATTTTTAAAAAACAACCTCCACTCCTTCTTAAAACATTCCTTTTCTTTTATAGACATTGATAACCACTCATAAAGGTTAGATATTTAAATATAATGATTTAACTCCAGATTTTCAGTGTCATAGAATGAATATGGACGCTTGATGTAAACTGTCCTTTACTGAGGCATGAGCAAGGTTTCATCATCCAAAAGTTCAAATGCCCTTCCTAACCACTCATAATTATACCCCTTAGATGAGAGTTCCAAATATACAGTACTGAATGTAATTTCTCATTCACGATCCATTAAGTCCTGTTTCGATAAATTAACATGAAAAATCACCTGAAAATGTTTGGTTTTTGTTTCCATGTGGGCTTCATCAGAACAAATTACCCATTTACTAAATGGGTAAATTCAGCTTAAACCAATCACTTATCTATTTGCCCATACTTACTAATTTAGACAATCCGTTTAATTACAGATACTCAAAGACAAAATCATACATAGATCAAGCTTTGGCAAAGTATTGGCATACCCAAACACCACTGTTGTCCTTGATACAATTCACATATCCCTCCAAAACTTCTCATGGCATAAACATCACTATATATTTCCTCCCTCCCTCCCTCTTGTTTTGGATTTTTAATTGTTTTGCCTGATCAAGATTATTTGAAAAACTGGAAAATCAAACATTATTTTGCAAACTTTCAGTTGACCTAATATAGGGATATACTTAAGCTTGGAGGCATGCCGATTGGCACTGCTTTTGGGCCTTTTACGAATGGAAGGCCGCAATATCAAGGTTAATCACATCTATTGTGCTGCCATTTACAGTGTCATGATGGGAAACTCTATAGTGAATACATTTTTTTAAAGGACCAGGTTGGAAACTTCCATAGTATTGCATAAAGACAATTGCTCTCTGAAACTGATTAATTCAAGAAATAAAGAGTATCTTTAAAACAGTTTTATAAACTTCTACTTTTTTTACCAGCCATGTTGGCAGCTTGAGTGAAGATATCATCCTGTGCGCTGCGAGTCCTGTTGTCTTCCTTGATGAATTCGTGATATGACATAGCCTGGTTCAAGGTAGTTGGGGTGAGCAGAATATCCACACCAGAACGGAAGAGTTTTGCAAAATCAGTGGCTATGAGTCTTCTCACCTTCTGAGCTTTGACGAAATAATTGTCATAATTCCTAAGGGTAGAGGGAGGAAGTCCCATAAGAATCAGAAACGTAAAGTGAGTCATTATTCTAGTTTTCCAGCTAGCTAGGCAATTGGTGGGTAGCTATAAATTGAAGCAGGACATTCGTTTTTCTGAAGCTATTGCTAAAACAAAATCATGAGAAAATCATGAGTCAACACATTGTGATACGGACCTCAACTTGTCAATAGGGCAGCATTCCTTTTAACGCACAGTCTGAGAAGTGAAGTTTATTGCTAAAGATAGACATAAAATACTGTAACAAGCACTCAGAATTCAACCATGCATCAACTGCAGAGGTAAGTAATATTTTACTGTACTTTGATATATAGTTCTGAATCTTAACCTGTAGCACATGTTTCTCTCAGCTATGGTACCACATATATTCTATTTTTCCAGCTAGCTAGCGGTCTATCTCTTTCAACTTCTGGACCTTCTCCATACTGGTGCCCCCTAGATACTTTCATACTGCAGTTCCCCAAATCCCTAACCAATAGGACATACCCAGATCTTGGACTATTAGATGATTTCTATCATTATCAGGCCATCTCTAACCATCTGGCATCACTCATCTATGCAGCTGAGCCCTATACGCGAAAGAGAACATGTTACTGAACTTCAGCTCCCAGCAATGATCACTATTACATCTGCTTACTAGTGATGCTGGAAGTTATACTTTAGTAACATCTGGAGGGCTGCAAGTTCTTTATTAAAAGAATGGGTGAACTTAGGGGATTAGGAACTACATGCATCCCTCTTTAAAGATATAAAATAACTTTCTGGATATAAATTTTAATTCAATCGGAAGATTCCTTTTATTCAGTCACCTTAATGGAACTGCAAGGGAAGGACTTAGTAATGTTAGAGTTCTCTTAACAAATAAAATAAGTTCTTATCAAAGAGGGAACAAAGGGAAGAAAAAAACAAAACCTACTGGATTATGCAGAATTTTAGAATATAAGCATTTTGCCATGTATTACTTCAAAAGCCAAATCAGCAATCATAATATTGCTTTAACAAGATGAAAAAATCTGGCCACTGTGAGTAATTTCTCCCTTAACTGAACAACAAATAAAACACTGGCTTTGTAAGTTAGAGATTTAAAATGTGCTGAACTTACTGTTTTAGCAAGAAGTAGTTCCCTGATAGAATTCTTCCCCTTACAACATCATTAAAACCTTCCCGGCGTGTTGCTGCAATCAAAGCTTCTGTGGACTGGTCAGCACCGCTGCGATGTCCTGACGGAGAAGCAATCAGCAGTTGATAAATACATCCCCAAACCATTCAAAGCTATTGCAACTATATGATCCCATTCAGCATAAAAGGCTGTCAAAGACTGATACTCTTATACTTCGTCAACCCAAAAGCTAAACTTTTCACATGGGTTTTAACAGCTGCCATCTGATGTTTAGAAAGGCTGAGCTGAACCTTCTTCACCAAAAGGGCCAAAAGGGATGGTACAAAGAGACCGAAATCCTCCCCCAAAGACATCTAGAATGTTACCTTTTTATGTCTGTTTCTTTTTCCTGATTCTTGCAGAAGAAGGAAAATGATGGAGAGAGCTACAATTAAGTGTAATTCCCATTTATACCTTACCTAGAATGCTATAGTTAATATATTGAAACAAGCCATGATGCTTATGCCAACTTTAAACCAGGATTTGAAATCAAGGCTTGTCTAGAACTTTGGTTCCTACTTTGTTTTTCCACATAGACAAAAAGAAATGTGAAATAAATGAACAAGAAGTAGGCTTAATCATATCTTGGTTTAATCCAAATTTAATTTCCATAGCCCTGTTCAAAAATGTAAATCATGAACATTTCTCAAATAATTCAATATACAACCCTTAAAAAAGTAAGAGAGAGCTCTACATATACTAGGACTTCATATTTTATCACATGACAATCACTGTGCCATTTTGTAAACATTTAGAATTTAGTATGCCAAAAATTAGAACACCATAAAGCATCAAGCAAACAATGGTTTTGTAACATCAATTGTGCAATGCAATGTTTTATAAATTGAAATAAATATTTTGAATTCAAACAATATTTCCTAGCTTTGTCATTCTTCTCTTCAGTCTAATGTTGGGAACAGGAATTTGATGGTCAAGGTGCTGAATTGACAGTATTTCAGTGCTCAGAGAACTTAAGAAGCACGAGGGAAAATGATATCGAGCAGGAATGATTTTCATTGATCTAGAAGTGCAAAGTTGCTTCAATAGCACTGTATTCCCTCATCAGTTAGCCTTGAGTACAGGATCACAGTTGAGCTGAATAGTCTATGTAGTTTTTGTTGCAATCAGATCATTCCTCAAAGGACACAGATGAGACAACATTTCCCTCAAAACAAAAACATGCTTCCGAAAACATAATAAAGAAATTTCCACCATTCATTAAGCCTCAATTAAATTCAATGAGAGACTTTTCTTGTTCTAAAAAGTCTTTGGCACAGACTTAGTCCTTATAATTAAACATTTATTTAATTATTGGTTCAGAGTTGGCTCACTCTTGATAAGTTGTGCGTTTCCCTGGAACTTATTAGTGGATCCTCATTTATTTAATTATCCTCATGCTATGTGATATGATTCACAAACAGGTGTACATAAAAAGCTCAAACATTTCTTTTCATGCAGGTTGATGAATTTAAACACATTTGGCTTTCAGTCTGAATGCAGAATGGTCTACTATTGCAGCTTTCTACAGCTGGAACTTCTCAAGTTAGCAGGGCCTAACTAGGTTATTGGCCCAGTTCTAAATATTTTCTATATTTATGCCTAAGTGAGATAGTCCAAGACAGGTTACCGCAGAGCATTTCTTCTCTAATCCTATTGTGTCGTGGTACCGTTTTTCTCCTAACTTCTGAGGCCATTATTTCCAATTATTTCTGTCACTGCTGGGTACCAAATTATCAGAAAATCCACGATCAGAATAATTTTTATATCAGGCTCACTCAGACAAAAAGAGACTGCAGTACAGCTTCCTGGAACAGGATCTGCCTCTGTCTCAGAACATTACTCACATTAATAAAATGTTTCAGTACAAGAGTAAGGAGATGTAGGTTCTTCCTGCTGAAATGTTCAACTTTCCTGCATTATCAACCACAATCTGATTTTATTCACTGTTGACTCTAAGACTCAACCAATCTTTGAATTCCAAAGGCATTTCATGACAACTTTTTGCACATGACAAAATGATTCAAGTTGAGTGGACTAGGGAATACTTAATCAAGAATTATTATTAAATTTTTGCAGGAAAATATGTTCCTCTTTCAAAAAATATAACACAAGACTTACAAAGATGCTTTCAGTTCTTCAGTTCTTCTCAATTCTGACAAAGTAGATTGACTGCTTGTCAGCACTGGATTTTAGTAAATGCATAATGTGGACCAGCATTATCTACATTATGACATGATAGCTGTTTCTCTTACCTGGTTCATACACTTTTTTTGGGGGGGGGGGGGAATTGTACTTGACTCCTGGCAACTACATGGCATGTCTTTGCCATTGTCTCTTTTCTAGGGGTAAGAGAGAGTGACTGGCCCAAGGTCACCCAGCTGGTAGGCCAAAGGAATGACTAGAACTTGGGTTCTCTGTTCATAGTCCTTTAATCATTAGACCAAACTGGCTCTCTCACACACCATACTAAGGCATGATATTATTGATTTGACTTTGGTTTACTATGTTGTGTGTAACTGGCTATTTTTGTTTATAAATAATGGTTTAGGGCTTATATATTGTGTGAATGCAACCACTGCCACATTGCTGTACCTGGCAAGCATCCTTAGGATTAGGTAGATGAACAAGTCATTAGAAGAAAGAAGGCTGTAAATGAAGGCATGACCTAGAACTCATATTTTACAGGGCCCGATATTGCCAAATAAGATCGCAGCTGAAGAACCAACATTCTTTATAATATACTATCCTTTGCTACCAAGAGTTTCACTATATATACCTTGGTTGAAAATACAGTAAATGTGAATATTCAAGAGACGGCTTAATATTCCGTGGAAAGATGGCTTACCGTACTCCAGACCATCAAATCGAGCCATATTAGAAGCTACATCTGCTGCACATAACACATGGTAACAGACAATGGAATAGGCAGTGTGGGGCAGGCTCACTTCCACCACTTTAGCCCCAGCTTTCTCAAAGAGGTCAGCTGCCCTGGACCACACAGCTAGAATTTCACTAGATAATCCCGCTGCGCTGTATTCCTTGGAAGGAGGGGAGAGGAGGACAAAGCAGAATGTTATGTACAACCAGCAGCATTTCACAGGGTTCGTCTGATCTGATAATGTCAGAAATACTCAAGTGGATTGTGGGATGACAATGCAAGCTCCTCTGTGTGATTGACAGTGAAATTTCTCTCCAGATTATATTCTGCATGAGGGACTGTTTTCTATACAGGGCAGCTAAGATGTGTCTGAGTCTGGCCCTGAGTCTGATATTAAACTGCAGCCTACCTCAGAGTCAACTTATGTTTGTGAAATGACTGGGAAATGCTGGGATAAGATGGGTAATAGCTCTTGCTCAGGGAACAAGAATGATGATGATGTTAAGTAATAGCAATTGTCATTATAAGTATGGAATGAATGACAGACAATGCTAAGAATTTGTTCTAGGACATTTTATAAGCCCCGATGTAAATTAAAAAGCTTTAGAAGAGTATACATCTTCTAAACTGTGGTTTTACTCACAGTTACTCATGCCCTGGTCACCTCTGGAATGGCTTATTGTAATGTGTTCTACAGGGGGCTGCTCTTGAAGAGTATCGGAAAGCTTCAGCTGGTGCACAATGCAGCTGCATGGACTGTTATGCGTGCCCCTAGGATGGTGCATGTTACACCTCTGTTCCGTGAGCTGCACTGGTTGGCAGTCTGCTTCTAGGTGCTGGTTTTGACCCTACACAAACCCTACATAGCAGGTTATTTGAGGGACTGCCTCTTCCCTGTTACATCTACCCATCCCATCAGGTTGAGCAGGAGGGGTATGCTATGGGTCCCATCTACTAAGGAGTTACATCTGGTGGGACTCAGGTGGCATGCCTTTTCTGCTGTGGCCCCCGCCCTATGGCACATCATTCTCTGAGGTGAGATTGGCCCCATCCCTAGTTGCCTTCTGGAAGGCCCTCAAGATGTGGTTTTTCCATCAACCTTGGGGATCCCATGGTGAGCCGGCAAGATGATAATGTGATGTTAAGGGATGGTTGCCTCTCCCGCTGTCTTGAGTTTTTATCTTTTTTGTTTTTCTGTTTTTACTTAGTGTTTTATGATGTTTATTGTTTTTATGTATTGTATACTGGCCAGTCAGGTTTTGTGAGATGGGCAGCTATATAAATTTGTTAAACAAATAAATACATGCTAACTAGAAACAGTAGAAATTTACAAAGGAAGATTTAATATTAAATTAGGTTCTTCTGTTAGACAATTATCAGGCCCAGTGTCAGCCTCTTAATTTGTTGTAACAGATAACTGAAGAAAATTACATTTATTCTATAGAAGTAATAATAGCAAATAGATGCTACACAGGAGTAAGCTGTCATTTCAGCTATGTTCCTTATTTCATCAAATAAGGAATATGTTTTTAACAACAGCCAATATCATGCTCATTAATTCCACATGGTTTTCTTTCTGTAACAGTACAGTGAATTCTTTTTAACAGCATTCATCAATCTAGACACTCTCCAGGTATACAGACTCCAGTTCCCATAATTCTCAGCAATTACCATGTGGCTGGGGATTCTGGAGATAGAATTCTGGAGGTTGTATTCTCTAGGTCTGGAGTGCCCTTGGAGAAATTTATATTTATAAATTAAAAAAAAAACTAATTTCAATTCTCAATTCATTTAAGTAGTAAATGGAAAAATTATAAATCATAGGCTTTGGTCTTATATCCAGAATTATCTAAAAAAATAAACAGCAGTTCTGAATACCAAAGTTTTGGTTTTGAAATATAGATTTTTTTTTAAGGAAAAAAAAAACATTTTGAAAGAAAAATGCCACACGTTTTCTTTATATTTTTTCTTGACCACACTGGCTTGTATCCCTTCAGAAGGCAGAAAGATATTTGGAGTTATCTCAATACAATTATTCAAAGATTTCCCAGTCCTCTTCAAAGTATTTGGGTGGCAGACATGCAGTACATGTTCTTTGTTCCTGAAATATGAGATGGTCATATGACTCTCCCGACACTGTGGACTACAACTTCCAGCACCCATCACCATTGCCAGTAGTGCCTGATGCTGCTGGGAACTTTAGTAATATTTGGAGACACATCTACCATAAAGGGGAAAAAAAGCCCAAATTTCACTTTCATTTCAGCAAATGATGCTGAATCAGTACAGACGATCAGCACAAAACTGGATACCAAATAATAACACATTCAATGTTGTATTCCTTAAATTAGGAATGGAGAACCTGTGTTAGGGAATTCCCATTAAACTCCCATCACCCTTTACTATTCATCACCTTAACTGAGGCCAGCAGAAGCTTCAGGGCTTGGAGAGGCACAGGTTTTCTATCTTTTATACTGGCTTTATTACCTTTGTAGGCGGAAAACATGAATCAAAGGTAGCAGGATATGCTCACATTTTAATTTTAGTAGACTCACTAATCATACGCCAGTTTACCTTAGGTACCCCAATGCAAAAATTCTTCATGTCTATCAAGTTAGGTAGCTGAAATGGACAAAAGGGGTCTTGCACTGTGGTTGAATCTTTTGGGTCATGCCCACCAAGGACACCTAAAAGAAATGGAACGGCACATGAGATAACAAGAAAAGGAGAATTGCTGAACTAAACTAGTTTGGGACAAATGCCTAAGGAAATATACAATTGTTGTACCTAACACAGCAGCTGCATCATCAACACATCTGGTTAAAATGCCTGGCACATCCATAGAGTTCACAAGCGGAATGAGACCATAGCGGGAAATGAGGCCATAGGTGGGCTTCAGACCGACAACGCCGCAGAGGGAGGCTGGATTTCGTGTGGAACCTCCTGTATCAGATCCCAGAGCCCTGTGATTGAGTAACAAAACATGGGAATCAGAAGCAAACACAAAACTGCATCCCATTAGGTTCTCCTTTTCTATCTGTTTCTGAAAGCCATTTTAGAATGAATGAATGAACAAATGAGTGAACAAATGAATTAATTAATTTTCCTTCCACTTAACTCCTGGTGACTTCATGGAGTTTTCTCAACAACAGTACACAGGTGCTTTACCACTGCCTTCTTCTAGGACATATATATATATATTATTTTCACCCCACCCTGCTGCTCTGAAATTTACTGATGGCCTCCTATCCAAGAGCTAACTATTCCTGACCTGGCAAGACTGCCCAGGTATTGCCATCTGCTGAGGCTGAAATAGACAAGATACACTTAAAATGTGTCTGTCCAATAAATAATTTTTAGATTATGCATTGGACCATTCATCTTTCAGCTAACAGAAGAGGCATACTTGCATTCCAATTTATCTTCAAGTTTCATTATAATTTGGCCTTATTCTCCTATGTATCTCAGTTCATTTGTACAATTTTAGAAATATACAATACATTCTTAAAAATAAAAACTGAACTAACTGTAAACCATATTGTGGTCCCTTTACTATTTTCAGACCTTAAACAAGAGATTGTAAAGCTGGATTTAAAAGAAAAGCATAATGCATAAGAAAGCAAATGATAAATAATTTCGTCTAAATTATACCTATACCGTTGGGATTTACAGAAATTGTTAGGATTTATGGGAACTGTAGTCCAGTGCAAAACTAGCCTAGTGAAGGCATCCTCCTTGTGAAATGATGGATCAGAAGCAATTTTTTCTATCTATAATCCCTACTTAGCAAGAAGAAATTAAGCAATGCGGCTATGTCAGTACTGTAGTAAAACTGTCTCCTCATTTTCAGATCACTCAGTATGGTTCAACTCAATGCCACTAGAGGGGACCATCTAAAAACTATGTATTAAAGGCTCTGAGTGGCTTGGAAAAAGAGCATGCTACAAATATATCACACAATAAAGGCTACCTAAATTTCACTTATATATAAGAATAGCGTTGTTCTAAATCAACATTCAACTCTTCAGAAATAATATATAGTGAACCCAGTCAAGCCAAAATTGAACAGTTAGAAGCCATTCTGATTTAGAGAGAAGGTGAGATAGAAGTTACCGTGTGCTTAGATCTTAATAATGAGAACCAGATAAACTTCAAACCTAGATGCCATTATTAGCTTTTTAAGAAACATAATTAATTTCATCATAGATAGGAAATTTAGAATAAATACAAGGTTTGAAGAGCGTTAGTATGAACCATTCTATTCAAAAACCAAGATAAAATTGTATTTTGCTATTAGGGATGAAATATTACAGATTAACCTGAATCAAAATTCCCTCTCATTTTTGTGGGGTTGAACTACTGGAATTATTGTCGATCCCACAGTACATTTCAAAGAAAACATTTTTAAATTTCTTCCTCTGATCATGTATAATTTTTTCAAAGCAGCATAAAGTACTCAGATTTAGAGGACAGAAAATATTCAGAATACTATTTAAGATGGTATTTGGAACATAAGACTGGACCTATTCCATCACTACGTTCTCTTTCTCAATTCCTGTCCATACAGAATAGATTCTGCATCCCTAACCCAGTACCTGAGACCAACTATTTGCTCACTAATATGTTCCTTGGTGCCCATCATTCTCTCTGCTGAGATTATCTTATTTAGATTATTTTAGTGAAAAAGAGAATGGAAGCTAGCATGTCACAAAGCAAAACACAGTACAAGAATCAAACATAAGTTGTATTTCCAACAATGCCTC
The DNA here is from genome assembly GCA_030867105.1 of Liasis olivaceus. Taxonomy (NCBI): domain Eukaryota; kingdom Metazoa; phylum Chordata; class Lepidosauria; order Squamata; family Pythonidae; genus Liasis; species Liasis olivaceus. The sequence continues at coordinate 231,160,612 of CM061349.1, read as the reverse complement.
CATGAATCCCACAAGAATTCCTAGAAAATAGAAAATAAGGTGGTAGGTGATTACAACCCAAGCCTTCTATTGCCTTTGGATAAACAGGTCTTATCTGTACCAATCATTTTGTGAGAGTACCCACAACACACTCTCGTAATTCTAAATGCGTCTATTAGCCAAAAAAGGTTGGTGATCCCTAGAAAAAATGGAAAGAAATAGTATTTGAGCAGGACGTAATGCACTGCTGATACTAATCAAACATTTAGCTCTGCCATTATGATGTTCTAAATTCAACATTCTAAAGTCCCCTTACGCAAAGCATGTGAAAGACGATACCGCAGCAGCACTGCCGCCAGAACTTCCTCCCGTTATCAGCCAGCTGGCATCCTCAGGTTGAGCACAGGATGTTGGTGCACATTTTCCTTTGTACTGTCTTGAGTAACTCCAGGGGTTTTGAACTGGCCCAAATGCCCCATCTGTACTTCCAGACCTAAGATGAGCAACCCAAAAGGAAATTTTAAGAATTAATTATGAATTAACAAGTGGGCCATTTTTTGCCTTTTAAGAACATTTAAAACCTGCTCTAGAACAGAATCATATAGCTCAGTCAGTGGTCACATGTTGATGGTACAGAATCAAGGGGTTCATTAAAATTTAACCAACTGGAAGCCCTTCAAAATAATTTGCTTCTACCTCATGAAATCCATAATAGAGTTCTTGATTATTGTATGAGCCCAGCCATTGTGACTTGTAAATCATGACTTGTGACTTAACGTTTGTGAAAATCCAGCCAATTATGTCTTATTCAGCAAATCATGGTTTGAACCCACCTAGGGTATCCTGAATCTAAATTGTGGAGCTTTTTCTGTAGCCATTAACATCCTTTAGTGTTCAAGATCATTGTATTTACTGCTAAGCACAATAGTTTCCAGTCACAGAACAGAACCCTCACTGGATAAATATTACATTTTGGCCACTAAGCTAAACAAACATTGTGTTCAATACTGGGCCTTTGCAAGACAGCTTAAATCTGAGGAAGAGTTTTGCTTCATGGAGGCAACATGATTCTCTTCAAAGCAGAGGCAATGGGATTGGCTTGACAAAGTACGTGTGTCATTTCAAGGCTTCCCCATATCTCTCACCCCTGACCCCTTACAAAAGTCAGAAAGAGGCTTCTGGGCAGCTGATGTGCCTATGCAGAAGCCTCTTCCAGCTTTGGGAGGTACTGCTGGAGAAGGCTGTGAGGAGACCCGCCCCACCCTGTCCAGCCACACAAAAACCAGAGGCACATTTTACCAAAGCAGCTTAGGAGTCTTCCTGCAGCATGTGCCTTTGTGCCACAGAGCATGTGTAAAATCTAGAAGACGTTTCTGGACAGCTTTAGCAAGTTCCAGAGGACACTGACAATGGGCTGCAAAGTGAGCAACTGAAGTGACAGGGACACATCTCTTCCCTCTTAAAAGGAGACAGACATGTGCTTCACAACTCAGTCTCATTTGATCAAAAGTCAGGAGCCTGGCAACTTCTTTTCAGACTAATGCATTTTATTAAGGCCCATAAGCTTTCATGAGATACATCTATCATCAGATTTGAGAGAGTGGCTAAAGTGATCTAGGATTTAAACCGGGACAATGTGGGTAGGGGAAGGGAGGGAAGACAAGGCGGTTATGTAGATATTTCTATGTGAGACAGATCACAAGTAATTAATTAACCGTTGTAATGTGTTAAAAATCCATTGTTCGTTAGACCTTCAGAGATAGCCATTTGATATAGGTAAGTTCAGTCATCTCACACACAATTGTGTTGGCAAAGTTTCTTTTTTTCAAGATGGCTACTCTGAGATCTGTAATGAAATGTCCTGGGAGTTCTGCTATTACTTTGTCTTTGTTTTGTGTCCTGATATCAAACTTGTGTTTGACATTCTTTTGTGCAAAATCTGGCCTATTTGTTCTACACAGAATCCAGAGGGCACTGCTGAAAGATGATGGCATATATCACATTAGAGAAGATACCATGTTAAAAGCTGTATCTTTTCTTCTGGAGATACATAAATGTACTTTAAAATGTCATGCAATCACCCAAAATGATAAACATAAGAGTTCTTGCACTGAAGTCATCTCCTCTCTTATCAGCTCTTCTTCGAAACACAGTTTCTTAAATGTGTGGAGGATTATTGTATTCTGTATATTCTCATTTACTCACAAGATCCAATTATTATAAACCATTAAAACTTTATTTAACAATAACGTTGTATGAACAGATAATATTAGGGTATAATTTGTTTGCTTAATTGCAAAATGACTGCCATAAGGCCTGTCAGTGCCCTGTTCAACAGACAGCTACCTCTTTCCTCTCTCAAACCCTCTCCTTCTCTCCAGGTTCCCCTCACTTTCAGTTGGCCTACCTTATAATGAAATGGCCAATTTCACTTGCTTTATCGCCATACCAGCAATCAACCACCTTATCATAGGGGATGCACCTCTCTAATCACCACTGAAGCCAAACACCCCTTGCAGATCTGCACATCAGCCCTTGTAGATATACCTTTGGCATGATCCAGGTCTCTTACTAGGTTCTTTAGGCAGCTAGGTAGTGAACCTAGGCTTGAAGTCATAATCCACTGCAATCTGTCATATTGGTGACAGTGGCCAGTGAATTTCTCCCGGGGATCTACTTTACCAGGGTGTTGTTCTTGGGATAAAATGAAAAGAGATCCCCATGTAAATTGCCTTGAGCTCCTGGAGAAATGGCAGCATATAAATCTAACACATGATAAATACATACATACATTTTCAATATGATTAAATAGACAGGCGAGAATCTGTCTGTCCAACATCGGCATAAGGGGAGCTGGGCTGACTTCTGATCCATGTAAGCTTCTAAGCCATCATCATGACTTTGCAACTAAGCAGAAATATTGAACACTGAAGGCCTTGGAACAATGAAGCTGAATTATATTTAATTCAACTTACCCCATAGCAAATTCATCTAGATTTGTTTTTCCAAGCAGCACAGCTCCTTGATCCAGCAATTTCTGAACTACTGTTGCATTGTATGGGGGGATATAACCTGAAAAATGTAAATACTAGATTGGCTAAGGACTCTATCTTTTAATAATTAAGAGTGTTTTACCATTGTGGCTATATTTTATTAATCTATCTGATTATCACTCTTCAGTCAAGAAATCCCAAGGTGGTTCATAATGATAAACTATAAAATCAGTATCAATAGAAGAGAATATATGTAGCTCAGGGTTGAACTGCAGAGCCCTTGGGGTTCTCTGAGCTTGGCTGTTTTCTTGTAGATGTTTCGTTACCCAGCTAGGTAACATCCTCAGTGCTAGAAGGGAGTGGGGTTTGCTCTCTGTTTATATATAGTAGCTACTGTATATAAACAGAGAGCAAACCCCACTCCATTCTAGCATTGAAGATGTTACCTAGCAGGGCAACGAAATGTATAAAATCAGTGTTGTACTTTGAACTACTTCCCACATCACACGAACAAATTTATGCTTTTACAATGGAACCTTCCTCTCCTCTTCTTCCTACAAAACACAGATGGGGAGAGGCTGCGAAAAGGGATTCAGTTCTGCTGGCGGAGCTATTCCATACGCAGGCAGATGCCACTGATACTTACAAGGCCTGCAGTAACAACCACATAACAGCAGCGAGTTTTTGTCTGGAACAAAAAACATAATTGGAGGAGTCTTTCCAAGCAGACTACACTAGTAAGGCACTATGGCTCAGTGTTATAGCACATGGTTTACAAGACTTCAGTTTCAATCTGTCATCTTGAGACAGGGATGAAGAAAACTCCTCTCTAAAGCCCAGAGAATCTCTCCCACTCAGCACAGGTAATACTGGTTAGGTTAACTAATCTACCTCAATGGCAGGTAGCTTTCTCTGTTTCCATGTTTCTACACAAAAAAGCTTTTACCCTCAAGAGCCACTCTTGCCAGTGGCATCAGGAAATCAGCAATTTTGTTCCAAATTAGATGGTACTGGGACTTAATTGCTTGGTATCCTGCTATTAATGGCAGATCTCCATTTCCTGCTCACCTACTGACCATGCTCATCAGCTGAAGACTGGAAAATTTGTCTGGAATGCCCCAAAATTAGAAGGGCTACATTTTGTGGCCAAATGACAACTAGCAAAGATGTGCATTTTCTTTTTAACTACACTGGCATTTTTTCCTACCTTTTTCCATTACATCTTCATTCAAAATTTGTAGAAAAATATTATTTTGAATTTGATGAACTTGTGACAAGACTCTGGCACTGCTGTCAGAATTATAAAAGGCTTCACAATTAGAGCCCTTTGATTAACGTGAGGCAATTGCTCAGTAAGAGACTAAAAATCAGAGATCTAGTGTGGGCTTATCTTAAAAAATTCAACTTTACCTTTCAACATCTTGGATGCGCACGTTGTTTCAATACCAGCAGTGCTGAAGTTGTCTTTCACAGCAACAGGAACACCATCTAAATCACCCAGTGGCTGACCTTCATTATGGAGAGTACAAGGATTATTAAATCAGTGTTTAGTTAGAGTTACTTAGGAGTATTTCATATGTAATGGTAAACAAGGATTTTTAAAATACAATATGTTGATTAAGACATAATGGCTTGATTCATACATCACAGTAAGCCATATTCTTGGGTTTGTATGTCATGCTAAATACAAACAAGACACATCATGGCTTACTGTTGTATGAACTAGATCTACAACTCTAGGTAAAAATAAAGGTTTAAATTGTTTTGGAATTCCATATTAATACATAGGTCCAAAAATAAATTCTCTCTGAGATATATGAGTATCTATGAAAACACAACACCTAATCTAAAAACTGCCTGCTCTCACATGTTAAACTCTTCATGTGGAGTATAACAACATCTAAACCAGCAAATACGTGTGGGTGCTTTACAAACTCAGAAAACCACAGAAAAATAATGTTGCTATAAACAAACAAAACTGAGATTTATCTGTTGTATAAATAAAATAACTCAGTGGAACATTTCTTATGATAATTATTAATTATTTCTCTTGAGGAGAAAATATTATGATCACAGATTATCAATTTTAGGAAAGAACAACTATTTGGTAGACGTATCTTACCTTGTCTATATCTCTCCTCTGATGCCTGAGCTTGTTTTAATGCTATGTCTTCTGTTACTGTTATGTAAGCATTAAGAAACTTGGTAGTTTTTATTAAAGAGAGGCACTTCTGACAAAGCTCTGTTGAACTCACGTGGCCTTTCTTTAGTGCTGCAGAAATCTGAAATGACAATGAAAAAAAAGGAATGAACTACAACTATGACATGAACAGAAAAAGTACTGTAGTAGCTATATGGTGAGAAAAGAATCTACATACAGGTGAAACTCAAAAAATTAGAATATCGTGCAAATGTTCATTTATGTCAGTATGGCAACTCAAAAGGTGAAACCAATATATGAGATAGACGCATTACATGCAAAGCGAGATATGTCAAGCCTTACTTTGGTATAATTGTGATGATTATGGCGTACAGCTTATGAAAACCCCAAATTCACAATCTCAGAAAATTAGAATAGTGTGAAAAGGTTCAATATTCTAGGCTCAAAGTGTCCCACTCTAAGCAGCTAATGAATCCATAACACCTGCAAAGGGTTCCTGAGCCTTTAAATGGTCTCTCAGGCTGGTTCAGTAGGAATCACAAGCATGGGAAAGACTGCTGACCTGACAGTTGTGCAGAAAACCATCACTGGCACCCTCCATAAGGAGGGAAAGCCCCAAAAGGTAATTGGAAAAGAAGTTGAATGTTCCCAAAGTGCTGTATCAAAGCACATCAATAGAAGGCTATGTGGAAGGGAAAAGTGTGGTAGAAAAAGGTGCACAAGCAGCAGGGATGACCGCAGCCTGGAGAGGATTGTCAGGAAAAGGCCATTCCAAAGTGTTGGGGACTTTCACAAGGAGTGGACTGAGGCTGGAGTTAGTGCATCAAGAGCCACCACACACAGACGGATCCTGGACATGGGCTTCAAATGTCGTATTCCTCTTGTCAAGCCGCTCCTGAACAACAAACAACGTCAGAAGCGTCTTACCTGGGCTACAGAAAAAAAGAACTGGTCTGTTGCCCAGTGGTCCAAAGTCCTCTTTTCTGATGAGAGCAACTTTTGCATCTCATTTGGGAACCAAGGACCCAGAGTCTGGAGGAAGAATGGAGAGGCACACAATGCACGATGCTTGAAGTCCAGTGTGAAGTTTCCACAGTCTGTGTTGATTTGGGGAGCCATGTCATCTGCTGGTGTTGGTCCACTGTGCTTCATTAAGTCCAGGGTCAACGCAGCCGTCTACCAGGAGATTTTGGAGCACTTCATGCTTCCTTCCGCAGACGAGCTTTATGGGGATGCTGACTTCATTTTCCAGCAGGACGTGGCACCTGCCCACACTGCCAAAAGTACCAAAACCTGCTTCAATGACCATGGGATTACTGTGCTTGATTGGCCAGCAAACTCGCCTGACCTGAACCCCATAGAGAATCTATGGGGCACTGCCAAGAGAAAGTTGAGGGACATGAGACTGAACAATGCAGCGGAGCTGAAGGCCGCTATTGAAGCATCCTGGTCTTCCATAACACCTCAGCAGTGCTACAGGCTGATAGCATCCATGCCATGCCGCATTGCGGCATTCATTGCTGCAAAAGGGGCCCAAACCAAGTACTGAGTACATATGCATGCTTATACTTTGCAGAGGTCCGATATTGTTCTGTTTCCAATCCTTGTGTTATTGATGTCATGTAATATTCTAATTTTCTGAGATTGTGAATTTGGGGTTTTCATAAGCTGTACGCCATAATCATCACAATTATACCAAAGTAAGGCTTGACATATCTCGCTTTGCATGTAATGCGTCTATCTCATATATTGGTTTCACCTTTTGAGTTGCCATACTGACATAAATGAACATTTGCACGATATTCTAATTTTTCGAGTTTCACCTGTACCTTGTGATGATTAAAATACATTAAACACAGCAATAGAGAAAGAAAAGGAAAAAAACAACTAAAGAAAGAAAAACATCCATATAATATCCATTTAGTATCAATATAGAATTAATTCAAGCCTTAAATGTATCATAAAATCTAGACCAAATGGAAACGTAATGCTTCATCTTCTCATTTTTAGAACATAAACATTTTAAAAAATAGGTAACAAATTCATATCCTGAATCCATTCCATAGTACCAGAAGGATAAGTTTCTATTTATGTAAGATTATTCTTTTTGCTGAGCCCCAAAGTAAATAGAACCAAAGCTCTTCATAAACTATATTTTAAGAATAAAGTTTAACATCACATTTACATCTTTAACGATAACATTTCTTTCCAAGGTTGTATTAACATACATTACATCTGAAACCAAAACAAAGCTATGGCAGGACAAGACTAAATCATATGAGCTAAACAACTCTCAAATTTCTTGCAATGCCAGCCAAAAAATCTGATGTCCAACCCTTTTTAAATATTCTTTGAGAAGTAGACACAAAATAGTATTTTCTGATGAATTAATTTCTTTCTTAAATCACAAGAAGTATATTTTATATTTCTTAAAAGCTAGACTTATTGACTACCTAAAACTGGGTATTCCATCTTCATTCCACAGTTCATATATGTAACTTCTTCATTCTCTAAAAAAAAAACTCATAAAATTGTTAGTTTCATTTGCAGCGCTTGATCCCTCAAGGGTCCTAAGACTGCAGTTATCTCTGAAGTTGCTAAAGCGTTTGGACCATATTAGTCAGTATGTGTTTCATATAGTTATTTATTTAAACAATTTATATGGCACTCATCTCACAAAAGTGACTCTGGGTTGTGTACAAGGGTTAAAAGCAATATTACCAAGCAGATTTATAGGTCAATCATATTCAGAACACAATCTCTCCAAGTCCTGAAAACAACCATTATAAATCAAGCGATTGAAGGTATTTATTCCTTGTTTGGTCCAGGCACTCCAACAGAACATCTTCCCTACTATCTTCATCTTTAGGTAATTTCACAATGTCAATTTCTTGTGTGAATCTGGATCAAAACTTAACCGCTTACCTATTAATAATGAAACATGTATAGCAGCTTTCATAGGTTGGAAAGGAAGATACCTGCTTAATATACTTGGACCCTAAAACTTGCCAAGATTTCAGAGAAGTTACATACAGTGGTACCTCAAGATACGAATTTAATCCGTTCCGTGACTCTGATCGCAAGTCGAATTGGTCGCATCCTGAAGCACGTTTTCCCATAGGGTTCAATGTAAATACGGTTAATCCGTTCCACCCTCTGAATTTGGTCGCATCCTGAAGCAAATTTCCCCATAAGGTTCAATGTAAATACGGCTAATCCGCCCTCCGAATTTGGTCACATCCTGAAGCACATGTCCCCATAAGGTTCAATGTGTCAGCCGGTGTTGCACGGCTACGAAATTCCCCAGGCGCGCTTTAGTCAGCCCTAGCGCAGAAAAAGGAAGTGCTAATGAAATCTGAGAAACGCTCCCACGCGCACAGCCGGGAGCGGGAGCTTCCCCCCCACCCCCCGCGCTGATTCCTCTTAATTCCGTGCTCTTTCCTTTGTGCATAGCCCTTGGCGTGTGCGTGACAAAAGCACAGTGAAAGCAATGGGCGGAAGGCTTATGTAGCGCGCACAGCGGAGCGGGAGCTTCCCCACCCCCGCGCTGATTCCTCTTAATTCCGCGCTCTTTCCTTTGTGCATAGCCCTTGGCGCACGCGACAAAAGCACAGTGAAAGCAATGGGGGGGAAGGCTTATGTAGCACGTACAGCGGAGCAGGAGCTTCCCCCCCCACTGATTCCTCCGCGCTGTTTCCTTTCTCCATAGCGACAAAAGCACAGTGAAAGCAATATCAGTGCGCTGGGGGGAAAGGCTTATGTCGCGCGCACGCACAGTTGGGAGCGGGAGCTTCCCCCCCCCACTGGTTCCTCCGCGCTGTTTCCTTTCTCCATAGCGACAAAAGCACAGTGAAAGCAATATCAGTGCGCTGGGGGGAAAGGCTTATGTCGCGCACATGCACAGCCGGGAGTGGGAGCTTCCCCCCCCCGCGCTCAGATTTCATTAGCACTTCCTCTTTCTGCATTGCTTTCCTTGGGCTTTTGTCCTTGCGCTCAGATTTTATTAGCACTTCCTCTTGGAAGCCGCGACCACGTGGCAGCAGGGCAAATGGCCGCGGATCCGGTTCGTAGCTTGAGGCGGAGTTCGCATGTTGAGGTAAATTTTTGCGGCCGGAGCTGGTCGCATCTCAAAATTTTCGTAAGGTGGGGCGTTCGTATCTTGAGGTACCACTGTATTTGTAAAGAAGCCCAAAGAGGGCAATATTAAAAGAAGTTCTTATTTCAGAAAAATATATACAATCTTTATAAACACTTACATGTTTTCATGTATTTATTTCAGTTCTTTGGTCAATTCTTTTTCCTCTCTTAAAAACCATGCTCTGAATGCTAAAATTTGCCTTGCTGTGTAATATATGATATATATGGAAGCCATTCTTGCTTAAATTTGGTCAGCTTCTATTATGAATATTTGCTGTTAATTTTGTCATTACTGCATATTCTCCAAGAGTATTCAGTAAGAGACAAGGAGCATCCTTGATGGGTACCACAATATAACTTGATGATCAAGAAACAAATCCATTTGTAATTACTTTAGCCATAATGTGAAGATATCAAATTGTAATCCAATCAACAAGACCCAATGGGGTTCTAGAGAGAGCTTGGGGTTTTCCTTGAGGATCTGTGGGCGGTTCAGCTGAGGCCCTAGTTGCTGCCTGGAATGGGTGGGTGGCTAGGCCTTGGAGTGTTGCTCCTATGCAGCCTCTCCAGGTGTGCTGATCCTGGAGTGCACCTTGGTTTACTGAGTAGCTCCAGAAGATGAAGTGCCAGAAGAGACACCTGGAGTGCCACTGGAGGAAAACTTGAAGTGAGTCTGACCAGACACGGGTAAAAGTGCATATTAGGGATTATCTCGTAGCATTAAGGGCAGCATCCTTATTACGCCTGCTGATAGCCATCCAGCAGTGCTGTTTAGGGTAACTCGGTCCCTATAAAGTAGGGAGGGCCCCTCAGAACATCTATTGGGCCACTGTGAGGATTATTCAGGCTATCTGGTGAATAAAGTTGCTTAGATTTACTTTGACTTGGACTCTGACTAGGCAGAGCAGGCTGAGGTGCCTGGGGCTCGATCTGGGGGTGTGATCTGGGAAGAGTTTGAGTCAGTGGCTCCTGAGGAAGTGGAGAGGGTTCGCTGTGCTTTCAGCTAGGCTACCTGTTTACTGAGTCCAGGTCCCTCCTGGATTGTAAAAGCAGCTAATGAGGTGACATGTAGTTAGGTCCATGCCGTGGTGTCAGTCTTTCTTCAAGAGAGGTGGCATCTCCTGCCTTGAAAGAGGCAGTGGTGTGCCCCCTTCTCAAGAGGCTGTCCTTGGACCCAATGGTTTCTGACAACTACTGACCAGCCTCCAACTTTCCCTTTTGGGGGAAGGTTGTTAGGGAGTAGCCAGTCTGTAGCCAATGAGAACCCTGGAGGAAATGGATTATCTAGACCCATTTCAGTTGGGTTTCAGGCTGGGATTTAGTACTGAGACTTAGTTGCACTTGTCAATAACCTGTGGTGGAGCCAGGATGGCGATGGAGCATCCAGCCTTGTGCTCCTTGATCTCTCTGCAGCTTTCAATACCATCAATTACAGTACCCTTCTGCCCCAGATCCGTGTGTTGGGGATTGGGGGCACTGTTTTATGGTGGTTCTCTTCCTTTCTCTGGGACCAGTTCCACTTGGTATTGGTTGGAGAGGAGAGATCAACCCCTGGCCCCTCCTGCATAGGGCGCCGCAGAGCTCTACTCTGTCTCCCCCCCCCCTTTTCAACATCTATATGTAACCACTGGGTGAGGTCATCTGCCAGTTTGGAGTTTGGTATCATCAGTATGATGATAAGACCTAATTGCATATTTCAACTCTGGGCCAGCCAAGTGAGGTTGTCAAGGTTCTGACCAGTGCCTTTAGGCTATGAACCAACTTTAGGCTGGTTTGGATGAGGAGAAACCATATCTGACTCAATCCTAACAAAACCAAGTACCTATGGGTGTCTGAACTGCCCAGATCTGGAGATATTCCATCTTTGATCTTGAATGGAGTTGTACTTCCCACTTCAAGGTTGGTACACAAACTGGGGGTCTTCCTGGACTCACAGCTCCTGCTTGAAGAACAGCTGTCAGCTGTGTCTAGGAAGCCCTTTGCACAACTCCATCTGGTGCACCAGATGTACCCTTTTCTAGAACAGAGGGTCCTTCAGACAGTCACTCATGCTTTAATCACCTTGTGGCTTGACTACTGCAATGCTCTCTGCATGAGGCTGCCCTTGAAGACCATCCAAAAGCTTCAACTGGTCCAGAATATGGCAGTGCAAACAGTAATGGGCATGCCTCAGTATGCCCACGTAGCACCTCTGCTTTGCGAGATGTGCTAGTTGCTAATTTGCTTCTGGGTGTGATTCAAGATGCTATTTGTTACCTATAAAGCCCTATATTGTATAGGGCCTTGTTACTTGAGGGACTGCCTGTCCCCATAACATTTGCCTGATTTGATCCTGCATGGTTGTGAACTCCAGATTCCTTTGATTAAACAATGTCATCTCTCAGGACCCTGGAAGCGTGCCTTCTCTGTAGCAGTGCCTGCCCTCTGGAATAAAGTTCCCCCCGAGATCAGGATGGCCTCCACTCTGCTGCTATTTAGAACAGCTGTGAAGGCCTAGCTCCTCACCCAGGGCTTTGGCAAGGGAGAGTGAGATACCTCTCATCACACTTGTCATCTTTTTTTCTTAATTTTTTTATGTTTTACTGTAATTACTTTGATTGTTGTGAGCTGCCCAAAGTCTTTGAGAGTTGGGTGGCATACAAGTTTAATACATTATTATTATTATCTTCTTCTTAGACCACACTTCATAAACTCAGTCTGAACCATAACAAAGCCCTTTTCAAACTCCAATGAGACTAAAATAGCCAGTTCTAATTTATCTGTTGCAATCTCCAGAATATCAATTGACAAATGGATATTATCAGACACTTGTCTATTTTTTTTATCAAAACAGACCAAAATAGATAAATTATCAATGATATTACATTCTGTAGCTTCTTGGCTCACGCTGCAGTCAACCTTTTAGTTTGCATGGTAAGCAAAGATACTGGTCTATAACTGGCATATCTGATAGAGTCTTTCTCAGGCTTTAATTTTACTACAATACAGGCCACGTAAAATGATGGAGGGAATATAGAATGATCAAATGATTGATTGTAAACCTCTAACACTACAGAGGTTTACAATTATTTATAAATACTTCTACAAGACTGCTATACAAATCCTAAACAATTCAACTGGAAATCTATCAGGTTCAGGAGCTTTCCTCAGTTTCACAGATTGTTTTGTGTCTATAATTTTTGAAATGTCAGGCCTTTTTATCTTCCATTGTACCAGGCCTTTTTATCTTCCTGAGAGATCTTTCCATTTTAATATTTCCATTTCAATCAATTTGCTGTTTAGTTGCTGTTGTCTCCAATTTATATACATCAGTATATTAAAAAAAACCCTAATAATGGATAAATTCTGTTTCAATAAATAAAGAATCACAATTGGTCTCAATTCCAGATATAAAATTTGGTTTTTGTTTCAACTTGTGAGCCAATAACTTTCCAGCTTTCCAGATTAATACTTCTGATTAATACCTTTTAAAGAATATTCAAATGGTTTTGAATGTGGCAGCCTCTGTTTTTAACTTTAAGTTTTATAAATACTTGATAGGATTCATCTGTGGAATGTTTAGCATAAGGCAAAAGTGAGTGTTTAACCATCTTTTCCATCTGTATAAGATTAAAATCTATAAGTCTTTTTTTGCTGAGGCAATAGGAATAAATGATCCACAAATAAATGCATTCCAGAGTATTAACAGAATGGTAGAATCCCTATATTTACTTGTTTATTTAAAAAAGAATGAATGTATTTTTTGACATATTCCGCAAAAGAAGGCTCTCTTACAAGAGAAGTATTCAAATACGTCCTGGATTGTTCTAGAATAGATTTTTAAAAATTCTCTTGCTTTTGATGGATCAAGTTGTAGACTCAGTAGGCCCCACTGCGATCTTAGACTAATGCTCCATTTTAACTACAAATACTAATAAATCTTCTCAATAAAAATCATAACATCACCATGATGTGGTAGTCTCTGTGTTTGCAAACATGAATATAATATTATCAGCACATTAAGAAAGGCATAATATGCCTATAAATGGCACCATCCTGTGCATGAAGGGCCTCCTTATGTTCAGTGAGGGTTACTTTTATATAAACTGTATAGGCTGCACTCTTATGTAAATATAAAAAGATGTTTATTTTGTGTGGATTTAGTGAGAAACTATGGTACTTGTATCGTGCTGATGTAAGTATCAATTAAGCACATGTATCTATTTGAAAATACTGTATGCATCTGCATGCATGTATGTGTGTATGTATGTGTATGTATATATGTATGTGTGTATGTATGTATGTGTGTATGTATGTATGTGTGTGTGTAGCGTAGTGGATAGCGTAGTGGTTAGAACACCGCCTTTGATGCAGGAGAGCGGGGTTCAAATCTCAAAATATGAGAGTGACATGAACTAAGAGTGTCATGCCGGCTCGGACGTCGCCCGGATTAACAAGGTCCGCATCAGATGTTGGGGAACCAGGACAATCTGATGTTAAGTGGGCTACTGGAACAAACCATACATGGACGAGACAAGAGAACTTGGAAATGATGGAATGCTACTACAACAGCAGACCTAATGAGAGGGGATATATGAAATGTATGAGGGAACTATGGATAGACAGAAGGCCTACATCCACACTAACTGAGAAACAACTAGTTACCCAGCGCTTCAACATAGTGAAGAGGAAGCTGCTCTCACAACTTGAGATAGACCCAACACCTGAAGCTGGAATGTCACTGCCACCCCTTCCATTACAGAGCACAGCAGCTGATATGAGGCATAAGATCATGGATAAACTAGCTACAGTCAACCCTCGAGTCCAATTACCAAGGCTCAGTGGAGAAGTACCATCAGATAGTATGCTAGAAGATGCCAACAGAGCCCTCCAGACAATCCCTACCACCACCATAACTGAAACCAATGAATTGGTATATGCTACAGCCGCTGTAATCCTGGAAATGCTTGGCTACACGATCAAGAAGAACAGCAATACATACCCACCCTGGAAAATGAGATTGGAGGCTAAGATCAAGGCAACTTGGAGAGAAGTCAGTCAGCTGGTGGAACTACAGAAGCGTGTGGAGATTAAGGATAAGACTCGGCTACTGGAAAAATACATGGGCCTGACTCCATCTGAAGCCCTAGAGACTGCTAAACAAAGGCTCACACACTGGCTACCAGGCTAAGGAGATACACTAGAGAAGCAGAGGCCAAGAAGATAAATGCCCTGTTCTCCAAAGAACCATCCAAAGTGTACTCCCAACTGCAGTGCAACCACAGAGTAGCAGCTGAGCCACCAGCAGCGGAAACTGAACAGTACTGGAAGAACATATGGGAGAAAGAGAAGACGCATAACACCAGTGCAAAGTGGCTGCAGGACCTGAAAGCAGACCACAGCAATCTCCCAGAACAGGAACCAGTCACCATCACAGTAGCAGACATCCAACAGCGGGTCAAGAACATGGCGGGTCAAGAACATGAAAAGCTGGACAGCACCTGGCCCGGACATGATCCACACCTACTGGCTAAAGAAACTAACAGCAGTGCATGAACGCCTAGCAGCACAGATGAACCAACTGCTAGCAGCAGGCTCCCACCCAGACTGGCTAACACAAGGAAGGACAGTGCTGATCATGAAAGACCCTCACAAAGAAACAGCACCATCCAACTACCGGCCAATAACCTGCCTCCCCACAACATGGAAAGTTCTATCAGGCATCACAGCTGCCAAGCTACATGACCATATGGGCCAGTACATGAGCACAGCTCAGAAGGGCATTGGGAACAACACCAGAGGCTCAAAACACCAGTTACTCATAGATAGGGCAGTCGCCCAAGACTCAAGGTCTAGGCAGACCAATCTGAGCACAGCCTGGATTGACTACAGGAAAGCCTATGACTCAATGCCGCACACATGGATCTGTGAATGCCTGGCACTATACAAAGTCAACAGGACACTAAGAACCTTCCTCAAGCACTCAATGGGACTGTGGAAGACAACACTGGAAGTGAACTCAAGACAGCTTGCACAAGTGGCCATCAAGTGCGGCATATACCAAGGTGATGCACTGTCCCCACTGCTGTTCTGCATAGGCTTAAACCCCCTCAGCCAGATAATCACAAGGTCTGGATATGGGTACAAGTTCAAGAGTGGAGTCACCATCAGCCACCTCCTCTACATGGATGACATCAAGCTGTATGCTAAGAATGAATGAGACATCGACTCACTGATCCACCTGACACGGATCTACAGTGAGGACATTGGGATGTCATTCGGACTGGAGAAG
Organism: Liasis olivaceus; assembly: GCA_030867105.1. NCBI lineage: Eukaryota > Metazoa > Chordata > Lepidosauria > Squamata > Pythonidae > Liasis > Liasis olivaceus. Next base: position 231,145,071 of record CM061349.1, on the reverse strand, counting down.
TGTGGCAGGATGATAGTAAAGAGAGGGAAGGTAGTTAAGACCGATGGAGTGGAACTACCAGTGGGCCACATAGCAGACATAGAGACCAGCTATAAATACTTTGGTGTCCCACAGTCACATGGGAACCATGAGGAGGAGGCAAGAAAGACAGCAACATCCAAGTACCACCAAAGGATAAGACAGGTCCTGAAGAGCCAGCTCAATGGGAAGAACAAGATCCATGCCATCACCATGTATGCCCTGCCAGTCATCAGATACCCTGCCAGTATAGTGAGCTGGCCAAAGGAAGACATGGAGGCTGCCGATGTGAAGACCTGGAAGCTCCTCACAATGTATGGCGGTTTCCACCCCAAGTCCAACACCCAGAGACTGTACACCAGGTGCAAAGAGGGCGGGCGGGGCCTGATGAGTGTCAAAGCCACTGTCCTGGACGAAACCCAAAGTATCCAGGAGTACATCAGTAAGATGGCACCCAAAGATGAGCTGCTGAGAGAATGCCTCAGGCAGCAGCAGACAAGACAGGAGGTTCAAGCAGAGGAAGTGCCATGGCAAGACAAGCCCCTGCACGGGATGTACCATCGACAGATAGCTGAGGTGGCTGACATTGGGAAATCCTATCAGTGGCTGGAAAGGGCCGGACTAAAAGACAGCACTGAGGCACTGATCATAGCAGCACAAGAACAGGCACTAAGCACCAGATCCATAGAAGCAGGGGTCTACCACACTAGACAGGATCCAAGGTGCAGATTGTGCAAAGGGGCCTCAGAGACAGTCCAACACATAGTGCCAGGGTGTAAGATGCAGGCAGGAACAGCATACACTGAACGGCACAACCAAATAGCTGGCATTGTGTACAGGAACATCTGCACAGTGTATGGGCTAGACCCCCCCAGGTCCAGATGGGAGATTCCACAGAAGGTTGTGGAGAATAACAGGGCTAAGATCCTGTGGGACTTCCAGATCCAGACGGACAGGCAGGTACTGGCTAATTAACCAGACATCGTGGTAGTAGACAAAGACCAGAAGACAGCGGTAGTGACAGATGTTGCAGTGCCAAGTGACAGCAACATCAGGAAGAAGGAGCATAAGAGGCTGGAGAAGTACCAGGGCCTGAAGGAGGAAATCGAGAGGATGTGGAAAGTAAAGGCCAAAGTGGTCCCAGTGGTGGTAGGAGCACTCGGGGCCGTGACTCCTAAGCTGGGAGAGTGGCTCCAACAGATCCCAGGAACAACATCAGAGCTCTCTGTGCAGAAGAGTGCAGTGCTAGGAACAGCTAAGATACTGCGCAGAACCCTCAAACTCCCAGGCCTCTGGTAGAGGACCCGAGATTGAGGAAGACACATACCACCCATAGGGGTGAGAGGGGAATTTTTTTTTTATAAAGACTAGCGACATCCATGTTTTTCTTTTGCACTACCAAGATTGCAGGCTGGCCTGTAGAAGTCCGGACGAACTACTAGATAGCAACAGAATCTGAGTTTTCCATATCACTTTGCTGTCATCTAGTGGTCATCTGGAGTTCTGCCACCCGCATCCGTTAGCCTAGCTTTACTACAACAGCAACCTAAAAAAAAACAAACCAGAAACACAGTAAAGAGTACCGTAATGCAATACCGAAAGTACTGAATTCTCTGGATTTTTATCCTTTGCACACTAATTATACTTGGAGCATCGCCGAGAAAGGAATAGCGCCTCCCCCAAACGCAGAAGACGAGCCCCGGAGATCTAGAGATAAAAACAACCCCGGAGCAGTCAAGAAAGCGACGTACCTCTCGGAGAGACGCGCGCAGCATTTTCCCCGCCATCCCGGGACCGAAGATTCCAAAGGACCCGCAGACCTTCCTCTCTGCACGAATCTGTTATCGATGCTATGGGAAGGCACTCATGTGTGCATCCATCTTGGTAAGCATTTCTAACATTGAGATCGCTGATTGGCTCAGAGCTTAAAGCATCAAAGCATGCTGGGTTTGTATTGGTCCAGGCGCCGGAGCCTGTCAATAGGTGCCTGTGGGAGCATAGGGTTTGGGTGACCGGGGGTATCCAGCGCTGGCCTGCAGGAGACCTGGGACAAGAAGGGTAGATCTTTGCGCGAGTTGAAAGTCATAGAAGGACATTGTGGAGGGGTGGAGGGAAATACTGTAAGGATATTGAGGGTCGTTTTTCTGTTGTGGAAGAGATTAGCTTCGGTGCCTGACGTTGTCTTGAGGACTTGGTGCATGGGTGTTGCATTCTGGAATTGGAAAGAAATTTTTTTTCTTTTTTTATTTCCTGTGAACTTTAGCACTCTTTTGCTTACCAACCTAGAGGAACAATGAAAATCTAACTGGAAAAAGGCAGTTGTTTCTGTCTTTTTTCCTCCACGTTTTTCCTGTCTTGCGAGAAAAGAAAATCAATAGGGGGCATATTTAAAAAAACTGGAAAGGAGAAAATGGTAATTTTAAGATAAGGATTAACACTTTTCTGATTTATCAAAAGCATTTTTCAAAGCAGAACAAAAGAGGCTTAGCATTTCTATTCGTCTTTTGCAATAATGTGGCTAAGGGGGCACACACTTAGCAGGAAAGTATGTTCTAAATTGTTTGGTTGCCTTAGCCGGGCTGGAATGAGGAAGAGTTTGAGTCTACAGCTGCTGGGTAGAAAGTTCCACATTTCCTGTCAAAGATGCTCAACAATGCCATCCTGGGTGATTGATCGCTATGGGAAAAACGATGTACTCCGACTCACAAATAGTATGATGTTTCCTGCAATCCGCCTCCCTAATGAAGTTATTGTTAAAGTTCACGCTGCAAGTTTAAATCCCATAGATGTTAACATGCGAAGTAAGTAGACGTTATGCATTGCATATCATATATATATGGTTATGAACATCAGTGAACTAACTGTAACAGGGCTTTGAACTCATGAAAATAAACCTTATGAGTGATTTCTGTAGTTTTATTTCAGTGCTCATGGAGTGTTAATGTTAATTAGGTTTTTTTTTTTTTTTTAAACAAACTTTGAGGTAGGCATGTGAAACATTGCAGTTCGTGTGTAACTGCTCCAATAACCAGTTTTGTGCTGGGTATTACGGTGGAGTCCTTGAGGTTCTCTGAGCTTGATTGTTTTCTTGCAAATGTTTTGTTACCCAGCTAGGTAACATCTTCAGTTCACTGAAGATGTTTTGCAAGAAAACAATCAAGCTCAGAGAACCCCAAGGACTCCACAGTTTAACCCTGAGCTACATATATATTCTCTTCTACTGGGTATTTCTATTTTACTAATCCTAGTATTGTATGACACTTCTTGTAAAAAAAAGTTACAGAAAAGCTGATTAATACAGAATTCTCTATCACCTTAAACTAGTAGTACCAGATTGGGACTGTAAAAATCCAAACAAGTACTAGATGGCAGCAAATCGAAATGTGTATATTTCTTTGTTGCCATCTAGTGGCTGCTATATTTTTGCAGCCAAGATATAATAGTCCTGCCTTAGTGATTTTTATAAATACATTGTGCTTTGAGTTTATTTAGAGTTAAGTTTACTTAAATCTGTTGAAACCAGTGGCCTAATATTGTCTACACAGCGAATATTGTTGGAGATTTATTAATTTTCATGGAATGCAAGGGACATAGAAGAGGCCTAGATTCTTGCACTGTAACCCTAACCATGTCTACTTAAGCATTTTCATTGAGTTCATTTTGCCTTACTCCAGTCTAAATGGGTATAGAATTGTCTCCTTTTACAACTACTCTTTGACTCTGCTCACTCCCTTTTCTCCTACCTGATTTTACAACCTATAAGGAGGTGTGACCTCAGTTTCTCTTTCAGGCAGATCATCCTACTGGGAAATGCTGAGCCTTGAATTCTTGACAAAGCAAATAATATATGTAAAATAATATTGCTAACCTTCTGGTATTCTTGGAAAGATTCCCCTCCTGTTTCCATGTTGGTTTATGATATTTAAGAGCAAATTTAAAAGTGGAAAATGTGCAGTATGAAGCACTGGTGAATATAATGTTATTGCTGTCTTCTATTAACCATACTTCTGTTTACATATAAGCAGTTTAAAACTTCAGTATATACTAAACTGAATTCAGACAAATTTGATTTTTATGTTACTCTGAAGACCCTTTGGGACATGTTGGTGGGATTGCAGTTTAAACAAATAAACTTAAATCAACTTATAAATCAACTTATCTTGTTTAAAAAACCCAAACTGGATATCAGATTACTATCTATTTATATTGTGGCTGAATCTCTAAGCTGATGGTCGTCTCAGTCTCAGTTTTTGGTCTGTAAAATGGGAATCCTCAGGGGAATTGTTGGAATGAATAAAGTGGTATTGTTGCAAGCAAGTCGTGAGGAAAAGAAGTGTATAAATCTAAATGAAACTTCAACAAACTGGTTCCCATTTTTCTGTTTTTTTATAGATGGCTATGGAGCTTGTGCTCTAAGAGTGAAACGAGATCCACTGCTCATTTCAGAAAGAGGCAAAGAATTTCCTCTAATTCTAGGCCGGGATGTTTCTGGGGTTGTGATGGAATGTGGACCGAGTGTTTCCTATTTCAAACCTGGAGATGAGGTAATGGAGGTTTGAGAGTAGAATCATAAAATTATATGGACTGGAATTATATCGAGTGGAATGGATCCTAATCTTTCCCCTGTTTCATACAGGAATCCTCCAAACCACCATGGCAGATTATCTAGCGCCCATTTGAAAACCTCCAGTGAGGGGAATCCACCACTGTTATAGACAGGTTGCTCCTTTTCTTCACTCCTCTCACTGTCATGACATTCCTGTTAATACTCAACCTGAATTTCTTTAATTTCAACACACTGGTCTTTGTCTTGCCCATGGTTTCAGCAGAAAAAAAGCAGATCTGATCCCAACTGTATGTAACAGCCTTTTAGATAGCCATAGACTGCTATAATATTTTCCTTCTGTCTCCTCTTTAGAAAGCTAAGAATGCTAAGCCCTTTTAATTGTTCCTTGTAAGGTTTGGTTTCCAGATTGTTTTTCATCCTAGTAACATTGTTCTGAACTTGCTCCACCTGTTACAAATCCTTTTTAAAGCATGGTGTCCCGAATTGGACACAGCCTTCCAAGTGTGGTTTAACTAGTGCAAAGTACAGTGCAACTATTACCTCCTGTACAGGAATCTGGTTTCTGTCATTCTGTTAATGCATCTGAAGATTGCATTGGCCTTTTAAGCTGATGCACCATGCTACTTCTTTAAATTCAGCTGGTGGTCTACTAGCACTTTCAGAATTTTCTCATGTTCTTTGTCCCCAAGTCAGGGGTCCTCAGCCCTGGCTACTACTACTAACAAAAAAAAACAAAACAAAACCCCACTTAGTATTTTGAGTGGATTTATAAATCATTAGGGTAGAAACCAATGACTTCAATAGAGATGTTTTATTTAAGGTTGCAAGTGGTAATGTTTTTTTTCTTTTATTGTATTTTATGGGAATAAGAAAGCTTGCCTAAAAAGTTTTCCAGAATGGAATGAGTTGGACGTCCTGTGTATAATACACTGCCATATAGGAAGATGAATTTTGAGTATCTGCCTGCTTTAGGTATACCATCTTCTGGAGGTCAAGAAATTGTGTTACTTGGTAGAAAGCAAAATATTTCAGATTCTTTATTTTTCAGGTATGGGCAGCAATTCCACCCTGGAAGCAAGGTACTTTGTCAGAGTTTGTTCTAGCAAGTGGAAATGAGGTAAGTCAACAAAAGGTTTTATTTCCAAATGAAATAAAACATGCAAAATAACTTTTTTTTTTTAAATGTGGTGTTATGTCTATATTTACACTTGAAATGCTGGTTAAAAACACCTTGAAATTAAAACATTAAAATAGCATAGAATCTCTACTCTGATCTGCATGGCATTATAAGCAGAGGGTTTTCTCTTCCTCTTTTTCCCCTTTTCCATTTGGCTTTGGAAAAGAGAGAGGAAAGGAGGAATCTGAGTGGCTGCTACAGAAGTACTGTGCTTCACTTGGCCAGCTAGCAAATCAAAGTTCTGCACGGTAACCCAAGACAGAAAGAGAATTTGCACTCTCTTGCTTGCATTTGCAATGATAGAGTCAGCTGGGTCTCTCTAGGCATGCATTTCATTTGGTGTTGAGACAGAGTATATTAGGGAAAAGGCCCATCACTTACTGCAAAATCTTACTTGCCATAGGTGACCTACTATCTAAAGATTGGTTATCCATTTTGTAAAATTGATTGTCCCTATGTGTCTTTCCATGTGCAACATTTTCCTTGCATATATGCATAGCTGTATGAGAAAGTACATAGTGCAATGTGACTTAAATTGTCAGATAGTCTCAGCATGGATGCTTCCAACTTGTGCATAAGAGATACATGTATGATTTTGACAAGTGTATATACCAGTGTTTCTCAACCTTAGCAACTCTAAGATGTGTGGACTTCCACTCCCAGAATTCTCCAGCCAGCCATGGGGAATCTTAGAGTTGTCAAGGTTGAGAAACACTGGAATATACTGTACATTTGCTTTTTTTGGTAGATGTGCATTTAAGGAAAATGTTGTGATCAAGGGAGCCGTAGACAATATCTCCATGCATTGAAAGTTGTACTGAAGTTTGAAGTCATCAAATTTCAGCTGCTAAGCATGGGGTACCTTCCAAGTATCTGCCTGCTCTCTTACTTTTATGCAGATATCAAGGAAACCGAGGCGTCTCACTCACACCGAAGCTGCCTCCTTGCCTTATGTTGGTTTAACAACATGGTCTGCAGTGTCACATGCTGGGGGGCTGCATCCAGATAATTGTCCCAACAAAAGGTAAACAGCCAGATGATGTATAAGAAGTTGGTCATGGGCTTTCTTGTCCAAAGTGAGTCCCTAACTTTCTTCTGAATGTCTTTTTAAGTATGAGTATTTCCTTCCTGGCTCAGTTTTAGCATGCCTTGAAAGGTAGTAGGTTTCATGCATTTTAGCTTTTGTGAAATAATACTTTTATTGAACGTAACTAATTTAAATATCTTATATCAGGCACGGGAATATGCCATAGATAATTTTAAAAATCCATTCTTCATCAGTATAATTTTTTCAACATTCTTGATAGATTTTTATCCTGTATGCCACCATCAACCAGGTGTAACCAATTTATGTATTTTATTCTCATAACATTTCTACTATGTCAATGCTTTATTGCATTACACAATAGCATTTAAATATTACTGTCTTGTGCCTTAAACTTACATTACTTTAAATCTAAAGTTACCTGAAACTTAAGTTCATCTTAATTTATAGTTTCTTAACTTTGTGCTGTATAAATTGAATTACTTAAATACAGTTGCACAATAGGCATTTTATAAGTTTAATCCTCTTGATCACTGTAATTGTTTTTGCTTTATAGAATATTGATCATAGGTGCATCAGGTGGAGTGGGTACCTTTGCTATACAGGTAAATATGTTAAATCTTATTATCTTGGCTGAACTTTTCCTTGTTTCTTGAAAGAATCCTAGAATACAGTCTTTTGCAATGTCTCACTTATATTGTATAAATATATTATTTTATTTTCATATTTATAATATTGGCTACAATAAATAATATTGTTCACTTAGAGCATTCAAGCTCTGTAATCAAACAAATATTAGCTATTGCATTATAACCTATAGAGATTCATAGAAAAACTTTGACAATGTATTACGTGAACTCTGAACATGTGTTAATTCAGGTTAAGTGGGTTCTGTGAACCCCCGCTGTCATTCCATTGTGGGAAATTGCTGTAGAACAAGACAATTATTAGTGTAAAATGAAACGTAATTTAAAGCGATGCAGAATAAGACTCTCTTTAGAAGTTAAGATTTTTTTAGAACATTTAAAGCACACAGGTATAAAACTTGAATAACTGCCACTTATAGTTTTGGAAGGCAGTCAAAAACTTCTATTGGAGCAGGAAAAAAAGAGAGTTCAAGAGACAACAATGCTATTGCATTTGTAAGGCTCTTCGGTTTGGGACACCCCTTTCAAAATGAGATTGTAAGCTGGAAAAGATCCAGAAAGGACAACTAAAGAGTTAGCCTTCCCCACTCTGGCATTCTGATGTATGGTGGGTGAGATGTTAGGGATGGAGGGCTATGGAAAATGTGAGCTGCCAGATAGCTCCATAGTGTTTCCAAGATGAAACACCCATTGATGCAAACTTGAGTTAGGTTCAGGGAAGTTGTGTGGCATTCATAGCAAGTGAGTCTGAGTGGTTACTGTGTATGTGATTGTAGATTTCTTTTCTTTTCCTTTTTTTGTCTTCTCTTTTAGTTAATGAAAGCTTGGAGTGGTCATGTCACCGCAGTTTGTTCCCAGGATGCCAGTGAATTGGTAAAACGTCTTGGAGCAGATGATGTAATTGATTATAAATCTGAAAGTATGGAAGAGCAGCTCAAAAAATTACCCCTGTATGTACTAATGTGATTAAATTATTGGTGTGTTTGGCAAAAAGTTTTCAAATGGCGAGGTTGGCCATTTACTTTCTGGGTAGCTTGCAAATCAGCATGGCTATTTTCCACAAACTAGAAATTTATTTTCAGATGGCCCCTCTCTCTAAGACCCTCCTGACCTCTTTTGAGTATATTATAGAAATTATATTCGCTTCTAGTATTGTTTGTGCTACTGTTTCCTACTTGGTGAAAGTAAAAGTCACATTTATTTACTTGCTTTTTGAAAATTTAATTGGTGCTTGCATTTTTCTTTCTAGGTTTGATTTCATCCTAGATAATGTTGGTGGACCTACTGAAAAATGGGCTCCTGATCTTCTCAAAAAGTGGTCAGGGGCCAGATATGTGTCTTTGGTGACACCCTTTTTAGTGAACATGGACAGACTTGGAGTAGCTGATGGCATGCTGCGGACTGGCATCACTATTGGTGCGAAAGTTTTGAAGGTCAGTTAGGAAAACCCAATATTTTTTGCTTTCCCCCCTTTGCATAAGTAGGTTATAGCTCACTAAAATGTTTGTGGAAGGCTATGCAGTTTTACTTACTTTTCAGTGTTGTGCTTTTTTTTTCATTTGCAGCATCTTTATAATGGGATCCATTACCGGTGGTCATTTTTTGCATCAAGCGGTCCTTATCTGGATGAGATTGCAACTCTTGTTAATGCAGGAAAGGTATGGCCAAACTGGCAGTTTCAGTGTCTTCCATTAGCTAAATCCATGACGCTTTGGTTCAAGCCTTTCTGAAAGTAGCTCACCAGCAGGTGCAAGGTGTGCTGAATTTTCCTAGTGGTGGTGGTGGGGCGGGGTGGTTTTTTCATATTGTACTACATCAGCTTACCAGGAAAGATACAACTGGCAGTGCGTGGTCCTCTAGCTTTTGGGTTCCCTTGGGGTTTACACCTTTTTTCACCTACATCCTGATGACAGGGAGAGTTCAAGGGCCTTACTGTATGCAAAGTGGATGAAGTGAAATACATGGGTCAAAGTCAGGCCTGCATTTATGTAGGCTTTGTTTTTTAATTTTATCCCAGGTTAGTATTTTGGGAAGAAGAGGATTGTAGTTTCTCTTTTCTCCTTAAACTATTCTTCTCTTTTCCTTTGTTACTGAATACTTTAGGAAAACAATGGGTAAAGCATATTCAAAGAAAGTTGGTGAATTAAATGAAACTAATGAATGTCATGGGAAAGGTTACCCTGTTTATGTGGTGTGGCGTTTGGTACTTTAAAAAGTGTGTTGCTGCACCTGTGAATTAATCAGTTGCAAGCTCTCTTTTTCACCCAGTTTTGAAGCCTTTCTGCTAACTTGGGTGCCCATCTGAAAAGCAGAGGTGCTCCTGTGCTCTGCCAAAGTGTGTGTCCCTTGAGTACCTTGCTTTCCAACACACGGTGGTCACTGAGTCCTTAGCTCAGCATATGAGGGTGGCTGAGAGAAAGAGATGCCTAGTCCTGGTGTACAGATGGGAAAGTTCATATGGAGCCCAATCAAAACATTCAGCAGGGAGAGAGCTTAGCAAACACAAGCACATAAAGTTTTTATATACTTACATAGACTATACTGCCTGTTACTCACCCTTGCAGAGTCAGCCAGCAGAATCCAAACCTATTTCCAACTCGCCCATGCAGAGTTTTCTCTATACATTCTGCACCAACTCTGGGCTCGCCCTTGCAGAGCCCTTCGCAGTGCTTTCCACCAGAACCTGTGCCTTGGAGAGTTCTTCCCAGAGACATTCCTGAACCTGCCTGTTCAGCATCCCACTGGCCCACTTTAAGTAGCTTACATGTCCCGGGGGGGGGGGCATCTTATAGGGTTGGTAGTGAAAGCAGCTTGTTGGGGGGGTTACCTTTCACCACTACACTATGTTAGATTTATTTTAAGATTGATACTGCAGGTTTTGTTTATCTCAGAGTGACAGGAAGCCATGCCATCATATCAACATGTATGGTGGAAAGAATTGCAGTGCAGCACATTGGAAGTTGCATTGGCCCCTGTCAACCCAACAAGGTAGACCAGATTAAGACACCAGTACCATAAAGGTCCAGATGATTTTTATTGTAACAGCTCTAGTAACAGAATCTTGCAAGTCTGAATGTGATCCCCCCTCTCTCCCTTTATCTTCATGAGAACTAGGGAGGGGCTTGTTTGAGATGTGTTCTCAAGTTATTTTCTTGGCCTGGATTCAAGCCCCACATATCTGACTGTTGTCTTGGTAGTGGCTCTTCCTCTTGTAGTGGAATAAGGCACCCCCCCGACACACGTGAGCTGCATTCACTGCCAACCCTATAAGATGACCTCCCCCGCAACCATACATGTGAACTGCTTAAAGTGCCCTTGTAAGAAAATATTCACAGCAAGCTGAATTAACCCTGAGTGGTGACATGGAGGCATCAGACAGGAACCAGTGGCCCAATAAACCCATATCTCAAAGATAGTATAGTTAGCATGCTGACCTAGTAGGAATTGATAAATAATGACAAGGTCACCCAGATGGGTTTATCAAAGACATTCCAATGTCATGCTGTAATTTACATTGTGTCTGCCTTTTCCTTTCTCTTGTCTTTGAAATGTAGTGAGCCAAAGGTGTATAAGCTGTGGTTCTGCTTTTGCTCAGGGCTGCTCAGCAAGCTGTCAGTGCTTTGCTGGGAGCCTGGTGAACACTGTTGCTGTTTGCATGCTTAATCAATTTATGTTGTATCTTCAAAGTGATTTGGTTGCTTTAGGTGAGCCAGGTTTTGGTCACAACACTCTTGCCCTTCAAGGCCATTCCCTATTCCCTTTACATCCCCCTGCTAATTCTATCTTTAATTTTGATAACTCCTGTTATTCAGCCTGTGTGATAAGAATATTAATAATTATAGTGTATTCAAACATTCACAGTACTTTGCATATATTACCTAGTGGTACTCCTTAGAATGACCTTGTAAGGTTAGTGGCTATTCTTATTTCCCAATTGCAAATGAGGCTGAATGTTTAGTAAAGAGTCATAATGAGATCATAGTACAGGTATATTCTTGATAAGCAGCTTGCTCACTATTGCCATGCTCATAATGTATCTTCAAGGTTGTTTCCTGCCATGTATGAAGTTGCAGATCTAACCTTGTTCCTGTAACAAATGTTAAAAAAGGATTCTTATTATTTATAGAATGACATACTTCACTGGGCTTGAGTAGCTCCTTTCAAGCAAAAACAGCAAACTGTCCGTAGCTGGGAGTGAGCCAGGAAATATTACAGATAGCCATTTGGCCAAGTGGGCAAGTCTCATTTGTTTTGGGCTTGGGAAGATCTGGTGTTTGCCGCTGTGTATGAAAGAGAGAAAAGGTGTGGCTTTAAGTCACCCATTTGCGCAAGACCAGAGCAGGTGAATGCTGTTACTATTGAAAATGTGCTTGGTGTGTTTGTGGATGGCTAGTTTTCTTTTGTCATAAGATTAACAATCAAACATGTTTGCTTACTGTACTGTTCGCTTTCTTCACAGAGGACAGCTTTTAATGTTATATGCTTCCTTATTTGCAGAATGGTCTTACTATAAAATGATGGCCAGTTTTTAAAAATTTATGTATATAGTATGTATGTTTATTTCTCTGTTTTGGGTATGTTGATGAAGCTGAACTTGAAGAACTGCAAATTAAATAGGGCAGCCTGAGAATCTTCCTTCAGATTGCAGCATACAAGCATGCTGACTGTCCTTGGGAATTGTTTGGAGGAAACATGTAACAAGGCTTTCTTTGTGGCAGCACCCTGATTATAGAATTTTCCCACCAATGTGGTGAAATGGGTCTATCCCTGAATGTTTAGAAGGCAGTAAAAGTAAGTTTATTCTAGTTAGGGCTGAAAAGAAGTATACAGTACACTTCAAAGTAAATAAACTTGACTAATAAATCAGTGGGTAGAGTACATTGGTAAACTACAAAAACATAAGGGTTTTGAGACTGATTAATGTTTGTGCCTAGAGTATCCTGTGCATCATATTCCCCATGTTTATGGATGAGAAAGTATAGTTTAATTCTGTGTGCCCATTCTTGCTGTGTTCTATGTGCTTTCTCTGTTATTTGTGCAAAAGACTGGCCATTGAATGTGGGAGAACTCTAAAAGTCTGCTCTCCATCTTTTCATTAGAGAAGCAGCGATATGGTGCTGGTTCCATCAAGAGAGAGAAGGGAGTAAGAGAGCCAAAGAACCAGGATGAGACCAGAGTTCCCACCAGAGTGGAGTTACCTACCCACTGTAATTTTTAAAAACAGTTTTCTGATTCCTTCTGAGCCACGGCTTAGCTAGACTTTATTTTGCAGAGCAAACCAAGGATACCAATGTGAGATAAAAGAAGGTAGCTTTTGAAGTTCTCATGAAGCAGTACTCTCTTTTCCTCAGTAATTTGAGCTACATTGGTATCATAAGTTTGCATCATTAAAGGATGCTTCTGTACATATATTCTGGGCTACTGTCTTTCCCATCCAAATGACAGAGCATTTTTGATTGATTATGTGCCATCAAGACCACATAAAATAGATTTTCTCCATAACAATCTGTTCCTAACCTGGTCTTTCAGGTCTTCCAGTGATATCCCATGGCCACTGTAACTGAGTCCATCTATCTTGCTACTGGTCATCCTCTTCTTCTTTTTCTTCCCACTTTTCCCAGCATTAGAGCCTTCTCCAGAGAGCTAGGTCTTCGCATCATATGTCCAAAGTAGGATAGTTTGAGCCTGGTCATTTGTGCCTCAAATGAGAACTCTAGATTGCTTTGTTCTATGATACATTTGTTTGTTTTCTTGGCTGTCCATGGTATTCTCAGGAGTCTTCTCCAACACCAAAGTTCCAAAGTATCAATACTCTTCCTATCCTGCTTCTTCAAAGTCCAACTTTCGTTTTCATAGAGTATCACAGGGAATGCCATTGCTTGCACATTCTGATCTTTGTAGGTACAGACACAGACACGTCATGCCATCTGAATATCTTTTGCAAGGCCTTCATGGTTGCTCTACCAAGTGCTAGTCTGCACCATATTCTTTGTTCCTTAACTGTTGAAGGTTGATCCTAAAAGGCAGAAGCTATCTACCATTTCAATATCTTCACTGTCATTTCTAAGTCTGGTTGGTGTACCTGTTGCCATTAGTTTGGTTTTCTTTAATCTTAATTTTAGTCCCATTTTTTCACTGTGCTCCTTGACTTTTATTACTAGAGCTTGCAGATCCTTTGCATTTTTGGCTGTCAGAGTAGTGTCATCAGTATAGTGCAGGTTGTTGATGTTTCTTCCTCCAATTTTAAAACCATGTACATCTTCCAATCTAACTTCCCTTCATATATATTCAGCATATAAGTTGAATTTACAATATTTATAGATGTTTCTCTAATACTGCTCCTTGTCTCTTCTAACAGGTCTCTGAAACTGATAAGTTCCTTTCTGAGATTTTTATCGTTCTTGGTTTTGGCTTCTTTTCTCTTCTTGGCAATTTCCATGGTTTGTTCTGACATCCAGTTTGATTTCTGTTACTCCATCTTTGGTATTCTGTTTTCACATTCATTCTTAATGACTTCTTTAAGTTCAATCCACAATTCCTCTGATTCTGCATCAATGAGATTCAGGACTTCAAAGCAATTCCTAATGTTCTCCTTGAAAATGATGGTTAATGCTCAAAAGTCATATGGTGGAAACTGGTTGGCTTTCTTCTTCTTATTTAGCTTAACTTGGAACTTGCACATTAACAGTTTATGATCTGTTCCACTGTCAACACCTGCAATGATATGTGAGAATGACCTTGGGAGACAAGGGGAAGAGATGCTGCCTAGGGAATGATCAGGTAGTGGGTGGTGGGTGGGCAGCCTGCAGCTGCAATAACAGGCAGAGAAAGAAACTTAGAAAGGATACTATCAGGCTGTAAAAAGAGATGATGGGAAATTTGTACTTTCAGACTTGCAAGATTCTGTTAATGTAGCCTTACAATAAAGTACAATTAGATCATGTTGTGTTTCCTGTCTGGTCTACCTGGGAAGGCTGACAGTTCCTCACCATGTCTTTGATGCTATAATTGAGCTCCTCCACTTCCTTTTAGCAATAATATGGTCAATTTGCTTTTTATGTACTCCATCTGGTGATGTCCACGTATATGGGCATCATTCTGGCTGTTTGAAGACAGTGTTAGGTATGAAGAAATCATTGGTTTTAGCATTGCCATAAAACCTGATTCCTTGAGTTTGTCAGTGTTCTCTCCAACACCAGAAACAAGAGTCAGCGGGTGTCCCACACCATCCTCAGTCTTCAATTCACCATGTTAGGTTTTATAGCAAGGAAAGGGGAAAAAAAACCAAGATAGCCACTGTCCAAGAAAAAGCAAAGACAATCCTTCATTAATTCGGAAAGATGGAAAAGAAACCAAGATGCCATAGCACCTTGAGGGAAAGGGAGGGGAGGGGAGGGGGATCCTAGAGTCTGGAGAAGAACAGTGCTGGAGCTCATGGGAAGATGTTGTGCTCTAAATCTCCAAAGGAAGCACTGCAAAATTCTTCTAACAGCATTTTTTCTGATAGAAATCCTACTAACTTCCTGCTTTCCTTGAGCTCTTGAAGCCCCACAGTATCACAGGAAAATGCAGTATCTTGACTGTGGAAGGACCCTAGTTTTCCTTTAGTTTATCAATATGTGTCAGTCGAACCTAGATTATATAAGTACAGGCATACCCTGCCACAAATACATTATCGGATACATTATTCCTGTTCAGTAGTCCAACCAAATAAGGTTTCTGTTTCAAGAGTCCATTTTGATTGCCCTCCTGTTTTTTTTTAATCTTGATTCAAGATATCTTCCCCATTTTGTGGGTGGGTATTTGAGCAAAGCTGAGGATTTTCTTGTGACTGCTGATATCTTCTTATTATATAAGGACGGGGTCATTTTGCCTATAGCAGGATCAACACAAAAATTAAGTTTGCTATTAATATATAGAATGATGACAGTAATGAGTGATGAACCAATAATGGACAATTGTGTAGTCAGATTTCAGTAATAGTTCTGAGATGATGTATACAATCCTTTTCCTCCCTAGCCTTTAGCACATTCAGCTCTCTTTCCTGGAGGAAGAGAGGACTATTTTATAGTTGGGGGCTGACTGGTAGTTGTAAACAGATAGTGTTTTCATTGTCTTGCTAATCTCCTTTTACTGTCACATCACCATCTGCTGACTTGCATGGTTGTGTGTACCGAAAGAAATATTTGTCTTAGTCAGGCTGTTTGCAGTAAACAGTGAATGACATATTATGCTAGGCTACAGGATCAGCCCTTTTCAGGTTTATTGAAACAATGAGTCTGGATCAACCGGCTAGATAAAGGGCTTAATGTACCAAAGTGCTGGGCTCATCAGTCCCAACCATCATGACACTTCCTGTCAGTGTTGAGGGCCAGCAACCCAATTAGATACTGGTCTGCAATAATGCAGCACATGGGAGTATTTTGCTACAGCTTTGAACAAAAATCTGTTTAAGCTCAAAGCAACTTGCTTCCTTGAAAAAATGGTGCTGTAGGCATCATTAAATAGTAAAATTGTGCCCTCTAGAGAATGATCCTGAAAATTACATCCTTAAAAAAAAATCTTTTATATGTAATACAGTACAGTATTGCACACGGTGGTATGACAATGTGGCTTCCAAAAGAAGAAAAGATGCAGTGTAAAATCCTGAGTTCTTTTATAGAACTCACAAGCCTGAACATTTAAGAATTTCACAAGTGCTTTTTATTTGTAAACATAAGGTAGGAGCTTAGAAATCAGAAACCAGAGTTTTGGTGGCTTCATCTTTAGCCCTTTTTAAACTTCTTTAACCCTTCTTGTGTTATCTTGTGTAATATATCTTGAATATATTAATGTCCTACTCTTGAATATATTAATGTCCTACTCTGTTGTAACTCTTGCTCAGTATTCATTCCAGAAAACAATGGTTGTTTGGAGAACATACATATTCCTGATAAAGAACTTTTTTAAAAATGGGGGGGTATTGAAAGTGTATTTATTTTTTTGCTTATTCTTTTTCACATCCTCTACAATATTGCTTTCATAATTAGTTTCATGTGCGACAATAGACAGGCATTTTGTCATCTGAGAATTTCATTGCTACAGAATTCTGTTGAAAGGCTCTTGAAAGCTTCAATGACACCTCTGTGAGGTAGGCAGGTGATACAGATCAGTTACAAACATACTGAAATTGCTAGCAGTTTTAAGTAACAGTATTTGTCTCCCCTGTAGATACATCCAGTTATTGACCAAGTCTTCGAATTTTCTGATGTTCCCATGGCCTTTCAGAAGATGGAAAGAGGGCATGCACGTGGCAAAACTGTGATCAATGTAATTAATAAAAAGCACTGAAATCCTGGTTTATGTGAAATTTCTTTATAAAAATTACTAGTTTCCTTAGAAATTCCTGTACTACAAATATTTTGTTACCCAGCTGTAGGAATTCCTATTTCAAAACAGGAAATTAATCTTTGGAAGTACACCACTTTCTATCTACCCTTTTTAACATTTCCCAACTGAAACTCATAGAATGGTTTTGCAGAGTTTCTTATTGCTATTAAATAATAGTGGTGGGTGCAGAAACTATAAATAGGCGATTCTTTACCATGCATTAGTACGAAGTTGTAGGGGAACTTTAGAAGTTCCTTAGTATTCGTAGAATGGCTGCATTGGGCAGCAGTTATATGTGGTTGAAAACGCTGGCAGCTTTAGAAGTGTTTAGGTATATTAGTCTCCTAGTTCTATGATTATTAGTGACACAGGGTGGGAATTGTGGGAAATATGTACACATACACATGGAAATATATGAGAGAGGTTTGGTTGGTCCATCCTGCTGATTTAATCTTTGGTGGGAATTCTGTTTGGATAGTTTATGTGGCTGTGTGTAAAATGATGGTTGTTCATGGTAATTGAAATGTGCTTCTTTGTTCATCTGTTCCATGGATTCTCTATTTGTAATCAATTTTGTGATTCCAGTAGAAGAGAATATATGTAGCTCAGGGTTGAACTGTAGAGTCCTTGGGGTTCTCTGAGCTTGGTTCTTTTCTTGCAAACTTTTCATTACCCAACTAGGTAACATCTTCAGTGCTAGACGGGAATATACCAAGCTTCCAGGACACATGGACAGACACAACCATAGTTTCAACTGGGAAACTGTCAGCATCTTAGACCAAATTACATCCAAAAACCTGAGGGAATTCCTGGAAGCTTGGTATTCAGGCAAGTCAGCCATTGACAGGCACATAGAGATAAACAACATTTACACACCATTCAAAAGAGACAATAAAAAGAAAACAAAAAGACCAGAACACCTCCTTGCCAGCAATCAACACCCAGATTAACAGGAATTAACACCAGGATTAACACCAGACAAACAAGCAGTAAACAACAGCCTAATCTAGGAACTACCAAGAAAAAAAAAAAAACACCGCCTCCAGCTACTGTATATAAACAGAGCAAACCCCACTCCCTTCTAGCACTGAAGATGTTACCTAGTTGGGTAATGAAACGTCTGCAAGAAAACAACCAAGCTCAGAGAATCCCAAGTACTCTACAATTTTATGATTACCGTGTGTATTACCTTTAGAATAAATGGCTGGAATTCCGCATAGCGGCAGTTGCTACATTGATGACCATTTTGTCAGAATTCTTAGTATATCTGTAAAACAAAACTGATTTCATCTAAATAATATTTATTTGTAAAATTCATATGTTTATACAAGGGTTTGGACACAAAGACATTTTCTGCAAATACCACACCCTAAAATATTTTCTGTATCATGGATATAAGCAGCAGTTTTAAAATATCGCCAGAAAAATATAGCAGCTACATGGCTAACTGTTGCAAAGAGTTATACAGCAGATTGGGGTCAAAGTAAACACTTTAACATTTGGACTGAGTATTATAACTTCCTAATAAACAATGGCAAATTAACACAATACTGGTTTCCAAACAAATCAGTGCAGCACCGTTAAATCCTTATAGATTTTCATGACATTTGACTGAGCAGCCTAAGGGCATTGCTAGATATGGCTTCAGATCTGTGTGGGAAGCTAATTGAGCCCCTACAGATTTGTCAGTGTGGCATAGCCAGGCACTTTCCAATGCACCAGGCTTGGCTACCTCCTACTGCAGTGACAGATTTTGTGCAATGCTGTTGATTATTGTGTGTGTGTGTGGTGGGAGGACTCAATTAGCTTCCTGCATGGGCTTTAAGCAACATCTGGCAATGCCCCAAGATAGTTGCTGGCAATAAGCAATTTACAAGTGGTTTGTAAACATGGTAGCAGAAAGAGCAAAAATAATAGAGTAATAGAACTGGGAAGAACAGTGTGGGTTATTGATGCAGGGGTTATTTTGACTGCTAATTTCTCTTGGAAAATGCAGCAGCTGGATTAGACTTCCTGAAGAAATGGGGATTTATTAACAGTGTTCTATTCAGTACTAATGTATGATAGCTTTCCCACTAGTGATGAAAGTATTACAAATGTTTTTGGTGGAATCTTCACCTGCCAGGTAAATATTTTGAAATTCAAATATTACATATACACTATTTTTTTATTTTAAAAGTAGGGTTTGCTATACTGTAGAAGCAATTGTGGGCAAGTACAGCCAGGTTTAACATTAAAATAATTGATCTTCAAGAAACTACTTGAATTATTCTGGTATTCAGAGTAGATTTTTCTGAGTTCAAGCCTTCAGACCACAATCTTTCATGTTAATGATCAGCATAGCACTAGAGGAATGTGAATGCAAATATGGGGTGTAAAGCAGAGGAAAACTGTAATCTTAATGAACACTGAAATTACTTGAATGCAGAATCAGAAATAGAAAACTTATGTACCAGAGAAAGTTTAAAGCAAAGACATGGGGAATCATTTCTCAATGCAGCTGGTTAAAAACCAAGAATTGTTGTGCTACCCAATTCACGTATAATTTGTTACAGATTTTAAAATAAATCATTTAAGAATATAGAAGGAGTATACTTGCCATGTACAAAGATAATACTTGCAAACTGTGTAAAATAAGGCAGCCACGCAGATAATCGGCAATTTTAACAGATGAAAAGCTCAGCAGCAAATTTTGGTTAGGCATGAAAGCATTCATTTGTCACAATTTCATTTATTTTAAAATCATTTGAAACAATTTAGATTTTACATAAATAGCTAATTTTGGGGGTGGGGGGGTGATGTTGGAATAGTTATCAATGAGTTTTCACTACAAAATATTCCAGTGCAATAGTAAATTCTGTTTTAGCACTAAACCTGGAGCATCAAAACATTTAAAAGGTTTATTTGTACATTTAGAATTGCATATTCAAGTGTTAGTAGTCTCAGTGATATAAAATAGCTGCTTGTGATGCATCTTAATGTTTGTAATAAGAAAAGGACAGAAAAGAAAGATGATTTGTTTTTAACCCAGAATATCTGTAACACATACTCTTACACAGTTTCATTTGTGTGACAAAAGAGAGTAGGGCTGAGGATGCCAGACCTGTCATCTTTCTTGTGTTCCACCCAAAGAGTTAGAAGAGAGAATCTGAAGCAGGGAGCCCATGCTAGGCATGTAAGCTCTGTATTTAGCAGCTTTCTCACTTGGGGTTTGGCCTGCCCCCTGCAGAGCATGGAGGGCAGTGGGCTTGAGCAAAAGAATGAAACAGGGCAGAGTTAACAAACATAATAGAAATTAGGTGACATGGCATCCATACAGGGCTACTCTTGGATGCAGTGATGATCGTATATTAATTCATTATTTCTTCAAATGATCAAGCTAGTTGGAGAACCACTGTCTATATCACGTTTCAAGTATTGGGTTACATCTCAATCTGTGCCTTTTAAACAATCAATGGTTCCCAGCACTGTGTTGGTTTGTCTTCACTGACTGTACTGAGAATTAGGTGATTTTGATCATAGTGTTTTCCCCCTAAAATGAAAAAAAATGAGTTTCAATTTAGTCAGATTATTACGATTTATTTTTGGATTGTACATTTCAGATATCTTAAAATTTCCACTCCAATTTCTCCATTTGCTCTCTTTTTCTACGATGACACTTTTGCTTCAAAAGAAATACTTCAGAAGTATACTTTCACTGTATTTCATTCTTTTGATTGGCTGCCATATAAATATTTTCTGCATTTGTCTTGTTTTACAAAGGTATTTCAAAATCACGTAACACAGCGTAATATAACTCAACAGATATATTATTACAAGTGTTTAGTTATCCAGCAAATATTTTAGGTTTTAGTTGGGGCCTCCAAATTTAGAAGTCTGCTTTAGAACATAGGAATGCCATTTTTTAGTGTTAAGAGAAACTTAGTTACTACTAGGGATGGATCAAAAGAACTACTGGAGTTGTGTATAGCAAATACTTTGTAGCTAATTTTAGTATACCATTTATTTGTTTATTAAATGTCCATCCCACCTACCTTCCCTCATGGAACATAAGCCTGGATATATTGGTATCTCAGGCAGTTTCCCATTGAGGCCCCAATGTCTTCAGCTTCATCAAGCTGACTTTGTAACATTTATAGATTATATAGGTAGTCCCAGGTTAAGAATGAGTTCCGTTCCTAAGTCAGTCTTTAACTCGAATTTGTATGTAAATTGAAACTTGTACTTACAAACAGGCTGCCTGTTACTAAAAATGGTAGACAGAGTTCTCCTTCCTGGAGCCGACGAACTGCTGAAGCCACGCAATGTTTTCATGAACCATTGAAAACAGGCTGTATATTAAAAATGTCTGGCTTCAGTGGTTCATGAAAACATTGCGTGGCTTCAGCAGTTCGTCAGCTCCAGGAAGGAAAATGCCTTCCACCATTTTTAGTTACAGGCAGCCTGTTCCTAAGTATGAGTTGTCCGTAACTCGGACATTCTTAACCTGGGGACTGCCTGTACACCCCAAACCATGGTTGAACTCACACAAGCATTTGCCAGTCTATGATCTGAAAATGTTTTTCTTACAAATGTTTTCTGGTTAAGAGAATTAGTGTGTTAGCTCTGCTGGATGCAAGTGCATACTTTTACACCCAGGTACAAAGATAAGGCCTGTTTCTTCTTTAACTGGAAATAGGTAGGTATGTATGTATGTATGTATGCATGCCTGCATGCATGCCATCTGTCTTGTACTTTCAGGACAGATGGCAAAAGTACCTCATGGCTGAAAAACAATAAATAAATCCATTCCTTACATATTAAACATATGGAAGCTTTAGAAGCATTTTGGTGTATTTCATGGGGGAAGCATATAGATAAAGAAAAATTATCAATGCTGTTTATTAAAAATTCCCCACAAGCTTACCTGTAACATTTTAACTGACAAGGAGCCATTTTGGAAAGTACAAGTTGGTAAAAGTGTGAGGTATAAAATTAAAAGTCTTGGAATAGTTCCATTTATTGATTTGTTTCCTGAAATACTTGTTATACATGGCTAGTGATATATTATTAGTATATGAAAGCTTAAAGTATTGTTATGCAGATTAGTTCTATGAAACATAACTAGTTCCTGCAATCCTATATGTAACAACCTGGGCCTAAAATCCATGAAACTGTTGGGACTGACTCCTAAGTAGATATACCTAGGGTCATGCTGTTACTGTTACCTCTTGTATCCTCCAGAGGGCACATTTATCCACATTATGAACTGTAAACTTGTACGCTAGAATAGGAATTTATGTCCCGATTAATGCTTGTCCTTTAAACTTTAAGGAGTCACTATATACCCTGTTTTTTAGATTAATAACGGAAACAGTAATGCACAAAGGGGCTTTGATACAAATAATGAATCATTACATTTATGGCTAATAGTCCTGAAAGACTTGCTAGAATGGTTTTGTACTTTCACCTCTATTCCAATGTTCAGAGTTGAATCAGACTTGCTATAAGGTAAAGTTGTTCTCCTATAGAGATAGGTATGGTTTCTCAAGAGTCTTTTTCTGAGAGATGTTCTAGTAAATGCTTACATGATTAACTGATGAACACTTGGTCCCTCACATTCACTTACTTGAACTCATACTCTACAAAATGAACATTTCGTCACTTTGCATTAGATATAAGGGTTCAAAATCTGCCTTTTTTCGACTGCTTCTTCATTTTAGAAAGTGCAGTTTTAAAAGAAAAAGCCTTATTATGTACAATCAAATTACAATGTCAACAAAAAGCAATAGTGCCCCTTATTTTAGAACATTCTCTTGGATTTGGAAAACACTATTTAAACCCTTCCCTTTTGTTAAGTACTGGATACATTTTTCCTTTGGGACCATTATGGCTTTCTTTTAGTTTTCCCACTTTGTAATTGCTGATTTTTAAAATATTACTATATTCTGTAGTTCAATTTTATTTCCATTTATTTTAATTCATAAAACAAATAAATACTCATATTCATATTCATAAATAATTCAAGGTGACTGAATTATTCTAACTACTCTGCTATATATAAATTATTTAAACATTGGGTTATAAATGGAATTTTAGCATACTTGTTACATCATATAAAGTGAGGAACTTATTTTTGAGATTTACCATATGAAAATTCATTTTCATTAATCAAACGAAGTTCATAACTTAGCACCAAAAAGTTCTTACCTTTAATATCTAGTACTAAATGTGGTTTCATTTTGCTGTAAATCTTGCCATCTGGATTAATACTCCAGTTTTGCTTTTCCTCATTTTGCTGAAGGGCTAGACCCAGCTTTGTACCAGGGGTGATCAAATTTCCTACAATTGTTAAGCAAAAATCTTCTGCCAGCTGTGCAAGGAAACAGATAGCATCAATTAGAGCCTGATTCACACTATCATACAAGTAATTGGTCATATGTTTGGATATGAAGTAGACATTTCTGTTTATCACTTGGAAATTTATTCATGCCAAAAAGATTTCCAGTACTGTATTTAAAGTTTTCAGCTTCATCATTACTTAAATAATTGATTTGTTACATAGGAAATCTTTCTAAATTGCTGCAAGCATTCACAGTATTTTAAAAAATAAAATTATCCAGTTACTTGACATTCAAGATAAGGTATATTTATAATTCAGTTAATATAAATTATCTTCTCACTAATACAAATTGCTAAGCATAGTTAAATTGCAAGTAAGCAATAGGCCTTAGCTTCTGTTTTAACATACACAATTTTGGAGCTACTATAATAACGCCTATTCTATCTCCAAAAATTTTTGCTTTTTTTTCAGCCTAGTTGCCTCTTCTCCTTTTAATAGGAGATTCCATGAGGTTGTGTTTCAACACTAAGGAATGGCCTCTTCCCAATTTTGCTAAGGACTAATTGCAAGAATTCCAGCAAGAATGTGCTCAAATGTTCAGAAATCAAAGCCATGTAACAATTGTTACTAAATATCAGAAGGGAAAATACTGAAAACCCTTTTATGTTGTTTTAAGTGGGACATTAAAATCAATGCCTTCACTTTTCAGTCTGTTGTAAGCCACAGCTCCTGATCTGTCCATGTTCAAACATGTTCTTGAAAAGGAGGAACCCATTCTGCTCTGAGACAGGTTCACAGGGTGATAACCAATATAGTTGAGAAATCTCTCCCTTTGGAAGAATGCTTTGGGAGATGTTACACAACTGTAAACAAGAGAGCAATATATAGCTTGTCATTTGGTTATCTCACTGCATTTGTTGTTAAAGCATCTGTACACCATTAAACATGAAGATTGAAGAAGGCTGCAACTCAACTTCTAAATCAATTGCTCAGATTTAACTGACAATTAAATTGAAAACCTCGATGTACGATGGAAGTTTGTAATTTGATTCAAGAATTGCAAACTGTGTTCTGAAGAACTGGGAATCAAGTAGTGCAACTGGTTTGGGCCTCTAACCATAAATAACTATATAAATAAATTAGTAACTGCACATTATTTATAGTCTCAAAGGCTGTTTTTACAATTTAACAGACAATTCTGTGTTTTACTGTTAATAGCTATGGGTCAAATTCGCCTTTCTGAAAGGCTCAGAATCCTAATCAGGTTAGCCAAAGACAAGACAAAATAAATAAGAATTAAATAAATAAATAAATTAAATAAATTAACTTATATTTTTCAATCATCTTGCTACTACTTGAAGACAGATGCTCAAGAAATAGAGCTATGAATCTAAAGTTCAACTGCTAACTAATGTAAACAAATACATTAATGACGGGGGAAACATACAGTCCATTTTTTTTTGTTTTTAATTTCAAGAATTGTTATGGAACCACATAACCGGAATAACATCTTATTTAAAAAAAAAACACCAGACTAGTAGATTGGGCATCAGCACCCAAGCCTATTGAGACAGCCACCAAGGTCCTCTGGTCATGACTGAGTCTTCTGGGATAATTACTTGGCCATTGCCGAGCCCCACAGGGCACTGCTTCCAAACCAGCTGCTGCTTTTCATCTCCTTCCCTATTTGTTTACCCAGCAGATAACAGTTTTAGAGGGAACCAACCCAGCTGCTGCCAACTTAGCCTCTCCAAATGCAATACTGCTGGATAAGCATATCTAGAAGGAGGGGTAATTGGCAGTAATGGCATGTAATGCAGGTTGAGTTTTTAGCTCGGTAAAGGAGAGGCATCTGCTGGAGGCACTGGGAGAATGGCCTAGTGAATCATGGTGCTAGCCCTAATTAATAGGCAGAAGAAACTTAACTGTTATGAAAACAAATGACAGAAATAGCTGAAGAATAACAAAAAGAAACTTGTTGGTCACAGACTACTAAATAAATAAACAAAAAGAGAAACAGGGTGGACTCCTTTCAATTACTTTTTTTTTTTCTTGTGGGAAGCAATACCTATTTTCTGTTTGTCTTATGGAAAGTATATTAAATATGCTGAATTGTATTCCATAGCAAGAAATGTTTCATATAGAACCTTACCCTACACTTGATGAATCCATCTTGATAAACCCAGACCTGCTCTTCAGATTTATTGTCTTCCATAGCTTGTATCCTCAGAAGATTCAAGTCATCAATATTCCCATCAGCTGACATGAACTTTCCCGACTCTTTGTTTCTGAGTCTGAAGTACACTTGTTTCTGTAATATAACTAGTGCTGTTTAACCATAATAAAAATACCTTCAAGGTTTAGCATTCTCCCTTTTCTTTTAAACTAATGATAGTATTACTGAAGGAAATGTAACTAAAATATATGTGCACATTATGAATATTAATTTTACTATACATTTTTGTTTTATTTATTAGAAATAACATGCAGATTAACAGCACATATTCCTAATACTTGACTGATAATATATCCATTGAAAGCATGATTTTTCCTACCTGGATTTGATACCTAAGTAACTTTTATGAAGCAGACTTTCATGTTAAATATTTAGGTTTTCCATAGGAAGTAAAATGAAACCTATTAAATAGTTGAAACAATTTAAGTAAATAATCATGCCTCTTACATTTTTCGAGCAAGAAAGTATGAATTTTGTAAAAGAGAAGAAACATGGCATGATGTCTCAAAAGTACTACCCAAAATTGGAGAACTAAACAAATCTTTAAGGGATGAAAATCTTAAGTCATTTACTTGTGAATCTAGAAAAAATTACTAGGAGCAAGAAATGTGTGATTACAGCATTCAATATACAGTTGCAAGAAAAAGTATGTGAACCTTTTGGAATTTCATGGTGTTCTGCATTAATTTGTCATAAAATGTGATCTGACCACCATCTAAGTCAAGAGTATTGACAAATATAATGTGCCTAAAATAATAACACAAAAACAATTCTGATCCTTCATGTCTTTATTGAGAACAACCATAAAAACCTCATAGTGCTAGTGGAAAAAGTATGTGAACCCTTGAGTTGATCTCAAAAAAACTAATTGGAGTCAGGTGTTAGCATACTTGGAGTCTTGTTAAGCCTTGGAGGTGTGGACTAGAGCTACGTTGACTGATAAAAACCACTCAAACTTTTTGAGTTTGCTCCGCACCAGAAGAATATGCTTATGTGAGCCATGCCTCGCCAAAAAGAGCTTTCAGAGCATCTATGATCAAGAATTGTTGATTTACATAAAGCTGGAAAGGGTTACAAAGTGATTTCAAAGACCTTAGAAATTCACCAGTCTACCGTTAGGCAAACGATCTACAAATGGAGACATTTTGGAACTGTGGCTACTCTACCAAGAAGTGGGCTCCCAGTCAAAATGACCCCAAGAGCACAACGAAGATTCATCAATGAGGTAAAGAAACAACCCCGAGTGACAGCCAAAGATTTGAAGGCATCATTGGAACTGGCTAACATCTGTGTTCATGAGTCTACAGTATGTAAAACATTGAACAAGCAGGGTGTCTATGGCAGGACACCACGAAGGAAGCCGCTGCCTACTACAAAGAACATTGCTGCATGCCTGAAGTTTGTGAAAGAGCACATTGACACTCCACAGCGGTATTGGCAAAATGTTTTGTGGACTGATGAAACAAAGATTGAACTATTTGGAAAAAACATGCAGCACTACATCTGGCGTAAAAAGAGCACTGCATATCATCATGAAAACATCATCCCAACCGTAAAGTATGGTGGAGGAAACATCATGATTTGGGCCTGCTTTGCTGCATCAAGGCCTGGCCAGCTTGCAGTCATTGAGGGGAAGACAAATTCCCAAGTGTTTCAAAAAATTCTTCAGGATAATGTGAGAATGTCTGTACGTCAGCTGAAACTCTGTAGAAGTTGGGTGATGCAACAGGACAATGACCCAAAACACCGGAGCAAGTCCACAACAGAATGGCTTCAGAAAAACAAAATCCGCCTTTTGGAGTGGCCAAGTCAGAGCCCAGACCTCAACCCAATAGAGATGCTATGGAATGACTTGAAGAGAGCCATACACATGAGACGTCCAAAGAATATGACAGAGGTAAAGCAGTTCTGCCAGGAAGAATGGGCTAAAATCCCTCCTGAACGATGTGCAGGTCTGATCCACAGCTACAGGAAGCACCTGGTTGAGGTTACTGCTGCCAAGGGGGGGTCAACCAGTTATTGATTCCAAGGGTTCACTTACTTTTTCCACTAGCATTTTGAATGTTGAATGAGTGTGTTCAGTAAAGACATAAAGGATCAGAATTGTTTTTGTGTTATTATTTTAGGCACATTATATTTGTCAATACTCTTGACTTAGTTGACGGTCAGATCACATTTTATGACAAATTAATGCAGAACACCATGAAATTCCAAAAGCTTCACATACTTTTTCTTGCAACTGTAAATATTAAAAGATACTTCTAAAACCTCAAAATAAGAAGTGGAATAATATTCATGGTCATGAAATACTGAATAGACTCACCGGTGACTTTATACAATGCTTACATGTGAAAGGCACCTATAATATGCTTTTTGATTCAGAGATAGAACTTTGAACCAGACTGCATGGTAGAATGAAAACCACCATTTTAAAGTTCCACATACCATAGATCTTTCTGCAGCTCATCTATATTCATAGAAGATAAAATCACATGATTTGTATCATATGATTCAAATGCTATTCAGGTAGAATATTAAGACAAAGAGACTGAATACTGGGATGAATGATAAAGACTTCGTAACAAACTTTTATATCCCAGAGTGGGCTGTAGTCTCTTACCTGTAGTAAAGGTCGTAGAGAACCAATTTTGTGGTAGCCACTCGTCTCCTGCCAGTTTGGTATTTTTTTAGGTGTTAGTAAAATCTGACGGCCTTTATAATTATGATGTTCATAAATAATCCATCTGAAACAAACTATATTTTATTAACAATATCCGTAAAATAATGCTTTCGCTTAAGAAAAATGCTCCTTTAAAAAGATTCAGAATAGCATGAAGCTTCATAGTTATCCATTATATTTTGGAATCAATTTCAAGTATATTATTATACTTGACAGTATATATCACATGACATTCCATGAGAGTTGTTCCAAGGTCTGTGCTGAATATTTTATGTCTTTTGTTGTTGTTGTTTAGTCGTTAAGTCGTGTCCGACTCTTCGTGACCCCATGAACCATATTGCGCCAGGCCTTCCTATCTTTCACTGCCTCCCTGAGTTTGCTCAATTTCATGCTCATTGCTTCAGTGATGCTATCTAGCCATCTCATCCTCTGCCGTCCTCTTCTCCTTTTGCCTTCCATCTTTCCCAGCATCAGGGTCTTTTCCAAAGAGTCCTCTCTTCGCATTAGGTGACCAAAGTATCTGAGCTTGAGCTTCAGTATCAATCCTTCCAATGAGCAATCAGAGTTGATTTCCTTTAAGATTGACTGGTTTGACCTCCTAGCAGTCCAGGGGACTCTTAAGAGTCTTCTCCAGCACCACAGTTCAAAGGCATCAATTCTTCGGCGCTCAGCCTTCTTTATGGTCCAGCTCTCACAGCCATACATTACTACTGGAAAAACCATAGCTTTGACTATGCGGATCTTTGTCGGCAAGGTGACGTCTCTGCTTTTTAATATGCTATCTAGGTTTGCCATAGCTTTCCTCCCAAGGAGCAAGCGTCTTTTAATTTCATGGCTGCAGTCTCCGTCTGCGGTGATCTTGGAGCCCAAATAAATGAAGTCTGTTACTGCTTCCATTTCTACCCCTTCTATTTGCCAGGGATTGATGGGTCCAGATGCCATGATCTTAGTTTTTTTAATGTTGAGTTTCAAGCCAGCTTTCGCACTCTCCTCTTTCACCCTCATCAAGAGGCTCTTTAGTTCTTCTTCACTTTCTGCCATTAGGGTGGTATCGTCTGCATATCTGAGGTTATTGATGTTTCTCCCTGCAATCTTAATTCCGGCTTGTGATTCTTCCAGCCTGGCATTTCTCATGATGTACTCTGCATATAGGTTAAATAAGCAGGGTGACAGTATACAGCCTTGTCGTACTCCTTTCCCTATTGTGAACCAATCGGTTGTTCCATGACCGGTTCTAACTGTTGCTTCTTGGCCCGCATACAGATTTCTCAGGAGACAGGTAAGGTGGTCTGGTATCCCCATCTCTTTAAGAATTTGCCACAGTTTGTTGTGATCCACACAATCAAAGGCTTTTGCATAGTCAATGAAGCAGAAGTAGATGCTTTTCTGGAACTCTCGTGCTTTCTCCATGATCCAGCGAATGTTGGCAATTTGATCTCTAGTTCCTCTGCCTCTTCGAAACCCAGCTTGTACATCCGGTAGTTCTCGGTTCACGTACTGCTGAAGCCTAGCTTGTAGGATTTTGAGCATAACCTTGCTAGCATGTGAAATGAGTGCAATTGTGCGATAGTTTGAGCATTCTTTGGCATTGCCCTTCTTTGGAATTGGAACGTAAACTGACCTTTTCCAATCCCGTGGCCACTGTTGTGTTTTCCAAACTTGCTGGCATATTGAGTGCAGCACTTTAACAGCATCGTCTTTTAGTATTTTAAATAACTCAGCTGGAATACTGTCATCTCCACTAGCTTTGTTGTTAGCGATGCTTCCTAAGGCCCACTTGACTTCACTCTCTAGGATGTCTGGCTCAGGGTCAGTGACCACACCAGCATGGACATCAGGGACATTAAGATCTTTCTTGTAGAGTTCTTTTGTGTATTCTTGCCACCTCTTCTTAATCTCTTCTGCTTCTGTTAGGTCCCTGCCTTTTTTGTCCTTTATCATGCCCATCTTTGCACTAAACGTTCCTTTGATATCTCCCATTTTCTTGAAGAGATCTCTAGTCTTCCCCATTCTATTGTTTTCTTCAATTTCTTTGCATTGTTCATTTAAGAAGGCCTTCTTATCTCTCCTTGCTATTCTCTGGAAATCTGCATTCAGTTGCTTATCTCTTTCCCTTTCACCCTTGCTTTTCGCATTCCTTCTTTCCACAGCTATTTGTAAAGCCTCATCAGACAGCCATTTTGCTTTCTTGCATTTCTTTTTCTTTGGGATGGTTTTAGTTGCTGCCTCTTGTACAATGTTACAGACCTCCATCCATAGTTCTTCAGGCACTCTGTCTACCAAATCTAATCCTCTAAATCTATTCATCACCTTCACTGTGTACTCACATGGAATATGATCTAAGTCATACCTGAGTGGTCTAGTGGTTTTCCCTACATTCTTCAATTTAAGCCTAAATTTTGCAGTAAGAAGCTCATGATCTGAGCCACAGTCAGCTCCTGGTCTTGTTTTTGCCGTCTGTATAGAGCTTCTCCATCTTTGGCTGCGAAGTATGTAATCTATCTGGTTTCGGTATTGACCATCTGGTGATGTCCATGTGTAGAGTCGTCTCTTGTGTTGTTGGAATTTTATGTCTATTTTGCATTAAATAATGGCTTCATGTGTTTGAATCTAACAAAGCCAATATACCAACTAATATTTAATGGGCTCATAGAAAACAAGGTGGTGCCACCAAGAAACAGGAAACTGTCTTTGTCCTAGCCTCTCTCAGTTGTACAGTAACATGCTTTTATACTGATTCATGACATTAATTTCCAGAGAATCTGTAGGAGCAGACATTAACACCTAAATGACTATTATGCCTGGATCCTTGAAGCACGGTTTAAGACTTGAAATTGGCTTGAAAATCAAGCCATTTATTAAGAATGAGTTACATCTGATGTTGGGTGGACAGACTTTCCTCCTGCAGTCTCTGATCCTCCAAATTAGTTATGCAGACTTTCTGAAGTCTCTGGAATAGATTTGAGAATGTATAAAGAAGTCTATTGACCTTTTTCTGTTCTATCAACTGAAGGAGTTTAATGGAGATGGTTCTGTACTGGAACTGAACATGCTACTGTGTGTCCCGTCTCTCCAAGTTACATTTAAAAGATGAAGCAAATGCTTGCTAATTTCTCCCTACACGCAGATTACGGGAGCAAGATGTAGGCATGTGCACTGTCTTTTTCTTTAAAAAAGCATTCAAAATACAAAGAGACCACGCTTAGCTGTTTTTAAAAAATGGCACAACCCGCACAGTGGACAGTGGGACATAATATCTATCTTTAGCAAATCCATGGCAAGAATCAGATCAATTGTGTGAAACTAAGGATTACTTTTCTGACATTATATTAGAAACACCAAACACAATTCTACCATTTTCTGTAATATAAACATCTAAGAAAAAGTTCTTTTGGTCTTAGTTCCTTGAGTAAATACAAACCCAGTAATTGTCAATTGTCTGTGCCTAGCTTGACAAAAAGACAGGTATATATATTTTCATAGACAAGAGAAACGTTACATTAAAGCATGCATTACAGGAAATCCTATTTAAATTCCACAAATAATAAATGCTCAAGTTCAAACAGTAACTTACATGCCACCATGGACTTCTATTGAAGCAATATGAGGATTGTAGCCAAGAAGCTGGAGATTAACCATTTCTGTAGCAAATTTGAATTTCTTTCCTCTGAAGTTTTCTTTTTCAAAAAGAGTTATGACTGGCTCAGAAAGCTCCTGTTTTTAAAACGGAAGGTCTTAAGTTATTGTTTTGACAGCAGGGAATTATAGTAATAATATTCTAGATAGATAAAGTGATATACATGAAACACTATGGGCTACTTCCATTTTTTTTTTCTGATCTGAAAAAATACATTTTGAGTAGCATAAACTGTTATATCTTTTCCTACTTCATTTACTTGGAGTTGTTCAGTCCCCAGGAATAAGTCTTGACATCTCAACAGGCTTTAAGTCCCCTAATTAATTTATTTAAGTAAAACGTTTAGCTTTTCAAATTAATTGTATCATACAAAACTGTCTAGATGGTAAAGTCTAGAATAAAGGACTTTGCTCACTGAAAAGGTATTCCGGGTGTGGAAGGAAAACAAGGAGGAGAAGCAAGGTGATGACTTACAACCACACCTTCCATTCTTGGGTGACACTTTCACGAATCAGCAATAGCTGGCTTTGCAGAATTCCCTTGCAAATAGGCTTACTGGTAATTGGAATAATATAGTCCTTTACTCCTAGTTCCACAATATTAGAGTTCCAAAAGACCTTTTTTCTCTGAATAAGAATTACTAATAAAACCATACAATTCTCCAAACAATATAGACCAGGCTTCTACAAGCAGGTGCTCTCCAGATTTGTTGTACTTGGTGATTCTTGGTGGACTTCAGTGATTCATTTCCTTCATTTGCAAGGAGCCAATTTCATGTATTATACAACTGGCTTTCTGCAGCAAGTATCTGCTGCCCTGAACCATGTAAAATAGATTTTTTATTCATTATGTTCATTTACATCTGTGAATAAATAGTTTTACTCTGCTTTCTGTTTTAATAATCACAGATAGGAATGGGAATGAAGTAGCCTTACTCTCTCTACATATCCCTTTAATTCTATAATAAATACCAGATGCATTGTTTGGTGAAAAATCATTTTAATGCCTGAACAACTATACTGAAACAGATAAAATAATTTAGCAACAGGAGCACCTTTAAGTGCAAGTTCAAGCTACCCTAACGCTAAAAATAAGTCTCTGCTTTGGGGTGGAATTTATTGCTGACAAATGGGTACAATTCTTTTCAAATGCAAAACAGACTTGTTTGGATTCTTCAGGGACAAATTAATGCACTTTTCAAGTGGCACTTTCAGTAGGATTATCTTGTAGAGCCGGCTTAAGAAAAACTAGGGGCGTAAACATGTTGAAATTCCAGCCCATGTTTATCCTGTCAGTTAATACCCACATAATGATCTTTCTCTCCCAACTTTGTAGAACCTCTTTATTTTTCTTTCCTGTATTATTCCAGCCATTCGGGTAACATATTGTAATCAAGAAAACATTATGGCATTATGCAGTTCAATTTAGTGATGTCTTCTGTACTGTCAAGGTAACTTGACAATGCTGCAGTCTTCTCATATTGTGCTAGATAATAAATCAGTCAACTATGCTGCAACATGAGGGTATCTTTTGCTCCATTTCATCTCATCCCACTAGGAAAGCTTTGCCCCATATGTGTGTGTGCATATATAGAGATATAGGTATATGAATGCCTCCAGCCTGATCACACAAAGCTGGAAGTTCGGTTTCTATTTCTGTACTCAAAGAGGACTTAGTAGAAAAGAACCTTCTCTTCTCTACTGACCTCACTGCACACTTTAACTTGAAGCTCTTTTCTTCTAAGTCAACTCTAGTACTAAGAGTTGGTCTAGAGTGAAAATTACTTCAAGCAATTGAGCACAATGAGATACTTTTTTGTTTTACATTTTTATTTATTTGTTTTTATTTTACACTATTTATAACCACATCATCCCAAAGGATTCTGGGAGGCATATATTAAAAACCAGACCAGGTTTTAGTCACAAAGTCAACTCTGAAAAAGAAGACTGGGTTATAAAACAATTAACTTTATTTTTTAAATTGCTTTGACTGAGTGATAGAATAACTTTCTAAATAAATTAACAATCTCACTCTGTAATATTTAAAAGTACCCAGAATCAGAGACATTGGTCTGCACTAAAAAGAAGTTATTATTTAGGATTGTAACTTACATGTTTTCCCTGCTATGCCCCATATAAACCATTTACAATATATTTTGAAGCTTTACCCTTTTCTAATCTACCTGGCTATAAAGCTCCTTTTTTAAAACTTACAATATTTACAACTTGTAAAGACTTCAAGCATGTTTGGGGTAGGCAACCCATTGCAGATAGATCAGGATAGGCTCCTTCTTCTAACACATACTGATTCCCAGAGAAATTTTCCTTATCATATGCAATCCAACTACAAGAAAAAAGGAAAGTAAGAATGTCAGATCGATTTTAAATAATTTTAAGATTGAAAAATTGCTGACAAGACTGCTGGGCCAAATGCAGCAACTACTTGGCATTTCTATTCATTATTTATATTATATTCATTGTTTCCTTGGTGAAGTCTAGAGACAGAAATTATATTTTTAAGAACACCAATATGAAATAGTACAATTTACAAAATCTTGAACCATTTTCCTTCATGTACTTAATTCAAAGAGAATGCAGATACACATTCTAAAATGTAAGAGAAATAATTCAAACAGACAACTTGTTTTCAGGGCTGGGCAATGCTTTTGATCTGGTGGAAGAAATGTGATCTGGAGCACCTTAAAAGAACTGCACTCTTTCTTGGAATCCTGAGAAAAGTAGATGGTTTAAAGTGTTTCTGACAGGTCCTCTGAATCACATTTTCCCCTTCAAATACAAAGCACAACAAAGGCTTATTTATTCTTATGGAAAACAATGTAAATTAAAACATTTCACTGTACTTTTGGACACATCCCTCTGTCATTCATCTTAGGTAAATTTTAACTTTTTAAAAACAAAAAATATAGGAAACTCAGCATAGTTTTAGTTGTACATAAACACCCACTGGCCTGAAGTGGTTTCACGTGTCAGCATCAAAGTATGTATCCATCCAGCCCATTCACTGAGTCTAGATGACCTCCCTTTGTGCCTCTTTCAGAAATTCACTTTTGTAATAGCTTGTTAACTAAAATACATCAAAATAACTTTTCACTCACCTGCCAGATAATACCTTTGAAGATTTAGCAGGAAATACCTCAATTTGAGAAACATCTTTCTCAAATATTTGACTGCTGCCTTGGAACTCTGGTTCTGAAAATAACTGGACCTTTAAAGATAACGCAGATAATATAGATTAACAATACACCCGGACATAATCGTTCTTGTCTCTCTTAATACAAATAAGATTCAGGTATCTTTTTTTGTTGAAAAGAGATTCTACTTCCTGGATTATGTTTATGCTCTGCAAAGTCTGCCAGCAACTCTCCCCACATCTCAGTTCTTCACTTTTCTTATGTCACTGTACTTCTGATTCAGCATCCATTCTATACTGGCTATGCAAAATATTTGGTTATTTTACCTTAAATTTTCCCATATGATCACTGATGATATCCTAAAAAATATGGAGAACAAAGAATAATAAACAGAAATGATACCAGAAAAAATTATAATAATTAGTGAATGAGGAAAAATATATTAAAAATTTGTATTTTTTTTTAAAAAGAAGGAATCTTCTTACCAAAAGTATGGGTTGAACTGAAGATATTTTACTACTCTTTGCTCCCCAAGCCTCATAGCTGGGGTACATTCCTTTATCAAGAATATATTGTTCTCCTGTAAAGTCAGGGTTTTCATAAGCCACCCACCTGAAAAATGTCAATTATATTTTACTAGGATTTTAGTGGAACTTTACATTGTAAACTTTTAATATTACATGCTTGTAAATGCCAATATCATTGCCCAATTTAACAACCTAAGGATAGAAAAAGTCGATAAAGGAACAGTATGATATAGTTGTATACCTAGGTTTTCTGAGGGGACATGGTTTGCCTCTGGACATAATTTTATTCAGTCCAATTAACAAATAACTCAGATTAAAAAAAGAATCAAATGCCTACTTCCATGCAGGACTTTTAGGAAACTGCTTTGTTTGTACTCTGCCACTTGTACATATACTTTAGGAAACCTTTATATTTTTTCCCACAGTTATTCAATTTGAGTC
Source organism: Liasis olivaceus (assembly GCA_030867105.1). Lineage (NCBI taxonomy): Eukaryota > Metazoa > Chordata > Lepidosauria > Squamata > Pythonidae > Liasis > Liasis olivaceus. Next base: position 231,109,254 of record CM061349.1, on the reverse strand, counting down.
CTATTCTCCTCTTCCTCCCCCTGTTGAACTTAATTCAGTTTCAGGATTGACATGTCAGTAATGAAGTTAAAGCTATTTTTCATTGTATACATATGAAATAATATATATGTTCCTTTAGCAAAGTTTTCCTATGTTGAACAGCAATCCCCCGCCCCCCAATTCTCCAAGTTTTACCTCAACATATTCATACCCATGAGCTATGTAAAAGGGATGAAGAAAATGGCATAGAGCATGACTGTTATGTGTTTTGGCCACTTCTGTTTCATATTTTATGTTTACCCTTCTGATTCTTGTTTAACTACTCTGGTAATTAGTTGGGTAACATTCCTTCCTACAGGTACACCCAAATATACCTGTAAATTGTTTGGCTAAACTGACAAGGTATGAACAACATGTTCACTAAGTCCAATGAGGCATGTTTGCACTTGAACCTGAACTCAAAGTTCTGAAAACAGTTCAGGCATGGCTGGTTCTCAAACATATCAAAGCTTTTCATTCTACAAACATCAGGCTACTCCTGTTATATTAATTCATGATGGAAAACATTAATGTGGTTTTATACAGAGAATCTAAATAATGTATAATGATTTCTTCATTTTGCAGTAAGACTATCATGAAAATGTATTGCGTGATTTGTGCTAACTAGAATTTTCCTTTCTGTTAGTATTACATGCAACTCCCTTAGTTTGTGTTGTCTGAACATCAACAAGTATTGTATCCTGCTTGCTGAACTGCTATTGAAGTAGGAAAAACATCTTGAGCATGCCTTAAATTGTTCACATACTAGGTATTGTTTGAAATATGATCCTCACAGGATGATGAAGGAGGAGGAAGCAGAAACAAAAGATGACACTGACATTAAAAAATGCAATGGAAAGAGAAACTAAATTCCTGAGTTCTGGCATTCTCCTCTCCTCTTGGCATGCTGATTTATTATCTTGGCTTGTTTAACAACATTAAGGAATAGTTTCTACTCTGGACATAGCAGTGAGTTATGCCTTAACACACTCAGGATCTCACAGTGAAGCTGATTTGCAAAGACATATCCCTATCTGACCAGAGAGGGCTTAGTCTACTAAGTAAGATAAATACTGCTTATATGCTAATTTTAATTATGGTCCACTTTAGCTCCTTATAAAATTCCAGTGAGTTATTTCTATATTGAATTATAGAACTTTAATAGTTTATATACAGCTAAGAAAAAGAAAATACGAAGAAGCTAGAATAGCACTTTCTTCAAATTATCATTGACAGGTCCCTTCCTTACACTTCAGTTTCTGTTTATACCTAAAAGAATAGAGGCACCTTTGCACTTAGAATAACCTATTTGTTGTTTAAATTATGTTGGTTTTGACGGGATTTGGGCAGCCTGATTTTTTTTTTTTAATCATAGTCAGTTACCCAAAAGTGAGTTGCACTGAAATCAATAATAATCCCAACATCAACCTATGATTAATAGTGTATGAACTTTTAAAGGGAAAGTTGGGGAAGAACCAGAAAGTTCTCAGAGTTGGGATGGAACACCACAAAAATAGTTGTCAGTGATGAATACAAGTTCTCTTCTTGCTTTGATTTCATTCATGGAAACTCAGGGTAGAAGACTAATTTACATGACGAAAACTCTTTCTGCATTAATCGCCACTCCTGGATCAGGACAAGGACATTTGTTTATATTGCCAAGCTCTTCAACTTGAAAGTGTTTTGCCATAATTGCCAAACTATGACAAATGTATTCCTGGAGGGAATTAAATATTTATATTTAATAAGCAGATGTAAAGTGACAAAACAATGCACTACACCTTTTGTCTCTGAAAGGAAGAAAGCAATAAGTGGATTTATAACCTATTACACAAATGTAATTCCAAAAATGTATCTTACATGAGGAATTTCAGAGCACTGAAAGTTTTTTATTTAGGGCCATGGGTCAATAATATATTAATTGAGCGCTTATTCCAAAAATCTGGGAACACTAATTGGTTTCAAACTGAATATGAGCCAACAGTGTGATCTGGCTGTAAAAAAGGCAAACCAGTTTTAGCCTGCATTACCAGATGTATAGCTTTCAAATCATGGGAACTAATAATTCTAATAAGTCCAGTCTATTCTCCATAAGTGAGATCTTGCCTCAATTTCTGTGCTGAGTTCTGGACACCACATTTTAAGAAGGCTTCAGAGAAATTCGAGATTGAAATAAGGGTAATAATGGAAAATATCATGGGACTAGAAACTAAGACCAATGAACAGAGGTTAAGAGAGCTGGGCATATTTGTCTTGAGAAAAATGCCTAGGAAGGGAATATGATAGTGCAGTTCCAATCAGTTGAAAGGATGTCATATAGACCTATTTTTTCTTGCTGCAGAGCACAGAACAAGGAAGAATGAATTTAAGTTACAGGGAAGCAGATTCTGACTAAATGTTAGAAAAAAACTTCTTAACACTAAGAGCAGCTCAGCAATGGTACAAACAACCAATGGACAGAGATGTTGTGGACTTCCCTTCGCTGGATTTATTCAAGTGGAAGTTAGAGCACCATCTATCTGAGAAGCTTTAATTTGGATTTCTGCACTGATCAGACCGACTCAGTTGCCTTAATGATCTCTTTCAATTCTGTGAGCCTATGATTCTAGTTTAGTCTGCCATCATCTTCCTGATAAAATTTAAAATTCACCTAAGAAACTGCACGATTTTTTCAAAAACAGTATCTTTTTCATAAGGGAATTATTTTTTTCTTTGGCATTTTAATATGAAGAGAGTTTTGACTCAAACCATTAATGATTATAATGTCTGATGCCCTTTTATTTATTCCCCCATGACAAAATTCACCATTAAATTTAAAATTAAACTTAACATCTTTCTTACACTCCACTAATCACATTTATGGATTGTGTCCTTAGTCCATAGCCAGTATCCTTGAAATTGGGAATAATTCCTAATACGTTTATACTGGAACTTTTAGTCCCAAAGTCTTTTTCAGTGTACATTATCATGTGAGGGTGCATCAAATCCTGAAGAAAGAAAAATCAAAAGAAGACAATCAGAGAAATGAAGAAAAAAACTAACCGTTTAAAATATAAGAACATTTTTCCTCTTGAACGTATTATTGTTCCCTTGCATTTAGAAGTGGTAGGTATGGGACAGTGTGGACAAGAAACCTACAGTAAGAGGCACCCCTGAAGTATACAGGAAAATTGGAGAGTTAAAAAGAAGAAAAGGAAAGGAAAGGAAAGGAAAGGAAAGGAAAGGAAAGGAAAGGAAAGGAAAGGAAAGGAAAGGAAAGGAAAGGAAAGGAAAGGAAAGGAAAGGAAAGGAAAGGAAAGGAAAGAAGGAATGCCCTAGCACTCCCTTTCTCATGGGAAATGGCCTTCACTCTTTATGAGTACTAGGAATATCTGGCTTTGGAGATATTCAGCAGACTAACCGCTTGACCAAAAAATCTCCTCTAAAGGAGATTCCTTAAACCAGCCCCCACCCAACTCAGTGCCCTCCAGATACTTTGGAACTACAGTTCCCCAAACTCTTAGCAGGACCAGTAGCCAACATAGCTGGAGAGCAGCTGCTTGGAAACAACTGCTCTCAATTGTTAATGGCACATTTCCTCTGAAATCCATCTTGAGGCCCCAAAGCCTGTGAGAACAAAGTTGCCTTGCAGTTAAAAGGATTGCAGTGAGAGGGCAACAAGAGCCAACCTCCCAGCTCCAGCATTCTTTCAATGACACAGGCAAATGCTGCCTTTGCGCTTTCAGTGCTTGCAGACTGCATCTGGATGCAGACTGAAACACGCATCCAAGCACAGTTTGCTGCAGGCACCTCACTTCTCAGCCTTTTAATGCAGGAAGTGGTATACTGGCAGACCCTCCCTTCTTTCCGATACCACTTAGTGACACTACCTAATCCCACTGGAGTTGTTGTCCTGGCTTTCAACAATTTGCTGATGGATACGGCCCAGATTTAATGGAAATAAATACAAGTAAAGGGGAGAAGGCTCCACTTCCCTATTTAGTAAGAGGAAAAGAAAAGCCTGCTTGATTCTGGTGTCAGGATGTGTTTTCACACATCAAGCAATTACCTCCCTTTTCCTATAGAAGACAAATGTACAGCTGTTCCCTGAACTGGACACTGCATCTGTCTTGTAGAGCCTGGCACTTCATCAGAATCATGGACACCCAAGCAACAGTTCCCAGATAAGCAGGCAATGGAACAAATCCTGCACATATCCCTAGGATATCACAGGGGTGAGGCTCAGGAAGATATGGGCCTACAGTTCACATCATCCCAGGAAACAAGACTTCTAGCAATGATATTTGGGAGCGATAGCCCAATGGAACAGGATGGAAACAGATAGGGAAAGGATACTGCATTGTTTATCAGGCTTATACTTTCAGAAACAGATTCAAATACACATTTTCATCCCCAACTAGGTACACAATTTAACAGAAATGAATCATCCAGCTGGTTCATGATCCAGCAAATCTCAATCTTAATCTCTCTCACACACACACACACTTTTCCATCTTATATTTATTGAACTGGGCAAAGAAGCATGAGTGGGATGTGAAGGAGAACAAAAGGAAGGAAAAAATGTCCTGCAAACAATGAAAAAGACATATTGCATTTCTTTAGGTTCATGCCAGGATTATATATTCCTAAACTTACCCCTAGAACAGGCCGTAGTGATTGCAGCTGTTCATCATAACCACCCCAATCCATCCAGTCCCGGTATTCCCCTTCTTCCAGTAAATACTGATGCCCTTCAAACTCTGGCTTCTCATAAGCAACCCAGCTACAAACAGTGAACAAAAATTGAAAACTCAAAAACAAGCATGAGTGTTAAAACGTCATCTAAAATGTTAATAGGACCAAAAAATGGAGCATAAAATAAATTGTACTAACATTTTAAATTAAATAAGAGGAGACACAACATCTCATGGCAAACTTTTAACTATATTTAGATCACCATTTGTAATGAATGGCATATTGTCTAACATTACTTAGTTTTAGCTAAATTTTAAATCGGATTGGTAGGAAAAAATAACAATGGATTCATAAAGCTTCTAAAAATCAACCAGTATGTTTTAACAATAGCACTATCTACTGTATGGCATTTATGTGTACTTAACAGTAATAATAATTCATTCATTTTATTTGAACATATTTTGAGTACCCCTAGGCCTGCACTTTTGCCATAATAATAACATAATTTTCAGAAAAATTGCTATCAGTGTTTCTATAGTATTATTAAGAAAATAATGGGAACATGAACAATTTTTATTATTACAAATGCTTCACAGACTTTTGTCCAGGAGGCCAAATACTTACCTGTATTTTAATTCCTTTCACTGTTATAGTATCTCCAAATCTGGGGGAGATGGGTGGCATACACATTTAATAAATAAATAAATAGATACATCTTCAAGTTTGATAACTAATACATTACTGTTTCCACAACAGTCATGAGTAAAGTCATGGGGGTATTAAAATACCGTTTGCTTAATCTGTACTTTAGGATGTAATTACTAGCTCCAGAAAGGAGTGAGGTGATGGGGAGAAAGTTTCAATTTCCTAAATTATCTTGCATTTTAGGAAGCTTAGGAAGTTCTAAAGATATCACAACTTTTCTAAATATTTATGCCTTTTAACTTAAGATATAAATATTTTGATGCTGGTTCACTAATTTATGGATTGGATCCAATGTAGTTATACTGACTTGAGATATAACCAGCTTAAATCTCATTAAATCAATGGGCCTACCTTAAATATTATTAAATCTGGATCCAACTGTATATATATCCACTGTTCCTGAAATGTGACAGATGGTATGTCTTTGCTTTGGGCTGTATATAGATGTTGTAGGGATTCTGACCTAATTATGACCTTTTATAAAGGTACATGCTATGAATATGTCCATCTACCACCTTCCTAAATTATCTATTTGTAAGATTTATATCCCACCTTTCCTTCAGGAGCTCAGGTGATGTACACAGCATTCACTCCTCCCTTTTTTCTACACAATCTTGTGAGGTAGGTTGGGTTAAGAGAGAATAACTGGCCCAACACCTTAAGCACTACCCCATGTTAACTCTCAATGCCATTTTCTCAGCCTCCACATTCCAGGAGCTATAAGATGAGGTGTTATCATTTTCTCCTTATACTTACATTCCTCCCTTCACTTTTATGGATCCAATTGAAGTAAGCAGTCCATTGTCCGACTCTTTAGATTCTTCAGTTTGATCTCCTTCCTCAGCAAGAGCTATTAATTCTGAATCCAATTCTATATGTTTTCCTTCAAAAAATGGCTTTTCATAAACAATTACCTTTAGCAAAATAGAGGCAAAGTGTACAATTAGAATTTTGCTTTTTATAAAATCTCAAAATGTTTTCACATACATTATGGCAGAATTCCTCTGAAGAACCTTGTGAGCAGCAGCCAGTATTATTATTTCAGATTCAGAACTGATAACAAAAAGATAGCAGCGTGATATAAGACAATCAAGTTTATTCATTAACTGACATAACATTTAAATCTACAACACCTCACCCATAACTCTTCTCTTCAGTCACCAGAAGCTAATCTGAATATATGATTTAGCAACAAAGTCAGAGGTCTGAATCCATCTGTCTCCATCTGCTAAAGAAAGACTTCCACCAGAGGAACAAATATCTCTTTCTTTTATACCTGCACCTTCAAATCTTTTCCAGAGTGTCAGATGAACAAAAATTTTAACTTTGCACCTGAAGGTACAGATTTGGAGGCACTATCTAAGGGTATCTGGGAAAGCATAATTTGTCAGGATATAAATAAATAAAGTAGATACTCAGCAGCACAAATGACTGATCATTAATTTAAATATAATGATTCACATTCAGTAAACAAGACATTTATATAATTATTTTACCTTTCGGCTTTTAGGATATTCAACTTTGCGTCCACCCTGCAAAAATTGATGGAAGAAAATATTACTGGAATGTTATGTAACTCATATCGTTTTAAGCTAGCAGAATAATTCAAGAAGTAACCTCATTTTCCAATCTCCCAATAGAAAATATATTGATAAAAATGATCCAGTAGAGGAATCTGAATTACACATATACATATTTATTACATTTAATGAGAGCTCAAATAAAAACCTGATAAAATGTCTGAGCTGCCACCCTCCAATGGAAGAAATGTTTTTGATCCTATTATATTTTTACAAAATTTAAAATTTCACAAACTGTTTATTTTGAACTTCAGAAATAGGACTTAGGAGTCAATCAAGCAAAATCTATCCTATCATTGTTACAGGCTTTCATATATACGTATCTTGTATACTGATTTAACTATCTCACCATTTTCAAGGGCCTCAGAGAGCTAATATATGCCTCTTTTTTCTCCCAGAATGACAGATTAGGATATTCTCCTGGTTCCAGCATTAAAGGAATTCCCTGGAATCCAGGTTCTTCATAAAGTAGCCATCTACAAATGGAAAACAGAATGATGTTTATAGGAAAATTCTAATTCAAAAAAGTCCAGAGAATACATGAAACTAAGAATGTCTCCTCTAGCCATTGTCTAGATGGGGGATCACATGGATAGAAATTCAAAGGTGTTTACCTATCAGTAGAACAAATAGTGTTTATTAAAATATTTATAGCCCACATATTATCCAGAGGATCTTGTGCTATTATATATTAATAAAACCAAATAAAATGAACTTAAATTTAAGTCATACAATTTAAATACATACTGACATTTAAAGGACAAAAAGTATGGTCAGTTTGTAGACATTAAGGCTTAAATGTGAGAGAAAAAGACTAGACATCACCAGTAAATGCTTTTGTTATGTTATTATACAAAATTATTTAATAGTAAATGTTTTCAGCCCAACTAGGTGATAGCATCTAGCCAAGCTTGACTGATCTCAGAAAGCCTGGTTAATACTTGAATGGGAGGCTACCAGGAAATCCAAGGGCTATAGTCTAGACTGAAAAGTTCAAAAAAAAAATTGGAAGAAGACAACAACAAACCACTTATGTGTTATTGCTAAGAAAACTACAGAAACTGTTCCTGAGGTCAAGCTCATGTTGAAGGAGAGGTTATATTTAGTTAAAGGTTTTTAAAGTGTCAGTGAGCAACTGAAATGGATACATATACTTTGCCAAGGTATGTACAGTATGTAACTTCATTCATATCCACACCTACCAGAAGCATTCCCAGTATACCCAATAACTCTATGATTCATATTCATAAATGCACTTTGGAGAACGATGAAACCTGATTTTGTTTTTTTATACTGCCATCTGCAAAAGCTAATACTAGAATTAGAATCAATTATTGTATAATTAAACATTACACATCTGTCCTGTCTGAGAATTCAACAGTGAATAATCTTTGTTGTCTCTGTCAGACAATTTAGAAAAATATTGGTGATGTACAGCTCTTTGTATAATGAGAATGTATACAACATAAGACTCAATACAGCAACAGAATCTCATTTCAGTTTTTCCTATACTTATTTTAGTTTATCAGAATTATATTCTACAGTATCCTTCTTTCAGCGTGGCATAAGACCTGCTACTGTTGTACTTCTAAATATTTCCTGTCTGCACAAATTGCCCTATACACTTTTAATTTTCCTGTCTATACCCATACCCTTTATCTTGAATTCTCAATAATTCTGAGCATGTTTCAACTTATCACATGTACTCAGCAATTACACAGGATGCTAGAACTATTTATCTAAAGCAATTCTTTACTCAGCAAAATGCAAACATCCATGTAATTCTACAAACATTAATGCAAAATTATTCTTAAGCACCTAATTGTTACAACCAAGATTTCAGTCTAGTTAGATGCATTCATGCTCATAAGAATCAAAGACGTGTTAAATAACCTCTGAACTGTCTATCAGATATTATTATATCTACAAAATAAGCTACCTGTATGTTATATTTTGTACTGTATTCATTTCTACATTAAAATTTTATCAATGAATCACTCATGAAATGTTTATTACTCTTAAAAAAACTGAAGGAAGTATAAGGTATACAACAGAATCAGGGTTATCCAATAATTACAGTTAATACATATATTCATATACTTACATGCCCCAAGACACTTGGATAGAACAAGTCTTCTGAGAAGAACCAAACCGTGTTTCTTCAGTATCATCAAAATATGCATTTACTAAACCTAATCCTTCTGGCTCTGTAAACAGGTCAATTCGGCAAATTCTATAATCCTGCAAATTTATAAAATTGAAATTAAGCCGTTACAGCCAAGTTGCCTTTATCTTGTCAGTTCTGATTTCAGTTCAGATACAGAAGTATCTAATAACATCATGCCCTGGTCACCTCACTAGCTTGACTACTGTAACGCACTCTATCTGGGGCTGCCCTTGAAGATCACCTGGAAGCTTCAGTTGGCCCAGAATGCAGTGGCACAAGCAGTGATGGGCATGCCTCAGTATGCCTATGTAACACCTTTGCTTTGTGAGCTGCACTGGTTGCCAATATGCTTTTGGGTGTGATTCAAGGTGCTGGTTGCTACCTATAAAGCCCTACATGGCACAGGGCTTGGTTACTTGAGGGACCACCTGTCTTCCATTGTATCTGCCTGGCCAGCTCGATCTAGCAAGGTTGGTGTGCCCTGGGTTCCTTCAATTAAACAATGCCACTGATCGGCATTCCGGAAACACACCTTCTCTGTAGCAGCGCCTGCCCTCTGGAATGGGGTTCCTTCTGAGATACAAATGGTCCCCACCCTACTGGTATTTCGAAGGGCCCTGAAGATGGGGTTCTTCACCCAGACCTTTGGTGAGGATGACTGATGCTCCTTTCTTTTCTTTGTTCCCATCTGGGTTTGTTTTCTCTGCCATCTCTGTTCTTTTGTTTTGTGTTGTTTGTGTTTTTGTATTGTCCCTTGTTTTTAAATGTTTTTAATAATTTGTAAATCACCCAGAGTCGCTGGGAGTCGGGTGGCATATTAATAATAATAGTAATAGTAATAATTTTCTTTCACTGGAAATACATGGAAATGAATCAAAATCAGAATCATACACAAGAAATCATATGTGTGAATGCCTATATGTATGCACACCCATATCCCCTAATAAATTACAGCACAGTGTAATCCAATCCACATCATACTGACTAATAGTACATATTTCATAAATACTGGTTTTATAACGATGATAAGGATAACAACTGCGTTTCTCTGTATTTTAGGGTGTGTTTCAACTGTACCTAAAAGTAGGTGGAATCTCTTTTGCTGTACATATTGAAATCACTTCAGAGTGATTCAGAAATTTAATCTTTTCATAATAAGATTGTCTTTGATAGGATATAGAAGCCTCCGTGTGAAAAGGCAAACATTTCCAGCAAGAGAAAAAGAGCAAATAATAATAAAAAAGAATGACATAATTAATCTGTGCCAATTATCATGGCTGATATTTGTAGTCTATCCTGTGTCTATCCTATGTCCTTCCAGTTTCCCTCTTAATTGCCTGTATTTATTTATTTAGCCATAAAGACTATTGAGGTGCCATTTAATCTTTACAGCAGAGGCAGAGGGAGCATTTAGACATGGGTTAACATATACTGTGGCCATGTTTAAAATCCCATCACCACAAATGCAGGGCTGATCACATAAATTCATCTCACATATCTCCCTTGGTTCTAGCTGGAGAATATCACACTATTACATATGCACAAAATTCATGTATAATTCTGCATTACCAGAGTAGATGTGAGCAGCATTGGATAGAACACAAATGAAATCAAATTGCCATTGTTATCAATTCAAGCCCTTACTTGCCTTTACTACATGCCTGATTGAACCAATCACAGCAGGCTCAGGAACTCTGCATTCATCTTCATTGTCAAATGTTTCTTCCCCCCAAAGATTTGAGAATTCCAATTCTCCTTCTTCCAGCGGAATAGAAAGTCCTTCAAAATTTGGTTTCTCATACAGAATCCAACTAACACACAAGCAGAAAAAATTGAACTATTGGCATGCTTCAAATACCTATTAGTTCATATTGACAATTCTATATAATTTTGAAAAAAAAGTTAATGTGATTTTTAAAAAAATAGAGCAAAGTTACTATAAAAAGTAATGAGTGGGTGGTTAAAGATTGATGTATAATTCTGTTTAAATGACTGGGTGGTCCATCTAATGATAAACTAGTGAACTTATGGTCATGCAAATCTCTACCTGCATCCTTCATACATCCCCATTCAATCCTCTGTGTGTGTGTGTGTGTGTCCATTATACAGGTATGAGAGGTACACTGGGGGGGAGGACAGAAGTTAAGGAGAACCTGTTGTTCTATCAGTGGACAAGTAGAACTCAAATATCCTTCATGAATATTTCTACTTCATTTTTAAGACCCCCTCCCCAAAAAACACAGTATGTTTCTCCATATTGCTTATGAAACTGTTTCCCTATACGTAATATTTTCTCCACGTAATTAGCTAATAGACTAAGATTGTGGGTACTTTCTCCTCAAATGGACACAGTGCTACGCTTAAGTCTACCAAAGATGCTTGTGTTCTTGACATTAATGCATGGAACAAGACTCTCTTCATTACAGAGTTTTAGCAGAATCAACGAAAAGCATGGTCATGGCAGTATTTTTTTAATGAAATCTTACTACAAAAAAACCCAGAATATCTTCAAACATTGGGGCTATGTGAAACACCCTTCCAAATGGTTCACACAGGCCTATTAATGATGCATGGAGCTACAATTCTGCAAATCCTAGAGATGTTATTATTATTATTACCACCATGATGCAAATACTAACCTATTTTTATACAGGTATATCAACTGCCATTGTCCCCTTACTTTGTGTGAAAGGAATGGTGAAAAGTAGTATGGCATAAGGTATTTTGAGGAGGTAGGACATATATGAGAGACAAGTATAAGAAACTCAAGAAACATGCTTTCTCTATTTTGAAACTCTCACAAATAATTTTATTTTTGTTTTGGGTATGTTTAATATTGTATGTTTTTCTGCATGAGCCACCAAGAGTCATTTTGACTGCAGCTGCATACAAATATTTCAACAAATAAGTTTTATCTATAGTTTATATAGCAAAAGGCTGAAGTCAACATTTCAGCTACAAGATCAGCAATAGTACTAAATGATTCTCTTTTATGTAGTTAAAAAAATAATCAGTATACACAGCATGACTAGTACTATGTATGTATACATGCATGCCACTAAAATGAACAAGTATTGAAACGAACTGAGAGGAAATCCTCTCACAAAATCCTGCTATGTAAATGTAACAATAAACCCATATAATTTACCACAAAGCAGTTGAGTGAGAAGGTGACTAAAAGTAACATCCTAATTTCTTCAGCATACAAGCATTAACTTGTTCGACATATGGCAACAATCACTAAGAGAGAAGATCCTGCTAGCGCTTGAGGGAGAGTGATGTCATTTTCAAGAGATGAGAATGAAGATCAAGAAGACAGGCTGGGAAATAGAAAATAGAAATCCAGAAGTAATTCCAAATAGAGGCAGAAGTCAGAGCAAGCCAAACATCAGGTGCTAGAAGTACAGAGCTTAAATCTGATTTTAATGCCAAGTCAAAAAGAGTGGAGAACAGGCCCACAGTTGTGTCAAAAGCCATATAGCTAGTTAGTAAATTAAAAACAGGCAAGCAAACAAGCAGGCTGTAAGAAAGGATCAAATGAAAGGGATGTATTATAAAAAGGCAAAAAGAAAGGTGACAGAATAATACTGCATCTCATATTCTAGATTTTATTCAAGGCCACCATATTTATCTGCAATTGCTAATTATAGTTTCCGTCAAGGAGTCCACTTGTGCAATTTGGAATCAGTGTTGCAGTCCTATGATCTCATAATGTTGGAGCTCTTTAGCGGCTCTTCTGCCATGGTGCCTTACCACCTTACTTGTTATACTACATAAAGGGGTGATTTTGCAGCTCCCCCATAGTACCAGCATTTCCCCAACCCTCCCAATAATGTCAGTCTCAGGTAATCAATGTGCAGGAACTCTGAAGAGGAATATATCATTGGATAAGATATTACTAGGAAATGATACATCGGTTGCTTTTTTATACTCCTTATCTGTGCAGAGCATAACCCAATACCTGGTCAACTTGCAAATATAAATAGTAGAATATGTGTTTAGGTTTTGTGAGTTTCACATGGAGTGAACTTACAAAACAAGATTTTTGAAAAGAGGAGATGTAGCATACTATCATGACAGAGCAAAACAAACATACTAATATTCAAAGTGATTGAAGACAATTAAGTGCTCAGCCACAGGCTGCTATGCAAATTTTAAAAAAATCTTCTACAAAGCTAAACTCGTATAAGCATTTCTATACTATTATTAAACGTTTTCATTATTTTATAATTTTCATCAGCCTGAGAGCATCTTGTGGAAGATGACAGACTTTAGAAATGAATTTTAAATTGTAATTGTAAAAATAATTTGTAGAACTAGTATTTTAATTTTGTCAAAATCTAATTCTAGAGACAAACTTGACAGTAATGTCTTCCTGCTTCAAACCCAAGTTCTTTTGCTTTAGATAACAAACTCTTTTGTTTTTGTGACAGCCCTGAGCTTTATTAGTTGCATTCTCTCTATCTTTGGCTTTAGCAAGGCTTTGATAGTTACAGCAATTCTGTCATAGAAAACAGATTATTATTTGATAATCCAGTAATGAAAACTCTCTGAAGCTTTCAATAAGAGGTGCAGGAAAGATCTTTAAGACATGTCTAGCATTCAATAGTTTTAAATCTAGATTTCCGGTTGTTGTTTTTTCAAGGCAGAAACCAGTACACATTTGACAGAAATAAGACAGCAGGTAGCTCTTGAAAAAGAAGTTGCTTAAAGTTATAGGCAAAGCTTTTAAAACATCAAAAGAAAGAAAACAAGAAAGTATAAGCAAAGCTGACAATAAAGGTTCTACAAGTATTAGACTAAAAATTATACATGTTAGAACAGCTTTAAACATGTCTTGAAAACAGTTCAGAGTAAACTTGTTTAATCAAGCTTGGCTGGAAAACAGGCATGAAGCCAACCCGAGAATTTGCTGAAGAAATAAAGAAAGCCACTTTTACATAGTATGGGAATACAGTATGCAGCAATGTGGTATAGGATATACAACCAAGGGAAATAAGTAGGAAAGTGGAGACCTCTATTCTTACCATCCTCGGATGATTTTAACTAAAATGACAGGTGACAGTATCCAAGAGGTGCAATCCAACACATCATGAAAAACTTCAAAAAAGCTTTCGGAAGGATCTGGTTTATTGCAAATCACGATCTGTATTTTTTAAAAGAAATTCAGTCTCATTTAATCTAACAAGAAATTTACAATAAAACAACAGGTACTGATTAAGGAAAAGTTATCTTACCTTTCCAGGTCTAGGGTTAATTTTATTCTGTTTTTTTCCTGAAAATGTCTATTGAAAGCAAAGGGGAACAAACTGTAAGAAATCAAGCATGAAATCAGTATGTTCTACTTTCACAACAGTCCTAACACTGAGTTCATAGCTCCAATGTCAAAGCACTGCAGCAAATCCAAAACTGGAATTTCCGTCATTAAGCAATGCAGTTGTTAAGTGAGTCATGCATGATTTTATTGCCTTTTTTGTCATGGTCATTACGTGAATCACCATGGCTATTAAGCAAATCTGGCTTTCCCCACTGACTTTGCTTGTGAGAAGCCCCCTGAGAAGGTTGTAAATGGCAATCACGTGACCCCTGGGATGCTGCAGCTGTTATAAATACATGCCAGTTGCCTAGCACCTGAATTTTGATCATGTGACTGCGGGGATGCTGTGACGGTTGTAAGTGTGAGGACCAGTTGTAAGTCACTTTTTTCAGTGCCGTCATAACTTTGGTTGTTAAACGAATAGTCATAAGTCGAGGACTACCTATAATTCAGTTTATAACCAACCATCTTGACTACTATTTCAAGATCTTTCTCATGTGTACTGCTACCAAACTATCTCTCATTATACCTGTGTTTCTGTCTGTTCTGTAAGTAAACTCCTGCACACCCGTCTCTTAAATTTCATTTTACACAACTATAGGTACAATTTTAACCGTTCTTGGCAGTATCATTTTTCCCTATAGAGATTAGCAAAATTTATCAAGACCTGCCTTCTTCCCCAGAATAACAATTCTGTGAGGTAGGTTGAGCTGAGAGAGAATGATGGACCTGGGTCTCCCAGTTCCTAGTCCAAAACCTTTAACCACTACACCACACTGGCTCTCAACTACTGGATTGTTTATATTTTTAAATATTGCAATCTGATAAATCTTAACCATATTTTAATTATTCAGGATAATTTATTTATTTTATTCCATTTATATTTTATTCTGTGTGTGTGCGCGCGTGCACGCCTATATGAGTTCTTATTTGACATGTTAGTTCAGCACAATAGAAACAACACCTTAACCCAAGCTTACAGGGAATTGCTGATACAAATGGGAAACTGACATAAACACAGTTTTATATACTTCTTGTATTACTTTTTATTTTTAGGTTTAACATTCTTACGCTAATTCCATTCTATAGCAAAGGTAAAGAAGAATATTTTTATTCTTTTTTTGCATATCATTGAGGCTGGGCAAGATAAAAGAAATACCAATGGAGTAAAAAGCTATATATAAAATTTCAGGAGTTTATTCTTATGAACCAGGTTTTACTGTGATATGGATAATCAGAACATACTGCTAAACTAGATTTTTTTTATATACAAAGCAAGTGGCAATGATATTTTCAATGTTTAATGAAGGAAAAACCCCTTTTTATAAATCCAAATGGCCATTTTCAGTATTCTTATAGCAACTCGCACTGCTGATTTCACTTCTGTTTTTAAAAGTTCAAAAGGAATGTATTTCACTGAAGTGAAAGAGGAAAAACATCAAGTCAAAATTCATTTCACTATGCAGAGATTTTCAAAATATCTAGAAAGATTGCATTAAACCCACCTCAATATCTAAGAATCCATTTGATTCACATTGACCAGGTTTCAACCAGTTTGAAAAACTGTTTTCAAGGTTTCCAAAATTTGGCATTTGTAAAATTCTCTCTTTTTTTGCATCATCAGTTTGTAAATATTTATCCATATAGTTTGGTGCTTTGAAACCTGAAAGAGGCTAAACAGAAAATAAAACAAAATAAATGATTGGCTGCAGGTAAAATATATTTCAGATAACATGTAGAGTTATAAAAAGATTACCTCAGGTTTCTGAGTTACATCAAATACTAGAGGCAGCGTTCCTGGAGAAATGGCGCTCTTCTGAGATGCAAAAGATGTTGTGATTGTGTTTATAGTGGTTATAGATGGCGTAAACATTTTTTCTTTAGTAACAGGCGATAGCAGACTGGAAAAGATGGTGCTGTTTTCAAGTCGAGACCTCTTGATGTCACTGTCTGTACTGTCCTTGCTCTCTTTCCCATTCATTTCCTGCATGAGTGCTGAATCTGCTCTACTGGATAACTTCAGGGACTGGAGCAGAAGGCTGCTTTCAGCAGAGGCCCGCTTGGGTCTGATCCTAGCCTCAGCTTCTAGGCTTTGCAATCTTAGCTGGAGGGATGGGGCTAGGTCTTGTGATTTGTCTCTTTTTGTTCCCAATCCCACAGTAAATATATTGGGGTCAAATATTTTCTCTAAATTGTCCTCATGAATTGGAGGCATTACAAAGGGAGGGGCAGGAGATTTTGGAAGCTTCTGCTTTTTCTTTTTCTGAGGTATACAAACAGAACTGTCTAGATTTTTAAGCGTTTCTGTAAACTTGGCCATATCTGAAGGAGAATCACAAACGCCATCAGTGTTGCTACCTTCAGAAACATTACAAACACTGCTTTGATTTTCTTGGCTTCTGTTATTTTGTTCAAATAATTGTTTGCTTTCCAAAACCATACTAATCGTCTTTTTGTCTTCATTTTCAATCTGAGAAGCCATGTTCTGGTTTAATTCTGATTTTTGGGGTACCAGATCAGACTGCAGTAAACATTCATCATTATTTGGGGAATAATTGTCTGATCTCAGGGAAAGTGGCTCTTCACTTTCAGGAGATAAGGATCTGGCATTTATACTCCAATTATTTTTTATTTCTGTTTCTTCATTCTGTATTATACATGAAATATTAGGTACGACTTTTTCCTTGACTAATTCTGCATCAATTTTTGTAGAAGTGAAAACATTCATTTCATTACCATCTACTTTGTCAACCTCATTAAACTGAGATTTAACAACTTTTCCAACTTCCTCGCTTTTTGTAACATGTAATGTTACATCCTCACATGTAATGTTTGCCTCAATCTTTTCCTGTGACTTAATTTTTATATCTGAAGAGGTTTCTTTTACTTTTGTGCCATTTTGCAATGCTTTCTGACGATGGTTTGCTTTATTTGTTATTCTGTTAGTCTGTTCACTTTCAGTTTGCTGTTTTCCAAACTTCAACTTTGCTCTGCCAACAAATGTATTTGATACAGAACCTCTTTTTGGAGCAGAAACATCAGCAGACTGACTTTGATTATTATGTTTGTTTTCAAACATGGATATTTTATTGGCAATGCTGAAGTTAATTTTAACTGCTTTGTCTACAGAATCTTGCTCATTTTCCATATCTTCCAGGGTTTTTGAAGCTTTAAGATTTAATTCAACATTCTTGGGTTTAGCTGGCCTGTAAAAATAAAGTAATAAAAATACTTTAACAACATTTACTTAAAGAAGTATTTTCTTTTAAATGTAATTTACAAAGCAGTTTTATGTCTGTCTAAAAATTAAACAGTTATTTCCATATAAACACATAACAACTTGTACTACATATTGCACTGACACACTCTCCGTTAACTGCGGAATTATAACCTACAGAATCTAAAAGCAGAATCCTAAATAAGTCTCCTCAGAAGTACTTCCCAGTGAACTGTTCAGTTGAATTTAATATGTATAAAATATACAGAATTATAGCTTAAGTGCCATTAGAGGCAAATCCTAATAATTTTTAAAGGAATATTATACAGAACATTATTAAATATATACTTGATTATACCAAAAGACTGATGAATTTTAAAGACACATAAAAACTGCAATTTAAATAACACTTATCTAGAATAAGGGTTACTGAAGTAAAATAAAGGTAAATGTGAGTAAGCCTGTGACAAATTTTTAAATAGTAGCATCAGAAAAAGTAATAAAAAAGAACTATAATTCTTAAGCCACATGAATTACCCTAAGAACACTGGCTCCTTAGCAATGCATTGATTCCTTTCCTTTTAATGTTGTTAAGTCATATGCTTTATCACATGAGAAATTATAAACATTTGCTATTGGAGGCTTTTACTTTTTCTTTCTGTGAACTCATGAAGTCCAAATATGTTCTCCACTTTCACTTTGCAAACTTCAGGAAGAGTAACCTGATGATTGTGCCCTTCAGAAAAGAAGAGTGTGATGGACGTCTTGCCATTTGATAAATCTCAATTCTTCCTTATTATAAAACCCTGCCCAAAATAGGAGTTCCTTTGCATCTACAATCCTCAAAATGCATTTACATCATTGATTGGCTTTATCACTTCCTCACTCATTTCAAAAACGTTCAAACTACAAGGAAAGTGCATTAATTCACAAATTACTTGATTAGAAACAATTAATAAACAAACCCAAGAAAATAAAAATGAATACATAAGTAAAACAGAAGTGTGCCAAAGCCCTAGTCATTTCCTGTAGCCTGAGTGGTCTATAAATCTGGAGCTTGACCTACTTTTCCTCCAGCCTCAACATGCCCAATTTGTTCTTCTTGATTCTCCTCTTTCACAAAAAAGAGAGGGAGTATATAGGTATAATTAGGAGTATATAGGCATTAGGCAGTTCAGTTGGGAGGACTGAAGTGCCTGAATACTACATACCAACGTAAGTGAACCTCCTAGAAGGAAAGAAGCCAATTTTTCAGGAAGGAACAATAAAGAGGACGACAATTTTTAACAATTCTGCAGATGGATGGAAGTAGATGTGAATTGTTGATCTAACCAGAAAGCAGAATTCATATAGTAGCAGCACTAGCGTAACAAGGAACATCTCATCAAGTTCTAAAATAATTGTTCAAAGTTCAATTAAGAGGGTTATACACATGGAGGATGGGGGCAGAGTACTCCGTATTTAGATCCATGTGCCTAAGACTATAATATAATGTATGTAAGCAAATGTGAGATAGGCTTGCAGTTCCTTTTTTTCCCTAGAAATCTATTCATATAATCAGAGAGTAGTAGTCCTAAGTATGAACAAAGGATTAGTCAATCTCTCTTTGGATCTTTTTTTTAAAAATCCATTCATGATCATATATTTCATTTCTTGATAATGCTCCTGGCACCCTCATCCACACACATCATAAGAGAGGAGGGTGAATGTGATGTGTATTTGAGATCTACATGAAGTTTTAGAAAGCTAACACAAATTATATATACACACACACACATTTATTCAAAAATATCCTTCCAACCCTTATGTTGTCTTCTTAAAAAGCTTTAGATTAACTTATTTCACTTTGTCCTTTAAGTGCAAAGGCTTGTTAGTGAAGAAGAGAAGTGAAGATTCAAGTGCTTTTGCATGTTGCTGTGACTCATTAAGTTCATGTAATGGGTTCACTGAGTAGAAGTGCTGAAAAGTTTCCAGTCCAGATAGAGCAGAAGTAGACAAGTTTGTAATCATGTTTATATGTAACCTGAATCAAACCAGTATGTTCATTTACTAATCCAGAACCAAAGGGTTTTTTTTTAAAGAAAGCTTCTGGTGCAGTATCTACATTTTAAAAATCTTGTCATGTCATTTGTATTTTTTTTCTTTTTTAAAAATACGAAGTAGTACCAAAGTTTTTCTTCTCTGCATAAGAATAAGGAAGCATTGCCATGTTCAAAAATCAGTTTGTCAGTACAGGCATACCTCAGAGATATTGTGGATTCGGTTATTGCAGACCCCCACAATAAAGCAAGTATCACAATAAAGCAAGTCACACAAATGTCTTGGTTTCCCAGTGCATATAAAAGTTATGTTTACACTATACTATAGTCTACTAAGTGTGCAATAGCATTATGTCTGAAAAAATGCACATACCTTAATTAAAAAACATTTTATTGCTAAAAAATGCTAATCATCTGATAGACTTGCTCAGTGCAGGGTTGCCACAAACCTTTGATTTGTAAAAAAAAAAAAAAAAAGCAGCATCTGCGAAACACAATAAAGCAAAGTGTAATAAAATGAGGTATGCCTGTAATGTTAATGGGAAATGCTTAAGTCTTTCATAGTTACATTTTAAAATAAATTCTTAAGGGAACATTTTGGAGTTAACATTAATAACCTTTAAAGACTTAGAATGGGATGCCAAATTTGAGGGACATTGTTTAAAGAAAATGATAAAAGAACAGCCCATCTCTTGAAAGATGTTGAAGCTAAGTTTTTGTTCTATTCTAATGGAGCAAGGTGGAAGAAGAGAATTCTTGAATGATTTAAAGTTGTCAGAATGCAACAGAACATACAATGCCTACAGCAGTAGTTCATAATCTTCCCTGGAAACTATGCTAACAGATTGTCGGAACCAGAAAAGCAATGCAACCTGATTGCAGATGTTTGCTCACCTGAGTATCATGACAAATGACATAAACATCTTCCTGTTAAGTATATTTACACAGAAGTACATTCTATTGATTTCAACACAATTTATTTCAAAGTACTGCAGGGCTGCAATCTTTTCTATCTCAATAACCCTTATACAGAAGTGCTGCCGGTTTTAGTCCTAAGGAAGTATATTTGTAATTCTAAGTGTATTATACACATTTAGTTTAATTTCAGCGAACTTAAATTAAATGTAGATGGATTTAGATTTATATTATGGCTATATAAAGCATTCAAAGGAAAACTTCACAACATGTATCGGCACAAATAAAGCATCCCTCCTTATACTGGTAAAGCAGTCACATCTTCTGGCAAGCTCCACAAAGCTGCTTCAAGGCCTCTTTCGGGTTGCATGTGTGTACATGCCCTGATAATACTTCAGCTGGAACTGCTGACAAAACAAAGCCGCTGCACATGCAAACACATGTGAAGACAACCTTGGAAAACCCCCGAAGCACCCAAACTGAGCCTTTCATAGGTTATGGCTACTTCAGTGCTTTGAGAGTTTTCTTCACACCAAGCATGCTTTGTGAAATGTCTCTTTTAATGCTTCACACAGCCCTATTTTATAATGCAATTTTATAATTATGTGCTAAGAAGTGCCAGTATGATTAACGAGGCTTATTTTATATATTTGCATATGAAACATAAACTCCACATGGACCAAAATTTTGAGTTAGCCACAAATTCTTTGCATAAAAAACCATTAAATTGTAATTATGAATGAGGAAAGAAGATGATGATGATTAAGCAAATTCAAACAAAATAAATCAAATTTAGCATGGCACTCAGGGTTACATATTTCTTCTCCAGACAAATGTCTGGATCTGTCTGGGAAGAGGATCAGTAACAGGCAAAAGCAAGAGATGTACATTTTGCTGATTTCTTTCCACTCCATGAAAACTTATTCCAGAAGATTGGGAAACTGTCTGGAATTGTGTGCTGGTTACAGGACACTGATACTTTTGGTAAAATAGCTCTTGCTCCTCCATTCTTTTAGCCCTTCTATTCTGAGAAACCAATTTGGATTGAAGTTTTAAAATAATACCTTGTATTTTGAATATACTTATTATGAAGTTAATTTAGCTAGACTTGCTTCTCTCTATATATGCTTAACACCAGGGATTCAAGATACACCAATTTACATAAACTAGGTAATCACCTTCCCAGGTTCAGAGAATACACAAAACCAAAATTAATTAAGCAGATAAACTGTAGAGCCAATGCAGCTAATGCTATCCTTCTTTCTTTATATCATGCACAAATTCAAATTTCAATTTCTATATAACATTATGCTTGTAAGTTTTGAGACAGAAGTTTACAAACAGGCCTCCCACAGAAAAGATGCCTGCAGCTAGTTTTCCTTTCAACCTAAATTACTTTATAAATAAGATCCTTGTGAGATTAAATTGTAAGAAGGAAGGATTTATAATTGTGAACCCCATGAATCAATTCTATATAGGGATCACATTTTGCAACTATTATACCATGCAGGAAAAACTCTGTGAAATAAGCTCAAGGCCCTTATTTGACCATCTGTCAACAGAGTTAAATACATCCTGACATTCCTGCCAAATATCTCTAAAATATTTGTGTTAGCCTTCCTAAATTTCATGTCTATCTAGACTTCAACCACAAATGTGTGAATTGCTATACAAGATTCAGGGTCACAATTTTTTTTTAATTTAGTGGAAAATCAGTGTATTTACTCTTAAAGTTTAGAATCTTCCCATAATTCTATTCTTTACAAGAAACATTCATTTTATTTTTCAGGTCACAGTGATCTTAATATTATCTGCTACTGTTTTCAAGGACCAACTTCTTTAAACTCAGCAAGAAGTGGCCATCTCTAATGGCATCCCAATCAAGAAATCACAATCATGGAAAGATCTCTGCAAGATGCACAAGTGAAAGTTGCACTGACGCTGACTTCCTTCAAAAGGATCAGTAAAATCCTCAAAGTTTATAATTGATCTGATCCCCACATTACCAATATACAAGTCAAGACATCTCTTCCTAGCTCTAGGACTGAACCTATAGAACTTCAAAAGAACAAATTTATAGAGTTTGCCACCCTGATCTGATAAAAAGGAAAAGTTGCACCACACCTGTAGCTGATGCAATCACAGGAAATTACATTCAAATGTTTCATTTAAATGTTTTGTTAGTCCTACTGATACATTAATCAAATGTGGTGATTGTACCTAAACTACCATTACAGATCATTATATCAGAGTACACAGATATATAGGGTTTTCTTTTTTAAAAAAAGGAGCAGCTATGCTCCTTCTCTCCCTCTTAGATCAAATTTAGATAATAATATATTCTACTTCTCAATATCTGTAGATGGATTCCAAATAAAACATCAGGTTTAGTTAGCAAAGTTAAGTTTATTTTCAGATATAGTTTAAACCTGGGGGTAGGTGGGTGCGTTCTTCTCTTACAAATCATACAACTGTATCTGGAAAAATGTCACGGATCTACCTGTCCTATCTTGAAGACATCCCATGTAAATTAATGTGGCCGCGAAGGTGCACACATCTTTAAAACATTGTTCCAGGAAACACGCCTCAATTTTAGTTTTTTGTTTTTATCAGGAATACTGCTTCAGAACATTACAATCCTTTATTTCAAATGTACTATACATAACAGAAAACAAGGCTCACAACAGTACCTATTAACAAAATCCACCACTATGTTATTCAATTCACCTGCAGCATGGTCACTTGAAATTTATCTATCAAGATGATACTCCATGTGGCAAAGATTCATTTGTAATTTATAAGCTGTGTAGTTAGAATGTGTGTACCTGCTTGGGAAATTGGTTCACATATACATTTTACTAGTGTAAAAACTGCATATGAACCTGCACCATTCATCTATAAATTGGCACTAGAATTCCTGTATGTAGATCTTTCCAACCTACTCAAGCATGTAAAGCAAACCAAGAAAACACATACAGAATTTTATCAAATCATCTGACGCAGAGACAAGTTGTTCTTGAGCCTGAAAAAGCACTAACTTGTAATGATAGATTGGGAACCACACAGGTACACTCCGTATTCAAACTACAGTATGCTTAATACAAATGGAAACAAGATTGTAACTGTCTGAAACTGGACTTCTGCCAACTATTTTAGAAATTCTGCTATCTTTAATTAATAACAAGATCAAATTGACACTATTGTCGTGTTCTGGTAAACTTACCCCCAATATTGTTGTCCTGTTTTCATAAAAAGGAACTTCACTAGAGCCTGCAGCTGGGACAGAGAGGATAATGGGAATGGGAAAAGGGCAGATGACCTACATATGTAATCCTCTTTGCAGTGGATGGAGGGAAGAGAAAATTTTAGAGGGAGACAGTCAGGGAAGCATTTAAGTGGCCTTCCTCCAATCAGTTCCACTCATGACTAACCTTTTTATTAAAAGAAACAAAAAACAATTCCAGAAATAAATTTACTGAGTAATGTGTTGTTTGGTGGTTTAAGACAACATTGCCCTCATTGCAAGGGGCATAGAAAAAGATTCTCCTACTCCCAAAATATTTTCAATAATATTTTAGTATATTTAGTAAGAATGTTTTTCTAACTCAATGCTGGCTATAATGCTTCCTGAGAAGAGAGAAGTCCAAGAACAGAAAATGGAAAGCATTCTGTAAAATTAAGCACTGCAACAAATTGTGTTTCATAACAAAAGTTAACAAGATGAAAATATCCTAATTGCCATCAACTACATAAATCCTAGCAAGTATTTGTAACTATAGTGCCGGAGTTTGTTTCCGACAATCGAAGTATATTATATTCACTTATATTTAAGCAAGTGGAATCCATGCATAAGGAAGGATACTTAGCAGTTAAAATCCAAGCTTATTGAAAGATGTAAGGAACATTTCATTACATCTAAAACTACTTACAGGCTAATTTTTGTTGTGACTGTTCTGGAAATGTCAGGGCATATATTCCTTGGCTTTGCTTCATCCAAATCAGAAGAAACTTGTTTTCCATTTGTTGTTCCCACCTCATCATGTTTATGCTTATCAGCATGTAGCAAAACCCTGCCATCAGAACTGCTGACAGGATGCAAATCCTGAGACTCTGTCCTCCCTTCAGAAGGTGACAAAGTGCAGTTATTGCTCACAATGCCTGAGGAAGAAACTACAATGTTTTTACTAGAAGGCAATTCCTCTACTGAAGTGCATTTTGATATTGGATTACCATCCGTTATGCCTTCAGACTGTCTTTTGGTGGAAGGATCTTTCCCTGGACTTTTTAAGCCTATGGGTGAAAGAGGACCTGCATCAGACTGATTCTTTTTTAAGGATTTCTTTTTATATGGGGATGAGGCTGGGATCTGCTGCTTGCCCTTCTCGAGCTCTGATTTAGTAAATCCCTTATGATTACTTCCAGACCTTATGTCATTATTATTTGTAGGAGAAATAATCTGTTGAGAAGCTCTAACTTTTCTTTCAGAAGTGCACATTTTTTCTGAAACTATATCAGAAGGAATACCATCAAAAACAGGTTCCTCTTTCACAGTATTCTCACTTGCATTTCTATCCCCATTTGGCACATCATTGGAGCTCTGAGATTTTCTCCTCTTTCCAGATCTCCTAATTGCAGGTTTTTTATCCATTCTGTCTGTGCTGCTACAATCTTCGTCTAATACAACAGCCACTGGTTCATTCAAATTTTGTTGTTCAGTTCTACGAAGAAAAATATCTAATGTCAATATTGTAGAAGGCTGGACATGCTCATCTTGCTTAGGATCCACAAAAAATGGCTGATCTTTAGATTCTGCATATTCCGATTCTGCAAATATATGAGGCTCCACTAATTCCTTGTGATTTAATATATGTTCTAGATTTTCATCAGATGTATTAGTTAAACTTGTAAAGAAATCTGGAGTCGTGGTATTTGTATCAGTGACAAGTTCGTTCTCTCCTTCCAATGTCTCGAGGGTAAGATTGCTATCAAATAATGTATCTTTTATTGTTTCATTACTACTATGCCAATCAAGTGACCATTCACTGCCAGAAGAAATTCCTTTAGTGTTCCATTCTGAAACAATGTCATTATATAAAGGTGTCAGATCCCTATTGTAGAGATAATCTTCTGGGTCTTCAATAGCATTTGGTGTCTTTGACTGGTTCTGATCATAAATCGGATCAGTAAGAGATTCCTCACTCTTAGACAGATCGTTTATATCCTCTATTTCTATTGATGCCAATGGGGCTAAATTCTTATGAGGAGATTCAGGTCTTGTACTTTTAACACTTGGCTTTAGAGAAGCTTCCTGTGTATTCTTAGGATTTTTTCTTCTCCCCGTAGTAAAAAAATGTCCCAACTTCCCCAAAACCGGCTTTTTTTTTTCTTCCTTTGAAGACTCTGAGGAGCGGGTTTTAGACTAGAAAAAAAAGGAGTAAAGAAAGGAAGTGAGACTATATAATAATCAAAACATATTCTATTATTAAACATATGTTTAAAAAACTAAGAAACTCTATCTGAAGTATTTGTTGAATGCTAGGACTTTCTTTGAAAATGGCACCTTGACATTTAAAATATCACATTTTGTAAAATGCATTAAGTGCATTAAGTGAGGCCTTGTTGGGCAACCAAAACAGGTGGCAGCACCTAGCCAACTTGTGTACTACTTATCAGATTAAGCCCCCCCACCAGTTTAACAGGCTTACTTCCAAATAAGCGACAGTAGTATTATAGCAGAAATGGCTTAAATAGGTCACTAAAACATTATTCTATTAAGAAGAAATACCTTTTTGACATTTCAGCAAAACAAAGGGGAACAGATTTACTCAAGTTTGAACAGAAGTGACATTCTTAATAAGCATGTTTAGTAGCCAGTGTTTGGGTAATTTTAGTGCGTGTGGTAATTTTCAAGCCATCTTTTACTTTTAAGATGCATTTGCAAAGCACACTGAACCACAAAGTAGCCAACTATGTATTAGATTATTGTGCTGTACAAACTAAGCCCATGTAGTTAATGGCTTAACGTGTACCCAAAGAAACTGGGTTGAGGCATGGGTAATTATGTCACCCAAGTACAGTACAGCC
Source organism: Liasis olivaceus (assembly GCA_030867105.1). NCBI lineage: Eukaryota > Metazoa > Chordata > Lepidosauria > Squamata > Pythonidae > Liasis > Liasis olivaceus. The sequence goes on along the minus strand of CM061349.1, from coordinate 231,082,538 downwards.
AAACACAAAATAAAAACAAGAACTCTAGAGTACAATCTATTCATTCTAAGCCACCAAGACCACTAATGTTTCTTTAGTCCTCTGAGTTTCTCCAATTCTTCACAGAGAACTCATATCTTACAGTCACAGCACAACACCTCAATTTTGACTGGGTGCCACAACACACTGAACCACAAACAAGCCAATACACTTCAGCCTCACAGTGTTTGTGAATCCAACCCTTGGAAAAACCCTTCATGGGAAGCATTATAACGCCCTGCCACAAGGATATGGACAGCCAGCTTAATGGAAACAGCTAGAAGCCCTTCCCGAGTTTCTTCCACGGGCTTCTTAAAGACACCAGAGGTGGGGGAGAAACTAGCCCGCTCCAATGTAAAACCACAGCTAGTGCTGCTGCGACTGAGCCAAAGGGAACTCTCGATCCGCGGTCTTCAACCAGCCGCCCCCCCCCCCCCGCTCCTTCCAGCCCTGCGCATCTTTCAGAGTTGCCTCGCCTCTCAGTGAGAGGCGCGGTGGGCAGGCGCGCTCCCCGAACAGCACACGCTCATGGCCCTTCACCCAGACTTTCCCTACTCGGGGACGACCGAAGGGCAGATTGCTCTGTCGCTTCCCGGGATTTCTCCGCAACATCTCCCGCCCTGGCATATCGACCCTGCCCCATTCCCGCGTCTCTCTGCTGTTCAGCAACGACCCTCAGTACTCACTAAGCAGCTCCTCTTCCAACAGTCCCAGCCGCGAATTCTGTGCCCGCCTCAGAGCGACCTTCAGTCCGCAGGCGACTCGTGAGAAAAGAGCGCCAAGGCCGGCTCCCGGGAAGGCGCCAACTGTAGAGCAGCCAGCCGCACCCGCCCGACGGAGCGAGGCCCGCCTCCGCCTGCGGTATCAGCAGCAGCTGCCGCCGCTTTACCTGGCACAGGTGGGACGGGTGGAAGGCGGGCAGAATTCTGGGTAGGGAAAAAAGTGTCCGAAGAAGCTGGCGGGAAGAGGTTATTCAGGTACAGGCGCCTGAGGCGGCAAAGCAAGCCGAAGGTGGGTGGGGAGGACAACGAGGAGGAATCGGCTTCGGTGTAGCGCTATAAAGCTCAGATTGCGAAGCTTATTATGGAGGGCGATTTCTTCCCGCAAAACCCCAAACTGTGCTTCGGGTCAGGGTTTCGGGGGAGTCGCGCAAAGATTCGAAATGAAACCGACTGGCTTCCAGGTCCACCTGAGTTGCAGCATCTCTTTGAGAGTATTCCTCAAGAACGGACAGGGCATTCCATAAAAATCAGAATAACACGATCTAATGGAACAATGAGTTCCTTCTCAACCTTGAACCTAATCTGCAAAGCACCAAATAAAAATTTGCTGTTTTATACATTAATTGCACTTCAAAGGATAAGGATAGAGGTGTATCTTTTAAGAAATGTATCTCAGTCTCATGATATGTTCCCACCTGGGTAACACTAAATCAAAATCAGTCAAACTAACATTCAGCTTATTGAGAACCCAGCCAATTTTATTTTAGTCAATAAATCACAAACCATGGCTTAGTGCAATGTGTGAACACATGTCTGTCTATATATATTATAAGCATATAAATGTAGCAACAAGCCCCAGAGAACCAATTACTTTAAGATGTCATGGAATCAGGCAGAATTTTCCAGAGAACAAAAGGGAAGGGTGCCAGCAAGCATAACAAAACTCACAAAAGTTGTTATTCTTAAAGTGCTGATTTCTCCTCCACAAGCCGGAGCAATCTGACATGCACTGCCTATTCTCATCTATTCAGGACAGAAAAACTGCCTTAAGCAAAACTGACACTTTGATCATATGGTAAAAAGCCAAAGGTTCTTCTTGTTTTTTTAATTGGTTATTGGTTATTTAAATAACCAGTCACTGCCAATGAACCACATCTGAAGTTGCCATGGTTATAAAACAAGACATGGTTATAAAACATATTTCAAAATAGATGTGGAATAAATGAGGTATGCTGATTAGCTAATATTAGTGTTTATCAGTGAGCTGTATCTGGTGAGCAATGAATCCCTACTCCTTTTCAAATTTGTGGGCCATCCAAGACAATGATCTGGATGAAAATTATTTAGCACACATTAATCCATTCCACAAGAATCTGGTATGTTATACTATAAACAGTGTTGGAATTTAATAAATTCAAATAACGTAATTGCTTAGCTTTTTTGTCTAAGGACAGAAAAGACCCAATGCTTTTGCTTACTCAATGAAACTTTCCATACTATATTATCCACATTAAGAGTCACTTAACAAGAAGTACACTACATACTGATCTGCCTAAATTTAGACCTGATATCAAGAAATCAACTTTTCATACTAGCATTTCTAAAAAAACCTCACTTTTTTTCTTAAGTGCAAGTACAATTCCTTAAGAGACAGATAGCATTGTGGAGAAAGTAATAGCCACTAATGTAATTTATGTGCCAGATAGGTTCCACCCTTGCTGGTTTGAAATGCAAAATGGGCATTATACAATAAAAGTTTTAGAGGCAGTATACTACTTGAATTGCTTTTGCAATACAATACTGGTTTTGCTGGCTTAAATGACTAATAAGAGGCAGTGGATATTGTTATTCAGATGATCACAAAGCAGAAGATGAAAATTAAGGTGTATTGTATATAATGCTAACTTCACCAATTTTTTTTAGCTACAAGCCATTGCATTAAAAAGATGGTGAGTATAAAAGATGCTCTAAAATCAGATGCTGACATTTCCTGTTCCTAATTTGCATCAAACTTCAAAACAGCTCAATCAATACACCTAAATAGGTACCTAAACTTTATTTGCCTCCTGTACCTGGAAACGTGTTTTCAGTAATCCAAAGCTTTTCATGTTATTAAATCCAAGTTCTGAAATACTTCCTAGTAAACATGCCTTGGAATACTAGCTTAGCCTGCCTTTAAGAATACAGTATTACTTATTTTTAACTTCAGTTGTGTAAGGGCTATATTAGTGAGGGCACTAGCCATTAAACCAAGCAAGAGAGTCTAGTTAAGAAACACCCTCCTTTTCTTTAGGCCTGAGCAATATAAAGCTTCTTGCACTTTCCTATATATATATTTATTATTTCCATGATATAATTAGATGTTCCCTTAGGTACACAGGTGTATAATTTGGGTAACCCCAAGTTTCTCAGGTGCACACATGCCGTCCCTTATTCTAATTAATGAGTAGCCAACTTCATTTTTTCTCAGAAGAAGATTATGCACAATTGAGAAGAAATGAAGTTATAGTACTTTCTGTGCACATCTGCTTCAGTTCTGTACACAACTCGTTCATTAGGGTTATATTACAAACTGTAATAAACTTAGGACAGCTTGCTGGGTTCTCTGTATTTTTCTTACAAGGTCAGTTTAATTGCAGTTGCATACCAGAACTCAGATAATGTCAGCCCTTCAAGGTAGACCAAGTCAAGAAACAGACATTGCAGGGATTCCAGAAAAGTTACTTTATTATTGTACTGTAGGGCACATTAATAGAATCTTGAAAGACTGTTCAAGTTTTCCTCTGCTCATCTTATACTAAACAAAATTGAGGTGGTTTTTTTGAGTTTCTTTCTCATGCTTCCTTCTGTCTTGGAACTGCAATTTCTTGTTCAAGTCCCTCTTTCATTCCCCAAGGTCAGCTCTAAATTCCTTTACATATATAATGGGTCTGCTGTACAGAAATAACAACTCTTGGTTAAGTTTTTAGACTCTGTCATGAAATTCTTCCTCATAAAATGTATAGGAATTCTCATAACTTACTTGATTTATTTATTTATTTATTTTTGGTGCCATTGAGTCAGTCTTGACTCCTGGCGACTGCCTAGACAAGTCCCTGCAGTTTTCTTGGAAAGGTTTTTCAGAAGTGGTTTGCCATTGCCTGCTTCCTAGGGCTGAGGGTGAGTGACTGGCCCAAGGTCACCCAGCGGGCTTTGTGTTTAAGGCAGGACTTGAATTCACAGTCTCCCAGTTTCTAGCCTGATGCCTTAACCACGCCACCAAACTGGCCCTCTATTTGAAATAATAGGGGTTATAAAAATTCTTCATTGAGCATCCAATATTTTATTGTCATCTTCCTTACATATCCCTATGGTAATTTACTTTATTACTTTAGCGAATAGCGTCACCCAGAGTCACCCACAGTGAGATGGGCGGTGACAAATTTGAAATATAAATAAATATAAAATAAATAAATCTGTACTCTGATACCCTGAAACCACAACAACACTGGTTTATTTTCTTTTATAACACTAATGCAAATAGAACAAGCAAAATGTTTTTGTGAGATGGTAAATTCTGAAACTCATTTGCAAGGTTACTCAGTCTTGCACTGTATAAATATACAACATAAAAAAGATAAGTACCGTATGTAAGAACTTGAATACAGTACTCAGCAAAGTCTTCTACCTGTAATATATCTGATTTGACCCAATCCATAGCAGTTGCATACCAAGAAATCTGGAATCTTGTGATCTGATTAGGCTTTGCTATACCAACTTCATCACTGCCTCTAAGATTTCCCTAATTTTTACAACATGCTGGACTACACTTACATATTTTCTCTTTATTCTTTGAGTCTGTATCACTTTCTTACCAAACATTACCTCAAAAGGTGAAAAGTTTGTGGATTCTTAAGGTATTACTGTACATAGTAGGCAAACAGAAATGATTGTAACTTGTCATCCTAGTCATTTGGGTTTTCTAATTGTGGTGAAAGAATAATTAAATCTTTATTATACTTTTTAAAGTTCCATTAAATCTCTCTCTTAAGCCATTAGTTTGTAGACAACATGCTGTGGTTTTTAACTGAGTGATGCCAACGCACTGCCACATACTTCTGACAGGAAGTTATTTCAACAAACTGAAATAATTGCACATCAAAAACCAAGCTGAAAAAAAGATACTGTGCAAGGCCTCCCCACCAGAGCTTTAGCAGATACCAAGGCTACTGTCGTGGCTATCACTAATTCAGAAGATTCTGACAGCAAGGAGCCTGTTCTGGATGTGCTGAGAGCAATCAAGAACCTGAGGCTGTTCTGGCTGGCAGTCATCAAGAGCAGTTGCTCCCATAGTCAGATGAGGAGAACCAAGAGCTGGGGTGCCTGCCCAGCCCTCAGGCACACCATACTCTACAACAAGCAGAGCAAAAGTGCTCTATGTACTTTCTTGCCCAGCAAGGCCATTCCCAGCCTTGACTGGCCCCCTGATTGAGGCTTTACTTAAAAGCCACCATTAGCCAACAAGACTTGTTGGGAAGAACTTCTCCCTCTGGATTCTGCGCCTGAAGTCTTCAATCTTTTGCCACCCAGAACTTAGTCAGTCTGATCCGGACTGGCTGACGACCTACCCACAATGCTTATAGCTTTGGTTCATGACTTGACAATGTTTCCACTTGCTGCTTTGGACTCTTGCTATGTGGAACTTGTTGCAGGCAAGCTCAGGCATAGTTGGCACTTTGCTGAAGTATGTGTGCTCTTGCACACAAGTTCTGCCACCATTGCCTATACTTGCTTTAACCAGAAGAAAAGTCTTAGTAAGCTAGCTTTTATGATTGGCCTGAAACTGGATATCTGGTGAAATGGTCAGCTCTTTTCCTTTTATGCCCACCAGTGAGTTTCATGAACCAATTGATTATGTCCACTTTTTTCAGCTCTCTTGTGCTTTTTTCCCCTGCCAAATGGGTTAGGGTTAGGGTACAGTTATCTCTGCAAATTTAGGTACTTACGCCATAATCATAACAAGGATTTAGAACCAATCAATTACATCCACAGCAGGCAAAAACTTTTTGGACATGAGATTTTAACACTAGAGCGGGCAAAAAAGGAACAAGAGTAGAAAAAAGGAACAAGAATTATCTAAAGTCAAGATAAATCTTATCCCTTTTCTGGTTGCCTTTGGTAAGGTACCAATAATATTCACTCTACCCTATAGATCCCACTGTTTTGGATAAGTTCCATTTGGTCTCCAATCTTTCCTTTTAGGGAGGGTTGTTGAGAATGTGGTTGCACTGTAACATCAGAGAGCCCTGAGGGAAGCAGATTATCTGGACCCCTTTTAGCCAGGTTTCAGGTCCAGACATGGGATTGAAAATGTAGTGATTCTTCTTATGTATGGCCTCTGTTGGGAATGGGATCCATCCTTGCTCTTCTTGACCTCTCAGAGGCTTTCAATGACATTGATGATGATACCCTTCTGGACTGACTTCGGGGTTAGGAGTTGGCACAGTTTTGTGCTGGTTCTCCTCTTTCCTCCAAGATTGGTTTCAGTCAGTGTTGATAGGGATTGAACCCATGCCCATTTCTCTGCAAGATGTTTGGTGCTCTCCACACTTGTATTTAACATCTACGTTCAACCACTGGGTGAAGTCATTCAATGACACGGGGTGAAGTATCATCAGTATGCTGATGATTCCCATTGTACATCTCTGCTTCAGGCCGACCAATGATGTTGTGGAGGTTCTGTCCTAGTGGCTGCAGGCTGTGGGGTTCTGAAATGGGAAGAACAGGCTTACACCTTTGCTTTGTAAGCTGCACTGGCTCCCAATAATCTTCTGGATGCAATTCAAGGTATTGTCTGTCATCTTAAAGTCCTTCACGGCATGGGTCTGGGATATTTGAGAGACTGCTTTTCTCCAACTGTTTCCACCTGCCCCATCAGGTCTGGCAGGAGGGGCATGCTTCAGGTCCATCTATTAAAGCATGTCATCTAGTGCGACTCAGGAAGTGTGCCTCTTGTGTCACTTCACCTGCCCTTTGGAACATCATCCCACCCCAAATTAGAGTGGCTCTGGCCAGTTAGTTTTTCAAAAGGTCTTAAAACCAGGCTGCTCTCCCAGGCACGGAGATCAGGCAGTTAGCTGAGCCTGTGAGGTATTATTAATTTATTATTGTTGGATTTATCTTTGGTTGACTTATTTATTTTTTGCTTTTGTTATGTTTATATCTTTATTTTTTATTGTTAAGTTGATGTTTTTAACTGTGTTCGCCATCAGAGATGGGCAGCCTTATAAATAGAATAAAACAAATAAATAAATAGTTGACCAATAATTGGTAAAGGTTTGAGACACATTTTCACTTTATGGCTACTTTTCCTAATCTCCTCACACACAGGACAAAACTGGCAATAAGCTCTCATCTCTTAAGTGACACATGGTGAGTAAAAATGCCCAATCTAACTGGGTCGTTTCAATGTTCATGTTTGGACTACAGTACCATTTTCTATAAAGGAGTTATTTTCCCAACAGATTTGTCCCTTGCTACATTCTTTTTCTCTCAATTTGTTTCTACCTTGATCTGTTGTTTTTTTTTGGTCTGATGTGAACAGACTGGAGCTCCCATTACCTCTCTTCATACAATGAAGGGTATAAAGCAGTTTTCTATAATATGCACTTCATATAACTTTCATTTCTCCATTCTACAGATAATCTGGCCACCAGATATTTTAAAGGAATTTTTGCATCCTTTCTAGAATAACTTTCTTGTCAGTTAGGTCTATCTTTATTAGGAATAAGTCAGTGCCAGTATCTACCATACTGCTTAATGTATTCTGGCAAAGTTTCACTGTTTCTCTTAAGGGATCCTTAATTTCTTCAATTTTAGGGATGAGAAAGCCACAACTTTTGAATATCACTTTCTTTCAACTTAGGAGATACAGTATACTGTTTGTCATTTCTAATTTGTTTTCATAGGACTTTCTCCACAACCATCAGCCTTCTTTTCTACAAAAGAAAGATGTTCTATCATTTTTCTTATTTACTTAACTTATTTATTTATTTATTTAACTTTTCCCCATTTTCAGTAGGATTACTTGTGGAGAGGGGGGATGACAACATGTGTATGCAACTGATGCAAATTACATAATTGTGCCATTTCTGCAACAAAGCTTTGATGCACATGTCACTTTGATATCATTGTGGATTTTTACAGATGTCTTTGATCTAGACTAAATTCATCTTAGATTATCAGCTGGTCTGTTGCCAGTCAATTGTCTTCTTTCCCTCAAACAACAGAAAGACTTATTTTTCTCTATTAAGGATCTATAATAAATCAAGTGAGAGACAGAGTGGCTAATACTGTACTTTAGATACGAAAAGATTTTTTAGGAATTAACCAATAAAATAGTCAAAAAATTGAGGGGGGATTTTAGAGTGATTTAAAATCATAATCCAGTACTTTATTATTTAAAACTGGAAGTCAAATGACTCAATAAATCCTGACTACATTCTAAGGTGGACTTGGTGGCATTTATCTGTTCGTATGGATAATAAATCTGAGATGTTGCTGTGAAGGAGAATCTCAGACATCATCAGGGAACCTTCTCCCTTTAAAAGTCTGAGAACAGAACACTGTATCAGATGATACTGAGGAGCTGAGTTGTGGTTGAAGCAAGAATTTTTGCTAATGGTAAAACAGCCCACCCACATTTCTGTACTGCTTCAGGGTTGCAAGTGGAAATACCACATTCTTGGCTAAAATTAAATCAGCTCAGCTGCCAAACATAGATAATGATGCAACAATATAGCCTGTAGATGATTCTGGACTAACACAAAGAATTTATATGTACAATTTTATATATGTATGTATGTACGGGAATATATGTCCTGTATGTTTTTATTTCTGTTTTTTAGCTTTATTTTTTTTTCTTCTTTTATAATTCTGGGTGTTCTTTTTCTTCTTTTTTGTATTTAGTTAATAAAAGAATGGGGGGAAAGTTATATGGGAATATCCATAGTAAAACATTGGCGGTAAGTATGGAAAATGCATCAAATTTCTTTTAATTGCTTTTTGGAGGACCTTCTTGGACTACAGATTAAATCACCATTCAACAAAAACAACAAATTTACACCAGTGACACTGAAACTAAATGGGAAATGCAGTGACTATCATTCTTCTCTTCAAAAATCATTTTTGTAAACCTAAGGAGAATAGGGCTACCAGATTTGTAGTACAAAAAATCTAGACAACCACTAGATAACAGCAAAGAGTTACAATTTTCTATATATTTTCTTTGCCATTTAGTGATCATCTAGATTTGTGCAGCCCAGATCTGGTAGCTCTAAATAAAAACTAGTGACATTCCCACATTCTTTTGTTTTAGGCAGATATTGCCCGATCAGATTTACTGGTTACAAAAAGCAAAAGAAAAGTGAGATTTTATTTCTGAGCCAAAAGTATTCTGATATAAGAACTACTCTTTGTAACAAAAGGTAGCCCTATTTTCTTTCCTCAGCGTAGTTTTCATCTAAATAAGATTGTTGTTATATTTTTTATTCCACCTTTTATATAAACAAACAAACAAACTCAAGGCAGTGAACATACCTAATACTCCTGCCTCCTATTTTCCCCACAACAACCACCCAAGTTTATTTGTTAAACAGTCTAAAGAAACAAAATGAAGGTCATGTTAATGAAAGTAATGGAAAAAGCCTAAAAGACAGAGAAGAGCAACAGAAATGGTAAGAAGTGCCTGTTCTAATTTTTGCCATACCTAACAGCAATATTTTTTGTAAACCAAATTCTTCATCCCAATCTACCAGCTGCAATTTTTATTATTTTTTCTTTAACTAAAGAAAAAATACATTCTTTATTCTAAACCATGTCTAGAAACGTTTAACTTAAGCAATAAATCTCAGATTAGAACAAAAAATTAAAAAGAATACTGCCTTACCATTGTGATGTTAGTTCTTTTCCACTTTTTGGAAAACAGACAAGGATATAAGAGATGAAGGCACGTGTACACTAATGCAACTACCTCTGACCCTCCCACTCTTACGTTAACTTTTTGTTTTCATGCTTAGGGAATCTCAGAAAGAAAAGCAGAGTCCAAAACAATACGTTTTCTTAGTAGACAGGGTATGGCAACGTTTAAGAAATGGCATTATTCTAAGATGAAACATAGCTTAAAACACCTGAGAAAAGCAAGGTTTAAGAAAGCTAGTACTTTTGGAAAAAGCAACAGACACTGGTTTTGAAGAATAAGAGAGAAAACATGTAGAAGTGTCCAAGTAACTAATGATCAGTTACTGTTGGAACTCTAAATCTATAAACAAATATATGAATGGTATGAATTTGTGAGCAGCTTAATCATACATATTTCAAAGTACTTTTTCAAAATTTACCAGAATTACATACAAGTTCATTTTCATTTCTCTCAAATATATTACTCAAAGGGGCATACAATATTTTAAAGATTAAACTAAATGTTAATCTAACTATAGTACTGAGCGCAGCAGATATCAGTGACCCTGCATATTTTATTCACATTTCCATGAAAAATAATAGCTGCAACTGAATATCCAAGTGCATAGATTTGTCAACAGACGCTTGCTAGCTAGCATATAAATGAGCACATAAATCATAGTAGTTCTAGGTAGCATTTATGAGAGACTAAACTTTTTTTTGCTGAAAACTTCAGTGAAGCCCTATTTTTTAAAATAGTTTTCAGTTCATCCGGAAACTATTGGGAATGGACTCAGAGTTGCTAATTACTGGTCTTACATATCTGTGTTTTGCAATTTTACATTATCTTCAATCTCTTTCTATAATTAAAAATATCATGTTAATCTTCCAGAAATGAGATGAAGAAATATGGTGATTTAATTATTGTTTTTTAAAGGTAACTTTCCATCTTACTAGAAATAATAAAGCTTATGATGAAACTACTTTACATGCAGGTGAGCTTATTATTTTCCATAATATCTAAGATAAAAATAATCTCCAAGAACCAATCCTGGTGACTCCATGCAGTTTTCTTGGCGACAATAAGGATGTGTTCATGTACTTCATTGAGTCTGCAGCCCTGGTTTAACTTTAGCAATCTGCTGTCCATGTATTAATTAAGCCCAGATAGTTTGGCCCAGATAGTCCCACCTGCTGAGACCATAAAGTCTACCAAGTGCAAGCACAGGAGTGGCATCAGACTTCATTCCATGACTATGATGTTTTATTTTAGTGGTAAATATAACAACCAGAAGATACGATGAGGTTCAGCTAAAATTATAACAGTCCTAATAAAATCAGGAAAGACTATACAGAATATTGATTAAATGAGTGACATATGTAGAAACTAAAAATATATCCATAAAGTGTTAATATAGAAGTAGCTCAGTCCTTTAACATATTGTTAAATCTAACCATATAGACCATCTATTGTTCCGTCTTCTCAGTTTTGGTACAATATGTTAATTCAGTATAATAATATTTATATAATATACCTAGATTCCTAATATTCTATTATTAGGTACCTTAGGATATTGAATACAGATAAGAGAAAAAAAGTAGATATTCTATCAATATTAATTACAGTTTCAGATATTAATGTTATAAGTATGATGACTATTTGACTTTTCTTCAGAATTAAATATAACATTAGAAATGAAATGAAAAAAATGAAGGAACAGCATACATCAAAATATTTGTTTTATAATAAAAGTTTTGGTCTTAAGCTAAATTACCTTATATTAACATCTCCATCATATTGTTACATGGTGTGTGTGTGTGTGTATGAATATGGATGTATACATATTAATAAAGGAAAAATAAATGAGAACAAGTTTAGCAATTTGAAATTAAAAAAAAAAATTAAAAAGTTAAGTCTCATGACTATGAATTTGAACATTCTACATCTTGAAATAATAATTTGCACAAGCTTTCAAAAATTTGGCATGAAGTAACTATTGGAAAGTGCCTTAGGTATGTATGATTTAAGACAGCTTGAAAAATGGACAGCTTTAAAAAAATTGTTTATGCTTGTCCTTAGTCTTCTTTTTTTTAATAATATAAATATTTGATTAAATTATTAATATCTTTACCTTTTTATTTTTATTTTATTTTATTTGGAAATGTATTATGCCTGAATCAAATTCTTAGCTTTTAAATCCCCAGTGTTTAGTGTACATAAATTTTTCAACATGTAGTCTTGTTGAAGACACTGATTTGTCTTCTTAAAGAAAAGCTTGTTCCCTGGCTGTTATTAGAAAGAGAAGGAAGGTTTTATTTCTTGTTCTAGGCAGAACTAAGTGGATTGTGTAACAAATTTATATGATTTAGGGAGATAGGATAGAAAAAGCAAGGGAAAAGATTGGGTACATGGAGGCTCAGCTGTTAGAGAATCCACATTCTGAGACAGTTACACGTGCATTGTCTACATTAAACTTAATGTAATACATTACACTAGTATGCATTAATTTGGGACTTCTTTGCTTTCATGCATAAACATACCACAGTACTCCATTTTTGAAAGACTATTTGTCCCCTGAACATCTATTCTGGCTAGAGAAGTTCTCTGGTTTTGTTTCAGGGCAAAAAAAAAAAAAAATCAAATGTGCTTCCCCCATTTACAATGAGGATTACACAAGATTCAGTTGAATTAAGGTGGATAATTAATTAAATTAAACATCTCTTGAAGATATGTATTTTAGAAAGAGATTCTTCCTAAGGACTGTATTGTAATTTATCAGAAATTTACTCTTGCCAAGAGGTCCCAGCATCAGCCTTACTAGTTAATTGCCTCTTACTACAAAATTTAGTGCAATCCTGACATTTTCTGGACAGGATTTACAACAATCACTATAAAATATTGATTTATTGCTTGAGAAACCAATAAACCATTTGCACACAGCTGAAGAGGCTGAATGATGCAATTGGTTATTTAAAATACTATCTTATACATGTCTACTCAGAAGTCTTCTTGAATTTATTAGGATTTTCTGCTAAGAAAATGACTTTTCAGTCTTAATCTACAAACACTGTAAACTAATTTATGGAGATATTCTTCCAGTGTTTTTAAAACACCACACAGGGTGTTAGAAGAGAGGGCGAGGATTTTGCAGATGAACTGGCTGGGGAGAAAAGATTTAGGACTCCTCCTTCAACTCTCTGCAGGTATAAAATATTTAATCAGGAATGCCTGTACCCCCATATCCTCACTACTGAAGCCTCAGTTAAAAGGAAATCAAAAGAGAAGCTGCATGCTCTATATTTTATGTATTTTGTAGTTTAGCATTGCATGTCAGTTCTGAAAATCCCATCCAAGTTTAACTTTAGATTGTTATTACTTTCTTTCCAAACAGATTTAAAACAGACAATTCTCTGATAGGGAACTATAAAGTGAATGTAAGTATCAGTATAAAAATCGATTGCCATACTATATATAGCAAAGGAGTGGCTAGCATCTGAAGAATTTCAACATACAACATGCTTGTTTTCAGATCTAATTAAAAAGGCATTCTAGTTTTGTAATACAAGTAGTCTGCAGTTTAAGAACAAGTTCCATTCCCAGGGTCTGTCCTTAAGTCAAATTTGTACGTAAGCCAAAGGCTATATAGAAATATAATACTGTATAAGTAGTATTGTGTAATGAACTCAAACCATTGTGTATTTAACTCAAATTATTGTGTTTTTAACTAAACTTTAGCTACAGTAGGCTCCGTTCTTAACTATGGGTTGTCTGTAACCCGGGCATTCTTAACCCGGGGACTACCTATACAGTAACTGTATTACTAAACTATTAAAATATGCTGGTGCTATAACAATTCTTCTTGCTCAGCACTTTTTTCCCAAAACATCCCCCCTCCCAAAAAAAAACTTACTGGAATGAATGAATGGATATGGGAATGTTGACAAACATTATTTAGTGTTTTGATGAATAGGAAATGAAAAAAAGGGAATGGCTGTAGATTGTGCATTGTTCAAAGCAGCTTTTGCTGTTTTCTCAGATAAGCTCCCCATTCCCATCCCCTTTTACACAGAGGGTAAAAATTTTCTTTATTGAAGAATATCAGAATGATTTGAAGGATGAGACACATCACCATTATCTAGGAAGTAAGAATTTTGAACTTCTTGAATGTTAAGAGTTTTGAGAAAAGAGCTAATTCTGTCAGTGCTCAGAGACAATATTTCTTAAAACTCAACAAAAGGCCAGCCAACGGCCTGTTCCACTCTGTTCCACAATGAAGAGATTTCTGTAGGAAGGAGGATACCTGGAAATGGTTGGGAGAGATTACATGTCTTTACCCCTAGCCCTGACAAAAGTCTCAGCAGCACATAGCCAATCTGGGCTGATCTAGGAAGCTGAGTGTTATTTCTAATTAGGACTTGGATAGAGGACCACATGGGAATTCCAGCTATATTAGGAATATTAGGAAGTAAAAATATTATAATATTATAAATATTATAGTAAAATATTATATTATATTATATTATATTATATTATATTATATTATATTATATTATATTGAAGTAAAAAATAAACTAAGAAAAATGCATAGGCAAATCATTACCATAATCCTGCCCAGAAAATTGCATGAATGGAAATACTAGGAGTTGAGTTTGAATCAAGAGTGTCTTTACTTCTTTATATAAAGGGACTAGTAGAGTCTGCATATGCGGAAGTCAGAGAGAGAGACAGAGAGAGAGATAGTGTCTGTTGGTCTGTCTTTTCCGAGAAATACAGTGGTACCTCGGGTCACAAACGCTTCTGTTCACGACCAATTCGGGTCACGAAAGCACCGTTCGCAAAATTTTGCTTCCATTCGCGAACACCAGATCGGGTGACGAACAGGATCCATGGCCATTTTCCCTGCTGTGACACATGGTCGTGGCTTCCTGTAGGGAGGGGGACTCTCCCTCCAAGCAATAACCACCTCCCCATCCCCCTTCCTGTCCTCCACACCAGAAGTCACCTCGAGCAAGGTTAGTGTCCTCTCTCTTCGTACTGTACTTTGTGTCATATTTTTGTGGTTTAATAAAAAAACAACATATGGTTCAGAACGGATTAACCATATTTACATTGAACCTTATGGGAAAATTTGATTCAGGTCGCAACCAAAATCAGTTGGTGACCAAATTCATAGGGGTCAGAATGGATTAACCGTATTTACATTGAACCTTATGGGAAAATTTGATTTGGGGGCGCGACCAATTCGGGTCGCGACCAGAGTTGCGGAACAAATTAAGTTCGTGACCCGAGGAACCACTGTACTATGATACTGTGTGTTCTACTATATCAACATTTCCAGTCCTAGCAGCCTCAGATAGATTGGCCAGTAGTGAGTGATCCTGGGAGCTGTTATGCCATAGTATCTGGACAGTCACAAGGTACGAAAGAACCATTCCCCCCCGACACTAAGGGGGGATTTGCAGAAAAGATTACATAGTCCAGAGACTGAAGCAAGAGTAAGAAAGAAACTCAAAGTAATTCTGCCTTGATTTTGTTGAATATAAGAAGGACATAAAAAAACGTTGGCAGGCTATCAAGATTCAGTTATATCCTATGACAACAAAGTAGTATTCCTGGAATCTCTGCAGTGTTTGTTTTTGACCTAACTTACCTTGAAGAGCTGACAATTATATGCCACTTTTCAGCAGATTTTCAGTCTAAGATTTTAGACTGTCACAAGTTAAAAGAATACATTTATATCATTAAATCATCAACAATGACACAACATAAAACAGAAACAGGAGCAAGAAGCAATGAATCTGGCTGAGCCTTAAAACAGCCATTAAAGTAATCATTCAATATGCAGAAATGCCTGGGCAGATTTTAAAGTATTGTAAAACCTTTGAGGATGACCAAAGATAACAAATTAGGTATATGGAAGATTTTCCAGGAAGATATTCTAGATAAGATGCCACAGTCAAGAAAGCTCTCTCCAGTTTACCACCTGTTAATCTCAGATGTGAAGCTAATCCACTATTTCATGTTAGCAACAGCAACAACAAGCCAAATTAATGGAAAAAATATAGCAACAAAGCATTTAATAAGATGTTAATGAGAGATTAATAAAAGACAAATCCTAAATCTTCTGGATTTTTTTCCTTTCCCCAGCTGTTTCTTCTAGAAAGCATGTTGGTAACTATGAAAATACAACTTTCATAATCTAATGTTCTTAGTGTATCTTTTTATTATACTTTTTTTAAGGGTTTGGGCACATTCAGCTTTGTCTTTCAAACAAAGAACTGACAGAAAGTTGTCTGAATTGGTAATAAAGGTTGGGTATGTGGTTATTAGATCAATCAGCACTTGTAGTTTTCGCAAGTAACATATTTGCCTTAAATTAGAAGCAACAGTTAGAACCGGTCATGGAACAACCGATTGGTTCACAATAGGGAAAGGAGTACGACAAGGCTGTATACTGTCACCCTGCTTATTTAACCTATATGCAGAGTACATCATGAGAAATGCCAGGCTGGAAGAATCACAAGCCGGAATTAAGATTGCAGGGAGAAACATCAATAACCTCAGATATGCAGACGATACCACCCTAATGGCAGAAAGTGAAGAAGAACTAAAGAGCCTCTTGATGAGGGTGAAAGAGGAGAGTGCGAAAGCTGGCTTGAAACTCAACATTAAAAAAACTAAGATCATGGCATCTGGACCCATCAATCCCTGGCAAATAGAAGGGGTAGAAATGGAAGCAGTAACAGACTTCATTTATTTGGGCTCCAAGATCACCGCAGACGGAGACTGCAGCCATGAAATTAAAAGACGCTTGCTCCTTGGGAGGAAAGCTATGGCAAACCTAGATAGCATATTAAAAAGCAGAGACGTCACCTTACCGACAAAGATCCGCATAGTCAAAGCTATGGTTTTTCCAGTAGTAATGTATGGCTGTGAGAGCTGGACCATAAAGAAGGCTGAACGCCGAAGAATTGATGCCTTTGAACTGTGGTGCTGGAGAAGACTCTTAAGAGTCCCCTGGACTGCTAGGAGGTCAAACCAGTCAATCTTAAAGGAAATCAACTCTGATTGCTCATTGGAAGGATTGATAATGAAGCTCAAGCTCAGATACTTTGGTCACCTAATGCGAAGAGAGGACTCTTTGGAAAAGACCCTGATGCTGGGAAAGATGGAAGGCAAAAGGAGAAGAGGACGGCAGAGGATGAGATGGCTAGATAGCATCACTGAAGCAATGAGCATGAAATTGAGCAAACTCAGGGAGGCAGTGAAAGATAGGAAGGCCTGGCGCAATATGGTTCATGGGGTCACGAAGAGTCGGACACGACTTAACGACTAAACAACAACAAAAATCTCGATTCATTATGGTATCCAATTTTACATGACAAGTAAATTATTTTTAATTAGATTGATATGAAATGGCTATGCATACAAATCACTCTTCAATTATATCAAAAACTCTGCATCTGATCTTGCAGCCATGTGAGTCTTTCCAGATTTGTATCTATACAATTCAGTCATACAGTTGCAGCTGGAAGATCAGTTTTGGGGGAACGTATGGGACCATCTCTTCCTGGTTGTTACTACCTGTCCTACCCGACCTGGCAAGAGAGGCATGTTGTGGGTACTGTTGGCCAAGGAGCATCAGCTGGTGGGCCCTCAAAGAAGACCCTTTTCTGCCATGACACCCATTCTCTGGAACATCATCCCTTCTGAGATTAGGCTGGCCCCGACCCTCCTGGCCTTTTATTTCAGTAATTGTATGCATTTTTTATTTATTTTAAAATTGTGTGCTCCTAGAACTTTTTTTTTTTTTTTTGCTATGGGAATTTTATAGTTTATTATTAGCTGGAACTAATCTTTTATAAATAAATGCATAAATGCCCATTGGAAAGGGAGTGAAGAGCTTCTGAAGTACTGATTCTAGCTGGGCATTTACTCCTCTATGGGAAGCTTATTTATGTTTAATTAAATTTAATACTGTTATTGCAGTTTATTTAAAGTATCTTTGCCTCACTTGTAAACCTTTTTAGAGTGATTTGTTTGTTAAAAGAATATAAATGACTGTAATGAATCAAACAAACATACTAGAACTTGAGCTTCTTTATATGCAATATTTTGACCACTTATTGGAACTTTTATCAATCTCCTATAAAATTAATATATTAAAACCCAGTGTTTCAATTATTTATAAATCTCGTTCTATAGATTTTTAAAAACAAGTCTAGCTTTAGAGATGCTAAGTTTGATATCAACTTTCCTATGAAATTAAGCAGAGCTAGAAATGTTTTCACTATCCCATAGGTGTCACTTACTGGCCTTACTCTCCATACTCACAACTATTATTGTTCTTCCAAGTTATTGCTTGGATTTGTTCATTCTCTAAAGTTATGTTATTTTATTACTGTAGTGTAATCATGCTCTAGATATTGTAAAGTAACATCTTTGGGTGAGAACATCTTTTTATCATTTTATCTGAATGAAGATAATGAATGAATGGTCTGTCTTTGAAAATGCTTGAAAGTTCTTGTTGATGCAGCTGCAATTCTATTAAATAAGACAGGGCAACTTGATTATGTTAATTGCTTTCCAGTTCATTTCCATGCCCATATCAAAATAATAATTATAATCTTCAAAGGAGGGGCAGTTCAATAAGTAGATGTTGAACTACATTTTTCAGCATTCCTCAACAGAGATTTTGCTGGTTGAGAGTTGCATCAATATCTGGGAGTTTAGCAATAGCTGGAGGATCACAGGTTCCTCAATCTTACTTTAAAGTCTGGAATTATTTGGGATTCAGTCTTGACATTGACTTTTCCTGACCATACTGAATCAAGCCTTTGGGACTTCTTTAGAGCCCTATTTCATGTGCCATTGCCAGTAAAGTTAGATGAAGGGCTCCTATGGAGAAGGACTTCTCAACTGTAGTTCTGTCTTCAGTTCCAGGGCAGAGATGTATATCATCACCATACTGATAATACTTAACCCTGCGCCATCAAATGACATCATCCAGCAGCTTCAAGTAGATGTTAAATAGGAGTGGGGACAGCATCAAGCCATTATGAACCCTACAAAGAAGGGGCCTTGGGCTAGATTTTTCCACCCCCACTAACACCAACTAGAGCCACCCTGGGGAAAGAACAAAAACCACTTAAACACTGTGCTGCCCAATTCTAATATCTGAAGCCAGTCAGAAAGATACCATGATCAATGGTGTTGAAAGCCACTGAAAGATCAAGGAGAGCTAGGATGAATGCACCATCCCCATCCAGTTTCCACCACAGGTCATCCACAAGCTCATTCAGTACTGTTCTGGTCCCATACCCAGGTCTAAAATCTGACTGAACGGAGCCCAGATAATCTGCTTCCTTCAGGGCTCTCTAAAGCTTCAGCACAACAACCTTCTCAGCAACTGTCCCTAAAAAAGAAGACAGGATAGAAATTGTCCAGTACCGTTGGGTCTCATGATGGCTTCTTGAGGAAGGGCCAAACTACTGCCTCCTTAAGCACTGGCAGGACTGTCCCCTCTCAAGGATGAATTCACCACCACTAGGACCCAACCATATGTCACCACTCAGGAAACCTTAGCTAGTTAGGAGGAACATTGATCTAACACACAGGTGGCTGAGTTTACAACTCCAAGAACCTTGTCTACTTTCTCAAGGCTAATTGGATCAAACTCCCAGGTAACCAAGCAAAAACAAGCCTCAGTCAACTCCATGGACCAGCCTCATGGCCAGAGTTAAGCTTGGAGTGAATTCAAACAACTTTATCTGACATATGCGTAGCATATTCCTCACAATGGCCCTACAAGTGAATCTCCAGCTTTGCCTTGTCAAGGAGGAACCAGATCACTCTAAACAAGGCTGCTGGGTGGCTATCTGTGGATGCAATAAGAGTGGAAATTTATTGATGTTTTGCTGCTCTTATTGCTGTAAGGTATGCCTTTATGGTGGTTCTAGCTTGTGCTTGATCAGATTCACTCTTTGTTCTGCAGAACCACTCTAGATGTCTCTTCCCCATTTTATCTCCCTCGTCTCCTCTGTAAAACAAGGGAAGCTCTGGGAGCAGAGAAAAGCCACACAGGCATGATCCAAAGCCCCTACTGTCCTATCACTGGAAGCGGAAACTAAAGCTTCAGTTGCATCATGCACCAGACCATCAGGAAGAAACTCCTCTGAAACCCAACTGAGTCTGCAGGTGCCTGGGTCTGACCAATCAAACAGGGAGGGACTCATCAAGTGCCTTCCCTACATCTTTTTTAGCATTGGGAAATATTTTTTCCTCTAGATCTTTAAATAAAAAGATGTGTGCAACATCTAAAAATACACATATTGTTTTAAAAGTGACATTCCTTAAGTGTGAGAGAGACAATGCATCCTTTAAAGGTCTTTTCCCACTACTGAGTTAAAATGTGATCTGCTATCCTTGAGTTGGCAGAAAACTATCAAGATGAAATTTGTTGCCAGCAACCCCAAATCCTTGTCCTGTCTTTATTGCCTCTGTTCTGATTTGCTGCTGGATGGTGTCATTCTGATTATTCATATACAGTGTGTGATAGGGAAATCTATCACTTGAACCCTCTGCCTTTCTTACCTTCCCTCTTCAGCATATTACCAGATGGTGGGAAAGACATTTGCCAATCATGGCATTGTAGCAGGAATGAGGTTGGTCTGATTGCACAGAGTTCCATCCATCATCTCTAGATTTCTTGTGCCTCTCCTTCTATACCTCAATTTGTCATAATTCAAATTAAATAAAGTGTTTTTAAAAATCCATAGTTCGGATTCACAGATGGAGCATTTCTTTATATAGAGAGTGTGTGTGTGTATGTGATTCCATTATTCCACTGTTATGCCATTTCTTCCTCATCTTACACCATTTACAATAATGCTAGCTGTGTAGTCTAGTGTTGTTGTGCAATTCTCACCGACCATCACCTTCTGCCATTTTATAAAATGTTGTAATGGAATGTGCAGACTCAGAGGCAGGGGAGGGGAATGCTGAGCTGGGAACGTAGATTCCAAGACTCTTAGCAACTCCTGTTGTCAGCCCTACAAGGTAGACCAGACCAAGAAATGAACACTACATAGGTCTAAAACTACTTTTATTACAATTGGTTATAGTAACATAATCTTGCAAATTTGAATGTGCTTCCTGTCCTCCTTCTTTTATATATCATATGAATTAGGGTGGTGCCTGCCTAACCTTGTCTACCTTGAAAGGCTGGCAAATGGTGATATCCACATGTCATGCCCTTTCAGTACTGTTAGCCAGTACTGAAACAGCCAGCACAGAACCACTGCTTTTGTCGGGCTCCAGCCAAGAACAATAGGGAAATAGTCCATCCAAGTTCAGTTCCTTTATTGCTTATACCATATAGACAGAATCTTGCCAGACTAAATCTATACTACCCTACTCTAGTGGATATATCCTTGGAGATTCTAGGGAGTGGCTATCCTAAATCTCTTCCTCTTCCCACACTCCTGCTCTGGACTGTGCTGTCTCTTGTCTCTCCCCCCACCCTTCCTGGAATGTGCTCCCTCCTTCCTGAGAAGCTGCTGCTCCACTGCATTCCATCACAGTTTTGCAGATCCAAAGGCCACTGAAGTTGAGTGGGTATCAGAGAGGAGGGAGTATCTGCACATCTGTGATGGAATGGAATTATGAAGGCCAGGCTCAGGGAGATAAGCGTTTTCTTAGTTCACCGCAAGAGCATGGGAACTTCAAGCGAATGAGGTTGGCACCTCCCTGAGGAATTCACAGTGTTGTGGCTGGCTGGCTTGGGAGCTGGGGTTCAGTCTGGGGAGATTCTTGCTAAAGGTTGTAGCTAATAAACATAGCTGAACTGATTTTGCATTGTCTCTTGGAGTTCCTGGGGCTAAACCTGACAACATCAGCCTGAAATGACAATAAGCACCATTCTGATTTTACCCACTGTTGGTCACCTAACTTCATGTCCACATAATGTAACACATTTTGCCTACCTAGCAGCTAGAACAGAAGAATGCTGTTCTTAGGGGAAAAACACTACTTTAACACCAGTACAGGTAAGAATGACTTAAGTTTTTCTCACTGATAGGGTGGGGTTGAGATGAAGGCCATGACTCAAACGTGCCCTGGAAAAAAAAATGTTGCCAGAGCATGTCGAGCCATGGTTAGGGCATCGTCTAAGACATTCCTTTGGTTATAACCACTTGTATTAAAAGTGCTATTAAGAATGCAGCTCAATTAGAAGCATTTTAATGAATTAAGTGTGTTCTTAATCAACTAGTCAAACAAAATAAACACTGCAATACTGAATAATATGATTTTAAAGCAAATTATCACATTAGTATGCAACATGATATATAACAAACCAGTACCACACCTATTGCACATCCTGTACATTGCTGTGAATAAATGAAAAATTCTATAGAATGGACAATTGTGCTGAAAATATCTTTACTTTCCTAAAATGGAATCGCATTAATAAAGAAGCACTTTACTGTAAAGTATATTAAAACTACTAACTAAATTGATCTCATCTCATGATGATATGAGAAGAGTGAATATGCTGTTTGCAACAAAATGAGGAACCCCACAAGTTCTTGTATTAAATTAATGTATAACTTAAATGTATAGCTTGCTTAATGTTATACCTTTGCTTAAATGTATAATTTAATAGATAATATATTACTTAATGTATAATAATGTAATAGAATTATCAATCCACAAGCCAAATATAATATGTCAACCCACAAACCAAATACAATGTATAATAATAATGTAATGTAATCCATAATATTTACATATATAGCTTAATAGATAATATAATAGATATTTTAGAAGAATTAACCTGTTACTAAAGGCTAAGAAACTTTACTGCTAAATCATTCTGAATCATCTCTAGAGTCTTAATTCTCAGTGAATGTGAGTAATGCTTGAGTTTTACAAGCATTATGCGAATCCTAGATACTTTTCAACACAAGAAGTAATCTTTTGTGGCAATCTTGGTTACCTCTGGAAAAGCAATCAGTCTGCTACCCAAACCGGCTTTTGCTCACACTTAGATGACAAGATGTGAATTGTACTTAATGCTATATGTCATCTCCAAATGTGGGAGGATGTGTCTATCAGTTTTGCAAAGTAGGCATTTCACCATTAAATATATTGGCTTCAGCTTTACTTATTTTTATTACTGCAGTGCACAAATGATCTCCACAAAATTCCTGGCCAATTGATACAAAGGCCTGATGAAGATATACATAAAAAGAAAGCTTTATTATGGTCTAGGATCAAGTATAGCCAGAAGCACATTGTGCCCAATAAATGCACTACCATAAAAGACTTGAAACTTCTAATAGGCCTGCCTTAGGCCACTGAATTTGTAAGAAGTTTGTTATTTATTATGTACTGTTTATATTTTAAAATTCTATTTTGAGATTCTTCAAATACACAGTGATGAGATTGGAACAGTATAGAAATTACATTAATAACTAAATACATAAAATAAGAAGTCCTGCTATGCTATGCTCATCTACTGATACAATGTTTAGCTAGGTCTGGACTGAAATATAAGAAATAGTATTGGCCTGGCTTCTCATCCAGGAAGAATTATGACACTGAGAAGAGTCCTGGAACCAAGAACTATAAGTCTTGGCATGCCAGCAGAAGATCATACAGAATATTGATGCCATGGGCAGGTTAAATAAAAGAGAAACCAAAAGGGAAGAATGAATAGGAATAGGGTAAAATTAAAGGAAGCAAATATTTTCTTCATTTAAGGAGATAAGCATTTATTACACCAAAAAGCAAAGGTGTGATGATTGCATATCTCATGGCATCATTTGGAAAACTGAAGATAGTCTTTATCTGGTTGGCCAAACAAAAGAGAATGTTGTGCAACATTGTTCATTATGAACTCTAGAAGTTATACAAATAGTTTTCCGGAGCTGACGTTTTGTGCAAGAAATACTGAAAACACAAATAAAAGTGACACAAATACTATAGCTTTTAAACAAAGGATGTGGTATATTATAATATGTAAATTAATTGTATAGAATTATAGCCCTGGAATTTCAGACTCTGATATTTAATTATGCATTTAAGATATAGAAAAGATACACACAAAATCTTGAAACAAAGTTTCATAGCAAGTCACAAAAATTTTCCAAAAGGGCCAAAATACCCAAAATGTACATTTACAAATCAGAACAGTAATGTATAAATCTGTCAAACTTGTAAAACTGGAAAATGTAATCAATTGCACACCTAGTTCTAACACACAAGGCAATATATGCCACTAGTGAGCCTGAACTCTTGATCAAGTCGCAAAAAATAGGTCTGATTCACACATAATACAAATCCATAAAATGTGTTACATCAACCCACAGGCCACGACACTACAAATATAAATGTTACATATGAATTGTCAAAATATACAGGTATGTTTAAACTGATGCAAAGTGAAAATTGGGACGAAAATTAAATATAAAGAAGACTAAACTAATGACAACAGGTAGAACAGCCTTTAGAATTGGCAATGAAGATAGCAAAGTGGTGGATAGCTTCTGCCTTTCAGGATCAATCATTAACAGTAAAGGATCAAGCAGTCAAGAAATATGCCACAGACTAGCACTTGGTAGAGCAGCCATGAAGGCCTTGGAAAAGATATTCAAATGCCATGATGTATGCATGATTCTGATCTTTGTGTACCTATAAGAAACAGAATTGTGCAAGCCATGGTATTCCCTGTGACACTCTGTGGAAGTGAAAGAAGCAGAACAGGAAAAGTATTGATGCTTTTGAACTTTAGTGCTGGAGAAGACTCCTGAGAATACTGTGGACAGCCAAGAAAACAAACTGATGGATCATCAAACAAATCAACCCAGAGTTCTTACTTGAGGCACAAATTATCAAGCTCAAATTATCCTACGTTGGACACATTATGCAAAGAACCAGCTCTCCAGAAAAGGCTCTAATGCTGAGAAAGGTGGAAAGAAAGAGAAAAAAGAGGATGAACAGTAGCAAGGTGGATGGACTCCCTTACAGTGGCAATGAGTGCAATGCTGGAAGACCTGAAAGACCAGGTTAGAGACAAATCATCATGAAGAAAATTTATCTGTGTGGTTGCTAGGGGTTGAAAATGACTTGATGGCCAATAATCAATCAATCAATCCAACTGATAATCAGGTAAAATTGTTTTAATTATTTATTAATTAACATTTAATTATTTATTAATAATTAATAAATGATTAAATACAGATAAGTCAAAAAATTTGCATGCTGCATGAAAAAGAAGGAAAGAAACAAAAATATACTGGCTATCCAGCCAAGTAACCTTTGGGAAAAGTCCTTTTCGGTTTAAATTTGGCAGAAAGAGGGGAAATCTACCCTTAAAGTCTTTCCCAACTACCAAAAGACTCTGAAAAGCATTTACCTGTCTAGATATTCCACACAGCAAGCTTCATATTAAATGTCTCTTATCCAAGCAGAGACATGGATGTCATTTTTCTATATTCCAGATCAATATGATGTGCATATACAGTATATGACATGAATAAGGTAGGGTTCTTTAAACATAAAAACTATTACTTAAATGTTTTATAGTTTCCACTCCTAGCTTCCTGTTAGATCTGAGCTGAAGACATGCATAATATAAAAATGCAGTTCACCAAGCTATACAGGTTTCTGTACTGTAGGTGGCAGATGATAGATGAGCAGAGAATCAACCTTCTTTCCTGCATGCTTCACATGGGCTGTCTCCTTTTTAAAAAGCACTACACTTTGAAAAGCACTACAAATTAGTATCTTATGCAGTCTTCTTTTTTTTCATATTTCTGGTTTAATTTTCCAGCAAAAAGCAAAGTTTCCCTCAGCTCACAGCCTTTGATCTAAATGCTGTTTATGAGAAGATTAAAAGTGGTTACAAGAAAGCTATTGCACAACCTTGTCTCTAAGATACAGTGGTACCTCAGTTCATGAACTTAATTCGTTCCGTGACTCTGGTCGCGAACCGAATTGGTTGTGGACCGAATCAAATTTTCCCATAAGGTTCAATGTAAATATGGTTAATCCGTTCTGACCCCGAATTTGGTCGCCAACCGATTTTTGATCGCGTCCCGAATCAAATTTCCCCATAAGGTTCAATGTAATTACAGTTAATCCGTTCTGAACCATACGTTGTTTTTTTTAAAACCGCAAAAATATGACACAAAGTACAGTACGAAGAGAGAGAAAGCTAACCTTGCTCAATGCGACTTCTGGTGTGGAGGACCGGAAGGCGGGTGGGGAGGCAGTTATTGCTTGGAGGGAGAGTCCCCCTCCCTACAGGAAGCCGCGACCATGTGTCATGGGAGGGAAAATGGCCGCAGATCCTGTTCGTAACCCGATCCGGCATTTGCGAACGGAGGCAAAATTTTGAGACCGGAGCTGTTCGTGAACTGAATTGTTCGTGAACAGAAGCGTTTGTGAACCGAGGTACCACTGTAATTACTTAAACTCAGTTTCCATACTAGAAGAGAAATAATCAGTACTCTTTCTGCCTGCTAACTCTCTGACATATTTATACAAATAAGATGATCTGAGCACAGAAAGTAATGCTTTCATAAAGCACCATCCAGAGCCCTGTAACCCTAACATATGTATAGATTTAAGCCAACCCAATCAATTGATTTCATGGGCCTGAATAAGAATAGACATCAGATTGATAATATCCCAATTCCTCCATCAAAATCTGTCACAGTAATTTGTTTGTGAGAAGAAAATATGCACACATTTCTAAAATTTCCTATATATGTAACATAATGAATTTTTATACTTTATATTATGCAAATGGAAAAAAATAGATGGCTTCTTTTGTTTCTTATCAAAGCAAGCTATTTCAGAATTCAGAATATATTCAATGACTTTCTTTCTAAAATAAAATGAAATACTAATACTTTTAGTTCTATCTTACCTTTCTAAATGAGGCTGGCAGTGTAGATGAAGATACTGAATCCAGTGAGATAGCATAAGCCAACTGTGAATTTTGTGTTGGAACCAAAAGCTGCTCTTTTCCCTGAGTAGCATACGGCATATCAGGCATGTCACAATATCTGAAAAATCAAAAATCAAAAATTTGCCTTTAAGAGAAGCTGGAGGGTTAGACTGAAATTATATAAAAGATCATGTGTTTAATTTTTTTTTTTTTTTTGAAAACTCAAGCAATAACATGCAGTTACTCACCACAGTGCCTACAGGGTAGTTAGAAAATAGTTGTTAAGTGGTTTACAGTCACCAGTTCTTTAGATAATGTAGATATTTCCACCCCACTGAATTACAGCAATTTCCTCATTTTGTTGCAGGTCTCTTCCCGAATGCTGTATACCAGTGTTGTCCAAACTTGGCCACTTTAAGATGAGTGGACTTCAACTCCCAGAATCCCCCAGCCAGCCATGCTGGCTGGGGGATTCTGGGAGTTGAAGTCCACTCATCTTAAAGTGGCCAAGTTTGGACAACACTGCTGTATACCATCCTCTCTCTGTCTGCAGAAATCTAGCCCTCGTCTGGATTCCATAATTTAGAGAAGTTAGGGTGGGGATGGGAAGTACTCGTGGAACTCTCCCATGGCGGCATGGGCCTAATGAAATTTAATTTGTAGGGAAGTCTGCCAGACCTACTTATATTTAGAAGACTAGTTAAAACCAAAACTGTCCCCTGCACACAAACATTATCTTGCCACTGAATATAGCTTACTTCTAACTAAACATACATAGTATTGCTATATTATTATTCTAAATTCCATATAAGGACATTACTTTTATTAAACAATGCAAAGGTTTCAAAATATTCTGCAAGATTTGAGTCCTCTAAAACTTTTCACCTGGAAAGATGCTAAATACATGAAAAGCAGGGGAAACAGAAGGGAAGGATAAAAGTATCTGCATAGTCATAATTTTAGGTTAGACTGGGCAATAAAAAATATGAAAGAAAATATGGGATAAAATATGGAAAAAAAGACTATGATAGATGGAAAAATGTGGAAGAACATAATGGCAAACCACTTTCATAACATGGAAGAAAACAACCTCAGTGTGCCATAAAGTCAGCAGGAGTTGTGCTTGACTTGAAGGGACATAACCTTATCTGAAGATGATATATGGAATGAAACTGCAGACACTCAAATTAAGCTCTGTCAGATGCTTGCAATTGTTTCATAAAATGTATTTGTTCTCTTCTCATTAAGAGAACCATACTGTTTGGTTGGTTGCAAACTATTTTCTATCATGTTTCCCAGGGACAGATGACATTAGAAGATACAGCCCCAAGCTACTTTTTTTTTGGAGTGAGTTTTCCATCATAGCTTGAGAGCACAGTTCATCCTTGACAGCCCTAAATGACATTGCCTATGCATAGGTTCTAATGAAACCCTAACCAATTATCCCCCAGGCTGCTCCTGAATCTGTACAGATTTTCTCCCACTGTTAGGGTCTGAAGCCTTCACTTTATGCAAAATTATTTTCAGAAGGTACCAGTGCTTCAGTAGTTCTAAGACATCTTTAGCAATCTGCCAGTTTATTCCTGGAGATCTTCCACTTTTGATACAATAACTTTGGAATGTGGAAGCCATGACATTGACTGTTCCAGATGTTATTTCTACCCAACTATCTTTCTATTTTCAGGAAATATTATTTTGGTTTCTATTACTTTTAACGTTGTATGCCACCTACACTCTTCTGGAGTTGGGCGGCCCTCTAAAATACATACACACATACATACATAACAAACAAACAAAGAAACATACAGACAGACTGACTCTGGGACTGAGCTGTTACATGCCTTTGGATTTCTTGTTAGAGGACTTAACTGGCTTTTATATGTGACTGACTGCTGTAGTTCTGATTTTGCTGCCTTTATGTTTAAAGTCATTTTTCTTTTATTATTTTAAATTTATGCAGCACTCCAATTTTTATTTCCTTATTTCATATTGCAAAGTGCAAATCTACAGTCAGTTCTAACTCCAATTTTGTCAGGCATTACATGCCCATGCCTGCTCATTCCTGATATCAGTTTTGCTTTCTTAACCTAATGGAATGTTAGAAAGAAATTTGGTCGGTCTGTCCTTCAGCATGATAACTGTCTGAAAATGGAATAGCACAGGGCCAAATTTGGTGTGGGAGAAGCCAGAAAAGGAAGTTGGGGTTTGAAAATTAGTCTGATCTGGCCAGGGGATATGGGAAAAAATCCAGAAAAATGTCCCCCAATGTATCCTTTTAGAGAGGCAATTGCTCAGCAGATAGAATTGCTCCATACTTAGCCGGAATCGCTTTGATCATGTGACCCAAAGTGGAACTATTATTAAGGGGTTGGAAAGAATGCAAGAAGCCGTACTCTGCATGCTTTCCCTACCTTGTAAATTAATCAAATATTTCTATCACTCTTAACTCAGCTTTGCACAATGTGGCTTATTGACTGCAAGAAGGAAAACTGCAGGTAAGTGTATTTCAGCTGGAAATATCTCCAAAGTAGCAAAAAGATATACATGAGGCTGCATATCAAGTGAACTTTCTTTTCATCACAACGTGCTTTTGAAAAATTCAGCATAGCAATCCTTAGAATAACAAGGAAGATTGAAATCTTGAAACTTTTGGTGAAACTCTGCCATCTAGTGAATTGAGTCTATTAACCCACTGATTATTTCAGCTGTTAAAATAAAACATATTAGAAAAGGCTAAAGTAATGTTTATTATGTGGTATGTGAAATTTATATTTTGTTATGAAAGTTTCCTTTCACCATGACCCAAAGCCTGGGAAGAGAGCCAGATCTTTAATAGTTTTCTGAAGTCATCAGGATGGGAACCATCCAGATCTCTGGGGGGATATCATTCTGGTGCCATGACAGAGAAGGCATACTGCCCGGTCCTGCTAGATGATAGTGCTTGATTATTGGGACCTGAAGTGCACCCATTCTGCCTCCTCTCACTGGATGGGTAGAAACAACTGAGGACAGGCGATCTCTCAAATTACTAGGCCCTATGTCATTATGGGTTTTATAGGTGATAATCAGAACCTCAAATTGCACCCAGAAACCAAATGGTAACCAGTGTACCTCACATGGGCATAATGAGGCATGCCCATCACTGTCTGCACCACTGCATTCTGGACCAGCTGTAGTCTCTGAATGGTTTTCAAGGACAACCCCATTTAGTGCACATTACAGTAATCCATTTGTGAGTTGACTAAGGCATGAGTGACTGTCTGAAGGCCCTCCCAGTCCAGGAAAAGATGCAATTGGCACACTTAATGTACCTGTGCAAAGGGTCTCCAAGACATCCCCCAAACTGTATGCCAGTATTGAATGAGGAAGTGCAAAACCATCCAAGACCAAAGACAGAAGATCCTCAGAGTCAGGGGCCCAAATATCTGCAGTCACACAATCTTGTCAGGATTAAACTTGAGTCTATTCCTCCCCACCCAGACCTGCTCAGCATCCAGACACTGGGACATGACCTTGACAACAACACTTGATTGGTCCAGAATTGAGTTGTATAATTGGTTATCATCAGGATACTGATACATGGCCCTGAACCAATGAATGATCTCACTCAGCATTTTCATATGGATGTGAAACAGAAGAAGTGAGAGCATTGAGTCCTGCAGCATCCCAAAGATGAAGGGCTGTAAATTCAATCTCTCCCCTCTGCTAACACTGATAGAAACCAGCCACAAATAAACTAAGAGAACCACAGAATGGTGCCCCCTACCCCCAAACTTGCAGACAGTCCAGGAGGATACTTTGATAAATGGTATCAAAATCCACTGAGAGATCAAGCAGCACAATGATGGACACAGTACTCCCATCCCAGCTCTCCTCTCTCTCATCAACAAGAGCAACTAATGGTTTGCCTTCATAGTGTAGTCTGGCCTGAAACCTGACTAAATGAGTCTAGCTAATCTGTCTTCTCCAGAATCCTTGAGCAGAAGCCCAACCACCTTCTCAACAAGCGTCTTTAAAAAGGTGGGTGGTAAATCATCCAGAATCACTGGGTCCAGCGATGGCTTCTTGACAAGGGGCACACCACCACTTCCTTCAAGGCTATGAGGACAACCGTCTCCATCAAAGAAGCAGATATCACCGCATGGAACCAGCCACAGGTCACTTCCTGGCAGACCTTGACCAATTAAGAGGTACCCAGAGCTAATGAATGAGTGGTTGACCTTACAGTTTGGAGGACGCTGCTCACTTCCTCAGGAGTCATGACTGCAAATTTGCTCCAGATAACTCTACAAGTCTCTGCCTCAGGCAGGTCCAATGGACCTGTCCAGTTGGAGTCCAACTCCAAGTGAATCTGAGTTGCTTTACCTGAGTTAGCAAGAACAGGCCTCACAATGTTCCTGTGGCTCATTCCTTCTCAGGAGGGAACAAGTCACCTTAAGCAGGGTCATTAGAAGTTCTCAGCACACACAATATAGGAAAATATATGACTTTTTGCCACCTTTGTCACCATGGTGTAATATGGGTTCTTATACAGATTCAGTTGGACTTACTCTTTGTTTTCCTCCAATGGCATCCCAAGAATCTCTTCTGGTGCTTCATGTCCTGGAACCCCTTAGAAAATTCAGGCACAACCTGGGATTGGCGCACAGGAAGAGCCCACATAGGAGCAATCCAGTCTAGGACCCCAGTCATCTACCTATTTCAGGTGGTGACTAAGACCTCAGCCAAATTGCACACCAGATCCTTAGGAAAACCCTAAGCTTCCTCTGGAACTCATCTAGATCCATCACTTGCCCAACTAGGTCTATCTAACAAGCCCTGCCCCACTGCACAGCAGGATGGCCCCAGCAAGCCAAAAAGAAATTAGAGAGTAATTTGACTACAGCAACAGACTGATGGTAATGTTTTTCAAAACCAGTTCACATAGCAATTGCACCAGATCTAATATGCAATCTTATTTTTCCTACATTAAATATTTATCTTTGAAGTTTCCTGTTATGATATTTCATTAATTATCAAGGTACTTGATACATAAGTAAAACAAACCTGCTATGAAAAAACAATCCTTTTTAGGTTCCATCATTTGTAGGCAGAGTTCGGCCACACGGTGGCATCTCATGCCTTTATAAAACCAGGCTGTAGAACGGCTACCAGAGGGCCTTATCCAGATGTTTGGTTGTTGTCCTTCTTTGTAAGGCTATCACAACATGTTAAAAGTTCCAATTCATTGGGTTTTGCCCCTGGGGGGAAAATTATACTTTCTCACCAGAAGTTCCCCTGAGACTTCTGAGTGCTATAAGAAATATTAACTGGAATGTATTGTCTGTGATGTTACATGTGATGAGTGATACAGCTCTCCAGCTCCTCACAATTTTGAGAGCATCTCCTGAACATTTAAAGGAGCTCTCAAACAGCTCTAAGAAGAAGAAAATATATATTCCTTGATTGTATCTTTTAAATGACAGAGCATCTATTGCCCCTGCTAAATCTTGCTATCATGTGGTAACATGGTACTGTAATACTCTCATGGGATTCTCACTAAAAGGTGTGTGCATTTTTAAAATTGACTGGGCCTGGGAGAGGCTTTAATTGCTCCTTTGTAGTTGTGGATTCAACAAGTTCTTGATTTTGCTGACTGATTTATCTAAATGTCTTTTCTTTCCAAGATTATCTTTGCAAAGGTACCCTTCTTGTAAAATAAGCTTTTTCCTATTTAAGCTACTTCAAATAAGTATTCGATCAATTAGCATTATTTATTGTCTCCCCAGAGTTTATGATTTGGTACGGTATTTCATTTACTTTTAAAATTAACGGTACTTTGCCAGACAATTGCCGGTGTTTACACAATATACAGTAAAAGCATTCAGAAAAGAGACACCTATAAAAACAGTGCAAGCATTCATGAGGAAAAGGAGATAGATATTATGCCAAAAAAGGTGTAGGCAGATGCTGAACAAGCTTCTCACATAAGCTGTTTAGAGGCTTACTGGGATTTTGGTAAAACAGCCTGCTCTTCCAGAAAAGGTGCTCCCTGAACAATGGCTGATAAGCCAAATTATAAGTGATTTTGTAAGAGTCAAATGAATAGCTTGAAACCAACTAACTTGTTCTCAACTGCACTAACTATAGTGAAAGTTTGCTTTTGGTCTGAAATCAGCCTTACTCAAAGGCAGCACTAAAGTAGGAACAGAAACTCAAGGGCAGCATATCTGGTATTAATGAGTATTGGTGAAGCACAATTAGCCACATAAGAGTAAAACAGCTTTAACTACTGCAAAATAAATGCATGGCATAGTTTAACACCACACCTAATTTATACAACAAAATTAGACTGAAGAATTAAAAATACTTTAAAAGTCATTGTATTACTGATTTTGCCAAATTTGGCTATATTAAAACATGCATACACAGCATTTGTACCAATGTTTGCTCAAGTTGCACATTAAGGTTAAAATAAACCATTTTATTGTAGCATTGTTTCTTTACACCAAAAACAAAATAATTCCCATGCTCACTGATATCAAGAAGAGAGATTATCATACCACTACATTTATATAATGAAATAACAGAGAAAAATATAGGATAAGGATATATCAATTGCTTCTGTCTTTGCATTTCAATATGATTATTTGTATTTTAGGTGCTGGTTTGTTATTTTTATTTATTTATTACAGCCCACTGAAATCAGAAGGTTCTGGGTGGCTTACAGCAGAATAAAAATATAAAACAATAAATACAAATTCTAAACACTTCTTCCCAAATGGACATCTCTAACAGTATCACAGCTGAATGTATTTTGTAATGTAGGATTGGACATTGTAAGACAAGGGTTAAAAATGATAAATAATGTAGCAACTGGGGAGGGAAGGGTGGCTCTGTAATCTTGTTAGAATCTAGATCACCCAGTGAAACTCATAGTTATGCACTGAGGGCATACAAAAAAAACACTTTTAAACAATAAATAAATAACTTATGAAATTTACAATCGGAAGGTAATGGAAATCACTATCATGGCATATAATATAATAGCATAATATATAAGATTTATGTGCTTAAAAAGGGAATTGTGCAAATTCATGACAGGACGTCAGACACTGAGGACCAAAAACCAGAAAGGGCCGCTGCCTTCATATTCGGCATGCAGGCATTTTTAGATGCATCTCACGGGGCATGGGAAAGGAGGAACGCTGAGCACGGCAAACTTTTAGCTTTACCCAGTAGTCATTCTTATAGATGGTGAAGTATTTCAAAAGGGAACACTGACAAACTAGCTGTGCTAAGTGACACAATGAATACCCAAGAACAGCTGTTGTAATGAAGTCTGTACTTTATTACAACCAAATGCCTTCCTAATTCTGTAAACCCTTGGTTAACAGACCTCAGTTGAGCAAACGTCACATAAAATAGACAAAGGTTTTTGTTCAGACTTTACACCCATTTAATAATGTCCATTAAATTGAGGTTTTGCTGCAAATGATGCTATTTATATCAGTTATGTACTTACACAAAGACATAAATTGACCATTATGTAAATTTGATTTAATGGCCATACTGTTCTCCCCAATTGGCCCATGAGATCAAGATTTTACTGCATTCATTCTTCATCAGATGAACGTCTCTTCCTAAACACAGCAAAACTAGGTTTCCAAATATTTAAGTAACTACAGCTTTAGTCACAGCACTACACAGATCACAACTTCCTGCAAGACAAATAGATATTAGTTAATACTTCATGCCGCAGGTCATAGTAATCTTGTTAATTTTGTCCTGTTATTTTAGATTCCTTTGGCTTACAATTCTTGAGGATATATTTTATATTATTCATTAAATCAATGTATATAACTTCCCAATCCAATGCTTGAGAGAACAAAAAACAGGTCTTGAAGGCCTTCAGACAGGTGGGTAGAGTCACAGCCATTCAAATCTTGGGGAAAATACTATTCCAGAGGACAGGCACAGTGACAGAGAAAGTGTGTCTGCTGGGTCTACCCAGATGATACTGTTTAAGTGAAGAGACCCAGAGCATGGCCACCCTGTCAGATCTTATCAGATCTTATTGGAAGATCTGCTTATTCAACACTTGCCTTCCTGGCTAATTAAAGTGACCAGGGCAAAACCTAAGGGAGGTGATTATTATTCCTTGCAGGATGTATTTATCTCCACTCCCACCCCCCACTCCAGCTTAAAAGAAGCAATAAGGAGACCTTTTGTGAAGAAACTCTCCCTTGATCTTGGAGATCTGCACAATTACTGACTAGATTCAAATGCTTCATTTCTGGGAAAGATGACTGTTAAGGTGATGGCCTCACAACTCCAGGCACATCTAAATGATATTGTCTAGATCTGTTTCAATTAACATTTTTGGTCAAGGTATGGTACTGAAACTGCTTTGGTTGTTTTGGTAGATGATCTATACTAGAAACTGGATGGGAGGAGTGTAGTTCTGTTGGCATTCCTGGACCTCTCAGTGGTTTTCAACACCATTGACCATGTTATCCTAGACCAAAGATGGGATTGAGCCTTGGGGTAATCATTTTACAGGGGCTCCAGTTCTTCAAATCAGACCAAGTTTAGAAGTTGGTACTAGAAGACTGCTGTTTGACACAGGCTATTGATCTATGATGGCCCACAGGGATCCATTTTGTTTATCTGCTTATTAACATCAGAGTTGTTGGGAGTCAGGTGGCATATAAATTTAATAATAATTATTAGAATATCATCATCATCATCATCATCATCATCATCTAAAACCACTGGTGGAGGTTACATAGAGTGTTGGAGTGAGAACACCCAGCATTATTACTCCTTACCATCCAATTCCAAGGAAGCAATTAGTACTCTTGATAATGGACTGGACGAGGGAGAAGAAGCTGAAATTAAATCCAGATAATATGGAGGTGCTATTGATAAATAGAAAATTAGACTTGGGGACTGAAATTCAGCCTGTTTTGGATGTGGTTACATTCTCCCAAAAGAGCAGGTTCTTGATTTTCAATTGTCATTGCATTTACCAATGCTGAGCATACTGAGGAACATCTTTGCACAAATTATGTCTAGTACAGCAGCTGTATTGCTTCCTGAGTCAACCAGGTTGAGTGACAATGCCATGCCTTTGCTACAACCCATCTTGACTATTGCAACATGCTCTCTGAGGCACTAACCTTGAAAAGTTTCTGGAATTTGCTTTGGGTATATTTTATATTACAGCTGTACTGAAAGATATGCCCAGGTTGCTAATTGTTTACTGGGCATAATTTAAAGTGTTCATATTGATTTTTAATACCATAAACTACTGTAAAGATCTACAGAAGGGGCCCTTTTGAAGCTGTCTCACTGCCAGAGGCCTGTCTTTCTGGCACAGATGAGAAAGCACTGAAAGTATGGAAGCACTTCATCAGGAATTACGTTTGGCCCCTGTTTTCTCACAGTTTAGAAAATCTGTTAAGATACATTTCTTTCACTAGATTTTAATTTGTTAGTATTAACCTGCATTTTTAATTTTCTATACTCTGTTTTTGCTTTTAAATTTTGTTAGCTGATTTGAATGTTTGCCAGAGAGAAAGATGATGATGATGATGCCACCTTATCTATCTATCTCAAAGTGGCAAATATACCTAATAATCCTGCCTCCCTGTTTTCCCACAAGAACAACCCTGGGAGGTAGGTTAGGATAAGAAAGAGTGACTGGTCCCAAAGTCACCTAGCTGGCTTTCATGCCTAAAGGAGGCCTAGAACTCACACTTTCCTGGTTTCTAGGCCAGCCAGCACTTTCACCACTACACCAAACTGGCTCTCGTGCAAAAGAATGTGTGCAGCCACTGAAGTCTGGAGTATATAGATTGAGCAACACATTGAAAAGTATATGATTTGGCAGCGAGCTGGCTAAAGACACATTATACATCATCTGAGCCTATGTTAAGACAGCTGAATGAAAAGTATGAGATTCTACTAAGAGAGAAAGATGGGGTAAAAATCAAATACCAAAATAATTATTCAGACAGTTTTATAATATAACTATTAAAATAGTCAAGGATTACATAAACATTCAATGCAAGGGCTATGCTAAAGTTTCCAAGCAAACATTTGTCACAATGAATTTTTAAATTCCCATGACCCTAAAAATCCAACTGACCAACTTGCTCAGCATTCACAAATAAAAAATATATTATTAGTACTTTCCACTATATTCACACACAGATTTTTCTGTCCCTTTAAGGTAACTGCAGTGATAAAGACAAGTGAAATATATCTAGTTTAAATAATAAATAATATCTTAAAGTAATATCTGGAAAGAAGGTATGACATGCTGTCTATGACAGTATTTGTGTCTAGAGCTTATTAAAAATAAATTAATGTGACATAAGAAAAGAAACTGTCGTAGAGCTGCTCAGATGTCACTGAAGAAAAGCCAGTGTCACTAGCCAAATGCTCAATCATTTCTGCATTTATTTGGCAGCAGTTTTTCTTATGCTCAAAGGCAAACTGGGATTCCTTTTCACCCTCCTGCCAGATATGCTCCCAATGAACCACAGCATGTATATTTGACTGCTAAGGAGGTGAGTAGCACCTTTCAGACACTGGAATCAGCATGGGAAATTAAATTTATTATTTTCTATCATCCAAAGCCATTTTGAAAGCTGTATGAAGGATTCCCTTCCCTATTGCCTTTCCACAGTGAACCTGGAGATTTTCCAGTGCTTTTTCCCAGGCAGATCCCAAGTAGAAGATTTGGAACTAAGAAACATCTTGTTGGATTAGACCAAGAATAACATAGCAAGCAAGTATCTGGTTTTATTGGTGAGGTTATGTTGGATGTTTTGTAGTTGTCATCTTAAAAATTAGCTTCAAGAAATGGAAGTATCTTTATATATTACACATGTACTGCAGGATATACCAGAATAACCACTGAAATCATGATTGCTGCATAAAATGCGAAGTGGCATTAAGATGCTATCCAAAACAGGTTTTTTAAATCTGATTTCAGTTAATGAGAGTAAAGAACAACAAATAGTCTGAGAGCAGTCTAGTTTCACTACACAAAAGCATATATTTGGGGAAAACCTGTCACAGAAGACAACACACAAAGTTCTGGAAATACACACTCTTTTCCTTCTCTACAGGTTCGGGCAGCTTGCATATACACACACAGCAAAGGGTTTGTGCCCATGCATGAAGGACCATGACTGCTCTTTTTCTGATTTTGCTTGCTTCTGCATATGATGATTTGCATTAATTCAGTTTTTACAGTAAATCTAGATGATGCCAAAAGAGCCAGCCTTATCTTTAGACAGATTAGGCAACTGCTGCAGGCAACAGATGTTGCAGGGCAGAATTCCTCAGCAATTCCTCTGATTCCCTAACTCCACCATTTCTTTCTCTTTGGGGATGGACTATTATGTGAAAAAATCAAGGTCTCAAAAATGTTTAATCTGAATTGGTTTACCTTGTTTTTCTGCTATGGGGTTTCCTGATCATACAGTTCATGTGCCAAAATAAACATTTAACCAGCAATATACCAGCAATTACCCTAACTAAGAGGGACCTAAGCCTGTATAAATCTTGGAAAGTTTGGGGAGTACACATTTCTTTATAGTATGCCTCTCCCCACTGGGCTTCATATACCAAACAAACAAACAAATAAATAAGACATATTAGAAAATAACTTTTCTCCAGACTGAGGTTAGCTAGATCTATAACATGTGGCTACTTTAGCTCACTACTATATATTTGTGGTGTATTTGATTCACAGTGTGGAAAACCATAAGAATGTTATGACCTTGAGAATATATTGTTCTGCATTTCAGTTTTTCAATTATCTGAAAAATAATTATTTGATTAATTATTTGGTAAAGAAAGTAAAAACATTGAAATTCATCTCCATCTTAAGGATATTTTAAAGGCTTTAGCTGTTTATATTAGGCAGATAGCTGGGAAGTCTTGAAAATAAAGACTTAACCATAATGAGCTAATTTACTTAAGTGTATCATATTATCTTCAATAAGTACATGTAAAATTAACATGAATATTCAGCTCTTATGCACGTTTACTCAGAAGAAGGCTCCACTTCGTTCAACAGAGTATATTTTCAAAATAACAGTAATATTCCCCCAGTGAGGCACTACCTTTCCATCAGTGAGGCCCTACCTTGACATGGCTATGGGCTTACATGCTCCAAGGAGGATGAGAGCTATGCGAGAGGTTCAACCACACTGGACAGGTCTCATCAGAGGAGCCAGGCAATGAGTGCCTCTCCCATAAACAATATGGTGAGACGTAATTTACAGAAACCTATACCAGATCAGTTGTCGCCCAGGTCAACAAGGACCACACTAGGTGTTCTAGTTCCTGGACATCTGGTGACAAGTAGGCTACAGGACTCAGGACTATTGGCTGAGCAACCAGGGCCAGCAGCTACAGGAATACTGGAAGAAAAGTTGCTTACCCATTGCAAATATACGAAGACTGAAAACAAAGAAATAATGATCTGCTGTTATAAATCAAGTCCAATGAGAAAAGGATATCTGAAAAGAATCCACCAGTTCTGGAAAGAATAATATCCAGAATCAGAAATAACAGAACAGATGCTAGCAGATCAACATCGATTTATAATATGAAATAAAGTATTCACAGAAGTAGAATTGGAAGAACTGCAAAGGTCTATCCAGGGCAAAGAAATCAAAGCCTTGCCAGAAGTAGCTCAGACTGTAAAAGCAAACCAGGGGGAGTTGGCAGTAGAGGAAGCCAGCATAGCTACTGAATCGTTTTCATTCCCAAACCAGGCACTCTCTCCTTTGCCTTCTCCTCAGAAACAACAAAGCCCTCTAACTAAAAAACAAGAGGAACTGAAACAAAGAATAACTGAGCATCTAGAACAGCACAAAAAGAACACAACAACATTGACTGCATTGAAGCTTGTTACAAAGAAACGGCTAGCACAAGTAATAAAATATGCCAATACTGTAATATCAAATATAAGCACCAGCAAACTGCAAGAAACAAACCAACTGAAGTACAGCTGCAGTTATAACTGAATACCTTGGATACAAAATCAACAAACAAGAAAAAAAGCCAAACAGTGCACCACCAAAATGGAAGATCAGGTTGGAAAATAAGATCAGCATGCTAAGATCAAATGCAAGCAAGCTAGAACAGAAGAAAAGAAGACCAAAGAATACCTGATCAAGAAATATCACCTAGAAACAAAGAAGATCAAAGAAGCACTAGAAATCATAAAGCAGCAAATAACAGCCATGCCAAAAAGATCAGCAGATACGAAGCTCAAATTGCACACTACAGGCAGAATGTCCAATTTCAGTCGAATCAGAAACGTTTCTACCAATCCATTACTGGAGAGACTACAGTGAACCAGTCAACACCTGACAAAGAAGAAACAGTGCAGTTCTGGGCACAGCTATGGGACCACCCAAAACATCTGGAGCATCACTTGAACACCCTTGGCATTGACAAAATCACCACCAGTCAATTGCAAAAGGCAGCTTTACTTGGAGCAGCATATATCCTGCGACGATACCCTCAACACCATCGAACAACAACATCTGCCTATCCCAGGTCCTTGGGAAGGACTCAAGTAGATAAAAATGCCAAATCCAGCCTAAACATCTGGCTGTGTGACCAACCATATAATAACTATAGAATAAACAAAAAACAATTGTAGCTCGTGATCTTTAAATTGATGGTTATACTGAGCACCCTCTGGCAACTGTCTTCACTTTGGGATCTGTATCCCATCAAGACAGAGAAGGCAAAGCATACTCCATAATCCACAGTACAGCCTCAAATCCTTCCAGAGATCCTAATTTTATTCAGTCCATTGCAACAGTCCATAGCATCATTTGTTTATTAAAATATTTCAATTTGGCTCTAAAGGAATTTAGAGCTGACCTTGAGGAGGGCATGAGCAAGCTGTTAAGAGGGGACTTGGAGAAGAGATGGCACAGTCTAAATACAGAAGGAAGCATGAGGAAGCAATATTGTTTAATTTTACTTAATTTTAATACTTGATTTATTTATTATGGAATGTATGACTTTATTATGTGATTTATTATTGTCTTTCGCTTAAGTAATATTAGATAAAATAATACAGTGGTACCTCGGTTCACGAACACATCTGTTCACGAACAATTCGGTTCACGAACAGCTCCGGCCACAAAAATTTGCCTCCGTTCGCGAACGCCGGATCGGGTGACGAACAGGATCCGCGGCCATTTTCCCTCCTGTGACACGTGGTCGCGGCTTCCTGTAGGGAGGAGGACTCTCCCTCCAAGAAGTAACCGCGGCCATTTTCCCTCCCGTGACACGTGGTCGCGGCTTCCTGTAGGGAGGGGGACTCTCCCTCCAAGCAGTAACTGCCTCCCCACCCGCCTTCCTGTCCTCCACGTCGGGAGTCGCATCGAGCAAGGTTAGCTTTCTCTCTCTTTGTACTGTACTTTGTGTCATATTTTTGCAGTTTAAAAAAAAAACAACATATGGTTCAGAACGGATTAACTGTATTTACATTGAACCTTATGGGGAGATTTGACTCGGGTCGTGACCAGAAATCGGTTGGCGACCAAATTTGGGGTCAGAACGGATTAACCGTATTTACATTGAACCTTATGGGAACATTTGATTCGGTTCACGACCATTTCGGGTCGCGACCAGAGTCACGGAACAAATTAAGTTCATGAACCGAGGTACCACTGTATTTGTACAACAGAGACCAGTCAATGCAACCATACCCAGAACCAATTCTGTCCCTGTCTCTGGTCCACCAAGAGGCCTAGTCTTGCAAGACCATCATTTGTGACTTGGTCTTCTTCTGCTCCCTGTTCATTACAATAGGTTCTATACTGCATTCTGCAGTAGACAGATAAGCTCAGACTCCATGTGAAAGAAGACATGGATGGAACTCAGACCTCACCATGGGCAATATTCAGAAACCAAGAGGAGAACGTTCCAATCTTCAGGACACTCTGCTACTGATGTCTCAGCTGTCTGGAGAGCAGGTTTGAGTATGTGTGTCAATGACATTGCAATGCCAGGCACTACCAAGTGATTAAAGCCCCACCCCTTTGTATATGCATCCAATGCATACAACACACATTAAAAGTTTCAGGGGGTTGATAGTCCAGTTGACAGCCTGAAATTGAGGAGAATTTGAAAGGGAAACATTTGCCCCAAACAGCTGAACTAGCGTTTCATGGTAGAGTTCATGCAAAATGCTCGACTAGACTCAAACAAGATTGAACAGCTTGCAATTCTGCATAAGAAATCCAGACAGTGCCTTAGGTTTTTGTGGGAACCAGATCATGAGAAGCCCTAATATGATTGATTTGGGCATAGCCTGTGATGGGCAGACAGGTTTTGTGCTTGGTTAACTGGTTTTACACTAAGTGTATGATGCTATCACAGCTCTCAAGAAATCTACTTCCACCACCTCAGATCTTGGGGTAGAACAATTTTGTCCTTACCAGGTATGAAGGAATAGAGCAGAATAGAAGAGAAAGAACTGGAGAAAATCACAAAATACGAAGATCTGCAAATAGAAATAGAACAACTGTGGCAAAAGAAAGCAAAGATAGTACCAATAATAATAGGTGCCTTGTGTGCAATCCCAAAACATCTGGAGCACCACTTCAACATCATTGGCATTGACAAAATCACCATCAGTCAACTGCAAAAGGCACCTTTACTTGGAACAGCTTATACCCTGCGAAGATACCTTTAACACCATCAAACAACATCTGCCTATCCCAGGTCCTTGGGAAGGACTCGATAGGTGGATAAAAATGCCAAATCCAGTCTAAACATCTGCTGACTGTGCAACTAACAGTAATAATAACATATTAAATGTATATGCCACCTGACTCCCAGCAACTCTGGGCAGTTTGCAAATTGTTTAAAACATTAAAAACAAGGAATGACAAAACAAAAACTGGAGGGGAACAAAGAAAAACAACCCACACGATCTAAAGGCCTGGGTGAACAGCCAGGTCTTCAGGGTCTTTCAAAACACTGGTAGGGTGGGGGCCATTTGAATCATGGGGTGAACTTCATTCCAGAAGGCAGACACCCTCTGGAATTACTTGAATTACCTAAAAATATGCTGGGTTGGAAAAAGTGGAGCTTTGCCCAGAATCAAAGCTTTACATAAGTCTTGGCAATCATGAATCCCTTTGCAGTCAGCAGGTCCACGTAGCCCAGCATCTCTAATTTATCAGTGACTAAAACGATGTTTCCATAAACCCCACAACAATTCATAGCAGTTTGCCCCCCAGGAACAAATTAATTTTCTTTCTATCTATCTATCTATCTAGGCCAGCCATCCCATCATGATAATTATAGACAGCTAACAGCACTTAAAAACAAAAGCAACAACAAAATACAATACATAACTGGCAGCCAAGGTAAAAACAAAAACAAAAAGTCAGCAATTAAAACAACCATCTCCCAGGTTGTAACTGGTAATCCAACCATCATGCCCAGGAACGTGACCACTTCTTCAAGGCCTTGTGAAAAGCCTTGTGTTGGGGCCCGTCTGATCTCTGGGGAGATGATGTTCCAAGCAGCAGGCACCAAAGACTTGCTTCCTGGGTCCCACAAGATGGTACTTTTTAATTGACAGGACCTGGAGCAAGCCTCTTTGGCCAGATCTGATGGGATGGGTAGAAGCAGTCAGGGAGAGGCAGTCCCACAAATAACCTGGCCCTATGCCATAAAGGGC
The DNA here is from genome assembly GCA_030867105.1 of Liasis olivaceus. Lineage (NCBI taxonomy): Eukaryota > Metazoa > Chordata > Lepidosauria > Squamata > Pythonidae > Liasis > Liasis olivaceus. The sequence goes on along the minus strand of CM061349.1, from coordinate 231,039,180 downwards.
TTTATAGGTAACCACCAGCACCACGAACTGTACCTGGAAGGTTACCGGTAGCCAATACAGTTTGCAGAACAGAGGTGTAATGTACACACACTGAGGGGCACTCATAACTGCCTGCACTGCTGCATTTTGAACCAGCTAAAGCTTACAGGTGCATTCTGGAATATTCCATGCCTCGTGCCTATTAACATGAAGAATATACAGTATTAATTGTAACATTATTCTACAGGCAATAGTTTCACTGGATTATAGAGCCATTGTGGGCCAATCCCAATGCTACAAATATATCTCCAAATTATGAACTGCTTCACATTTGTTGCACAATGCCGTAAGAGTAAGTTTTGGGGGCAAAGATTCAGATTTTTTGGCAGCAATAAACCCCTCAAATACAGCAGAATTGTCTACCACACTTTGAAGTGAAATAATGCATGCTTTCTAGTGTCTGCAGTGTATTATGTATATGAATTGGAATCAGATGAAAACAAGAGCAAAGCGGGAGAAGATCAGATTTGCCTAAAACATGACACAATGGGGCCCATCTGGGAGAGATGTTCCATGATTTATGCAATGTTTACAGCTGAACTGTTAAGAAGGAACTAAACAGTTGGCTTCACATGAACAAACTTGTCATCAGATGGCAACCTAGCCTGGCAACTGTATTTTTTCCACATTTGTGAGGTTTATAGTTCAGATTCTCTAACTCTTTTTCTTTAACAACATATACTTAGTTATTAAAATTAAAAGAATAGAAGCATTGTTTCTTTTTTTGCAAAACACTGAAATATCACGAACTAGAATACCTGGCATCTGAGTAGTAGGTTAACTATAATGGTCATATACAGTGCTTTATTAGTTTTGTGAAATTGTTCTGTTATTTTTTTTTTATGTGAACAATCATTACCAGAAGATAGATGGAGGAACTTTAATGTTTGAATCAATGTTGTCAATGTTGAATTAATGTGCTGATAACGCACAGATAAAAGAATGTCTTCCTTTCATTTTAATACAATAATTCTAGCAACAAGGTCAAACAGTTTCATTTTAAAATTCTTTACTCTCGTTGCAGCCAGACTAGTCTGCTTAACAAGCACAGCCTCTCTTAAAGCATTCTCAGGTGTGTGCATAGGCAGTCAATTTCTATATAAATTACTTGGCATTAACAGGTATCCCACTTCTGCATCTTCTGGACTGCAGACAATAAGGGTTGTTCCATAACAACTCAGTATAAGCTTTTGTGAGCTGCAGCTCACTTCATCAGATGCATAAAGTGGCTAGATTAATGTAGGCTTTAAATTGGGATTAGGGAGGGGAAGATGGCTTGGCTTCATAGATGCTGGTTACATGCAGGGAGATTCCAAGTACTTTATAAATTTTTAGCACATTACATTTAGCACAAGTCAAACCACTCTATGCATCTGATGAAGTGAGCTATAGTTCACAAAAGCTTATGCCTTTTAATAAAATGTGTTAGTCGAAAATGGTGTTACTAGACTTCTGATTTTTTTGTAACCAATGAAAACTGCCTGACTTTAGCTTACTTGTACTTAGAAGCTCCTCCTGTGGCCTAAAACACATCCACTGCCCCATTCTGCATCCTAATTAGCTTGGGGCTCCAACAAAAAGGTTTAATTAACAGCTGAAATACAGGAATACTGTGGCTTATCAAATTAAGGTGATAGTACCTTTATTTTACAAATCACAGTTCTATTCAATTCTTATATTAACATAATTATTTTTTGATATGGAATTGGAAAGCAGCAATCCTCATGATTATTCATTTACTGATTGTGCCTTATCACAGCATGTACGCACATGTGCACATAAACTTAAACACATTATATAATATTTTGTACTTAATGACTCAATGACCGGTTAAAACATACAAATAACAATGAATGTTATTGCAATGGATAATTCAAAATATTGCTAAATGTTGAATGTAAATAAATAGTAGATTAAGAAAAGGGTTCATCGCACATACAAACAGAACATTTTTGCCACCTACAGAGTATTAATGAAAATACATTTTATTTTTGAAGATTTAGAGTGGTTGATGACAAACATTCTCATACATTAAGTACTCTAATTATGTAGGCATGACCTTTTACATGTCTAAACAAAAATAAGTCCCACTGACTTCAATGGGGCCCATTTTTTTTTTAAATAATTTTTATTGAACAATTTTTAACAAAATAAAAACCATAAAAGAAAATAAATATAATAAAGAAAAATAGTAAATAGTGAAGAAAGAAAATAGAAAAACAAATAGAAAAGAAAAAGAAAAAGAAAAAGAAAAGAATATAAAGAAGTAGCTTCCAATCTTCTTGACAGATGTTATAAATAAATTTATATTTGCCCTCTCTTTCTTTCCAAAGTTACATAATAATTTCGTTCTTTACATAAGGCACCCTTTCTAATCTTCAGACTCATAAATCACAAGTCCATTTTTCTCTTTTTTCAGCAAAAAATCCATAAGGAGTTTCCAGTCACTGATGTGTAGCTGTTGATCTTTCAATGGGGCCAATTCTAAGAAGAATGGTAAATTTATTGTAGCCCAGTGCAATGTGATAATGCTCCAATATTTGGTAGAGAACATCAAAAGTTTTTAAAAAATAAAAAAATATAAACTCAAAGTGCTGATTTCAGTACAGAATGAAAAGGTCTTAAATACGCCCAGTACTATATTGAGCAATATTACATTCTGCAGCAAAACCTTAGTATATAATTTATGCAAACTCTTAAGTAGATTACATAGTTTTCTTTTTCTTTTTTCATTATTAAATGTTTTTCTGAGAAACAACCAAAAGCCCTTAAACTAATGAACTGGCCATGTGAAATCCTTTCACATGTCTTTTGACTTCTGAGATTTTAACAAGACTACATCTTCATGCTTTCAGTCTTGGCCTAATTAAAGGAGAAATCTGCTAGACTGAATAAGAAGGAAAGCTGGTGAGATTGCTCCCCAGCATCCTCTTTAGCTCCTCTTTCCCCATTCCACTGAAGTTCTCTACCACTTCGACTAGCCTTTGGCTTTCATCCAGGCAACGGGACAGAATTCCAAGAAAGCTCGAGGGCTATAGCGATATATACTGTATACACACATACATATATACATGCACACATACTGTAGCACCCAGAGGCATTCTTATACATAAATATATTTGAGGCTGTTGTTTTTCAGCACACCAACTATTCATTTATACATATTCTGTAATTAAAATAATATTTTAATTAAAGGAAAATAAACTAAGTTAAGATGTAGAGGCTACTATTTCAAAGGGAGGCCAATTTTTTTCATTAAAAAAGAACAATCCTCTGTCTGACACAAAACACTGAACGAACAGTTAATGTGTTTGTATTTCTAAAAAATATCTCTCTTTTGATATAGTAACAAATCTTCTAAAAGCAGAGTAACTCATTTTAAGTAGTATTTTTTGAGTTAGGAATAATGACATTATTCCTAGGGAGGCTATCCGCACTAGCAGTTCATAGCATCCAAATCCTAGTGTGGATAGCCTCAGAATTGTTCAGAGCATTGTATCACAACAACCACGGGTTATAAATTTCCCACATGATCCCTCTGTTACTTATGATTAACATCCCTTCACCTATTATTTTCCTTTTCTGTTTTAGTTCTGTTTTTATAGTTTTTAATGTTTTTAATAATTATTATATAACAGTGTTATGTAATGATTATTTATATATTTATTGTTTTATTGGACTGTTGTACGGCGCCCAGAGTAACTTTTTGTATTTCAATATAAATTTGAATAAATAAATAAATAGTTACTTTTGCTTTTTATGAGTAGAGTTATCCTCCAACTTTTTACACAAAGGAACACTCCACAGTTTATGAATCCACAGTAATTACTATTTTACAGCAGTGAGAACTTGTCGTAACTTGCTGTTGATACGCTTTTGGAATATGTTTCGTGCAAGATACTGATGAATAATACCCCAGGTACCTAATATTTCCTTAATACCAGATTTGATACATTCAGTATCAGAAGAATATATGTGCATTCTAATAGAGATGTGCAGAATGTTTCAAGATCAAAATGTTCTGACCCCAAAACTTCTAATTCCAACTGCTACATCCTAGCATTTCTATGCTTAGTGGTTTAATTTAACCACTAAGAAGCTTGCCATTTGCAGATTTTATAATAATTTAAAATAATTTTACATTTTAAAAGAAATTTTGACTTCTTTTAGTTGAACCACAGTTTCAAAAAAGTAGTCAACATTTCTTTAAAATGTAAAATTATTTTAAATTACTTTATTATAAAATCTGCAAATGGCAAGCTTCTGCTTAGAAGAGGTATTGCCTCCTTTGTGTAAAGAAAGGGAAAATGCCTCTTCTGATATATTTGATACATCTTCCTCATGAAACAAAACCAAAAGAAAGTATTTTTCTCATACTTATTGTAATAGATGGATTTATCAACAAAGACTTATACAATTAATAGATTTTACCACAAGCATGAGAAGTTCTGAATAAGCTTTTATGTCCTCAGGAAAGTACGGTAAATTTCCAATTATAACCCCTTAGACATTGGCCAGAACTTTAAAATGCAAAAGTCACATGCCACCCTTCCCATCTCAATAGCTGAAACATTAGCAGTGGAAGCAGTAATGCTTCAGTCAAATAGCTTGTTGGGAGAGAGACAGAAAAAGTTGCCTGCTGCAAAAAGAATAGCCTCTAGGTGTTTAGAATGATAGGCTTTGGTTGATGGGGTTTGGGAGAAGACATCTTTGGCTCTCTGAGAGAGAAACAATTATGTACGTATTTGGAAGGAAACATAGTTGCTACACATTTCGAAGATATACATCATGTTGAGTGCTACACTGCTAGCCGCTAGTATTACTGCTTGCATTTTAATTTAGGCTTTAAAATACATTAATTTTAGAGTAGCCTTCCACATCCTGTGTCCTCTAGATATAGTATGGGATTACAGTAGAAATCCAATTTATTTTGCAATTCTCATATTGATTAAGAATTCTGGGAATTACAATCCCAACACATCTGGATAGCTTTTCAAGAACAGAATTACTGAGAACTGAAAATGATCTGTTTTCATAGACTTGCTGCAAAACTAAAGAGAAAAAGTCAACTCTTAATAAGCTTCTATTAGTCTGTCATCAAAATGCTGCATCTTGGATATGATTCCCACATTTTACTCATGAAGGTATAACACAATACTGTGAAATTATAGAAAAGCCATGAGTATGGATAAATCATGAGGTATTTTGGCATTTCACAATGATAGTGAAATATTTATTCATGTCTGAGTGACATATATGTCTTTATCTACTTACTTCCTGTTACTACGTTCTATAAAATTATACCTTGTCTCCATGTCAAACCAATGTGTATATCACTTTTATTCTCTGGTTAAATGCTTAAATGGTTTTTCTCTGTCTGGGTAAAGCATTCTTGACATAAGCTTAAATAGGCGCAGAATAATACCAAAGCTGGAATTAAAAAAAATAAATGGCTACAGTATCATGCCATCAACATTAATAAGAGAGGACAATACAGCAAAAATACCTAAAGAATTAAAGGTCACAGATTGGCAAAAGTGGCATTGTAACTGAAAATATTTTATGTTGCTATTTTAAACAGTAAAATTCATAATAGACTTGCTTCTCTCTTATTGCTTTGCATCTATTATGAACAACTTTTTGGGCAGTCTAAGTTAAAAGATGAGGTATACGTTTTAGAAATGAAGCATACCTGACACCAGCTGAACCAGGGACAGAAGTGATAAACTGGATTGCAACTCTGTTCCCTTAAAATAAATTGCACAAATAATATTAGAAGCTAGATAACTGTAGTTGAATGTATCACTGCAGTTAAAAGCCAAACAAAGAATACCTTAAAGAATTATATTAATTTATTCCACCAGATAGTTATAAATATTTGAAAAATATGATGCGGCATGAGTATGTACTGTATGTGTATCTATACCCACACACATAGTCCACAGCAGAATCTTTTTGATAGTGAAATGTAAAAAATATCTGCTTCTCCTCAGTTTGAATGAAGTCTTCACAGTGGTACCAGCATGATGTACATACTTAAAAGAGAAATCCCTCTAAGAATTCACAGGCATAGATGCCTGTTTAGAAGCCACAAGGACGTTAAATGCTGGTGCATGCATCAGCTTGCATCAACTTGGGGAACATGGTATAAAATGATACGAGGATATAATTTGTGCCATGATGAACACAAAATCAGTTGCTGGCAATGGACACCCATATTCACAGGATAGTCGAAGAATGTTAATGCTATCCACTGGAATTAGCCTGATAGATAAGAATGAGGCCATTTTCCAGCTTTCTTCTCTCTTGGACAGTCTAGAAAGACCTGATGATCAGATCGACCATAGCAAAGACTGCTAGAAGGACCAATCAGATGGACAGGCTGCCTCCATTTCCTTTCCAAAGCTTTGATTAAAACAGATTGACAGAAATTTAAGACCACTGGCTTAGTCACATTAAACAAAATTGCAAGGTGAAAATGGCCTTGAAGTTGTTAAAGAAAAAAAAATCGGATCCGATTATCACTTTTATTCCTTTGTATAAGTTGCTGACAAATACATTATTACATTCTTTTATATAAGTTGCTGACAAACATCTATTTTAACTTTTTTCTCTTTGAGAAAGCATAACTTTTCTTGTTATAGATGCATTAATCCTTCAGGAAAATAGTTTTTAGAATTAAGCTAGAAAGGGCAAGGTTCAAGAAAGCAGAAGATTAGATAAATTCTTCCCATAATCACACCAAAATTGATCCATTATAACAGGACAAGCATCTTCTTTGGGCTAATAATTCTAGTGGTTAATCATAATTGTGGCACCTAGGTTGGATTAAATTCAAATGAATTTATGTGCAACGTAAGACTTATGTAAGGATATTAAGAGGATATCCACTTCCTTATTAGATTTGATAATACTTTGCCATGCAACTTTGCAAGGCAGCATTGAGAGCATACCACAACAGTAATGCAGATAACTTTTTCTCTGTCATCACTACCACAGTAATATGTATTCTAAACAAGGCCAAAGTTTTCTTTCGTTCTTTTGCACTTGAATTATTTTCTTTGTAGTTTCACCCTGTCCCTTCTCAAAAGAAACACTGGCTCAGCTGTCTCATGAGAAGCCACAAAGGAGAAATAATGTAAATATGATACTCTAGACCAACATTTCTTAAAGTGTGATCTGAGGATCCCTCTCAGGGGTCTGCAAAATCAAAATTATTTGCCAAATATTGACAATATTTGCAAAAATTGAAAACAATGTCACTCTTCTCGTTATTATTATTTGTTAAAAAACATAGGGGTTTTTCATGAAAAATATTTTATTTATGTTAACATCTAATGGGTTTAATATTGTCATTTTTACATGATTCAATAAATACATATTCTATGAATGCATCAATTTTAATTTTTAATATGGTAAATATTGATAAATATAACCCATACAAACAAAAGATCTTTTGGGGTCCTCCATAATTTTTAAAGGTGGGAAGGGATCCTGAGAGCAAAATGTTTTAAGAAACACTGCTGTAGACAATTGGTAAATCTCACAAAATATTTTAGGAACTTTCTATATAGCATATTGCTGTCCACTTCCTCAGGTCCAACAGATTCAAACCGTTCCCAGATAACGGGGCAAGACTTCTCCCAGGCATCTCCTCTGGACCTGTGACAAGGCTAGCATCCACTAGCCCCTGTAAGAGGTTCTCCATGCCTCCCTTACCCAGGACAGCCTGTGTCACCTGAAACAGGGCTGTGGGAATGGCAATCTGCCGAGGTAGTAAGGGTGGAGAAGTACTGACGCTTCGCCACCCTTACACCATGAGATAGGCCTTAATAGTAGCTCTAACCCGTGTTTGGTTGAATTCGTCCTTCGCTGAGGACCAGTGATGCTCTAGACGTTTCTTCTCCCATTTCGTCTTCCTCAGTTCCTCCATAAACCATGGGAAACATCAGGATCCCCAAGAGGAAAGAGGTTGCATGGGCCAATCTGATCCAAAGCCTCAGCTGCCCTCTTATTCCAACTGGCCACCGGGGCCTCAGATGGATGGTGCAGCAGTCCAACAGGGATAACACCCAGCTCCCACTGAAACTGGTCAGGGTCCATCAGTCGCCAGGGGCGGACCAATCTAATGGGTCCAAGCTCCTTGCAGTGGGTAGTGGCACAAGAGAAACCCATAGAAATCAGAGCATGATCCAACCATGACAAAGTCTCCTTGGGGACACCAAAGCTCCCCCAATTCCAGATCACATTACCACTGCTCTGACAGGAACACCAAATCTGGAGTGTGACCATTGTCTTGAGTTGGGCTCTGATGACCTGGGATAGGCCCATGGCTGTCATGGAAGCCATGAATTCCCAAGCCACCTCAGAATCTATTCCTGTAGTCTGGGGAACTCCACTGCCAACCCAGAAATGGCATCAAGGAGCTCAGGCAGGGAGGTTGCTGTGCAGCAGAGAGGTTGGTACAACAGCAACAATCCCAACTGATCCCTAGAGCCTAACTTAAGGAAGAGAGTCTCACAACCAGGGACCTGAGGGGCAGGGCCCCCTGAAAGCCATAAGGGATTCCCTGATGACAATGTCCACACCCCCACCCCTGCCCCAGAGATGTGGTTGATGCCACACTCAAAACCCAGCTGGGCAAATTTCAGAAAGGGCAACCCTCACCTTCAGGACTCAGCCAGGTCTTGGTGATGCATGTCAGGTCAGCCCTCTCGTCCACAATCAGATCACGGATGAGGGGAGCCTTATTACAAACTGACCAGGCTTTAACTTGTATCCATCATGAAATCTCTTTCAAGATTTGTTTCCTTATAGCCTGTGACTAATGCAGTTTTGTAGCTGTACTTTAACAATGTCAATATTTGGCTCAGTTATTTCTTTCAAAAAGAAAGTAAAGAAGTCAGAAAAGGAAAGCCAATTATCTTTGTTTTGAAGTAAGATTTTCAAATTGGCAGTTATTAAACAATCTTACTTTATTCTTCCAGTCTTTTCTTAGTGTATGAAAAACCATTTCACACTGATTTCTGCATAATGAAGCCTGCATACACATTATTACAGTAATTCTATGTATGGCAGTTGAGTTTAAACAAAACACAGCACGACTAAAAACCACAGAGCTACAGTATATGCAGTGAAGAGTCATGTGAATTGGCTCAAATGAAAAAGGAAGAAACTCCAAGCAAAACAAAAACCAAGGAAGAACTTTCGTTTTTTCATTCATGACATACATCACAGCTATGCAGGTGAATCCCTTTACACATGAGTTCCATTCATTCTTTTCATGAAGAGTTTGTCATTAAATATCAAGACTCTGAGATTGCACAGAAATGGATGAAAGAGTAAGAATATCACCCAACAAAGCACCCCATTTTCAGCTGCTTGAAGATGTCTTTTAATTAGAGATTGAAAATACTTCTGAACTTTTAATAATAATTTTTATTAAAGTTTAAAAATACAGAGGAAAAAAAAACTAATACAAACTAAAAATATAAAAAGAAAAAAAGAATAAAAAGTGCAAAGGGAAAAGAAGAAAAAAGGAGGGAGGAATATATGTGTGTGTGTGTGTGTGTGTGAAAGAATATATAAAGAAATGACTTCTCCCTTCATCAAGACAAGTACAATTTCAGTAACTTATCACCTTCTCTAACATTTCAGTCAAAGATCTCTTCATCCTGTATCTCATCTTTTATCTATTAGTAAACAATAAAACCTCATTATTCAAGCTTAATCAGCAAGTCCATTAAGAGTTAACAGAAATAACAATATATATAACATTAAACAAGTAAATCACTTTCATTTCATTTCCTTTACACAGTAACTTATCATTTTCTCTAAAAATACAACACAACCTCTTCCCTATTTATTTTATATCTAGAAGCAAACCTATAAAAGCTCATTGTTCAGACTTAATAAAAAAATTCCATTAAGAGCTACCAGAAAATCTTAAATTTTTAAACCCTTCAAATAATATCCCACAAATTAATTTCTTACAATTTTCTCTTTGTCTCCTCTCAGAAATTCCTTTGCAAATTTAACATTCTTTCAATTTTAACATCATAATCCATCACTTTCTCTAATCATACAACAAATAATTTCTTTTCCCCATATCTTATCTAGTAGCAAATCTTTAAGGTCTTGTCATTCAGTCCTGGTCAAGAAAAATCCATTAAAAACTATTAGAAGAAAAAACATCATCTATTTTAACTTCGATCAAACCAACCAACTTTATAATCCTTCTTTTTGGTTTTAAAAGCCTTAATGCTTATTCCTTTTAAGTAATGTCCCGAAAGCTTATTTCTTTTCATTCTCTATTTTTTCTCAGAAACTCCTTCATAAGTGAATCCAAAATAAGAAAGTTGTCCAAGTCACTTCTGTGTTGAAATCCACACATCCAAGTCACTCTTCTGATTTATTATTTGTATGTTCCTTTTAGCTATTAAAGCATCAGCCAGTTTCATTTGTAAGTCCTGTGTAGTATCTTTGTCAATATCATTCTTGTATTCTATCATTTTGAATTCCATATCCAAAACAACCTGATTCTCAGTAGTATCCTCTTCTATCTCCTCTTTAAAACCTATTTTTATAGTATCAGACAATCTTAAGAGAAAGCTCTGAGTACATTGTTGCCAAAGTATCCTTGAAAACTTCCAGAGTTAAAATACTTTTCTCTATTTTCTATTAGTGGGTCTTCTCCTTTAATTGTAATCTATGTAATAAATAGACACATAGAGATAAACCACATTTACACACCATTCAAAAGAGACAATAAGAAAGCTAAGAAGGAAACAAAAAGACCAAAACACATCCCCTCCAGCAGCCTACACCCAAATAAACAGGTATTAACACCAGACAAACAATCAAGCACAAAACAATACCTTAATCAAGGAACTAACAAGGAGAGAACCATACCTCCACCAACACTGGCAGGGCAAGCTACTGTATATAAACAGGGAGCAAATATCATACTTACTAGCACTGATGATGTTACCTAGTTGGGTAATGAAACGTCTGCAATCAAACAACCAAGCTCAGAGAGCACCAAGGACTCCACAGTTCAACCCTGAGCTACATATATTCTCTTATATTGAAACCAACTTTGTATTCCTTCCCTTTCATTTTAATAATCTTGATCTTTAATCCCTTTAAATAATATCCCAGAATTTGATTTCTTTTCATTTTCTCTTTGCCTCTTCTCAAAAAATCCTTCAAAACTTCAGCAAGTCTCTTTTGTAAATCAAAAATAAGAAAATTATTCAAGTCACTCTTCTGGTTTGTTATTTGTATATTCCTTATAATTATCAGCTGATTTCATTTGTATATCCAGTGTAACATCTTTTTCCATATCATTCATGTAACCTGTCATTTTTAAATCCACATTCAAATCAGCCTCAGTCTTGTGCAGTAAAACGTGTTCCTCTTCTATAACCTCTTTTAAATTCAGTTTGTCTACGATAGCAGACAGTCTTAACTTTTGAGTCCATTGTTCACAAATATCCTTCAATACCTCCAAAGTTAAAGTACATTGCTCCATTCTATATTAGTAAGTTGAATTTAAGTATTCTTCTTTAATTATAATCTTTAGTTCTTTCTGGTTCCCTCTAGTGTCCAACCTTTGAAGTCCCACTTTATATTTTTTTTCCTAAACAACAACATTTTCCCATGGGAAGGTTTCTTATAATTAATTTCAAAATTATTTCAAATCCCTCTGGACCCTTAATCCATTTATAACTTTCTAAAATCAAGATTCTAATCACCCTTTTGCTGTTTATTCCACCCCATTTTTTTTAAAGTCCTTAATCTTTCACTTAAAATTTCTCCAAGGATTGAAGGAGATTCACCCAGTGAATGTTGTAAAACTTGTTGATCCAAAGGTTCTTAATAGTTGAAAAGTAATTAAAAGGCAATTCCAAAGGGGTAAGAAATGAAGCTTGGCTGAGCTTTTTGTCCATATAGACTATGTTACAACTGTGACCTTGGTGAAATTCCCTTGACTCCCAGTCATGCACTCCTTGGTTCCTGCGGTCTACTCATGAGGAACAGCTGTCCGGAGTGAGTGTGGGCAATCTCATGATCTGTCCTTTTTCCGGAGAGATATCAGTGGCCAGAACTCATCTTTTGGTCACCAATCTCTGCCACAGCACTGTCCCTGCTCCTTTGAGCTTGCCATGTCCTGACCGGAACTCAGCATTTTACAAAGTTCTTTACTCAGGAAGTCCAAGCACTGAGTAACAGCTAGCAGTTATACCTATTCATATAATAGATGCCAAACTATGAAGATACTGGTAAATCAAAGTCATTGTTTCTATGAATAAATAATAATAATAATAATAATAATAATAATAATAATAGCAAGAACATAAACTTGCATTTTCACATAACTTTTGATTAACAAGAAATATAAAGAAGGGAATAGAACAGCTATTATTCTAAACCTACTTTACACAGAAACACATTATAAATTTGGACTGAAATATTTAAATATGTTTTCTAAAGGAAATACCTTTACTCTTAGCTTATTTCTCTTCACCCATAGATATAGCTAAATAATGTGCTCATTTTGAGCTAAATTATTTACTCTATGTTTATCACTAATATGAACATTCTTTTAGCTGGAAAACAATTTTTTGAAATAATTTTAATTAAGCAAAGGAAATGGTGGATTATATTTAAACAACTTTTTCTCTGAACCACATTCATTCTTGGGCATATAAATTATAATATAGTGCTTGCTGCAATTCACTGATTGGTTTGACTAATAGCTGAAGGCTATGAATGACAACAAACCCATAATGTGGCTTGCTTGGTTTGGGTTTAACATATGTGTGTCCAGTCAATTGTGAGGCTGTGTACCCAGTTTATTCAGCAAATCACAGTTAAATTATGACTTGACAGAAAGTTTGAACCAAGGAGGAACGTCAGAGCACCAATATATTTCCAGCTGGTATCTTCCAGACGTATTAAACTTAATATATGATTTAATAAAAGCACTGAAACATGAGGGTAGATTTCATATTGAGAACTACAAGGAAAGCTGAAAATCTGAATATTTAAATACTAAAACAATATACTATTTAAATAAACAAAATAATGTTTGAGAAACAATTCAAATATGGTAGAGCAAATATGCTGATTTGATGAGAGGCAGGAATTTATTGTCCCCAAATTACTGAGTCTAAAGTTAAATAGTCAATTCATGCCATGACTCAAAATCTTCTATAATCAATCATTCCTATATTTCCTACATTTTAAAGGTTTTATTTTAACATTTATTTTGGATGTTGCCTGGTTAGTAATATAAAAGGATGGCCAATATACATTAAAAGTCATCTAGTTCTTTAAATGTAAGTTTTATTCATCATATTAATTTTTACTTTTGAGTAACACTGGTTAGATTTGGGATGCTAGCCTTTTACAGAATTAGTGCAGGAGGTATCAGTTATCTATTGATTAGTGTCGCAACTGGGATGCTATAACCCCAGCTGTAAATGGCATGCAAAGATATTAATCACCAGTTGGTTCAACACTGACAAAAGGAAATGCTTCAAATACTGTACTGCACAATTAAGCTACCTGAAATTAATTACCAAAATTTACAGAGATTGCTACTGGCTTATGTGACTTTAAAAAAGGACTAAACAAAATTATGGATCAACCTGTTCCATATTTGAAAGCAAGAGGTAGGTTTGCCATAGAGCAGCCCTTACAGTTCTCAAAATTACTCTTTTCAGAAACAGACTTAGGCAGACTTCAAGTAATTTCTTACTCTAAGCAAGCACTACCATACCATAGAATTGTTTATTTGGTTGACAGTTCATTCCAACTTACATATTCAGGATAATAATATCACATCCGTCCAAATGTTAAAATAGATTCAGTGCTAAAAACCTGTTCTCTAGCTTCCTAAAAGTGTCATTTTCCTGTAAAAGAGTTCTCTTTTCTTTTTTCCCTTATCTCATTCTTAAGATGCTAAGAAAATAATTTATTCTGGTGATGCTTTGACTTTGATTTGTTTTTATAAGTGGTGGAAGCCCATCCTATTGAAGAGTTCCTCATTATGCTTTTATCTGGGATTTAAACTGAGAATAAGCTGGAGAGTAAGAATAAACTGAAGACTCATACACATCTCTTCAGCCCACAACCCACCCATCAGAATTTTCCTAAACTTTTATTTTCCATTAGAAAAAAAAGTGATTTCTTTCTCATCAAATAATAAATGGTATGGCTGAAAAAATGCAGAAGAAATTTTGAACACAAGGCTACATTACATATCTTAAACTACTTTTAGGCTATTTTTAAATAGTGGCCACTTGCATCACCAATACCTGATTTTTGTTTGCTTGTTAGTTTTAGAATGAACAAGGAATTAAAGTGGTCTTTTTCAGAAGTACTACACTATTTTTCTTTATACATCCCATAATGCTCAGTAGATAAGGCCATTTAAAGCTCAGCATGCATTCATTATGACACATACTTTGACTCCATTTTCTTTTTTAATTTATATTTTAATTACCAATGAATACTTTTCTACTTATAGTGCTGTATTTTTCATTAAATAACTATACCAAGTATTATAATGTGAAAGTAGTAGTACATTGTAATAACACAGTAATACTAATGATTAAGAAAAGCCCTTCTCATCCCTGTCAAAACAGATGATCAGAAAAGCTTTTAAAAAATACATTATCAACATTATGGTACTTTATCATGGTATTCCACTTTAAAAAACTCCCCAATTAAAATGGATTAAATAGGTAAAAGATATATTAAAAGCAAAAGTGTATCATAAAATGGCTCTTACAGCCAAGATTAAGGATATGTGTGGATGATACAGTGACTACAATTCACTTTTCAACACTGTTCATGTCAAGACTCCACCCTTAGAAAAATACAGATAGTCCTCACTTACTGACTGCCTCATTCAGCAACCATTCGAAGTTACGCCAGCACTGAAAAAGTAGATTTATGACCGGTCCTTGAATTTGTGGCCATCGAAGCATCCCCGCGGTCACATGATCGCAATTTGGGTGCTTTGCAACCAGCGCACATTTACAATGGTCACAATGTACTGCGGTCATGCAATTGCCATTTGTGACCTTCACAACCAGCTTTCAACAAGCAAAGTCAATGGGGATGCTGGCAGGAAGTTGCAAGTTGAAGTCACGTGATGTCGCACTAAACAACCCACAATGATTCACTTAACAACTGCAGTGGAACTGATGTGAGTCTGGCAAGGTCACATGATGTTTCACTTAATGACCATGTCGCTTAGCAATGGAGTTGCTAGTCCCAATTGTAGTCAGTAAGTAAGGACTACCTGTATAGGTGTCTATCTCTTTTCTGTGTAAAAAGCAAAGCTGGATCAGAAATATGGGAAAACCTACAAGGAAAATATGATAAAATATCTCATAATAGCATTAAAAATGGCTAATAAAATTGAGAAAACAAAGAGTAGCTAATGCGAAAACATGTCTAAACTGAAAAATTACATGACTTCTTGTACCAGGACTGCAGGAAAAGCCCTATTAATGCATTTCAGAGGAATACAAGATATAAAGTGATTCCTTCTGCCTTGAGACATGCACGTCAGGATAATTTTTATATTAGGATCTCAGCTCTTGATACTCTACCTGCCACCGCCATTGCATCTGTGATGCTTTGGGGAAACACTGGTTTCAAAGTTCAGTCTGACTGCTAATTTAGTTCTATGTACCAGTGCCATGTGTATCAATAATGTACAGTTTTCTTTAAAACGGAGAAGGGCATGGCACAATCTCTCTATTTGGGGAGCAACACAGCTGTGTGAGGAGCAGTGGGTCAGCAAGTAAAAGAACATAAGAAGATAAGCAGTGCCCCTGGCCCATCTAGTCCTCTAGCCTATTCCCACAGTGGCCAACCAAATGCACAAGGAAGCCCACTAATCTCCCAGCAGATGGCCTTCAGAGGCAGTCACTCTGCCATCAAGGCTAATAGCCATCGATCCCCATGACACCTATGAATTGGTCCAACCCGTTTTTGAAACCAGCCTAGCAGGTAGCCAGCACCACATCTTGTGATGGCAAATTCCAGTTTAATTATGTGTTGTATATTTAAAACAAAATCCTTTTGTCTGTCCTGATTCTTCCAGGATTCAATTTCACTGGGTGATTTTGGATTTGGCCTAGTATTTTGGGAAGGAGGAAAGACTGAGGGGACACACTGGGCGAGTCAGGGAGGTCGGTGCCACGACCCAACGCTCCCTTCCAATTTCAACGGTCTTGTAAGACCACAACGGACAACAGCTGGAAGAAGGAAACAAGCGTGCTACGCCTTTAAGACTCAGAGCTCCGGGAGAGGAGCGCGCAAGGGCGGCGCTTACTTTGCTTCACCCTTCGGAAGAAGGGCTAGGTTTCAGCAAAGCCCACCCGGCTGTGGCTGAGGAGGACCCTTCCTCAGTCCCAGGGCAGCGCCCGTCGGGAAGAGAGAGGGGGGTGCGCACGTTTTGTTTGCAGGGTTTGGGTCACCCCAGAACCAGACGAAGCAAAAGAAGGAGGAGGGCGGGGGTCGCGTGCTGCTGGGGCGGCCCAGACCCTTTTCTTCTTCCGGGGAGAAAAAGCGGGGCGGGCTCCAAGGCTTATGGATCTACTGGGAGCGGGTGCCGCGGGGGGAACGAGCAAGAGAGGCGATTTGCAAGACGCAGGTGGATGGGCGCGCCGTGAGAGAAAAGCAGCCAGGCTAGAGCGAGCGTGCTGGGGGTTACCTGTTCGTGGGGGTCGTGGGCTCCGAGGTGGTGGAGGAGGGCGCGAACTGGGGACAGGGGGCCCCGCTGTTCTCCGCTGCCGCTTGGTCTCTTTTCTCCTGCTGGTGCTGCTGCTTCTTCTTCAAACGCCAGTGCCCGAAAGCCGAGCGCTTCTTGCGCTCTCCGGGAACGGTGGCGGAGGAGCAGCTGGGGCGATGCTCCCGCCGCCCCTCTAAGGACGGCGACGGACACGGAGAGGAAAGCGGCGTATCCTTGCCCAGGTCCGGTTCGGAGTCCTCGGACTCGCTCTTGTGGTGGAAGAGGCGCCCGAGCCTCTTGAAGCCCCCTTTCTCCATACTGAGCGACCGCAGCTGAGGATGACCCTGGCGCGGCGGTGGCAACCGCCTTCGATAAGCGGCTCGAGGATGGCCAGGGAATGGAGAAGCGCTCCGTTTGCGCGCTCCGTCGGGAGACGGTTGGAGAGGAGGAGGGGAGAACCAAAGCGCCTCCTAAAGGCTGCGGGAGCACCGCCGGCCCTGTCAGCTGCTCCAACCGCGGTGCGGACCGCACCCTTCCCACCTCCTCAGCTTGGCTTGTACAAACTTTCAAGCGACGGCCACGAATTCGCCTGTCTCCTCTTCGTGCCTTTATCGAGTTTTATCTCCCGCTCCTATTTCCGCGACTGCAACTACATCTCTCGGGGGTCGGGACCCTCCCTTGTTCCGTTTAAAGGGCTGCCAGTTCGTGGTCTTGAAGCAGAAAATTGGCTGCCACTCCAGCTCCCCTTCATACTGCGTGTTACCCGGGTAGGGAGAGGCTCGACTGATCCGAGGACGTAAATTGCAAGGCAGTAATAAGGGTTGTTGTTTCTTTCTGATGGAGACGAAATGATCAACAGTTTGGGTCCCTTGTGCAAGGAAGGGCTGCAAGTATCCAGG
Source organism: Liasis olivaceus (assembly GCA_030867105.1). NCBI lineage: Eukaryota > Metazoa > Chordata > Lepidosauria > Squamata > Pythonidae > Liasis > Liasis olivaceus. The sequence goes on along the minus strand of CM061349.1, from coordinate 231,021,486 downwards.
AAACTATTGTTTTATATCTTTGTTGTACCCTGCCCAGAGTGAACTGGGCGGCTATATAAATTTGATATATAAATAAATAAACCATATGAAAAAGACAAATTGCTACATTTAGGGTAGTCCATGACATACTGTCTTCTCTGCTGTGAGTTCTTTGAAGCAAAGGAGATTTTTAAAAGGAATTTTTATTTTTGCAAAAAGCCTGATATGTTTGTATTTAACAACAGAGTCCATGGGGCCAATAGTTTGAACTCAGAAACAAAACAGGCCCACCCAGTCACCATTAATGTGGCAATACTCTTCTCACCACTGAACTCTCAGAGATTTATTTCTGAGTATACAGGCATGTAGCAGCTTGCATTGTAAACCTAATTCTAAACTCTGCATATCTGAAAAATGTATACACAGGAAAAGAGTAAAAGCGCATTGGAGTGAAGCACAGTAAATCTTGGGGTAACTATTCCACTCATGAATTGTAAGTACATTTTGTAATAGTAATCTTTCTTTCCCAGATTATAACCCTGATAGAAGTTACCCCTCCATTCTTCAATTTATGATAGAAAAAAATTCCCCTTTGGCTCCAAAAATGCAAAAATTTAAAATTATATTGATGTTTGATGAAAAATAATACACAGGGCCATCTTCTGTCTTTGCAGACGACAGAGGATCTTCCTGATATGCTGTGATTTGGGAGTAGTGCTTAAGCAGAGTTGTAGTTAAATCTGAATTGATAACAATTCCATGTAGGTTTTAGAAAAACACATTTAACATTTATTTTCCTTTGACGCTCAAGCCAACCTACCATTTTAAAAAAAGCATAAAAATAATGTTCCATTAAGAAGGAAACCAATAAAGTGAGTGGGCATGTTTGCTGCTGCCACAGTCTTTGTAGGTCCTAGGATTTGTCTGTCAGGCAAACCTGTGGTTTTGCCTTCTTTTCTGTCATCTATTATTTCCATTTTTTTCTAGTCTGCTTCCACTTCTCTCATTCTTGAAAAAATGTTTAGTCTTATGCATGTATCTTCAAAAGTCCTGTTCAGTTGGATGGGATTTAGTTCCAGGTGAGTAGATAGACTATTGCCACATTGAAGGCATTGGTAAAAAATGTTTTGAGCCAGCCATTTTTGGTAGAACTGGAATCTCAAATGTTTTAGTTGTTCTGGGTTTCAGATAAAACAGAATTCTGATGGGAAAAGTAAGGCAACAGTGGATCCCATGAATCACACACTCTCCTGTTCTCCCTTCAGCAGCTCCCAACATGGCATATTCTACCCCTGACTCCCTTAAGCTGCCAATATCCTGGCTTTTTTTTCCCGACTTATCCCCATCTCAAATGCTACTTCCCAGGATAAAACAAGCCTGTTTTGTTCCATACATTCCATTTATGAAGCAAAACACCTGAAAAGTGTGTTTCTGTTCAGACCCAAACCACCCAAAGCTAGATGTTCCATCCATGGAACATTGTGACATGCCTACAAATTATCCAATATTATCATTTAAAAAGTATGTAGTTAGATTGTTCTCCAACTATTACCAGCTTACACTGTTCACATCTTAATAACAGCAAAATCACTCTGCATGCCACTAGTCCATTACCATTCTAGAATAAACAGCACCCAAGGCATTAATAAGGATAATCTTTTCCTCTTTAAATATAACAGGTAATCCATAATTCTAAAGAACTTGCTTACCTAATTTGGTCAGGTATCACTGACAGCTCCAATCACAATTATGGGAAATTTTTAAAAAAATATGCACCCACAATAATAATGGAGTAAATCTGTTATGCCTGCAAAAATTTCAGTCCCAGGCTGAACTCTTTAACATATGCAGGAACACTTTCTTTAATGTGGTTTCAAATGACTCAGGTGATACAGCTTCTATCCTGTTTCTTCAGCATGCTTTCTTACACAGATCTGAGCAAAATGGGCATCTTGTAACTGGAAAAAATAATTTTAGCTTTGTTTTTGAATGTAATGTTTTGAAACATTACATTAAGCCAAAATGTTTCTTCAGCTTCAGTGTGACAAATTCTGTGAATCTAACCAATTATGGTTAAGGAAACCATGTGTGAGACCCACTAAGACATGATTTACTTAAACATGGTTCATTCATCCAAAACTCAAAACCAAACATTATGACTTGAACCCTTATTATGACGTGAACCCTTAACTGATGTTTTATAATGCAAAATTCAATCTGATGTTTTTTAATAAACAATGTGTTTATAAGTGATTAAAAGTGGGGGTGTGCACAAATCAGAAAATAAGTTTTGTTTCAAACCGAAGGCAAAGTATCACATTCAGATATTCTTCCTACTTGTTTTAGATTATTTATTTATTGTATTAGTGCTTGCAATTTAGATTGTTTATTAATCCAAATAATTTGGATTATTTATAGTTTATAGTTGCAAAGCTGTTGGTGGTTTACAATAATTATAAGCAGCAAAAGAATTTAAGTAGTACCCATGGTAGAAACGATGTAAATTTCTAAAACCATAGACTTCATAAAAACAATCAAACTGAGTCTCATGTCAGTCTTGACAGCCCTCTGGAATAACTCAGTTTTCAGGAGTTTGGGGAATAATTAGAATTATGTTGGGTCCAACATAAGTTCTAAGGATTCAGTTGAAACAAAAACCCAGATGGTTTGGCTGTTCAGGTTTCAGATAAAACAAAACGAATGATCCTGATTTTATGGAGCAAGTAGGGCAAGATGGATCTTGTTGCCTCCACTTCCCCTCCTTCATAAACACACTTCATGGTATCAATGCTGGTTTCTTCTGTGCTCTGTGTGCCTATTCCATACTGCAGTGGTCTTCAGCACTTGGGGGAGGGGGGGCAGTACATTGTTTTCCAGTACATTCTACTTCCTGAATGGACAGTTCTAATCAAAGTTCAGGGAGGAGAGTTTAAGTCCTTGGGCATTCCAAGGTGGAGTGCCCCAGAGCTCTGCCCTTTCCTATACTTTGTTTAATGTCCAGATTAAACCACTAGGAGAAATCATATGTCAGTTTCAAGTTAGGTATCATCAGTGTATTGATGTCACCCAACTTTACATCTCCATCCCAGGCCAAGAAGTAGATGCAGCAGATACCCTGATCCAGTGATTGGTAGTTGTGAGGGACTGAATGGAAAGGAACTTAGAGTGGATCCCAGCAAAATGAAGTTACTGTTTGTATAGAGAGCATCTGGTTCTATGGATGTTGTTTCTGGCAGAGTGACACTATCCTTAAAAGAGTATGTGATCTGGGGTTTTTCCTAGATTTCTGGTTCCTGCTTTAGCAGCAGGTGGAGACTCTGGCCAACTCTGGCTAATCTGCAAGTTATTTCCTTTCCCAGAAACTGCATTGAAAACAGTGATTCACACCTTTGTTTAGACTATTGCAATTCACAATATATGGGGCTATCCTTGAAGACAGAAGGAATAACTGGTGCAGAATGCAGCTGCCTGTTTGCTAACCACTGCTAGCCAGTGAAGGAGAATAAAACTTATTCTGAGGGAGCTGTGCTGGCTGCTAATAGGTATCTGGGCCCAATTTCAGGTGCTGGTCTTTACCTATGAAGTTCTATATGGCTTGGGCCTTTGCTGCCTTCAAGACTGTCTTCACCAGGTAGAATCTGTTTGTCTTATGTGACCTAACTGGAAGGAGATGGTTCAGATAGCTGTCCCCCAGGAGATTATGGGGTATGGGTTGGAGGATTACTTTTTCTGTGGTAGTTTCTCACTATGGAACAGCTTGCCCCCAAACTCAGATGAGTCTCCAGCATGTTACCCTTTAGAAAAGCTGTAAAAATACTTCCATGAAGCATTTGGAGTGGAAGATTTTAAACTGAACAGCATTCATGGGGAATGTGTTAGGAATTTTTATATTAAAGGGCTTTTTTAATGTGGTAAGACAACTGGAGCCCTATGAATCAGGTGGCATATAAATTATTGTAATAAAAAATAAAATTAATAGTTTGACATATAGTGGCTGATTCACACATGATGCTAAGTCAGTGACTAGATTCAGACATCATACTGTGGTTTGTTTTAGCTTAGCATGTTTTACAAACTTAGCCATTGTGATTTGCATGGTGTATTGCTTAGTATTACACATCAACCCAAGCACCTGTGAATTATTTAATATACAATGGTTAAAAGATGGCTCAGCAAATAGTATATACTCGACTACTGTTTTAAAGCATGTTAATCTGCCTTGCAGAATTATGTTCCTTTATCTCTTTATTTTTATTCACTTTCGTTTTTGATCCGTAATTTGTTTCACCCATTATACCTAGATTTCTGCTAACCTGAAATAGAGTATGCAGTATTGCAGTATGCGGTTGCAGCCTTGATATCTATAATAGTGCATTATTATACAACTTTCAGTTTATGGTTGGGAGGTTTAGAAGTTGTAAATGCTTTTCAAAATTTATTTTTTTAAATCAGCCACTGGATATTCACCATGCTAAGCTGTTTTGGCTCAGAGAAGCAAATCATAAACCAGATTTACAAACTGCAGTGCCTGGATTCACGCATCTCAGTGTTATCTCTCACAGCCAGTCAGTCTTCCTTATGCCACCAATTGGGGCCTACACTATCAGTTCTCCCCACCTGCAGTGCTCCATGGCTTTGGAGCAGACGTCTTGAGATTGATGGAGATACTGGCTTAGTCAGCAGTCAAGAGTTTACATGGGGAATACACTTTTCAGTGAGATAATCAGTCCTATGTGTCATAATTTTTTGGTTAATTTAGTATTATTGATTACAATGTAGCAAAACTTTGCTTAAGCATACACACAGACATCTTTCATTCTCACCAGAGTAACTGCTCAAGAAAGTTACTACCCTACTTACTGAGGGAGAAGACAGATTGCAATCCAGATGGTTGCATGTTCATAGGTATCTTCCAACCTAGTTCTTTATATAGCAGTTCTTTCATTTTCTGCCTCCCACTTGATGTAATAAAACCTAACTGGCCCAGGACTGAGAGCAACCAAGTTAAAGGAACACCCCTGAAGAAGGCAATGACAAAATCACTTCCATACTATTGCCTAGAAAAGTGTAAAGACATACCCAGGGAGGCTACCAAAAGTGAAGCTGAACTCAAGGGAGACTGTTTTTCTCCAATGGTGCCATAGAATGTAATGTTTATTTCCCATATTGTGTAATTCAAGTTTAACTCCTTCCAAAATGATGAAAGATATAAACAATCCTGACAATTAAATACTTTAATTCGGTTACATTGGTAGTGTCACTAAATAAAAAACTAGATTGATATAAATTATCTCAGCTAATTTGGATGTCTGGAAAATAGTGCTTGTTTGTCTGTTGACATTATTTAATAAGTGAAAGAATAATTACATGATGATGCAAAGGTATCATCAGGCAAATATTGCAAAATCCAGAAATGTGGCAGAAATTTAAACGTATGCTTGATTACATATTATAAGTTCCCTATTACTTCATATTATGAATAATATGATACGCCATTTAAAGTAACCATTGTGGATCTAGAAAATGATTGCTCAATAAAACTTTTTTTTTAAATGAATGGTAACAAATTATGACAGTAGAGCACCCATCCCATTCTAATATCCTCCAGTTGAATTAGAAACATTTCTAATAAGCTTTTAGTTGCTTTAACTTAATGAGTAACATTTAATTCTATTTTAATAATTTAGATCAATTATGTTTTATTATAAACTGCATGAGACTTCAGGAATCAGCAGCATAAAAGGCTCTTGTTCCTTTTTTTTTTTGCCCACCGCTACAGTAATAAAATCTCATGTCCAAAATGTTTTTTTTTTTTTTGTCTGCGCTCAGTCATTACTGACCCTGCAGTGACTGCCTGGACGAATCCTTGCAGTTTTCAAGGCAATTGTTTTTCGGAAGTGGTTTGCCAGAGCCTCCTTCCTAGAGCAGAGCCCAGCTGGCGAGCGCAGGAGGCGGGATTTCCGTTGCTTCGCGCCCTTTTCGGGCGAGCGTGGTTTCGCACTTACCGGCAACTGGTCCCAGGCAGATTCTGTGTACTTTTATTAATCAACAACTCAATTATGTATTGCACATAGCACATAGAATGCATTTAAAGATATCCTTGTGATTACAGAACTCACTGACAGGAAAAAAAAATTGGACAAAAAAGAAACGAGTAGCATATAAATTTCCTAATTAATAAAATCAGAAATAGTCTTCCATAGCTTTTCTGTTTTTTATGATTTCTTATAAGCCTGTGTCTTACTTCCTGCTCACCCTGAAGCAATCCCATGTAGATGCAAGATACCCATATTGATACCTTTTCAAATAATGGGATGGTTGCCATAATGATTTCTATGAAGATAACATTTATATAACATTAAACTCTATATTTCTGTTCTAGGATGGCAGATAAAATAGTATGTTCACAGTCTTAAGTAAATGGCAATTCAGATTAAATGAGCAATAGTGACAATATTCTATGAGGAAAAGTTTGAATACACTGCTGTGTTTATATTGCTGGGGATTGGGGAGGGACCTCAAACCCAAAAAATAAACAGATGAATATTTTAAGAAAGAACCTGAAATCCAAATAGTTACACATAATTTTAAACTAGATGAGTAGGAAATTACATGCATACCTATTTATCACACTATTCCTTTTCAGGTAAGAAAGATTATGCAAAGCACTTAAAAAGAATAAGATGTAACAAGCAAAATAAATGAAAGGCACAAGATAGAAAAGGAAATGCAACTAAATATAATTTACACCAACAGCATTTATTGTAACTGTCCTTGCAAGATATTCTTGCTTCTACCATATCTGTGCACTACTTATACATTATTAATTTGACTTTGAGACTGTTTAATATTTTCAACATCCATATTCTTTTAAACTACATACAAATTACATGGAAATTGACAGACAACAGAAAAGGATTCTCCATGCCCTCCTTATTGCTAAGAGATTAATTGTGGAAAGAAAAAAAATTATAGCCCCAATTAGTGGATTGAAGACCTATTATTACATATTATTTGCAATTCATAGACAGGTTGCTTATAGATGTGGATTATATGTGGACAATTACAGTAATTTTTTTTACTAGTCGTATTTTACTGAAACTGCTGTATAAAATTTTATATACATGTATGAGAAGCCATCATATATATGATTAGTTGTTTTGCTTCCTTTTCTCTCTCTAACGTTTTATTTTTAGTTTAATTAAATAAATAAAGGCCAGCTTTAAAAAAAACTTTTCAGTCTCCCTTTTGAGGAGCTCATCTAATTTCATCTAAGAATGATTTTCCTCCTCTCCTACTTCCCTCAACACATTCACACCTTTTTCATATATATTTCATTCTAGACCCTTCATTCATAATTAAACATACTCATTCACTTCTATTCATGTATTTATTGATTCTATTCTAAACATTCAGATTTATTGCATCCTCCCCTTTGCCTTATTTTCACAAAGCTACGTGTCCACTTTTCCTTCTTCACTTTCATTTGTTAATTCGTGCCATTAACCATTAGTGCATCTTACATCTCTAAATCACAACATTTCATCCAGCATGATCAGCACCAAATGGGCCTGGAAGTACCTCTGCAGCCATTATGCCTTTGATGAACTGAGATTTTCGCAGAACACTTTTTAGTAAGATAAAGAGCAAACAAAATTACCACCCTTAGTTGTACCCATGCCACATGTAGCATTCCCTACTAATAGTAAAGATAGTACCAATCAGTTTTGACCACATTTGACCTATATACCACAAGCACAAAAAGCCAGTTTTACTTTAAGTATGCTAATGCTACTTTATACAAGCTAGGATCTCTAATCTAGAGACTACCTTGGAGCCCACATACTGTTGCACATATCCTACCAACTAGGACATACACCCAATGAAGAAATAGCAAATGTATAGTAATTCTTGTACTCTTGTATATATGTACCCACATAGATAGAACTTTCAATTCTAACTCATATCGTATAGACTATTATATTGGGAATGTGTTTAAAAAGGGGAAAAGAGTAGGTGCATCGCAGTGTTATTCTAAGCTAACACAAGGTTTTGACTGAAGAATTATACATTGCGCTAGTATACAATGAGGTTAATTTGGAATAATGAAATGATAACAAAACAGATACTTTCTGATAAGCACACACCTCTTTAATCATACAGTCCTCTTTCTTCATTCCTTAGAATTAATATAATCCACCCCTCCCATATTCCATTCTTTATTATTCTATTTTAGACAGCTCAGAACCTATTATAATCCTAGTGTTTTTCCTGTGCCCTGAAATATTTCTCTTCCTGTTTTGTACAAGCATTTCTTTTTTGAATCTTTCATTTGTGGAAAAGGCAGTGGGAGGAGATGCAGTTGCCCCTTACATTTAAAGCCATAAAATACTTCTAAGAGCACCAAAAGTCATTCCACAGTATTGTTGTAAACTGACTTATACACTAAGTATTCATGAAATGTCTTTGAACATTTCATGAACGCTTGTTATATAAGTCTGTTTAGTAGAACACTATTTAATATCAATAGGCAGAACATCAAAGTAAGTAGAAGTTCCATTATGTTACTTAAACTTTTCTTAGATCGAATGTCAGTATCTTTTAACAAAGCACTTTCGATTTGTTTCTGTACAATTTTTATAGTTTACACTCTTCAAGTTAAAGCTTTGGAGATACAGTGAAGTGCAAATGTGTTGAACATTTCCTGAAGTGGCATGATGGAGAGCAGCCAGCCCTTTTAGGAACAAGCCAGCCTTATGTGCCCAAAGGGAGTCACCCAACCCCTGACAGCCAATAGAGGAAAAGAAGGGGGTTCCATCAGGTTTAAGGCAGGAAGAGTTTGGTGGCTTTTGTGAGAGTTGGCTGGAGCCCAGGATGAAGGGGGTGACTTCAGCAAAGTACCAACCCTTGAATTTTTAACCAAAATATCATGAAAAATGCACAACCTGCAGATAACCTGACCCTCGACATTTTCATGTTTTAATTTTCACAATTGGCTTATCTGTGGGTGACACATTTTTCATGGTATTTTGATTAAAATTTTGAGGTTGTGCTTATCCACAGATGCGCTTGTCTGTGAGTGTATATGGGATATATGGGTACTTTTTAAAAGTATTACCATATATACTTGTGAATAAGCCCATCTGCAGACAAGCCAAACCCAATTCTTTGAGTGTATTTTGGCACCTAAAATTCTCGGCTTTTTTACTGTGTGTTGTGTGGAAACTTGTGTGGAACATCTTCTTTTGGTAGCTTTAATGAAGTTGATTTATGTTTCAGTCCTAGAATTAATCAGTTGCCTTCTGTCACCCGCCTCAGCTGGGCTCAGCTACAGACTCCCAAAGTTTTTGTTTTGGTTTCCCTTTTTTGTATTTAGCCAGACCCAAGGTGGGGCAAGGATTGCCTCTTTAATCCTCTCCTGGTTCCCCAGGGGGCTGGTGTGGAAGGGAGAAACTGGTTTATAGTGACAGGGTAGTGGCAACAAGGAGACCTAATTTGCCAATTGCTGTTCATCCAGAACTGAAGGACCTCTGAGGAGGGGCTGGTTTGACCCTGAGGGTGCCTTTTCCCTTATTAAAGAGGCTTAAGGCATCAATAAATATGCCACAGGAAAGTCACTGTATGCATAAGAATGCCCACTGGTTTAAGCATCACTATTTTGGCTTACATTATGTAACTCTAGAACTTCCCAATCCAGGGATACAGCAATAGAAAGACTTCTCTTATGTCTGTAAGAGGATCTAGCAATACCAACAGGGATGTTATATTGTACCTTTATTTGTGGAAAGTATGGGGAACAGCCTTTAACAATGGCATCTATATATGCTACCTCTCAATGCTAAAACAAGAAAGGCAAAAGGCAAGGCTTTCTTTGAACATCAATTAAACAAAGACTATGTCAACTGGAAAATTAGAAGAATTTAAAATGATCAGTAAGACGATAGAAGTAGTTGACAGTTACAATTTTCTGGACCCCAGAATTGATAAAGGTGTGTCAAAGAGATTCAAAGAAGAAGAAGAAAAAGGCATTGAGGGACCTAGACAAACTCATAAAGGACCAAGATATTTCAGTCATGTTTTATGATGTACAGCTGCTATGTGTTTTTATTTTATATTATGTATTTTATTTGTTTTTATCTATTTCATTGTAAGCTGCCTAGAGTCATGCATGTGAGATGGATGGCTATATAAATCAAACAAATAAATAAATAAGACAAAAGGTAGAATGGTCAATTCAATGGTATTTCCTGTTAGGATGTAATGGATGCAAGAGCGAACTCATCATAAGAATAAGAGGAAGAAGATTTATTCTTTTGAGTTATGGTGCTGGAAAAGGCTGCTTTGCATTCCTTAGATATTCAAAAGTAACCACCATTCACTATTAGAAGAAATCATGCCAGCATGCTTATTGAAAGCAAGGATCATGAAACAAAAAACTATCATGCTTTAGACATGTCATGATGGCTGATGCACCTATGGAAAAGATAATGCTGGGCAAGATGGATGGACGGAGAAAAGGCTAACAGCATGTGAGGTACACAGATGAGATGGAGTATTGGATGCCATAGAAATGCACCTCAAGAATTGAATAATGCAGTGACAGACAGGACAGTTCAGACAGCTTTTATCCATAGAATCCATAGGGACTAGCTATAACTCAATGGAGCATAAAACAAATTATCTATGCCCAAATACAAACCAGAACAATTTTATTTTTTCAATACTCCTCAGTGCTCAAGAACATTTACAGGAGTGCTTACAGTATATAAGATGGTGATTTAATTAAACTCTACTGGCTTTTCATAAGGCCTTGACCCTATTGGCTTTTCATAAGGCCTCAAAGACCTGGGTCTGTTTCCAAACCTGGGCCCCGGGGTGTGTGATTGAGCCTGTATTGAGATTATGCTGATTGTGCTGTCACCAACTTGATGGCATATAATTAATCAATGCTATAGGTATAGATATAGACTGTAAAAGTGATAAGAGCAAGGAAGTAGAAACATTTTTACTGAGGAATTCTTTGCTATTGTACAAACAGGATGAAACTGTAGATCTGAGGCTTAGGAATCTTTGGTGGGGACAAAGGTAGTTGCTGTTTTTTATATTCTTTTGTCATGAATAACAAAAGTCATACTTGCTGCAATGTACCTTGTTAATCTCTACTTCTGGTACTCTGCCATCATAATAGAAGAATGTTAACATAGAAATAATCCAGTTTCAGAATTAACAATGAAATCTGGACTCCCCCAAACCTTAGGCTGTGTTAAAAAATGGATTAACTAATATGCAATATAAATTGGAGTGTCTCCTCTGATTTTATAATTATAACATTGCTATAACCAAAATAACCATGCCAAACTGGTACCAGATTGCTCATGATCATTGCTGCTCACAATGCAAATCTTCTAGAGTCAATGTCTCTATTTTAAAATGTCAAGTCAAGAAAACCTATAGTGGTACGAGTCATTCAGCTAATATGCAGAATTCATTCTGGATATCATATAATAAAATCAAAGAACTGGATTTCTTTGGTAAAGGTTTCAGAAGAATACAGTGACTAACTTGCTGATAGAGTTGCAATAAGAACTTTGCAGAGAAAAAATAATAATAATTTCAATCTGATTAATAGCATAGTCTATTTTGTCTCTTTTATGTGTCTGTGCCATTTTGATCAATCAATAGGATCACCTCCACAATGCACTCCTAAGAAATGAGAAGTGAGGGCAACTCAATCTTTCCTTAAAAGATATTGTAATGCTTCTATATAAAAGTAGGTTATTGCATCACAAGGGTTATTGTACATTTTCTCCTCTTCATATGGCTCAGTTTTGTGTCAAGGGTAACCATAACCACAATGGGTTTCTAGTGAAAACTTAGTTTGCTTCATCTGGAACTAGCATGGAATCTTCATATAGCATTTGTATAAAAAAATGAAATTGATGAATATTTTTAATACTAGAAAGAAAAACATAATCTCCACTCATAAAGACTGAAAAAATAAACAGCTATGGTCTTGGCTTCTTGAATTATATATTAATTCTACAATATGTTAACATCTAGCTATCACTGTTTTACACTGCATTTCTTCAAGGCCTATTTGACATACTACGTATTGTTTAGTGATAATACCCATTATTACCCATTAATAATATCACTATTATTTTATTTATTTATTTGTTTGTTTATTGATTTATTAGATTTCTCTCCCACCCATCTCCCCTACAACTTGTCTAAGCCCTTGAGATAAAGCATCTATATAATAGATTTAAACTATAGGGAGACAGATACCTATTGAAAGTTAGAAAAGGGCCTTCGTAAGAGCAGTTCAACAGTGGAACCAAATAACTGGAGATAGAATGAGCTCCCCTTTCCAGGTAATTATGCTAGTCTTTTGCAGCAAAAACCACAAAGAGTTTTGTGGCACCTTAAAGACTAACATGCATTGGTTAGTCTTTAAACACGAAGACTCTTTGATGCTCTGACTTATATGACAAGTTACATCTCAGGTCTACAGTAGACCACCTTTGTCCAATGTAAACCTTTGTTTATGCAGACAGAGTTAGTAAAGGCTTTGAGGAGTGATTTAGATATGTACTTGCTTGCTATGGTTGATTTGAATAATCTTATTCTGGATTCCTTAATTCTGAACCCTAGACCAGTGTTTCTCAACTTTGGCAACTTTAAGATGTGTGGACTTCAACTCCCAGAATTCCCCAGCCAGTGCTGGAGAATTCTGGAGAATTTTGGGAGTTGAAGTCCACATATCTTGTTGCCAAGGTTGAGAAACGCTGCCCTAGATAGCTGAATAGTGTGACCACTGGAGGTCCTATTGCCTTCCTATTTTGTATATAATTTACAAATATGTTAATTTTAAAATGCATCTAATTTGCCTTTATATCAACTTGTGCCTAAAGTTGTTTATGATCATGCTTAAAATATAATTAAAAAACTGGGTATGTATACATGTGCACATACCACATACAAACTGCAGGCTGGCCTTTGGATTGTTAAGAGATTAGGAGCAACCCAACTTTTTATGGCCAGGGACCATACTTTCCTTTTAAACATTTCTTCAGACTTGAAGGGCTGCAGGAGGTACATCCAGTACTGCAGTGATACTGACAATGAAGAAATATTAGTGGGTTGTTTTTTTTTTTTTGCCATAGTGGCGATTTGAGGACCAGAATAAGTTACTAAACTTTCTAGAGATTTTATGCAGTATTTTATCCTTTATTTTTACAAAAACTTAAAAGCAAAACAAAACAATGTGTTGCTGAGAATTGGTTGTTTTGCTATCAAGTTTCAGCAGTGGAACCTAAAGGTTTTCTGGGTACTGCAAAAATGATGATAGGGACCATGAGCTGATCACTGGATTAATAGCTAATTCCACCTTTATTTTCATTTACCTAAGAAACAGAAGATGCTTGTTTTTAATGTTGCCTAATCAGAAGAGAGTCTGACAGTACAATCCTATCAGGTAAATCAGTACAAGATTGTAGCCTGAGATGTCCTGTCTTCAAAAGACATTATCACCATCATGACATATTAACTAGATGCGTCAATAATGGAGCTGTGCTATCTTTTAATATTATATAAAAGGTAGATGTTAAAAGAACAAATTAGTATGTCTCATCAGTTAACCATACTTTGATGTTTGGAATCTTTGTGTTCATATAATTACATTGGATTTAGTGGCATATAATAGAAACAGTAAGAGTTTTATGTGGTTACCAGCCTCTCTTGCAAGTTTCCACACCCAGTGGAATTTAAATTCAACTAGGTTTAGATTTATATCTTTTGGGTTTAAAAGGTATACATTAAGACTATTCACAACTAGCACTTGAGTTTCTTCTCAGAAATTTAATGAAGGGCGAAATGCACCCTGTCTAGGTTACCCTTAATTTTCAGTACCTTTTTGTTCTGCAGGAAGCCACAGTAATGATGAAGAAATGTGTCATGACAGTGCAAAATTGTCAGCACTGCAAAATTGCTCAGATGAATTATGCTACAACTACCTAGCTTCAGCAACATTCACACCTCTCCCACTTTTTAGCTGCTTTTAGGTGGTGTCCAAGGCTTTTGAGTTGGTGCAATAGATTCTCCAGAAATTTCTGAAATCCAAATGGCTGCATTCATCTTTAAGAGAATACCAGGTCTTCAGAGTGAATACTTCATAAGCGATCTGTGTTTTCATCAGATATTGGCCTCACCGTATAAGTGAAGATTATTGACATTATTGAAGATGGAGTGTATTCATGGAAAGTGAATATTGTTTAGAAGATGGTAATATTTCCTAATTTCAGTGAGGAATGTTTCAGGTCCTGGAGTTGATAATGTTTCTTTTGTATTTTTGGAAGTTACATATAAAGTGATGTTGAATGAATCAAATCAAAAGCTGGCGCTACGTCTGGCAAGCAGCACTTAAACCATTGTGGATGCTTATGTACAGGTGAAACTCGAAAAATTAGAATATCGTGCAAATGTTCATTTATGTCAGTATGGCAACTCAAAAGGTGAAACCAATATATGAGATAGACGCATTACATGCAAAGCAAGATATGTCAAGCCTTACTTTGGTATAATTGTGATGATTATGGCGTATAGCTTATGAAAACCCCAAATTCACAATCTCAGAAAATTAGAATATTACATGACATCAATAACACAAGGATTGGAAATAGAACAATATCGGACCTCTGCAAAGTATAAGCATGCATATGTACTCAGTACTTGGTTTGGGCCCCTTTTGCAGCAATGACTGCCGCAATGCGGCGTGGCATGGATGCTATCAGCCTGTGGCACTGCTGAGGTGTTATGGAAGACCGGGATGTTTCAATAGCAGCCTTCAGCTCCACTGCATTGTTCGGTCTCATGTCCCTCATCTTTCTCTTGGCAATGCCCCATAGATTCTGTATGGGGTTCAGGTCAGGCGAGTTTGCTGGCCAACCAAGCACAGTAATCCCATGGTCATTGAACCAGGTTTTGGTACTTTTGGCAGTGTGGGCAGGTGCCAAGTCGTGCTGGAAAATGAAGTCAGCATCCCCATAAAGCTCGTCTGCAGAAGGAAGCATGAAGTGCTCCAAAATCTCCTGGTAGATGGCTGCATTGATCCTGGACTTAATGAAGCACAGTGGACCAACACCAGCAGATGACATGGCTCCCCAAATCAACACAGACTGTGGAAACTTCACACTGGACTTCAAGCATCGTGCATTGTGTGCCTCTCCATTCTTCCTCCAGACTCTGGGTCCTTGGTTCCCAAATGAGATGCAAAAGTTGCTCTCATCAGAAAAGAGGACTTTGGACCACTGGGCAACAGACCAGTTCTTTTTTTTTTTTTTTCTGTAGCCCAGGTAAGACGCTTCTGATGTTGTTTGTTGTTCAGGAGCGGCTTGACAAGAGGAATACGACATTTGAAGCCCATGTCCAGGATCCTTCTGTGTGTGGTGGCTCTTGATGCACTAACTCCAGCCTCAGTCCACTCCTTGTGAAAGTCCCCAACACTTTGGAATGGCCTTTTCCTGACAATCGTCTCCAGGCTGCGGTCATCCCTGCTGCTTGTGCACCTTTTTCTACCACACTTTTCCCTTCCACATAACCTTCTATTGATGTGCTTTGATACAGCACTTTGGGAACATCCAACTTCTTTTGCAATTACCTTTTGGGGCTTTCCCTCCTTATGGAGGGTGTCAGCGATGGTTTTCTGCACAACTGTCAGGTCAGCAGTCTTTCCCATGCTTGTGATTCCTACTGAACCAGCCTGAGAGACCATTTAAAGGCTCAGGAACCCTTTGCAGGTGTTATGGATTCATTAGCTGCTTAGAGTGGGACACTTTGAGCCTAGAATATTGAACCTTTTCACACTATTCTAATTTTCTGAGGTTGTGAATTTGGGGTTTTCATAAGCTGTACACCATAATCATCACAATTATACCAAAGTAAGGCTTGACATATCTCACTTTGCATGTAATGCATCTATCTCATATATTGGTTTCACCTTTTGAGTTGCCATACTGACATAAATGGACATTTGCACGATATTCTAATTTTTCGAGTTTCACCTGTACATGTGAGAGCTGGTTTCCAATGTCCTGGGTAAACTGATTCATCCTGATTAATAAGTGGATGTTCATTGACACCTATCAGCTAAAGATTAAAAAAAAATCTCCCTTGAATTGAGCCTAACACTGGGGACTTCATGAATATTATTTTCTTAGCAACTATACAGAAATAATTTCCCACTGTCTTCTTGTTTGGATTCACAGTCTAGCCTAAAGAACTAGGATTTTTGGTGATCTTCAATCCAAGTATTAAGCATAGCTGTTCGGATTCGCAGTCTAGCCTAAAGAACTAGGATTTCTTGGTGATCTATCCAAGTACAGTATTAAGCACAGAGCTGACACTGCTTAACTTTTAAAGGTCAGCCAAGATTGGCTACATGAGGCCACTTAAGTGAGCTGTACAGAAAGTTTTGGATTCAAAGGCAAAAAGGGCTATGGGGTGCATAGGACCATTAGTACAGTACCTCTCTGTAACATCTTAAAGCAGTAGTACCTTTGCCCTGGATTACAAGATATCTGTGTGATCCCAGGAGAAGACATTCTTAATTTAAGGAGTGCGAACAGTACTGCATCTGACCCTCCATGTGCTCTAAAGCAATGTTTTACCTTTACACCTGAGGTGCTGCAAAGATAGGTGATTTATAGCAGCTCATCACTTAAATCTCTCAATTTCATAATTTCTTCATTAACTGTCATTAGGAAATATACTTTTTTTTAAAGGAAATACATAAATGCTTGGTCAAGTATCTCTTGAAAGTTCAGCCCAAAGTTCAATCAAATACTTTGTTTTTACTATTGCTTTAAAATACATGAAAGAGTAATACAGCAATTATTTGGAGCCAAAGGGTGTTAGGTGTGGCTAAATAAAATTCAATTTTTTTTTAATTTTACTACTGCAGTAAAAAAGTTTTGTATTGTGTCTGCAGCAAGCTTAGACTGAGGACTGTTACACAACTATTTGTGCAAATATTACCCAAATTAGAGCAGTAAATTGCTATTATTAAGCCTATATTTTAGATCTTTTAGTAGTATCTGATAATTATTTATTTGCTGTTATCCATAACATTAATTTATTTGAGATAATAAATGAGACTTAGATCATAGGCTAAATTAAATATGTGGGTTTCAATTACCCTCCCCCGCCAATTCAGAAGTATTTTCCTTTTCACGCAAGAGAGCAGACTGTCAATATTACAGTTAGTTGGTTAAAAGCCAAAAGTTTGACTTTTAATGAACTATTGACTTTTATTGTACTATTTAATGAGAACTAGTACAATACATGTGTATATGTGGAATAGCATAACAATATTAGCCAGTTGTTCACCAAATTATTCTGTCAGTTCCCTTAGATGGCTGAAGGTGCTTACTCCTTCAAGCTACCACTCCCCACATGAATCTATGTTGGATCTATGGAGTTGTTATAAGGTGAGGCTGCACAGTGTTACACACTCTCCTGTCCCTTCTAAGTGCTTAAAATAGACAACTAGAAAAACTGGCCTAGTATCAAAAGAGCCAGAGCATCCACAGCTGCTGATTCTAGCAATCTAGTATTTAGACTAGATTTATAGATTTAGCTATGATTCCAGTAAGCATAGTGTGGAAGCTGATTTTCTTCCAGTGGAGACACGTCTAAAGTATGGATGACTTTTCTTGTTGCTTCCAGGGGCTCCATGAGAAAATGAACACTAGCAGAAATCAGATCTGGCTAGTTTATCACCTTTTATTGACTCACAATCCAGGAAACAGAGAGAGAAGTAGATTTTGGACCAAAGAACCCCGAATCATGTGTTTAAAATACGAGAATATGTTTATAATTAATAAAAGTTCCCTGGCCTTCTTGTATATTTTTAAAAGTCTAATCCTACCCCTACATTATCTCAATTATTATTTTCAAAATAATGGCAAAGCACTCTCTTTTAAATGTCTGCATGTCATTCAGTGGAGGAAGAAATAATAATTTCTAGAAATAAAATCAAATACATTAATATTTCTTTGCTCAGGCTTATCCAAGCTTGCCTGAGAGAGTAAGTCAGTTTAATTCATACTTCTAAGACTATAAAAGACTGAGTATATATAAGATTATGTTTCTGAGAACACATATTAAAATAAACTTCTCTAAGGATATAACTCAGTCTGTTTGCCTTATCATGTATGCCATTGAAAACAGAGGCTCTATTAAGCAGTAGTTTTATTTAAGTTCAGGGAGCTGAGCCCAGCAAACCCTAGCAATCTAGTACTTGTAATCCAGTAGGCTCTATGGTCCTACCAATGCATGTCCATTAGACAGCTAGAACTGGTTGGAGCAGTTGTGTGAGTTCTCAACCATGCTATAATTCCAAATAATTAGATTATTTATTAACTCCATTTGTTCCATTGTTCCTTCCTCCATTGTTCCTTCTGGAACAAAGAAACATGCAAAATGCATATCTGATGCATTTTTTAAACAAAAGTATAGCTGGATCAGAAATGAAATAGAAAATTGAAATATTGGAAATGCTATCATACTTGCAGGAATCTTTTGTTAAAAAAATTAAAAATAATATGGACTTGTAGGTTTGGTTCCAGTTCTGGTCATATGTATTAAAATATCTCTCCTATATATAGGAAAGGAAACATCTGAGCAATAATATTCAAATTTTTCTGCAGCTGTAGGCCTTTCCCCACTTGTACCAAATTATGGCACAAACCTGTCCTGGCAATCTACTACATCCTCATGATGTTGCCTTCATGTTATTCCTAACCCATGTCTGAGGCAGTTTTAAATCATCCTTAGAGGTTCCTGCATTAAAGTGATTTTTTTTTTCAATTTAACTAGGCCACAAGCCACAGCAGTTTTGACATGGAAGCAATCTGATGCACTTCCTTAATTGTTGGGATACACTGAGGATTCAAGATCAGCTTTCTGCCACTAGATCCTTTAATAACTAACAAAATTAAGTTTAAATGAATTTATAATAGAAGCAACACAAGGTTTCAAAGAAGTTTATATATGAGATTTATCCCCTGTATCAATAGACTCTAAGCAGTTTACATATAATACTAATAAAATACTAATAAAAAGTACAAAATTAAATTAAGTACAAAAATTACATTAGATATTGTAATTAAAACATTGGTGCCAATGATTCCAGAGTAGGGAAGTGCAATCTACTCATTGGCTGAATCATGGTTTCAGTCATCATGATGAAATGTGCATCATGATGTCATGCTGCAAGACCCAACCCTTACATACATGTGTGCAACATCATGATGCAAGTATAAAAAGAACAGCATTTGTGCTACAATGTTGTGATGCACATCTCATTTCCTCCCATCACTATGTCTGTGGATGGAGAAGTCCAAGAAATTTTACTGGCCACAGACTGGCAAGGCAGGAGGAGGAAAAAGCCCTTCTGGTTTTTTGTGTAGGTAGGAGGAAGGCAGTAGAGGGAAATAGATGTTGGATTTCCCTTTTGGTATTGCTTTAATGCAGCATCTAAACTTTAAGTCCTTATAGTGGAATTTGCATTGTGCAGCTAGCATTGTGAGTCAATAATACAGTGGTCATTTGAAATATTGCAACTTTCTCCAACAAAGAAATTGACTGGAATCACACGCTGCATTACATCATGTCTGTATGTAGTTTAATGCGAGTCCACCACTGTGGCTTATTCAACAAATAATGGTTAGAACAATAGTAAACTTTTTCTAGCCAGGGATTGCATTTAAAAAATTAGCCTCCAAAATCCATGGGGCATAGCAGTGACAAACAGTAATATGAGGAGAAGGGGAGGAACAAAGTTTTTGGCATTTTTGTTTGGGACTTTATGGGGCATTATTTTAAAAAAGTAGTCAGTGTGCAAAGATTGAAGACACCTATTTGCTGTCTTATTTTTAAACCTGGAAAACTTTAGCAGTGCACTCTTGGGACATTTTTGGTTAATGTGAGCCACTAAACTGCAATCATTACATTGATTTATGTCATTCAGTATTTATGTTGAAATGCATTGCATATCCAAGCAAGTGTGAAATGGATATTCAGCTTGGAAAAAACAAAGAAAATATTTTGATTTTATGAATGATCAAACAGCTGTTCATTAAATGCAGGAACAGTTTTCTTTAAAATGTTTTTGAATTTGCAGTAATTTTTATCATATGAAAAAAAACTATAGAAGTGATAGGAACACTGTGACACCTAGTGGTGTCAAAATATGTTTGCAAGAGCATGTGATACTCATGTACCAACTACTGTATTTACAGGTATGCAAAATTCTGTAAGAATAAAGTTACAACATGGAAGTCATACCTATTTTTTTTATTAGTCCCTCACTTAATTCATCCACTTCCTTTTGTACAAAAGTGCAACAAACACAACTCAGTTTTACCCAGAGTCATCTAATTCATTACTGTTTAAAACTTACTTGCACATTGTATGAATTATTATGATAATATGGAATTGCAATTGCAATCTGATTCTTGAAATAACATTAAGACAAAAAGCCAGAAAAGATAGCTTCACTCTGTGGCTGGATTCATACATCTCACTAAGCCATAATGTTTTAATAATGGTTTATTGGCTAAGCCATATTGGTTGAGTTAACATACAATGCTAAACTACTGTGGTTTAAAACTGCAAATAGTTCAATTAACAGATCTTGCTCAGCCACAGGAAAACCACACTATGGCTTATAACTTTCCCTTATTTTTTTTTAAAAAGTATTTAATTCTTAAGTTATGGAATGGGGGAATACATAGGCAGTTGCGAGATGTGGTGGTAGATACATTTAAAGAATAAATAAATATCCCCACTCATTTAATCAGAAGCACAGCTGTTTTCACTTTCCAGTGTTCTAGGTAATGGCTGGCTTTGTAATGACTTTGTAAATACATCATACCCATGTATTTTTCTGGTTGTCCTAGTCAATTACAGCAAAGGTGATTATGTTTATCTTTTTCTTTTCATGCTGAACTGACCAGAATCATAGCTGGGTTCACACACTGTGCTAAGCTATAATATATTTGGTTTGGCTTTGTGCCAGCATGCCCCAATCTCTTTTGGCCAGTTGGCCCATATGGAATTTTGAGAACACATGTTCTGACAAAATAACTGCTACAATGGCATGGCCAGTAATCAACCATCCAGCAGACAAAATGATGAAGTTGTTCCCCAGCATTCCCTCTAACAGTCTAGGATGTTGTTTACCAAGTCAGTTTACCTTTCCCTTTTTACTGGGTGGGTGGGTACTCAGTTTCAAACAAAGCACCAGGCTGGAGCCATTATTTTTATTTTGTATGAATACCTTTAGATTATTTTGTGGGGGGAGGCTGAGAGGGCACAGAAGCATTTTTGGAAAGAAGGACTATACTTGAGACTGGCATTTTGCTTCCAGCATGCTAGAGTCCGTTATTAAAACGAACAAATACATGGCTTTTAGTAAAGGATGAATTACCTGACCAACAACCTCCTCTGACTATGAGTCCCAGCTTTGTGTCACAGAATGGCAGAAAAATAGCTGTCTGCTATAGTCCATTTTATAGAAGCAGCCATGTCTTGTTTCTGTTAAAGAGTTTGTAGTTGCTGACCATTATCACACTATTTTCTTTCACAATAAACTGAAAGATTCATAAGGCTTATTTTTTTCTCTATTTAAATATTGTGGTATTTTAACAGACAGTTTTACTTTGCATTTTGGAATTACTGTTAACTGTCTGATCCTGAGGAATAAAATTCCTTTTTAAAAAACAGTATTTTTTAGAAGCCTATTGTTCACTCAAATCAAAAACTTTCATTAGTTGAGGCAACGGTATCAATCCTAAAATACTGATATCCTAAAATAATAGTATCAATCCTAAGAAAGTCAGTTTGCGCTCTCTTCTGTGGTCATGGGATATGATCATAGGCATTCATGTGCAGGGAGGGGGGAGTAATAAGAGGTGCATTTTAACATAATGCAAACCCTGCAACTTAACTAGTTGTATCTGATGTCATTTTCTTGTCATTGCTATGAGTAGCAAATGCCAACAGAAGTCATATAGTTGTGACAAGAAACTTTTGCTCTGTTTTAAGTTCTAAGACTGACTTTAAGCAATATCTTAACCGCACAATAGCTCCTACTGCACTCTGTAAGGGCTACTTGATCCTTTAGGGATGCTTTAGGGAGGAGGGAGGGGCTGCAAGGGGCAAAATTCAAAAAAACAATTTTCCCCCTGCTAACCACAATGACATGAAATAACAATACATTCATTGTGATATCAAAATGGTAACCTCATTTTTGTATTTACATCCTGACATCAGACACGTTAAGTCATAGGGTTTGCATTGTATGTATGTATGGACCTATTTCCTGGAATGTGCAAAGAACCCATGTGGAAACTCAATTGCCAAATCATAAATAAATTTAATAAAGGGATTTTCATAGATTACTTTATGTTTGACTTCCCAGTTGGGATTCTGTCTGATTTGTCATCTGAAGCTTTATCCTCTGCCATAATGTACTATACATTACATTTTTTTCTTTTTAGTTACTCAACTTGTCTGCTATTGTATGAGATTCTGCCTTATTTATTGCACTGGAAACCAGTTTGTCTAGTTTTTGGATATGTTTAGTTTCACCCAAGCCTGTCATTCTCACAGAACCCCACCTTGAATGCATAATTATATGTGGTATGTTCAAAGCAATGCAAATATATTTCCACTGAAATTGCACATAGTTAAAACTATCTGGTTGCTTCAAAACTTATGGAAGTTGGGACTCATCCAATAGTCTTTTTATATCTACAGTATATTAAATAGGCTCTCTGTACTTTTCTTTTACCTGTGGCTATTATGTTTTTCAATAATAACAAAAGAACTTTTAATCTGAGTTCATACACAGCCACAGTTTATTTAATCATGACTTAATGAATAAACTAAATTTGCTAGGTTCTGGCACTAAGGTATAAAGTATGATTTATGAATCACCAAGGCTGGGTTCATACAACATACTAAGCTAATAGAGGTTATTGCCATTTAGAAAGGGTCTTAAACCCTTTTTCCCCTGGCCTTCCAGTTTAGGAAGTTTGTGGGCCTGGTTTTTAATTGTTATTGCATTTTAGACAGTGTATGCCTCCTAGAGCCAAGAAATTTGAATACATAAATTCATAAAATAACCTCATCCACATGAAATCTATCGTTCTAATAAATCACTTTATTATTTTCTCTGATCGTATCATGAGTGCTTGATTGGTCTCGTAAAACTCTCACCTTAACAGGGGATGTTTTAAATTTCACATTAGCCAAATCAGCGGTCGTCTGGTTCTACAGAAGAGGATGCAATTCAAACTTCTACAGCAGTGTTTCTCAGCCTTGGCAGCTTTAAGATGTGTGGACTTCAACTCCCAGCATCCCCCAGCCAGTCAGAGAAATTTGGAGTTGAAGTCCACACATCTTAAAGGCGCCAAGGTTGAGAAACACTGCTGTACGCCACCCGCAAAGTTGCTGAACTTCAACTTCCAGCAGCCCAGCTCCTACGGCTGATGGCAAGGGAGGCTTAGTTCATTCACTCTCTTGCGCGTTGTAGCTTCCCCACTTAAATCACCTACCAGGCCACCCATAAATGAAGAGAGTCTATATACCGCCCTCTAGAGGGAAGCATCAGCAAAGCCGAACTCTACTCCCCAGGACGCCCTTTTATTTGGTCTCTATGATTATCCAGCACTTCCGGGTTGCGAAAGAGATCAAAACAATTGCACCTTTGCGCTTCCCTCAAGGTTTGGAAGAGGCGAGCTGAGTCACGTGATCCCAAGAGCTGGTGCCTTTAAGAGGAAGGCCGCCTCGGTAGGCGGGGTGAGGTTGAGCGGAGTTTGCGCGTTGTGGAGGGGCGCGAGTGAGCTTGTGGCGAGCGGAAGGGCGGGGGCGCGGCTGGGGACGGAAACGATCTGGCAGGTAACGGTTGCGCTGCCTTCCCTCTGTTGGTCTCGGGGCGTCTGAACGGCAGGAGGGGTGATGCAGCGGGAATGCGGCGCGCGGAGGAGCGTTCGCTGCTCTCCTCCCCTCCCTCCGCCGCGAGGCTGAGAGTTCTGGTCCCCCTTTCCTCGCGCCCCTCTCCTCCTCCTCGAAGAGTCTCGCCGCGGGGCTTTCTTGCGGCGCTGCGAGGATGTGCTTTAATTGTACTGAAAGATGCATTGGTTCCGCCCCAAATACGCGCTACCTGCCCCGGTATTATGCTCACGGCAGTGAATGTCGGGGGTGGGCCGTGACCCCACCCCCGCAGCTCGCCCAAATTGATTTAGGAAACATTGGAGTGGATTTCAAAAGAAGGAACGGCTCTGCGTTTCAAGAGAACATTGAACAGTGCTTAACCTTTGCATGGTGCTTCCCCGTGTTCAGTGGCATCTGGTAAATTAACCGGTGCTACCTTTAAATCTTGTAAGCTCCAACTAGCGTGGCTATTTATTGCGATCCAGCTTTTGAGGTCCAAACTGTTGGGGAATGCCAGGTTGCCCACCCCCTATTCTAAGTCAGTAAATATGATTGTCTGCCGTAATATAAATCAGCCTTCCTTAACCCGCCACCCTCCAGATATTTGGACTTAAGTTCCCAGAATTCACCGCAGTTTCCTGTAGGCAGGAAACTCAGGGGTGCGAGTCAACACTTTGCTGGAGATTACTTGAGTTGGGGAAAGCTAATGCAGATGTTGGGGAGGGGAAATTGAGGCCAAACAAGTGGCTTGCTTAATGTCCCCATGTCAGTTTGTGGATCATGCTACTGAGATTTGGAGGTATATTTGGTGAACTTCAGCAGCACAGTTTGGGGAACTGAGCTTGGAGAAAGGAACTATTTCCTTCTCAGATGCTTTCTGCTCCAGTTCCCCTGTTAACCTCCCCCCAAAACAAGGAAAAGGGCTAAAACTTCTTTGCCTTTCTGTTTCCAGAATTGCAATGCCACTGGATGGCTTGTAGCTGCCTCTGAAAGGTCGAGAGGCTGCCTTTCAGCCCCTGACGTCCCAAAAGTCATCTACCTTGTAGTGATGTAGTTCTAATTTTCAGTATAGCTGGCTGTTCTGTTAAACAGTACTTTCATAGCAGAAAAATGCTCACCTCTAAGGGGTTCTGTGAGACATTAATCAGTGCCTTCAAAGTGTCATTTTTAATTAACTTTCGGAATATGACTGATGATTTAGTGTCTCGGTAACTAGGAACATCAGTGTTAAATGTTACACTTTACACCTCCAAACATACTGCTTTTAGTAAGGTGACTATCCAATAACAGGTTTATGTTGCCATTTTTTGTTTTGTTGATCTTCAGCAGAGTTTGAGTACATTAATTTTTTAAAAAAGCCATTAGTTTCTCTAGTTAAATCTGTTTTCTCTTCTGAAGTTGCCATTATTTTTTTTATAAGCATATTCCGTAAACTAGTGCCGAAACAACTTTTGAGGAGGCCACTCACTAGCTGGGGAGGCACACCTGGAAAAAAGTGTTCACCATCCTCTGCATATCCCAAATTTGCTTCAGAAAATTGAGAAACGGAGCTCTGCTTGCATGCCATTGGATTTATTATTATTAGTATTTGCCATCAAGTTGTTTCCAACTCTTAGTGACCACATGGATAGATTTTCTCCATGAATACCAGGGAAAATGTTGGTCAGATTATGAAAGCAAAGAAATGCAGTATTTAAACTAAATATTTACTTATTTAAAGACAAATAAGATTACTACTGAGTAGATTATTATCAGCATAAGAACAAACGTATATTTAAATACTTCAAAAACAGAAAACACAATATAGCTTTAGATAACAGGCAACCTTAGATTGTCATTGTTACATTTATTTTGATAAGCTGAACTTATTCTGTTTTAATCTTTTTATCGGAACAAGGAGTGTAAACTGGTCCTCTGATTTATATGGCATAAATCTTGTTAACTACATAAATGTTTACTAAAATAGAAAAATCCTAAGAAAATTGCAGAGGAGCTATAAATGAATTCTCATTTATCTTCAGTGCTAGAAGTATTGTAAGTTATTCATATCTGAGCTATTTTTGCAGAGGGAGACACCTGAGAAATTATGTGAAATTTATTCATTTAAGATCTTACATATCACCTTCTAACCAATTTTCTGGGTATGGTTTATGTAACAAAACACACAGTTAATCCAGTAATAGCAAAAGCAATAGTTAAAGCAATATATCATAAAGCCTGGCAAAATAGAAGAGAGTTCCATCTGCATGAAAAGAGCAACAATATAGGTGGCAGGTGAGCTTGGAATGGAATTCCAAGATAAATACGCAACAAAAATCTTTCTCTGGTTGCCGCTCATCTTTCCTACAATAGTACAGCATCTGGAAGTGACCTTTCAAAGGTGATCATCATGAATGGATAGGGATGTTGAACTGGGAGTAGGTTTCAGGAATATGCAACTCCTCGACTTACGACCACAGTTGGGACCGGAACTTTAATTGCTAAGCCATGTGGTCATTAGGTAAAACATCACATGGCTGCACCACTTAGCATTGGCAGTTCCAGTAGTCCCAGTTGCAGTTGCTAGGCCAGGACAGTGCTGCTGTTAGGCGAGTACCTCATGCTTCTCCTGCCCTGTCGTGCTCGCCTTTGCTTCAACTCCCCACACCAGTCTGTTTCCCCCCATCTCTACCCTTTTGGATGCCCTGCACAGCAGCATTCCTCTGCAGTGATTCTTGCTTGGAGAATGGCAGGCATGCCCCATTCTTGCAATGCCTTGGAAGACCTCAGAATCTTTCCAGAGGTTTTCTGAGTAGCGTGGGAATGGGCATGTGATTTGGAGAACACCATGAATGGCCTCGGGAAGAAGGGCTGGTGTGGCCAGCAGTTACCTTGCATAAGGCAGGCTGGGTGCGCCTCAGCAGCAGCAGGAGGAAAACGATGAAGGTCACCTGGGTGTGGCAAGGCCTGCAGAGCGCAGGGCGACTGGGGCTTTGTGCTGTGGCACTGGGTGTGTGGCCATGGTGCGGGGCTTGAGGTGGCATTCCTCAGCAGTGGTGCCTGCTGCGCTGGGACTGAAGTAGAGGCCTGGGGGTGGTGGCAGCCAGCTGAGACTGCTGAAGGCCCTAGGCCTCTAATTCAGCCCCAGCACTGCTGTGGCTGCTGAAGAATACTGCTGTGCAGGGCACCCAAAAGAGCAGAGATTGGGGGGAAGATGGGTGGGAGGAGTTGAAGTGTCCCTGTGGTTGTAAGTGTGGGTGGGCTGCCGAATTTTGATCACATGACTGGGGGGGTACTGCAATGGTTTTAACTTTGGATACCAGTCATAAGTCCCTTTGTTCAGTGCTGTTGTAACTTTGAACAGTAAGTGAATGAATGGTTGTAAGTCGAGGACTACCTGTACAGTTGAGATTAAATGATTAGCTGAAACTTGTTTCCCTGCAATTTCCAAAGTCTAGTTGCCCCCCCCCCTGCCCCCAGGGTCTGGGGATATGTCATCTTTGACTTTGGATTGGGTTACACTTCCTTGGATGGAGCTGATGCACAATTTGGGGGTCCTCCTGGATTCCCAGCTACTGCTCAATGAGCAGCTGGGAGCCGTGGCTAGGGGGTCCTTTACATAGATTAATCTTATGTGCCAATTGTGCCTTTTCCTGGACCAGGAGATCTTGCTCAGGATCACTCATGCCTTGTTCACTTCCTGTTTGGATTACTGCAGTGAGCTCTATATGGGGCTGCCCTTGAAGACCACCCAGAAATTACAACTGGTCCAAAATGTAGCAGTGTACACAGTGTTGGGCACCCCTAGGTTTGCCCATATTACACCCCTCTTGGCTTCCAGTTTTCTTCTGGGTGCAATTCAAGGTGCTGGTTATTACCTTTAAAGCCCTATATGGCATGGGGCCAGGTTATCTGCACGATCACCTTTCCCTTAGGACATCTGTCCATTCCACCAGAGCGCATAGGGTGAGCACGCTCCCGGTTCCTTCCCTTTATTTTATTTATTTATTTAGTGGACTTGTCCCCACCCCTCTTCCCACAATAGGGGACTCTGGGCAGTTTACATCAAATTAAAATCATAAATACATGATTAAAAGTTATAAAAAGGAACTTACAGAGATAGAAAAGAGATTAAAAGATCCAAGAGGCCAATAGAGGCCACCCCAGGCAGCTAAGGGGCTAGCCACCCCCATTTCTGACATCCTCCCTCCCTGCCCCAGGCCAGATGGCAGAGCCAAGTCTTCAAATCCCTCCGAAAGGCCTGGAGTGAGGGGGCCTGTCTCACCTCTGGGGGCAAGATGTTCCAAAGGGCGGCGGCTACAGCAGAGAAGGCTCGCCTTCTGGACCCCGCTAATCAGAGTTCTTTTACCGAGGAGGTCCAGAGCATGCCCTCTCTCTGAGATTGGGTGGGACAGGTTGAAATCGTGGGGGCGAGGCGGTCTTTCAGGTAACCTGGCGCCATGCCATGTAGGGCTTTAAAGGTGATAACCAACCCCTTGAATTGGACCCGGAAGCAAACCGGTACCCAATGCAGCTCACGGAGCAAAGGTGTTATATGGGTCCTTTTTCGGCCCCCCCCAAAAAACCCTTAAAGGTTGCTATCTTGTGGGTCCTCGGAAGTGGGCCTTTTCCATTGCAGCCCCTGCTGCATGGAACCCTCTTCCCTTGAGGGATGATAGACCCTCCCTTCTATCCTTCTGGACAGCACTTAAAACCTGGCTCTTCCCCCAGGCATTGGAATAGGGTGAGGTCAGGGTGGGATGAAATGTGGGTGCATCTGGAAAGTGTGGCTGTGGCCCCAGGTTTTTCTGTTTTCAGTTTTACTGTGGTTGGTTTTGTATTGTTTTAATGGTTATAAGCAGCCCAGAGTTGTTTTAAGATGGGTGGCTATATAAATGTAATAAATAAATAAAGTATGAACAGAAGGAAGCTATAGAAAAGGTTTTCTCCTTTCAATGACTATAAATCAAAGTCACTTAATAAGCAGCTGATAGAGCAAGCAACAGTAACTGTTTCACACAATGATTAACTTGGAATTCCCTGACAAAAAATGTTGTAATGATCATAAACATAGACAACTTTGATTAACTGGGCTTTGATGCTCTAATGGGTCTTAGCCAATTGCTAAGGGGTGAGTAAAATGGCATGTCTCTTGCTTGTAACTTGGCTGTGAACCAATTGGAAATAAGTTATTGATTTAGATGGATCATTAATCTGATCCCAAAGGCCTGAACAGTTTTTAAGAAGTTTGTAAATAAAGCCCTCATACTGGGCAGTTACAGATTTCAGCTAAGGTAAAAGCATGCAGTCATTTGGCGGTATACTGAGAATTAGAATGGACTTGGCAAGCCATTCATTATTTAAAGCAAATTTACTTCTTTGGCTTTAAGAAGAATTTTTAGATTGGTTCTGATTTTTATGTACATACTTTTCCTATACAGTTGTTCCTGTCCTCTTTTTCCTTTGTGTCCCCTACGAAAACTGCTCTGTCCTCAAAGCTACTATTTGCTGAAACAGGAAAATGGCTTAGAAGAAAGAATGAAATTTCATCACCCCAGCACTTAGACTACATCTGGATAGGGTCACTTAAACCTGTAATTTTTAACTAATTTAGAGCCTAGGTTATCTCTTTATAAAGAATATCATAGCACACTAGGAAGCTATTTAATGTGAAGACATTTAACACTTTTTCAGCTAACCATAATCGGAATATTCAAAACAGAAGAAAATTCTTATTATGTGTTATGTAAATATACTACAGGGGTAATATGATTCAGATAATCATGTGGGTTTAAAAGCTGAGTCTTTGTTTTTTTGTTTGTAGTGGTTTTTTTAAAGGAATAATTTAGCCTAGATGTGTTTCTGCACTTCCTGGAAGAATGACAGATGACAAAGATATACTCAGAGATGTGTGGTTTGGACGAATACCAACCTGTTTTATGTTATATCAAGATGAGAGTACCGAAAGGGAAGCGGAACCATACTATGTAAGTGTTTGATTCCATGAAAGACCTATAGTTGAAGAACATCTTGGCTAGGTTCACACATCATACAAAGTCATAATGTGGCTTGGCTTTGACTTAGTGTGATGTATCAACCCAGGGAATTCAGTAATTTATGGTTCGGTAAACCATAACGTAACAATGTGCAAATCCAATCACTGTGTTGCATATTTGACTTTAACAAATGGTTGCTAATGCTTTCCTCCATTATATAAATCTTTTATGTCAATAAACATTGTTGGATTCCTATTTCAGGCCAGCATTATTAATGTTAAGTTTCGTAATAGAATTTCATATTGTGATAGGGCATTCTATCTGGCACATTGTCCCACTTTTCTAATGTAAAGCCAAATGTTCAATTTCTGTGAAGCTCTATGAACCAATCTTTACCAAACAGGAAAGTATGCTAGGCAACAAAAAAGGCTGAGGGAGTATCTTGTGGTATTTACATTAAACAAAAATCCATGCTGTGTAATTTCATAGATTAATTCAAGTTTCTGACTTTCTAGGAACTGTTCATTTATTGTCTTACCTGATGAAGAGTTCTGAGAAACCAAAAGACACGCATACTACTTTGTAAATTTTGAGTTGGCCTGATAAAGTTATTGACTCTCTTTTTGTCTCTGCATTCTGTGCTACTTGCCTAGCTCCTCTCCTCTCCTCTCCTCTCCTCTTCCAAGAAATAGCGGTATGAAAATAAGGGGTGACTTATTTCCTGTTTTACTTACAAGAAATGAAAATTAACAATTTTTCACTGGTGTCCTACAACTGATGGTCATTGCAAGTAACATCCTCCTGCATGTCCATCGAATTCCATTTGTTCATAAAAGAAATATGTTTCTTACTCAGATTGTATTTTCTCTATGATGCCTGAAGGTTTGCCTGAATCTTAAGTAGAATGCATGTAACCATGTATTCTGGATTGTATCCTTTAACATTTTTGTCCACAATTTTTAACTTAATTGCTTGAATGTTAAGTCCCCTTAAACTCAGTAGAGCTTGCTTGCAAGTAACCATAAACAGATTCAGGCTGTTATTATGAAGTTGAGGCTCATATGACTGACAAACCAGTATGTTTTTTAAAATTATATAACATTTACTGGAATTAATGTTGAATTGGCTAGAATCAGAAGAAATTTTATTAAATAAATGTGCATTGCAAGAAAAAAAGCTTTACATGGAGACACTGCCCAGTAAAGTATAACATCTTTATTTGTAATTCCTCAGTCTTATATTTCTTTGAGGGCTGAAGCACCAATAATGCCTTATTGTTTTAGCAATATCTTATAATGGTGGAATGGGAAATGTTCCTCTATCTTTCTCTTTCCTTCTGTGGCAATCCCACACAGTGCATTTTAATTTTTATAGTTTATATTTTAGCCTCCATTACAAATTCTGAATTAAACCCATGTATTTTGTTTTAAATCAGTACACAAAATATGCAAAATCTGTTTTTTAAAACTTTCTTTTTCAGCTGCTTTTACCCAGGATAAGCTACCTAACACTTGTAACAGACAAAGTGAAAAAACATTTTCAAAAGGTTATGAGACGAGAGGACATAGGAGAAATATGGTTTGAAAATGAAGGCACCCCTTTGAAATGGTGAGTTAAACTTTTGAATGTGTGTATATATACATGTAGCATATATATTTCCTGGAAGTCAGCAGTCCTAAATGAAGTGAAGCATTCCCACCAAAGCTTTATAAAGTTAGATTTGCTGGCAGCCATTTAAAATTTTCTCAATCAAATAAAACATTGTACTGAATTTTTCTAAAAAGAAAAAAAAACCTTGCTAATTCCTAAGCACAGTTGATATGCCAAAGAAATAGTAATAATTTTCTTGTCAACAGGCATGATCTTGAAGGATTGCATATATCTAGACATCATGAGTTAGTTCTTTCTATTAAATAAGATTATAGTTTAGGGATTTAAAGTTTTAGCATTTATCTGTTGCATAGGGATAAAGTTGGTGTGGTCTTCTGCAGAGGTAATTCTCCCATTGCTTAATTCAGGAGTGATTGATGAGATTATCTGCATCAACCTTTCTCTTTTTGAAATACATGGAACCTACTGGAAGGAGCATAAGTGTTATACTGAAGGTAGTTTCTGGTTAAATGAATCTTTCTTTGTTTCAGATTTTGGTTATGTATCTTAGACATGAATCCTGGTTAGTAAACCACTAGCACAGACTAAGGAAGAAATTGCATATATTTCTTCTGCTACTGCATACCCCTATCTTCTAGGGCATAAATAACCGTAATCATATCCATAACTGAGTGGTAGTGATTGTAATTAAACAAGAATCTTTGCTAATCTCAATTAGGATTTGAAAAGAGCTTGGAATTGTATAGCTTTAAGCATATTTAAATATGGTACTTAATTATTAATGCACATGCCAAGTAGTTAGCATTTTAGCAAGGAAAGGGTAGGTAGAAAAGAAATCATGATCCTATAGTCTCTTCCTGACATAAAACATTTCCACACAACTTAATTATTGTATTATACATTTGGCAAATAGGGGAGTAGTTACTAGTGCAAGCTATCCTAAAATGTTAATCCCATTATATATAATATGAACAATGCAATAACATCATCTACATCTGCAGTCTTAATATTTTTCAACGTTCTCACAGCATTTATGATTTTCTTTCCATCTGTTTCTTCCTGGACATTAACGCTTATAGCATTCATTTCATAATTTTTATTTTTAATTGTAATCACTCTATTAGCACTATGCTTGTCACCCACTTTCAATATAATTTTATATTTCCATCAAAAGCACTTTCTGACTTATCTTCCTGTTTTAATTGTAAACATTCCTTGCTCTCCTTGCCTATAATTTTGGCAACCATCTTTTTCTCTCTGTGCACATTTTACGCAACATAGTTCTCTCATACTCACTTTTGGGGTTATCATTTTCTTATATGCATTGTTTTACTTATCCACACCCTGTTTGACATCATAAGTTTACTAAGCATCTTTTGTTGTATTTCCTAATAGCCAAACTCCATGCACACTTCTCTGTAAAATATGTTTTTTCTCATGTTCCAAGCAGCTTCCACATCTTCTTTGCCTACATCAGCTTCTGTTCATGCTGTTGGGAAGTACTTCATACTTTCTTGTCCTGCACTCATTTTCATTCTGATTTCTTTTTCTCTTCTCTTTTCTTTTCTTTCATGTCTTTTTTTAAAAATCCATTTTGAATGCTATTTATTATTTAATTTGTTATTTAAAACCTGTACCCTCTTTTATACAAACTTTATGAGCTAAGATTAAAAACCTATGACTGATCCTGTAGTTTATTGTACCTCTTACATAAAATAATTTCTGTGCATCATTTTCTTCAAAGTTCAGTGATCAAAATGCTATTTTGATACATCTCTCCAACAGCTACATAGATTTTTTTATAGCAAATACATTATTTATGAAGGAAGAGCATGTGTTGTAGATATCCTCCATGTGTTGAATCCTTAGGGTTTAAGGTCAGGAATATATTACAACTGCTGCTATGCCAGCTTTGTGAAATTTGTAGTTCCTAGAATCTGAGTTGATGGGGAAAAGAGGCAGATTCAGCTTTCTTATCTCAGTGTTCTGGGGCTTTACCCATAGTTATGAATGGCAGCTTCTAGCCACATAGGACACAGTGCAGCTCTTAGGAACACTAGTAGGATGACAGCCTGCTGTTGATAATCATACTTATTCCTACTTACATACTTCTTTCTTTTTATCTCTTTAACCTATTGTGAGTCATCTTCTTGGGCTATGCTACTGTATACTACTTCATACCGACTTTTTTCTGTGAAGATCATTCTGTTAAATATTTTTGATAAGTTTCTTGGAATTCTTCAATTGCATAATACCAGTGTCTTAAGAAATAGTTTTATATTGTATTTTAATGGATTTTATCTCTTCTGTAACAACCCAGAGTTGCTTTTTGGCGAGATGAGTGGTGACAAATTTGATATATAAATAAAAATATAAAATAAATAAATATTTCCTTCTTGAAAGTAATGAAACTGAAGACTATTATGTTTTTTCTGGTGGTTTTATTTGGTTAATAGAGTTGTCTTACTGTCTTAGGACGTTGGTATTAAAAGTGTATGAGTTTGGTTATATTAAACTATAGTAATCAGTATTAGCTGATACTATCCCCCAGTCACCCTCTGGGGGGATGGGCGGCATATAAACTTAATAATTAATTAATTAAAACATGGCATGTTGCGACATTGTATTGAAGCCTAACATATTTTTGTGGCAATCATGGCTTATGCCACAATAAATCATTTAGTCAGGAGCTGAAACACTCTTGCAACTTTTTTTTTACTCTTCTAGACTAGTATAGGTACCTTCCTTGAATCTGAAAACACTGTATTTCTCTGGCTCAGAAAAGGCTGTGTTAAGCATGTGAAGCTTAAACCAAAACAAAAACGAAAAGCAGACTGTTGAAAGCATAGCTCTTGGATGTGTGTATTGATACCAGACTTTAGTTTATCATAACCAGCAGATGGTGCTAAATAACTACATACAGTACTTTTATCATATATGCCATGTTCAGCTTTTCCTGTGTGTGGTAGGTCCCTTTGATCACACAAATTAAACAAGTGAAAAAGTATGAACTATTTTACTAGGCTGAAGTTGATAAATGATGTTGGTGCTCCATGATTAATATTGGATCCCCCAATTAGAATGGAATTCTAGCTTGTGCTTTGTTATTCTAATTTTATATTTCTTCCATTAATGTTAATGTTCAGTTATTGTATTGTTAACAAGAATTTTATGGATGAATTGTGGGTTTTATGACACTCAGTATATTTTTGAGGATATGGCCAGATGTGCAAGATCTGTCTAGTTCTTGGCCATTTTGTTGTGGAAAGAACAGTCTCTTTCTTATCGACTTCAGAGTCTGTTATGTGCATATTTATGCTATAGTAGATTCCATTTTGGTGAATGATGCCATTTCACTTCTTAAAAAACCTATGATGCATTCCTATTCTGATAATTGGTATTATGTCTGCCTTACAAAAAGTTATTTATCTCAAGTTTGACAAAGAGGGCTAGATTAATTAAGAAATCCCACAACTTTCAAAATTCCCTACAGTTAGTAGGGAAATCATGAAAAATATGCCTGCCACAGAGATACAGTTCTACAGCTATGTAATTACATGTAAAATATATGATCTTAGAAACTGTGTGTCATTACTATAATGTAAAAGTTTCATTGTCTTAAAATAATAGTACAAAAACGACTTTATTTTTGGAGAGGGTATTATCCTAACATTGCAGCCTTATGTGGTATCTTTTGCTAAGATATTTACAAGAGCAAAATTAAGGTTTGAATAGTAGTAGGATTTCTGTTGCAAATCTTGTGTCTAATAGTGTATCTTGCAGCTTTAGAGAATCCATCTCCCTACTTTATCAGTTTAAGTATTTATCACTTTCAGTTTCTGTCAGCATCAGCCGTGAAGTTTGACAAGTGCTACCAGTAAAACTCTCAGAACATGAGGTTAGACATGGGTTAGAATTTTTCATTTGACCACTTTCTGAAAAATCTAAAAGACAACATGTCTCTTTGGAGTTGAAGGTTAACTTAGAAAAAGCCTTTGATTTACTTTACTTTGTATGTGTAGAGGAGTCAACATTTTCTCTCTTTTTTTTTAACCTGGGTTCTTTTCTTCTGTAAAGCCATTGCAAATTTTCTTGTATCTGCAGGATTTTAGCTAATCTAATAGTAGGGTTTTTTTTCTCTTTTTTACAGTGGTTGATAGAATCCTAATAAGACACAAATTTGTTCTACTTTTGCTTTACTGAAAACCAAAAGGACATAAGTAAAGAGTTCTCTCTGACAAAATGGTGCTGTAAAATAGAGAAATGGTTATTTTTACTAATCCAAATCTGATGCAGCCTTGTAGCGCTGGTGGTAGTTTACATATAAAATTATGGATCTTGGATATTTTAGTATGGCTGCTGTAAGCAACTTCAGATTCTCGACACCAAACCCCTGAGATTTCTTAGTAACATATGATAGCTGTGCAGTTGATACTGCTGCAGATCTTACAAAAACATTTTCTTCGCATAAGTCAAGTGATGTAAAAGAATCAGTGAGCAGTGAGTTCTTTCCTCAGTGTGATGTGGATAGATTTTTGTTTCTGGGGTAAGAATGTTTCATAGACTAAACTAACTTAGAAAATGGATATGTGTACATCTGTAGCTGCTTTTGCTTGTGTTACTGCTTCCCCAAAGATTCCCACTAAAAGTAATATGTTATTGCCTCAGTTCTTATTTAAAAACATATTGAAGTGTGTTCATAGACATGTCAAATTTGATAACTAAATTTTTATCTGGAGATTCCGGTCAAATCATTTTCTCTCTCTATCATTCAGCTTAATTCTGTTGTTATGCCTATGATGTTAGTATATTTGAAGGTCTGACATCTTTGGAAATGATAGTGGGAGAGGAGGTGTGGTTATTTAGCACTTTATTAATATACCTAATTTTCTGTAAGAGTGATGTCACTTTATCTGATTTACGCAAATGAATTTTACTGCCAACTAAGCAACAGAAAGCAGCTTGTATTCAGTTGAGAGGATGCATATGGCCCTTCCTTTCTGCTCAAACTGCTTTTGTTTATTAAAATGATCAAACCAGGAATGTCAAAATATGTGTAAATATAGAATTTCTGGCGTGCCAGAGAAATGCATGCAAATTCTTCTTTTCATTTTTCAGATAGCACACTTTTTCATTATGACCAATTTGGATAAAAAGTGGTTAATTTTAAGTGCACGAGTAAGGCACACTTTCTGAATCTGAATCCCTTCGGGAGTTTGTCAACTATTAGCAGGACTAGTTAGCATGGCTGATGGTTAAGAATAGTGTACAGTACATCAAATAGCTGAAGGGACTCAAATTGAAGAAAGATGAGTTTAGGAAACCAGATTTAAATCATGGTTTTTGATCCTGGATTATTGTCCTAAACCATAGAAAAAAATAAGCACAGTTCCAAGTTTGCAAATAATAAGCAGTTGAAAATCAGAGCAGAAACTTCCAATTCCTCACAGCTGTGCTAGAAAAGAATTCAACATTTATTGCTAAAATGAATTTGACTAATGGCCTGGTTAGAATTGTGGAGTCCTTGGGGTTCTCTGAGTTTGTTTATATTCTCTTCCACTGGTTAGAATTGTTTCCCAGAATCCCTAGGGTAGCTGCCATTGGCAGCAGTCATCATGCTGGATATGTGAGCGTTTGCTCTTTGAGCCATAGTGAGAGCATTTAGCGGTATGAGGATATGATTTGATCTTTTCTCCATTCTGTGCACAATGATTATTTATTTATATTTCAAATTTAGATGCCGCTCATCTCATGAAAAAGTGACTCTGGGTGGTTCACAATAAAACAACACTAAATATTAATTAAAATATAATAAAAACAATATAAAATACAGTAAAAATAGAATGAAACCAGACACAATATATTATGTACTGGACTACCAGGGATATAAAGTAGTTGATGAACATGGCTTTTAATTTAGGCTATTTGTTTTAAAGGTTTATGAAAACTATTAAACCATTAATCTTTTTGTGATGGGATTGCACATTTTTACCAGTTTTTTTCAATATCAGAGCATGGCATGATGGGGATTGTGATGACATAATAACTATAAAGGAAATTGAGTCTAAGCATTCAGCCTTTTAACATTTAGGGGGATTTTTTTAATAAATAAAATGAGTGTGCCAAGTCTGATTTGCTTGTCATTTTCAGGGCTCCAGGCACCATAAAACAAGTTTGTGGTGTGCTGTTACAGTTCTTGCATTGCAGCTTATTACTATTGTTTTCTCTCCTTTTAGGCATTATCCCATTGGTTTACTATTTGATCTTCATGCTTCAAATGCAACCCTTCCATGGAATATCACAGTACATTTTAAGGTATATTTGCAATGTGTCTCTTTAATGTATACTTCAAAGCTATATATTAGAAGCAGGATTTGTGCTTTAATTTCTGGAATTGTAGGGTTAGGGTTAGTGGTAAATATCAACAGATAACAAGTAAAGGTTTTGTATATTATTATTTGTTTTCAGAGTAGTATGTTTTTAATGCTCTCCAGTCTCACTATCATTTAAAAAATGTAAGTAGCTGTAATAGTTATCTGAGGACTGAAAAGAAGTACATAAACATTTCTATTAAAATATTTTTGTCAAAATTTGCCTAACCATTTTCATGCATACCATATATAGTTCTGCACTGAAATGAAGAATAATTTGGAAGCCTTTCAGATATATTGAGTTCCAAGAGTAAAGTGTGGAAGGAACAGAATAGTGGTACAAATTACAATGAAGTAAAAACATGGTTTGTTATGTAAGCAATTTTGTGTATATTCAGGACAACGTGGTATGCATGTAGAATCCAGTCCAGAATATGGGTCTGTAAGATTCTTGGATTTTAACTTAAAAGGCTTTTCTAATATGATTCTACAGTAGGGAGAAAGAAGTTGTAAACTCTTTGGAACTATCCATAATTCTGCAATACTGTGCCCTAGAATGTCATCAGAGCTTCATATAAGCCCTGTTAATAAGAATATAGTAAAGGATATTATTCTTGGGTGTTCATGGTGTTTCCCTTCCCTGATATATTAATATATTTTGTTTCGTGGTTTATATTACTGTTCTGCTGCTTGTTTTGTTATTTTAAAATGCGTATGTTTAATACTTTGGATGATTGAGGCACCTTTTAAATAAATATGTGATAAAATACAATGAAAAATTTTTTAAAAATATACTCGTTAAACAAATCTCCAAAATAGTGGAGTGTGTTCTGTCTTTATTGATCATACTGAACCAAGGTTTACTGTGTTTGTTGGGAAAAGTTATGCCAAGCTCCAACATAATCAGTTCTCTTAAGAGGTAAGGGAACTAGTTTTCACATAATCAGAAGTGAACAGACTGATACTAGATATGGCCAGTACCAAAACAGGAAGAAGCTGGAAATAGTATATCCCACCCAGACAGAACTGCTTCTAGCCCTTTAAACAGAACAGGGGAGAGCAAAAGATGCAATAATTGAAACACTGATTGCAGTGTAAACAAAAATAGCATTTGATACACAATGGTCATTGAAATTCTTTTGTAATGGTTCCTGTACTTATCTACAATAAATTAGAAGCCCTTGTGGCCTTGTGTGACTCTTTATGTGTTCCAGTCCAGTTTGCCAGGGAGAAGCCTGACAGTGGGTAAGTTGAGTCAAGTATTCAAATCAGTGACATGATAATCAGGTGTAAATTTGAGGAGTATTCCCCAGGCAAAAAACCCAACATGTTGGTTGTCCCCATTGGCATACAGGTGGTCCTCGGATTATGACCACTCATTCAGTGACTGTTCAGAATTGTGACAGTGCTAAACGAGAGGGAATTACAACTAGTCCACGAAGTTGCAGCCGTCAGAGCACCCCCATGGTCATGTTATTGCGATTTGGGTGCTAGGGAACCGGCTCGCAATTACAAGGGTTGCAGCATCCCCTGGTCACCCTGAGATGGCTTCATCAGCTCAGCCAAGAAGAAAGCAGAGAATGGAGTCCTTTACATATTAAGAGCAATTCATGGTTTTCTCTGATAAGCTATAGTCTTGCATACTAACCTCAGTACTGCATACTGAAAGTTGGCTCCCCAACGAATATAGAGCTCATTAGTCATTCCTCCTTGTTGGAGACCAATTGGTATGAACCAGTGTGTTCATTGCTGGGTTATAAGTCTGGTAAAGTATGACATCTCTTCTCTCTCATTAAACATATTGTATCTTAATATATTAAGCCAAATTTTCACTTCCCTAATAATGTTCTGTGGTTTCTCTTTGCTCCTCCAAATTACTTATTTTTGAGTATCTTTTAAATTTTGATCATAATTTTATACTTCTAGAACTTTCCAGAAAAAGATCTTCTGCATTGTCCCTCTAAGGAAATAATTGAAGCTCATTTCATGGCTTGTATAAAAGAAGCAGATGCCCTGAAGCATAAAAGTCAAGTAATTAATGAAATGCAAAAAAAGGATCATAAGCAACTTTGGATGGGGTTGCAGAATGGTAAGAGCCACTTCTGAGTGAGGTATTTGAATCTATATTCAATCATTTAAAAAACCTTGGGGCGTAGGTAATAGTGCAAGACATTTCCAGTTTCTATTTGTACTTTAGGAATTCAGGAAATTGGGATGTAAGTTATACATTTTATAATCAGTGTCCTTATAAGTTATTCAGACATAATTTAGTCTTGTTTGCTAAGAACACTTTGTAACAAGGGATCCACAGGTTAACAGTTTGCTATCTTCTTTTAAGCTGACTTCTGATTAGGAAGTGATAGATCATGGCAAATAAACTTTTCATCTCTCATACCGAAATGCTGCTCAGATAGTGAGATGTTGATAGATCTAGTAAAAATCAAACTTGCAAAGCACAATAGATCATATGCTGCAGGAGGGCAGATTTTTTTTTTATTGAGAGCTTTATTCAGCGCTCTATTTATTTATTTGTGGAGAGTTGTTGAGAGTTGGGTAGCATGCAAGTTAATCATAATTTCTCCTGGCGAAACTATAGTATGTATGGGCTTATTTATCTAGGAATCAAGGATAGCTAGTTCCCAGAAAGAGGGGATAATGGCAAGATGAGAGAAAGAGACAAAAGTAGATATGTGTGGCTTCACAGGCCCTATTGAAGGGCAAGTTGGTTACAGCATAGTTTCAAACTCGCTCTACAATGTTTTGTGTTGTACCACAAATTTTCAAACTCATCTGTGTTATCTGGAGAAGCAGTAGTTTGCAGAAAGTTGGTGGTGGGCTGCTGAGATGAGTAAGAATAACTGATGGTACTGATCACTTTGAAGCAACAATCAATCACACCAGGTTGCAGAGGACAGGGAAGAATGAATAGCAAGATGAGCAGAGAGGCCTTATCAATCAGTAGTTCTGTTCTTCTGATTTAAATCTTTGATAATGGTCTAGATGGTGTTTCTTTTAGGCTATTTTTATTTCCAACCATGCATTTAATTTATTCTCATCTCGCAAAATTAGAATTATTGGAATCTGTAATAGCTTAGCATTTGAAAAGCTGTGTGGAAAGAGGGCACTTGAAAGTATTAACAATTAAAAAATGAGTTAAGTTGTTTAAGGTTTCACTGCTAGCATTGTTTAATCAGTTTATCTAACATTTTTAACACTAAAGGTTTGAAGCAGAAATGTTGCTTGGCTTGTTTGGAGAATTTTATGATGATCCAAGATAAGAGGTTGCCCAGAAATGTTGGTTGTATAGGTTTCAGTGTGTGTCACTGGAAACTGCACCTGTAGAACCCAACAGATAATATTTTGAAAACTTTCAAAGGCTAATTTTGTATTTGAGCCATTAGTAAAAGAGAAATAAGAAAAACTTATGAAACCAAGATAACTTTTTAAAATACATGCTGTATCTTTCAGTATGGCTTTCATTATATATGGGATGATGTTAAACTCCTCTGTGAAACAATATTCATGACCACAAAAAAGAAAAGAAAGTAGCAGTTGTTACAACTGCCTCATGGTTAATGATACATCTGCAAGTTGCTTTTTCTATGAAGGATCGTACACTTGTCTTTCTACCTATGCAGTTCTGGTGTAACTCGTTGCGTGGCATATTGAAGCTTCTAAAATTCCTTTTTATTTTACCATTTTCCTGAATTTGTAGAGAAACTCATACAAGCGGTGGGAGTTTACACAGCAAAGACTGGTGTAAGGAGACTGAAATGGCACCTCATGTTAATCGCTTTGCTAGTTTACTGTTCTGATAGAGTAAAATGTGGATGACATTAAAAACAAAAGGATTATAGTAATATGTAGTAAGTTTCACCCTTGATAATAGAAATACCTACTACACCTTCTTATTATAGATCTTGTGTTTAATTATATTTTCTTCTCTTGAAAGAGCCTATTCTGAAGTATTTTACTTATTTAGAAAATATATGTTGAGCAAACTGATAGTATGTAATAGTCTGGAGCTTCAATCCTTTTTGTATTTCCATGGCAATAAGCTCTCTGGAAATTATTTCTGAGTGAAATTCGTACCATTGCACTTCATCTCCTTCAACTGATGAGAAGACATCAATAAATTAAAGTGGCACTACTATCAAATCTTTTTGATTTATAATAAAATTGGGTTCTATATCAGTAGGAAGTTCAGGACCAGATATGTGGTGCCGGTATATATGTTTTTAAAAATGTAAATGTCAGAGTCATAACATTAAAATGCAAAAAGATGAAGGGTGATGAGATGGAGGCTTAGCTCCAGCTACCCATTGCCTCCCCTCTGCATTTTGTTCCCTGAGATTGTTTTTGCCTGCCAAAAATATTGTTAAAATATTGTCATTCATAGTAGGGGAAATGTAATTAACATCAGAGAAAAAATAAAAATATTGTTCAGCACTATCCTACACGGCTGTTTTCACCTATATTATTTCTTTCTTCCACCTCATATAGGTTTTGGGCAAATTCATGTTTAAAGACACCTATCTACACCTGATGCTTTTAATTCAAATTATAAAGCTTTAAAGTGCCTTGAAAAATATGAAGCCAGAATGATAGTAAAGTGGCATTATATAATGTTTTAAATGAGAGCATTACACAGTTAGGATGCTAATACTTATGAGGTCTAATCTCTGATTCTTAGCTATTATCTACAAAATTTGGGCATGTCTGGAAATATTAGTGGACAAGCCAATAGGCCTGTATGAAGTGACTAAGATTTACTTATCGGAAGTGATTCAGGCCATGGAGGCAAATATTCTCATTTTCTTTAACCAAGAGGCAATCTAACTTGTCTCAGTGAAGCTCTTTGGGTGGCCTCAATCTGCTTTGGGCTGGTGTTGCAGGAGAAGGGTCTTTCCACAATCCCATCACTGATTAAAGTGTTTCCAGTCTAAGCTGCTTCTCAGTTGCTTACAACATGTCCTGAACCTGAAGCTTCCTATTGTAGCAGACCTTCAGTTCATGAGTGCAAAGGTGTTGTAAGAGAGTGGGATCCCACCCACCTTCTCAACATATACGAGCCAAAGTTCCTCACCAGATAGCACAAACAAGTGGCACATAAACATGCTTCCCATCAGATTGGCTGGCCAGGAACTTTGGCTGCCT
This sequence comes from Liasis olivaceus, assembly GCA_030867105.1. NCBI lineage: Eukaryota > Metazoa > Chordata > Lepidosauria > Squamata > Pythonidae > Liasis > Liasis olivaceus. The sequence goes on along the minus strand of CM061349.1, from coordinate 230,978,393 downwards.
GGTACTGGGGAGGCACAAAGGTGGAGCCACTGCCTTGCCTTCCCCTGGGTCTGTTGGCAAACCTCTGGGAGCTTGAGTGAGCTTCAAGCAGGTTGTCACCAGGGGAGACTGAAGCACACCCCCACCCCACACTGGAGATGCCTAGTGTGGGATTTCCCTTCGCCAGCGCTATATTGGGTTAAATAATGCACATATTTAATATATTTACATATATTACATATACGTAATACCTGTAAGCCTCAGGGAAAGATGATGTCAGGGTATTTCATTTGTTTGTCCTAGTTCACCCTATAACCAAAATTGCTTGGGTAGATTACAGAGTTACTTGAAAAATTCTTAAGTTTCTGAAATATCCACAGTGGAGGAATGGATTGTGAAGATGGCAGAATTTGCAGAAATGGCAAAATTGACTTGTTTGATCAGAGATAAAACAATAAGTACTTTTATAGAAGACTGGAAACCCTCTATGGACTTTTTGCTGAAAATGGGAAAAAATGAGTTGGTGATTTTTGGATTTTCTGATGAAAAACAGTTGAATATGGGAAAAAGGGAATTATGTAATTATATAAGGGGGAGGAGAGGCAATAAGTTTGTAACTGCTATAAAGAAAATTTATTTAAATATCTTTTTCTTTTTTCTTTTTCTATCTGTATTGTTTCTTGCACTTTTTCTTTTATATTTCTTCTCTTTCTCAAACATGAATATATAAAGAGAAGTTAAGTAATTTAAACTCAAGTAAAAATCCCTAATAAAAATGATATATAATAAAAAAGAAAAATTTGAAGTTTCTAAAAACATTTTTGGAAAGCCAAAAAATAAAATATAGTAAAATAAAAAGTATCTCCTGATGGCAGAAAAAATGGTTTGCAGAATGGCTGCCGGAAAGCAGTGTTGCCCATTCATGAAATAGCTGCCATCCTCTGCCTCTATTCCTGCTTATCCGTTGTCTGGGCAGGTGGGCACAGTTACAAACCAGTGAGTTGCAGCCAACCATCAAAGTTATGGAAATCATTTGGGGCCATGAAACATTCTTAGAAATAAAGGCAAAGCTGGACCCAGTGCTTTGTTTTGCTGCACACCAGGTTCCTGGGCTTTTTAAAATAGTAGTAGTAGTAATAAAAAATGTGGTTGAAAGCTTGATGGGTACCAGAGAAGGTATTTTCATGCAGCTTGGCATCATGTTTGAAGCCACAGATTTAGCATAATCTGATATAAATGCCTGCAGAAACAATTCCATTTTAGGATGCTTGATTTAAGATTATTAAGGTTGCTAGAGACAAATTTTACTAATAAACATACTGTACAACTTCACTATGAGTGTTAAATGATTCATTCTTCTATTAACAGATTCATTCAAATATTTTCATAGCTAAATGTGAGGGTCTCATTCAGAGGATAGGTTGGTCTAGAGAATCAAATTTTGCACTCCGGAATTTCCATTTTATTTCTCACCTTTCTGTCTAAATAGAAAATATTTCTATTTTCTATTTACATAAAAATGTAAATTATTTTTCTCTTAGCTGCCTTATGAAAGTAGTGTACACCATTTTAAAAAATAAAATAACAACACTGGGTGAATCCTAAGCATTGTTAAATATATATGAGGAAAACAACAGCAGACCTACCTAATAAACAGCTAATTATCATAAGTAGAATCATATGAAGAATACAGAGGCAAATATGGCATCCCAAAAAGTGGCATATTAATTGGCTACTACTCAAGAGATAAATTGATCCCAACAACATATTTCAAATTGTCCAGTCATTTACAAACTTTATCAGCAACAATAGACTAGGACCACCACATTGTATTTATCTACAAAAAGGTTGCTTGCTGAAGTGTTGTTCTAACTGGTCTTAAAGAACATATTTTAATATATTTGATTGCAGAAGAATAAATTATCCTAAAATAATTTAATTGTGATCCTCCCATTCATAAGAATATGGATGTAATATGAAATAAATGAAACAATAGCAGTGTAGTCAGATTGTTTATATTTGCTTCCCTGTATTTCTGTACATAAGGGGACGCTGTGGCGCAGCGGCTTAATGACGCTGAAAGTTGCCGGCCAGAAATGGCTGACGCTTCGGCGGTTCGAGTCTAGCCTTCGTGTTAACAGGGTGAGCTCCTGTTTCCTCCCCAGCTCCTGTCAACCCAACAGGTCGAAAACTCACGTGAGTAGATAAATGGGTACTCTCACTCCGGTGGGAGGAAAAATGCTGGCAGCGCCTTGCACAGAGAGACGGGACCAGTTGCCGGTAAGCGCGAAACCGTGCTCGCCCGAAAAGGGCGCAAAGCAACGGAAACCCCGCCTCCTGCACTCGCCAGCTGGGCTCTGCTCTAGGAAGGAGGCTCTGGCAAACCACTTCCGAAAAACAATTGCCTTGAAAACTGCAAGGATTCGTCCAGGCAGTCACTGCAGGGTCAGTAATGACTGAGCGCAGACCAAAAAAAAAAAAAAATTTCTGTACATAGTTGTTTAGAATTTTGCAATTTTTGTTAATTCTAGTAATCCCTGTTTATTTTCAGACAAATTTGAACAGTTTTGGGCCATAAATCGGAAACTCATGGAGTATCCTGCAGAAGATAATGGGTTTCGCTACATCCCATTTAGAATATACCAGGTAAGGGAATATATGAATATTGTTTTTAATAGAAGTGTTGCTCACCCTTACTATTTGTGACTTGCCAAACGGTAGAGCCATTGAGCAAATTCTTATTACTTTGCCCTACTTTGAAAAGCTTTATGAAAATGCATGGTGCTAAGAATAGTGTGGAAGAGGAAACACCAACTTGCTCCCTCCTGATGTTCTTGGGAAGTGTGAGATTCATGTGCCCCTGGTACAAGTAAGTCCAACCCCAAATAAACCGAATGTGTCCCTCACCGGTTTCATTGACTGCAATGCTCTTTATAGACTTAAAATGTAGTCATTTAACTTTAAATGATCATTTCCCCAACAAAAGTTTGTTCTGGCTTTAAAATAGTGATAAGTTTAATTAAGTTGTTAATGTGCAACACTTTTTATTCATTTGGAGTTTAATTTAGATTATTATCTGAAGTTTAATGTCAGATGCTTCTTCTGTAAGATTAGCTTCTTTCCTATCCTTCCCCAGATTTTTATACAAATCTACACTGAATTGGATTTGCGATCATTTATTCTTTTGTAAAACCATCAACTACCATTTTTAACAAAGGAACCATTAAACTGCTTATTTGTAGAAAAAAATTACCATGCATTTAATCACTGTAGTGCAACTGTATTGCAGATTTGAATCCTTGAGTTGTAATTCTGCTTTTCCCTTCATCCTTCTACTATTTGCTTTCTGATGAACATATTCTCTAAGTGTATAAAGTACAGTCTGATTTCAAAAATAAATTGTTGTTCATAGCATTTGTCCCACTTGGTTGTAGGATTCGCTTGTTTTGCAGTGTGCCTGCTCTCAGTTTCTTAGAGTAAGCTGTCAGCTCATGATATGACAATCAGACATTTGACTTCCTCTCAGCCTAATCAGCCTAGTCACCCAGCTGGCTTCCATGCCTAAGAGAGGACTAGAGCATGGGTTCCCTGACTCCTAGTCCGGCACCTTAACCACCTTAACTCCTATGCCATATTGGCTCTGATTTTGAAAATGAAAAACACTGGCTAAATAGAATACTAGTGGTAGTAGAAGTACTTCTTGGAAGTACTAATCATATCTTTGTCTATTAGGGTTCTCCTAAGACTCTAAGTAGGTGGCCCATGACTATACAACTTACCTAACTTTTATACAAATTTTATCTCTCCTTGGATACTGTGTGGACAGTTGCTTGTTGAATTCAGACAGAACGTCTCATAACAATAAGGAAAGGTTATTTTGAGTCTGTTTTGATAAAGTGTACATACAGCCATTATCTTGACTGTAGAAGCTGATATACTGTAAAGAATAGAACCAAGCATCCAGAGTTCAGTGAGGCAGAGACCCTTGAAGAGGGACCGCCACGGGTAGAGCAGAACTAACCTGGAATGCTTCCTATCCCTTCCTGCCTACCCTGAACATCTTATTTGCTGTTTAGCCTCCTCTCTTATAAAGGTTTTCTTGCCAGAAAAGTAGAGTGACTAGGCTTGGAAAATGTGTTACATTTGGGCTGGATTGCCAGTTTATGAATGACAGAAACCCCCCCCCCCTTTTTTTTGTTTTTTGAGTGAGAGAGAGAGGAGAGAGAGAGAGAGAAGAAAGGAGATACAGGTGTCTCCTTGAATTATTTCAAACAGTTCTAGGAAGGAAGTCCGGGGGGGGGGGGGGGAATAGCCATTCACCCACTCCTGAAAATAGATATATAGGTAAAAATATAGAGAGAAAGAAATAGAACTTTACTGAATTGTAGAATTGATCTAAGTTGGTTAGCATGGGGTAGCCACTAGGGCTGCAGCAGTCACCCACAGATGCATTCACACTCCTCAGCTCCCAATACGAAATCCACATGATCAGCTGTATTTTGCTTTTCTTGCTCTCCTCCCAGTTCCTTTTGAACAGATAAAAAGGCAGTGGGGCTTAACGTGCACTATTCCTTATTGAACTTTCAGTTCAAGAATTATCTGGCATTTAACTGGCTGTATACATGGGCAGCTGTTGGAGGTTCTTTCAGGTTGATTGAAAACATTTCTCTCTGCTGCCCATATCCTGCTCCTCCCTCTTTTCATGTGTGGATTATACTCTGCTGAAGAGTCAGGTGTGTGTATTGGGGGGAGAGAAGGTACGACAGGGAATTGTGAAAACAAAGCAATGTAGATAGTTTAGGGAAGAGTCCAGAACTCTGCGCAATTTCCAGTAATCATTTGAAAACCTAGGGTATCATCTATAGCTGTCCCAGACCCCAAGTTATGTTTTGGCTCTTGGTTTACATACTGCCTGATACAAGTAATGATAACAGTGTTGGAGGCTGGTTTATGTAAGCGCAGTTGTCCCAACAGAATCCTTTCTAGGCTAATTGGTATGTTTTCCTTCAAGACAGCAAAAAAATTCTGCTCATAGGTGAAATATGGTTCATCTGTATATTTGTTGTAATGCTGTGCCTAAGCCAATTATACTGTTTTGTAATAATGCAAACACTTAGAGAAAGAAACAGGCAACTTAAATAAACTACAAATACAATTAGTTTTGTGGGGGGTGGGTAACACCACGAAGGAGATTAAGATATTCACAGGCAGTCTGTGTGGGAGACTCAGTCTAAACAGTTGCCATAATTTCTCCCTCATTCCTGAAATAATGCTGCTCTTAATCATGTAGGAGATCAGGAAAGTTCCATTATTCCTTACAACATATCCTGCCAAATGAAAGGATGTGAGGAAGACATGGGTTGTTGCCCACATATGATTAGGAAAATTGTCCTTAACTATTTGTGACCAAAATCTTTGTCTATTGTCTAGACAAAATTGTAATAAACCTTACTATATAAAAATAAATAAATCTAGCTTCATTCCAGATGTGTGTGTAATTCTAATGGCTGCCCTTAATTTAACCACAGTCTCTGAGACGTTCATATTATTTACCTTAAGTATCACTGACATTGCTTTGATACTGTTATAGACATAATGATAACATTTTACTAAATAACAGACTGTGGCAATTGAAGGTTTCCGTTACGGGTGCGCTACATGTGTATTTGTTTCAGATTCCTTTAGGACTGTATAATTATTAACTTTCAACAAGGAGTAGTGCTTCAAAGTTCCTTAGAACTAACTTTAAAGTATGTATATATAAATAATTACATACACGTACAACTAACTGATACAGTGTATGTAGCAAAGCCTTTATAGGTTACATGAAGGCTGATAATTTCCAATTACTTGTAGTATTGTAGGACAATTAAATTAACCAAGTTGTTGCCATAAGTTGTGGTGATTACCACCTACTGAGATTTTTGTTTTTAAGCAGGAGATTATATAAATTCACAGAGAATAAAACTGCTAATCGTGGCACTATATAAATCTTCTGTCTGTTTGGAATGAACAATGCCATATGAAATCATTACTGCGGTACCATAGGATACAAGAGACTTTAATAGTACAGTTATAACATAAATTTAGTTTTACAATTTTATTTGTCATGATTTTTTATGTCAAATAATAACTGGCGAGGTGAGATGATAAGCTGTTGAAAACAAATAATTAGCATGAGATATAAATAGCTGCCAACATCAATTAGCCTGAAAATTAGCCACTACTTGGAATTTAACTTTTTTTTAATACCTAAAAGGGTTTTTTTGGTTTTTTTCCTTCCTTGCCTAGTTATTTTCTTTCCTGACCTCATCTGCATGCAGTTTTGTTCCACTCTTTCTTTTCTTAATAGTTATTCTTCCTCTTACCCCATCACATTCCTTTTGCAGTTCTTCTGCTGTTTCTGCTGGAAAAAAGAGGTAAATGGGAAATACATAGTATTTCCCCTTTTCTGGGTGTGAGGGAGCAATGTATATTAGAGAATGGTTGCAGTATGCAAATAGGAATCATTTAATGTTGTAAAGGAAATGCCTTGTTTATAGGCAATTAATTTTAATTAGTAATTAATTTAACTTAGATTTTCTTGACTCTGCCCATTTTGGGGAATGTGGCTTTTGGAAGGCAAATACAGACACATACCTTATTTTGCAAATACATAATACAGGTGTATGATATTTATTCAATTTTTATTATACTGGAATCACATGACTCGCAGCAGTTACAATGTTACAGTAAAAAACAAAAGAATTAAAGCAATATAAATCCAACTTGCAAAAGCAAAGTGGGAGAGAAAAAACAAGAAAGGCTCTACAAAAAAGCACTGTTTTTAATATCTTCCTAAAAGCTATCAAAGAGGGGGCCAGTCTGATCTTGGTGGAGCCCATTCCATAGTTACAGAGAAGCAGCGCCTTCTGGCTTCAGCTCTCCTGACATCCCAGAATTGTGGGGCTACAAGGAGCCCTTCCCTCCATGATCTAACAGACCAGGCTCAATCCAGTTGGAGGAGAAACACCTGTAGGTACCCAGGTGCCAAGCCACGAAGGGTTTTATAGGTTAACATTGGACCTTTAAATTGTACTTGAAACTGAACGAGTAACCAGTGCATGGCCCCTGTAGGTATAATATGGCACAAATTCTGGAGTAATTGTAATTTTGGCTTAGTTTTTAAAGGCAGACCTATATAAAGTGCATCGGAGTAGTATATGTGGGTGGTGATGAGAGCACAAGTTACTGTTGCTAGGTCCTCTTGCCCCATGTAAGGATTCAATAGGCAATATTCAAGCAGGAGCCACAAGCCCAAAAGGACCCCAAATCATGAACCTGTTCCTGCATGGGTAGTGCTTCTTGACTAAGAATAACAAAGGAAAACTTTGTTCTGCTTGGGTTCTCTTTTGAATCTGTTCTCTCCTGTCCGGGCTCTCCCAGCTTCCAGGCACTGGAATACAACATCAACAGCATCTCTCCCACAAACTAGGATAGCAATATATAGTCATCAGTATACTGTTGGATGACCTCCCCCAGGGAATTCATATAGATGTTAAAAAGCAGAGGGGCAAGGGGTGATTCTTATAAGTGAGGGGACACTAGACTAACCTCTCTTCCCCGACTAAAACAGAGTGAAACCATGCACAAATGAAGGAGTGGGACCACTGTGAACCAGTGCCTCAGTCCCCAACTCCCCAGAGAATTCTCTAAGATGTCATGGGCAATAGTATTAAAAACTGTTGAGGACAAGGAGAGCTGCACTATCCCCATTTGGGTTCTGACCTAGGTCAGCAAGAGAACAACCAATGCCATCTCAGTCCCATATCCAGATCTGAATGCAGACTGGAAAAGTCCAGATAATCTGCTTCCTCTAGGGTGATGCATAGCTGATCTTCCACCACCATCTTAACTTCATCCCAGAAGGGAAGGTTGGAGACCAGAAGATAGTTATCCAAGAGCACAAGACTGAGAACGAACCTCTTCAGCAAGGGATGCACCATAGCATTCTTCAAGGCAGCCAGGAGCTGCCCCTTATGTAAAGAACATAGACAATCTCATGGGTCCACATGATGATTCTTCCACCCATTCCCTGCAGCAGCTAGGATGGGCAGAGGTCTATCTTACATGTGGCAGAGGATAGTCTGTGCAGCACCCTCTCCACTTCCTCAGGGCTCACAAGTCAAAGAATCTCAGATAACAGGGCAAGACAGTGGTCATCGCTACAGACTCTGCCCACGTGTAGTCAAGACTGTGGCGAGTCTGAGCAAATTTGTCAGGAAAGTGCTGTGCAAAATGGTCATAGTGACCATTTATTTACTGCCAAGAGAATTGCAGAATTGATTTCAGTTGGACTGGCAGTCCTGTGTTTATAGGATGGGGTTGCTAGGCATCTCACTGAATTTTTATGTGTTTATGACTTTTTCTGTCTACTTTTCCTGAAGTGAGATTTTTTTACATGGCCTTGGGGAGACATTATTTTGAATTCAAAATCTTCCTTTTGGATAGATAGGTTCTTACCTAGATTATTGCTACTAGTTTTGTGTGGGTATATGATTGGTTTAGGAGAGTAGCTGTCAAAGTGACAGTATCATGTTTTAGATAGCTGCATTTAAAACTTTACAATTTGAAATGTAAAGTTTATAAACTTACACCAGATAAGACAAGCAGGCAGAACAGGGCTCCTATAATTCTTTCGAACCCCTATACCAGCAGCAGCTGTACATTTATGTGGCGTGAGACAGATTTTCCAAGAAGTCAGGTTGGGTTGAAAAAAAAATAACAGCGAGGTTATACAGTCCTTAGCACTCTTTGTCATTACTGGGAAGGTAATTATTAATGAGCAATACATTTTAAAAGATACTTGCCTGTTTCTTATTCTGTCTGGCTGTAATCATGGGAATTCATCTATCTGCTTAGCTGACCTCACCTGTAAATTTCACTATAAAGACATTGATAGCAGCTTGAAAGGCATAGATTTGGTTTAAAATATTCTCTTGCTATCCTCATTCTTCACCTTTCAATAGCTTCCTATCCTAAGCTGCCAAATCTATTTTTATTTCTTTGTCAGTGGATTGATACTGCTGGGAGAATGTATGTGTCTGAGAGAGAGCAAGAGGTAGACACTGTTGAAAACTTAGTCAACCCACTTGTTCGTATCGATCAGAAATTTGAGAATGCAAAACATATTGTGCTTGTAGGAGTTTTTGTGATAAACAGACTTGAATAATATAGTTATACTTTATTTTACCGAGGCACTGACAGTGAAATTAAATGTGAAACTGTGTTTAATTGAAAACCAAAGCTTTAATTCTCAATACAAGAAAGCAAATATGATGTAGTAGGTTTATTGAGACTTGATGATCTCTTTGTTCAGAATATAACAATTCAAGGATATAATTTGCTAAAAAAATAACAAAAAGGGCAGAAGAGACACTTCCTCAGAAATGCAAGTGAATAAGTTTAGTAATGTTAATGAGAGCCTTTGGGTTTAAAAAGGTAGCTAGAGAAAGGAATAAAAGCAATACTGTGATCAGTGTTGTGATCAGGAATAAAGGTAATACTGTGATCTGAAAGGAGAGCTTTGTAACACCGTAGCATGAATAAAGCATCTCTCTTCCAATGTCTAAAGGAGCTGTTTTTTCAAGGCTCGTGGGATTATTTTGAAAGCTATTCCTTGCTGTCTCCACATGCAGATGCAGGCATATCTACTTCAGTCTTTTCCCAGTACCACAAACATATTAATATATATTGAGAAACACTCTTCCAAATGTTTTGCACAATCCTACCGGTCAGTTTAGTTCCTGTTGACCATTCAACCAAAGAGAAGATATTTATGGTATTTTCTGAAATCATGCTTCTTTCAAGAAGACATGAACTGTTAAAGACATTTTTCCTGATATTAGTTAAGAGACAAACTTTCCAGGAATAGTCTTTCCAGGAAATTCCTTTTTCCTTAAAATCATTACGCTGTCACTTTCTCTTGAAGTTCCATTACTTCTGCTTCCTCAGAAAAGTCAGTTAAAGTTAAATAAGGATAGTTCTGGAGAATGATTATGGTGCCTAATGATTATTGGAGGGGAAATGTCCCAATATTTAGAAGGATGGGGAGAATCTGGGAAACTACAAATCGGTCAGTCTGTCATTGATATCTGCGAAGAGACTAGAACTTTTCATAATGCAAAGGATCTGTAAGCATTTTGAAAACATGCAGTGATTATTTAAGACCCATCGGGCATAGCCTTCACATTTATTTGGTTGGCTAAGTTCCATAATAAATTATAGTAATGCTGTGAGTATAGTGTATCTTGGTTTCAGCCAAATTTTGGACAAAGTATTCCTCCATATTTCATTTTTCAAACTCCTTAAGAGAGGGCTAGGTGAAATGGCTATTGGATCTGCAGCTGGTTGTAAGCATATGGTCCTTAATGGTTCCTCATCAAACTGGAGAGAGGTAGTGAATGAGATGCTATGGAATTTGGTAACGGGCTACACCTCAACACTTTTATTTATGATTTGAATGACAAGTTGGAAGAAATGCTTATTTGATTTCAGTGAGAGAAGAGAGAAATAAAATTCAAAGTGATCATGATAAATTTGAAAATCGTATAAACATAACAGTTGAAATTTAAAAGACTGGTTTTAAAGTTCTTCACTTTTAATAAGGAAACTAATTGCCCATGTGTAGGATAAGAATACCTAGCTTAGTGGTAATATGCATGAATAATAGTCATAGGCTGAATAGGATCCTTCATATGCAGATGGGCCACTTCTGCAGATATTCCTTTAATCTCCATTTTTTTAATAAAGTAATTTTGCATGCCCTATTGTCTGGTATGTGAATAAGGCCTACCACACCCTAGTAAAAGGATTAAATCAATTTGAGTTTCCAATTTAGTATTTTTATTACTGAATTTACCAAAGAGAAATTGAGAAATTTATTTATTTAAGATATTTATACCCCATTTTAATTTTTTTTTAAATCTTAAACTGGATTGTGATAAAATCAGTTAAAATAATTTACAACACACATTAAACATACATTATAAATATAAAATATACAATTAAGGTATAAAATAACAAAACAAGAAAAGCAGCAGCAATAGAAGTTTAAAAATAACAGCAACATTATTAAAAGACTTGGGAGGGGGAAAAAAGGGTCCGCGCTTGGCACCAAAACGATTACCAAGATGGTAGCTGGAGAGAACAGTCCAAACTCAGGGTAGAGGCCTGTTCCTGGGTAATCTCCTGCCATACCTCAGCCTGGAAGGGGCACCTCTGAAAATGATCTTAAGGCACAAAAATGAACATATGAAAAGAACCGTGCTTGGGATACTGTGATCCCAAGCCATAAAGAGCTTTCTGGATTAAAATCAGCATCTTGAATTGGTTCCAGAAGTGAACTGGGAACAGATGAAGGTCATAAAGTAATGGCATTGCTCTGTTCCAGATATTACTCTTGTTGCAGCGTTTTACTCTAACTTGAAGTTTCCGGTCTGTCTTCAAGGACAGTCCTATGCATCATGTATTGCAATAATTTAATGTTACCAGAGCAAGTAATATTGTTGCAATGCTGCCTCTGTTCCACTAGAGCTGTAGCCACAGTTGTTGGACTTTAGGATTCAGCTTCAGTTTGTTGACTTTCATCAAGTCCATTACTGCGGGCAGGCATTACTTCAGCAGTTTCACTGCCTCACCTTGAGCCGGTGAAAAAAAGGTCAAGTTGAGCATCATCAGTATACTGATGACATTTTACATATCCAGATGATCTCATCAACTTTATATAAAAGGTAAAAATCATGGGGGCTGAAATTAGAATGCAAAATGCCACAGTATAAATGCCATGATGTTGAGCAAAACTCCCCAGCATATGAGGGGAATCACTGTACAGATGTTTTATCCACAGCCTTCCCAAAAAGATACCATGCTTGTTGGCACTGAAAGCTGCTGAGAGAGCTATGTTGGAAGGTGGGAGAAACAGACAGGAACTTTACACACTCACACAGAGTTCTTTATTTAATATATACACTAGTTAATATATATAGTGGTCTTAGCTTAACAAGCTATACTTACACAGTTCTATAGAGACAATTTCAAATGGAGTCTTGTCTGTTTCACTTCTTCCACATTCAGCTTCTATCCCAAAGAGGAGAACAGGAAGAGGGAAAAATAACTCTTTTTAGGCATCTTGGATTCCAGCACCTTTGTCAAACTGTACTTGCTGACTTTCTCTGAAAAGTGCAGTCCTTTCCACTAGCAGATTTCTCTCTTAGGTCCTGCTTGCTCCTGCTGGGTTTCCAACTACAGATTCCTCCTCCTTGAAACATGCAGTATTGCTAGTCCACACTGTACAAAACCAACTCCAGGAATGCCCAACAACCTTCTCTTCCAATACTTAATGCTTCTGCCCTTTTATATGTTTACAGCTATAATGCAAATGTTTAATTAGGTATGAAACTTTTGGGTGTCTCTGTGACACTGAGCCTGATTTTTGCCCATGGGAAAACCCCATTAATCATGAGACCATTGCATCATTCCAACTCTATCAGGGCAGCTCCCCCTGCCATAATCCAGGAGAATCAACACAGCGCACTCCCCATCTCTCCTGCAAAGTTCATTCAACAGGACAGTCAAGACCAAAATCCTATTTGCAGCTGATCTAGTAAATTTGTTTCATCCTAGAGTATCTGCATACGATTAGCTATCACAAGTTCAAGCCCATTACCCAAGATATGCCTGTTGGACACTGGCTTATAGTTATTTAGGTTGAGTTATCTGGTCTAATTACTGTATGTTTTTCTCAGGAGTGGTCTCTCTAATGTGGTTGGGACCATTCCTTCTTGTACAGAGGAATTTGAAACCTCCTTAACCCAGCTTTAACACAGCTGAGCATCCGCTTCCAGATGTAATAACCCATAAGGGGTAAGGGACAAGTAAATCTGTGGTTGGCCAAACTTGCTGAAGCACCTTGTCCTATGTCATTGGGCTTTGAAACCTGGAACTCTTCCCAAGAAATCTGAGCAGGCAGTGCCTTGGCCTATTGTACCCATTGAACTACTGGTACAACAGAGTCTGATGATGATGCATTTATTTATTTATTAAATTTGTATACTGCCCATCTCCCCCAACAGGTGACTCTGGGTGGCTCAAAATTAAAACAAAACCCACAAACAATTTAAAAATACACAATTAATTAAAATTGATTAATCAATTAAAAGGTCAAGCTATACAGCAAACCCTATACATAAAGAACTAAAAACATTCAAGATGATGGGGCAGAATCAATTACCCCACAAGCCACTTCCATCGATGCGAGCCCCCATCCGGCCCCCAGAACATCTGGCATAGCCAGGATTTCAGGCTCTTCTGAAGGCCATGAGAGTGGGGGCACATCGCATCTCAGGGTGATAACTTTTGTCCGTAAACAGTCCCAAATCTCTCAGAAAATCTCTGCTGGGCAGCAGTGAAAAGACTCAGTTGCTTCTTTTGCTTTAGGGTACATTTGATAATGAGCTCTTACTTGTGTTCACTCAGATTCAAAGTGAGTTTTCTTCCCCCTGAATTCTAGTTGTCTCCCAACTTGCTTTTTTGCCATTAGATAAGATGTATGCCAAGGGGCCTCTGAGTCATGGGAGATGGTGCTAATGAGTGAGCATGTCGGTTGCCCCAGTCTTCTCTGTATTCTGCAGGACAGCCAAATCATCAACAGATACAACAACCATACTAATTGGAGAATCCCCCAGAGTCTCTGGGGGCAGATCATTCTAATAGGTTCCCCCATCCCTATAGAGAGTAATAATTCCTGTGAGCCTTAATCTTAACAGGAAGTGATATAATCATGACAAGGGAAGAGATCTAAATTCCCCATTTTCAGACTACCATCGTACTGCTTAGTGAAAAAACCAAATCCAGAGTGTGACTGTATTGGGCCAGTGACAAGCTGAGACAGATCTATGGTTCTAATGGTAGTCATGAAATCCTGAGCAGCCCCAACTAAGGCAGTTGTGACATGGATGTTGAAATCCCTCAAAACTGCACTCCAGAAGTCAGTACCAATTCCAAGATACATTATTTGCCACATTTCTGTGCCGCTCACTTCCAAATGATGATGGGTGGCTTTACAAACTGAAAGCACAAATACATAAAATGATACCCAGAATAAAGTAAAATAGGTATATCAAGGGAAACCATGAAAGATGCAAGGTATCTCCACTTCCCCCACCACTAAAGGAAGACCCACCCAGACCACCTAGCCCCAGACCTGGGGAAACAATTAGGTTCTTAAGATTGCTTAAAGGCAGTCTAGATGGGGGCCATGCAAATCACTGGGAGTGGGGGTGGCTGTTGAGATAACCTCTTCCAGCTCAGATAAAAAAAGTTATTGGGCAGAGTGATAGGTGGTACACTAGCAACATCCCTAGTCTGCCCCAGGTACCCAAACTAGTAAGTGTGTGTGTTCTCTAAGTTAATTTGTATACCTAACATTAAGTTGACTCTTGAAAGATGTGTCTGGCATGTTTTTTGGTCAGAGACATGTTCTGGCAAGAAGGAGGTTGGGTTTTTCTTTTTGTAAATAAAGAATACACTCTTAATACATCTTTAATTCATCTTAGGTAGCATTCCGTAGACCCATTTTGTAAGGACTTGATAGTTGCTCATTTGAAAAGCTTGGAATCAAATTTAAACCAAAGGGCAACAATGTTGAAATGTTGTTGCTGTTGGGTATTTTATTTATTTAGAAGCAACACAATAAGTGCTCATAATCTGAGATTTTGGTACACTGAGGAAGTAATGTAAGAGGAACTTCAGTTTTTATATGGCTAAAATATTGACATGTGGAAATCATAAGGGTTATTGTGTGGGTTTAACACGTAAGGCAATTTTCTGTGGTTTAAATACAATTAGGAAATCCATTCTTTTATGTAGATGTAAAGACTAGTAAGTCTGTTGGCTTTCATTTCTTAAGAATTATAATTTGTGGTTTATGTTTTTTTCTGTTATGATTACATCCTGTATAAATTGTTTGGCTTATACATATTGTTTAAAAGCCAGAGAGCCAGTGTTCTTAGGAAGAAGACTGTAATATTTAGTCAACTTACCTATGGAAGAAGTTATTATGTAATGGTACATGTTACTTTGAAATAACTTTTTTTTTTAATTTACTGTATCTGGCTGAAGACTGAACTTTGCCTCTTTGATATTAGCTTTCAAAATAGATCAAGGCTCTTTTGTTAGGAGGCTTCAAAACAAGTAAAACTCTCGCACTTCTCACACTAAATTTGTGAAGCTATTTTTTATTTGATGCTCCAACTTTCCATTTTCAGGACTCTTAAGGTACTATTGGACAAAAACAATGACCTCCTGTCAAAAAGAATACATATCTGATACCTAACATAATTTTCAAGCAACTCAAAGATGTGGCTGAGTGCCCTGACTCCTTATACAGCAAAAGAGTAAAAAGCTAGTAACAACTCCAAGAGGGGACGCGGTGGCGCAGCGGCTTAATGACGCTGAAAGTTGCCGGCCAGAAATGGCTGACGCTTCAGCGGTTCAAGTCCAGCCTTCGCGTTAACAGGGTGAGCTCCTGTTCCCCCCCCCCAGCTCCTGTCAACCCAACAGGTCGAAAACTCACGTGAGTAGATAAATGGGTACTCTCACTCCGGTGGGAGGAAAAATGCTGGCAGCGCCTTGCACAGAGAGACAGGACCAGTTGCCGGTAAGCGCGAAACCGCGCTCGCCTGAAAAGGGCGCGAAGCAACGGAAACCCCGCCTCCTGCGCTCACCAGCTGGGCTCTGCTCTAGGAAGGAGGCTCTGGCAAACCACTTCCGAAAAACAATTGCCTTGAAAACTGCAAGGATTCGTCCAGGCAGTCACTGCAGGGTCAGTAATGACTGAGCGCAGACCAAAAAAAACCAACAACTCCAAGGGAGGCTTTCCATTGGGGATATGCATCAACCAAGATTCAATTCAAATTTGTTACATGATTTGAAGAATTGAGTTGATACAAATCATTAATTTGTATTAAAAATCTAATCTTGGAACCACTTCAGTATTATCTAGTATGATTTGGTATATCAATGTATTGCACATTTGTGTTTGGATAATTTCACTGAATTGCCTTTCAATCAAAGCTTCACACAGCCATTTCCCTAACTTTTTTTTTTTAATCAAACCATCTTAGGGTCTTTTCTGTCAGTCAGATGTATTCATACTGAATAGATGGTCCCTTATAGCAATAGCTTTCAAACTTTTGTGGAGAGGACTTTTTGTGCCCTTAGTCCGTTGTGGCCACTTGAGACCTCAGAACCCAGTTTGAAAAACCCCACTATAGATAATCAGGCCTTATATGACTTATGGCTTTAAAAGTTAAAAGAGCACCTTCAAATTGCCTAAAAAAAACCAACAACTGGTGCAGATCTTTCAGCATAGGCATAATACAATCCCTATATCATGAACCAGTCAGCAGTATAGCTACTATATTCTACAATTATCAAAACCTCTGGATGCTCTTCAAAGATATCCTCATATCAGGTTTGTTGATTTTTAAGTATTATGTAACGAAGGCATGGGTAACTGTCGCCAAACTCAATATTGTATGATATGTCGTTGCTAGATTACCTCAGGGCCAGAATAAAGTTAATGTTGGAAAAATTCTTAAAACTACAGTCTTCTCCATCTCTCTTCCCCCACCCCCTTCCAACTGTTAAATGAAACATTTCATGTTTAAAATTTCCATCTGATCGCCAAACAATTGTCTGGAAAGTGCAGTAGATATTGATATTAAAGATTATGGTGTGGCTTAGCATCTCTAGATCATATGGAAACTTCATGAAGGTGGGGTTTTGAGGTGTTTTCTAACCTGCAGAGGCACTTTGATTATACAATTTTGCAGTATTTTTTATTTAAAAAATTATTTCAAATAGTATATTTTAATAAAAGAAAGCATATGCTATGTGAAATGTTTTATTTATTTTACCCCCATGCTCTTGTGAGATAATTATATGCAGCTATTCTAGTTATGTTTTTACTAACATTAGCAATTTATTGCTAGACAACAACGGAGCGACCTTTTATACAGAAGCTATTCCGTCCTGTTGCTGTAGATGGACAGCTACATACACTGGGTGATCTCCTAAAAGAAGTTTGTCCTGCTGCAATTAACTCTGAAGGTACTCTGCTAAAAGATATAATGGAATACATTTTCTTGCTTGTAGAGTGGGGCTTGGGAAAGATTTTTCGGGTTGTTTTTTTTTAACCACCTCTTGGTCTGTTGCAGTGTTAATCTAAACCTTTGAAGTGAAGCCAAAACAGAATGAAATATAGACAGTAAATAGCAGCAGCAATAAGATTGGATTTGGGGTTTTTAATTGGGCAAGGATAGAGCTTTCTGTGTTTGGCAAGATCAGAATAAATTGTTTGCTTAATTTGCAGGTTTCAAAATTTTGTTGTGATGACTAGGGATGAGGGAACAAATCATGTTCAGGAGGAAGTCTAACAACAACTAAAGAATACTTTATTTATATTTTATTACCTTACGTTGTCTAGAATCACTTGATTCAAACTATTTTGCATTTATGAACTGTACAACAGTTTTCTTAAGTGGAACTCAGAGATGGAATGTTTCAGCCATTGTTGACATGGGTGGGGGGAGAAGAGTGTTTCACTGATTTTCCTTTGTACCCCTGAAAATATGTTCCTAAAGTTTCAGGGACATTTTGAAATGGTATGTACGTGTGTTGGGGGATTACAGGAGGAATAAACAGCAGTAACTTGTGGTTGTCTATGAATACAAAGAATGCCTAAGACCCAAGTATGTTCCTGAAGTAGCATTAATTAATTTTCAGATTAATATCCTATAATACAATTCAAAATCTGTCATACAATCAACAACCTCTTGTGCATAATTTTGTATACCTGATTCAAGGATGAAGTGTGATGATTTGCTATTAGTGTATGATAGTTTTGCTATTAGCTGGAGTTTATTTTATTTTATTTTAACAAATGTATGGAAACACAACCAAGAAAAAGGGAAAAGAAATAGAAACTAGATTTACAAGATATATAAAACTGAATGAGGATTTTGGAAATAGCATTAGATTAGTGCTGTGTACAAAGGCAGTTTATATCAATTTATCACTTTAAAATTACTATTATAATCAAATCAATATTTGGTAGTTAACAGAGACAGCCAATGTAATCATCAGTCAGAACAAACAATAGGAGTTTCCATCTAATCTGAGAAAGCCTGACATTATTATAACAAGTCAGGCATAATCTAGTATTTTAAAAAGGCTTATGTTAGGAGAGACCCAAACTCTGGATGTGGTACAAGTCTGTGTGCAGAATTATAATCCATAAATGTTTTCCAGGTTAAATTAAATTCAGTATCAGAGTTGTTTTTTAAACACAAAATTATTTTTTACATTGATGTGTACTCCCATCATTTAGTCTACCATTCTTTTGAGTATATGGCATTGGTTCTGTATGTGGTAAAAGCTGCTGGGATACTTTGTTTCTTGTAAATTACAGACAATTCCTTAAGAGTTAACAAACTTTAGCTGGCAACCATGATACCCTTAGCTATCATTAAGTAATTCTATATTCCAGTTCTCTCTTCTAGCTTGGAGCTTGATGTGGGGGACAGATTTTTCCTTTCATTGTTGTTGAACTTTCTAAGATGTCCTACAAGAACCCACAGGTTCCTCGTAATGTTACTGCTGGGGAACATAGAGATCCTTTCCTATAATTGTGCCATACTGCTGAGATTCGCAGAACTCCAAAATACAATACAGGTTATAAGGCCAAACTCTTTCTTCTTATGAACTGTAAAGTGGATGGGGTTTGGTCATGTTGCACTTGCCAGAGGGCTATGGAACACTTCCTGTGAATTGCTTGGGTAGTAAATAGGAAAAAGAAAATGCCTTGCCACAGGCTGACATGATTTAAAGTAATTATGGTGAGCTTTTCCTGTGGTTTCTGTGCTCGTGAGCCAAGGTCCTCAGCCTGAAGTGAAATGAACTCAGCAGCAAAGTATTCTTTATTTCGGTATTGCTGCTATTTTTTATTTTATTTTATTTTACTTATTTATTTATTTTGCTTTATATTCTGAACATAACTGTTTGACTGTGTCCACCTTTATTCAGCAATTAAGTATCTTACGTTTTACAGTAATGATTAGCATCCACCCAAAATTAGCTTTGGGTGGTATGAGTCTTGGTATCACTTGGTGTCAGTTGAGTGCAAGCATGGGAAGAAGTATTTGGGTTTGTATTATTTGTATGAATAATGCTTTCCTTCTGTTTGTGATCATAGGATAAAAGCTATCAAGGCTGGTATATGCACATTTTTACTGCTACATCATATAGTGTGTTCTTAAGATTGAGATCTCATTCCCCAGGAAGTGTTTTTGCCTAAGATTAATTGCCCTTTTAAAGTCAGTGTTTGATGTATTCTCTCTGGCTGGCCATATCCTGACTCAGTTAACCCACTGTGACCTGACCCCACTGACTGTCACCAACATGGCTGAGACAGACTTTTTTAGTATGTTATATGCTGGACAGACAGAGGCTCTTCACAGAGTAGGTTCAATTAGGCGGATTTTTTAGTAATCCACAGAAAAGAAAGATGTGTTTGAACAGATTGAAAACTTTCGAAAATATCTAAATGGCTCTTCATCTAGCTGTCAGCTGAAATAATTAAAAATAGGAGTGTGTAGTAAGAAATTGGCTAGAATATTGGAAGGATGGATTATAAAGGAGAACTGTAATCAAACTTTCCAGCAGTTACACATCTCCCTGTTTTGGTGTACAAATATATATACATTTCATTGTGCATTACTTTTATTTATGTGAGTTTCTTGAATTACCTAGATCTAGTATAGGATACTTAATAAGGTTAAGAATTTATGCTTAAGTTCTTAGTTCAAATATCAGTTATTACCACTAGCAGTCTACTCTCTTTAATGTATTGTTAAAAATCTTAATCAGGATTGTTGCACACATTATGAGTGTGAACATTTGGAAAATAATGAGCTCTTGCTTAGTTAATGAAAGTAAGGTGTTTCTAATACAATAGCATAAAGTGACTTTATTGTATAATGTACTTGGATTCTGCTTTAATATTTTGTCATAGGACATAAAAAAGTGTTGAAGAAAAGATGAGTTGGCTTGACAAGTTATTGCCATTTGAATGAACACACCCTTTTCCTCAACATGTTTTTCAAGTAGGAGAACATTTGAGAGTGGCTAAACTTTTTAATATTTATAGATGGTGTTATGCTGAATATGCATTTCCAGCATTTATTCAGGGCAGAGTTACCCTCCTCCTCTAACTCACTATAACAGTTAAAAATACAGAAGTTAAAAACATGGCACTGCTTATTAGAGCAATTAAGAGATGCCAAAAAAGAAACAAAACAACTCTTAAAACAACAGCACATTCATTGAAAGCAGATTAAAATAAAGTTTTAATAGCTTTTCAGTTAGTTAAATATCATTAAATCAGGCCTAACTCCTCACTGCTGTATGGAACAATGCTGACTACCTGGACATATCCCCAGAGATCATCTGTAGCTTTTATGGGGACATTCAGGGATCTCCTTGATCCCATCCATCCACTTTATATTGCCTTACCCCTTCTGCTTCTCTTAGCCTTGCCAAACATAGTCATAGTCCTTGTTGATTGTCTACTTGCTGCATATGCCCAGAATATGTGAGTTACTGCTTCCTGATCATCACTTTATGGGAGCGGTCTTTATTATCCAGACTAAATCAGTCCATGGTACTCTTAGCAACCATCTCCAAATCCATAATTTGAGGTTACCTATCTTATTTCTCTTGTTCATTGTCAGTGTCAGCTATTACAAGCATACGTTATCTTGAGAAAAAAATGGCTTTGACTATTCTGATCTTTGTTATAGAAATATCCTTAACCCCCATGATCTTGTCTAAATTTGTCTTTACTTTCCTCCTAGAATTAATCTCTTGTTTACATCTCCAGCACACTGTCCATATTCATCTGTTCTTGAGCCCAAGAAAATAAAATTATCTGCAATTGCTTCATTGCTATTAACTGCGAGTTCACTAAGCTTGCTGGTTGGCATTGTCTTAGTCTTCTTAATATTTAATATTAACCCAGATTTTTCACTTTCCATTTTTACTTTCATAATGAACTCTTCTAAGTTTTCTTTAGAAGTGGTATCGTTTGCTTATTTCTAATTGTTGGTGTTTTGACCTCCAATTTTGATTCAGTCCGCCATTCTGATAATATATTTGCTATATAAGTTAAACAAATATGAGGAAAATATACATACTTATCTCACTCTCACTTCTTATTGTGAACTATTCTGTTTCCCCAAATTCAGTTCATATACTAGCTTCTTATTCATGTAAAGTTTCCTTAGAAGAATAATCCTGTTTTCTGGTGTACTGCTCGGCCTTAATAAAGAATATGTTCTGGCATGATCTACACAGTCAGAGACCTTGCCATAGTTAATAAATCAAAAATAAATTTATCTCATTCTCACTGTTACAATCCTTCATTACCTATCAGATCTTATATGTCTCTTTGTTTTCTGAGACCCGCATTTAACATTTATCCCTTTATAACTCTTTAAAAGTTTATAAAAGTGGGGCCAGGAATATCTCCTTTTTAAAGAATTTTATAAATAAGGGGGGGAGGAGAATCACCATTGAATAACTGTTTTGGAAAAATCTGAGCAGTTTTGTGAGGTATAGGCTTTCAGCTATCTTCTTGCACCTCTAGGATCTTGGCTTTGATATTTTGAAGGAGGGGAGGTATTGTCCTTTAAATGTCTACATGTGAGGTCTTTAAATAACAATATTCCTTCTTTAAACTTTTTTCAAGGCTTTAGAGGGTCTCCTGAAATAATGGGGACACTCTTATTTGCCCATCTGTCATGTTAATAATACTATTAAGGTTTGAGTAGCTATTTCTGCCACACAGAAGTGTTTAATAAAATTGCATTTCAGACTTTTGATGAAAGTGCCCACAATTGTTCATCTTTCTCATAACCTGTCTCCAATTATCATCCTGAAACTATACACTTTATTTACTCAGGAGCGCCTCTACAATATGTATGTAGGTGTACAGATTACTCACAGTCTGTTTACAGTTTCACCCCAATTAACAAAGGCACTTTCATTCCCCCATATCATTCTGAAAACATTTTTAAAAAATCATCCCCAGAAAGCAGACGTATACAGATTCCATTTTCGAAAGACCCCAAGTACTATAGTAAATTCTGCTCTTTTGCTACACATGTTAATAAAAATTAAAAGACCCTTGCAACTTTCATTTGGAAATTTGGTAGGCTTCATTTTGAAGCCCTGTTTTTAAGACTATTATATTTCACTTCCATGTGTGTAATGAGAGAGAAGTTAGTGTATTAAGACTACAGTGGTTTTAAAAAAATAACAGCAGCTTCTTGATAGTGTTATGAAACTTCATTTAATAGAACTTTCCAAGTATCTTTAAAAATTCATTTGAACAGTAGCAAGATAATAATCAGTAACAACAAAGCAAGGATTCTGTAGAATTTCACCATGAAACTGAGTAGTGTATGCTTCTAGCATAGGTGTTGTTTCTTTTTAAATCTGACAAATGTTTGATTAGCAGCTTCTTTCTCTCCCCCTCCCCCCCCACTTCTCTCTGTGAATTAGATGGTGAAAAGAAGACTCAAGTGGTGATTCATGGAATAGAACCAATGTTGGAGACACCAATACAGTGGCTAAGTGAACATATGAGTTACCCTGATAACTTTCTACACATCAGTGTTATTCCACTCTCTGCAGACTGAAGTGTCATCGTGTTTGTCTGAGGATCAGCCTTTGATGGGGACAGCAAAATGTACAGCTAAGTACAATCAGGCTTGGTGAGGATGACCTGACCAGAAATCTTTGCCCCTGCAAGCTGAACAGGAAGAAGGATCCTTCATGTGATAAGAGCAGTTGAGCTGGCCGATTTTTGCATTAGCCATTTTTTCTCCACTGTCATTAACTTTGAATGTGACACATGAAGGCTACTGCAAGTCTTCTATTTCTCTAATGATAAATATGAAGTGGAGAGCATGAGGAATAAGTGGAAATATGTGCCACTTTGTATTTCTTATTAATCAATAAAAAGGGGTATTTTCCAAAGTTGCAATGACTTGCCTTTAAAATAAAAATCTGGTTTATTTTAGAAAATTAGATGAATATCCTATTAAAATGAATATGCAGTATCTCTTTAGAAAAAGATGGCATGCTGAACTCCTTTCTCTGGGATTTCATGTACAAAGTTTCTTTCAAATTTTATACTTGGCAACTGAATTTTTAACCACCACATATTTTGTATTCTACAAATTACATTAGTGATCCTAAACACATTACCAGCATTAGTAATCTTACTGGCATTAGTATGACACTGGATATGCTCAGCTGCTAGATGGTAGGAGGATTGGGTTCTCTTTCAGCAGAATAGCCCCACAGAGGGAAGGTTTTTTCCTTTTTCCCCAGCAGTTTCCTGTGCAGCCCACCGCCTGCTTTGGCGAGTCAAAGAACTAGATTTGGTATCAGTCAGGATGAATGTAGGGAGGAGGAGGAGGGGAAGTCCTATTGTATGACCAGATGTCCAGTCACGTGGCACTGAGTAGAGACCCTAATTTACTGGACCGTATAAACTTTTTTTTTTAATTCCAGAAGTGTATTGGTATCAGTTAAGAGGTTTCATATGCAGCAAAACAGTTTGAAAAATATGATTCCTTCTAAATAGTTTGTAAGAGATTTTTGGGAGTTTCAAGGGTTGGATTTTCTCAACTCCCAAAGAAGTAATGGGGTAGACAACACTGATAACTTCGCAGATGAGCCCAGCTCCAGTGAGAGTCAAGTGCAGGAGTCCTTCTGCTTCCAGCCGTACTCTTCTGCCAGCTTGGGACAACTTTAGCACATTAGTTCTGGTCATCTAACATAAAACAAGGTGGATAGATCAAATAATATAATCATACAGAATCAACATTAAAAAAGCCTCCCAAGATCAAATTTGTTCTTAAATTTTGATGCCACAAAAGGACTTTTTTTTAATTTGTGTCCTGTGCCTCTAGGCTTATTGGAGTTTGGGATTTATTTTTATAATCAGTGATTTAAAATTCTATTTGGAAGTATTAGAGATTCCTTCATACTTTTGGCCGATACTTGTTCCAGAACTTTTCAGAAGCAGCTGAAAGTCTTGCTACTAGACATACTTGTTGACTATAATGGAGACTTACCAATAGTTGCAATTGCCCCCTTTGTTCCACTAGTAAATAAGAGAAGTAATGTTTGGTAATATGAATGTATACTGAATTCTTACCTTGTATCATCTTCTAAATAAGATTTTTTTCAAGGCCATTAGCTATTATAAAATGTATAAAGTTTTCTTGAAATAAAGTTTGCCATTTCCTTCTCAGAACTGTTTGCTTTTTAAGTATTTAACCTGTGTATAAAATATTAAAATAATAGTTTAGTCATAAACTGAAACTGAACCATGATGCTAAAATGACTTCATGGTGTTGATTAAATGTAGAAGTATTACTTAAGTATTCTGTTCAGACATCAACCTGATTTGCGCACCCACAATACTTCAGATAACTGAAAGAACAGTGTACTTTTTCCTGTATTTTTGAAATGCTTGTGTGTGATTCTTAAACACAGAGTGATGTCTAGCTTTGTGCAAGTGTAGTTTGCTCAAACATTCTCTACTTGCACCTACATGTGCAGAACAGAGAAGAAATAATCTGTTCTGCTGATACAGAGTCCACAATAAGAACATTGGCTTGTAACTCTCTGATATTCCTCTGCTGATAGAAACCTTCATGATCAGTAGAACCAGGAGGGAGATCCTTTGGTGATTCTTCCTCCTTCCTGCAACTATTCATAAATGCCCAAATCTGTTGCCAGCTTCATAGCCTTGTGGAAGGTGGCATGTGAGTTGCTGAGTTGGCTTATTCCTTGTGCAGCTAATAGTCTCTTTTCATTAAAGACGTATCAGCATGAATCAGTTGCTTAATTCAAAATGAGCATAATGCCTTTCACTCTTACATTTATGAGCAACATGAACATGCATGCACGGTCCAATTTTCATTATTATTTATTCCTAGAATTCAAATTACCAGTTCATGAGCATTTTCCTCCGGAAATGCAGTTTACACTAACAGACAAATAGGCATAATTAAGACATTATATTTTTCACAATGTTATTAAAGATTATGTAAAACAGATTGACTAATACAAAAATGTATTAAAAGAAAAAATATTAATAATTAAAACATTATTCTTAATCACATTTTAATAACCACACTTTAGAACAGCGTTTCTCAACCTCAGTCACTTTAAGGTGTGCCGACTTCAACTCCCAGAATTCTCCAGCCAACATGCTGACTGGGGAATTCTGGGAGTTGAAGTTCGCACGCCTTAAAGTGGCTGAGGTTGAGAAACACTGCTTTAGAATATGAATGGGAACTTGCAGCACCGGCCTCAAGCAGTCTGGAGCTGCTGGAGTTCAGAAATAATGTAGGGTGACATCAGTTCCACAGTCAAAGCCAGGAATGAACAACTAATGGACTGCTTTTATCCCTGGAACCCCCAAGATTGTGCTGCTGAAATTCAGACAGAAACTGCAAAATGATGTGCAGCTTTTGGCTGGAAACAAGTACTGTAAGCTTCTGGTAAACTTAATCTTATTAATGGTGATTCTTTTTTTTTTTTTAAAGATATATTCAAATAGGGGGACAGACCAAAAATGCCATCCTTATCCCCATAGATGCTGATATATCACTGCCAAACCCTCTATAGTCTCAGTTCCTTTTTTTTTTTTTAGTGTAATTGTTAGCTTTTAAAACACTGCACATCCTGCCCTAACTCTTGATTTTAGGGTGAAAATCATGGCAATCATGGGTACAGATTGTTGCCCTTCATTTTTCATTTCCTCTGCATTTCCATTTTTATGGTTCCTAGTTGTGGCTTGCTGATTGCTTTATCCACTGAATCATACTGTCAGCTGTCTCAATTAGTATACTAATTGGTGGGGCTGATGGAGCCTTTGGTCCAGTGAATCTAGCAGTTTCCCCTGCAAGTATTAGTAGGTCCAATGGTCACATTTTTCAAAATTAGCCAAGGCTGGTTATGTGTTAGCAGCTGTGATTTAAAATAATACACCATAATTAAAGGCTGTTATTTAAAAAATAGAAAAGTTCCATTATAAGAAAATGTAATTCTTATTCTGTTATTTAAAAAAAATACTATCTCAATGACATCTGATTTCTTTCCATTCAGACAGTTATTTTTATCAACATAACATGAGTATCTTCAGGTGGACAAATTACCTTTGTGATGCTTTCTCATGTATGTTTGTATGAATGATTGATGAAAATGGTCAAGTCAGTTCTCTAACTGAAAATAGTGGAAACAAATTTTTCCAATAGCTGTACGTATTCATACAGGGTTGTTTTAGATTCCTTAAGAACTAGACAATTAGTGAGACTTGTTCTTGATCAGAGAGGTGGCTGCCTACTTGCAATCAGTTCAAAAATTTCCTGGTATTGTGGAAGATGTCAAATAGTCAGCTTTTTGCTTTTTAGTACATTTGGAATTACTCAAGACTAAATACATTAATTAATTTCAAGGTAATCTGTGAAGAACTTGATTACATCAGAAGTGCCCAATCTGCAGAATGTAATGTACCTGTAATGGTATGTGGGAATGACCTTGGGAGACAGGAGGAAGAGCTGCAGCCTAGACAATGGTCTGATAAATGAAATTTGAGTCTGAAGGAGGAGGGGTGGAGAAAGCATCTTAGAAGAGACCCTCCCTAGTTTTTGGGGGAGTAAAAGTAACGGATGGTAGGAGTACTTGCAAGATTGACGTTAGCCCTTCAAGGTAGTCCAGGCAAGAAGCACAACCATGAGTATTAACTCTTTATTGTAAGGTCACATTAACAGAATCTTTCAAGTCTGAAAGTCTCTCGTAAATGAATGCTTCTCCCAATCAGTCAAGTGTTGGTTTTTTAAGCAGATGGCATAACTGTAAATAGATTGCCGTCGAGAGATACAAGAGTTAAAAGACAACTCTGTAGGAGTTTGGTTTTAGAGTGTTATAAAATCATGAATGGTTTTTGACTAAAGATGAGTTTCCTTGGTAGGGAAAATAAATCGCTAGTCTCTTTAAGGAAAATATTGTTATGTTCTTGTCATTTCTCAGAAGATCAGAGATAACATAACAGTGTTTCATGTTCTGTAGACAAGTGGGCACTAGAGTCTTATGTTTCTGTTTATGTATAGCATCTTGGAAACATACCTGACCAATCATACTTTCTAGTTGGGCTCCTTGGGGCTCAGGAAACTGGTTGCCTTGTTTGCAGTACATGCTAACTCAGATTGTGCTTTCCTTAGTTTTGGTTCATTATTTGATATGAACCCAAATATTTTGCAAACAACAGTTTATATTGAGCATGTTGGGCAGGCCTAGCCAATTGTGGTTTATTCGATATTGACTATTTAATAAACCATGCTTAAGTATAGCTCATGCAAAGTGGGAATCCGCTCAATGAGTATAGTCTTCTTCTTACTGCATTCAGCCACAACAAATTGCAATCATGATGTAGGAAAATATGAAAATTGTACAACTGCAGGGAACTCAAAGCAGATTTTATTTATCATAAATTTAGTAGTAAGTGCTGTGGTTCCACAGCATTAGCAAGATACTGAAATGAGGTCATGCTTTATATGGAAAAAATTAATCCTTAACCTGCAGAATAAGAGCTCTCCATCACTTCATAATACTGAGTGATATATTCTAAAGAGTAAAGGTATCCAGAGCTACATTTCAAAAATGTTTCCCAGGCCCATAGCGGTTATCGAACAGAAGAATGGAAGTGTTCCAATGAATTCAAAGACAGAGTTTGCTGAACTTTTAAAAGAACTTCACATATGACCAAAGCGTGTTTCTACTTTTAGATTTAGTGCACTCTTGATTTGTGGTTGTGGCCACACTTTGCTCATTGCTGCCTGATGTAATACAGCACACTGGACATCAGCAACAAGGATAGTTGAATGTCTGCAGTTTCTGACTTGGTGTGGGCACCTGCTTGCCAGTGTGCTTAATATGATCAATGTCAGAACAGCTGATTATACAGAGTTATCTTGCTCAAATGACTTAGTGTGGGGGAAGGAATATATCCAGAAATGAAGTTGAAATGCCAAATGTAAAGACAATGTCATCTCTTCATCGACTACCAATTTTCCTTACCCACAAAAACAAAATGTAATTGTGGTTTTCCTTCCTTAATATTCTCCAGTGTTAAATACTTCATTACTGAAGTTATTACAAACATTGTTCAAGTCCAGCAGCACAGCAGAAACTAAGTATGAATAAGTAGAAATCACTGACTTTTAACCACCTACATTCCAAGGAATGGCAGCTTGCTTCCTCTTGATTTATAGATCATTTTTGTACAGTACAATGTACATAATAGTTCAAAGGTTGATGGCATTACAGTATATTTTAAACATACACAGATTTCTCTGTTGATACGTAAGACTTTCAGTTTGATCTTATTTTGAATTCCCTTTCATTTTCTGGTTCTCTGAAGCCAAACCTGCTATGCCAGCTATCGTCCTAAGCAGCAGCTTGTGGTTGTCTGACAAAAGCACGCAACCAGTGTTTTCATGAAGAAAAGAATTCCGTTTTCTGCATTTTGTTTCTGGCATGCTTATCCAACATGAGGTAACTTTCCACAGCTCCCAAAACATGGTTTTCGACTGGGAAACTCTAGTACCCCTTGCTGAGCTGGTAAATGGTTGTGGCAGATAGGTGGTTTTCCTTAAATAAAAGGGCAAGTGAATAATGCCCAATTGGATTAGAACATTATTGTTATTTTAAAGTCAGTATAGCTGCCCACTCCTATAGATTCTGGGAAGGCATGCAAATGATTTAATGAACTGAAGGATTCCAGGAGAACTCAGTGTGGGAGAACATTGAGGCACTTCGTCAGTGTAAAACATGGAAGCCTCGAGCACCCTTTTTGGAGAGATGTGTAAGTGCCACCACTAGACTGAAGAAAGATTTATTTTAGCCTAATAGCCATTCTTGAAGCAGCTTCTCAGAAAATGTCTGCCCAGACGTGTTTGCTTTACAGGTTTTGTGGAGGAAAAATAGGAACCTGAGATTAATCAGGGTTTGAATCATTCTTCTGAAGAACAGATGAGAGGAAGAAAAGGAAAATATCTAACTGCAGAGGAAATGGAGGATAAGAATATATGATTCATCAATTTGATACCATAGAAAGTGGACTGATTTTAATGAAGGCGGGACTAAAATGCAGTGCTCTTGCTCACAGGGTTGAAAATGCTTTCGCTTTTTATAAAAATGCTATGGGAGGAATCCATGCGGTGCACATCTTTTATGTGAGGAAAAAAATACTATTCATTTTGGTCAACAGTTCCAAATCATTAGCAGTTTTGTTTACATGTGACACCCTTTTTTTCCCCTTTTTCCCCCTTTTTTTAGCATTTGCTGTCAGAAAAGGGTGGGAAAATGTCAAAAAGCTTCTATCAGGGACACCTGATTCACTGTATTCCAAACTAGACTCCAACCTCCTTCCATAACAGTTCTTCTTTGTGCCAGCTGGCGAGGTATGCCTGTTGAAGAGACAAGCACAACCTCATCTGACTGCCAGCACGTACGAATAGGGCTCTTTCGGTGCAGTGTAAGACAATAAATGTTAGTACTGCTCATATCACTCCTACATTTCATCGTGGGCTCTGACTGTACAGGGTTCATGATAACTGACTTATTTTCTCTTTTTTGCATAATCTTGCCTAGAAAGGTGTCTTGGATTTGGAAACTTGTATATTTGTGTAAGCTTTGATTTATTGTCTAATACAGATTTTGGCATTACTTCAGCTGAACAGAGTCCAACTCTAGTCAGACCTTTTACTCACCTATTGTCTCAAAATGTGAACAGCCACACCCTTTACCTTATGAGACTGTATTCATCTCTTTGAGTTAATATGCACAAGTTGGATGGGGCTTTCATGCAACCTGGAACCTGTACAGTCAGGTTCCAGAAGGTGTAGAAATCCTCAGGAATATAACTGATAGGGTAGCAACTTTACCCCAGCAATTGTTTCTGCTAGACACATAAATGTCAAGATGGGGATATTTAGTGTGTGGATCACTGCCTTGTCGTGGCGAAGGGGCTTGTGTAACTCAGTGAAGCCATGAGCTATACCGTGCAGGGCCACCCAAGACGGACAGGTCATGACAGAGAGTTCTGACAAAATGTGGTCCACTGGAGAAGGAAATGGCAACCCACTCCAGTATCCTTGCCAAGAAAACCCCATGGACAATGTTAAAAGGCTAAAAGATATGACGCCGGAAGATGAGCCCCTCAGGTCGGAAGGTGTCCAATATGCTACTGGGGAAGAGCGGAGGGCAATTCCAAGTAGCTCCAGAAAGAGTGAAGCGGCTGGGCCAAAGCCGAAAGGACGTTCAGCTGTGGATGTATCTGGAAGCGAAAAGAAGGTCCGATGCTGTAAAGAACAATATTGTATAGGTACGTGGAATGTAAGATCCATGAACCAAGGCAAGCTGGATGTGGTCAAACATGAGATGACAAGATTGAACGTTGACATCTTGGGAATCAGCGAATTGAAATGGACGGGAATGGGTGAATTTAATTCAGGTGACCACTATATCTACTACTGTGGGCAAGAAACCCTTAGAAGAAATGGAGTTGCACTCATAGTCAATAAGAGAGTGGGAAAGGCAGTAATGGGGTACAACCTCAAAAACGACAGAATGATCTCAGTGCGTATCCAAGGAAAACCATTCAACATCACAGTAATCCAAGTCTATGCCCCAACCACTGATGCCGAAGAAGCTGAAGTTGACCGGTTCTATGAAGACCTACAAGACCTTCTAGAACTAGCACCAAAAAAAGATGTCCTTTTCATCATAGGGGATTGGAATGCTAAAGTAGGAAGTCAAGGAGTAATCGGAATAACAGGCAAGTTTGGCCTTGGAGTACAAAATGAAGCAGGGCAAAGGCTAATAGAGTTCTGTCAAGAGAACAAGCTAGTCATAGCAAACACTCTTTTCCAACAACACAAGAGACGACTCTACACATGGACATCACCAGATGGTCAATACCGAAACCAGATTGATTACATACTTTGCAGCCAAAGGTGGAGAAGCTCTATACAGACGGCAAAAACAAGACCAGGAGCTGACTGTGGCTCAGATCATGAGCTTCTTACTGCAAAATTTAGGCTTAAATTGAAGAATGTAGGGAAAACCACTAGACCACTCAGGTATGACTTAGATCATATTCCATGTGAGTACACAGTGAAGGTGATGAATAGATTTAGAGGATTAGATTTGGTAGACAGAGTGCCTGAAGAACTATGGACGGAGGTCTGTAACATTGTACAAGAGGCAGCATCTAAAACCATCCCAAAGAAAAAGAAATGCAAGAAAGCAAAATGGCTGTCTGATGAGGCTTTACAAATAGCTGTGGAAAGAAGGAATGCGAAAAGCAAGGGTGAAAGGGAAAGATATAAGCAACTGAATGCAGATTTCCAGAGAATAGCAAGGAGAGATAAGAAGGCCTTCTTAAATGAACAATGCAAAGAAATTGAAGAAAACAATAGAATGGGGAAGACTAGAGATCTCTTCAAGAAAATTGGAGATATCAAAGGAACGTTTAGTGCAAAGATGGGCATGATAAAGGACAAAAAAGGCAGGGACCTAACAGAAGCAGAAGAGATTAAGAAGAGGTGGCAAGAATACACAGAAGAACTATACAAGAAAGATCTTAATGTCCCTGATGTCCATGCTGGTGTGGTCACTGACCCTGAGCCAGACATCCTAGAGAGTGAAGTCAAGTGGGCCTTAGGAAGCATTGCTAACAACAAAGCTAGTGGAGATGACAGTATTCCAGCTGAGTTATTTAAAATACTAAAAGACGATGCTGTTAAAGTGCTGCACTCAATATGCCAGCAAGTTTGGAAAACGCAACAGTGGCCACGGGATTGGAAAAGGTCAGTTTACGTTCCAATTCCAAAGAAGGGCAATGCCAAAGAATGCTCAAACTATCGCACAATTGCACTCATTTCACATGCTAGCAAGGTTATGCTCAAAATCCTACAAGCTAGGCTTCAGCAGTACGTGAACCGAGAACTACCGGATGTACAAGCTGGGTTTCGAAGAGGCAGAGGAACTAGAGATCAAATTGCCAACATTCGCTGGATCATGGAGAAAGCACGAGAGTTCCAGAAAAGCATCTACTTCTGCTTCATTGACTATGCAAAAGCCTTTGATTGTGTGGATCACAACAAACTGTGGCAAATTCTTAAAGAGATGGGGATACCAGACCACCTTACCTGTCTCCTGAGAAATCTGTATGCGGGCCAAGAAGCAACAGTTAGAACCGGTCATGGAACAACCGATTGGTTCAAAATAGGGAAAGGAGTACGACAAGGCTGTATACTGTCCCCCTGCTTATTTAACCTATATGCAGAGTACATCATGAGAAATGCCAGGCTGGAAGAATCACAAGCCGGAATTAAGATTGCAGGGAGAAACATCAATAACCTCAGATATGCAGACGATACCACCCTAATGGCAGAAAGTGAAGAAGAACTAAAGAGCCTCTTGATGAGGGTGAAAGAGGAGAGTGCGAAAGCTGGCTTGAAACTCAACATTAAAAAAACTAAGATCATGGCATCTGGACCCATCAATCCCTGGCAAATAGAAGGGGTAGAAATGGAAGCAGTAACAGACTTCATTTATTTGGGCTCCAAGATCACCGCAGACGGAGACTGCAGCCATGAAATTAAAAGACGCTTGCTCCTTGGGAGGAAAGCTATGGCAAACCTAGATAGCATATTAAAAAGCAGAGACGTCACCTTGCCGACAAAGATCCGCATAGTCAAAGCTATGGTTTTTCCAGTAGTAATGTATGGCTGTGAGAGCTGGACCATAAAGAAGGCTGAACGCCGAAGAATTGATGCCTTTGAACTGTGGTGCTGGAGAAGACTCTTAAGAGTCCCCTGGACTGCTAGGAGGTCAAACCAGTCAATCTTAAAGGAAATCAACTCTGATTGCTCATTGGAAGGATTGATAATGAAGCTCAAGCTCAGATACTTTGGTCACCTAATGCGAAGAGAGGACTCTTTGGAAAAGACCCTGATGCTGGGAAAGATGGAAGGCAAAAGGAGAAGAGGACGGCAGAGGATGAGATGGCTAGATAGCATCACTGAAGCAATGAGCATGAAATTGAGCAAACTCAGGGAGGCAGTGAAAGACAGGAAGGCCTGGCGCAATATGGTTCATGGGGTCACGAAGAGTCGGACACGACTTAACGACTAAACAACAACAACAAATGTTAGGAGCGTGGCTTCTTTTGCAATTCTCTTGCATTAGGCATGTAAAGGTAGAGGTAAGGTTCACATTTTCAATTGTTGGATGCCCTTATCCCAAAATAAATCACTTTAAACTAAATGGAGACCATTTAAAAAAAAATTGGAATGAACAAGGTGGGGCCTACATCTGATTAAACATGCATTAATCAAGTGATATGAATCTAGTTTGAATTAGGCTTCCTTATCCTCATCTATTTCTCCCAAAGTATACGTGTATTTCTATAAGAGAAATAACTAGGTAGGTTATTTCTGTTTTATCTGCTTCTGGCTTATGTTTCTCATTTAAGTTTTTATTACTCTGGGTGTATATGTTATAAAAGTAAATTAATTTTCAAACAGAATAGCCACTTAAGTATTTTTGTATCTTTTGTTGAGCAGAATGAACCCCTGAAGTAAGTTCAAAGTGAAACAATATGTAGTTCTATCTGCACTAAAATGAATGTGGATAAACACTTAACCCACATGGCAGCAAATGAAGAATGAAGCCACGAGATTCTGCTGCTCCATGGCTTCATTCCTGAATGGCTTTTATTTTCAACAAGAATATGCTGAGAAGGGGGTACAGCTGAGCATTTGAGGAGAGGGGCTTCCAAACACCACAGCAGAAGTATAATGATGCCCAGTTGGAGGCCTCAAGAAATGAGGGCGGGCAATGATCCAAAGTGGCCTATGCAGTAACTATCTTATCTATATAGAGACCACTGTTTGATATTATTGCTCTCAAGGAGGCTTGCAAGCAAATAATACACATTTGTGATATTTTTATGCATCTGAATCTTTTAGTTTAGTATTGCTATCCAATTAGTAGCAGGTGAGGAATTTGGAGCAATTTCTGGAGATCCTGTGAATTGGAATTGGGGCCTTGTCCATGTACACCTACCCTTTTACTGCTCAGCACTGGGCCTTGATGATATCAGTTTACAGACAGGCTTTGGGGAAAAGGGACCCTTCAGGGATCTGAAGCCCAGGTTCTACAAGATTTCAAAAAGATAGGATCTGCATCTTGAATGATACATAAATCATGGATGATGCTGTTGCAGAGCTAATGAAACTTAGTTCTATAGACACAGAGACAAGCTTTTCCTCCTTCACCTTGATTCAATGTTATAATTTATGAATCAATTAGAATTAACATGCAAGAAGAGATTGGCTTGAAATCATTTTTCAGTAGATTTTTGAAATTCAAAGTTACATCAGCTAATGTGAAGATTGTGTGTTCTCAAAAGATGAGTTATTTTAGGTAAAATTATTGGCCAACTCTGCATTATATTCTGTATTTAAAATTTGAGATTCTGGGATTTTCACTGTGGTGGTAATGTTACCATTCCCATGCATCAAGTAATGTTTTGCTTCAAGGAATAAAAAGGTGCCGTTATTAACTACGGACAAAAACAAAATATTCAGAGCATTTCTTGTTTTGAATGAAGAGCAGATACGATATACACCCACATTCACTTTATTTCCACTTTATTCTGCATTGGTCAGATCCTACCTTGATTATTAGGTCCAGTTCTGGATCACACACTCCATGGAGGATTCAGAGAAACTGGAACAGAGTCAGAGAAGGACAACAAAGAGGTTCCAAATTAGGAATTAGGATTAGGATTAGGAACCAGATTGTATGCAGAAGTT
This sequence comes from Liasis olivaceus, assembly GCA_030867105.1. Classification (NCBI taxonomy): domain Eukaryota; kingdom Metazoa; phylum Chordata; class Lepidosauria; order Squamata; family Pythonidae; genus Liasis; species Liasis olivaceus. The sequence goes on along the minus strand of CM061349.1, from coordinate 230,943,345 downwards.
GAAGGAGCTGGATGTGTTTAATCCCAATAAAAGATTATTGTTGGGGAGGGATAAGTGATAACACTCTTCAAATACCTGAAAGGATGTCACACAGAAAAAGGTCCAGGCTTATTCTCCATCATTCCAGAATGCAGGACATAGAATAATGGATTTAAAGATAGCTGATTCTGATCGTTTAAACGTTAAGCGCAGTTCAACTTGCCCAGAGGCCCAGAGAGCACCCTTCGCTGGAGATGGTCAAGCAGAGACTTAAATTTGGGTCCTGTGCTGTGTAGAGGTTGGAGTCAATAGCCTAAATGGCCCCTTTCAATTATGTAATTCTGTATTTACCTGTAGTAACGCAGCTGAACCTGTGGAGCGAGAGGCTATAAGTCTCAAACTTCATTTTCCAGAAGCCCTCTGGTTCTAGACACCTTGTCCCCACATCCTTGCCTTGGTGTAGCTGCTTGGCAGTTCCTGCTGTTATCATCTACTGTATCTTTTAGGGTCACCAAAGCTGGTTTCCTTCCCCTAACCCCAGTCTGAGATGGAGTTAGGACTCTCACAATCTGGCTTTTTTTTTTTTTTTTAAAAAAGGAAATAATTCTGTAATGCAACCTCCTGATCCTGCAGCATAATCGTGTGTGACTTTTAGCCCTACCCTCTCCCTTTCAGAGAGAAAACAATCTCACAAGAGATAAAATCAAGTGTAGTTTGAAAAAAAAAACTCAAAAGATATATAAACCCAATTTATAATAATATATGCGATGCTCTTGGCAGACCACAAAATAGATTTGTTATAAATAGTGTTCTCAGTAGAGAGATGACTTTCATGTTATATCAACTCCCAAGAAATTAAAAAGAAAACTATATCATGAACTCAGCCTGAAATTACACAAAATGCCCTACATGAACACAGAATTATAAATAAGAGACAATACTATTTGTAATACATAGAGAAAAAAAATTAAATTTAGCATCTAATAAGAGTAGTTAACTTAGACATAACCTGAATCCTGAGGCAAAGACCCCTGCTTCTTTGATCCAGGACCTCCACTGGCTTAGGATAATTCCAGCCGTTCATCAGAGCTGGGGGGAGGTGATACATCTGAGCTCAGGCACAGTATCTTCTTGCTCTGTGTCCCCAGATATCTGTTTGCAGTCTGCTCAGAGTACCAACCCTCCTATTCCTGGAGATGGAGATAGAGATACTGAGGAATATCTACTTTTTGCTCAGGTGCAAAAGCTTCTGCCCAAGAGAGGAAAGCATTTGGTCTGTCTGAGTCAGTCTGCCTGAGAGACTCTGAATGTCAGGCTTGAAACCTGCCTAGGACAATACCACCAAATGTTAGAGCTATTGTTTATTGCCCTACATCAAAAGAAGGGAAATCATAGGTAGCTAGCTTTTTTATAGGTTTCAACAATGCATAACTGCCAAAATTTTAGCTAGACCTTTGGTCTCTTTATATTTACAGGCTTAACAAGCATTTAGCGAATGTAAATGTAAAATCTCCAAATTAAGTTTGACTCCTGTGACTACAGAAACACAGTCATGCTGTTTTTCAGTTCCGTTAAGGTTACCTAATTAGAGTCACCTACTATGACTTGATTTTGTGGCCACATTCCTGTTATCCTCAGACCTAGTATGGCCTAGTGGTCTCCCATTCATTTACTAATCAGACCTTAGCCCTGCTTAGCTACAATCCCAGGTGCCTCCACCTGTTAAAATGAGAGAATATAAGAAATTCTTTAAAATAACCTCCCCCCCGAAAAGGAGCAGAATGTAACTGGGTGGAATTATGTGTCAGTTGAAAACAAAACAAAACAAGATAAAACAAAACAGAACACAAGAGTGAATAATTCATGGCATCCTATTTATTCCAAAGAAATAATTCCAGAACGTACATGGAATTAGATAGATTATGTGCCATCAAGTCAGTGTTGACTCTTACCAACCACATAGATAGATTTTCTCCATGATGATCTGTCCCTAACCTGGTCTTTCAGTTCTTCCAATGGTACGCCCATTGCCATCGTAACTGGGTCCATCCACCTTGAAGGCTTAGATAGTGGATTGCAATAAATAACATCCATTCATTGACTGAAAGGGTTCCCCCTGTAGAATGGTCATCCCTTTATACACCTTTGCTTATCTCATAAATTTTGTCTGAAGGGAGTAGATTTATGGGGTCCATGGGGAATATAAAGGAGAAGCAAACATGGGGAAGTCTGCTTAGGTAGGTCATAGGATTCCACTATTAAATTTCTTTCTTGGGTTGCAGATTTGTCTGGATGACACAACGAGAATTAATGAGTGTGTGTATGTGTGTCTACATGTTGAAAAGGATATGATACAAAGAAAATTTTAATAATGGTCATGACTAAAAGAAACTGGATTACCTAATTACAACCTTTGGTGACCTATCACCTTTGTATGTTGGAGAACTTCATTTTTAATTGGTGGGAAGGAAATAACACCTTACTGAAGGTATCCAATGGTCCCTGAAACTTGATGTGATAGTTTGTCTGGTCTTATTGATCATATTTCATACTCATGTATATATCTCAGCTGTACTGCACAAAAACCAGATGGAATGTAATTGCTGTCTAAAGAAATCAAGCTGTATCAGGTAGACAAGCAAGATAGACATGTGGCACTTTAGAAGTTAAAATTGGGCAAAGAAAATGGGAAAGGAATGAAAAAAATAGAAGCAATAGAGATGGAAAAGGAAACAATAAGACGATTTCAATGCAGATGAAATTTTGGAAACAAGTGTAAAGGAATATGAAGTAAGACTATGTGGGAGAGATCTTAAAAATATGAAAGGGCAAGTTAATAGTCCCAAATGTTTAGTTATTTTATATAGGAGGATATGTGGCATTACCTTTCTGACAGTTTTTCTATGTTTAGCTACATGGGAAGATATGGATGGTATGTATTTGTAAGCATATAGAGGGGTACCATATCTGGGCTGCAACTTGGGAGGGCCACCAGGTGGCAGGAAAGAGTTGTCAGTATCTTTTTGCTGCCTCTAGTGATAGCTTTGAGTTTTGCAGCCCACATATGCAGCCTATGCATATTCAGAGAGACATAACTCTTTATATGTCCAATGGGGTTTATGCTCAAGTACCTTAGCCTTTATCTGCTAAGTAAAATTTATCTTTGTAATGGTAAGGTTGGGTCTGTAAATTGAAAGGTTGGCGGTTTCAACCCCCCTGTCCCAGAAGTCTTTTGTTCCACAGTTCCTGGAACCTACTTTCCTGCCTAGGTGTAACTGGCATCTTCCCACTTAAACCCAGCATGTGAGAGATGTAAACTCCCACAGCCTAAGTGCCTAAATGGCAAGAAAAAGGAAAATGTTGATGAAAAGGAAATAATTGTAGAATGCCATCTCCTGGCCCTATAGCTTTAGGCAGGAGACAGGAAGAATCAGCCTCTACCCTTTGGGAGTTAGATCAATCTCACAAGATATCGACTCTTAATTTTATTTTTAAAGAAGAAGAGAAAAAATAAAAATCCCTTTTCATCTTTAAGTAGTCACATGCAAACTAATCCATGGTGGATGAGATAAAAAAAGTAGTAGTTCAAATCACAATTGCAACTTAAAAGTTATCCCATCAAAAATTCATTCATTCATTCATTCATTCATTCATTCATTCATTCAATTTATATAGCTGCTCATCTCAGACTAGTGACTCTTAAAGGACAATATAAGGCTTTGGGTGAAAACAAGATGGTATTAGTCTGTCCCTGATATACAGGAACTCTGCTGTAAAACTATTCTAATTTGCATTAAGGCATGTAATTTACTGATCATGAACAGAGATCATAAACACCAGAGAGAATAAAGGGGAGATAATAGGATTTTTTAAAAAGGAATTACAAATATTTTAAAGAAATGTTACATAGTGGGTATAAAAGACCTTTTCCAATAATAAGCATATAAAATCCTAACTGTGAGAGGCAGGACCAGGGGGGTCAAGAATTTACTCTCGTCGCCAGAGCAACGAGGTACTGATAAGAGGATGAGACTGAACCCTCCCTAAAGAATGCAAGGGAGGTTGGGAGGGAGACCCTGGAATTTGCTCTCACTCTGAGAAGATTTCTGTAACGGGACTGAAGCCAATAAACCCTGCTGAATTGAATCTGTACTGTCTCCTGGAGTTTCCTGGGCTAATCCTGACACTAACAAATCTAATCTGTTCATTACATTTCCAGCCTTTTTCAGACAGAAAATTACTAATTTTAACAATGAAGACTGTATGAGGTACCAACAATAAAACATCTTATACCAGTTCTTTCTGAGTTTAATATTTGAAGCAAATTTAATGTTCTTTTTCCACTGAAATCCCCACTGTTCCATCTCTATAACTATATTTAAATTGGGCATCCATTTAATTATACAGTCTTTTACTTTTTGGATTCTGAATTGTGTTTCATTAATAAATTATAAATTGTCCCTAACAATTTTTACTATTACATACTATGAGATTTTCAAATTGAGTCAAGTTTCTAATATTCTCCCTTGTTTCTGTAATTCTTTTGTTGCAATGCTGCTTATTTGAAAATACTGGAACCAATTAAGTGTAGAAGAGCAACAAGACTTGAAAGTTCTTAACTTTGTCCTGTCAACACAAAAATCTTGCAATCTGAACAATTTGTTATCTCTCCATGAGTAAATTTCATAGTGCCTTCATCTTTGTTAAAACAGACATTCAATAACAAAGCAAGAGGGGAGAAATCTGGACTTATTCTTTTCCTGCATTTAATCCAAACATTCAATAAGTTACTTAATATTAAATAGTCTCTTAAGAATTGTTTATTTCTATTTCTATCAACCCAAATATTCAGCCCCTCTGGAAGAACAGGCCCTACCATGGAAGTGATGGAATCATAAGGAAATATAATCCATTCTGGAATCCACATTAGACAGCTAGCATGATAGTTTAATCTGAAGATTGGAACCACTAGACCACCTCATTTTTTTTTTAATCCTGCAAATTCTTGAATTTAATCCTTGGCCTTTCATTAGACCATATATAATTCATTACTTTTCTGGACCCATTATTTAATACCTTATTCTCAATAAAACCTGGAACCATTTGAAACAGAAAATCTAATCTTGCTGGAATATTCTTTTTAACCACCACGAAACTTTCTCACCAAGGCAAATTTAATTTCTTCCATCTAGAAATATCTGTTAGAAGTTTTCAGGTTGGTAAATAATTACTCTTGAATAGATATTTATTTTTTTGTAAAAATAAATCCTAAATATTTGACCTGTGTAATGGTAATATTAATGCCTGTGAGGCGGTGTACAAATTGCTTTTCATCCTCTATCAAATTCCATGGGAATTTTCTCTTTATCGATTTGGTAGTCTGATACTGAACTATATTACTGCACACGTTCCATCAACAATGTTAAGGAGACTTAAGGCTGAGCAATTGTTAGTACAGTATCATCAGCAAATGACTTAAATTGACGTTCTTGTGTAGCTAATTTGACTCCTAAGATTCTGTTTTCTTGTGGGACCTGCCTGTTGTTTTGTTTGTGCCAAAATCCATGAGATTCAGCTTGAGACTGAGATGTTCATTCCATGTATGGGAAGTATGTCGATCTTGTGAATGCTTGGTGTCATTGCAATCTTTTATTTTTTGCAATATAATCTTTGCCATTCCATTCCATTCTGCCACGGTTTTAACTCAACACCTTTTTGTGTGTGTGTTTTTATGTTTCTTAACATGTTTTAAAACTTTGAAAGCACTTGGGCTGTTAGAAAACTAGAATAGTAAGAACTGGGAACTTGATTACATTAGTGGACAAGGCAGGCCTTTCAATGAATAAGAAATAGGATCATAACTGGATTCCTAACTAATAGGCTTAACAGCCCAATGCCAGAAGTATTCAAGGTGGGGTGTTCTATGTATCAGGTAAACAGGTTGTTACAACTGTGTCCTGCTACACAGGAATGATGAGTCCGTCTAGGACAAGGAAGTTGTGAGATGGCTCAAACATATTCTCTAGGAGACAAAGGGAAGAAATTAGGAATATTTTCTTTTTCAAAAGTTGGATGGATTTTAACAGTTAACAGTGATAGATGTTGATTCTGCTTCATGCCAAAGAGCTGCCACTATAACTTTTGCAGCATATCTTCAGCGCAGCCTACTTGCATTCTAATATATATAAAAAAAGGCAATTAGAAAAATCAGGTTCTATGCTTCCAGAATACAGATGAGCCACGTGAGGGTTAAAAGCTTTAAAACTGTTACTGTTAAATGTGACATATTTCATGCCAAGCTCTTTATTTTGGCTTTTGGTTAAGAGATGATTAAACTTTTGGAAAAAAGCCAGCAGGGCTGATGTTGAAAATAAATGTTTCTTAAGAACAGAAGTGGGCTAGACTAGGAAACCACCACTCCCCCTAAACAGCAAAAAAAAAAAGGCAAACAACTTCCACTCTTTGGCTGAAAAAAGAGTAGGGATGTGGCCATGTGGTCATCGGGAGCCAAGTTTCCCTGGAGTGAATTTTACCTTTAAGAACAGAAGAGCTGAGACGTGCTTATGTAATACCTAGAATTAGATGCTGATTAAAATATTTCTCTGGAAAGACCGAAGAATCTTATATTGGCAGAGTATAAGGATCAAACAACATGAAATATATGACCAGTTTTTTCTTATTTTGATTTATTCTCTGCCCACCATGGATATAGGCTGCCATAAGTATTATGCTGAAAATGCTGTAAGCCATAACAACAACAACAAAATACTTTATTTGTAACCCTTGCCTAAATTCCACATTGCGCTGAACCCAAAACAGAACCATTTTTACCAGATTCTAAAGCAAGGGCAAAAGTATAGAGGTGTAGCCAGTGAGGTCTTGTTGCTTTCATTTTTAATGAGTTTTCTTCCCTGGAAGAAAGGAGATGCTGCCTTAAACCAGAAAGTTTTTTTTTTTAAAGAAAGAAATCAGGAGAAATCATAAAATAATAGAGATGAGGGAAAGACACATAAGCCTGTCAGCTTCATCACTGGCATAAATATCAGGGGCCAGATGTGCTGCGTATGAATCAAGCCTAGCAACAACTAGTAGGGACTGCCCTGACAAACAGACTCTTGTACTGGGATGAGTAGAAGAAGTGGAGGCAGAATGTCAGGCTTCATCATGGTAAACAGAAAACAGAGTTCAAGCTGAAGGACATATCCCCCAGCCTCTGATGATCATGGCTAAAAAATGTGCAACCTTTCTAGATCTTCCCATAAGTTGGTCTCTTAATAACTGATCTACAATTACTGACTGAAGTAGGGAGGAGAGCCTCAATACGATTCAGAAAGCAGATATGATCTGGGAAGAATTTATCTCTGCCTGTTCCAGAGTAGTTTCACAGCTGGTTTGGGAGCAGGACTTGTCTGGGGGAGCAGGGAGCGATGTCTGCTGCTAAGCCATGTCCTCTCCTCCCCACCTTTTCTCTCCTTTCTCCCTTCTCCTTTCTCTGGCATTGGAGTTCTGATGTCAAAAAGGAACCAGCCTTGGAGGTTTCAGGGGGAACCCAAGGCTGCATTTCCCCCTCCCTGGGACTCTCGGTTTGCAGCCTTCGTGCTTTATGGATGCAACTACAGATTCTCTCCCTGTCTTCACACTAATGGCTCTCAGTTTCAAGAGGATGCAAAAGGGATAACAAAAATGTTTTAGAAATTTTCCTATACATTTTAGGAGAATATGTATGCATTATGTTCATATTTCTTTCTTCTATAGAATGCTCTGTTCTCCCGTCAAAGACCTGACAAGGCTCCAGCCTGTTGGTTTGGTCATTTGCTGGGTCCCGTCAAGGACATTTTAATCATCAGTTTGGTGTCTGAAGAGCTATATTTTGTATTAGGATAATGGAGCTCTTTTTCTTGTTTTCCCTTTGAAATGCTAGATTTTGTAATGTATACTGAGAAGTGGAAATGAATGGGTAAATATGGAAGACAGAATGCTAATTGTTCTTATATTTATTTTATTTATTCTATTTCTCTGCTGCCAAATAACAGGAAATTTTAGGACACTGCAGCAATTTTAGTTTGAGATGTCACTTGTTCCTCTGCATTTGCATTGCACAATGCCCTTAATTTAGCATATGATCCCATTAGCTCAGGATGCACATGGAGGATAAAAACAATTTAGGAACTCTGCATTCCAAAATATAAAATTGGGTGTGTGGTTATATAAATATTGCCTACCATGCTTAAGACTTTTTTTTAAATGACACATCAGATACTGAAACTTTAAAAAAATTTAATGACACATCACATGCTTCAACATTTACATATTGAACTGATTGCAATGTAAAATGCACGTCCACAGAATCCCAGCATTTTGAATGTAGTAATTTGTTGTTAGAGATATCCTGCTGCTTCTTCAAATGTTTACATGGACTATCCAAGGATCTCTCATTTACACTCTGAGCATTCTGTGACAACATTGCAATGTCTTCCCAGCCCATTCATTGATTTCTGAATCCTAGTCTGAGTTCCTGTACAGTGGTACCTCGGTTCACGAACTTAATTCGTTCCATGACTCTGGTCGCAAACCGAATTGGTCGTGAACCAAATCAAATTTTCCCATAAGGTTCAATGTAAATACAGTTAATCCGTTCTGACCCCTACAAATGTGGTCGCCAACCGATTTTGGTCACCAACCGAATCAAATTTTCCCATAAGGTTCAATGTAAATACGGTTAATCCGTTCTGAACCATATGTTTTTTTTTTTAAACCACAAAAATATGAAACAAAGTACAGTACAGTACAATACAGTATGAAGAGAGAGAACGCTAACCTTGCTTGAGGCGACTTCTGGCGTGGAGGACAGGAAGGTGGGTGGGGAGGCGGTTATTGTTTGGAGGGAGAGTCCCCCTCGCGTACAGGAAGCCATGACCACATGTCACAGCAGGGAAAATGGCCATGGGTCATGTTCATCACCTGATGTGGAGTTTGCGAACGGAAGCAAAATTTTGCGAACGGTGCTGTTCGTGAACCGAATTGTTCATGAAGAGAAGCGTTCGTGAACCGAGGTATTACTGTATGTTGGGAAAAGACTTGGTTGTCATCCAGTACCTTCAGTGAGCCATCTTCCTAAGAAGGATGGACAGATGGGCTCATATCACTTGGAATAAACCTCAATCTAATAGCAGGAACAATCAATTTTTCAATCAATCAACAATAAACAAACAATCAATGAAGCAGTGCCTGCAGGCCAGAAAGTTTTTGAAGAACAGTTCTAGGAATCTGGCTTACTAAAAACATCCTAGAGAGTTTTAATCCAATTTGTTAATTGGTGTTCTTTAGGCTCTTTACTTTTAAAACCTATGCTAAAAGAATGCCAGAGAATATCTGGAGGCCACCTGGACAGTGGCACAAACATTTGGAGAAAGGGAATTGCTTCAAGTTCTTAATTCTGATGTTCAATCGCAATTTTCTGGAAAAGATGAAAGATAAAGTTCTTGGAGAAACACAAAATAACCAGCAATTATTAGAGTAACTTTTATCTTATCATAGCAATATAAGAAGCTGTCTTATTTTGGCTCAATGCCTACACAATGCTAAAGCTAGACCACTGTGGCATTTTCAACAAATTATGTTTTTTAAAAATCCTTAGTATTATGTGTTATCGAATCAAACTATTAGTCCACTGACTGCAATTATCCAGGGTTAATTTTTTTCCCCAAACCATATGTGCTGGCTTTCAGCTCCCCAAATTCCTAGCCAACGTGCCCACTTGCCATGGTAGTTGAAAAATTATAGAACCATAATGCAACATATTAGAAGGATACCAGGTTGGAGAAGGCTGATTTAAACAGGCATACTTCTTGAATCCTAAAACCTGATGATGCCCATGATTGAGCCTGAGAATTTTTGCAAGTGAAACGTACTTTACCAGTTATACTCTGATTTCCCCCAAATACACAAAAATATTTACTTTACAATTAATATGATATTGCCAATATATTATATATATATATGGCCTTGCCCAGTTAGAGGTACTTTTAGACAGAAAATTGCAGTATGTGGATTTTTCATATTTGTTGTTGTTTGCTCATTCATTCGCTTCCAACTCTTAATGACCTGATGGACATAGTTTCCTTTTTGTCACTAACTGCTTCTTTTGAGTTCTTGTAAGCTCATGTTTGTGCTGTTGGTGATAGTATCCAGCTATCTTGTCTTCTGTTGATTCCAGATGAGGTGGCCTGCTACACCCATGTTTTTAAGGGCTATATTTGTTGTTGTCAGCCTTTTGAGGTGGACCAGGTCATGAACAGACACCCTCAACAATAGTATAACTCTACTTTATTCATACAGGCTATAAAAACAGAATCTTGGGACCTGTCAGAGTTTCGCTTTCCTTCTCTGTTATGCCAAAGACAGAAGGGGCAGGGCAATCTTGAGTACCTTTCTCATGCTTTCATTGTCATGCAGACTGCTGCAACTGATATTTATTGCAGTTTCTGAATAATCTTAAAAAGCAGCTTCATGAAGAATGCATTGCATAGTAAATTCTATAAGCGGAAAAAGCATTAATAACTTGACAGGGCTTCATGTCCAAGGCCACAACTGGCAGGTCCTCCAGTAGCTGCAAATCTAGAAACACCTTCAAATCATGGAACTGCTCTTTCAAGAAGAGTGGTTGGAGCAGGCAGAATGCCAGCTTGTTTCTTTTCAAATAGTGCCTACATTTTGGCAGGATTAAATCTCAGCTTGTTTATTCCCAACTAGTACCTTGCAGCTTCCAGCTACTGGGTCAAGATCTACACTATCCCCAGCTTGGCCTAGGGTGGTGATATAAAACTGAATATCAACAGCATGTTAAATAGACCTTATTTTGAACCAGTGGATGCCCCCCCAGCACCTTTATGTAGATATTAAAAAGCTGAGGGGAAAAGAGACAATACCAATGGCACCCCACAAGTGACTAACCACCTAGATGACTTCTCCTCCCTCACTACCACTGACTGATACCACCAAGTTAGGAAAGAAAGGAACTATTTATTTATATGGTAGCCCATCTCACACAGTAACTCTGGGTGGCACGCAAGGATTAAAAGCACGAAAACTACTACATGCAACCTCCTGCACCCAAGGACAGAGCCATGTCACCAAGAAACTCCCACAACCCTACATTCAGACAAAAATAATGCACCAGCAGCTACTGCAGAATAGTGTCTCCCGCTCCTGACTTTGCAACCAGCCAGAAGAGTACCATGGCTGATAGGTCGAAGGCCACTGAGGGGTCCAAAAGGACCAGGAGTGGGGCACTCCCCTCATCCAGGCCCTGAAAAAAATCATCCCCTAGGATGATGAATGTGATTTTCATCCTCAGGTATGAATACTGACTGAAATGGATCTAGATCATCAATCCCCCTGAGGCGCTTTGTCGTTGTAATCTAACTGCTCTCTCTGGAAACTGGATGTTTAAATTTGCCAGGTGTCCAGAGGGCCTTTTCAGGAGGGGGTGCACCACTGCCACCTTCAAAGTGATGAGCACAGCCCCCCAAACTGAACCCTCCCCTCCCCTCCCCTCCCCCGTGCCTTTGTTTTCCACAGGAGCCAAGTGGTATGGGGGTAAGCACGTATATCACCGAACGCATCCCACAAAAGACTGAATCCACTTCCTGCGAAACAAGAAGCCAGATCAATCCCAGGCAGCGCTGCAAGGCACTCCCCTTCTCACCTCTTCTGATCCCGCCCAGGCAGAGTTCAGGCCAAAGTGAATCTGAATGCTTTTTATCAGCAGAGTTCTGCCCCCACATCTCACAATGTCCCATGAGCAGATTTACTTGCCTCTTACTCATCAAAAGGGAATGAGTCATTTTTGAAAAGGCTGCTCAAGCACATTCTGATGATGCAATAAGGGTGGAGGAATAAGTATACTGTACTACCCGTAACACCACAGTTCAAACATAAACTCTTACCTGTGTCTGATTTGCTCTGAGCGTCTTCCACTGATGGGTCATCCTTTCCTCCAGTCTTCCCTTCCTGGAGTACCTTGGAGCTCCCCAAGATCAGCGTGCTGGCAAAGGCCATCTGGGAGAAAATCTGGGCTAATGTTTTGGTAGTTTCTGTTTTCTGAATAAGATTTACAGTATTTACAATCATTTCTTAAGCTGTCAATGGTGCCTCCAAAATTAATCAATGTTCAGCCTTTTTCCCCCTACTTCCTATTTTTTTTTAAATAAAATCAGTGGTGAAGGGTTCATATTGACAAAAGCACCAGAGAGATCAACAGTATTGAAGAAGCCATTTTGATAAATAATTTTTCTTTCTGCATATTTCCATTCTCTGCCAATTCAAGAAGAGAGTAACTATCAACAAGCTATGAATTCACATTTGGCTATTGTACTAAGCCATAATTCTGAGCACTATGCCAACAGCAAGCCATGGTTACTGACACTGGTTATGCACTTCAGAACTTACCATTAACAAATTATGAATTTACATCCATATGTCACACTAGAACCTAACAAATCAACTGCTCTGTGATTTAACATGATGTGTGAACATATACATTGCTTGACTGATGAAGACAAATGCATTAACGAAGGCAAATCAATTCTGGTGTGTTAACACGAAGTAGTAAATAACAAAAGAAACCTTGAAGCTGGCTTTCCTTTTTTAAAAAAGAAAATAGTGAATTTAACTTTTGACCTTCAAAGGACACTTATATTGAAGCTTTGTTTATCTTCCATGTATTGCAACTTGAACTGATAAACTGAGTAAAAGAGCAATACTTCCCAGTGACACATACTTGATTGATGGAATGCTTTGGCACCACGTATTTATTGGTCATTCATAATAATTATGGTCTGCTTAAGAACTAGAAAGTCTCACAGCAGTCATAGGTTCTATTTACAGCACCAGTGTGAATAAAGTAAAAGTGGAGCGGAGGCATCATGTGGGGATAGAAGAAATGAAGATAGTTGCACAATACCCGTGTGGCAGAACGTGACTAAAGACGTGAGGCTAAATACACCTTCAATGTGAAGTTAATGATACCTTGTAGCCTTCCCTGAGCATGGCTAATAAAACTAACACAGCTTACCTTGTCAGAAGGGTGTGCTAAGAAACAGGCCAAACTGGAAGGACCACTTTATTCTAGGCAAAGGACAAGTTCAAGAGACTAATTAGGTATGAGGTCTGATCTTTTGATCAGCTGTTGAGAATGCTCACTCCTACACTTAATATCAGTGAGGAAATGTCCACTGACATAACCAGTTTTGCTCTGGGTTCACCCATAGGCTCTTTATCTAAAGAAAAACAGCATACCCAGACAAAGATAGTCCAGGGCCATGTCCCCAGAATGAATTCAGGCACCTAATTTACCAAATGGCAAAGCTCTCTACCACACATTGCTTGCTCAACTGTTTTTAATGCAAACATATCTATTTAATACCACACATTTCGATCTGTGGTTAAATTTAGAGGAATAATCTACCCCAGGTTTTCTGTCTAGACTCTTCTCTTCTCTTCTCTTCTCTTCTCTTCTCTTCTCTTCTCTTCTCTTCTCTTCTCTTCTCTTCTCTTCTCTTCTCTCCCCTCCCCCTCCCCCTCCCCCTCCCCCTCCCCCTCCTCCTCCTCCTCCTCCTTCTGTGTCTTCAACTCATTCTTGACTGGCACGAGCTACCTAGACTAGTCTGTTTTCTTGGCAAGACTTTCAGTAGTGGTTTGCCACTTCTGGTGAGGGTCCATGGCAAACTAGACATCTCTGAAGGAGCAGAGACAGCATTGCAGTGAGATCGGCAGCCATACAGGTTTTTTCTGGCTAGCCAAGCATCTCTAGATAAAGGAGAGATTGTGAGATCACCCATTTGCACTGTGGGCAACTGCTCCTCATGGGTAAACTGCAGGAACTGAAGTTTCTGCATTCGGCTCGTGAGTTGGGGCAGCAGGAGTTGAGGGATTTCCACCAAGCTCACAGCCACAATGTAGTCTTATGGACACAAAGTTTTGCCAAACTTCATTTCTTAATCACTTTTGAAAATTGCTTCTTAATTGCTTTTCACCTATTAAAAACCTTCTGATCTACAGGTTTGATAACATGTACCACGTGAGCTTACTTTGATCCTTAGCGAAAGAAGTTTTAAAGATAAATTTAAGGACATTTTTAAAAAACTCTCTTTTTTTGGAATAAACAGCAAAAGGGTGATTAGAATGTTGATTTTAGAAAGTTATAAATGGACTAAAGGTCCAGATGGATTTGAAATAAGATTTTGAAATTAATCATAAGAATCCTTCCCATAGGAAAAGGCTATTGTTTTGAATTCTTAAAAGAAAAGAACATGATAGGATGGCAATTTGAACTGTGGACTCTAGAGGGAACCAGAAGGAATTAAATATTACAATTAAAGGGGAATCACACTTAAATTTGACTTATTAACATAGAATGGATCAAAATACATTAACATTGGATGTATTGGAGGATATTTTTGAACAATGGACCCAGAAGTTAATTTTAAGAATGTCTGCCTCTATAAATAGACTTTGTTTAAAAGATGTTATGGAAGAGGAATAAGTTTTACTGGACAAAACTGAGACTGATCTGAAAGTGAATTTAAAAATGACAAGCTATAAGAATGGTATGCAAAAAAATGCTCCACTGCATTTACAAATGAAACCAACTGATGTCTTAATAATTACAAGGGATACACAAATGGCAAACCAAAGGAACAACTTGGATAACCCTCGTATATTGGATTTACAAAAGAAATCTGTTGAAGTTCTGAAGGATTTTGTGAGAAGGGACAAAGCAAAAATGAAAAGAAAACAAGCTCTAGGACATTATTTGAAGGGATTAAAGTTCAAGGTTGTTAAAAATAAAAGGAAGGAATATAAAGTGGGTTTATTTGATCAAGGCTAAAATAGATATGTTGTTATTTCTGGTAACCCTTAATGGACTTTTGCTGACCAGGACTGACTGAGGAGATTTTAAGGATCTATTTATAGATAAGAGATGAGATATAGGATGAAGAGATTGTTTGTTATATTTTAAGAGAAGGTGATAAGTTGTTAAAATTGTTTTTTCTTGTTGTGATGAAAGGGGAAGTCACTTCTTTATATATTTCTTTTCTTTTACTTTGCTATATTTTTACTCTTTCTTTTCTTCTATTTTTCTCTTTATATTATTTTTTCTTTTCTGCACTTTCTATTCTTTCTTTTTATTCTTTTATTTTTGTATTAGTTTGTATTGTAGTTTGTATTAGTTTTTATCTGTATAACTGTAATAATAATAATAATAATAATAATAATAATAATAATAATAATAATAATAATAGTGGTTTGCCCTCACCTTCTTCCTAGGCTGAGAGAGAGGGACTGGACCAAGATGATTCATTCCTAAGGCAGAACTAGAACTTACAGCCTCCCAGTTTCTAGTCTGGTGCCTTAACCACCACTGTACGCTAAACTGGCTTTCTACACAAATTAGTCAACTTTTTATTAGTAGCCCACCACAGCTAGACCAATTTGTATCTATTTAAATTGTTAAACTTTGTCTCTCATGCTTCAGTTTGCATCTTCTTAAATTAAGTGTTAAATTTTATCTCACATGCTTCTCCTCCTTGGTTCAGATGGTGAGTGTAAATCAGGAGATTAGATAGATGATAGATAGATAGATGATAGAAATAGATTATGTGTATTTATTAATTCATCAGTTCAAATCAGTTTTATCCCATTCTTCTTCCCTAAGAGACCAAGGTAGTCTAGTCTAAAAACAAATTATATAAAGAACAGCTGCCAAAAGTAAATTAATAGTGAACAACATGTCTTAGATAACAAAAAGTCTCACTGGAAAAAAAATGCTCTCCTTAATACAACAGTAAAAGAGTTATATAGATATCCCAGTTCCTGCAGAGTATGTATTTGTATATGTAAATTGTGTAGGGAATGGAAGATTTACAACAATAAAGTATACAGAATTAAAGCTAAACCCAGTATATATATAATCAGCATAGAGCAAGGAATACACAAATTAACCCTATAAAGCTGGGTTTGGAAATGATTACGGGTGGCAAAAATAAATTTAAAAATGGGGCAAAAATTTGAATTGTTCCAGGTATTTTCATGCAATGCAAGGAGAAAAAAATCTTTCATGATTCCCTGAAAGAACTTTGCTCTGGTCTCTGACTCTGCACAAAATGTAACTTTGACTCTGGCTTCAAGATTTGAAGCAAGAGCGAAAATGTCTAGTCTAGGACATATTTATTCCTAAATTACATGAGGTGGGAGGGGGGGAGCACTTGGTTTCAGCATGTTTTTGAAGATTCCAGCCCCCTGATGGTGTGGAGAATTTCTGGCAAGAGATAAGAGATCATATGTTTAACTGGGATGCACTGTAGAACCAGCTGCAGTTTTGAAGAATAGATAATGTATTTGGGGGGTGGGGGTGGGGAGAAAAGGGACAATGTCTGGTTTAACCTAGAGGCCACATGTAATACTAAAAACGATGAGAATTGCCATAGTTGACATCTGTGAAAGTTAAAATCTGCTTTAATATCCACTTTGATCACTTTTTAAAAGATGCATTAAAAAGTTCCAAGGTTTCTAGTAGCAGTTATTCATTACTGAACAGCATGTCTCATTCTTTACTTGAGTAGGTAGAAGAACGGGGTTGTTATTTGCATAACATCTAAGTGCTAAATGCTGATTTAGCTTCAGAAAAGGAAATTATAAATACTGATCTTTTTTTTTTTTTTTTGCTATAAGTAGAAAGTATTGTTTTTACCAGAAACCCTGTTTAACCTTAGTTTATTCCATAATTTATCTTAGTTACTCTTTTTTTTTTTTTGTAAACGGGGTAAAGTAGAGGGCTTAGTTTTCCAGCATTACTAATGAGACTACACGTATCCTGAAATACATCAAAATGGAGATGGGTAATGTGTTACATCTGGAACAGGACTGCAGTTCCCACTTATCCTCACCACTAACCATACTGGAATTGCAGTTCAGCCATATCTCTGTTTCCTCCTTCCTTGTTGTTCAGTTTCAACTTCTGAGTTCCTGGATGCTAATTCAATTTTATATGCTTTGCCCAAGCATGGGTCTGATAGAAAGCTAGAATACCGCAAGGCACCCACCCTACTCCATTCACTTGTAATTACAATAATAATTTTGAGATCTGGGGGGCACATTGCCACACAGGACTCTGTAGTTATTTGGGGCTGGTGAAATTACCATTCTGATTCCTTCTGAGAGTCTGAGACCAGTGTTTCTCAACATGCTGGCTGGGGAATTCTGAGAGTTGAAGTCCACACAACTTCAAGTTGCCAAGGCTGAGAAACACTGCCTTAGACTCTCATCAGTTATGTTATTGCTTAATGGGGAATGGCAGCGATACAATGTGGCAATGTGGCAATTCATAGAAGGAAAAAGCATGGATTTGGAGGTTGAGCCGTAGTTGTAGTTCAGCAACTGGGTTTCCACTCCAGATCTAGAGAGTCAAAGGCAAAAACAAGGCAGATATTAGGATGAAAGAGCAAGCTGGAAGTTGGGGATGACGGAGAAGCAGAAGATCAAGCATAATTCAAGGAAGAAGCCCTTCTATAATCCTATCTTGATGGGAGGGCACCCTGACTACTAGTAGGATATGTATGTATGTTCATGCTGTCTTGACACTTAGAGTCTCTTGTCTGCCAGTTTGAATTGTGTCCTACAGGAGACACAGCAAACCATCCAGATTCAAAGATGCCTTGTTGAAACTCTAAAATGGCAATTGTCAATTCTGAAGAAGAAGCATTTCCATCAGCACCAGATTGCTTAGTGCCTTTAAGGAGCAGATTCCACTTCTGGCCCTATCATCTGAAAGTCCCTGCAGAATGTTTTAGTTATCCACCTTCACTTGTGCCCATTAACACAACAGACTCTCTGCCACTCCCAAATCTTGTTCCTTTCTTGCAAGGCCTCATTCCTTTTTTGTCCCAGCTGCTTCTTAAAGCAGAGAACGTGGCTGAAGATTAATGTCTTTTTAAAAAAGAAAAGCAATATGTCTCCATCTGCAGCCATTGATTTTTAGTTGTAGATTAGCAACTGTCACTTCAGAGAAGGCAAGACTGGATTATGTCTTAAGCCAAGGGCTGAAGTCTGGGCCAATAAATACTGGAAAATAATGCCAATTCTCCACCATTCCCATTTCACACAGAATCAGTTCTGGCCTAAATGAGAGCTGAAATCCTCTACCTTGTATTAGATATGCTTTACACCATTTTATATTGTAGGTCAGTAAAACAAAACGTTACAATGCTCTCCAACATTAAAAAACAAACAGCCCTCCGTTACATAAAAACTAGCCTAGCAGGGAGATTATTCATTCCTTGAGATTTTTTAGCTTTCTGTGTGGGTTTGTAGGAGGGGCAATATTTTAGGTGGGGATTCCCCACCTGTAGTACTATATCTCTATAACTGGCCTAGATGGCTTTCTGCTTAGAGCTTCCAGTTCTCCGGAAATGATTCTGAAGAGGAGGACTAAACAGCACTTTGGCCTAGAAGCTCCAATGAGTCCTGTTGCCTACAAGGCTTCTCATTGTCTGAAACAATATCAGAAGTAATAATGAAGGAAAAGAACCTTGGGTGAGGCACTGGAAATGCATGGATCTCCACCCAACGTCTAGCAAGTGGATTCCCACTCATGCATTGAGGCTTCCCCTTGGTCTCCGATCCTGTGCAGCTCCATGTATACTGTTGAATGAACTTTTTATGTAGCAGCTTCAGAGGTTGTAGAAAGAAGGGCATCAATTCTGCTAGCACTGAATCCATTCGTCATTTTGAAGACACTGTTGACTGGCATTTTGTAATTAGAAGCAAAAAAGAATACAGGGAAATAGCTAAAAGGTTGCTGCATCTCCACAAACTCTCTGAGTTGTTGGAGGAGAAAGCCTTAGTCAGGTCCTTATTTTTCAGTAGCTGCTTTAGAAAAGCTGGGGAAGGAAGGAAAGAAGGCAGGCAGGCAGGCAAATAGCCTCTGACAAACCGATTTACCTTTTGGTTGCTTAATGTGACTTGTCAAAAGGCTCCATAGATTTTGCTGGATGGGTCCATCTTTTGAAGTCATCCCATTAATATTCTGTTGTGGTAAATCAAGTGTGCCTTGTCTTCCTTAAAGGCAAATGAAAATGAAACTTGCCAGTAGGAGAGCAAAAATATTTGACACCCACAGAGACAGCGTGCACTCATTTTGTGAGAGAGATTAGAACAACAGCTTTGCAGTTGCTCTCTAAGATCCTGCAAAAGCAGTTCTCCTATGACTTGTTTGCTCAAAGAGTGCTTTCAAATCTCCTAACCACCTAGCACTTCACCTGCTAGCTTTCCCTTTTTTTAAAAAAAGTGTAGCCTTTTCAAATATGCAGATTTAGAAAACAAAACTCTTCTAATTAGGCCAAACCCAATGCAACATTTACAGGACTTCTCAAATGTAACCTGAAAACGAATTTGGGGATGGTGTGAAAAAGCAGATAGATTTTGTGACAAGGCAGTCCTATGCCTGTCTATCACTGTACTCCATTGAATTCAACGGACCTTACACTTTGTAAGTGGGTCAATAAGAACTGCTTTCTTAATGGTGAAAGCTTTATTGTTATGCAGTTCCTTTCATTTTGCATTGGCCATTCATTAGAGGCAAGTGTACAAAGAAAATTATGAAGCGTAGTCTTCATGGGGCCTATAATAAAATCATGTTATCAAAGGGATGTGTTTTGGGGGGAAGAGGTGGCTTTCAAGTCTTTCTGGACAAGTCCCTGCAGTTTTTTTGGTAAAATTTTTCAGAAGTGGCTGGCGATTGCCTTCTTCCTAGGGCTGAAAGAAAGTGAGTGGCCCAAAGTCATCCAGTTGGCTTTGTGCCTAAGGCAGGCTGTGAACTCACGGTCTCCCGGCTTCTAACCGGGTGCCTTGACCACTACACCACACCGGCTCTCTATCAAAGATATATGTGTTCTTATTTTACTTTTTCTTAGAAGCAGCTTCAAATTGTAGCCCTGCTGGATGCCAAAGATTGTTGGTTCCTTATGCATACTTCCAGCTCATCTGGAGCTCCAACTTGCTAAGTGCTGTCAGGTGATGTGGATGAACACAGTGTTTCTTTAAATGCAGCTATCTCTCTTCATGCATGGCAAGGCATCTTCCCAATTTTCTGCTGCTGTATCATCTGAGAAACATGCTAGACAGAAGGGTGCTGGATATCCTTTTCTTTCTGGGTAGAAATGAGAGGGGGTTTGCACTGCTGCAGCTTGTTTCAAGTGGCAGCTTACTCCAGAGAAAACCTCAGAGCACCCAGGCCTTTTCCACATCAACCCTTCCTTCCAAAACAGCTGCACTAGTGTAGCAGGAGTGCATGGACCTAAAATCTGTTAAGTCTGCTGAGATTGCAACAATAAAGGCCCTATATTTTGTGAGAATGGTAGAAAACCTTTCAGCTAAGAAATGTAAGCTGAACTTGAATTGGAAGTGATTAACACTTGCATTGTGCATTCCTACCTCTGTCTAATCATCTGATTCTATTAATCTTAAAATTTAGTCAATTTGTTGGAACTTCAGTGCAGAGTTTTATCAGAATACTGCAGCCTGATGAACATGCAAATGATATTGACCTAGTTTTTTGACATTTGTGTGTTTTATGAAATCTTCTCAAACTTCCAAATGACTTTGGGCCGTAACTCTCCCATGGAAATACTTTTCCTTGCATGTAAAGGGAAATAATTTATGGTGGTTAATCTAAAGTGAGCATGTACCTATATGTGGGGGCGTTTTTTTTTTAATAGTGCTCTGTAGAATACAATATGAGGGAGCATTTGGCATATATATGGCAAAGGTGCCTTGTTTTGCTTAACTCCACAGTTCTGTGCTGCCAGTCTTTCAAATTTTTGAGACAGATGTTCAAATAAATTTAAGAGGACAGAGAAATACTTAAAAAAAGATCTTGGTATAAATACATTCAGATAGGCAACGTGGTTTGCTGATTTTAGATCTGCTGTTAAATGATAGCAATGGCAAATGTGGCAACAGCCGGGTAGAAAAATCCCATTTATAAGTCAGTTTAAGTGAGTGTAGCAGGAATGCTTCAGGACCAAGGGCGGATTGTGGACTTAAACTGTTTGTTGGGGCCCATCTATTTGGAATGGAAATTGCACCATTTCATTTCAGGAAATAATAAAAGGTACACTTGAAAGCATATGGGCAGCTGGTTGTCCCGAGTATAAAAAACTTAAGGAGGATATGGACAGGTGTTCTCTCTTTAGCACTTGTATCAGCCCATGTATTGATGCCAGGCCTGTCACTGCCAACTTGACCAGCCACTGGCTTGTCCTTTGTTTCTCTTCCTTAACTGTTATGCCCTGGCCACTTGACCAGAGATCCAACCCTAGTTGTACCACTGTTTGTAGCATGGCACACATTCGCTGATAGCTTTAGTGTGCAGAAAACATAGCTGTCACTTCTAAAGCAGCAGCCAGGCTGGAGCTCAGGGAGACATAATTTCCAAGTAAACTTAAATCAGGGGTCCCATGCTGGAAAAGTGAAGCATCCTGTGACTCACTGCAAAATCACTCCTATCTTTACCTGGATTAGACTGGTGGTAGGAAAGCCAGTTTGGTCTAGTGGATCAGGTGCTGGACTAGGAGCAGGAAAACCTGAATTCTAGTCTTTGGCATGGAAGCCAACTGGGTGACTTTGGGCCAGTCACTTTCTCTTAGCCCTAGGAAGAAGACGACTATAGCAAACTGCTTCTGAAAATGTTCTCTAGGGAACTGCATGGACTTGCCCATATAGTAGAGTTGCCAGAAGATTAAAAAAAAACAAACACAACCACCTACTTCAGCTAATTGTCACTTCTCAACATCATTACAAAACACATATGACACATATATTGATTTACTAGTCTCCCTTGAAAGTCTCTGCATGGGAATTTTGTGCACTAAAACCACCATGATACCCTTTATTTGGAGGTACACTAGACTCACAACTATTTTTTTTATAAGTCCCATCCAGTGTTGGCCAGGCCTCTAAATAGGTATAACATAGAAGAGCCTTTCCTAGGCTGGCACCCTCCAGAAATATTTAGCTGTGCTGTGGCCCTACACCCCCAGAGAAGGCCAAGTTGCAGAAGCCCGATTTAGAATCGGAGATTCCTCTAGAAAAAGGCCATTCTGAATCTTAAGGATATCTTGCCAGCCAAGGAAGATACCCTTTAAAACAGAACCACAAGGATTTAAAAAGCTGGACCTAAAACAAAATGAATCTGGACAGAAGGCCAGCACTGTAGTTTCAGAGAAAGCTGGAAGAAAAATTCTGTCTTAACTCTACTGCTGCTGCTAATTAGATAGTAAAAATGATACTGCCCATGCAAACAGAGGATCCCTTGCCTTTCACCTTAGAAACCCTGGATAACTTTGGGCTTTCTTAATTATAACCCTTCCCTTTTTATTTCAGGTCCCAGTTGTAGCATCTCTAAAATGTGTCTGCCTACCTTTGTTTGCAAGACAAGCTAGAGAATGGGTTATTGCTAATATTTGCAAAGATAAATAACATTTCTGTATGGAAAATCTGTATCTATTCCAGGTTTGGAGTCACTGTACAACTCCAATCATCCTACTTTGGACACATTAGGCAAAGACGTAGCTCTCTGGAGAAGGCAACAATGTTGGGAAAGGTGAAAGAAAAGAAAAGTACAACCAGCAACAAGGTGGAAGGGCTCCATTACAGCAGCAATGGGGGCACTGTTGGAAGATCTGAAGGACCAGGCTGGGGACAGATCATGGAGAAAATCTATCTTGGTAAGAGTTGACACCACCTAGATGGCACCTAATCAATCAAAAGAATGCAAGTACAGAAAATTGAATCTTTATTTTGGGGGAGGGGGTTGCTGAGTGGGAATTTTTAAATTATAACCTTTATCCAAATTCCAGAAGCAGTCCATCTTATGACTTTTGTCACAACAAAGTATTTTTGGCCCAGGGCATAAATGAACCCTGGAATTAAAGTAACGCTGCTTATATTTAAAAGAGAGAAGAAGCCACCATTGGTAAAGCAAGGAACATTTTATATTTAATTTACATTTTGACATTTTTGCACATAAATAACAATGTAAACCAGTACGTAAACATAAGATAGTTTGTTGTAGCAAAGTAAAAAGCCTGTTAACTTTGGTCAGAACCTATTCTTAGAGGAAAAAAAACACTGATTGTTGCTACATTCACATATAAAGTTTTTAAACAGAGGAGACAAAGAAGCAGTTTTAAAGCTGATGCATATAAATCTTTGTAAAATTCGTATCAAATACAAGAAAGCACTATAGGTAATTAATAAAAGCAAGTGTGTGTCCAGTGACAGGAGTAGTGGTACTTTGGTTTATCTAATAGTTAATTGCTATAGTTATGAAACATTGCTACATTTGAATTGTATTTGCCTCACAATTTATGGGAACAGAAATGTTAAGAACTGTAGTTCTTCCTTCAAAAGGCAAATATAAGGTTTTTCTTGGGCCATCTGTAGATTATGGATATGTCTGGTGCTTTATATAAGAAGGCATTGGAATAATGTCATATCTGAAACAGCCTAATTCCTTAAGATTATTATGAGATACAAATATACACACAGAATGGAAAGTAACGCTGCCCTTTTTATCTGTGATCATGCCACCTTTTTAGAAGTAGGGAAAGCGGGGCAGACCCCCCAGAGCACTTTAAACAACTCATCCTTCTTCTTAACGTTTTGTTCTATGTAGCATTCAAAGATGAGTGATAATGGGGCCTGTCTGACCTTCCGCAAGCATTTTTAGATTTCTTCCCCTCTTCCAAGGCAGATGTTTGCAATGAGAATATGAGGGGATATAAGAGTAAACCACATTCTTCACAGAATACTTTGGAGGTTTTTAAAAATACTATATGGATAAATCTGTTCAAGCAAATAAAGACGTGCAGGATCATGCCTCAGTAAAAGTTACTATGATGAATGAGAACTTTTACAGTATTATGGTTTTGATGTTGAGTATTTATCCCTTTGGGACAGTGAAACAAGCTATGTAAATCAGTATTTTGTTATAAGGTTGGCTCACAAATGTATGTGCATGTGCACACACAGGATAGTGGTATAAATAATTATAAATACAATTATTTGCTATGCCCTGTATCATGACATGTTATCTTTGGGTTCAGCAAAACGAAAAATTTAGAAAAAGAAAAGAATGTGCATTCCATCTTCTCCATGTTTTGGTTTGTTTTCTAGAGTAGCAAAGCATTAAGTAAGACAGCATTTTCTGCACCACTGGACACACTCAATGAGGTAACTGTTGTTCAGCAACTTTGCAATGCCCTTTTCATTTTTAATTAAATTAACCACAAAATGTGCTAATACAAATACTGAGAGAAAATTGAGTCATATGATAAAGGGGGGAGGAAAAAAAAAACAGCTAGGTATGCCAAGAAAAGAGTTTGTTACCCAATTTCTATCCAAGAAAAGTGAGGGGAGGGAGAATGAAAGGGGGGAAGGTTGTTGTATTTCCCCCAGAGCATCTCAGTGTGAGGTCTGGGACCTAGCCAGCCAACACCTCAGCAACACCCCTTCTTTACAGGGAGTATCTCTGGGGTATCATGAGTTGTATACTTATATAAACAGTATGCAAGGAGGAGGAATACGTTTTTTTCTAAGCACATTGCTCACAACCATGAGGTAAAACTAAGGGTTTGTGGGGAGGACTGTATTTGATGCATTCTGTCTGACATTTTACTTTTCTACTCATCCTAGACATATCAGTTTCTCCCTCTGCTGCATATATTTTAGACTAATTCCACATGTTTACCTACTTTGTTCAGTTATACAGCACTGTTCCAACCAAATGAATTTTACCTTTGGCAAAACAAAACATCACATCTGAAATAGGCATGCTAACGTTTTCCCCCTTGCAGCCTAGTCAGTCGTAGGGTTTTGTTATTATTATGATGTTGTTGTTGTTAAACAGATGTACAGGAATCAACTCTATGGAGAATGGCCACAAGACAAACAAAACAAAACAAACAACAACAAAAACCACTCATATTCCATTTACAATGAATTTTCCTATCATTGTAAATATTATTCTAACTATTGCTTTTTGAATGGTAAATTGCATAATAAATTATGAAGTACTATTACTAGAAAATGATTATGGATATTAGATTGTCTTTTTTGGAAGTGGGAGAGGCAATGGACAGTCTTGGCCTCTTTCCATGCCCTGAGAGTACAACGTGGAAGTTCCTTCTTTCAGCTGGAGAAGCTACTGTAAGCTGAGGTTGCTTTGCAGCACTGATACTATATACAAGCAATTGCTACGGGCACCCTGACTCGCCAGGTCATAAATTAAAAAAAAAAAAAATCACTCCTTTGCCACACATACTAATGCACATGCATATACTCTCACACACGATACACACGCACATCCCACAGCACTTAAAGGTCCATTGGTTCGACTGTTTCTTGCTTGACCTTGAGAGGTACCTGAGGTAGTGGATGAGCATGTGGCAACTTCACAACCGACGCATCTGACGCTTCATAAAGATTACACCCAGAGGAGACCAGCCCGTTCCCCAGGTTCCTCTGCAGCGATGCTTTCATCGTGGCTCCTTCTATCTCACTTCTAAGCACAGCGAGTATTTCTTTCCCTACCATTGATGCTATATCAACATTGTCCTCGACATCATCCAACCTGTCTGCATTGTCGCTGATGTCAAATTTCTCAATCTCTTCATTGATCCGATTGAGGTCCTCTGTAGAAAGGTCGGGGGCAGGAATTACAGGGCAGTTTCCCTTCAGATGGACCTTGAGGCTACAAAGGTGGATGTAACTCTTATGGCAGTGGACACACTTGTGTGGGCGCTCTCTGGTGTGGAGCCGTTTGTGCAACTTCAGGTGCACAAACTGGGTGAATTTAGCAGTGCACAGCTTACACTGGTAAGGTTTTTCTCCTGAATGCAGCCGCAGATGGGTCTTCAGGTTGCTTGTGCTGCTGAATCGTTTATGACAGACCTAATTGGAAGGAAGTAAATTGGAGTTAGGCTCACTTAAACAGAAAAGCATAAATGAATAAACTGTCGTTCAGCTTCCAACCTTGTACCCCACATGTTCTTAGTCTAGGGCGAATCATGTGTAACCAATAATTGCAAAACCATGTCTCCATTCTTCTAGCAAGAAGACAAAACACAGGATTTGCACCCTCCAAAGCATGCAACCAGAACTGGTAAGCACTTGTTTTGCAACAATGTGAAAGAAATCCTGACTATTTTTTAGAACTGAAGAGCAGTTTTTCTTTTTCATTGGGCTGGATGGTTAGAGGAACAGGCTGATATCAAATAATGTTTTGGTTGTGTCCTCAGTTGAACCTACTCAGCACTTGGATGGGAGGCCACCAGCCCATCCCAGTGCTTTTGGTTAGACTAGGAAGTTGAAAACACATCCCAAAAGAAAGCAATTCTGTACTATTGCAAAGCAATTCTGCATCCCCCCCCCCTCCCCAGAAAGGCATGAATATGTTCATCAAGTAACCAGCCATCAAATTTGACTCAAGGGTATCTTCACTTTGATTGCATCTTTTGCCAACGCCATTCTGTGCAAACTCAATGTACCTGACACTCATGAGGCTTCTCTCCTGTGTGTACCAGATAGTGCTTCTGGAGGTGAGCCAACTGAGTGAATCCTTTATTGCAAGTAGTACATTTGAATGGTCTTTCTCCACTATGTACTCGAAGATGAACCTTTTAAGAAACAGAATGCTTAGTGTGGTCTCATGAAACTGTTAGGTCAGCACATTCAGAATGATTTAATATTTTCTTATTGAATTAATATTATTGTTTAGCTATTAAATTTTCTATAAGCATTATAAAAAGAGGAACAAAGGAACAGTTTTGTATATTACTACTTAAATACTGCAGCCATCCAAGATCTACAGCTGTTTATACTTTAAAGAGAGAACCACTTGTGGAAATTACTAATGTGAGCAGTAGCTTCAGAAATCAAGGGCGTAATCATTTCTACCTATATGCTATTATGACTGGGTTGGTCCATGGCTGAATTGTTCATTTCCAGATTGACATCCAATATTGTTGGATAAGAGAATATGGAACACCAGTGGCTAAGAACTGCTTGCCTCAAACACTATATAGGAAAAAAAATGATTGGATTGCAGGGCTCAGGAACTGTATATCTGCTTGTTTGTTAAGAAATTTAGATACCACCTCAGTGCACCTGGGCCCTAGGCAGATGAGTTTAGGAGCCCAGCATCTGATGAAGTCTCTAGCCACCTCTTGCAATGAATACTAATACAATCTTCCTTTTTCCTTATTAGTCCTTGCTTAGAATCTTCTTACAAGCTACTCTACTAAGTACCACTATTTCTACAACTGATCATCATCATCATCATCGTCTCTCTCCTCCCACCCAATACTTTATATCTTGGATACACTCACTTTCTTAGTTCAGTTATCAAAACCTTGTACAGCAGGAAATCCTCAGAATGAAAGTGACAAAGTCAGGCCCACTTTGCATTATAGCCAGTTTATTTAACTGCTGTAGGAAATCATAATGCGAGCCACTTAACTGTTAAGTTAAACAGTAAAATAATTACTGTTTAACTATTAGGTCTTCAAATCTTTAAAAATGCAAAAACATAGACACAAATGTACTACCTCAATGCCAGAGATATAATATCAGCACTTAGGGAGGGACTAATTTCTAGGAAAAAAAACCCAGACTCTTTAGCATGTTGACCTCTTTCATGCCTTCCTAAAAGTCATTTTTGAGGAGTAGTTTAAAAAAAAAAAATCTACCTAGAAATTATGTCTTTCTTTAAAAGCCTACCTTCAGATTGGAGAGCTGGCCAAAGGTTTTGGAACAGACATTGCATTCATACTTTATTTTGCCATTCTGTTTTTTCAGGGGGTAGGGAAGGGTTTTGTAACCAGTCATATTTCGCTTGCTCTTGATGAGATTTATGGCTTCTTCACTGCTAGTGGCAGCCAATACTGCAGAGGCAGGTTTAGGTTGCATGATGTGTTCAGAAGTGGCTGCAGCGCCTGCTGTGGGTGACCCACTAGTAGGGCTACATGGCTTGTCTTTCATGCTGGCAGCAGCTCCTGTGATGGAGAAGGCACTGTTGTGTGCAGGGATGAGAAAGTCCCTTGGATGATCTGGCTGTAAGAGATGACGGCTCCCATCTGATGGCAAGGAACTTGGAAGGGCAGATGAGTTCAGCATATGAGGAGAAAAGCTTCCCCCACTGAAGAGGCTGCTATAAAAAGGATACATCCTTGGAAAGAGATTGAAATTGTTGATGCTCATGCCGTATGGTGGTAATAGAAATTTGGGGTAGGGAAAGGCTTGTGAAAGATGGCTTGAGGGGGCATATCCAGAATATGACCCTAATCCTTCGGCGTTATACAGTCCATTCAAGTAAGGATAAGGCTCCCTGTGCTCTTGAGTCACAGAAGCTAAGGGTGAAACTGTAACTCCTGGACTGCTGTGAGGGCTTGAACTTTTTAAACTTTGGTCTGGGCTACTTCTTGCTGAAGGGCTTGGGGTGGTGGAAGACTGGACAGGTGAGTGAGCAATGTAACTAGGTCTATCAAGCCCATAACCAGCCTTCAGGTAATCTTCGGGAATGTGAGGTCGGATGGGATAGACGACTCGAGGATAGAAAGGCCTCCTTTCTGGACTACAATTTTTCCTTAAGACCTCCAAGTCTTTTTCTTGAGTATGTGGAGCAACATGGCTATAGCATAAGTCCCTTCCTCTAGGATGACTGGAGTCAGTTTTTAGGATTTCCTTCACACTGTGTTCTCTTCTAGGAAGATTTTTCTGAAAAAGTTCATCTTTGTCACTGGGTTGTTGCTTTGGCCTACTGTGGCTTTGTGCTGAAATACAAGAACAGAATAAAAACATAGGCAATGAGTATTTCAAGTCACTACGGGCACTCGACGGGTTCATTTTACAACCTTACCAAAGTAAGGATAGATAACCCTTGTCAAACATAAACTTTTTGAAGCCACCTAGATCATTAACTTCTATCTAAAAAAAAGAATCAGTTTTGGGTTTTTGAATTAGTGGAATGAGTAGCACCAGGTTAAACTCAAGGAAATAAAATCAGTAGCTACTGAAACTGTATGCTTATAATAAATCATAGCAAATCTGTCAGTACCTTCCTATTACATTTGTTCTCAGTTCAATCAACTTTTTTAATATGAGGCTGAATGCTCAAGTACAGAAACCCTGGACCATTTTAAATTGATTCAAACAGCATTTGATCGCAAGGAAAAGCAAATTCTCAAAAATTCTTTTGACAACAGTGTTAAGCCTCTTACCCCTGACAACTACACAAGTTCATACTAGTTTTTGATCATCATTCATACAGTTCAACTGCATGTCAAAATGCAGGAAGGAAGCATTTTCCTCTGCCCCAATATTGTAATTTTTTTCCTAGACAAACCTGAAGCTTCTTCAACATTCCAGTTAGTAGTATATGAGACATGATTATAAAAGGAACACATTTATTAATAAATTCATCAAAAGAAAATGGAATTTCTCTTTCTCCTTCCAGTTTGGGTTTGCACAGCAACCCTACTTTTAACATGCCTCTGTTTTAAGTGTGGCTTCAGTAGACATGGGTACACACGTGTTGTGTCAGATGGCTACATAATTTTTTCCTACCACATGTATATTGCTGAAACACTGTGGGATGTGATGACTGGTCCCAGCTCCCTGAAGTGTTTCTGTGGTATATATGTGGTGAGAAAAGAAGACATGTAGGCCTCCTCATGTTCACCATTTTTAATATACACCTGCTTTTGCTATGATGTGTGAAGTGGTTTCTAGTTTTAAGCTTTAAGAGAAGACACACTGAGGATGCGGTATTGTATTAAAAACTAAAAATAAAAGCCTCTTCAATTAGCACAAGTTTTAACTGTGAATTTCATACAGATTCACTGGCCTTTTCTGTAACTCCAGCATGTATCCATGCTCTGAATGACCAATAAAATCATAGTCCCAGCTGATATGCAAGATTTATGGGGGAAAAGTCAGTCCAACATGCCTTTCTAAGGGCAACACTTTTGGTTTCAACATATCTTCTAACTGCTTCCAGTTACCTAGCACTCTAAAAGGAAACAGTGTACCCTTCTGTCCTCTGTAAAATGTCTGAGGATCCAAAAGGGTTCCTTCATTTAGAAATTTTCTGGGTTTTTTCAAAAGGTTGTTTTCCTTAGAAGTGCCTGAACACAGCAAGGGATATGGTGCTTTGCTATGGAAGAACCTGTACTACTGCATTCTGTATTGCAAGGCCACACAAGGAAGTATCTTTTATTTATTTATTAGATTTATTCCCTGCCTTTTATACAGGAGCTCAAAGTAGCATATATTTTTACAGTAGCTCCCTCCTCCTATTTTTTTTCTCACAACAGCAATCCTGTGAGCTAAGTCGAGCTGAGAGAGAGTGACTCGCCCAAAGTCATCCAGTGAACTTCCATGGCTGAGGATGGAGAAGAACCCGGGTCTCCCCACAACTAGCCCACTACTTTAACCACCACACCACACTCACTGATTGCTGGGATTGAAACTGAAGAGACCTGCTCAGCCACAGACATCCCTTTTTTGTTCCACTTCACATAGTCTGCAAGGCTGCTATGGTGGACTCACATAAGCCTTCCTGAGCGTTCTGACAGGAAGGACAGGATACATACATGGTCGCTTTCTGCTACTGCTAAAGAAAAAAATGTAAGGCTCTTTGCAACTTGAACGTTAATATATACTTTCTGTGAAAGTACCAAAGACAAATGTTCAAAACAAATGTACCATGTTTGCCAGCTCAATGCGACTGTGACTGGCTGCTAGGTATGCATTTCTTGGCACATGCAGCTAAGTTCTTAATAATGTGTAAAATAGTCTCTACTTCTTCTGAACTACAATTCTATCCATTGGCAATGTTGGTAGAGGCTGACAGGAACTGAAATCCATAACATCTAGAAGTCACGAAGTTGCCCTCCCTGCATTAGTATACTTCCCTAGAGGCTCCTTTCTTTTCATAGTTTCTTTCAATTAATTGCCTCTTCATTCAAAGCAAAAGACTCAGAGTGACAAAATACATGTTTATGTTTGGGGGAAGGAAAGTAAAGTATAGAATAACTAAAGATTACTACATCCCACTCTTATTATTTCTACTGATCCAATACCAATGGCAGAGGAAAAGATAATGCTGCTGGATAAATCATAGGAAGCACAGCACAGCACAGCACAGCACAGCACAGCACAGCACAGCACAGGCCCAGTGTGCATACTTTTTATACACTGAAATACAGGAGTTTGTTCCCTGGAATACACGTAGAAAAGATTGCATATTCAGCCTCATATGGACTTTCTCTCTCTGAACATAGCCCTTACACACACAACTTACGTGATCTCATTTTGATGGTAAGCAGATTGGGAAATCAGATTCATGTGCCAGGACATCACTATACACATAAAGGTCTGATTTCCCATTGGGGGAAATAAGTCTAAGATTCATTCAAACATCTCCTTGCATATAAAGTCTAATTCAGGGTAATGTTGTATAATCATCCATGTACAGAAACACAGAGACTGCATTAAAATAATCATGTACGTGAATGGCATTTTTTTTGGCAAAAATGTACTAACTAAATCCAACCTATTATTTCCACCAGAGGCCAAAGAAAGTTCCTTGTCCTAACTTACATAAATACACATAAATTATAGATTACATCTAGTCTGATGAAAATTAATATCAGTGTAGCCACAAGGTAGTCAGTGAAAAAAGAAATACAAATATAGAGTGAATTAAGTTTCCCCCAGATCTAGGTGGAAGAACCATCTCATTTGTAAACCTATTAACTGCCTGAGACATTTTATTTTAATTCTTTCCCCTGAGACCTCAAAAAATAGCTGTGGGTGTATAGTGTCATTTCTAGAGTAAATGCTGATGAACATTTTGAGTGATTAATTTTAATAATGCTGATTCACATTTTTGTTCTAAATAAAATGCCTGTTTTGCTAGAAGAGAACTTCGAAGTTCTACTTTTTTTTCAAAGACGCTAGAATGAAAGCTATTGTTTAAAATTTCATTAGTTAAAATTTTATTTCTAAATGTGTCATATTTATTCACAGCTCCAGAATAACCCCATCGATACCTTGAATATGATGGGAGAAGAAAGATTCACTATTGCTTTGAAAACTCAACATAATATGTGTATGATTCATATTTGGTGTTTGGTAGACCTAGTGATAACACCAGTCACTTGTCATATAGTCAGTTTGACCATATACTTTTATGTTCTGATGTTTCATATTTAATTTGGACAAGACAATAAGCAATAAACCTAGCACTGTTACTATTCTGCATCTTTTAGTTTCAACAATGTGATCACTTGTATCCTTCCCTTCCTCCAAGGAGATTCTTGACCAGTGAGCAGGGATATTTAATTAATTAATTAATTAATTAATTAATTAATTAATTAATTAATGTTTCAATTACTTCCCATTCACTTTATGAGCAAACAGAGATCTGAGTTTAAAAAAAAATATATAGCCGAACTAGAACAAATATCCATTTAGTCCAGCATCCTTTTCAGACAAATATTTCTGGGAAGATCAGTATTAGGCCATGAGAGTGAAAAGCTTCTCCTGCTGTTCCTTCCCAGAAACTGGCAGATTCACAAATAGACTGGTCCTCCATTAATACATATATTAAATCCCTGTTAAAATTAGCATAAGTTAGTGACAAACACCACATTTTATGCCAGAGATTTCTATAAATTAATTATATATTATGTAATGAAATGTGCTCTTTTATTCTGAATCTACCGCTAATCAATTTCATCAATGGCACTTTAGTTCTGCTGTTAATAAAACATAAAAATCTTAACCTGCAGAATTTAACGTGTTATATTTAATATTATAAATCTCTGTAATACTTCCTCTGCATGAACCTTAGCTGATTTCCCCAAAACCTAAGCACAGCTTTCATTTGTACCTGGATGAGAAACTACCTCAAAACCTCAGGGTTGTAATATAGACTGAAAAATCAAAAGAAAAAAATCAATACCCCAGAAGACACCAATGGAAAATCACATCTATACTGTTGCCAAGAAAACTACATGGATCTCTTTACTCAGCTGGTCATTTTCCTAAATAAAAAATCATGCCACTTTAACTTTTTCTCAAAAGGAAGATGAGCCAAGCTCCTAATCATTTTGTCAACCCATCTGTGGAATACATGACAAGCTCTACCATACATCTTTTTAACCTCAGCAGCCAGGAATCCAATGTTTCTGACACCACAAATTCATATGAAGGCATTATAAATACAGGGCTTCTAACTGCAAGCAACTGAAGAACTTGGGGTTTTCAACATAAATCTGAATTTTCCCAGCCATTTTGGGACACAATTACTAGGACTGTGTAACGTGTCAAGTTGAATCAGGTCCCTTTGAATCAATTAGAACATTTAGCAGACATTTACAGAAGTCTGTATATACACTTACCAACTGATTTTTCAAAGTGAACTGATGATTCACATCAACTCAACCTTTTACTTTGAATCTCAGGCTCAAAAATCAGATTGTGACTGATTCACATATCCATGGCATTTACAATTGACTTACTGCATGTGCGTCTTAGGCATTCCTATTATTACTGAACTTGTAATAATCTAAATTTATGTTTTATGGACAGTTATATAATTCCTACATTTCGAAACTTCTTACAGTAAACAGTGCATGATGAACAGAGTACAACTACTTTTATTATCTGAATGCTTAGGAAGCCCTTTTTGACACAAATTATTATAAAACAAGAACGTACACAGTTTGAGAATATACCTATAAATAATCAGAATGTATTTATGTTCCTAGCTCAAAGATGGAGGGGAAATAATATGAAAAGAAAAAAATGAAGACATCAAAACATGACATAATAGCCTACAACCCAAGCAGCACAATTTGTCACAAAAGTGAGATGGCCAAAGAGCTTGAAATTATTGGGGAGAGGGGATTTAAATTATCCAGGATTCAAAATTCAAGTTCAGTTGAAAGGCTCTTACTACCTGACATTATGATAGTAGACAGCAAATCTATGCAGAGCCAGATGCAAATATGACTACTGATTTCAGATTAGACATACCTCACTTAATGATACAGTAATTATCCTATTTGAGAAATAGATGCTATCTGTATACCCAGCCTATTTCCTTGCTTTAAGTAAGGATGTTCTTTTATAGGACAGTATGTATGTATGTATGTACCACCCAGAGTCACTCCACAGTGAGATGGGGGGGTGACAAATTTGAAATATAAAAATATAAAATAAATTCATTCCATTTCTATGGATCTCCAATCAAACATAACTGTGGGTAGCTTACAACGATTAAACTCAGTATAACAAGTTAAAAGCTCTTCATTTCATCAGTCTATACAGCTTCTATACTGGAGACAGAAAATGTATGGAGCAGAGGCATTAAGGAACATGACTCAAGGAAAGTCTACTTGTGTCTAAATAATCTTTTATGCATATTTTAAAATTTCCAAGAATAATGTTTTTCAATCTCAGTTAGCAATTTCTTTAGTTGCTGGAGCAATATTATACAGACTTACTTCTTTGCTATACTTCATTAAGAAAATAAGAATGGATCTTCAATTTGCACCTCAACTTCCTAAGTAAGTAAATAACATTTTTCTTGAAGTAAGCTCAACTCCTGGTGACATGTCAATATTATTTTCTGGGCAACAGTATGAAAGTGATTTGTCACTGCATCCTTCTAGGATTATTTTTTATTTCCCAGTTTATTCTTTAGCCCTGGTATTTCCTTGTGTCCTTGCTCAGTGACCACAGTTGGGTCTGGCAACTTGGTTGCAAAGTGACATGGTCGCTAAGTGAAAAAAAGTGTGACCACAACTTATGATTTTACTTCTGCCTTCCACACTGTTCAATATTAACTCTGCTTGTTGCAAGTGAAAATATGTGCTGGTTGTGAAGTACACAAATGGTGATCATTTGCTGCAATGGTCATAAATATGAGGATTGATTGCAAAGTTATTTTTTTAGCACTGTTGTAACTTCAAACAGTCACTGCATGAGGCAGTTGGTAAGCAAAGACTCGTCTCTTATCTAAATACCAATTAGGTTTGACCCTGCATAGATTTTTCAGGATTAGTCAAGGTAAGGTAGCTTAATGAATTCCTTACCCAAATTCTAACACAGCTATTAAAGCTAACCATGTAGAATGATCTGATCTATGCCTCATAGGATACCCCAAAATAGTGTCTTTTATGTAGAAAAAAGTAATGAAAATAAAAGTATCTTCACTGAACAAGCACTGAAACCAAATTCTATCTTTATAATGTTAAAATATTAACAGACCAATCCTATGCATGTCTGCTTAGCAGTAAATCCCACCACATTCAGTGGGATTTATTTCCACTTAAATGTGCATTGGGACTGTAGTCTAAAGATTTTTTTTTTTGGTTAATATATTAAATTACTGGGGCATTTTCATTAAGACAGCAAGAGTATTTTATAAAATTTAGTGGTATAAAGCAATAACATAAAAATGTATATGGGCATGAATTCAGGAGATTACAAAAAGTTACATGCCCATTGAAAAGTGCTCTGCCTTTTCATAAAAGAATTATATCAGACCCTTCAAACTTTAGGAAAATCCTTTGAGCAAATAAACCAACCATGAAAATCATGAAAAACCACTAGTCTTGTAATGATACGCATTATAGGCCTCCCCAGGAACTTGAATTCCTGCCATCGAGATATTGGAATTGGGTTCTTTTATTCCTCACTTTTCACCCGTGGCTTTATCAAAAGGTTGGGTCCCCCCCTGCCCACCTGGCAGGTTAAGTTCTAACAGCTTGATAGCATAAACATAATATCAGCAACAACACATAATGCTCAGGTTAAGCTCTGAAACAGCAACAGCCGCCTAACAGGACGTTCAGTCAACAGTGTATCTAAATTTTTGTCTCACTAAATGGATATACCAGGGCATATACTCAGGCTTTTGATGCTGAGTTGTGTTGTTTTTAATTAAGAAAAGAATGTTTCCTGTTTAAAATGTCTTCTGCAATCATATTTGAACCTCAGAGGTTAATCGTTCATACAATGATTCATATCCATTATCAACATTCCACTGGCAAAAGACATTTCTTTACATGTGAGTAAATCTAAATTACTTACTATTCAACATCACCAGGTCTCCAGTGGAAGGATAATGCAATCTATCTGCAAAGTCCTGACAATACCATACAAGCAATTCCTGGCCAGGAGGAATAGGTTTGATGGTGTAGAAGTAGATGTTCATGCCATTCTGACATGCAGCCAAGTTCTGCTCCTGAACAGAGTGGGCTGGATTTACATAACGCATCCAATTGCTTTTTTCTTCATTAAATCCATCGATGAAATGGAGAAGTTCACCACCAGAATAGATCTACAGGAAAGGAAAGATACATATGGAATATATGTATGGAATATAGAAATGACAAAAGCCCTAAAGACAGTTAAATATGTTATTTATGAAAAAGTTCCTTTTCCTTTTTTAATAAGATTATCATAAATGTAGGAAACAAAAACACCCAAAACAGTATTTGGTCCAAAAGAAATGCTTTTTTATGCTTTTGTAATTACTGCTTAGTTTTGTTATGGAGTTTTCAATTAAAACCTACAGGCAGAAGTGAGATATTCAATGTTTCTGCTTTAAAACTCTACCTAAGTCTTGTCAACAAGTATCTACTTAAAGTTGACTATCTCTCTACAGTAATGCTATGAGCCACTGTTGCAAAGACCAATTCTCTTAGTTACGTTACAGCCAAATGTTTTTGTTCTCCCCCCACCGCATTTCTCTTTGTGATTTCCTACCATCATCACAGATTTAAGTTATTCAGGTACCCCCCCACACCCGCAGTCCTAAAGTAGCACTTGCTTATGATCTAGAATGTAGCCCTTTTGTATAAAGACTGGGTGGGGTAAAGTGAATTATACTAGTAGGTATAACTAAATGGAAATCTGGAAACAAGCCAGATTTAACTATAAGTGAAATGCTTTCTTCTTTCAATAAGAATGTTTAAAAAAATATAACTCTATAGCAGGGGGCAGGACAAATAATGGGATTTAAGACATGCTTGTTTTCAAAGTGCCTCTGAGATTATGAAAATGAGCAAAGAGAGCTCCTGCTAAACCTTAACCCATACACTGAACAATTGTTGCTTTCTGAAGTAATTGTTTGAAAGTTACCACTGGAAAAAAAATGGTATTAACTGGAACCAAAAAGCTTTTTATATATTTCCATTGAGAAATACCTCACTCTTTCTTGTCTTGTTCCCATGGGCTTTGGGCAAATGGCAAATATATACTCCTAGTTTCATTTTTACCTCAACTGCTACCCCTGAGTTAAATTAGTCAGGTGATTTCCAGAAGGACACTCAACTGAAATGTCATGGCTAAGAAAGGATTTGAGTTTGGCTTGCTCCTGCCAAAATGCAGAACTGCCCCACTTCCCCCTGTGCTTTTTTACATGCATATTCAATTTTGTCTGAATGCAGTTTGATGGAAGAATATATTGAGAAGTCATTAAAAAAATGAAGTAGCAACAAAGCTGGCCTTTTAACACATGCAATAAACACCAGAATCACTTTCTTACTTCCTGTCATTTGAGGCCGAGGAAATACATGTGGCTTCATCAAAGAAGCCTGAGAGATTTTGCGGTGTTTTTGTTATGAGAAAGATGGAACAAAGACTCAAGAATTATGCTCTCAAAAAAAGCTTGTTAGCTCCGATTTGCAAACTTCCAGGAACTCGACAGTTCCACTGGTATGCACCGCTGTTACAGGGAAGAACCTACTTTTCAAATTTAAAGGAAAGATCTTCCAGCCACATTCCAAAGCTAATGCAATTTATCGTATGCTTTCCTCACTACACACATGCCGTGCAGTGAGACTGCAGGGCCGTGTAAAACTTTATTCTGCCGCCTCATCTAATCATCGTGAATCAAACAAGATTAAAATGTGCTGAGTCATACTGCCGCAATTACAAGAAATGACATCACCTTGGAGTTTGCACAACACATTCTTGCTTTTTCTTTCTAGATGGTATAAACTGCATGAAACCCTTATGAGTACATATAACAGATGTTTCTGTTCCTGCCAGATGAATGTCTTTTTACATGATACGTTGGAAATTATCTTCCAGTTTCCTTTGCATCTACAGGGCTGTTTTCAGGTACTGAGGAAAGAACCTTTTCTAAGAATCCCAGGCACTGTGAATCAGAAGATTCAACCCCAGTATTTAACCAAGGTTTTTCAAAATGCAAGTAAAGTAGTGCGTGTGTGATGTCAGTTGTCTCACATCCTGTTAGGTAGTCAGAATCCTGTTCCAAGAGTTGCTGAATTCTTTCAGGGCTATATTGCAGGCTTTCCTAATCTGATTTCCTGAAGATGTGTCAGACTAAAGTCCCCATTGTTCCCAGCCAGAATAGATCAAAGAAATTGTAGTGTGATACATCAAGAGGGGCCCAGGTTGCCCTCTCCCCTAGCAATTCGTCTGAAGAGAAGTGTGCTTATTCTTCTTCCATGATGAGAATTTGAAAAATCAATAGTTATAAAGATTTGGCTAAGCAAATCAATTACATCTTGGCTGATGACACATCTGCCTTATTGGAGAACTAAAAGTAAATGAGAACAACTGGCCAAAACAGATGTGTTTCTACTCTGTCTTCAAAATGTATACTTATACAGGGAAGCAAAGATAACATGGCCTTAAGTTGCAAGTTTTTGAAATGCAATATTGCAATGAAGCTAGCAGTCACCAGCAGCATAACGGCTTCTTACCACCATCAATAATTTAAGCTAAATAAATTTCTTGCACCCTAATCCTGAAGTAGAAAGACTGGATGGGGTAAAATGAACTAAACTTGTCATAAGTTATGAGATTTGGAAGAGAAGACTTGATTGCTTGGACATGACACTTTGTATCTTTGTCTTCCCCATCCCACCTGCAATTTCAGTTACATCTTAACCCCTTATATAGGGAGGAATACTATTGCTCATTAGTATAGCATTAGAAAAAAGCAAATCCCTTTTCATGTTAATTGTGTGTTCTCTTACAGCAACCTTATGAGAGGAATCATTTTTGTTTCTCAAATGAGGAATTGAAGCTGTTGGATGTCATCTTGCCTGAGATTTATTATGGCCATGAATGTATTCACAAATGGGTATACATAAGATATCTAGCTCAGGATCCAGCGCTACAATCATATTGATAATCCAGGAAAAATTCTCATAGTATCAACAAGCTGGGTTTTTAAAAAAGTTTTATTTACACACATTGTAGTATGACTAATCAAGAAAGTGTGTTCTCTTCATTTTGACAATTAACACTATAGCAACTCAGTTACTAGAAGCACTAATTTAAGTATTCATCTTAAATTTCCCCCTTCCTGAGAGAAGGAAGAAAAGCATCACATATGTGAGCTGTAATCCCCTGATTTTGACAGCAGTCATCGTGTTCCAGAGAAAAATGTCCGAGAGAAACTGCTCTATAATATGGATCCCCATTTTAGTCTCTCCTCCTGAAAGGTGGTGGCTCTTAGTAATCAAGATGCAAGAGGACCACCAGTAGCTGTTCTACTCTCCTAAAAATGGGACTATAGTGAAATCTATCTATTTACTACTTAAAACTCTCCTCTCTGTCTGTTTGCAACCTTCAATTGGTCGAAGTGGTGCATCAATTTTTGAAGCAAGGTACCTCAAACGACCTAACTTAAAGAATGTGTCCAGAATCCGGGACCCAGACTCCTGTGGAGTTGAAATTTCAAGGATCTTCAGACCAGTTGTACTGGAAAAGTTGTGGTTGCTACAGTGCTCAGCTGCAATTACATGATTGTGACTTCTGATGCTCCCTGCCAACTTCCCACAAGCAAAGCCAATGAGGAAGCCAGCAGGAAGCTGGAAATCACTCCTGCTCCCACTGCTTTTTTGCCTGCCCATGGTCATTCTGTTTATCTCTTTAGGTAAGTAAATATTGGCAAAGGATGACCCAACCGGTCTCAGGCTGTCTGGTGAGAACTAAATCGGACTATACTGCTAATTCATCAATTTACCTCATGTAGCTCAAATAAGGGCAGTATTGTTTCATTGATAACACATTTAATATTTTGTGATATTTTTACATAATTTTCCTTGCTTACCCTCCAAAAATATTTTCTATTTGCATCCTTAGGAACTGTGTCACTGGTGTAGATCTCACCAACCAATGGTCCAAAGCGTGTTCCTTTGGGGATAATATCTTTGCTAATAACTCCAATAACCTGAAAAAATAGAAGTGCAATGTTAGATTATGTTAATATATTCACTGAAAAATACATCGTTTAAAAGAATACATTGGTATAAAATAATGTGATTCAAAAAGCAATTATACTTATTGTTTGCCAGTTCACTGTATTACTATGAACCATACATTTCCCCTTCTTCTGTATTTAGAATAACATATTTCAGCAATGAGATTACAGGTACTGCTGCAGAATGAAGTACTTCAAATATGAGTAGTATTCATATAGCTATAATTCATATCACATAACTAAATTATGACTGACTCACTTTGAAAGGTACACCCTAAAAGTAGATTTGGGGAATGGGAGCCCCCTAAATGAAGAAGTACTTAAGACCAATAATCTCAATTTATTCCAATACAGTTAGTCCTCATTTAACGACCATTCATTTAGTGACTGTTCAAAGTTACAACGATGCTGAAAAAAGTGACTTACAAGTGGTCCTTGCGCTTACAACCATCACAGCATCCCTGCAGTCACAAGATTGCGATTTGGGCACTTGGCAACTGTTGCACATTTATGATAGTCACAGCATTCCACTGTCATGCGATTGCCATTTGCGACTTCCTGGCTGGCTTCCGACAAGCAAAATCAATGGGGAAACCGGCAGGAGGTTGCAAGTCGCCGTCATGTGATGTTTCACTTAATGACTGCTT
Organism: Liasis olivaceus; assembly: GCA_030867105.1. Lineage (NCBI taxonomy): Eukaryota > Metazoa > Chordata > Lepidosauria > Squamata > Pythonidae > Liasis > Liasis olivaceus. The sequence continues at coordinate 230,902,341 of CM061349.1, read as the reverse complement.
CAGTTAGTGACAGAGTTGCTGGTCCCAATTAGAATCATTAAGCAAGGACTGCTTCTAAATATTTCCACGAAGAGTAAATATGACCCAACTGCAACCATATTTAATATAGTTACTAATTACAGCCCTTGTACTTTAGCAGCCTACATTAGAATTCTTGTACCTTAATAACCTACATGGGGATGCAGATGTATATTATAATCTGAAACAGTACTTATCGAAGGACGACCACTCATAAAACCTCTAATGTGCTTATTGTGGATTTAACCAAGGACCCGCAGCCTTACAGTGTAAAATAGATTGTCTATACAAGTTCCTCTTTGCTACTAATTATATCATGGACTATTTGAGTATCTCCTTACAAACTGGGGATTTCCTCCCTTCCTCTTGCCTCCTCCACTAAGCCCGCTAAATTTTAATTCGCTTTGAATATTATATAAACAACAGAGTAACTTTGTAAACCAGGAACCATGAATAAGGACTTTTTGAAAGTGATGTCTGTAACTTAAATGGAAAGTGGGGGATCAAAAGAAGACGTTTGTTCCACAGACTTAGTAAACATTCATGTTCAAGCTAATGAGTCACGCTGTTCTCACACTACTGACTAGTTTCATTATACCTAGCAAAATAAAAGGATATAACTGCATTATGGTTCCATTGCACTTAACTTTGAAAATAAGGATATTAACTAAACGAAAACACCACAGTATCTCCTCCCTTTCCTCAGGTTTATGTATATTGTAGAGCTTAATTATTATCTAATGTAATATGTGTGATATTTTTCAAAGGTGATAGATCTTCTGCTTTATTAATTGCATTTAAATTTTAAATAGGAAGACTGGAAGTAAGACTTATGTGTGTGCGCGTGTGTGTGGGGGGGGAAGGATTATTGATTCAAGTTAGGGATTAGCGAGATTTAACTTTATTCCCATCTTTATAAACTATTTATACCTGAGTTTTGCAGGCCATCTTTCAGAAGAGACACATATAACCATCCCACGTATGTATCTGGGAGATTTTAAAAAAGTATCTAGCTAGTGGGACCTACAACAAACACTTCTGGACTGACCAGATCTTGTCAGCCCTGCTAACAAAGCAGTTTCTTGGTGCTGAAAGAATGAAAACTAAATGCTCTTATACAGGATTCCATATGAGACTAAGAGGGGAAAAAGGTTCACTTGAATGCAGCCAATTTTCTATTACTAGAGCTTTACTCTTGATCAGGGGTTGCAAAAATTTTTTTAAAAACCAATAGGTTCCACAGCATGAAAAAGTTTGAATCCACCTGCTCTAGCAGATAAAGCTATTCGTTAATTGCCATGGCTACACTCAAAGATTCCTGGGAGTTGTAGTTTTCTAATATGTTGAAACCTCACAGAAAACTACAATTCCCAGAGTTCTTTGTAGCAGAAAGGAATGGATGCTCAGCCTGTTTAAATCTGTAAGAGGAAAAAAAAATCTTGACAAAGTAGTAACACAAATATATAGGATTCGGATTGCCCTGAATGTTTTTGGTGAGTCTGGAGCAACTCTCTCATGGTTCCCCCCCCCCCCCAAACTTTAACAAATTCAAACCAGTTGTGCATCTTTTAAAAACAAGTAGAAACAAATAGGGACATGCCTAATGGCTGTGTTTATTTTTACCACTCTTAAGCATTTTTCATAGAGGTGAAAAAGGCAGATGTTCTTCTGACTTTTCCCCATCTGACTTAATTTACATTCTGTTAAAACTTTCAAGAGAAGTTTACAGCCAGTATATGAATTATACTGAAGTCTGGCTGTTTTTGCTCTTCATAGTTAAAAAAATGCATCCCCCTTTCATTTTAATTCAAACATATGTTGAAGTTTTCAAAACGTCTAGGAATCATTATTACTTGGAACTTGTCAAATGGAAACAGCTAGGGGATTTTTGTACAATAATTCAAAGCATGCCCAAACAATATTTTGTGCAAGGCCTTTGGAAAGAATTTAGTGTGATGTGTTAGTTATCCTCATTAAGTACAGTGTAAGTGTGTGTGAATGGGTGTATGGGTGTGTGTGTGTGTGTGGGAAGAGTGGAATGGATTTGCTTACTGGTGTGAGGGATGAGAACGACAGAGAGTATGTTTGCAGTATTCAACCAAGCTGTACTTTGTTAATCCCGGCCATTTCATTTGGCTCCGTTTCTCTCTCTGTATTCCTCTTTCAAGTGTTCGAATGCTCAGACAATGGTTAAGAGAAAGTGCACAGAGTTCCCAGATATTTTTTAAACACTGCATGAAAATTTCACAATCTGCAAGTTACTATCGGAGGAGGAAAGGGGAGAATGAGAACACTACTGATGGGAGGGGAAAAGTGGGGTGTGCTGCTTGCTGCTGTTCATCATAATCAACAACTCCCAAGTGTTCGTTCCAGCATTACATTTCCAGAGGAACTGCCATGTTAGTCTGTGGCAGAAAAACAAAACAAAACATAGCCTTGTGGCATCTTAAAAAATAAATGTATGACGAAGCTTTCATGTCCACCCCATTAGATGCATGAAGTATCATCCTGAATGAATTACAGCTATTATTAAGCACTGGATGTACTGGAAGAATCACATTCTCTCAGGAGTAAAAGGTAAGTGCAGTCAGGGTTGAGGATACATGCACTGGAATTGCAGCTGTCTAGTCTTTCTCATATACATAACTAGCATTTATTGCATTAATGTCCTCAATAGAAAGGTTCTTAATAGCTATTTTCTTAGTATTAGTTATGTGTGAGTCTTACACTTATTCTAAAGAGCACATTAATTTTCTCAGTGTGTGAATGAGATACTACCCAAAGTTCTGTTACCAGTAATTATATATTGTAGAGTGGTTGTACATAAATTATATTTCCAGGCTCTAACTATACCCCCCAAAAAGAAAAAGAAAAATATTATACATTATGGAGAAGCTCTATAGCAATCCAGTTTACAGCCCAAATCAGGAAAGTGATTTTGGCTGTACTTCATAAAGAAGACATATTAACATAACTATGAACGGGTAGCGTAGCATTTTTAAAAATAATCATAATATTAAAATATACACAACTTTAAAAAAAACAACTACAAATCAAAAAGGAATGTAAATTAATTAAGCCTTGTATTTTGAGACACAAAGTGATGTTTCAGATTTGTCCACAAGGTGTCCTTAAGCACATCTGCTTTGGAATAATGCTGTCCCAACACATCACAAATTCTTTACAAATTAATGGGAATGGGGGATCTTCTGAACAGTAAGAATACCTTTTTGACAAAGAAACTGTGATAACAAAGCAATGTAATGCCAGTGTTTTGAAGCTGAATAGAAAAGTTTCTCTAGGTGCCATGATAAGTACAATACTTAGATAGGCTGTTTTTTTCTCCCTCTTAAGTTATGATTATAGAAAGTATTTAATTCTTGAAATTTTAATTACTATTTCTGCCATTAGTATATGGATGTTACTTATGGAATATAAAGCTAAAGTAATGTGTCACTGAAGGGTAAGACCCTTGTGCTCCTTGCTCACATTAAACCATGGTATTGGCCTTCTGAAAATTGACAATTGGGATACAAGACACAAGAGAGTTTCTTTCTAAGTTATTAAAAAAACAGCAAGATTATGAGTATTCCAATTCATTCTTGTTCATAAAAATACAATTGCGGTATGTTACTAGCGCTTAAGGTATAAAGTTACAGAATTGCTTCTATACTGTATTATTCTGATGTGATCCTTAAACTCCAGATTTTGGGCTGAACCCTGTTAATTGTCTTAAAATCTGATTTCAGTTCTGATTTTAGTATGGAAGCAACTTTGCTTTTCTTCATGGAAATGGACACTGGAATTTGACAAAGGGAACCTGCCCCTGTTAATTCTGCTGAACATTAGCTGCATCGTAAACAGGCTCAGTCTTCCTGAATTAAATAAAAATAAATTAACAGACACCTCTTTTTAAAAAATCACCAGATTGTTGCAAGATCACAAAATCATTGCAAAATTATTGTGAGATTAGGATTTTAGCGTTTTTTTAAAAAAAGAAAAAATGAGGGATATCTAAATTGTTGCAACTAAGCAGGATCATTGCTGGCCCAAAGCTACTGTATCTCTTGTATTTATATTTTCATTGAATTCTTTTCCCCCCTTTCATGTTTCATCTGTATACAGAAGCCACTTCTTTTGATCCTTTATGGGCATCAGCATTTTTTGTGCTCCAACATCCCATTTGTCCCTGTCACTTGATATAGTACATGCAGATTCTATATAAGAAACAGTTCTCTATAACTTTACCTAATCATTACTATTTTTAAATACATTTATCTGAGGGTATCTTATTAGATTGAGCTTTCATAAGGGACAGGAAGAATGTAGATAAAAGATTCAAGCTATTATTTCTTTTAATGGGCACTAACACAATACCACTAACACACAAAACTTAACCAAATAAAGTTTTGGGTTTTGGACAAGTTTTGTCCATGGGAAAGAACTATTTAATATGCCTGTAAGCTTAACCTTTATTTCCCTAGTTCCATGATGACTTGCTCACTTAAGCTTTTGTCTGGAACAATACACACTTTCTTTTGTTTTTCAGCAACACAGGAGAATAATGCATTGAAGAGGGCTTACATCCTATAATTTATTCTTTTTTAAAAGGGCGGAGTGAGAGGAAATGTTTGCCTGTTGCTTCCTTCTTACGTGTACACAGCAACAACATTTGCAAGATATTCAAGTGATAAATATCTATCTAATGGGTCAACATGCAATTTGGTTAAATGTTTAGTTTGATTTTCTGTGAACTACCTTAATCTTCCTGTTGGCTGGAAGGGTGGATTAATTCTAAAACAGCAAAACCATAAATACTGAAGTATAATTTGCTTCAAGTGCAGCTAATAAGGAGCAGTATCTTTTGTGTCTCTAAGTCACAGTACAAAAATACAGCATCTAGATTACTTCCTGGAACACAACCACCACTTTTAAAATATCTTCATTTTCTGAAATCAGTTGAAAGTTTTTGGTCTGTAAATCTCTAAAAAATTGGGACTAGGCTATCACAAAGGCATGCTTTCCTCCCCACAAGTCTATCCAGAAATTAAAGTCTACAGTGGAGGCTATTCTATAGATCCCTACAAAGGATCTCGACATAGTCTCATCTGTTGTAATTGGCAGCACTGGAATAGACACTTGCCTGGTGCCAACCTTTCTATCTGGCCAGCGTATAATTGTTTGTGGATGCTTATTTGTGTATCTTTGTATTCTATTTGTGTGTATTTGTGGATGCTTGAACTAATTGTTGGTTGTTTTTTTTTATCATTTGATGAGATTTTTAGTATTGCTTATTATTTTAAAGGAGCCCGATTTGGAAGTTTCATTTAAAAAGAGTGTCATTCAAAAAAAAACAAAAAACTACCTGCTGACACTGAAAAAAAGCACAAAATACTGCATCATGAATGTCCATAGATAAATGATGCATCTTTGAACATTAAGAACTAAAGTTGCTTTAAGATGCCCATATGCTTACTAAGGGTAACTATATAATGAAAAACAGCTCCATAAAGTAATCCCCAGCAAAGGTCAACCATATGACATATCGTGGTTTCTCTTGCTGTTTCAATAAAAGGTGGAGTTCCAGGATTAGTAAAGCAATGAGAAATAAACAAAAACAAGACCCACACACAGGTGCACATACAAAACACAGGAGTATCTGTAGGCTCTAGGAATATTACTCTAAATACAGTTCCTTAATGACAGCATTAACATTTCATAAGCATATTTTTCTCCATAAAAACAGCACACTGCTTGCATCATTGTATGTGATAATGTCTGAGTAATCTACCTCTGAAAAATAGCAAGGCCTGTGTGGCCAGTCTGCCAAAAGGTACGAGCTCAGACATATATATAAGATGTGGTTCCTTTCAATTAATTTTTTTGTGTATTTTGCATTATGTTATAAAGCTAAGTTTACCAATGAACATATTATGCTATAAGAGAAAAAGTATGTTTTTAATAATTGACATACAGAACACAGAGAAAATGTTTGGATTCGAAGCTCAGGTTCTCTCCCCTCTGCCCTTCCAAAATATTCATAAACTCTAATACCAAGTAACCTGATATCCTGTCAAATCAACTGTAGAGCTGATATAATAATTACAAAGCCAGTTAAATCTGAGGCAGCATACTATGAACAACAAATTTATTTATTTATTTATTTATCATATTTATATAGCTGCCCATCTCACACAAGGTGACTCTGGGCGGCGTATAGATATAGTATCCTAAATGGGATATGGGACTGGGTACAATAGTGCATGCAAAATGGGTTTACAATGGGTATTAGCTAGTTGCTTCTTCACAATTCATTTTCAGGCCAATCAGCTAAGCGTTGAATATATCAGTCACAGAATTACAACTTTATTGCCTAACTCAAGGGCCCAGTATACAACGGGAATATTTGAAAACTTCTGTTGTTCCAGCTCATCATTCAGTTCAGATACAGAGCAGAACAGCACCAAGAATAAAACCATAGAGATATCAGGCTGCTACCAATTTTCTAAGTAATGTTAATAGAATTACAATTTATATCAGTTCAAGTTTTGGTCCTGTTTTTGAATGTAAGAGTTCCATGCTGTTTGTTTTAAGAAGGATCCTTTTAATAACTAGAAAGGAATGAATGTACACCCTTCCCTGAGCTCTGTGGTCAGTTTATTTAGCCACAGTAGCAACACAGGTTATAGCTGTTCCACCACAAGTCACAGGAGAGGGACAAAAAAATGATGGGCTGGCCCTACCATTATTAGCCAGCTGAACATCACGCCTAACTATAATAGCTACTCTATATGAAGGAATAAACAGGCAACCAATTGCTCATCTAGGCTGATTTTTTTCTCTGCCCTTCTGAAACAACAATGAAAAATGCACCCACTCTAGAGACATGGACTAAAATATACCTGTATGTCCAGCTACCAATAAAGGTCCTGTCCTAGATAACCAAGTCCTTTAAACACAGGGTATTTAAATGATTTCACTGATTTGACATAATTCTATTGTGTCAGAACAAAAAGGTCACTTATAAGCAATATATACCCTGTACTTTACAGATATGTGTGCTTAGGACTGTACAAAAGAACTAATTCTAAACTGGCCAGGGATACAAGTTTGGAATTGCCATTAGCATGTTAAACAACACCTTCCCCACAATTTCTATATATATATGTCAACACACATAGGATATATAGAGATACATGTCAGGAAGTGTTCGTTCTTTTTGATGCAGTAAAATAGGAATGTTACAATGATACCTATCAAAGGGGAAATTTCTTCAAGCCTTTTCTATGCTTTTAGGAAAGGAAAACTGGTGATGCCTATTTAAAAAGAAACAGAAATCAAAAGGGCACTTCAGGTTGTTGTAATCATTCCTGGTAAACTTGTTCTTACCTCTTTGCAATTTCCTGCATATTTGAAAATCAAGTTCCTTGGCAAAGAAGATTCAGCCTGAGTTATGGTGCAACCTTCTGCAGAGCTGGGTTCTGTGGGATGATCATTTACAATGTAGGTACACTTGTCTTCAAATTCAGCTTCTGTCCATAGAGTCATATCAGCATCCTTCATGTCCATTTTCATTATCAATTTTGTCCCTTTGCTCTGTCCTCTCGAATTCACAATATATGAGCTACACTGTGCGGCAGCCTGGAAAAAAAACATATTTGTCATTCTCTTTTCAGCACTGCTGGCAAATTGATTTAAATGGCTATCTAGTGGCACGCTGCGGACATGAGTGGGACAACTGAAAGTAGCCAAATGCCCTGAACTTTGAGGTGACTTCCCTGACAGACCATGTTCAATAGCTAAATCTAGTTAAAAGAAAAAAGAAAAGAAACTGTCCACACCTCTTTCAGTTTGTTTCTTTATTATCTGAATGGGGGAGGGTGATCTGAAAGCACAAAACTGTGTGCACAACACAGCTTGTTGGAAAACTGCATTAGGAAAGTGTCATAAACAAGGAAAGGAAAAGGAAGGAACTGCTGTCTGCGTCTGAAAGAGCTAAAAATGGAAAGTGCATGCTGGAAGAGCGGAACCTGGCTTGCTTTTTCCAAATGAGGAAGACTGAACTTTCCCACAACTTCCAACACACAAACAACTTTTAAAAACAACATTCCCCCCTCCCTACTCTATATTGACTTCCTCTTATCGTCTGGTTTGGAAAGCTGAGAAAGACTGTATCCTGTCGCCATCATTCCAGAAACAATCCAAAGTAACTAGAAATACTATTGAGCTTCCTATTCCCAATTGGCATATTTCTACCTTTTCCAAAAAGTATTTAAAACAAATTTCATCATTGGCATTACACTGAAAATACTGCATTGCTTACAAGATGCACCACAATACTTCTATTTCAAACACAGTCACAAAATTCAGAGACAAGATATTGTCTTTCACCTCAGTTCCTCATCCATAGTACAGGTATAATGTTAAAGGCCTGCCTTACAGTGTTACTTTGAATATTATTATTGCAAAAAGTATTATTTGTCTCTCTTTAGAAAAGAGTATCACATTTTAAACAGAGCAGAGTAGTAATATTATAGAAATATGAACAGTTTTATAATAATACAGTTATAACATTTAGTCTTACAGGTATCCTTATAGTAGTAGTAGTAGCAAACCAATTTGCATATTAAAACATGTTAACTTACCATTCTGTTTTCCCCAAGTATAAAAACAATGGATCAGACTACAGCTTTTCCATAACAAAAACCTGAAGCTCCAGAATTATACTACTAATCCTTTGGACTGAGATCAAGTAGGTCATATTCCCAATTCAAAGAAATATTTTGAAAAAGACAAAGAACAAAACTTGCTTCATTCTGTATTTTCTCACAGTATTCAGGTTTAATAATTCTTCAGATCATGGTTATGAAGCAGATAGGACAGATTCCAGAGACTCTCGCACCCTATGAACACAGCTTAACACTTTACAGGATAGGAGAGAGAAGTAATAGTGAAACTCAACTGGCAGTTGCTGCTAGCAGTGAAAGAATTAATCATCATAAAAACTAAGGTCCCTTGAACTTAAGAAGGCACCTTAGAAAAGGCACTTTCAAGAAAAACATTTGCCTGTTCCTTGCTAGGTTTCATTCAAAAAACCCTCTCAAGCGATCTGAAAAAAATGTTGCTTACCAAAGTACAGTCCACAAATACTTCCAGCTGGCAGCCTGGCATTTCAGGTAAATCTCACACATATCTAAAGAGTAAACATTTCCCCTGCCTTCCACTTGGCCCGTGGAAGTAAGACTGACTCATGGCTGGAGATTTAACTCTTGTTGCTTGGGCCGGCCTCCCGCTCACGAGCTCTCTCTCACTGTCAGACAGGTGCTGCAGCTCTCCGCTTTAACTTCTTTGAAACACTGGAGGGCTGAATGTTTCAATCTGTACTAGCGAAACAGACTCTTCCTTTCTCCTCCCTGCTACAAGTTTCCAATGAGCCAGTCATTTCTGATTTACTCACTCAGAGCTGCCAAGAGCACGGGGGTGGGGCTATACCTGCAACTCAGACAGATATATCCAATGAAACTCTGATCCAGTCAGAAGGAATTTTTCCTTTCTGAAAATCACAGCAATGCAGACTTTCCAATTCACACGTAAGCTGGTTAATAGGCTAGTGGCACTGGAATTGTCTTCCACGGGAAGGGGAAATATTTGATGATGAAAAATAATACAGGTGATTATATAGGGTGGCTAGTATATAACCCAGTATGCAGGATTGGATGTAAAAGAGGACAACATTATTTGTCCGTTCCTTACTTCTATGTCTAAATTAAACTTTCCAGGAACATCAAAAACCAACTAAATTTCCATTTACGACTGATGCACAAAATAATGAAGCCCAAAATACTGTTATGTAGTTTGATCTGTCATTAATTGCATATGCTTTTAAATTAAAAATAACACCCACATTTCCTGTGCAACATACGTACGTATTGTCCCCCCCCCCATCCTTTTACATCCCTTATTAAGATAAATAGGACTTTTACTCCAAGGAAAGTGAGCACAGGACTGTAGCCTTAACTTTGTACTATTTTAAAATAGCATCAGTTAAAGAAGAAACAATGCGGTTTTGCCCTGCGGGTGTTTTTGCAGAGCGGTTTAAATGCTAACATAGTCCAGAAAGAAAATCTCAATTATTAAAATTTGTATTCGACACAATCACTTAAAGAGCATGTCACTAATGAAAGAAGTATTTGTGTACAGTAACTGGAAAGGCATGTGTCTTGCCATTTTTTCCCTCCTTATTTCCATGTTAATGCACTGCCTTGAAGGAAGGACATCCTGTGATGATGGCATACCATGTCCTGTTTGTCTATTATCATAATAGTACATGGACCTTGCATTCCTACTTCTCATTACCAAACAAACCAGAGGCACAACTTCCTTTAGTGGTCCTGGCCCTTCAATGTGGAATCCTCCGGCTCACAACAATTACGAGGTCACATAGCTCCATGTATAGTCACACACAGTATCAAAAACACCAAGTCAGTTCAACAAAGGACAAGTCTCCTACTTTTCCTTTTACATCGTATCTTCAGACATGTTTATTTTACTGTGCCTTTCCTCTTACGTAGGAAGAAACCTGTTTTGACTTGTTTTATAAATACAAGTGAATGTCTATGTGAGGATTTTTATTATTCATAGAACTGATCTCCTATTTTGTTCTGACATACAGGCTATACCATAGCTTTCTGAAGTTCTTATGGAAAAAGGTGAACGGGATTATTTGTTGGTCTAGGTGGCACAGTACAGAGAGTAGCATGTATTTGTGTAAAGACCTTTGATATATTCTAATCAAATATCTGCAGATCATTGGGCATTAGTAAGACATAGTATCAGACAAATACCCTGATAATTCTATAAAAGAATCAACAGAGGTTATGCAAAATATAGAATATACAGTAGGAAGAAACATTCAAAACAAAAGAATATGGTCACCTTGATTTTGATAATTGATGATGAATCAGAAAATTGCTACCTACTTAGTACTCTATTCAAATATAAACCTGTGGCTTCTAGATATGGGATAACTTGAACCTTACCACCTTTCTGTAACTACTCCAAAGTCTGTGGATGTAGGAAAACTGGATAAACTAAACAGAAGCTATAGATGAACTCCTCTTCATATTTTTATCACCATGCAATATAATGGTCAATGTGGCTGTCTGCTTCTATTTCTGTGGAATAGCAGAAGCAAGGGGGCTATTTCTGCACACGACTCTACTAACAGGTGTGGATCATGTGTGGCCAACATGACTTCCCATGGGAGCATTACAGATCCCAGTGGAACAATATAATCTAAAGCAGCTTTGGTAGAGGAAATAGCTGTTTCCCAACTCACATGTGTTACTTCTAACATGAATGACCTGACTCACTTCAATGTACAGGCAATCTTCATTTAGTGACCACAACTGGATCCAGTGACTTGGTTGTTAAGTGAAGCAGTCACTAAGTGAAAATCATGGAACTGCAATTGTGCTTGCCATTTTATTTCAGCTTTCCTTTGCTTCTTGCTACTTCCTTCAGCTGGACTGGGGTTCTTTCTCTTTGAGTACATCTTGGTATGGGGTAAATAAGCAAGTGAAAATAAGAGCAGGTTATAAGTGTATTGCCATTAATCAGTGCATTGACACTTAATTTAGAATTTGCAGGACAGATACCAAAGAATGAGAAGACTAAGGGAGATGCCAGGACTGTAATAAATCTTGAAAAAGGTTTATTAAGAAATTGTCCCTGAATATACTTACAGCATCAGAAGGCTATGACCCCAAGCAGCCAGGTGAGCCCAAACCTGTGGGGAAGGTTTCCGGTGCTGGGATAATTAGCAAGAAGGGGACTAATGTTTGTGTTTACATTTATTGGAGAGGAAGGGATGACAAGAGAGTAAGCAGGCACACAATGGGGAATAGACATAGAAAGGAATGCACTAGTGCCCCCAGCCTCTTCGGAGGCAAACAAAATCCTTCACTGTGAAACTGATTAGCATCTTGTCAATTTCAGGCAGCAGCTGCCAGCTGGCCAAGGAGGTTTCTAATCAACTAATTAAGGTCACAGAAGTGAGCTTGTTGACTTGGGGTTAGCTCTTTTTAGGGACACACTGCACTGCAGAGAAAAGCAGCTCAGGAAGAGATAGCTTGTTAGGCAATCTCTCCACTTTGTGAGGAGGGGAAAAGAAAAAAATGGGTCACGCACAGAACATCATACTGTACTAACTGAATCTAATGGTGAACACCTGACAGAGAGAGATGCTGCAAAGGTCATAAATGTGAGCATTGGTCGCAATGTTACTTTTTCATCAATGTCACAACTGCAAACGGTTGTTGTCTGAAGCAGTTGCCAAACAAGGACTACCTGTATCTTGTTATATAGAAGCCTTCTTTCCTTTCTACATGTATACTTACCTTGATAGAATGTTCAAGACTGTTCTAAATCCCCGATTTTTTTTTTAAATGTATGGGACAGCGTAATTGAAAATCCAGTTCAACAACTTTTTAAATGTAGAAAGTAATTGCCCATATAACCATATACCATGATTAGGTGTGAACAGTATTTGTGCTAATACTTTTGGTGTTTTTATTATTAGCTATTTCTTAACATGTTATACAGAAAGAAAAATTACAAAATACAAAAAATAGTCATGCATGCAGGCGTGCATGCAACTGGGTGACCTCAGCCTGTCACCATTTCTATAGTCAACAATCTCAAAGGGCTGTTGCCACAATACACAGGCAAATGAAAAAGCAATTGGGGCTAGATTCAGTTCACTGGAGGAAAAAAAGAATATGTAAAACAAACAAATAAATAAATAAATAAGATATAGGTGCTGAAAAAAAGGACATGGTAGCTTTAAGAACTGCATGACACATGGTGGCTATTTTAAAGGCAATTAAGTATTTTAATCAGCGCTAGCTTTTCCCTTAGAGATGTTGCATATCATGAAAAACAGCAAGATTAATTAATTAATTAAATTTACTCCATTTGCACGCTGCCTTAATTGGAAAAATAACTCCAGGTGGGGTCCATAATAATAGAGTTAAAAACAATAATACAATAATAAACTGTAAACTCTCTGCACATTGGGAAGAATAAAACAAGACCTAGTAAGTCATAAATTCCCCCCCCAATAACACCTGCCACTTTCTAAATTTTAGCAGGCAGGGTCTCTATGCCTTCCCTCAGTTGGAGACTGCCACCTACATGGGCCATGGAAACAAGCTTTTTTAGTCGTGGCTCCTCTCCTCTGGAATAGCATTCCTCCAAATATTCAAATAGCTTCCTTCTCTTTTAGTTTTGAAAAAGTTGGTGAAAAGTTGGTTATTCCATAAAGCCTTGGTAGTTGGGCTGTTGTGACTATTCCTCCAGACAATGAATTAGTTTGATGGAGCAACCTCTAAGCCCTGTAAATAAATGAAATTAATCAGTCCAGGGAGTAGATCACAATCTACCCTGCCTGAGGGCCTGTTTAAAGAGCCAGATTGTTGCAAAAGCATAACAGGGGCAGGGCCAAATGGGCTTCCAGGGGATTGCAGGTCCATAAGGCAAGTATAGCCACAGAGAAGCCTGTTTCCTAAGTCCCACAAGATGACATTGCTTTACAGATGGCACCTAGAACCAATCAATTCTGCCAGATCTTACTGGAGAGACAGAAACAGCTGGAGAGAGGTGGTTTCATCAGTAGTCAGGTCCTAATTCATGAAGGGCTTTACAAGGAACAATTCAATACCTTGAATTGTTTCCAGAAGTAATTCAGTGCAGGTAGTCCTTGTTTAACGATGCTAATTGGGACCAGAAACACTGTCATAAGTCAAAAAAACATGTGATTATGACACTTAGTGACAGCAGTTATGGCAGTCTTGGTTGCCGTCATTAAACAAGGACCATGTGGATTGTTAAGTGAGGACCTCACATGACCGCGACTTCCAACCTCCTACCGGCTTCCCCATTGGCTTTGTGGGAAGGAAGGAAGGTCACAAATTACAATCACTTGACTGTGGATGCTGCGATGGCCATAAGTACAAAGTCTGGTCATAACTACCACTCATTCAGCCCATCATACGTTCGAACAGTCACTGAATGAGTGGTCATTAAATGAGGACCATCTGTACCTTGAATTGTGTCCAGAATTGGTAACCAGTGCAGCTTGCAGAGTAAAGGAGTTACACGAGCAAAATGGGAAGTATCTGTAACTATTTACATTACTACATTTTGAACCAGCTGTAACTTCTGATTGGTCAAGAGTAGCCCAATGTAGAGCACACTATAATAGTCCAAATTGGGAGGGGGGCCCTAGGGCATGAATGATTGTAAGAACAGCTACCTGATCCAGGAAAAGTCACAGTTGGCACACAAATGTATCTGGGTAAAGGCCTCCCTGGCCATGGCTGCTACTTCTCACAAAGCAGGAGCCAAGAATCCGGGAGGACCCTCAAATTATATACCATTTCTACTTGGGAGAGTGCAGCCCTATTCAGAACTAAAGATAGTAAATCCAAAGAAGCAGAAGGTCTTTAAATCCAAAGCCACTCAGTCTTGCTAGGGTTGAGCCAGACCTTAATTAATGAATTATAATTAATCTATAATTATTCTATTCTATTTTAGCTGGGGGATTTTCTACATCAGGTCTCAAAATGATTTGACTGCCCTACTACACACTTTGATTTCTGTAGGTGGTAAACTGCCATTTGTGGTTAGGTTTGACAGCAAATTGTGTTAAGCTGGGCCTGGTTCTAATAGTATTTATCCAAAATATGTTACTGTTTTATAAAGTCTTATTCAGTAGTAGTTTTGGCATATAATACAGAGTATATTACACAGTATTACAGAAGTACAGAGTCATGATATGTAGGTTTAATTATGGAAAGAAATAAAAAATACATTTTTTACCCTTTGTATATCAAGGTATCTTCTGACTTCTTGGGTGATCTACACAATTTCTCATTCCTGTCCCCCCATACCTATACTTATATTCATATTTAGAAATGTGTTATTTGGCTGGCTGTTTGTTGTTTTTGCATAGAGTTCACTCATACCATCTGGAATTTGCAAACTCAGTGGTGTTCATTTCAGAAAACAGCCTTTTTAATCATATTTTTATTTTTCCTTTTCTGCTCAGAGAAAACCTCAATTACCTTATTAGTCAGCATTTCTCATGAATGGCTCAAACTGTGCTGATGTCAGAAACTCTGTCTTCACCCTCACCCACTTCACTTCCTTTGATGCTGTCATCTCATGCCACTGGAGCTCAGCAGTAAGTGAATGTTACTGCAGCTTCAAAAGTCCCTGAAGCTGCCTTTCCTCTTCTGTATGACTTTGCTGAAAGGCTATTTTTTTCTCAAAGAGTGAGCAGGCAGAACAGCGCAATGAT
Organism: Liasis olivaceus; assembly: GCA_030867105.1. Classification (NCBI taxonomy): domain Eukaryota; kingdom Metazoa; phylum Chordata; class Lepidosauria; order Squamata; family Pythonidae; genus Liasis; species Liasis olivaceus. Next base: position 230,886,962 of record CM061349.1, on the reverse strand, counting down.
TGTGAGAAACTGACTTCAACAGATGATCTTGAAGACGCTATAGGGGCATTAACATATATCAGAAACTAAAGCAGACTTTTTACATCCTCCTGTTCCTTATACGAACAAGGCTAGGAACAATAGAAGCAAGAAAACCTTTTGTTTTCCAGTTCTTCTATGCAGACCTGGTTCTGGTCATATACATTCAGAGAACAGTTGTAAGTATGCTCTGACTATAGTCATCTTTTATATTTAAAGAAACAAATCTTATGAAGACCCTGTCCAAATTCAAAATGTTTCATTGATTACTGAAAATCTGAGAAGGCTGATGGGCAGAGAGAAGGGGTGTATAAGGGAAGATGTAGCTATACGAATTTTCCTTGTGCAATCTTGTCACTGAAAAATTCTATAAAATTTTGGAAAAATTACCCTGTGGGTACCTTATAAGTTATAATCTTGATAACATAAATACTGCAAAATTCCTTCAATGTGTTAAAATCTCTCTAGAATAAAAATAAAAATGCATTTAAAATTGGCCCAAGATTCAAGTTTTAAAAGTTCTAAAATATATAAACTCTGGTAAGCTTCGTAGCTAGAAGGCTTCTCAATTAATTTTCTAAACTTTCATTAAAAGCAGATGCCCTTCAGTGCAGCTGGACTCCTGGTGGTTACATGGATCAATCTAAGTAGTTTTCTCAGCAGCAAGGTAGACTTGGTTTGCTACTAAATTATTCCAGGATGCTTTTTCAATTTTCCAGTCTAGCTTGGAGACCTGGATTTCTTAGTGGTCTCCCCTTCAAATATTAATTAGATCTGAGCCTTCTAAGCTTTTTTCAATCAGCCAAGATTTTCTAGGTGCTTCCATCTTTCTTTAATTATAGAGCATACTAGATTATTAGATTGCATCACTTCTGAATTCCTTAAAATTGGAACAATAACTGCAAATCTATCAGCAACATTTCTAGATCCCATGATATTGATGCCATTCTCATTGTTGTTGTTAAATGTGCATTAATTAATTCAATAAGGTCTTCATACCATGTTTAATTATGCCATTGCCATGTACTGAAGCTTGAGCATCCCTTCTACATGTGGAAATTATCTTTCATCCACATCCTTATGGCTTTTTAAACATCTGGTGCTAAGGAGGTTAGACATGACAGAAATGTTAGCTAGAAATGCCAGCATGCATACATCTATTCAGAAATCTGGCTGAGTTCAATACCTCCTGCTACAGGTAGTCCTTGAGTTACAACTGCAATTGGGATCAGGATTGCCATTGCTAAGCAATATGGTCGTAAAGTGTGATGTCATGTGACTGCATCACTTAGCAACGGCAATCCAGGCAGTCCTGGTTGTCGTGGTAACCCAAGATGACATGCGGGTTGTTAACACGGGAAGTGAAGGGAGTCCCAGGTAGTGCTGTAGGGGGATGGGGGAGGCCCTGGGAAGCTGGTGCAGGCTGAGCACAAGTTGGGGGAGGGGGTCCTGTGTGCAATCACAGGGAGGTCATGGAAAGAGGGTGTGGGGTATGTATGTGTGTGTGTGTAGTCACAGGGAGGCTGAGGAAAGAGGGGGCAGGGTGCGTGCAATCGCAGGTAGGCCATGGAAAGAGGGCACAGGTTATATGCGTGTGTGTGCATGTAATTGCAGAGAGGCCAAGGAAAAAGGGCGCCTGATGTACGCGGCCGTGGAAAGAGAGCACGGGGTACGTGCATGCATGTGTGTGATCATATGGAGACTGTGGAAAGAGAGTGCAGGGTGCATGTGATTGCAGGGAGGCCATGGAAAGAGGGCACAGGGTACGTGTGCATGTGTGTGAGCACATGGAGGCTGAGGAAAGAGGATACAAGGTATGTGTGAGTGAAGGGGGGAAAAGAGGGTGCAGTGTGTGGGAGCAAAGAAAGGCTGGGGGGGGGGGAGACTTACCCCGGCAACATGCGACCTTCCTTGCCAGCTTCCCATTGACTCTGCTTGGGGGAAGCTGGCAGGGAAGGCTGCAAATGATGATCCTGTGATCATGGGGTGTTTGGCAACCGGTCGTGTGAACAGGTTGGCAAGCACCCAGGTCACAATCACATGGCTGTGGGGGTGCTGGGACGGCCGCAACTTTGAAGACCAGTCATAAGTCTTTTCAGCACTGTCATAACTTTGAATGGTTGCTGAACAAATGGTCGTAATTTGAGGACTACCTGTATACCAATGGGTGTAGCATTCCAGTCTAAATAAGAAGACAAACAATCCAATACTTTAGATGGCCCTGATTGGTGACAGCTGTCTTAAAGCAGTTGTACTACCTAACAGAATCAGGTGTGCGAGGGTTTCTTTTTACACCCCCCCCCCCAAATCTTTGGTATAGAGCTGAGAGCTGGCTTTCAAATGTACTCTTTTACAGTTATTAAACTCTCTGCTATACATGAAAGTTCAGACCTTTCTAATGGATCTGAAGATGTATTACTAGCCAAGTCTTCTCTGGTCTACATTATATATGAAGTTAAACTAGTTCAGCAATTCCTTTCCACAGTTATTTGGGATACTGTATTTCTGCAAGGGAAGCTAAAATGTTCTAACAGTTCTTCATTAACTTCGTTAATGGCAAATTCTACTTCTAATAGTCCACAGCACAAGGCAAGCAACATTCTGAATCCAGGCCAAAACCTAAGCATCATTCAACTGCACTAACTTTTAATTCAGTGATGGTGCCTTATTTTCTGAGTTTTGCATTAAAATTAGAATGTGAGAAACAGTAACCAAAACTTCCCAGAACTAGAAATAAACTGGTGGTTGAAGAGGAGCAGCTGCATTATATTTAGAGGGAAAAAAAAGGTGACCTTGAGAGGAAGCAATCCCTTGTTTCTTTTTACAAAGTGCAGGCATGTCTCTTGAAAATCATCAAAACAGTTTCCAAACTGAATTCTACTTGTAAACATTACTTAGTCTAAAATGTGAATATTGACTTGAAGCCAAATGAAACTCACCTAAGCTACACAACAATTCCTCTCTTCATATTGCAGGTAATTTATCTGCCATTTTGGAGGTGTCCTCACTTGTAACCTTATCAGTGATAGTCATATCCTTTTCCACTTAGAGAAACTGCAGGTCTAAAGACTCCTCTAGTCTCCTTAAACAGCTCATACCTTCTCCTCTTTTCTGAACCCTATAAAATGTTTGCTCCATGAAACCTTTCAAAAACAACGAGAGCTAAGAGATTCCTCCTCCCTACCCTCACAAGTAAGCACTCTGGCTTTATCAACAGGCTGTATCAACAGGCTATTGTTTCCCAGTGGGGTTTATGGAAGAAGGTGGTTAATGTTCAAATAGGTTTTTCTCAGTTCCACTCAAGGGATACCAGCTGTTGACAGAAAGTACCTTAGAGTTTTTTGCTGCTTCCTTAGGAAGACAATAAATCAAAGCAAAGAGCAGCACGGACCTGTCTTGGAAACACCTGAAGGCTGAAACTGGTTTGTTCTTTTTTATGTCCAGAAACAATAACTTTTGAAGAAAGACCAAGCTCCATAAAAGTGATAATCCCACAATGGAGAGTCCATTAAAGGTATTAAAGCATTGGCAGCAGCCTGATCGACAAGAGAAGCTCTGTCCTGACAATAGACAATTAAAGCTGATAAAACTGAACTACTTGTTGCTGTTCTAATTCCTCGTAATTATGCGCTTCTTGTCCCTGCCTCCTGTACACAGGGATGAGCCATGCTTCTTTAATCTCCAAAGTACCTGACCTAGTTCCTCTTGTGGTCTTTTCAGGACCTGTTTTCTTCCCATCTGGATCTCTGTTTTCCCCTCCTCTTTCTCCAAACCATTATGGAAAATTAGTATAAAGGAAAAGAGGAAGAATCAGAATTCAGTGTCTTGGTCAATATTTCTTGAGCTCCAAACAATATACTAATCAGCAAGCTGCAGTTTATCAAACTCAGTGATTATAATCTTCTTTTTCATTATTAAATTATCAAAAGCTCAAAAAATTGAGTGATACACAATGAGAAGTCAAATTACTATATGAAAAGAGGCTGCTAAAATGGCACAGTAAGCCCCACTTGAATATCCTTGCACACATATACACAGACACATACACATACACTTGTGCAAGGTCATTCTCACTCACAGTCTCACTGTATTTCAAAGAAGACTACATGTGTTTGAGTTTTTTCTGATAAGCCAGATACACTGGAATACCAAATACACTCACGCTATCTTCCTCCATACTTTTCTTTTAAAATTCACTTAGACTAGTTCTTGAGTTGTGTTATCTGCAAGTCAGCAAATTAAAACCTGTGGAACTAGTTACATATAGCTTTCACAAGAGTAGTAACTATTACATCTGTCAATATACCAGGTAAAAAATAACTATCTAGGTATATTAGACGCAAAACAGAATATTTAATTCTCTTCTTGATTAATAATTTCAAGAATATTTGGGTTAGCATCAGAGGAGAAGAGAAAAGTTTATTGTAGCAATGCCTTCTGCTAGAAAAAACTATCACATTACATGTGTTAAGCATGTGACTACTGCAAATTTCTCACAGTGCCCTTTCCTGTTTGTTAGAATTGCAATACGGCTTTTATACACAACCTTATTACGACAAACCAAAATCCTTTATTTTCAGACATGTGAAGTTTCATCAAACATGTTTGTGATATTTTACATTTTACTTTTTTAAAATCAGGAACTGTCATGGACCTCTTTACTTAAAACTTAGCCACTAAACTGAACAGACTAAATGATCTGATCTCCAGTTAAATTTTCCCTAGTGTTGTTTGCTCGTTTCTTGAGTCAGACTGCCTGTCTGATATGAAAGCAACACTCCTACACTAATGTTTTACTAATTTCCATTTGTTTTAAATGCTGCTTTTAAAATAGGCAGCATTTTACACTTTTACAGTTCCAATTTTTCTTGTAATGGTATAGCCTTGCAAATCTCTTCCCAAACATGTTCTGTGCTGCAACACATACAAAGTACTTTTTAAAAGGGAGACTGCAGATAAGGATTCTGTAAATGACAACTCACCGTACATTTCGGCATACTGAGCTATGGGCTGCTTTGCAATGAACAGAGAGAACAGCTTGCTTATAAGGAATGCCCCCAATCTGTTGTTTTCATTTAGGATAACAATTGGGCTTTGCAAAGAAAAGACAACAAGGCAATTCATACTAAATTGGATCTGCCAACTGCAAGTTGGAATATTGCAAATAATTTACTTTCCATGATAAAAGCCAAAACAAACAGCACCCAGCAGGGGCCCAGCTGATAAAACTGTGTCAAACTCAAACCATTTGTCAAGGGGGAAGGAAAGGAGTGAGCTAAAAGATGGACTCAGGAAGCAGAATTATCTGGTGCAACACATTAACTAGTATAAATACCCGGTGACTGGGGAGGGGGGGAGTAAACACATTTACTCAGCAATATATTCAACTACCCCAGGAAAAATCATTCATGAAACTGTCTGGCCTGTGCCACCCATACACTCATTTGTCACAGCACAGTAGTATTTTCTCCACTGCATATAACCATTGTATCCTTTAATGCACTGTGAAAACTTTGGGCTACATACAACACAGAAAAGACTGATTAAGCAAAGATACAAATGCTTTTCATTTTTGTCTCCAGATAATAAAATCTTCCAATCATAAACATACAATAGAACTCCTACAAGATTGCACCTCTGTTGTGCAATTTTGTTAACCTGATAGTCACACCAGAGGAAAATATTTTAATAGTATCTTAAATAATGGAAAGCTACGTAGTGTCTTATATAATGATGGACTATGAATATTATCAGTACAGAAGCAAATAGAAAATACAAGTTTTTTTAAACACTTTTTTGTTTGTAAACACATCCATTTTAGTACGTTACCTGTATTGTCTACTATAAACAGAGCTATAAAAAATAGGGCACATATGGGCTGTCAAAAATAATTGAAAGCCATAAACAAAGCATTTTTGCTCCTTATTGCAAGTGACAGCAAAAGATGCCAGTATCATGCTTAAAGTGTGTATGCCAAAAACAATTATTTAATGCATAAAATATATGATTAATACTTAAGATGTTTAGCAGTACCTTTGATTAGCCATAGAGGATAGACTTCCCGTCTTCATTCACGCATCACTAGTTTTTAGTCCATAGGCATATCTTCTATAACTCCCTACACAACATAAGCCTGCACCCAACACACACTTAGGCATACAAGAACACACAACACACATGCTTTCTACTTCTCCCTCTGACTCTCATCTAACTCTGCCTACAATGAGCCTCGGATTTTAGAATTTCTCCCTGGGAGAGTTCCCTCCTCCCTCCCCTTTCCTTCCACTCCACCCCGTTCTGTAATTAGGCTTAACAAGAGCAATTAACAAAATAAACTCTGCTTAGGTTGGTGGTGGGTGATAATTCTGACTGACCTCTGAAAAATAAGCAAAAAAAAAAAAGGAAAATTAAGACATTATCCAGCACCATCTTTCATCATTAAAAAAAAAGATCAATCTCTGACACTCAGTTTTTAGTTAATATAAAAATATACTTTAAAAAGTTAAACACCATTTCTTAGATAAATAATATTCTAAAATAGATCTAATGGAAAAAGAAAGAGAAGTAAATCGATGGAATCAAATTCGGACTATATTTTTGTAGTTCACTGCATTCAGTTGTAAGATTAAACGGCAACTACATTTAATCTGAAACAAAAACATAATGGCAAGTACATTTAATCATTACATGTACTTAAAAAGTGTTTCATACTTGCAAATATTATGGATTAATTGATTGATTAATATTATGGATTAATTGATACAAATATGTTGGAATTACCCTCTTGGAGACATTGCCATAGTTGGACTTGGATGGGTAGCACTTCGTCATTCTAGACTGGTGCATAATTTGGGGGTCCTTCTGGAGTTGAGCTATGGTGACAGCTATGGCCAGGAGGGCCTTTGCACAGGTTCATCTTGTGTGCCAGTTGCACCCCTTCCTCAACTGGGAGGCCCTTCAGACAGTTACTCATGCCCTGGTCACCTCACAACTGTATTTCTGCAATGAGGTCAACAGGGGGCTGCCCTTGAAGACTATCCAGAAGCTACAGGTGATATAAAATGCAGCACTGTGAGCAGTAATGGGCGCCTCCTGGTATGCCATGTGTCACCACTGCTACATGAGCTGCATTGGTTGCCAGTCAGATTCCAGGTACATTTCAAGGTGCTGGTCATTGCATATAAAGCCCTTTATGGCATGGGGCCTGGATACCTGAGGTACTGTCTATCTCCAATTGTTTATGCCTGCCCAGTACATTCTGGCAGAGTGGGTACACTCCAGGTCCCTTCTATTAAGTGTTGTCATCTTGTGGGACTGAGGAAGCGTGCCTTCTCTGTCATGGCCCCTGCCTTCTGGAACAGCATCCCTCCAGAGGTATGGATGGCACCCTCTACTATGGTTCTGGAAAGCACTTAAGACCTAGCTTTTGTCTCAGGCTTGCAGTTGATGTTTGTGGGGCCCCTCATTTGTTTTGATTTGTAATTGTTTTAGTTGGGGCTGCCTGTGGGGTTGTAAGTTTTTAACTATTTTTTATTATTTTGCATTTGTATTTGTAAGCTGCCCAGAGTCTATGAAAATGGGAAGCTATAATAAATAATAATAATAGTAATAATAAACATAATAATGCATTTCAGCCAAATGCCCTGTCCTGAGAATTTATTAGAACAGCAGAAAGTGATGTCTCCATTGTTGCATAAGCTCTCAGACAGTATCAAACTGATCAGGGCAAATATATTTGGATTCAAAGAGACCAATATGGCACATACTGCTTGTGTTTGTATTTGCACAATACAATAAATAGTTTCTTGTTGTTTAGTGATATTTATATTAATGAAAATAAATATTATTTGTTCACAGGCTTGGGACAAACCCTCACAAAAGTTGGCCAACACTCTTTTTTGTCTTTCCTGGAAATAACTTGTTGGGAAAAAGGGAAACTACGTGAGTAAAACAAGCCCTCCACCATCCTGAATCCCACCAAAGATGGTAACAGAGGGAGGCATCCATCCTGCTTCTGCTGTACTAAGCAAATTTGGCATTGTCTTGAGAAAAGAGTGGAACTATCTCATACTATAAAGTGAAGTTTCAGCTTCCAGCTTCATAATTATTTTGTAGCGTTCAGACATATTCTTACAAAATAAAAAAGAGGTGGCTGCAGTCAAGGGTGTTCATGTTCCTAGGAAAAACAAGCTGGAAAGAAAAGCAAAGGTATGCTGGAAACTAGAAGAGAGTAGCCTGTAGAGGAAAGTAGCAGGAAACTTCCTCACTAATTTGTGTTCTGGACAATGGATGTTTTATGACTGGCTACAGTCATCACTGCAACTATTTTAAGAATGGATTGGCCCCTTCCATACAAAGGCAACTATACACGGAGATGCACACAGAATGCTTTTAAAATTCCAAGAGTATCTGCTGCCAACCCCCAGCAGTAAACCCCTACATTAGTAAAAATTTATATTATTTTTACATTTAATTTTATAATTTAAATGATAGGCCATACAAACAGCTTTTATTTATAGTAGCACCAGACAACAAGGAATTCCATGTAGGATCAAACATCTCAAAACATTTTCTACCAATCTTCTTAAATCTAGAGCACAGAGGAATTTATTTATTTATTTATTACATTTGTACGCTGCCCATCTCCCCCAACGGGTGACTCTGGGCGGAATGAAAGTTCTCTGGTGTATCAGTTCAACCGATAAAAGGCTTCATAAAAACAGCCAGTTTACTAATGAGTATCCTGTGTTTCCCTGCTCGCTGCAGTGGAAAGTGTCTCTTCTTCCACCATAGCCAACACATGACCCATGTCTTAGTTTCATAACAATGGTTTGCTCTGGGTTGATTTTGTAATGCCTGAAAGCACATTCTCCTCAAAAAAGGCATTGACTCTCGCAGTTAGACTTCATCTATCATATTAAACAGGTATTTGATTGTTCCTAGGCTGGGGTATTTTATATTCTGTAACCATGGTATACCCCTGCCTTTCCCTGATGTTCAATAACTACTTCCATAATGCCTAGCAAGCATGGCCATCAGTTTGGGATTATGGAAGGTAAAGGTTATGAAGAGAAACAAGTTGGCAAAGGCTGGTGTACTTGTACATCATGGATATGAAAGTCAGAGTTCTCAGCGTGCTAGACAAATGCATCCACTGAGTTGCAAGCCATTTCAAAGTTCTCCATCACTTACCAAGAGAACATAAATCCATTTAGTTTTTCCTTTCCAAGATTATCAGAAGTTTTTACTTTTTTTCTTTTTTCTTTTGTATTTGGATATGACAAATACAAAGTTTCAGCCCTTCCTAAATGCCAACTTCCTAAATGCCAACAACAACGATGTTGCTGACTAAATAGAATGGAATGGGCCACCTTGCTCACTTTTTTGCTGTAGCTTTTGACCTGAAAGTACATTAATTCCATTTTATACACATTTTTTCTTATTGCCAAGCACTATATTATATATGGCTTTTGTGTGTGTGTACAGAAAAAACATGCTTATCATGATGCAAGAAAATTCTGCAAGTATCCTTTCAAATATTCATGTATAGGAATGCTATAACTTGTACATGGACTAACATCATGTAACATTTCAAAGTATGAAGATGTTTGATGCTCTTTCTCTTTTAACTTGTTATTTTACAATAGAAAAGAAATGGATTAGCTTTCTATTCAGGCATAACGAACTAATATTATACATATATAGTAATTGCAACTATCTGATAGTTTGAAACTAATGCCAAATGAGAAAATACCATACAAGAAGCTCAATGTACTTTGGAATTGATAAGAAATGCACAATTTCAAATTTTCTAATATTAAAGTAGTAGAAAACAACTGCCATCTAACAAAAATAATTCTTTTTCACAAGAAGTAATTTTAAAAATATTACTGCAAGCAAGCCTACATAGGCAACTGAACATATTAACAACAACAACAACAACAACAGAAAGAACAATGCCAACAAAACTCAAGGCAAATCACCAGTAAGATTTTAAAGGCAAAAATTCATGTGTTACATGCCTCAATAAGAAGAAGTTTGTTCATGGCATAAATTCAGTAGCATTGGTAATCCTTGTTGTAGAACATGGAAAGGCCACAACAGTAGAATCATGAATACTAATTGATGTTCTGCATATCTGCACTAGTGGTCCAGTTCCACACTCTGGTTATGGCAAAAAATAAAAACAAAAAAAGTATGCCATGTGCATACAGATATAAAGATGGACTGTAAAAAGTGGGTACTGATTTGATTTAGGCTTCTGTGCATAACGTAAGATGTTTACAAGTCCAGGATACTAGCCTACAAGATATCTATAATTGGATCATACAATCCACTCACATGACTGAAATAGAGAGTGTTGTCTGGAGGAGGAAGGGAAGCCAGAGATATCTATCTTGGGGTGTATCTGTATCATCTCTGTTTCTTGTGGGCAAATATTATTATACTGTTAGAGTATTCAAGAACAACTAATTTATCAGGAATGGATTCAAACAGAACAACATCTACCTTGTTGATGGATGCTAAAGAATATGCATATAGTAGCTGTACACAAAATATGAGAGTTCAATTTCCTGCAAATTTTCATAATTCTAGATTAGAAAATATGGTATTAGTGATGGAATATAAAACTTTTTTTCCAGAATTGGTAGAATGTAGCTCACAGGGTGGTTACTGTGAGGAAAAGATGGACGAAGGAATGTTATGAACTTTGATTTGAGCCCTCAAACAGCTTTTGAAACTTGATTACAATATGTTTATATTTGCATGGTCCAAAACTTGGTGGGAAGACTGGAAAGGCTGTTTCTCAAAAAGAGCTGGTCAAATGTTCAGCGGCCATGTAATAACGCCCATATACTGTAGTTTTCTGGATTTTGTACTTGTGATATAAATGGGTGTAAGCCATTAAGTATGCATATGTTCAAACATAGAAACATGTAAGTTAAAGCATGACAAGAAAATACTTGCTCGGATCAGCTGATATACTACATCAGGGTTAGCTTAAAATTACAGCTTCTGGTACTCTTGCCCCTTTCAACGTACAGAAGAGAGCTGGTGACAGAATTTTACTTCAACACAGGTAAAAGTATTTTCGCTATCACAGTAGAAGCCATAAGCTCAGGGAGGGGGTGGGGTGGGGAACAGGAGAGGCTGAATGATGCATACAACTTTCTCCTCTAATAGTCAGGGGATTCAGAAAAGGCAGCTGATTCACTGCCACCACTGCTCCCCAACACTTGCTACTTGAAGTAACAGCCTCATTGCCTAATGGTAGAGCTCGGATGGAGAACACCAGGGGAACTAAGTATTGCCATGGGTTACCTGGAGGCTTGAAAGAAACCTAGTAAACTTCTCTAAAGACCAAAATGCCAACCTACCCATTTGGCTGTTAGAAGGTAATGCAACAGTGGTGATTACTAAGCTTAGTACCAGTTGGTGCAGAAAGCTCAGTATTGAGAATATAAAGCGCTGTGATATGACCAGACCACAGATTTGTTTATGAAGTTCATTAAAACATCCTATTTATAGAATGTTACTCAGTACTTTCAATTATTTAGAAAACCTATTTTGGGTATTTTAGGTAAACAATATCGATTATTATATATTAATTTTCAGGCTTCTGTTATGCGTTAGTTTTAGGAAATGGTTAATAAATATGCAAGGATCAAGAAGGATTAAACTGCACTAAAATAAAAGCCAACCCTGCTTTCAGTTATACTTTTGTCAATTAGTATTGAAGAAAATAACACCTCTATTAATCATTTTAATTAACTATGAACACTACATGATACCAGCACCATGGCCCATATGTTGTGCTCCACTCACCCAAATATTAAACCCTTTTTAATTGATTTATCTAAAGAACATTCAACAGACTCAAGGTGGCAGCCAGCCAGGAAATCCCAAAATAAGATGAGAAAAAGGAGGAGTGGTGGTGCTAAACGTGTTTCCCAATTTGTTTCTCCTCTTGCTCCTGGACTGTTAATCTAATCATGCCCTATAAAGCTCCTTTTCAATAACATAAACAAATAGATAAGACAACACATACTTTGGCTCCTGCTGTACTTGGAAAAGCCCCTCTACTATAGTCAGTGCTCCTCTTAGAGAGCTATGTACATCAGTACATTTTTTATCCAGCAGAAATATTTAGCTTGGCCACCCGCCAAGGAATGCTGGAAGAATAGAACGTATTAGGGGATTTGCCTTCCACGTGTTTGGCACGCGTCACAGAAAAGTCTGTTCTTTTCTTTTTTTTTTCTTTTCTTTTTTCCTTCTCTCTCCCTCCCTCCTTCCTTTATCAAATAACAGCTTTGTCAGAAAAAAATAGAACTGTTAAGAAGAGTTGGGACTTCTCTATTTTGGCACAATGATACTATTCCATATTAGGCAAATTTAAATAATTTATTTACAATATGTTTATGCTGCTTTTCTATTTAAAAAGCACTCCAGGCAACTTTTTCTTGATTCTTCTGAAATAAAAAGTCTTTACAACTAGAAAAGCATGGTATAGTTTAATTGCATTTTATTTTATGTGGACATATTTTATACCATCTATAAAATCTTGTGACCCAGACTTAAGAATATTGCCACCAAATAGCAATATTATAAACTTAACTCTATAAATGAAGTGAATTCTTCTTTCATTGGAATTCTTCTGTCATTAAGTATATGTTCTCCTTGTTCTTATGACATTTCCAATTCCTTGACGATTTCTATTTATATTGCCAATTTACAAAAAGAAAATAGCTTAAGAAATACTATTAGGTTTTGTAGCGCCCTGGACTGTCAATGAAAGCTTAATTTGAGAAGCCAGGGTGATGTTTGGTTCAACAGATGGTGCTACAATAGAAGTCTACAAAGATAAAAGAAAGCTTCAACAGCATTAAAAAGGGGAGCTCTTAACCAGCCACATTTAATTCAGTACAGTGCATGTGTCCTTCTTATGTTATTTTCACTTCCAGGAGTCAGTAACAGAAATCAGATACACTTTAGCTAAAACATAACCATTAAAAGAAGCATAGTAAGACATTTCAGTAGAAATGACTGCATTTATTATTAAATGGTAATCTCAAGATCCAAATCAGAAAGTACATTTAGGATTGGTGGCAGTGATTAGAGAAAGAGAGATTCGTAATGCAGTCCTAAAGTGTGTGGATAACTAATTCTAAACCTCAGAGAATATCTAGGAAGCGGTAGCAGTTACATTGTCATCTGATGTTTTTAAGTCTCTATATGATGACCAGAATGATCTGTAGTATTATTAAACTACGCAGTGAGACAAATCAAAATTGCTTAATGGAGGTTTCTCAGTAACTTCTACTTCTTTCTAGAGAATACCTCATTTTGGAATCTTGCCATACTCTTCTCTAACTCGTTGCCTTCCATATGTTCCAGATATGTTGCATTTCAATCTCCATCAGCCCCAAACACTACTGTGGTAGTTAAAATCCAACATACCTGACAAGTTAGGAACTTATGGCACAGATCTTCCAGTGTTCTTAGAATGTTAGAGGGTGGGCATACCCCCTTGTAACTCTTAGAATATTAGGCAGAAAAAAAGGATGATAGAATGGACAAAATAGCTTATATTTATAGTAAACATTTAAATTATCACACACAATGTGCTAATGCTGCTGTCAGGTATCTGTCTGCATGTAGTTCAGAACTGTTAAACTATTATGCCAATTTGATGCAAGTATACATTATAAAATTGCAGCCAACAGCAGTGCATTGACCTTACATGGTCTTCAAAATTCAGGATGGTAATATATCAACTAACAATTGACATCTTAAGCTGCATAACAGAGATGTCACAGTAATATACCACGTGTAATTTCTGAGATGAATATTTATTATTATGTTATTATATGTTGTTATAGTCTTTATTCTGAATCTATTTTATGTCTAGATTATTTTATTTTTGTTTTTGTTAAGAAAAATATCAGTAATTGGGGATGCATAAATGCTTACAAAAGTCTTGCTAGGGTTTCAGAGTGGACTTAGTGCTTTGAAATATTTCAGCAGCAACTGCATGCAATAGCTCAGAGTGATCTGTATGCGATTTATGGTGAGGAAAAAAGTGACTAATGAGGATGAGCAGGTTTTCTATATTTCTAATAACATTGATATACATAATTCTGCATTTAAACATCCTTTAGAATAAGACCATTTAAAATATTTGACACGGTTATAAGTCAACAATATTGGTATTTAGAAAAACCTGATTCATAGCTTTAGGTGATTTTAAATTATGACTGAGGTGTGCATCAGTATCTAAAATTGTTATTTCATATTAATTCTGTTATATTATTTTACCTTAATGTAAAATAATGTAGTGTTAACATTAATTTGCTTTCCTTTCAGCAGTCAACTAGTTGAATTGCTCATGGTTTCTATCAACATCATATTCCTTAGATAAAAAACTATACAGTACTGCTGACATATCCATCGGCAGGACAGTATAGTAATATTAATAATTGCAGAATCTCTGATTTATGTTTTTAGTTTAATATGTTTACAGTTAATTTAGTTATTATTTATTTACTTAAATGTGTATACCTGCCCAACTCTGATGGACTCTTTTTAAGGACTGACTTAGAACACTCAGATTTGTAGCCTCAGCATCTGTTGCTGAAAGTCCACATTGAAGCTTTAAATGAAGAAAGCAAAAAATAATATCAGTCTATGCATCAGAGACACAATAGTTTTTTAAACGGCAGTTGAAGATTAAATTAACGTAGTAACTCAATTAAGTAATTATGCAGTATATGTAAATATTGACTTGCTAAAGATTTATAGAAGATGTGTAGGTTTGAATTGTGGACCTGCATGGCAGTATGTTTTGGATATCAAGCTCTATAAGAACAAAATCTAAACATGAAGACTTTCTGTCAACTTTACATCTGAAACAGCTAAAAAATCCAAATGCTTATTGAACTCACATTCAGTAGTTATGTAATGCACACTCAACTAATCAAGCTTTACTTTATTTCAAAGCAGGATTTGAAATGTGTTTTTAACTGTAAACAAACCCCACATAACTCCCCCAAACAACTGTCAGGTATATATCAACAAACAGTTCATATTTGAAAGTTCAACAAAAAAGCTTTACTTTACAACAACAGGGATACAAGTGGAGATTTTAAAAATATGGACGCTACTGAATCACAATGCAGTAAACTGTCTTTCTATAAACCTGCTTCTTCATTAAAATCTTATTTGCCTGATAATCTCCTTTGATCGCTAAAGTTATAAGAACCCCCTCCTTTCCCTTTGATAGTATCAGTGTAGCTTTTGACCACGGAGTGTGATGAATTAAATGTATGACAGATATGACAGGTGAGGAGTGCTTGGAGGGGGCTTAAACAGCAGGGATAAGACAAAGCCCCCATTTAAGAACAAACCCTCCACCCGATGACGAAGCCATTAATGACCAACTACAGAATCCCTCTATTTGCTTTACTGGATGAGGAGCAAGCTGATACTACAGACAAAGCTTTGTTAGCCACAGGGCAGTTTTTCAATCAGGCCACACAGACTATTAATTGAAAGGTCTCTTCTCCATCCCTGTTCCCTTAGTATTTGATACACAGAACTTTCCTAAGTAAACAGCTCCCTTCCTATAATGTTGTATTACGTCACCTACTGCTAGTTTACTGCACGACTCAGTGATATTGTAGTTTATAAACTTGAAAATCTACCTGCAGGGAATCCAGCCAAGCCCCAGTGAAAAAGAACTCCAGCATTACAAATCCAAGGAATTTTGGAAGTCAATCTTGTTAGGATTTTTGGGACAAGCATTTGATTGTTGAAGACACAGGCTCAAAAATACAGAATCAAGAGACTCTCGTTTCAGCTCCTTGTCTGAAGGCTTAATAACTCACTTTTGCTATAATAAACAAATATCCCTACATGACATTATAATCATTTGCAATAATATTGACCAATGGAGAAAATCTATCTATGTGGTCAACTAGGAGTCAAAAATGACTTGATGGCACATAATCATCATCAACATATTGCCAATTGATAATATTGAGTAACAGTGCAGAATATAAAAGAACACTTATGTTAAGCAACTGGGGATATTGTTTAGGTCATCTTTCTTTTTTGGGTAATCTGGTATATACAAACAGAGATGTATACAGCAGAAATAAGCAGATAATGCCTATAATGATGGAACCAGAAGATGCTGGACTACTGAAGTATAAATATAAAAACCTTCAAGCAGGTGGTGAAAGAAGAATCTGGGGTACTTTCAACAGAGATTTTACAAGGTTATCAAATGTGCGAATGGATAACAGGTCACTGAAACTGGAACTCTTTCTTAAGGCTGTCTCCACCATTAGGCAGATATCTATCTCTTGTGGTAGATGCTGGAAGGTGACAGTGAATGGGAACTTAGTTCTTTCTAGTGCTTTCTTGAGATATTAACCCTTCTCTATTCTGTGACAGAGGTGTGTATATGACACTCAGTCTGCCATTGAGTAGTATGGAAAACTCTACCTACCAAGCTCATGGCGGAAAGAAAATTATCATGGGCAGCATTTCAGCTGCTTAAAAGAAGTGCTCCAGGGTTATAGAGAAGCTAACTTTCTGCTGGTCTAGAGCGGGTGTAGTTGTACAAAAATTCTCCGTGGTTTTAGATGAATATAGAATTCATTTCAATTGTTCAAAATAACCAAATTTGTAACATTATTTAGGATATAAGGAGAATGGTATTAGGGGAATAAGTATTTGAGCAAGATAATTCTTCATATTACTGAATATTACTAAATAATTCTTCACATTACTAAAAAAAAATAGTAATTCTATACAAAGAAATGGTGAAGAAGGCATTTTTGTATGTTGCTACTGAATCAAAATGAATACAAAAATAAACAGCAAGATATGTGACCATTTGTACTAAAAGCCAAAGCTATGTGACATTTCCCCCTGCGTGTTATTCATAGTTCATACAGAAGTTAGACTGAAAGAAAAATCGTTCTAGGGTAAGACATCCTTTCACATATGTCGGAAAGCAGTTGTACTGTTGCAGTTTCTTATTCGTGCCACTTCTGGCCTCTGTATTGCTAGTTACAGCTTCTAGTGAAAGATGTGAAATGGTTTGTATCTAAAATGCAGACTAAAGTCCTACTACTCCATCTAACACTGTCAATAGGCCTGCACTATGTCTGTCCGCAGGTCTGCATTCATACAGATCATTTAACAGAAGAGCAAAGACGACATTCAGGAAAATGCTTTCAGACCTTATCTGAGCAACAATACTTAACTTTCACCACCTGGGCATGGCTTCCGGAGGGAAAACAATCACACACTTTTTCTTTTTGGACAAGCCCCTGGCTGCACTTAAATGCTGTTTTTAAAACGCTTTCAACTCTGTGATTTTCTATTCAACCTAACAAACTGAACATTGGCATGCATATTTAGAATACAATTTTTAATTTCATGCCCCCACAATCATACCCATTTTTTTTGTGGTGGGGGGGAGAAATAAAAATGAGACAAGGCACACAAAATCTGTTCCATATTCCTTGGTAAAAACTTTGGGTCAGATATATGACATGCTGTAACAAATATTGCTGCAGGTAACTCACGACATTCTTTATAATGAATTCATTTTTTAAAATTAAAGGAACTGTCACAGATCCATTCTGAGGCATCAAAATGTCACATTTTGGGTGTAATCATATAGATCCTTATTTGTAATGCAGAGATGAGCAGTAACCAAGCTTGTTTGGAACTAAAAGAAACACTGGGAAAACCATAGTAATTTTGCACATCTAAATTAGAATCTTGATATACATTCATTGTATGGAATGAATGTATACCTTAGTGAAAAGTGTAATTTACTTCTCAGTAAATGTGTTTACAATAGAAGCGTTAACATGAAACAGATGTTTCTATATGGGAAGATTTCAAGGGACAGAGAGCTTGTCTAGAGGAACCCTAGTGACTTTCAGATGCATTGGGAGGACGATTCACCAAATTCCTATTTAGCATAGCCCAAGACCATATTGCCTTGGGTTTCTGAGAGCTGCGGGATGGAAAAGTCCTAGAGCTTTGATCCCCCCATCAATAATTTTCTCCCATAATGCTATTTCTTCTTTTTGCATGTAATTTATAATTATAAACATTTTATTCTATCACAACTGCATAAAATAAAACTATCTCTGCTTCTTTCACTAATAATTGATCTAAGTGGTGCAATTTCCTTTAATCCTTGGAGTTAAACCCTTGGAGATAATTATGTACCCATTTAAGGGCTTTTCAATTGTATCCTGACTAATTTTACAAAAACAGTGTAATTCATAATAAACACATTCCCAAATGCTTTCTGCCTCCCAGTGCCAATCAAAAATGGTGAGTTCAATTTACATTGACCTCTGAATAACCTACAAGTTAAGTTCTAAAGGTCTTCAACTCTGCCTCAGTCTCCATCAGGAAGTGGTGTCCTCTGAAAATGTTCTTTGAAAGACAACAGCCTCTAAAGTGACCCAGGAGTCAAAATTCCATCCTGCCCCTATTCAGGAGAACCCCATTCACCCTTTTAGGGTTCCATCCATCTTCATTTGCTGTCATTTCCTCTAACTTTCCAATTCCAGGACAGAAGGAAGTTATTATTTCTTCTCTACTCTTCTTCATTTTAGAACATTTACAAGCTTTCCACCAGCAGTACAAACAAACACATTTTTATTATAATCAATTGTTCTATAGTTTCTGTGCTAAAATTCAGAAATTTAGAGTAACAGAATCATAGGGATGGAGAAAATTTTATAAACCATCATGTTTATCCCTTTTTGATACAGAAATCCCAGAGCTTAAGATGCAACCAACAAATAATTAGCCAGCCAACATGGTAAAATCTTGCCAATTCAAATAGTATCAAAGAAGTCTAGAGCAGG
This sequence comes from Liasis olivaceus, assembly GCA_030867105.1. Lineage (NCBI taxonomy): Eukaryota > Metazoa > Chordata > Lepidosauria > Squamata > Pythonidae > Liasis > Liasis olivaceus. The sequence goes on along the minus strand of CM061349.1, from coordinate 230,868,039 downwards.
AGATAGAAGCTTAAAATGTCTGTTTGTCTACAGCATTATTACTCATTATTAGCAATTGCTATTTGTATTTTAAAGCTGTTTTTAATACTTATTCTAACCCGCTTCACAGTATAAAGTGCACAGAGAACCATGTATTCCTGCTCTTCTTGGAGAAAGGATGGGATACAAATTTAATTAATAGAAATAACTTGATTCAGAAGCATCTTGGGATTTAGGCTCACAAATAAGAAAGCACCTGAAGAAAGGGTGGTTTGACTGGATAAAGAATGGTTTAGTACCTTAAAAATCGGTTTGACTATTGCTTTTCATTAGTAACTCCCTACAAGAATGGTTGTAATTATTGAGATATAATTCGAGTTAATTGGGCTAGGGAATTATTACACTTACCGAGCACATTCTTAAGAAGAGTTAGGTTATACCTTTTATGCTTATCTTAATTAATGCCTTGTATTGTAACTTCAACAAGATTCCTTCAAGTCAAATTTGACTTTGGCAAAATACAAATACTGTTGTTTTTTTTAATTCACTGGTCCAGTTTCTAAATCTGCTATTTCCTGCCAACTTCTATCTATGTAATGAGGTCCAATCCATCTTGGCTTTTTGAGAAAAGTTGACTAGTTATCACTGAGCTTGAGCTCTTGGTTTCTGTCCTTTGTGACTTGTAGCCTCTCTCACCTAGCCACATAATCTAGCTTCTCTTGGATAGATAGGTATTCTGAACAAATGAATAAAAAACAGACATACATAAGTAATCATATGACAGTGTCCTGGGCTATTACATTATCACTGTTTCATCAGATAAGTAATTTAATTGAAATCAACCATGTTGTCAGATCCCAGCAGTATTACTGGATCTGTGTTCATACTGTTTTTTTCCAAAAGTGAATTCAATGACTATGTGAAGATATTATAATATTTATGTGTAAGCACTGAAAATAAACTAAGCACTTCACATAAACTGAAAAGGTATGCCAATTTCTGAAAGCTAACACTCGTATTACTGAGAGAACCCAAGAAGGAAAAAGGCAGGAAAATCAGAAGAGAAAGAAGACTATGTAATATACATATAAATCATGTAAAGTTAACAAGAGTTCACAGTAACATTTCTATTGGGCAAAGGAGCAGCCCATTGGTCAGTGGTGGTCCTCACCACGGAATCATAGCTCAGCAGCTACACAAGGATATCAAGTGCTGATATTGACTTTGTACTGAACTATGTTGGAAATGAAGGATCATTTAATTCAGGGGCTATGATCATATCATAAAACTCTCACGTCTGTAACCTTCAACTGGGCGAAATGGTGCATCATAGGGCAACAATTTTTGAACCAAGGTACCTCAAATGGGCTAACTTATAGAATGCGTCCAAAATCCGGGACCCATTATTCCTGTGGGATCAAAATTTGGGAAATTTGTGGCCTCTTCAGCACTGCTGTGCTGCTGTGCCACCTCAGTCAGACCAGGTCATGTGATCATCATGGGCATATCCCCAACCTCTTTCCCGCCTCCCTCTGTCTCCTGTACCCAATCAGCTGGTGGCAATGTGCAACAGGCGAGCAATGATTGACTGCTTTGGAAATGAGGCAGAAATTTGAAATCTTTTGGGCATTGAGGGAAGGATGAGGAGCGACTTGGATGCCTGCTGGCAAGGTAGGGCTGGCTGGGGGATGCCAGGTGAGTCCTCCTCCTCCCTCAAGGGAGGGGGCTCTTGGGGACATGCCAGAATGGGGAGTGGGAGTGCAATTTTCCTCACGGTCCATAGCTCCCTTTGTTCCACCTCCCCCAGCAAAGTGGCAGGCAGTTCTGTGAGTCAGCTGAGGAGGAGGCGGCGGCGGCGGCTTCATCGGGGCTCTCCTGAGGGTTGTGAGGGGAGGGCAAACGGTACAAGTCTATATTATATGTGGAAAGGAACGAGGGAGGGAGGGAGGGAGGGAGGGAGGAAGCAAGGAAGGAAGGAAGGAAGGAAGGAAGGAAGGAAGGAAGGAAGGAAGGAAGGAAGGAAGATTTCTGATGCTTCCTGCCAGCTTCCCACAAGCAAAGTCAATGGGGGAGCCAGCAGCAAATTGTAAGTCACTCCCACTCCCACTGCTTTTTTGCCCTTGTCATTCTGTTCCTCTGTTTCGGTAAGGAAATATCTCTGAAACGATGACCCAACGGGTTATGGGTTGTCTAGTCAGTCTTAAAATTCTGTTGCATGTTAGGAGCAGTGTTTCAAAGAATTACCATGATCTAGTTAGAGGGCCATCTTGTTAGAGAGCCAGAAACAACACAGCATTGACATGTCAGTTGAGTTGTAGATTTTAAAAAAGGTCTACTGGGTGGGAGACTGCAATCAAATAACTGCTGTACAGATGATACCATTTGATACATACTCTATTACTAATGCTAATGTCTTTCAATCTGATAATAATATATGTGTAACAGTCTGCAAAGGCAGGGGAAAAGGAGCACATTCATGAGCAGAGTATGGTACAGGTGAGAATCCAGATGCATGAATAGAGGAGAGCGTGGAATTTCTAAAGCAATTTCTTAGGTTTAGATAGTTGCGATTAAATAGTGAATTGCAGGTATAGCAAAGACTTCAGAGTTAACACTTGACAAGCATGCAGATGATTTAGGAAATATAAATTGGACTGTTCACTGTGTTTCTATTTCTGAACTAGCTGGAGTAGTATACATTAGGAATGAAAGAACTTGAAAATAAAGTTCTCCTTTTTTGAATATAAGCCACAGACTGGCTTGCATTTTGGTAGGAAATAGTGGGTATTCAAAATATGTAGCATGTCTTTTTTTTTAATACTACCATTTTTGGTATTTAATTATGTTCTGAGATAGTTTAGTTTGTCATAACTGATCTTCTGTATTCTTTCTGGTGAGGTACTTGTAGCAATGGATGCCTTAATATACTCCTTTGACCAAATACTGAAAATTACAAAGGAGTTGTCAGAAGCAAACTCTAGATAATTATAAAGTAAATTACATTTTCTCAATATCAAGGTAATCTTGAAGTACTTTCTCACACTCCTAAATACATGTGTCTTATGTAAAACAGATGTATGTCTTTGCAGTAAGCTTTATATTTTATTCATGCACTATGAAATCTCCTTGTAATTAAAAGGAGGAAATAGGAATGTCTTTTATGCAATTCCAAGGATATATCCTAGACATGGAGCCTTTAAGGGGAAAAAAATTAGGAAAAAGTTTAGCATTTTTTTAACAGAAAAAAATTATAAAATATTTTTTCCTTTTGAAATTATGAGTTGATTCACCCTGCTCCAATTTTATTAACTCAGAAAATAATAGAATTTGACAGTAAAGCTAATAAGAAAGGGAATCTCTCTGTATTTCTAACATTACGCCCCTCTATTCACACAGAACACTTTCTGGTCTTGCCTAAGCAAGTGGGTCAGGCAAATCAAGAGCAGCTGAATTGGAAGACAAACATGAAACTTCACTGCCACAGGAGGCCCCTAAAGCCTTCCACATGGCCCCTGGAACTCCTCTAAGTTGCAGTAAATTATAATTTTTAATGTGAAAGAAGAGATAAAACACATATAAGGCAAATAGTATTAACTGGACTCAACTGAATGCAGTTTATTAAAATTACTTTATCTTGTATCACAGTTTTGTCCCAGTCTTACAAAATTTGTTGTCCCTAATCCTAACTTCTTGTTCAGAGAAAACCCTCTGCAAACCTCTGGATCAAATAAAGTAGACTTTGAAATTAGGCTCAGTAGCGAACCTTTGTTTACATGTTTAGAAGAGTTGTAATCCAGGGCCTGAATGTGGACATGAAGTTAACTTTCTAAATTATTGGAGAAGGACCAGCGGTGAGAAAGGATGGGAAACAGTGTTACTAGGGTGTCTCTGAGTAAATGGAAGTTTATAATTCCTAGAAGCGCTATGACACTTATTCTGAGAGTGTTTCCCGGACATCATCTCAAAATTCCAAATATGACAGGTTGTCAATTCCAGTTCAGAAGTTTGAGTTTTATGGACTGTTTACTCAAAAAACAATGTGAAAATCTGGAATTGGAACTGATGGATCTTTCAAACCCTGTCAGTTAAAAAAATGAATTCCAGTTTTTCTGCAAACAAATAAGCATCAGTGATGTCATCAGACTTGCTGTATGATGAAGATAATATAATATTTGGGATAACTATCTCTGACTAAGCAATATTCTATTTATCTCTCTCTCTCTCTCTATCTGGCCACCCATCTCAATGAGTGACTCTGGGCGGTGAACAGAATTAAAATAAAATAAAAACAAATATTATAAAAGTTAAAATACAAGCAGCCAAGGAACAACAACCCAAATCACTAACATGACCAAGAAGCGGGTCCCTGCACATACTTGGGGCTCCAGGCCTGGGCAAACAACCAGGTTTTTGGGGCCCTACGAAAGGCCAGCAGAGTCGGGACCATCCTGATCTCTGAAGGGAGAATGTTCCACAAGCTGGGTGCTACGGCAGAAAAGGTACGTCTTTTAGGTCCTGCCAACAGGCATTCCTTAGCCGACAGGACCCAAAGCATGCCTATCCTACCTGAAACAACTGGGGAGAGATGGTCCCTCAAGTAATTCAGTCCTAAGTCATGAAGGGCTTTAAAGGTGACAACCAACACCTTGAATTGCACCTGGAAACACACTGGCAACCAATGCAGCTCACAGAGTAGTGGTGTTACATGTGCTGAGTAACTGCTGCCATTTACTACCTGGGCTGCCGCATTCTGCACCAGTTGAAGCTTCTGAATGCTCTTCAAGGGCAGCCCCATGTAGATCACATTGCAGTAATCCAGATGAGAGGTCACGAGGGCATGAGTGACAGCGAGCATGGCCTTCTGGTCCAGAAATGGGTGCGGCTGGCGCACAACCTGAAGATGTGCAAAGCCCTCCTAGCCATGGCTGCCACCTGCCCTTTGAGCAGGAGCCATGAGTCCAGGAGGACCCCCAGATTATGTACCAGGTCTGTCTGAGGCAGTGCCACCCCATCCAAGACGAAGGATGGAAGGTCCAAATGCCCAAAGCCTCTGAACTTGTTTCCCTAGCAATATGGTAGCAAAAGACTAAGTTGAAGGTCTTTTGTTTTGTTTTTTTACTTAACTTGCAAAGTGGGGATAAATACTTTATTAACTGCATAGTGGCAGGACACACACACACACACACACACACACACGCATACAAATAAAAATAAAGTATATCTTCTTCCACAAAATAGGAAATGAATTAGGAAGAACATAAATACTATTTTTGTTGTTACTTTTATTTTCCTGGTGGACACATTAGTTGTTCAGCACAGCTTCAATAAAAACAACCATGCAGCAACGATCTCAGTTGCTTTTCAGATGTTTTATGATAGCGTATTTTCTTGCCCAAGTGACACTATGGACACATTCATGCCGTTTTCTTGGCAACAACTGGCATTTTTCCCAGGATCTTTTTCAGAGTTTTCAGTTTAGCTTAGAACTCTGAAGACCCAAACTGGTGTAGCTTTTTTTCAAAATTGGTAAAGAACCATCACCTATTTGGTTAGTTTTTTTGGATAGGAGAGCCCCAGGAAATCCTAAGAATGTATAATCAGGTGTTGAGCACAAATTTGAGGAAGCCTGTTACCATAATGTTCTTATGAATAAACAATCCAGACCAGCATAAGCTGCACAGCTTTGATGCATATATGAGCTTAAAAGGACAAATGACATGGATTGTTCCATGGTTGTTCAGATTAGGTAACTATTGAATGGACTAGAAATAAACAATTTTCACACCTGCCAAGGATAAATTAATTTCCATGCTAAATGTACTTTAAAAATGGCCAATTAATTCTAGTTAAACAACTTTCACTGGGAAGGGGGAAAGTGACAGTATTATTACCAGCACTCATTGTGTGAATAAATAGATTTGTGTTAGATGTAATGCATGTCTGAGACATTTCACTAGACTCCTGCTGTACACAGAACAAAATGCCATTCTCCTGATATCAATTTTAACAGGAGCATGGACAAATCTTACATAAAGGAGAAGATATTCAACTGTGAGATACTGTGGTTTATACTACTTGTCAAATGCTGTTGATCAAAATGGAAAGTCTCTTTTCTGAATTGTACATGTATATTATTATTATATTTGTACATTTGTCTTGAATGGAGAAAGAAGCCATCAGTTATACTGAATTTGAAAAATAGGATTAAGCAAAGTCATGACCTTGGCTACTAACAACTGAAGTATCACTACCATTCATGGAACATCTAAAAACTAAAAGTCAGCACCCAAGGGTTATTCTTATGACAGGTTAGTAAACCCAGCTGAAAAGATAGTTAATAAACACCAACTAAACCCTTCAATTACAGCAATAAATTGTTCAATTGGTTAAATGTCCACAGTTTTTGCTCCAAACCCTGGAGTTAACTGTTTAATCAATAAACTGTTGCATCACTTGACAAACAGATATCGGCAGTCTCTGGCTGACAATGAAGTGGCCCCTTAAGAATTAGTCCTCGGTTGGCTGGCCAGTAGTTTTCTTAAGATTTGAAAGTGGAAAAAAATGAACTTTTAACCAAAACTAAAAGCAAAAGTAAACTAGAGTATCATTCTCAAACAGAATGATTCTTTTCTGGAAAAAAAAAAACCACATGGGTTTTCCGTTCTGAAGTAACTTTTCATGTGGGCTATCTCACAAATACTTTTGCCACAGAAAACCCTAACTTTCCTGGATATCAGTAAGTGAGAAAGTGGGATACATATATAATAATATAGCATATAAAATGAGACTAGCAAATATTATTTTTATAGTGGATTTTTTTTTTGAAATTCACTTTTGGCAAGAAAAAAAAATCACATGGAATCCACATGTGTACCCTCTCCCAGCACAGCCTGTTATACTAGGAGCTAATATGGCTGCTAAACTTCCCCTTCTATATAAGATATAATATGTATATAATAGAATAGAATGTATATAATATAAATATATAAATTATTCATTGTGGCATAGTGGTCTTATCCTACAGTGAATCTGACAACTTTGTATTATGCCATCTGGCCTTCTATACTGCAGACTTTTAAATACACAGTTCATAACCTTTGTACTCCAGACAGTCTTTAGCATTAATTCTATGGCTATGCAAGTTTGAGATTTCATGTGTACTTTCCACCCAGGCAAACCATTGTAAATATTTGGAAATACACTGAAACTGATAAAGTTCTCATAAAAGTGTCAGTAAAGAAACTTCTTTTCACCTGAAACAGTTTTCACAGTCAATCTAAACTTTGCTCTTTGCAATCAAAAGATGATTCTTACACAAGACAGTATTGAAAGCAAAAAAAAAAAAGTAGTATTTTTAAATTCCAGTGGGCTTAAAGGAGATCTTTGGATATTGATATGTATTGACAAACGCATTGGAATGTCTTGGATCCAGAGATGTCTTGCCCAAGAGGAAAGAGACTTCAACTGCTCCTTGTTTCCCCATCCTGCTGCTAACCTCTGAGTTTGCTTACAGGTAGTTTCAGACAATCCATGGAACCCAGAATCTGGCAGAGGAAGAGTTGGGGCACCCTCTCATTAGAACAGATTTTCATTTGTCTATCACTGGATCCAACCCATTAACTTCTTTAATTTGGGCCATGCCTTTTTGGTTCTCCTTATTTTATACTCTTCTTTTCTGTAAATGTTTCATATCCAAAGGGATGTACAAAACATATAGAAACAAATCAACAATTAAATCAGAAAAGTCTAATTAACAATCCCACAATTTAAAACTCTAGTATAGCAACATTAGATTGGGGTGTCTTTATAAGTGGTAGACCACTAAGCATTATTTTATTTATTGTAATTTTAATACACCCAATAAGTATGTTGTGTGAATTAAAATATTAAGCAAATAAAAAATATGATAAAATGTAAAAAATAGGAAAACATTTCAGTGAGTAGCATGGAAAATAATATAAAATATAAATATAAAAATACCAATATAAGGAAGCTATTAAACTTCAGTAATGTGCACACTTGAAATAAAAATGTATTATTAAAAATGCTTCAGAAAAGAGGAATATCATAGCATCCATGGGAGCTAGGGTGACTAGAAGCATTTGTACTGGCTTGCTTTATGATAACTGGATAGTGGTAGTGGTGACTCACAATGTCCACACTGACAGCCACTCCAGAAATGGACAATCTCCTCCTCCTCCTCATCAAATTTATTATGGCAGCCCACTCTAGTAGACTCTGGGCAGCTTACAAAATTCAAGGAAACAATAAAAACAGTTAAAAACACAAAACAACACAGGTAGACTGCACTAAAATCAGCCATAACAGTAACAATAAACCACAACAGGGCCCCAGAGCCAGATCTTAAGGGCTTTCTGGAACCCAAGGAGAGTGGGCACCATCCATATTTGGGGGGGGGCTGTTCTAGAAGAGGGGCTGCGACAGAGAAGGCACACTTCCTTGGTCCCATAAGATGACAATGTTTAATAGAGAGACCTGGAGTGTACTTACTCTGCTGGAACATACCAGGCAAGCAGAAACATTTGGAGACAGGTCACCATGGGCTAGCCATTTTGTAAGCATGCTGATGACCATGTTCTAAAAATTCCAAATATGTCATTGACCCAAAAAGGTTGGAAGCCTCAGTACCCAAAGATGCATTCCAAATTCCATTTTAAGTTTCATTCCACCTTAAACTCTGATTTTTGTGCCACTCACTGTATCTTTCTGTTTACAGAGAAGAGGTCTCTGAAGCAAATGTCAAGGCTTAGGTTGGTATATAGGGAAGAAACTGGTTTCTGAAGTACTGTACATTCAATTGTTTGTTACAGTCTTTAAACTGAACTCAGAAACAAAGAAATAACCATGGAAGCTGGAACACAGTTGGAGTGGCATGTTTCAGGTGACAGATCTCAGGCAACACTGTGATATCTATGTTTGGTACCAATTTCAGTTTTCAAACTTTCTTTTAAAAGATGATTCCACTTAAAGAGCACTGCTATAATCTATGCTGGAAACAAACAGAGCATGAATGGCCAAGGCCATCCAATTTCATGTAATTAATGTAGTTCATCTTGTAATGATTGGCAACTATACTAGAGAAGAAATGGGAAAGCAGTCAGTGGAATTAATGACTAAACCACACATTTTGGTTTTGTAGAGCTAACCCAATCATTCTGTTGGTGCGCAGCCCTTTGCAACATAAAAATGCTCTGAATCATTGGAGCTGTGACATTCACAGCTCCAAAGATCCTGAGCATTTTGATAAAATCAAAACACTACATGGGAGGAAAACATCAAAGTCTAGATTTAGAAAAACAAGCATAAATAACCACTGTGTTTTATGAAGATATCATCTCTATTTTCTTCTCACCAGCCATTAGGCCACAAAGCTGAAATCCTAATTTTATCTACTGCAGGAAAAGAATGGGAAATTTTAGGTCCTATGTTTTCTCCCAACAGAAACAGTTTCTACTAAAGGTAGGAGAGTTTGTGCTCAAAGAGCCCTTTCAGTGCACAAAACATTCTTCATGAAAGGAGCTCTGCTTCTTTTTGCAGACTGAACACTTGGGATCCAAACTCACATCCTATTAATTGCAAAGGAATCTTTATTCTAGTTTATTTTACTTAATACAACAATCTAATTCTAAGACTAGGCTGAATTTGTTTTTAGTATTTTATACTGCCTTTCTGTAAACAAAACAAAACCCACATATACACCAATGTACAAGTACAATGTTCAAAAATTCCCCACCCCGCCCAAAGAAGCATCCTAAAACATTAAAAAACAATAATAAGGACATAGTAAAAAGAAGTGTCAACACTTTTCCTAAAAGCAGACAAAGAGAGCCAGCTGTAATTCTGAAGGGAATATTTTCCAGCTAGAGATCAACATCAAAGAAAGACGTTTCTCTGTACCTAAGAAACAGGGCAAGTGATGGCATTTTCAGAAGGGTCTTTCCTGCAGATATTAATATTTGGGTTGATTCATAACAAGATCCAGACATTTGGAGTTTTTAAGCTTAAAATGCCTTCAAATGAACAATACCAACCAGTGTAGATCTGTCAACATAGGAGTGAAGTGATTTTACACCAGATGAAGATTCTGGCAGCTCTTTGGAAGTAGGTCTACACACCGCAAACAGCACACAGCAGCTGTCTAACTGTGATGTGACAAAGCTATAGATAATTATTACCAAACCTGTTAGATCCAGGAAATGTCACACTGACATATGAAATATATTTATATAAACATACTACTTGCTACGACTGCCACCTGAACTTCCTGGAAAGGATTTGAATCAAGGTTTCCAGCATTATAAACCAGCTTTTTCTGACCACAAGTATTTCTCGACAGACAGTTTGGTGTAGTGGTTAAGGCACTAGGCTAGAAACTGGGAGACCATGAGTTCTAGTCCTGCATTAGGCACAAAGCCAGCTAGGTGATCTCGGGCCAGTCACTCTCTCTCTAGAAAGGAGGCCAGGGCAAACCACAAAAGGCACAAAACAAAACAACCCCAAAACAATACAACAACCCCCCCCACACACCTTTTTCTAGAGCGAACAATTTCAGCCCAACGAAGGCAGACTTCATAGTGGCCAACAGAAGCTCATTTTGTTCATTCTCATCCAACCCTTTACTGAAGCCATACAATATCAAAGACATTCTTTATGTTAAAAAGTAAAAATGAATGAAATGAGCTTTATTTCTAGAAAGACTCAATACTTGTTTGAAGTGGTATTTTGGGAAAGGGGAAAGGGAAGGAACTGGACCGAGTCTTTTCATGGTGTCTTCTTTCCTCCTCTAAGAATGTTACCTAGCATCTTTAATACTATTGTTATTAAGCTGTCAGCAGAATTACTTTTTCACACTGCTTTGAAGAACTGCTTTAATATTTCTAATATTCTATTATTTTGATTTTAGTATGGGTTAGTTTGCATGCCTTCTTTATTGATTTAATTTTTAATACTATTATGATATCTCCCTATTTTATTAGCCATCCTTATTAAGTACATTTATGTACCGGATGATGTAATAAAATATGGTAATAATTTTAAAATGGGCATTCTTTGTTATAATCTTAGTGTGCACATTTATAAATACTAGCAGCAAATATGTCAGATAAATAGCAGTTTTCACAATGACCATGTAATGACTTTCAATCATGTTCTGGAAATGTGCAGAGTTTTCAATCTACTATAAAGAAAGTGTAGCATTCCATCATCCTGCTGTCCCTTCACTCACTGACATCTGCAGTGACTGCCTACAGAAAATATGTACCTAACGTTTTCTCCCTTTTTTGCCCCTTGAAGTGTGAAAAAAGGTATGTAAGCTATCTCAAACAGCTTCATTCTGCCACAGCACCTGCTCAGGCAACAGTCAATTAAACAAGCAAAACAACAGCTGGATAAGTCAGGTCAGCTCCCCTATGAACTTCAAGACTTATACACAGGAGACCCCACCACACTGTCTCTTTCTCTTTACTTGAAAATAGCAAGTCTTAGTAACTTGATGCCTCCTGTATGTGTTTGAAGGGACAGTGAAAGACTTCCTGAATCACTGCTGCTGTTTCTCTCTCTTCCTCAGAATATGACAGCCTTTCAACCTGCATTGTCTGCAACGGGCAAGAGAGCTCACTCCAATCTATACTAGCAACATTTGCTTTAGGAATGCAGGTTCAACAGAAAGGATTTATTGTTAACTCAGCTTCAGGGTGGTCAAATTTCTCTTATGATATATGCCAACTTGTTTTTAAGCTCTGTGCAGGTTCACTGTGCAATTTCACTTTTGTTACTCTTTTAGCCTTCAGACAGAATGCATTAAATAAAATGAAATGAAAACTAAACTGAGCTGTTTAGCATAAACTACTTCAGATTAAATTATATTGTCATAAGTACTCAACAAAAATGTCAGTTTCCGCCTATTGATATACACTACTGTTCTGATAATCACTGCAATACTGTCCATTTATTAATGTTACTGTACAGACTACAGTTTGTATAAAACGTTCTATCAATAGCAAATCTGTCACAAATTTAGCCAGTCTTGTCATTTTTGATACAGTATTTTACAAGCCTCGAGCAAGTTAAAAAGTGCAAGGAAAGTAAAATGCATCTCCTTGTACATTAATGGATCAGTTAAAATAGTGAGTGGTGAGATTGTAACTTTTCCTCTCAGTGAGAATGTGAATGGAATAAAGCATCTATTTATGTCACTCCAGATTCACTATAAATATTCTGTATGACACATGGATATTGTGAAGGAACCTTTATACAATAATAGACGAGTGAAATGAAAGAGCCAGAGAGGAAACTGCTTGAGAAAGAAAGGAATCTTACACTGTGCTTTCAGCTTTACTAAGGTTGTGAAAAAGGCATGTTGTTTTATAAAAACATTGAAATTGTGAAATGTGGGCAAATAATATGAAAGGTATTGTATATTAAGTCAACCTTCCCCAATGAACTGCTTTCAGATGCCTTGGTCTTCATCTTCCAGATTTCTCATCTATCACAGCTATAAACATTGAAGTTCAACAAACCTGGTAAACTACATTAAATGAGAGTCAGTTTTGTGTAGTGGTTAAGGCACCAGTCTAAAAGCCGGGAGCCTGTGAGTTCTAGTCCTGTTTTAGGCACAAAGCCAGCTGGGTGACCTGGAGCCAGTCGCTCACTCTCAGCTTTAGGAAGAAGGCAATGGCAAATCACTTCCAAAAATGTTGCCAAAAAAACCTGTATGGTCTTGAACAGGAGTCAAGAATGACCTGAAGGTGCGCACACACATGCACACACACATATTATATTCTATTGGGCTGAAGATATTCCTCAAGGATGACTTCATACCAGATTGCCTGTGCTAACAGTGCTGATGATGGCATTTGGTTCCTTAATCAGTTGTATAATGCAAATAGTATTGCTTTCTGCAGGTAATCCTCATTGGGACCGGCAACTCGGTCATTAAGTAAAGCAGTCACTAAGTGAAACCATGACTGTACTTATGATCTTACTTCAGCTTTCCTTTGCTTTACAGACCTGTGAAGGTCATAAATGCGAGGATTGATTGCAAAGTTACTTTTTCATCACCGTTGTAACTTCGAATGTTTGCTGTCTGAGGTAGTCGCTAAACAAGGACTACCTGTATGGACAAAATAAAAATCATTTCATACATATCTGTTACTAAGTTTATGTTACAGGTAGAATTTGATGAATGATACTGTTTTAGCATACAAAACAGTTCATAATCTGACTGGTTTGGGAAGCCAAAAATGGATTCCCAATTATTCATCCTTTCCTTAAATTCACTGGGTACCTTTGCTATACTGATGTGCGATCCTGTTTCAGTGCATGCCAAAAGACCAGAATCAGTAAGAGACAACTATATACTGTTAAGATCAGCAGCACAAATTTTAATACAGCAGGACTTCATCCAGTGAGCATAATTCTGTAAAGTTAAATGAGCCTAATTTTAATATAATTAACAAGGCTTAAATACATAGAAAATATGACATTCCATTGATTTCCAAGGAACTTTTTTCAAGGACTTCTTATGAATTGCACCAAGCATATTTGGAATATTTAAGAAGATTTGGGGTGTGTGTATGTGTATATACTATAAATAGATACTACCACAAAAAGTGAAGATGCCTTTTGTGCGTTCACAGTTATACTCAGACAATGTTCTTTGAAGTGGTCATATCTAGCCTTCAAGAAACAGTGGTGCATCAAATCTGGATGAGCACTTAAGCACCTCTATGAATGATTCACACCACCCCAGCAGCTTTAGATGTGATGAAAGGCACAATAGTGCCTAACAAATGAAAACAAAATAAAAAAGGTTCAAACTTGGTTGTTCACATACAGAAATGAAATTACTCAAGAGAGAAAATTAGCTCCTCAGTATCCAAAATAAATCTTTATATAATAGATTATATGCTATTGCCTCAGAATCTCTCCTAAACATGGTCATTATTAGTTTTATGGGTTTTTTTTTTTTTGCTGCCCTACCCTTCTAATCTGTATGCATTCAATAAAACATGTTTCTCTACTGATAAAACTCCCTGCTGACCAAATATACCTCCTTACAGCTGCGTTCACTGTTCCAACAAAAAACATCTTGTCTACTTCAAGGATATTTCTGTCAGCTCAGCTGAAACTACCACAAAATTTGTAAACCAGAATGGAGATAGGAACCTTGAATGTGAAGTATAGAAATATTCTTATTTTGCCAACGGTACCTTACAAATAGATATTGAGAACAAGGGAGAAATCCATTCATGCAATTGAAGCTTAATTCATGTGTTTGCTATTTTCATGAATGTTCATGTATCAAATGCTTTTACATTATTTAGGTACAAGGAATAATTAGGAAATTACAATAGCATTATACACTGTGATTCAGAATTTCAAAATGTGCAAATTAATGAATAGCTTTAGGCCATTTAGGCATACAATAATTTTATTTCCTTCCAAAGAAATGGTTTAGGATTAGTACATTAGATTTCCCATAGAAGAACAGATATAAGTTTTAAAGAAACTTTATTTAGTGTATTATTTATTCCTTGGGTTTAAATGACACTCCACTTGCAACTGATGTTCCATATGGAAATTTTTTTGTTTGTTTTGGTTCCTTTGGGTCAGTCTTAACTCCTGGAGAAGTCCCTGCAGTTTTCTTGGCAAGGTTTTTCAGAGGTGGTTTGCCCTTGCCTCCTCCCTAGGGCTGAGAGAAAGTGACTGGCCCAAGGTCTCCCAGCTGGCTTTGTGCCTAAGGCAGGACTAAAACTTAGTCTCCCAGCCTGATGCCTTAACCACAACCCCAAACTGGCTTTCATGAAAATATTTCACATACATACATACATACATACATTCCCAGATTTTCTTTAAACAGCAATCAAGTCTTAAATTACAGTATTGAAAATTAAACTTATATATCTTATATCATTTGCAGCTATTGCATATGAAATATTAAGCTTACCTTCTTGAAAAGAGAGGAAATGTACAGGAATAATTATTTGGCCTATCACATAATTAAAGAAAACTTAGGTAACTTGGAAATTTTATAGTCCACCAGCAGTCCTGGTACTGGAATACCTAAGTTTCTTGCCTTTAGTGTCAATGGAAACAGAATTTTTTAGAAGCATGATAGGAAGGAAGGAAGGAAGGAAGGAAGGAAGGAAGGAAGGAAGGAAGGAAAATCTAAAAAACAGAAAAAATACCTCCCAGAAACCTCCTCCCCTCTGATTTGCTTTATGGTATATGTATAGGTATCTGGACTTGATGATTAATTTAACTAAAACAACTTGCATATGAATAACGCAACCTTTCCCCAAGCTAAAATCCTAGAAATTCTAATCCAACACTCACGTACAAGATTTGGAAGGTAGAATACAGCAACACAAAAGGGGAAATGTTTCCTTTTTTTATCATAGTGCAGCAAACACTATCTCACATACAAAAGAATAGTTTCTTCTAAGATGTAACTTCTATTCAGTTTTTAAAATACTTCTTTTCCAAACCTATTGCCTGACAATAGATAGTTTGAAGCTTTTATTGACAGTTTTTGTTTAACTAATCAAAAGTATGTTAAGTGAAATTACTCAAGCAGTTGATTAAATCTCAGAACCCTAATAATTATCTCTGCTTTATGTGAAATGTAATAGGAAGTATCAAGATCTATTCATTGCAAAAACAGCACAATGCATTCATACATTTAGCCAGACACTTGGTCCTCATAGGCAACCAGAAATTTTATGCAGGCAAGTAAGTGATTTTCTATGCAGTAGATTTTTTTTTTTTTTAATTTTCAGTAGCCTGTCAAGATGATAAAAGCTGGTATTTCCACATGGACCACAGGGGGTGTGGTTTTGGTGAGCAAGCATAGAAAAATGCAAGTTATTAGAAGTCCTCGCTTCTCTTCTATTGGAGTTATTAGTGAATTTTTCTGCAGGCTTTAGTAACTTTAGTAGGCTAATGTATAAGGCTATCATGCAAGGCCACAATGTGCATTGAACTACCAGGTATCTGCCAATCAGTTTCAGTGTAATTTATTCAAACCACTCCACGGGAAAAATAGGCTTATTGCTGTAATGAATATGTAAAGTACTGACAATATATTTCAATATCTGAGTTGTAAGTACTGTGCTTTGCATAAAGTTGCTTACCCCAAAAGGGAACAGCGTGATGGGTATGTATGTATGTAGGAGTTATTAGTAAAAACAAATGAAAAGCAATACAGTAAATACCAAGGCTATGTTCTGAACATTTGTGACTTGGTTTGCATCATCTCAGTTTTATACTTTAAATGCATTCACAGAACAGTAGTTTCCTATTAAAAATTCAACTTCAATTGCCACTTGCACTGCTCAAAATGAAAATGAAAAAGAACTTAAAACTGCTCAAACTCTTAGTATATAATTTGTGCACTTTCCAATTGTATTACTGATTTTTTGGCTTCAGCAACAATAAAACAATATTTTAAATAGAGGATTTCTTTTAAATGATTCTCAGTATTAAAGGAAATTAAAATATTTTAATATTAAAGTATTGAAATAAAATTAAAATAAAATACATTTATTTCTATTTCATTTTACTGAAGAAACCCATACATTATCTTTTGAGTGTATATAGCACAATTTTATACCCTATACATCCCGCTGTATTCAATGGGCTTTATTTTCATGTTGGTGTGCATAACACTGCAATCTGGGAGAAGAAAATACTCAAGTATTGGATTAAAGCTGTCACCCAGGATAGTAGGAAGCTATTAGTCTTTCACATGCTTTATCAAATGTTACAGAAAAATCACATTTCTTTCTCCTTCCTTCCTTTTCCCCTGATGGATAAGTTTTAAATAAATACATGAATACTTACTTTTTCCCCCTACAAAATGCTTCAGAACAATATTTGAGCTCCAGTTCATTGAGAACTACACAGCTGAGAAATGTTTTCTGTCTTCACAGCACAGGGGCCACTCTCTCTCCAGCCACTCTAAAATGTGGGTCCTAAAGTCTCCTGTGTCAATAGCAATATAAGAAAGGGTCACATGACATGGCCCTTTGTCCCTCTCTCTCTCTCTCTCTTGACAGTGTGTCAGTGGTCATGGCCAATGATTAAGGCAGGGAAGTTGCAAACCGATGAAAAATGTTGATCTCTATTCCAGCTATCAAAGCTCTGAGAAAGTTTATCCAGCACACCCTCCCTCTCTTTAACAGCATAGCAGTTTGAACTGATGATTCAGTAGGACTACAGGATAATCTCAAATCTCAAGCAAAAAGAACCCATTATATCTATCTGTCTATGTATCCAGCTGCGAATGCATTTATTCTTGAATAATCTCCTAAAAGACAGTGCAACTGCTTAGCATGTGAGCCTTCATATCTGTTAAGGATTTAATAATTTAGCAGGATCAGACCTGGATCATATTTGGATGAGTGATGAGCTGTAGGCTAGACCAGCTGAAACTATATCTGAGAAAGCAGTACTGCCAAGAAAACTACATTGATGAATTGTCTAATAGCAAATGTAGTTCAATTTAAGGAAGTGTAAAATGATGAATGCTGGGATAAAATCAAGAACTTTACATATATAGTGATGAGGTCTTGAGTTTTTTGTAAAATGATGGAGTTTGAATTGTCAACAACTAACCGGAAAGAAGATCTGAGAAATCATGGGGAAGTTTTTACCTTCTCTCAAAGTGTTAGGATGAAGAGTCATCCCATAATGCTGAGTGAGAACCAGAATATTCTTCTTCACATAAGTGCATAATTGCTTCTTCACACAGCGCATAATCAACCTGTAGAATTCATTTTCACAATACATGGTGACTGTCACTCATTTGCATGACCCCAGGAGGGACTGGATAAATTTAAAGAACGCAGGTTTATCAAGTGCTGCTAGTCTTTAGAGTCAAAGTTACCACTAGATGGATGGGCATTAGCCTGATACAGCAAGGCTATTTTTATGTTCTTATGGATGTGTCCAGGTAGCTACCAGGAGACAAGTTTAACTCAACCAACTATATTTTTACTTAGCAAACAAAACAGATACAACCTACTGCAGGCCAGACCTTAACTTCTACTATCCAGGACTGTAATCAGCCAAGCAAATTCTACTTAAACTGAACTGCTTCTGAAAAAAAAAATGATTAGGTTCTAGTGAGGAACTCATTTTTACACGTAATTTCTGTTGGCATTATACATTAGTAACAGTAGCAGTAGTAGTAATAATAATAATAATATGCAATACCAAAACATCTGGAGCACCACTTGAACACCACTGGCATTGACAAAATCACCACCAATCAATTGCAAAAGGCAGCTTTACTTGGAACAGCTTATATCCTGTGACAATATCTTTAACACCATCAAGCAACAGCATCTGCCTCTCCCAGGTCCTTGGGAAGGACTTGATAGATGCATAAAAATGGCAAATCCAATCTAAACATCTGACTGACTGTGTGACCAATAATAACAACAATAATTTTGTGTGCCTTCGAGTCAATTTTTGACTCCTGGTGATTGGCTGGAGTAGTCCCTGCAGTTTACTTGGCAAGATTTTTCAGAAGTGGTTTGCCCTTGCCTCCTTTCTAGGGCTGAGAGAGAGTGACTGGCCCACAGTAATCCAGCTAGCTTTGTGCCTAAGGCAGGACTAGAACTCACGGTCTGCTGGTTTCTAGTCATAAGATTTCTAACTCTGACAATAACAAGTCAATTAAAAGGTTATACAATCTTTTCAACAAAAAAGATTTCCCTTTACACATACTTTGAATCATCCTAGATCAGATTACCAGTGCTGACCTATTTGCTCAAGGGCAGGTAAAGAAAATAATAATGGATTAGCAACAAAGCAGTACTGATTCTGTTCCAAAACTGTCATGACTTCCATATGACATATGAGACTATTATAAAACTACATTAATGACAGGAAACAGAGACACTATCTCCTGTTAGTGGGAAGAAATACCCCTGCATAATTCATTTTACCCCCACCCCCATTTTGAATTTAGACAATGAACTGATCAGAAAGCTAGTTTGTTCAGAACCACCAGGATGTAGATAAATGACAAAGAAAAAAACCCAAACTCTATGCATAAAATGAACATCAAATATGTTTTAAGAATCCATTTCATTATTGGAAAGCGCTTCTATTAGTGCTTATATATGTGGAGAGGTGTTCTCAATTATTCATCATGTAACCAGAGACTGTCTAAAAGAGTTATGCAATGCAATATAATGAAGACCTATGGGGTGTATATGTGCAAAATTAGTAACTCCTGTGATGTTCCCATTCGTGGCTAATGGATGATTTGATGGAAGCTGTTATGATACTGTAAGTCAGAAAAAAGAGAGGTTTTGAAAAAGATGCTGGAACATTTGACCTTCATATTCCTTCTTATCATTCATTAACTGCTAAGGTGATCTGGCCAAATGCAGGCAATTTAACCCCTGTCACAGAATTATAAGATGAATTAGAGACTTCTGCTGCAAATTTATAGCTACCAAGGTCTTTGCTGATTAAATTTTCCAGACTCAAAGTAATCTCAAGTGTCAACACTTTTATTTAACTCACAGTCAACATAGGGACAAATGAAGAAGTACTGATGGTTGAGGCACTGTAGAACTTTTCCCTTCAAATTATCACATGATTTGATTAGTGCTATCTTCCTTTCATTCCCAGTGGCAAACAAAGAAATGTTAACTTAGCTTCCCTTAAGTTTTCCCCAGAATCACTTCTTAGCAAAGAAAATAAATTTGCTAGCATGAGCCAAGGCAGTTTATACCTTTTAGATGCTAAAAATGTCCTATAGTTTTCAGTTCCACTCCTTGTTTCTTTTAGTATTGTCAGGCTTTAGTATTGTTTTAGTATTGTTTAGTATTGTCAATTTAGTATTGTTTAGTGTTGTTATCCATCTAACTCCCAATAAATTGCTTCTGGCTTTTAAAAAAAAAAACCAATCACAAATACTTACAATTTGGAGCAGTTTTCACTATTACAGAAATATATATTCTCATCTTATGTACAGTATTTCAAATTCCATATGTAAGAAACATTTAAACAATCCTAACTAATAAGTGCAAGCTTTTATGTTCCTCTGAACTCTTCATCAGACAAGACAGGGTAGACATTAAAAAAAATAGCTTGCATGAAAATTCTGAAATCTGCATGTATTTACCAACTCAAGATGACAAGAGAAGATCGAAGACATTTTAAAGTAGACTTTCCCAAGTTTGACTGTGGTTTCATGATATACCTAGGCACTACCCCTGACATAATAAATGGCCACATCATGGCTAAGCAGACATTTCAACATGAACTGTTCATATTCAGACACAATACTTGTAGCACGTTTATCACAATGAAGTTGAATGCATTTAAACTCAGAATATTGCCTTAAATGGACTTTTCCGCAGGCAAATATGGAATTGCATACAGATCTATAAAGCTTCTCTCAATGAGATCTCAGTGAACTCAGTAGAGGTTAGTTCTAGGTAGCCAGACATTGTATGATGAACATTTCCTGTAAAATCAAATATATGTGAAGTTAAGTGCAAAATTGGAGATAGATCATCCTGGAGAAGGTCCATCTGTGTGCTCACTAAGAATTGGCACTGATGTGATCCCACATAATTAACCTGAAGCTCTTCACAATCACTTTTAGTTCTCACCACCCTATATAGTTTTGGTAGCATTCACAAACTAAGCCAGCTTACTGCTGACCTCTAACTTAAGATAATTTATGAACAGCATAAAAAGTATCAGTCCCAACAAAAGTTACTCATCTACAGGTGAAACTCGAAAAATTAGAATATTGTGCAAATGTTCATTTATGTCAGTATGGCAACTCAAAAGGTGAAACCAATATATGAGATAGACGCATTACATGCAAAGCGAGATGTGTCAAGCCTTACTTTGGTATAATTGTGATGATTATGGCGTACAGCTTATGAAAACCCCAAATTCACAATCTCAGAAAATTAGAATATTACATGACATCAATAACACAAGGATTGGAAATAGAATATCGGACCTCTGCAAAGTATAAGCATGCATGTGTACTCAGTACTTGGTTTGGGCCCCTTTTGCAGCAATGACTGCCGCAATGCGGCGTGGCATGGATGCTATCAGCCTGTGGCACTGCTGAGGTGTTATGGAAGACCAGGATGCTTCAATAGCGGCCTTCAGCTCCGCTGCATTGTTCGGTCTCATGTCCCTCATCTTTCTCTTGGCAATGCCCCATAGATTCTCTATGGGGTTCAGGTCAGGCGGGTTTGCTGGCCAATCAAGCACAGTAATCCCATGGTCACTGAACCAGGTTTTGGTACTTTTGGCAGTGTGGGCAGGTGCCAAGTCGTGCTGGAAAATGAAGTCAGCATACCCATAAAGCTCGTCTGTGGAAGGAAGCATGAAGTGCTCCAAAATCTCCTGGTAGATGGCTCTGTTGACCCTGGACTTAATGAAGCACAGTGGACCAACACCAGCAGATGACATGGCTCCCCAAATCAACACAGACTGTGGAAACTTCACACTGGACTTCAAGCATCGTGCATTGTGTGCCTCTCCATTCTTCCTCCAGACTCTGGGTCCTTGGTTCCCAAATGAGATGCAAAAGTTGCTCTCATCAGAAAAGAGGACTTTGGACCACTGGGCAACAGACCAGTTCTTTTTTTCTGTAGCCCAGGTAAGATGCTTCTGACATTGTTTGTTGTTCAGGAGCGGCTTGACAAGAGGAATATGACATTTGAAGCCCATGTCCAGGATCCGTCTGTGTGTGGTGGCTCTTGATGCACTAACTCCAGCCTCAGTCCACTCCTTGTGAAAGTCCCCAACACTTTTGAATGGCCTTTTCCTGACAATCCTCTCCAGGCTGCGGTCATCCCTGCTGCTTGTGCACCTTTTTCTACCACACTTTTCCCTTCCACGTAACCTTCTATTGATGTGCTTTGATACAGCACTTTGGGAACATCCAACTTCTTTTGCAATTACCTTTTGGGGCTTTCCCTCCTTATGGAGGGTGTCAATGATGGTTTTCTGCACAACTGTCAGGTCAGCAGTCTTTCCCATGCTTGTGATTCCTACTGAACCAGCCTGAGAGACCATTTAAAGGCTCAGGAACCCTTTGCAGGTGTTAGGGATTCATTAGCTGATTAGAGTGGGACACTTTGAGCCTAGAATATTGAACCTTTTCACACTATTCTAATTTTCTGAGATTGTGAATTTGGGGTTTTCATAAGCTGTACGCCATAACCATCACAAATTATACCAAAGTAAGGCTTGACATATCTCGCTTTGCATGTAATGCGTCTATCTCATATATTGGTTTCACCTTCTGAGTTGCCATACTGACATAAATGAACATTTGCACGATATTCTAATTTTTCGAGTTTCACCTGTACTCCTTCTCTTTGCTTTACAGCAATCCATGGAAACATTGGTAGTCTTATCCCATGCATTAAGTTTATTCAAAAACCTTTGATGAGGAACTTTTTTCCCCAAGTACACAGTGTCTATAGAGCCACCTCCATCCATGTGCCAGTTATTATTCTCAAAATAAACAAATAAAACCCTCCAGAAAGTTGGTGAGGCAGGATTTACTTTTGCAAAATCCATGTTGATTTTCCTTCAGCAAGGGTTGTTCCTCTATGCAGTTATTTTTTATCTGGTTACTTTTTCTACAAGTGTTTAGCTGATTGACTATCATGTATACTTCTGATAAATTCTCAGATGAAGAGGACAGAGAGCGACCATTTGACAGAAACCAGCTGAAGCACGGCCATATTGAAAGGTGGGCCAAGCAGTATTCCTTGAGATGATGGAATTCATCAGGAAGACCTGCCAGATGCTAACTGCCTTCTCTCCCAGGTCTCAAGGAATATTGACACTTGCGAGGGCAGAAGACTAGGAGTAGTAAATCCTTAAGATGGAGCTTTTGCCGAATTAAATTTCCTGAAATGTCTTAAATGACTTGCCACACCTAGGCTCCGAGGTTATACTCCCTAGTGTAATTTTTAAGCCTGTACCTGATGGTCTTTCAGTGGTCTCATCAGTTGTAGGTTAATATTCAGCTATTCATGGCTGGTCCTTGTTGTGGCTTCATATACTTTTGTTAATCTCCCAAGATCTCTGAATGTCTTCTGGAAGTTACTACTCCCACATCTAGAACTTCATGATGCCATTCACTGACTTTCTGGCTAGTAACTGTTTGTTTCAATTTCCTTTTAATTAATTCTATGCTTGTGAGCATTAATTTATGACCAATACAGATAAGGTACAACATTGGCCTATAATTTTTAGTGGTTGTGACCTTTATACTTGCTGGCAGTGCCATCTCATGTACAAAAGGGGTGGGGATTTGCTTGCATGGTCACAACCGCCATTCTGATTTTTTTTTTTTTAACCACCTTCTGCAGATACTCCACTCCATTTGCTTTCTTTCCAATTCATTCCCTGAGAACCTCCATATTATCCCTGAGTATCCCTTTTGCTCCTTTGTCATCTTCTGGTCTGACTGCTTCCTTGGTTGGTATGCTGTTTTGAATCTATTTAAAGAAGTCCTTATTGCTTCCCTTAACATTTTTTTTCAATAAACTGCTTATATTTTTTAAAAATTTGCACTCATTATCACCTTACACTTTTTCTGTCAGAGTTTGCATTCCTTAGAACAGGCTTTTCATTTCCTGAAAGAAGCCTTAATTTTTACAGCTTCCTGAACAGTACTAGACATCCATACTGGCATTTTCCCAGGCTTCGTTGACCCTCAGTTATCATGTTTTTAAATAACTTCCTTGCATTATGGAGAGATCTGTCTCTCTTATTTTCTTTTCAATTTCCTTTTCACCAATCCTCTCATTTCTGCAAAGTTTTCCCTTTTCAGGTCAATGTGACTACATTGGTTCTTGTTGGCAATTTTCCACTTCCTTTTTTGCTACATGTAATGGTATTAAGTTTATTTGATGTTTTAAAAAAGTTTTTGTTTAAAAAAGGTACTAAATCACAAGGACCTTAACATTTTTTATTTTATGCAAATGAAACAGTGTTTGATGGCATGAATCAAGACGGAAATCTCAGACCACTGTAAACATAATAAGATTTATAATATGGTTATCATCTGATTCATTTAATATTTAACTCAAATAAAACAATTAAAAACTGGAAATAATATTTACAGATATATCAGTCAATTTACATGAGAATAAAATATCTCAAAATTTAAAAGACTTCTGAAGATTAAAATACAAGAAATATTAAAATGCTGTGAAGGTTGGGATTTTGTTCACTTTGTTATCATTGGCCTCAGGTATAAACCGAAGTAATTTTTCAACTTGGGCATGCTTGGCTACTAAATTTTTTTGTAATCAACTCAGTTATTTAAGTTTAAGCTTGAGCTAACTGCAAAACCTTTTATATGTAACCAATATTGAAATAATAATTAAATCCATCTTTAAGTTTAGGTATAAGACAATGTATAAACTATGGCTTACCCTAATGCTGTTTGTTTATTTTGTTTAAAAAAATGACATGCATTTTCTGGATATGCATACCTTCTCATAAGTAAACTGCACCATAGTCAGTGGAACTTATTCTCAGGTGCACAGCATTGAAACCTTAAAATTCTACAAGCAGGAAAAAATCATAAGCTTTACTTTCAACATAGGTCAGAGCTTATACTGAATATATAAATGATCTGCAGCTACTGCAAGTGTAAATGAGCAAAGACTGCTTTTACAATGAGTTGGTGTAAGGAGAGAGTCTTTATCCAGGGAAGCAGGGTACAACTTTTATGCAGGATATTTAGAAATTTCTTTAGTCCTTTTACCAGAGTCACCAGTAATGCAGCAAACGTTTAATTATATATTAAAGATCCTACTGGACTAGTTGGAAAAGACTTGGGAAAGGGTGGAGTAAAATCAGTTAAACCAAGGGTTCACCTTTCTGTCATCTATGACATCAGACCAGGCTGGCTTAATTTCTTCATTAATGTGTTTGAGCTAAAACAATGGACCTGCCATTAAGCACCACATAATGCAAGATAAGAAAGTCCTAAACAGATGATAATTGGTGCATTTAGTTGGATTTCAAACATTCAGTTACTTAATCATTTGTTCTTCACTCTGTGCTGCTGCCTGAACATACAGAGAATACTTGAGATGCCTAAGGCTAAGGGAATGAAATAGGGAAGGCCACAGATAGGGGCTAAGGAGCAGGCTGAAAGAGTGTGAACAGCAAATGGATCTCCCTGAAAATCCTCTCAGGGAAATGAAAACATGTCTTAAATGCTATTGAAGAAATAGGTTAAAAAGGGCTTGGTATGTTTCTTACAAATAGATTTTCAGAAACAACAGCGAAAATCCATGATATCTATCATACTACAGTGCCTAGAATGTCTGATTTCTTCTAGTTTATCTTTTACCAAATGGTCCTAGTTCATTCATCATTGTGTTTATACAGGAAGTTATTGTTCTTTCTAAGTTTTAAACCAATCCTGGCCCAGGTAATTAAACATAGGCATATTCACTGTCTTAGCTGGCTTTCTAACCAGCTGAAACAGCATCCATTGGGCTGTTTTCAAGATGTCTGGAACATAAAAATTGTTCAGTTCCACTTGGAGATGGATGTTTGAGGAGTTTTCAAGATGTATGGAACATAAAAATTGTTCACTTCCACTTGGAGCTGGATGCCAATGGGCAGGTGCTATCAAGATAACCGAGACTGCTTCTTGCAAGGATAGCTAGGAGTCTGAATCTATTGATCCTGATGAAGTGGACAGGTTTCTTTGGAATGTTAGTCTGGCCAACTACGGTTTGGACTTCTGTTTTCATAGCTGGTAAAAATCTTTTGAGACATAACAGGAAGCTGGGTCAGAGTGGTGGTTAATGCATCCCTGATATGGAATGATGCCCCTGCTTTGAAGATAGTAGTAGTGTTATCCCTCCTCAAGAAGTCATCACTTGAGCCAACAATTTTGAATAATTACTGTTCAATTTCCAACCTTCTCTTTTTAGGGAAGGCTGTTGAGAAGGTGGTTGGTCTATAACCATGAAGAGTTCTTGAGGAAATGCGTTATTTGTATCCCTTCCAGTCATATTTTGGATCTGGACATGGTACTGAGACCACATTGATTGTTCATATGGATTACTTCTGGCAAAATTGAGACAATAGAAGTACAACTGCTCTGGTCGTATTGGGACTCTCAGTGACTTTTGATACCATGACTCTAATCGGAGATAAGTTGGGGGCTCAAATATGCAGTTTTCTGTTTTGCTTTTGTGTGTTTGTGTGTCCATGTGTGTTTTAAGTGTAAGGGATATATGTAAACATATATAAAAACCACATGGTTTTATTCATATACCATTCTAACATACTGTTTGCTTAATTGTAGTTACTGAATAAATTAAATTGGCTGAGTGCATGCAGTACCCTAAAGCATAAACCATGGTTTGCAAATAACAATGGTGAGTTTCACATAACATACCAAGTCACAAGCAAGAAAACCACAGCCTGTGTAAAGGTCTATTTGCAGTCAATCCACTGATATACTTTTATTATTACTCATAATGCTACCCAATCTGCACATTTATTGAGTACCAGCATTATACAAGTTAGAGAATAATATTCCTTCCCTGAATGTTCACATTATCAGTAAGGGAAAACAGGTAAAAGTGCAACTGATGCACAGCCTTATTATTATATAAGTAAAACTAATAACACCTCTGGAGATCAGTATAATTACAGGCCAGTTTCAAACATTTAATTTCCTGGAAAAGATGGTGGCTCTGCAACTCCAGATGCATAGGTATGATACTATCTGGACTCATTTCACCTCTTGGCTAGTGTACAAACTGAGACTGTTTTGGTCACCTTGATGGATGACCTATGTCACAAATTAGGCAAAGAGAATGTAGTCCTGCCAGTTTCCCTGGATCTCTTAGCAGCTAAGCATGATACCCTTCTGGAATGTCTGGCAGAATAGGCCAAGGGCACTAGTCCATCAGATGATCATGTGCAGAAGGTAGTTCTGATGATTATTTTTTCATATGTAGGCCTCTGACTGGATGAAGAACAACATTAAATCCAGACTAGATAGAGGTACTGTTGGTCAGTATGACATGAATTCAGGAACTGAAATCCAGCCTGTTTTGGATGGGGTTGCAATAGAGCCACAATCATTGTACCTTAGCTGTCACTGAATTCATAGGTGATGGCTCTAATAAGTAGTGCATTTGTACAATAGTTCAATCTTTTTTTAAACATTCCACCATGACTACAGAAACATGATCTATGGGGGACTATACTTGAAAGTTGTCCTGAATTCATATAAAATACAGTGACAGCTAGGCTGCTGTTTCAAACAAGGGATCATCCCCACTTGCCCACTAACAACTAGCTATGAATCCAGAAGGATTCTTAAATCACCGATCTTCTCCTTCAAGGGCAGGGCAACCCCATCAAGAGACAATGCTGGAGCCGTCAGAGCACAAAACAGCAACTTTGTCATGCTGGGATTCAACTCAGCCTGTTTTGTCCCATTTGTCCCCACAGCCCTGAACCCTGTGGCACCATGCAAGGGAGTGATCACCTGGATGATCTCTCTGCCCCTCCCACTGACTGGAATCACCCACTAAGGCAGGAGTGAAGTCACTGCAGAATAGTGCCTCCAATCCCGAATCTTTGCAGGTGATCAGAAAGATACCATGGTCATTGGTACTGAAGTCTGCTGAGAGGCAAAGAACCAGAAGGGATATGCTAATTCCATCTCAGGATAGCTTAGACAAAGGGCCATCATTTTCCAGTTATCTAGGAAGGCTGGATCCAGGGACAGCCATTAAAGGCTGCTGGTAAGTCCCCCTTCCAAAGTGAAATGTTAAGCCAGAGCCAGCCCATCACTAACTCTAACCCCTGCAGTCCAGAGGAGCAAAGAAGGTCATAGATCCAAGCCGCAAGTGTTTAGTATTTGTTTTCTGATCCTATCACTTCCCCTTATTTCCTCTGCTAAGTTAATCTGATTACATGCCAGATTCAAGACATATTCCTTTTAATCGTACTATATAAGTGCTACAAACTCACTAACCATTCACTATATTGTTCTGTATTTATAGTACAGGTAGTCCTCGTTTAGCAAGCACAATTAGGACCAGCAACTTGGTCATTAAGTGAAGCTGTCACTAAGCAAAACCACAACTATGCTTACAATCTTACTTCAGCTTTCCTTTGCTTTACAGATCTGCAAAGGTCATAAATGTGAGAACTGGTTGCAAAGTTACTTTTTCATCACTGTTGTAACTGTGAACAGTCGCTGTCTGAGGCAGTCGCTAAATGAGGACTACCTGTATTCTATTATATCAAAGAATTTTTGTATTCTGAATGTAAATGAATTAATATAAATGGTAGCACCTGGCTGATCTGGTTTGGGCTCAGACACAAAGCAGAGTCAAACCTGGCAAAGGAGAGAATATTTTTGTTATAATGTATGTTCCACTTGAAATAAAATTAACCTCAACACTCAATATTATGACTTAGGTCTGAAAATACATTTGGTGCACATTTTAAGGAATTAAAAGCAATAGAGAACCAGAAAAGAAGATTAGTTTTAATGCTCAAAATATGACAAGCTGGAAAACAAGTTACCTCTGAATTAAGTACAGATAAGTCAGTTTAGCTTGCTAAAACAGGCTAGTTATTTTTTCTAGTAAAGCAATTGTGGAACCACCATTACAAAGTAATCTGGGTTTTATAAAACATAAAATGTTTATCAAGTGACTTCAGTGAATAATTTTTTAAAAGTGACTAACACAGTTGTTTCTGCCTGTCTCTTTATTTTTTACCCAAATATCCAATAAACTTAGCTCCAGATTATATTACCACAAAGAATTAATACAGAACTTGCTACGTGCTTTAAAGAGAGAAAAATCTCTAGGTCACCATAAACCCTTCAAACTTGCCTTCCTCCTCCCTGCCCAATTTGCATGGAGGAGTCTATTTTACAGCTTTATCCATGTAATGGTCTCACGGGCCTCTCTACCATGCCAAAATTTCTCTTTGAAGTTTGCCCTCCCATTAGTGCTTCAGTGTAGGTATTCAGAATGATTGGAAAAGCACAGCGAAATCCCAGAACTGTCCACGTACTGTCGGATACAGTTGTTTCATGTTGCTGTGATTTACTATCTTCATTATTACTCAAAAGAAGAGGAGCACATCTTTGGTTGAGCTTTCCCCCCCCTTTGTCGTCTTCCCCTCTTTTTTCCTTTAACAAACAGCGCTCTCTGAGTTTTCTTGGACATTGTGCAGGATGCCTTTTGCCAAGTCGAATGGAACACACTTAATACTTTTCCTTTATAACCTTTGTAATAAATCAGCTGTCACTCCATTTGCACAAGTACAGCCATTAGTGTCCTGTCCCCTCCTCCCAGCACTTCCCGAATTTTAAACAAAGTAGGAATAAACTGAAGCTGAACAGAGACAAGGAGTCCAGTAAATCAGTTTAATGAGAATGGAAACAACTGTAAGAAGTTCCCATGAGGTGGGCATCAGAGGCTCAGATTTGAAATAAGATTTAGGAAATGATGGGAATGATC
The DNA here is from genome assembly GCA_030867105.1 of Liasis olivaceus. Lineage (NCBI taxonomy): Eukaryota > Metazoa > Chordata > Lepidosauria > Squamata > Pythonidae > Liasis > Liasis olivaceus. Next base: position 230,838,499 of record CM061349.1, on the reverse strand, counting down.
CTGAATAACTTGCTGTTTGGTTGAGATACAATTCTGTAATAAGCATTATTTCTTTTACTGAAGAAACGTTTGGATTAATTAGTTTGCCCTGGTTATGCTACCATATTCCTGTATTTTCTCGTAGATTTAGCAAATGGTATGTTTATTCAGTCATTACTGACCTTTTAACTTCATTCAGTCAGCTGTTCTAGTCATTCCTTAGTTTGTCTTTATTACAGGTGAATCACAGCGGTATGTATTTCTGTTTCATAAATGAACATGTATTGAACAAAGTGGTTTTGTTTTTGTTTTTTCAAATTTGAATTCAAAATAAACTTCTAGTTACATCCATGAAGTGTTCCTATACCCTATTTTCTTTACGGGATCCATAAGAAACCTTCCACATGTTTTAACATAATTAAATTAATAAATTAATCACCACTCCGAAGAAATCCATTATAAAAGCATGTTCCCCTTACATGTTGCTACTGTCTCATAAAACAGTTTTTAGAATTCAGTATTCTGGTTTTCAAGGCTTAAAAAAAAAAAGAATGTGTAATATTTGATTGCTTAAATACAAACCTTGCATTCTGACTCAAATCCTATTTTATTCCATAATCTGATACCAAATGAAGCATTCCTTTAATGAGAACAGTGGTGGCATTTTTCAACAGGTGACTTTTTATTAAGAGAAAACATTTAAAACCTGGACATTTTCATTTAAATAAAGTAGCAAGACATTTCCCTCAGACTTTAATGATATGCTGCCAGTCAATACAGACCAGCCTCCCTCAATAGTCTCCGCCAAATGTGCTGGAGTTCTGAGAAGACTAGCCTCCAGTTTTGGGGGAAACTCATTCAGAAAGGCTGATACAAACAATACTTAGGAAGCTGGACAGATTTTACTGAACTATCAGAAATGTAACTTTCAGCTCAGGGATGAACAACCTTTGACTTACAGATGATTCTTAAATATTCCAAGATTCCACCTTATCAGTTTGGCCATGAAATGGCCCATTTTCAATAGCACAATGTTTGGCTTTTTTTTACATAAAGGGTAAAATGGGAACAGGCAGCCCATGGAAGAGCAGCACTCCCATTTCTACCCTTAAATGGTCCAAATTATACTGATGCTTGATAATTTCTTCAGGATGACTTTGAAGGGTTTGTATTTCTGTAAAAGGCTTGGAATGGGAGTCAACTGTCTCCCAGATGCCTCCTGTTCCCATTCTAATTTTAAAATCCCACAAAAACAGGCTGAAAAAATTCCTCTTATATACTTTTTGCATGAAACAGAAAAAAATGAACTTTTTATGGTTTTGATGATTAGACAGAATAGATTATAGAAAGAAGAGAGTTATATTGTAACCATAGAGTAAATTTATAATTGTACTTATAACTGGTGAAAAGAAGATCAGAAGCTACTTCTTTGTATGTTTTTTCCTTCTTTTCTATTTTACTTTCCCCCCCCCCTTTCTTGCACTTTTAGCTTTCTCTTCGATTTCTTTCTTCTTTTCTTTTTCTCACCTTCTATTAGTTTGTATTACTATCTTCTTTTTAAAAATTCTTTCACACACACACACACACACACACACACACAGAGGCTGAAAAATTTGAGCCGTTCCTTTCTAGTAACATCATCACAACACGGAGTGGCCCTTCAGATGCCCATTGCTGCTTTAAATTTTTTAGATAGTAAAAACTGTTACACATAAAATTAATAAATTAGATTGCAATTCTCTACCCATTTATCTTCAAGTAATTGTGAGAGTGAATTACTTCTGTAAAGATATATAAGATTGTATCAACAGTCAATTTAGAAGTTAAGCAGATATATGTCTGCATTCTATAACTAAGCAACTTAGGCAGATATAAGTCTGCACTCTCTAATTAATCCATCACCTCTAAAATTCATCACGCAAAAGGTACACACAGAATGATGTGGAGTTTTTGTAGAAACTACAAAGCCAAACCAATTTATCTAACTGAGGGAACTAAATTCATAATTATAATCTACTTTAAAACCCTAGGGTAACATGCTACTGATACTCAGTTTATAATTATTTTACTTCCACTGTACTGTTATTCAGTTAATAATTATTTTGAACACTAAAAAAAAATCAAACAGTATTTTAAAAAGCACTATGCAATACAGATCCAGAAATTCCTGCACATTTATATTTACATTTATTCTTTTTATCTGACTGCAAACCTGACTTGTCCAATGAAACAAAAGGAAGAACCTATTCAGATGTACACATAGCCCAGTTCACTCAAATGCATGTACAGACAGCCCTTGTTATTCACCAAGGTTTTGTTCCAGTTTAACAATCTCAGGTAACAAGGCCATGGATAAAGAGATCTTGAAAAAAGCATATGCTATAGATGTGCAAAAGCCCCTTTGCCATTTTGTGCATGTGTGAAACACACAAAATATCCTCTAAACAGAACCACATGCCCAAAGCCACAAATAACAAAATCCTGTACTGTGGATAACAGGGTCTGGTTTGTATTTACCAACTGTGCACACATGAAAGCGTGGATGATGTAACTGTGGATAGGGAGGGCTGCCTAGACTGAATTTAAATACACGTACATTATATACATGTGATAAAAATCAGATTTTTAGTTTTAAATACATTTTTTAATTTTAAACATGTTTTAAAACCTTTTTAAACCATAGTAATTATAACTATCAAAAACTATTATCATGACTAGTAACCCTAATGTCTAATTATATTTTATTAATAACAGTATATTGAATTTAAAAGATTTCTTTAGTCCCAAAAGTTATATAAATGCATGCAAACAACCCAGCACTTAGTTCACTCTCTAAAAGTGCCAACAGAAACAGAATATCTGAGGGGATTTATTAAACCCAAGCAACGAGATATCTGAGTACAAATGCAACGTACAGGAGAGAGGAACAGAAAGTGAAAGTGAAATAAAATATGAGTACATCATAATCCTATACTTCCAAGGAATATTGTGAGTGAACTGACTGCTTTTAGATCTACAAAGGAAAACTGGAGAAGTGAAGCCTCTCATAATAAAAAGGCCATCAAAAGTGAACTAACTTAGCATTTTTAAAAGTTCCTGTATCTGCAGATAAAATAAAAATGCAAACACCCGTGCATGCACGCATGTGTACTCTCTCACACATAATTTTAAAAATAAAACCTCCAGCAATGCCAGTCTGAGCCTGGCCATTTGCAGTGGAGTCATGATTGTGAGATGGGTGTCTACATAAATTGAACGAACAACAAACCAACAAACGACCATACTCTTTCATGATTTAATTCTGTGGAGGGGATGGTCCTGGCCCGTGTTACTGAGACCTGGTTGGGCGAAGATAGAGATGAGTGCCTCTGACATTCAGGTGCTTTACCAGCCTTGAATCCAAGGCTGAGAAGATGGAGTAGTAATAATCTTTTGGGAAAACCTGATGGTGGTTAGATGTCCTGCTCCGTAGGTAGCTGGATGTAAGGTCCTGTACATATGTGAAATTGGGCTCCAGGGAGAAGATAGGGTACTGTTGATATGCTGCCCAGCAGCAGACCTACCCAAGCTGCTTAATCTTATCTCTAGACTGATGGTTGATTCTCCCCAGTCATTATGGCCCCTCTCCAATTCAATCTCCAATGTCCTTTCTTGGAGATATTGTTGAGAAGGTGTGGGGCAGCATGGCGTGGATTATTTGGTTCCCTTTCAGTCATGCTTCAAGCTCAGGCATGGGATGGAAACTTCATTGATCACTGTTGCAAATAACTTGCAGCAGAACTTAGATGCAGGGAGTGTTTCCCTCGTTGTCTTGCTCGATATTTCAGCAGAGTTTTATATCCTCGGTCATGGTACCTTCCTGAGCTGACTGTGAGGGCTAGGGTTGTGAGGGCTTGTTCTTTAGGGGATCCACTTCTTAAATGGGTGGTTCCAGTTGGTGGGGGTGGGTGGAGAGACATCAAGCCCTTGGGCACTCCAACATGCAGTGTTTCAGGGCTCTGAATCATCAGTACGTCGATGATATCCAGTTGTATGTCTCCACCCTGGGCTGAATAGAGCTAGGTCTGAAGGCTGAGGGACCAGATGGGATGGAGCAGGCCTAGGATGAGCCCCAGGAAGACAGAGTTGCTGTTTGCTCAGAAGCCCTCTGTGCCAGAACTGTTCCATCCAATGTTGTGGGATAGCACTACATGAAAGGAGGAGGTCCACAACCCGGGGATCCTCCTGGATTCGTGGCTCCTGCTGCAATTGCAGGTGGAAGCTGTGGGCAGAAGAACCTTTGCCCAGGTTTGGCCTGTGCACAAATTGCCTTATCTCACATCCGAATTACCAAAACTTGCTCTACATAGGGCTGCCCATGAAAGTGATTCAGAAGCTACAGCTGGTACAAAATTCAAATGCCTGCTTGCCAACCAACAAGTGCCAGTTGTAGCAGAACAACATATAACACAGTGGAACTGACTGACAGTTGGTTTCTGAATCAAATTCAAGGTGCTGGTTATCCTCCATAAAAATGCTTTGTTGGTCAGGATCATATCACCTGCAGCAGCATCTGACTGAAGTTCAGTCTGCTTGCCCACGTTGCCCTGGCTGAGATGGCAGGCTGAGAGCCACCCTCCCCCGACACACACTGTTAAGGGCAGGATGTCCAGAAACGAGCCTTCTTGCTAGCAGGCCTGTCACTCTGGAATAGCCTGTCCCCTTCTCCTGCTAGCATTCTAGGAAGCAGCAAAGTCTTTAAGGCAGAAGATTCAATCTAATTGGAGATCATTGATCAGGGGGATTTAGTTTGACTTTATGATTTTTTAAATTACTATTTTACTTATTTAGCATTTTACTGCCCTGAGATGTAAGCCACCTAGAATTTTTGGAATAGGCAGCATATAAAGTCATATGTATAAATAAAATAAAATTAGATTAACAGAATCTTTTGACTAGTGACTTAAACTGTAATTTTAATAATCAAATTGATTATTAAATCAAAATCCTGACTTCTGATTGAAATTATGATTAAACTCTTGATTTAAATATTTTAATTTAAATGAAATCCTTCCTATTACTTTCTATCCCTACATCAAAATCTCTCTGAATGTTGAAAGACACAGGAAAACGGTTCATCTTTGAAGACTTCAATCTTATACATAAGTTGATTCTCAGTCATCCAGGTAGAATTATCTGGAGGTTGAGTCATGGCAACTGGACGTCTTTTCTTTTTGGTTTGAAAAAGTTATGCAATATATAGTATATTCTAAGACTGTACAGTTGAATGATACAGAATTATATACAGCATGATAATAAGCTAAAAGTGCCAGTGTGGTGTAGTGGTTAAGGCACCAGGCTAGAAACCGAGAGTCCATGAGTTCTAGTCCCACCTTAGGCACAAAGCCAGCTGGTTGACTTTGGGCCAGTCTTCTCTCTCAGCCCTGGGAAGAAGGCAAGGACAAATGACTTCTGAAATCTTGCCAAGAAAACTGCAGGGACTTGTCCAGGCTGTTGCCAGGAGTCAACACTGATTCAAAGGAACAAAATAAAATAAAAATAAGCTAAAATGATACTAGCCTCAGAACAATCACCAATACAGTTGTATTATCTCTAAAGGACTTGGTAGAGCAGTCAAGAAGGCCTTGGAAAAGATATTCAAATGCCATGATGTGTTTATAACTACAAAGATCAGAATTATGCAAGCCATAGTATTCTCTGTGACGTTCTACGGAAGTGAAAGTTGGACTTCAAAGAAATAGGATAGGAGGAGGATTGACACCCTTGAACCTGGATGTTGCAGAAAATTCCTAAAAATACTGCAGACAGCCAAGAAAACAAACTAATGGATCATCAAACAAATCAACCCAGAGTTCTCACTCAAGGCCCAAATGACTAAGCTCATATTATCCTAGACACATTATGTGAAGATCTAGCTCTCTGGAGAAGGCTCCAATGCTGGGAAAGATGGAAGGAAAGAGAAGAAGAGGATGACCAGCAGCAAGGTGGATGGACTGAGTTACAGTGGTGATGAGTGCACCATTGGGAGACCTGAAAGAATAGGTTAGGGATACATCATCATGGAGAAAATCTATCTACATGGTCACTAAGAGTCAAAAATGACTTGATGGCACATAACCATCATCAATCATCTCTAAAGGCAATCTACCTAGAGCAGTGTTGTCCAAACTTGGCCACTTTAAGATGAGTGGACTTCAACTCCCAGAATTCCCCAGCCAGCATGGGGACTCATCTTAAAGTGGCCAAGTTTGGACAACACTGACCTAGAGAATTCTAAAGCTCACAGTACATCCAGCATGCTGGCTGGGGAATTGTGGGTGTTGAAGTCCACTCACCTAAACCCTTAAACTGCTCTAAACTCTTAAAGCTTCAACCATAATCTGCAATAACTCTTTAACATCTATCAAGCTCTATCAACATCCTTAAATGGAAGAATTAAAGGGAAGTTTATGAACTTCAGTCATTACTCTTTTATATTTAAATTCAGCAACCCTACTCTAAGAATACTCTGACTACAATGTTATCCATGTTAATCAGCAGGGTAATTCCTTGCAAGAGGTCACTATATCAATATCCCTTCAGGGTTTCATTTTGAACAGAGGATATACCCTGCAAATGACCTTCAGAGTTCAAAAGTGGTTAGAACGGAGCTGTTGCACTATTCATCACTATGGTCCGTGAAGACATTTGCAGAGAATCCAAGTGGCAAACGCTTGCTATGAACTTCTTGTATCCTTTGTGCTAAATATAGGCTGCTTCTTAAAATGATTCATTTTGCTTGGGGGTGGGTTGGAAGGATAGAAGGTGAGGTCAGTGAAGTCACAATAGTTACAGAATTCCAGAAAGAACCAATGAAAATACACACATAAAGAAGGCAGGAGCAGTTTTTAATAGTTTTGGTTACAATAAATCTTATTTTTCACTTCAAATATTTTGTCTTTGAAGTAGCTAAGGAACAAGTACTTCTTCCACTCACCAACAAAAAAAAAGTTAAGAAAAAAGATGGGCTCTTCATTTGAAGGAAATTCTAAACAAATAAGATCAGAGCTGCTTCAGAAGCAAAGGCAGCTAAAATACTTCTTAAGTGTCCTTTAAAGGGGATAAGAAAAAAACACAACACCCTCCATCTTTATGTCAGTTTTGACCGAAGGTAGCAGAGAGCATTGGAAAAAAAGGCCAAATCTAATAGGAAATGTAATATTGTCAGTCCTATGAGAATCAACTTGCTGTTATTGGACAACATAGGTATGTCATAAGAATAAACTTTTTATGTATATAAAACTAAAACAACAACAACAACTAAAGTGTTAATTTAACAAAGGTTGACATTAATAGAAATTGGCTCTGTCAGTGTGCACACCTTTTTCAATATTATTTTTCAAGTGAGATACATGGTCATCACAGCTGTGTAAAAAAAAAAGAGAGAAAAGATAGTATCTCTTCACCTTATGTTCTCTCTGTACAGAAAACACAGAAAAAAATCAGTGTTGTTCAAATCAATGTTTTTTTTTTAATTAACAAAGACTCTTTAAACAATTCTTTGAGGAGTTGTTTATTTGCTGTCAAAATTTGTTCCTTTCTTGTTGCTATAATTTAAGCCCACTTTTCCTAACTTGGTGCCTCTCTGGATTGACTGAATTAAAATCCCCATTCTCTTATGGCTAGAGCGTTAGTTGGCTAGAATGTTAGTTGCAGTCACCCAATATTTCTGGAAGGCACTTGGGGAAGGTTGCTAAAGCCTAAGCTGTGGAAAGCAACAAAGTCACTTGTGTACCCGGTGGCTGAAAAGCACCAAGAATTCATTCATGTGTTCCAATACAACTGCAATGAAGAGATAAAAATCTGTAGCTTGATTTAAATTACAATATTTACATGATTACTAGGGAATGAATAATACCAGCAGAACATACTTCAGAACAGTCAAACAGGTAGTCCCCATTTAACAACCGCAATTGGGACCAGCAAAGCAAAGCAGTCACTAAGTGAAAATCATGTGACTGCGACTGTGCTTATGATTTTACTTCAGTTTTCCTTTGCTTCTTGCTACTTCCTTCAGGTGAACTGGGGTTCTTTCTCTTTGTCTTTGAGGACATCTTGGTATGGGGTAAATAAGCAAGTGAAAATAAGAGCAGAGACACACTGCAAAGGTCATAAATGCGCAGATTGGTCACTAAGTTGTTTTTTAGCACTGGCATAACTTCAAACAGTCACTAAACGAGGCAGTCGGTAAGCGAGGACTACCTTATTTAGAACGCACTGCAATCATACAGTACAATTTGAGAGCCTCCATGCCCTTTCATCAGCAGAAACTCACCCACCCATGTGTCAATTTCTGAACTAGAGATTTGTCCCTACCAGAACAATATTTTCGACTTAAATTCTAAAAGGATTTGGACATACATTTTAACCCATATTTATGGCATCTTGACCACAATTATTCCTTCTTATATGGAAGGAGGTTTATGATTCTCAGCACTACCGCATTTGCACCACCAAGTAAGAAGTTCTAATCCCTAGGACTAATTCTATAAAAATAACAGCACTAAGAACTAGGAATTTCACCATTTGTTTCTTGCAGTTCAATTAGGTATAAAGTAACTGAATAAAGTGTTTTGGTTAAACTGCTTTACCTTATTCCACAAATTGTGACAGAAATTCAAATGGAAAGTTGGCACAATGCAGAATAAGGCAACATCTTACATTATCCTCTTCATTTCCAAGAATGTCTCTGGCCCCCACATACTTTCTTAGAAAATAAAAACAATGGGTGACTGCAGTCCACAATTTTGTTTGTAAGTATACCTGCCTGCCCAGAAACAGGACAAAGGTAAGCCGAGGTAATACGGAATGTCCTGTGGGAGGAGGAACAAGGGTGGAAGGTAGTGTTCTGGTAAACTGATGCCTTGTGAATTTTGTGAATTAGCAAGCTCCCACTGCCATTCCCAGTCATTTTGTAAGAGAACCCACAACATATTCCCAAAATTCCAAACATATCTTCCAGACCCACAAAATTCTTGATCAAATGCATTCCCACTTCTTAAATAGTTGTTGAAAACTGTATCCCTCAGATTTGTTTACTAGTGCAAGAACAAGGACATCATACTGATGCTTTGAGCATTACACATTAGGAAGGATTTAGACAAAATGGAACAGGGTCAGAGGAGGGAGATGAGGATGATTAGAGACTAAGTTGTATGAGGAGACTAAGTGAACTGGATATATTTAGCCCTGAAAAATGAAAATTGAAGGATGATATGATAGCACTCTTCAAGTACTTGCAAGGATGTCACAGAGAAGGCCAAGGCACATTCTGTCATCCCAGAGAATGGGCATGTAATAATGGGCTTAAAGTACAGGACAGAAGACACCAGTTTAATATTAGGGAAAAAACTGCTTAACAATAAGAGTAATTTGACAGTGAAACCAATTACTCAGAAGGCTCCCCTTCATGGATGCATTCAATCAAAGGTTAGAAAAGTATTTGTCATGTATGCTTTGATTTGGATTCCTGCTTGTTGCTCAAGATTAGATTTGATGTCTTAAATGTTCCCTTTCAACTCTTAAGGATTTCATGACATATTATTTTTAAAAAGACAGTTGCAACAGCTCCAATCTTTAGTTGACTACCACAGTGTTTGTACTGCTGATAAACATTCTATCTGTTGTGCCTTGTTTTCTCCTGTTTTAATTCATTATTTGTAAATATATTTTCCCTTTCAAACAAAGATGTATAACAGTCATGCTCTTAGATGTCTGGAGTCTAGCTGTATTATTTATATTACCTGTACTTCCCTATGACAATATATGCTGTTTAATAGTCCTGTATGCACAGACAGAAAATATATTTGCTTTAAAGTTATAATAAAATAATTCCACTCAAAACACATTGAGTTAGCTATGATTCATCTGAAGAAAACTCCAAGTGGTGTGAGTGTTCCGAGTTACACAGGAACAAAACTCAAAACATTTTGAACGTCCTGGTCATAGGAAACCATTTTCAGACTTCAGACTTAGCACAGCTATAAATCTCTACTGTTTTAGAAACTCAATGTCACATTCAGGAACTAGATGAAGCAGAAAATTTAAGGACTTCCAGAACACAGAAATCAAGTCCTATATGTAAGTCAGATACAGGGTTTAAATCTTAAGCCTCTTTCTCCTGACCTTTTGATCAACAGAGGTTTGGCTATTTTTTTCCCCAGGCTTGAGAGTAGAACGTATCTCATTCATGTTTCTATCAACGTTCTGTCTGGTCTGAGCAATGCTGGTTTCTGTCATGCCAGTTTCAGTCCTTATATCAATGGGAATTTGAGATCAGTTGCTGCTGCTGCTGCCTTATTTTTCATCCCTGGCTACAGGTGTAGGTGAGGTGGTACTAAATGCTACTTATCACCTAATTTGCAGATAACTTAGCCAACAGTATGATTTTTTAAAAATGCAAATATCAAAATAAAACCCCATGGAAAGGAAAAAAAAAACACATGGAAACAGAGCACTACTCTGAAAAACCTGTTTAAATGAACATTATCAAAAATGCCCCTTCCTCAAGAACAGATACTGCCTTTTCCAATGTATTTAAATACACCCTCTGGATCACTCAGTCAAGAGATTATAGATGGAGCAGCTAAAGTCTTTTTAACATTCCTTTCAATTAGTACATCTCCACAATGAGGGTTTTAAAACCTTCTTGGGCAGTTTTCTGTAAGCATTTCTTTTTTTGGGAACATGCCTGCTACATGCAAGCCGAGCAAAAGCAACTATGTTGTTTCTTCCTGATGCTATTGTATGTGTTCCATACATCATCTCCGTCCTGCAAATTATTTCTTTCATAGTGCTGAAGAGAGAGGGGATCACCTGGTGTCCTACTTTCTACCTCTACTTTGTTGCTGATATGCATGTAAAAGGCTGAAAGCTGGAATAACCAAAGGCCACTCACTTTGGGACTGTCTATGCTAATTATCCACAAGATTGTTTCTAGCGGCTCTGGAAAGTTCTGTGCCTCTTGATATATACTGATATAAATTCCTTCCTGTTGTTTCGGTCTTTCTTTCTTCCCGCTTTTGTCCCATTTTTCTAGTTAACAGTTCTATAGTGTACTGATTAAGGTATATTTTTGGTGGCTGAACTGAGAGGCAGATGTGTTTGCTCTGATCTGGATGTACGGATTGACTGAGAGTGTGCTGAGTGCAAATTAAATGGGAAATTACCAAGAATAATTTCCAACAGGACACATAGCTAGCAGCAAAGCCCCCTTAAAAAAAGGGAGGGGGGAAGACTGCAGCTTTTCTTAAACTCACGAATAACATGTATGACAAGATGCAAGAGCATGAGCAGAGTGCATCTGTCCCACAGTTCAAAAAGTTGACATTGGACTAGTCATTTTTATAGGTATACACCTCAGCAGCATTAGCAACCCTTGTGTTGGAAGCAAATTAGTGCACCTATACAAACTTTTTCTCACACACTCACATTACCTGCCTAAAAATAAAGCACAATAAACCACCATCAGGGAACCGACCCCTCACCCACTTTTCTGAAAACAGCAGACGCGCTACTGTGGGCAGTCTTCTTCTTCTGACCAGAATATCCGCTTGTTTCCTCTCAACCATGCATCTAGGCTGAATAACAGCAGATACATGACTGGTTCTTATAAAATGTTTGGGGGAAAAGAAGGAAAAAAAACAGTCCAATCTCAACCCACAAAACAGCAACCCACATACCGTTAGAACATACAAAAGCTGCCAAGGTTTGTTTCGCACTTGGAGAACTCAGAAGGGCTGTTTGAAGAGACCACAACGTTTGAGCTGAAATGGCACATTCTTATGCCCCTACTTTTCAAGTACAACTTTTAGGAGTTGTGAATGAAAAAGAGAATTTGACACCTTTACCTTGACAGATATGAAGCTAAAATTATGTATTTATTACCTCTCCTTCCATACTCACAGCTTTGGGTGAACTGGTTTTCTTGCTGAAAAGTGTATAATTGGACTCTAAATCATCACATTACTTTCATTTTTTTCTCCAAATATTTTAATCAAATCCACACTCCTGCATATTGGGGTGGCTTTTGACGATATAAATGAACTCTATGGTTTGTGGAAAATGTTTGGTGGGGGGAGAAGGCAGGAAACTAAGTTCCTTTTACAACTGGGCATGCTGATATCCCACATAGATTCTGATATGAATTCCACAGTTGAATATCTGTGGAATATATGAAAATCTTCCTGTTATCATTTTTAGTTTTTTTCACTATTCAGCTTCCTTAAAGACCTTAGGGCCTAGGATGATGAAAACAGGTGAACCCTCTCCCCTTTTCTCCTATCATGCATGCAGACATTTATTCGTTTGTTTGTATGTATGTATGTATGTAATATTACTTCTCTTGCCTCCTCTTGTCTTTCATCCAAGTTAAAAACTGACAAGTCATGCAATCTTTTCTCATAGGGAAACTGTTTTATCATATGTCTTGTTTTGTGCTATTCCCATTTACAACACATTTCATGAGGTGTAGGCACCAGACTGTATAAAGCATTAAATTAATATTTTCACTGATTTACCCTCTACAACCCTATAATCCCTCCAATAGAAGAGAATATATGTAGCTCAGGGTTGAATTGTGGAGTCCTTGGTGCCCTCTGAACTTGGTTGTTTGCTTGTAGACATTTCATTACCTGGCTAAATAACATAATCAGTGCTAGTGAGTGTGGGATTTGCTCCCTGTTCATATACAGTAGCTTGCCCTGCCAGCATTGGTGGGGATGTGATTCTCTCCTTGGTAGTTCCTTGATTAGGGTATTGTTTTCTGCTTGTTTGTCTAGTGTTAATCCCTGCTTATCTGGATGTAGGCTGCTGGAGGGGATGTGTTCTGATCTTTTTGTTTCCTTCTTAGTTTTTTTTATTGTCTCTTTTGAATGGTGTGTAAGTGTGGTTTATCTCTATGTGTCTATTGATGGCTGATTTCTCTGAATGCCAAGCTTCCAGGAATTCCCTAGTTTGGTCTAAGATACTCAACAGTTTCCCAGTGGTTGAGTCTGTCCATGTGTTGTGAGATTAAGGACTTTTCATCATGTCTTCTGCCTGCTAGTTGGTGTTCATGGATGTACTCTACTAGTCTTCTGCCTGTCTCTCCTACATAGTGGCTGTTGCAGTCCTTACACTGTATGTTGTAGATGACTCCTTTTTTAGTTCTTTGGCTACTGGGTCTTTTGGTCTACTTAAGAAGTTTTGGAGGGCTTTAGTTGGTTTGTGTGTTACAGTGATGCCATGTGGTTGTAATAGTCTGTTGATTGTTTCTGAGATGTTTTTGATGTATGGTAGTGTTATCCTTTTTGTAGTTTATGTTGGTTGTGCTGTAGTGGGTTGAGTGGTCAGGCACTTTTTGATAAAGTTGTTGGAAATAACAAAATGGATACCCACACAACTTTATCAAACAGTACCTGACCACTCAACTAAAGCTCTCCAAAAGACCCAATAGCCCAAGAAGAAAAAAGACAATAAAAGCTACAATAAATAATTAAAAAAGACAATAAAAAATCTAAGGGGGAAACAAAAAGACCAGAATGCATCCTCTCTAGCAGCCTAAACCCAGATAAGCAGGGATTAACACCAGACAAGCAATCAAGCAAAAAACAATAGCCTAATCAAGGAGCTACCAAGGAGAAAACCACACCCCCACCAACACTGGCAGGGCAAGCTACTGTATATAAACAGGGAGCAAACCACACAGTCACTAGCGTTGATGATGTTACCTAGTTGGGTAACGAAACATCTGCAAGCAAACAACCAAGCTCAGAGAGCACCAATGATTCCACCTACAATCCCTTTCCTGCCCAAATACCAGAAGTTCAAACCTTATCAGAATATATATGAACTTGGGGATTATTTTGTCCCAATATACAATCATTTTATAGTTTCACACAAAGAATATGCCTCATTTTGATGTCTTCCTGGAGGTCTTTTCTATCGTTTTGTGTTTAATCACTCTACTTTGGTACCATTAGCAAATTTTTGGCCACTTCATTACTCATTTTATTTCAATGTGGAGCCAGTATTCACTTCTCCTCATGGTAAGAGCTGTTAGCATATTCACACACTTCTTGTTCTTTAGCCAGTTGGTGATTCACAGTTATTCCATAATATTTTGTGAAACCTTTTCGAATTTGTAAACTAATATTTTTTGTGTGTAAAGGTTCACATTAGAGTAATCAAACTAATTTTTGCTGTTTTTTGAGAAGTCAGCTCCTAAGTGACTTAAAGTAGAAATATTTTGTGATCAGACAATTGTTCACAAACCCCAAATAACATTCCTTTATCACTGTGTCATAATGTGGGAAGTATTAGAAATATCTTATTTACACAGTTGCTAATGCATTGGTTATTCAAATGTTTGGCCATGATTGTACTGATAGGCTAGTTAACTGGAAAAGAAGAGTATACTGGTTTGCATATACAAAGTTTTGGGTGTAGGGTGAGGAGTGGAAAGAAATCAGTTTAAACCAAATACTGAGCTTGATGGCTCCACTAATTACAGGCCACTACTTAGTCCTGCTGAGCTGAAGAAGGTGAAAAGACTGGTTGCCAAGAAGGCAGATTTGCCACTGGTAGCAGCTATTAAAGCCATCATTTGAATGTAGACAAGAGATATAAGAGAAAACTTAAGAAAGCAACTTGTGCATAACCAAACAGGCATCTGCAGTGAAAAGAAACTCCCTTAAGTAACTTTCTGCTTCATTAACACATGAATGCAAAGGTAATTGAACTCTCTATTTTCCTATCAAGCGTAAAGATGCATCATTCATGGAAACTGAATTTTGATAAGGAGGTATGCTAAAAAGATACTATTTATTTATATGTAGGTATGTGCAGAGAAACCCTTTGAAGTTTTGAAATTATTATCAAGAACTGTTTAATAGACCTTGATAACAATTTGAGAAAAAATATAAACTTTTAATCAAGTAGATCTAATTAAACTATTTCTAAAGCTGATACTTATTTTCCTTTGGGGACTTCCCCACCTATTTAGCTTGTGAGATGCCTATTTTTTAAATATATATTTAAGCTACACTCCTAGTGAAACCACTTGACATTTAAACTAACATACAAGCAGTAAATGAGGGAGGGGGAAGAGGCCAACAACCTTTATTTTCCAAATGCTGGCTTCCAGATATTTTCTAATCATGGACAGTAAAAGGCACATGTAAGATTTTTAGGCACGTAACAGTATAACTAGTTAATCCCAACAGCTAAGTAACTTCTTTGAAAACAACTAAAAAAAGCACACGGCACATAAATAGAGGTTAAATGAAAATTTTACTTGCAAAAAGAGACTTAAATGAGAAGGCAGCACAGACAGACAGTGCTCACTTCCAGTATTTTAAAAACCAGTTGTTCCAATAGAAGATATCATCTCATTTGCAAAGATAAAAGGATGTGATAACCCTTGATCTTTAATAACTCTTTGTTAAAGGGCATTTTGACTCACAGCAAATTACAGACTCCTTGCTGTTTCCTAAAAAGATCACTACACTTACATTGTTGAAGAAAACTCACACATAATTATAAAAAAAGCGAAGAGAGGAAATAATTTGCAGAGGACTGAGAAAAGGCTGACAGACTTATAAGAATATACTGAGAAATGACTGAATGTAGGTGATAGACAAAATGTGAATTCCACAAGCTGTTCCTGAGCATGTATACAAAAAATGATTGATTTCTGAACTACCCACACAACGAACCTAAGCAATAACATTCTGAGTTCTCTTTGGACTCAGGTATGTGAATTTACACACCTAAATTCATTCTATAACTGAAAACATTTAGCGTTCTTTCTCACTAAGTAACTTTTAGATTAGTTCAGCAATTTACTTGAAATCATAAGTTGGTTCGTACTTAATGCTGGGTAGGGCAAGGCAGGAAATGGAATAGTTTGTATTTCTTATTGCCTATACTTTTTTCATAACAGAAATTGAACATTTTTCTCCCCTCATCCATGGTATACATGAAACTGTATGTATACACTAAAATGAATGCCAAAGCTTAATTTTAGAGAATATGAAAAATTATGATAAGGGAATGAAAACTTGTGTTATCTATTTATTCTGTAATCTTCATTTTTGGTTTGAACTGAAAAGGTTAAAAGTACTTAATCTCTTAGACAGAAAAGCACGACTAATAACGTTTAGTCAAACTCTGACACAAAATGTCCGTGCATCTGGTGAGAACATAATTTTAAAAAATGAAAACTTATCCAGACTGAATTTAAACTAGTCTACCCAGATTAAAAGAAAATGTTTAGAAAAAAAAATGTTCTATTATTATTTTTTCTGATGTTGCATGGCAAGTCAGCAATGGATTCTTGATAGTCCAATGTCATCTTGAGTTATTAGATACTAGTTTCTCTTAGACTTTCATTGCAGCTTATTTTCCTAAAATGTACCAATATTATACAGGTCCTCAACTTAGCCTAAAAGACATTTCTATTTTGAAGTTCTGCAGTACCTTCTTTTTTTAATTTGAGCAGTAGCAGCAGCAGCAGCAGCAATACAAGGAAAATAGGAAAAGCACCTGAAAAGTAAATGAAGGTTCATATGTCTAAATGACCCCCAATGTAAAGTATACAGGAAATTACGTATAAAAAAGAAATCTTAGCGAACAATGCCCTTATAATAAAGAAGAGAAAGTTAGTGCTGCCTTTGGGGGATAATTCACCGTCAATAACTTTTGTAGTTCTACATCAATTCACATGCCATACAATTCTAGTTTCAAAGTACTCCTAAATATATTTTCAAAACGTTCTGTGAAGCAGTAGACTCACATCTCTGTGGAAGAGTAAAACCTATTAAAAAGACTGCATTATTCACATACTTTAGAATTGTAGTTCTGTTGATATTTAGCTGTACTCTTTCTGCCCTATTTCATATTAAACAAATCTATAGCTCTACACTGAGTATCTTGATTAATTAAAAAACTGCACAGTGTTGACAATATTCCCTTTTGCTAGTTGTAAGAAAATTAGAAAGCAGTAATCTATTTCTACTTGTTTTGTTATTTTGGTGGTTTGATCAATTTTGTAGAATTTTTTGTGGACAATTATATTTTATTAACTACTTTAAATCTAATAATTTTATTAACTTCTGCCCTTTTCAGTATTATTTTGGATTGTATAAATGCCACAAAATTAGCCAGTTCCAGAATTTGATTATAACATGCTAATTTCCAGTTTCCCTTTTTTTCTTATCAAACTTTAGTCTGTTACATCCTGACATAAGTCAACACATGCTAGATAATAGACTCTTGAGAACAAGGGAGACTCAGAAGAAGGGAAAAGCACTATACAAGCAGTTCTGGGTATGGCTACCTTTCAGTGAAAACTTGCTAACAATGAGCAAAGTTGAAAGGTCAGTTGGATATGATATTTGTTGTTGCTTTTCCCCCAATCCTGCTATGGCTGTCTTGGCCATAACTGTCCGATGTAAAATATGCAAATAGCTCATTCTCTTTACGGATCACAATGTACATTCCTAAAATGGTCATATTCCACCAGTATGTGAAGTTGCTGTGGAAATAATAATGCTGCCTCAATTCCTGCCATCTACAAAACAGCAGATAATAATACTGATAACTTTCAGGACTGCTTTAAGGTTTGTGTCACTGTTATATGAATATTAGCATTCTATGTTAACAGAGCCTGCATAAACTCAAAAATAAGAGTTTTGTGGCACTTTAAAAACTAAGATTTTATGGCCTATATTTTTGTGATGTACACTCAGTTTTAACAGATGCATGAAGTGTTACCTACCTTTTCCAAGGGGAAAAAAATCATGACAAAGGGAAAATCAGACTACCTCTTTCCATCAGCCAGAGAAGGAATTACTGCAGGGAATTTTCTTGTTCGAGTTAGAAAAAAACATCCAGTGGACTTTGAACTTTAAGTCAGTGGACTTTGACCACATTATTAGGCATTTTTAGAATAACTAAAAATAAAAATGCATCTTAGAGTAAAACATCCTAACCATTTGCTGGAGATTGAAGTGGTCCTAGGCTACAATATTTGTGTGTGAATGTGAGTTTGAGTTTGGGGGTATTTTTGAAGGCTGTTATCATTGCCAGCTGCTTATTAGGAAAACTGAAACTATAATAAAGATCTGAAATTCCCACCCGCCCATCCCTAAAAGCATCGCGTGCAGGATATGTATACCAGTAGCTGTTTCCTGAATGTGGACTGTAGGTTGGAAGTATATTGTCAAGAGTGAAACAGCACCACACAACAGGATAGGCATAAGTGGGGTTACCTGGACTGCATTGCTCGGTTGGAGCCCTGAATAAAAGCAGTCCAGAAAGCAATTCTCTGCTGCAGGGCCCACTTGCAAATGCATTGCTGGCACGGTGCTCTTGTATGAAAAGATTTTCATGCATCATAAATAAAACTCCTCAATCTTTTCCTCTCTGTCCCCTTCCCCAACACACACAAATTAGGGCTTGTCCACGGGCAGTTACAAGAACTGTGTGTATGCTCACGCCTTCCACTTCACTACCCTTAAATCAGCTCTCATCAAAATTTAGATGGGCCTTTCTTTCACTCTGATAATTGATAATTACAAACCTTGAAGGCAGAGGTTTGGGGACGAGGGCAGGGAGAAGCTTGATAAGATCCTTTGGAGATTGCTCTGAATGCTGTTTCAGAATCTTCCCCGTTATTCATCCAAAAACAGATTATTTTTTGTGCCTACTTACACCAGCGTTTCCTGTTATTATATTTACATTCCGCCTATCCTCCAAGCAGCAGACAGTACATACCTCCTCTTGCCATTTTATCTATGAGGTAGGTTACTGAAATTTAGTAACTGGACTGAAGTAATCCTGCATGTTTCATGACTTCACCAAGACTTGAACTCCTAGTCCAATATCAAAGAACATCACATGACTATATCTTGCTTACTGGTAATTTTTATTACTGAGGAAATTTGCAGCATGAGATTATGTGGCATTTAGGACTAGTACTCAACTGGGAAACACCCACATTTTTTTTCCCCCTAGTATAGTAACCTTTCAACAACTTTCAGCATTAGCTTATGTGTGCCATATGTATAAATGGAATTTTTGAGAAATCACCTTAGTGCAAGCTGTTGCAAAATAGTAATATGACTAGTTTCCCATTTTCTTTAACTGGAAATATATTTGGAATCCACTTCCCTTAGGAAAACAGCATGTAGCAAAATTCCATATTCTATGGACTGTTTTAAAAAGGGAACTTAAAAATGATTGAACGCCACATTTTCCAACATACATGCAACAAAACTGCTCTTTTGGGCAATAGATTTTTGAAATAAAAATGAGACTGAAAAATGTATGATTTTTTTTTCTACCACAAAGGTTTTTTAAAAGCCTTGATAATTGGATATTGGATATCCTTCTTCTTAAAGTACAGGGGAAAAAAATAAAGCAGAGAATAACACATAACAAGAGAATGCCATTCTAACATATTAGTATGTTAAATGGATAAGATTTATTTAGACACTGAATATCAGGATAGAAAAGATAAATGTATCTATTCATTACTTTGTGAACATTATTTCTGCACTAAACAGCAACCTTCTATATTTCCTAACTATTTACTTTAAAGATCCAACACATATTAACAAGGGAACCATATGTGCAAAGAGAAAAAACACATGCCTTTCTTTGTCAGAGTACATATTTGTCAGAAAATTAGACTGAGATTCAGTGCAAATGTCGAAGCAGACTTATTGCTATCTAAGAAAAATGACAAAAATCTGAAACCTATTTTATAACTTGGACTGAATCTCAGTCTAATTTTTTGAGAAAAACTTGTAATCTAAACATCTGTCTTGATTAAAACTGAACTATGAAATTCTCTTCTCTCAACATTATGTTTGTGTTTGTAGATTGGAAAGAAAGCTACTGTTAAAAAGATACGAACTTATGCATAAATGCTTCTTTAGATTCTGACCATTATAAATTAAGTGGTCAGTTTCTCATTTCTATATTTGCTGCATTTACTGAATGAACATTACAGCCACCGTAATAAAAACATCTAGTGGAATGCACTCATTGCATAAAAAATTATGTAAGAATTCTGTGCACATTGTTATTCCAACAGAAAGAACCATATGTTCCTTTTGCAAGAAAATCAAGATATATCCACCTATCTTCTATTGGAACAAGGGAGAAAAGTGCTTCTAGAATATCTATTTGCAATGTTAAAGCATAACATGTTACTATTTGCACAAACTTTTTCATTTGTGCTAGAGGCTGAATAGTGGCAGACTACTGACATATTTTTGTGTATAAAGTTATGTCTATATAAACTCACACAACAGCTTGCTATGAAATTCCAGATTTTTCAATACTCATAACTTAAAAGACTATATAAGTGAAAAAAGTGATCATTATTACAAAAAACAGTGCTACCTCTAGCTAATAATACAAAATATACTAGGTCAAATGACATATTTAGAAATCTACCATGATAAATATAACAGTAATTCCATTTTGAATGCTCTGTTCCAAGTCTAACAAAAGTGGTAAATTGTAATTCAACAAAATATAATTTATTAGTCTAAATAAGAACGGACATTAATTTCTAGCTATCATACAGATTTTGAGCAAGTCACAGATTTAGGTAGGATAACATTTAAGAAACCATCACATAACATTGAGTTTGGCTCAGGAGACTTTTGGGATAAAAATTCTGTAGTTTAAAGTTTTTATCTCCTTAACTGCCACAACTAGCAGAATTTAAATAAATAGGTAGGGGAAACAAAGTGTTTATAAAGCACTTATTACAATCAAGAGCCAGAAATCTAAACTCCATTTACGAGAATATTAACAGCTCACTTTCCTGCTGCTTATTCCTATAATTTTTTGATACTAATTCATTACTAAGGCATTATACTTTTGAAACATCACAACAGTTAGTAGATATAAATTAAGGAAGGATATGAAGCTCAAGCTCAGATACTTTGGTCACCTAATGCGAAGAGAGGACTCTTTGGAAAAGACCCTGATGCTGGGAAAGATGGAAGGCAAAAGGAGAAGAGGACGGCAGAGGATGAGATGGCTAGATAGCATCACTGAAGCAATGAGCATGAAATTGAGCAAACTCAGGGAGGCAGTGAAAGATAGGAAGGCCTGGCGCAATATGGTTCATGGGGTCACGAAGAGTCGGACACGACTTAACGACTGAACAACAACAACAAATTTCTTGGCACTGAAGATATATGTTTTTAATAGACCAAGAGCAGGAGAATGTATATGATATACAAGAAAGCAAACAGAAAAATATTAAGTATAGAATATATGATTAATAACAGGATCATACATCAAGGTCAAAGCTGTACTGTTGGAATTTAAGATTATTTTACAGCAAGGAATACATAAATGATTGTTTTAGATACTATTATTTTAGATTATATTGATTATATAACTTTTTGAAATCTCAGAATTATTTCAGTCAACTATTACTGAAACAATTCATATATGCAGAAAAATAAGTGTCATGCTTGCTCCATGCACAAATACATAAAATTAGTTATACAACTGTTGGTATTATCTAGGAAACATCTAATATTTAAATTAAACATTTAAATAATTATGCACAAGCTGTTTTCTGAATATCTCTTTTCAACAGATAAGTAAATCCTACTCACTAAATCTTTCCCTCAAATTCAAGACTTTTAAATTATTGAAAGTCTCAATAATGCACATCTAAACTATACATCAAGTACCTATGGAAGTAGCAAAAGAGGCTACAGAACAATTTTTCATCAGAGCAGCGTAACATATCAGTTATGGAAATTGAACTGTTCCTGTTTATTATGTGAATTAAAAAAGAAATACCTGCTTCTGGATTTTAAAATATATGCAATGTATTCCTCCTCTGAGACATCTACCCTTTAAAATATATTCATTGTGGTATTATATTTTATTTTATTAGTCAAGTCTGCAATGCTATACACACTTTATTTAGAGGAAATCTTGCTGAACCTGAAATTTGTTATGCATTGGATTTCATGCCAACACTTTTAAGAAAACTGGTCCTTCAGACTATGAAGTATGAATTAAATAAGCAAGTGATTCCTAAATTGCTAAACCTGGTTGATCTTTGCAAATGCTTAAATATTACAATAAAAAATTAACACCACTAACTTTCACAATGACTACTTTTCTTACATAATAGCTACAAATTGAAAGATATTATTTTAACCCATAGTGACTGTGATAATTAAGAAAATATACCTCCTTTTTTTAATTAACGCAGACAAATTTTGCAGAGGTCTGTTTATATGCTTGGCAATCTTTAAACTCTTTTACATCAAAAAGCCTGATAAGGGGGTTGTGAAAATGAGTGTTTAGAAATCTTTAATCACAAATGCATTATTATCATGAAACCAATATAACACATCTGGTAAGTGAGACAGAGGGGAAGTGTGTCTAAATAAATAGGACTTACTATTTAGGTATGATTAACCATGTCTGACTTTAAGGAGAACACAAACTTTGAATGGCTTTTAGTGGGATTATGGAAGATACGATTAATGAAATGCATGCCTTGGTCTGAAATATATGCCAACCAAAGACCGCATAGCTGAGGTGAGTGTGGGAAGCAAGAAGATCCACTCTTTATTCACATATATTTTTGGAATGTGGATTAAAAGATCACAGCACAACTTTAACGTATTGGCAAATACAGTATGTTAAGTAAAACACTTTAATCCAGAACAAATAGAAGACTAACCTACTCTGATATTAGTATTTCTATATTCATTGCTTAAAATAAAATTAGGTATATAATATTAACCAAATCTAAGATGTAAGATTTGCATAAAGTCTAAATTTATATTTCTATAAAGAGTCCAGCCAATAAAATATTGGATCAGAAGTGAATAGAGATGTTTTCCTAACATCTGAGACAAATATTAGGTACTGAGTTTACTTTTTTCACTTTTGTACATGCTCCATTCTAACTTTCAGTGTAAGCATTTGCTATAAACTGCAAAATGGTAATACTAATTTATTAAACACATCCCTTGGTTTAAGTAAATCTATGCCTCTCATTTAATTACTACACCCTATCAGGGCTCCTTTCTGTAAATCACAAATTGTTGGCAGGTAAACAATACATTCAGAAAAGCCAAGACATGAATTAAAACAGGTAACACTTTTATCTTTTCATGCTCCAAAATTAGTTGTTAGTTGTCTGCTCAGTGGAGCATTTGATTTTTGATGGCAATGAAGTCCAGGGAATTTCACAAACAAGGTGTAAAGAGATAGCAAGGGCTCCTGTTCCCACAAACCAACCAACCCAATGCAATGGTATACTTAACCTCTTTACATTGCAACTAATCAGAGCATATATTAAAATCTTTCTAAAGAATTATTTCTAAAGTATAACATGAACAGTGATTAGAATAGCAATCACTAGCATGCCTACTTGGGGACATATTCTTTTGACTTACTTCCATCTAAAGGGAATCAGGTTTGTGGCACAGGAATAGTTAAAAAAATCTTATTATTGCAATATCTCTCTTTTTTCATGTTAACATATGCCTTGAGGATTGAAAAGACAAGCCACACACTGAATAATCTGAGAAGCAAACATCTATTTAACTTTCTGAAGAAAAAAAAAGTACGCGCAAAGAAACTGAGATAATTGCCAAAAACAATGAGCAATACAGCACAGAAATTACTGCTCAGTTTTTAAAGAAAAAGATTAGTTATAACTATTTACATACACATTTACTCAAGTAGTGAACAGGAAAGAAAATAATTGCTTTACTATTTAAAACTAAGAGGGAAAAATGAAGTTGATTTATAGTGTTTACACGAGATTATTAGATATTTATACTCATATCAGACAATTGTTTAGAGAACACCCTACCTATCAAATATTCCATTTATTCCAAAGGGTTTTATAAAGAAGCCCCTGTTGAAATTAGAATATCCCTCAGAAACTGAAATATTTTGACTATACAAGAGCAATGAAGCCTTCCTTCACTGATTGTTACTGTTTGCCCCAATGATTATAGGGCTGTGTCTCAGTACCAGTTCCTTATCAGTCTTTTTAAAATGTTATTTAAACTTTTATGTCTCCTAGTATTTTAACTTCCATGCCTTCTGGCATTGTCTTGATAGTCTTCATAAGATGGTGGTCCATGTCAAGATGATAGACAACAAGGTTTGAATGGTTTAATAGTAACATTGGAGGTTAACTGCAGGTATATACTGTCTAGTATTATGATTGTAGAATGCTATCAATTACACACTTAAATGCAGTGCTATTAAATAATAGTATCATAATATAACTACTGAGATTGACGTTGACTTGATTAAGGCAACGTCTTAAAAATATCTTTGAAGAGCAGAAGTGGGTACTATGAGATTAAGTCAGGTATATTGAAAATAAACCAATTCATTAGTATAATTTCAGCCAGTTTACAATTGAGGAACTGTTGTGTAATTTTTTTGTGTAATGTTTTAAAACTTTCTGAAATCTTGTTAGAATTGAACAAAACAATTCTACATATGTATCACATAAATAAGCTTCATGGAGTTCAATGGGGGCACTCTCAAGTGACTAAGCACAGGATACACAGTAATTCAACTACATATTGTCTGTTTCATATTTTTGTATTAATATTGTTCTGAAAAAAATCCAACATTTTTCCAAAAGTAAATAAACTTAAAATATTGCATTAAAATTGAAAGTGAGAATAAATAAACAAATTTAATATAAACAATTTGGAAACCATCTTTGCAAAATTATTTAATCATGATGGCAATCTTCAGTTGCAGCATTAACATTAATCTTTTGAGCAAACAGGTTGGAACTGATTTGACTTGTCAGTCAGATTTATCATACACGGTCTGAAATTACATGTACATATTGTGAAGATGACAGGCTAACTTCCAAGAAAGTAAGACAGGGTTACAGCTTCATCACTACTGTATGCTAAAGACTAGATAGCTAATATTATTCATGGCACTTAATATTGCTTAGACTGGCATTATGCCCACATTCTTTACCTCAATATGTGAGTTCACTTGTTGCTGGCACACACAGCCAGCCATGTGAAGGAGACATAAATGAAGGAGACTTAAGTGCAGCTGAACAAAATGTAACAGATAACCTTTACAGCACATAGCAAGAATAAACACTATCATTTTTGTCATACACAATTAAGCTGCTACAGTATCTTATTTTAAAAAAAAAACACCTTAATTCTGCTACAATTTTATGTATAGTTAGACAATATATTAGATTAATTGTGCATAAGGCTACAGCCTTTAAACATTAGATAACATTTAAGTATTTCCATGTTTAAATATGTAATTATGAAAGCAATAACCCTGTTTCTTTCAGAAGAACCATAGAAGAACAAAACTAAAGCATTTCTTTTGCCTTTTCTAATGAATGAACTTCAAGAGATCACCTTAAACATAAGAACACTTAAAGAAGTGATATCTAAGTAGCCACAGGATATAGCCTTGATTTTTTAATTTTAGTTAATGTCTTACCTTTCCCAAATCTTCTTCTAAAGCTTTCAAATGAATAATCTAAAGGGGAAAGCAAACAGACTCCTAATGGAATAGAATTCAATTTGGACCCAAACTTCTTTTGCAATCCCCCCACCATAGTTAGTTTCTCCAGTTTGAACTATACAGACAGGAATATCCTCATGACATGCTACTTTTGCTGACCTTAACAGAGCAACCACTTAACCTTCTAGAATTCTTCAAAAAGCAAACAAAATAACCATTGTTAAAGGTTTTAAACTCATGTATAAATTCATAACCAAATTTAATACTTAAACTTCTTATCTCCACCATGTGGTCCAACCCACCCCCAAGAATGGGAATTCCCTTGAAGATATTAAATGGTTTTGTTTGCTCTTTGCATAGCTAGATAAAAGTACCACCATTTCTACTTTTCTTTACAGATTGAGCAACAGCAGTTACTTAAGATTTGCCACATTTGAAAAGTTAATCTTGGAAGAAACTACTTCTCAAAAACTTTCAGATCTAACAAACTTTGGTGACAGGTGTTAAGAATTGATTTAAGATTACACACTGCATTTTCCGAAGATTAGAATGAACCCTGATATGCCAAAATGTCTTCTGCAATTCCCGCTTATTCCTTATACCCCACCTCCAATCCTGCATGTCCCACCTGCTTTAAAATCTAGTAGGATTTCAAGGAAGGAATTAAAAATCTTCTCAGTTGCTCCTTTTCAGGTGGTTTCTTTCACCTTCTTCTCCTTCAGTATGGAGCTTTAACCCTGAAAAACAAACACATCTACTGAATTCAAAGGCTGAGATAATTCTCTATCAGACAGCAAGTCTCTGTGTCTGGTTATACAAACATACCTTCAGTCAGGTTGAAAAGATAGGTTGAAGAAACCTTAGAAACCAAAAAATCAGAACACAGATGAAGAAAAGAGTTCCTACAATCCTGGGCAGATTTAGTGCTGATTTTTGGTGAAGACAAAATGAAATGGGCTATGGGCAGAGTTGTTGAAAGTAAAGAAAATATAATGACACAATCCAGAAACATGGAAGTACCATACAAAAAATGTGATAAGTGAACCCAGTTTCTGTGGGACTCACTATCAGTTAAATTGAGTAAAAAGCATGTGAAACACTGAACATAAAGAAAATTCGCACACCCTACAATCGTAGTATTTAAGGAGGCATGCAAACAAAGCACATATTTTAAAAGTAAGATCCACTCCCAAGCATGTATAGTATATCAGCCTAAACAAAAGGATCCAAGCCTCATGCTCATCTTAATACATATATTTCCTCCTGAGGTTACTTTCAGGATAAGCACTGATACTTCCTCCCCGCCCCCTCCCCCTGCCCCCAGTATGCAGCCATGTACTAACCCCCGGAGCAACTTACCTTTTACTTGGTTGATTTCCAGGAGTAGGGAGACCTCTGTTTCATCTCACTAAGCGACATCGCATTGCACGTGGAAAACAAGAAAACGCAAAACGGAGCAAAAAACGCAGGCAGCGGGGAGACCGAAGGTGCGCAGGACGGTCTGGAAGTGAAAAGGGGAGAAAATCCCGAAGCGGCTGCTGATGCCTAGAATGCCAGTCGTTGAGTATCAAATACGCATATAGTCAAGCTCGGGCGGGCGAGGGGCGCAAAGTCAGAGGCAGCAGCGTGCGAAAAATCCGGGGAGCCTTTCTCAGAAAACCTCCTGTGAGCGCGTCTCTCCCATGCCTTTCTCTTCCCGGCTTAACGAGGAAGTTTCTCTCTCAGACTCCGTCTGTTTGTGCATGGACCCCTGCGAGCGTCAGCCTCGTGGGTGGTGAGTGACTAGCAGAGGGAAGGGAGCGAAGACAAGACACCTACGCGCGCGCGCTACCCGGGGGAGTTCACCGCCCCCGCCCCCGCTTTGCTTCTTAGTGCGCGTGGGAGAATGTTTGGGGGAAAGGACTGGGAGCGTTCAAGGCGCGCCTAAGACCCTTCGCGGACGAGCTCGCCCAACAGAAGTCCCATGCCCCCCTCCCCAGCGCTGTCAGTATGTTTGGAAAAGGAGGGGAAAAAGAAAAGAAATCTCTCCCCTCTACACCCGCACGCAAACACATACAAATTCTTCCCCAGGTCACCCTTCGATTGGGCAGTTTCCCGTCTGTCACGTGCCAGCTTCAATTCCCCCCTTCCTGTTTTTTTAAATAAAGAACCGCGTCGTGAATCATTCACTTTCACTTCGGTTCCTAAGGCTCCATCCTGAGGGGATGGGGGGGAAAGGGTTACAGCCAAGGGAGGTGGTGAGGGAAGAGCCTTTTTTGGCTAGAGAAATGATGCTGCAGTTTCCTTGGGAAAAAGGTGGGTGTGGTCATGGTCATCCTTTACATAAACAGTCTTAATATATTTTAGCTGTAAGATAAATTAGTGTAACTATTGCTACTAAAAAAAAAAATCTTGTATACTTGCTTTGAAAGGGCTTTCCTAATCTAAAAACACTTAAAATATTTAAGACTGGAAGTAGGCAGGTTTAAGAACAACAAGAGAAAC
This sequence comes from Liasis olivaceus, assembly GCA_030867105.1. Lineage (NCBI taxonomy): Eukaryota > Metazoa > Chordata > Lepidosauria > Squamata > Pythonidae > Liasis > Liasis olivaceus. Next base: position 230,810,476 of record CM061349.1, on the reverse strand, counting down.
AATATTTTAAAAACCTTGGAATGGAGTTAAAATATTTACATTTAGGTAAATTCACTGTGGGATTCAAACAAACAAGCAAAAAAGGATTTAACAACTGGCCTAAACGGAACAAGCAAGGTGCTAGTTTAACCATGTCAAGTACTGAGTTCTGCTCTGGGGGTGCCACCACGGAGAAAGCTAGAATGGTATTGCACTGAGGAGTAACCCAGCATCTTGCGATTCGTGGAGCTGTATGCAGTTTTTATTTACAGTATTTGTATAGATCAGCGTTTCTCAACCTCAGCAACTTTAAGATGTGTGGATTCCAACTCTCAATTCCTCAGCCAGCATGCTGGGATTCTGGGAGTTGAAGCCCACACATCTTAAAAGTTGCTGAGGTTGAGAAACGCTGCAATAGAGTATTAAAGCCAATCTTATATTGTGAATATTGACATTGCTAAACACCTTCCCATTTTTCTCCAAAGGCTCCCCAGCTGCTGTTGCTACCATATTGCTTTGTGAACTTCTTGAAGACTTGCGCTACACTCCTGGCCAAATTAGCTAACTTTATAGACTATCTTGTGCAAAACAGCCTATGTGGTTAGTTTATGGTTCAGTGTACAGTATTGGTTAAGCCAGAAAAATGGAGCTAAGAGCTTTGTGTTGTTTAACCATGAATAAGTGACGTACAAATACAAGCTAACTATGCAGGCCTCATCTAATCCCTTCCCTTGCTTTGATGCATGTGGCTCTCTTTCATACTGGGCTTTTACTCTTCATATAACTAAAATCACTGGATGGGATCAGACACTGTGCAAAGCAAAATGCAATTTATTTGGATATTGATTAGCACAAAAATTATGGTCAGGACAAATTTCAGCCAGTGCCGAACTGTCATGAGTTCTATGCCTCATTTCAAGGAGTGTCAGTTATTCCTATCATGAAATATCTACACCTTGCTCTTCTTGGGTTAAAGCTTTGAAGAAGACTTGAATTCCCATACCTCTCTTTTCTAAAATCTTCCTTTAGGCTATTTTAGGACTGCATATTCATCTTATTGATACAGAAATATATGCTTACTAAACAGTATTTTTATTTTTTTTAATTTTGTGCCTTCAAGTCTTGAGTCCTGGTGATCTCATGGACAGGTCCACTCAAATCTATGGATATATAGAAATTAAATTAAGAACATTTAAAAATACTTAACCTAAAGTGAAAAAAAACCCTTTTCTTGTTCAAGAAATTATTTCCTTTAGAGATAGAAAAAAACTCCTCCAGACTGAAGTAACAGCTAGTTACAGAATAATGAGGCATGCAAATTCAGGTTTAAGGGGATGGAGGTGGAGTGGGGATGAGTTGAGGAAAGTTTAATTCTTCAAAGAGTAAATTAATGGAGAGTCAGGTAATATACTCCTACTTTTTCTGGAAGGTTTCCTTTCTTTTTTGGTGAGACTTTTATCTCTATACCCTTAGGCTTTATGTGATAGAAATCATTTGGGGCTGAAATGCTTTATCAGATTGTATTCACAACTGTCTCCATGGAGGACACCCAATGATTTTTCATGCTTTCTTGGAAACTTACACCCTTGCAAAGAGTTACTACAGAAGTTTCAGCATACACTGCAAATACTTACCAGTAAATTATGTAACCCATATTTAGAGTAAGGTTCCATCTGGCCTAATACTATTTTCAGGATTGCACACAAATGTTTCCAGCATGTGCATTTAAAAGAAATATACCAAACACTGTCTGTGTGGGCTGGATTCCATAGTTGTGAGATAATGTTTGTGCTGAAATGGTGAGGGGAATTACTTAGGGATATAACCACTTGTATGATCATCATTCCATGTGACTGTCATTTTTAATGTTGTGGATATCCTTGTGAACTAAATAATTGATCGGTTTCATATAGTTATATCCCTACCATTTACATCCTCTTTCTGAAACCCCCAGGATACCAATAAAAGAAAAAAAAAATTAGCCAACTGCAGGGAATGACAAGATACTCTCAACAGTATTTTTATTAAAAAGAAATAAATGCTTGTACTTTAAAGGCTTTCTCTACACTGCAGCCCTACAAAATAGGACACACTCTATTGAATGGAAAAGGAAAATTAATGTTTCAGATAATCCCACAGTTCTGCAGTAGGTATTATTTTGAAATTCCAAGTCAGCCATTCTAGAGAAGTAAGGGTTCAGTGAAGAAGAGCATAATATTCCTTACCTACTGTAGATTCTTGGGATGAAAATAAAATAAGAATCTATTCTGATTTTTTTTTCCAGATCATACTAAAATCGTTTATATTTTACTAAAATATTAAGTAGCAATTAGTTAAATTTCATATATTATCATGTGCTCAAAAAGAGTATGAATGCATAGAAAGCATCCAAACATTTTCATATAGTGCTTTTCTAAATAATTGAAATGTTTCATTTAAGGACATATGATTAAGATCAAATCATTACTATTGCTCCCATATTGCAGAAAAGAACTCTTAATATTACTTAAGGCCACTTTCCAATATCCTGGCTGACAATGATTTGAATGGCTTTCTACTTCCCAGCTCATTCTTTCAGCCAAACTGTTCAAATGTATTAACAATATAGCATGCTTACGTTCATGTTCTTTAAAACAATCACATATAGTAACATACATTCCCTGGGGTCCCATCATAAAATAGTCAGCACAATCTGTGTCATTTCTTTCTAACCATGGAATATGTTCATTGCAAAACAATTCTGAGATGATGCATCAGAAACTGTGCCTCGTTTATTTCTCCCTTCTTTTAAAATAAATTCTAGGCAGTGCTAGGAAATGAGGCATTGCTAAGGTCCCACAAACATTACATTAAAGAATGGCTTTGAACACACCAGGTCAACAAAAGCTTTGGCATTTATAAAAAAGATTAAATGTTAAAGTCGCTTCTTTCTATGAATAACTGCCAGGATTAGTGTTTCTGGTAATGCAAAGAACAACAACCACCTAGCACTATATTTTGTAATGTTTTATTTCTGAATTATTATCAGCTTAAGGCTAGGATGCTTAAGTCTGATACCCTCTAGTTACTGAAACTGCAGTTAAGTCATGCTCAGAAATGTTTGGTTTTTAAAATGTTACCATGCTTTGATAGATTCATGTGGTAGGAAGTACCACACAATCATTGTATCTTGCATGAATAAGGATTTCCTTTAACATGTCCATTTGTCCATTAATTCTAGCATCCTTTAATGTCCTTTTGTTATATAAAAGTACATCCTTTAGTACCAGTACCTAGTAGACCTGTTTTAAGATGTTCAGAGTGCTAATTATATCTTTTTCCATTTTTCTCATACCTAAATATAAAGAACAAGATTCACCCAAAGTGCACGTTCAGGGAGAAATTGAAAATACATTGTTTAATGTATCCTCCATGTAATAAAGACAGCTCTAGATGGCTTATAGCAGTGTTTCATAAAATGTGGCCCAAGAAACCCTGGGGGTCCCCCAGAACCCTCTCAGGGGCCCAGGAAATCAAAATTATTTGCCAGATATGGAAGATATTTGCAAAAATTTAAAACAATGTCACTCTTCTCATTATTATTTTTATTTGTTAAAAAATAGGGGTTTTTCATGAAAAATATTTATGTTAATATCTAATGGGGTTAGCATTGTTATTTTTACATGATTCAATAAATAAACTAATAAATATAAAAATATATTTTACAAATATAAAAGTAAATATAAATGCATCAATTTTCATTTTTAGTATGGTAAATATCAAAAATATAACCCATACAAACAAAAGCTCTTTTGGGGTCCTCCATAATTTTTAAAAGTGGGAAGGGGTTCTGAGAACAAAGGTTTAAGAAACACTGGCTTATAGTATACTGTACTTGTGTTATAGAATACTTTATATTTCTAATTATTGATAAATCATTTCAAAACCAAAACAAACAAAAGTATGAGATATACTTAAAGAATCAGAATCAGCTTAAAAGAGGTCATTTAGTCAAAAGAGCCGTGAATCCAAAAATGTCTTCATCAGGCAGTGATACCTAAAAAAGAAAAGTTAAATCCTCCAGAGACAAAAAATTCCACATGACAGCATGTCTATTCCTACTGGGATACACAGAAGTTCTTCCTATCAGATCTTATGTGAGCAAGGTGGTAAATGAGAAGCTAGTCCTTCATGTCTCCTGGATAATATAAACCAGTGTTTCTCAACCTCAGCATCTTTGAGGTGTGTGGACTTCAACTCCCAGAATTCCCCAGCCAGTATGCTGGGGAAATCATTACCACAAGGATAAAACAACAGATTTACAACACCTGTAAAAGCTTTTGCTAAATGCTGGTGCTAGTCAAGGCTTCCTAGGGATGTTATCCTTAAGATAATTGGCAGAGAGTTGGACAGGCTTTTTTCCCTGTTCAACCACACCATCTCTCACATTAGTGGCACCTTCAGAAATAGGGATCCTGATCCAAACTGTATAGAGCCATAAAGATAAAATCTGCTTTCACTGTTACAAAGTATTGTGGAAACCAGCGAAGGTGCCTAACCTCTACTCTAGTATGTTGTGCTTATAAGAAATCTCTTTGAAACCAATACATTATTAAATAAAGACTTTGTCCAATTACTGATTTTGTATTTTTCCAATAGGGCTGCTTGTTATAAATTTGGCCTAATACATGTTGCAAAAAGTAGAATGCTAACCCTAACTTTTTGGGGGGAGTGAAGAAGTAGGAATTGCTTTGAAATAGAAAAACTCCCAGTAGTAGCAGGAAAGTTTAAATTTGGGTAGTTGCCCTTGTGGATTTCATATGTAATAGTTGCTGGAGTCCTTGTATAGGCTAGTAATTGAATATGCTATTTTCCTTTGCTCCAGTGTTTCAAAAAATGTGTGACTCGAGAGTTTTATAGAATGATTTTATCTCAGAGGAGGATTCAAACACTGTGCTTCAGTGACTATATCAAAAAAATGACACAAAGCTATATTTCTAGAGATGAGCCTGCTGTATGCCCTAGTGAGTTATCTTACTTAAGTTTTTATTTGATTATCATTCATTCTGAAAATAGCAATACTACGTATATATTCCTGGAAGGAAATCCCCATTGAACAATGTAGGCCTACTAAGTAAACATGATTAGACTATAAATTCCACATATTTTCAGTAGCCCTTAAATCTTCTGTTCATTGTGCAACTTATCCAGTACATAGTTGTTAATTCAAAAACTATTTATACATATATATCTACTGGAAATATTGTAAGTTTATAAACATTTGTGTGGGAGCATTTTTGTTGAACTCAGTAGGATATCTTGGTTCACATGTATACTGTTGTTGGCTAGGCTGTAAGGCAGGACAGTATCAGGCAATCTGAAAAGTCTATATTTCAATTTAGCTTTGACTCAGTTTGGTATTGTTTTTCTAACTAGAATAAATAAATGTCAATGAAATGTAAATTAGTCTACAAGATTACTTCTCAACTAAATTCCAGAAAATATTCTGTTAACTTTTAGGTTCAGCTTTGCAGAAGAGTATATTATGTTCTGTTGCTGATTGTGCTAAAACAACCTTCATACATAATATTATCAAATAATGTAAGCCAAAGTCTTCTATTGTTTTAACCAAGTGTCAGTTCTCCTTAAAGTCACTCCTCATTACATTTTGTGAAAAGAAAAACTAACTCTTACCATATGGGGAACTCCCACTGAGGCTTTAAAAGAAAATCCTATATATAATAATCCAATGCCTATATGGATTAAAAAGAAAAAAGAAAAAGAAAAAACCTATTCATTGTGGTTTTAAGAAGTCCTTTCTTTGGAGCTAGATTCCTAAAATGTATTATACCACCCAACATAATTCATTGTTAAAAACAGCATATTTACCTAACAGTGTTTTAAATGATCAAGCATAACCCACTAAACACACCTCTGATTGCTTCAAATCTCACCCTCCCAAACCTATATAATGAACCTCAATTTGGCTGAGTTTGGCAAGTGTCATTTTCATAGCACCATGTTATTTTTGCAGTCTCACCGATTTGAAATTGCATCTACAAATCTGTCATGTATGAAAGCTGACTCTTAGAATTAGGAGAAACCATGTTGTAGGGTTGTGAATGCTTTGACAAATATTTGGAAGAAATGCTTAGGACATTGTATAAGCATGTTACCTCTCTACTATCCAGGGGGATGGGTGGAGGGAAATGTGGCTGCTTTAAGAGTTGCAGTAACTTTTTGAGTGCAGCCCCTCTCTTCTTTCTTTTTCAGGCTGATGCAGCAGCTTGAAAGAAGACAGGCTGCTTTAGCTTTAATAGCAGAGAGGTAATGCACTTGTACAGGGCCTGAAGCACTTATTCTGAATAACTTTCAAAGCAAGCACAGCTGTACTGCATGTAGTACTGGTCTTTGAGTCAGGCCTTTTGAATTGTTTGGTATATCTCCACTGAATCACTGTTCAGTCTCCACTTGAACACGTCCAACAAAGGGGAGTTCAGCCATTTCCCTTTATAACTGGCTTGGCTGTTGAAATATTTTTACTGTTAGGATTTTTTTCCCCCCTACAGTTAAATCAAGATCTACTTTCATGTAATTTAAGTGTATTATTTTGTGTCCTGCATTCTGAGAACAGGTCATAGCCTCTTTCTGTGTAACATCCCTTCAGTTATTTAAAGAGTACTGTCACATCCTCACCCCTTACTCATCTTTCCTTAAGACTAAACACAAATTGCCTCAATCTTTCCCAGTAAGTCTAAGTTTCCAGTGCCTAATTTCCCTGGTTGCCCATTTCTGAACTGTTCTGGTTTGTCTGAACCCATCTTAAAGTATGCCCAGAAAGCAGTTTGAGTCTGACCAAATTGAATGGTGGCTTTATTCTGCATAATTTGGATCTATTGATTCTAATAATCCCAGCTGTTTCACTGCAGTTCTACTGAACTGTGGTGAAAGAAAATATTGTACCTATGAAAATATTTGTACCTATGAAAAGAAAATGGTGCAAAGTATACTGCAGCTGCTTGAACTACACAACCATTATATGTGTTGTAGAAGAAAATACTTGTCATTTACCATCTCTCTTGACAATGGGAATTAAGTTCATTCTGTCCAATAATTCGTATTGATTTCAGTAGATATTTTTTGACTTGGTAAGTAGTTTAAGTAGTGAAACATCTTCCTTCTCTACTATATCTAGATACAGATTGAAGAAACACTTTTCACCCAAACTGATGTTAAAGTGAGACTACATCCTTTACTAATAAAAAATCAGTGAGCTATAACTACATGGTGATTTTAAATACAGTTTTTCTCATAAAGTTTTGAGTTATCATGGTAATATCTGACAGCGGAAGGAAGGAAGGAAAATAGTTTTGCTAAGGAGCAAGAATTTTATCTGAGCTGGTTTTCAGAATTAAGGTGTTGCAGCAACATAGACTGTCTCCAGAGGCAGCAAAAACATAAAATGAAACGGTTATACTTTTTTTTTTAAATCAGAAAGACAGGAAATGGGTCTTGCAAATATTCTAAAGCATTGGCCTTCTGGTGATATAAAACAAGACAGACAGTTCAGCTGTCTTCTGAAAAACCGGGTCTTTTAGCAAGCACTCTTAAGAGAATTCAGAGAACTTTGCATGCACTTATTACAATAGATTTTTATACACACACACAGACACACACACACAGCAAAATAGTGGACATGGCCAATCTAAGCAACACTCTGCCCCAACAAACCAGTTTTTTGTTTAAGTTTCATCTGCTCAGAAAGTCTAAGGAACCACACTTGCTATTTTAATATTCCCTTAGAATTTAATGGAAAGGACAATGAGATTTTCAGGAATGATAAGAGAAGCTTTGCTTGTAGAATTTAAAGGAAAGTCTGAGGAGGGAGTATAGTACAACAGTGCAAGTACAGCCTCTGTTTTCAGATCTGCTAAATCACAATGAATGTGCATCATGCATAAAAATCTTAATTGTGCCAAATATATCTGCTTAAATTATAATCCTGGTTTGATACAGCTGGAAGTAAAATGCACTGAAATGAACAAATTAATTCACGACTGAGGTGCTGATTACCCAATTTCCAGATCCATAAATTACATTTGCAGATTTTCCCAGGTACCTTTGAGTAACTGACTGAAACTGGTATAGTTTTGAACATTTTAATTAGTAGGCCCTATTTTTCTATTGGTAGGAACATTTCATATCCTATAAAGAAAAATGCCTGCACCGGAAAGGTGATTTTATTACCTCCTACTTGTCTCTTCTCATTACAAAAGCCTGTGTGTGCACGGAAGCTGCTTTCATTCTAGCTGAGCACACTTTAGGCACTGTAGTTCCAACCTTCTGTACACCTTTTGTAGCATTTGGAGTACCTGTTGCATCTAGGGTCACGTTGTGGCTGGGGCTACTGAACCTGAGTCAAACCTTTAGCGAGGCGAGGCAAGGCAGCCTGAAGGGCAAACGCGTCGTTCCCCCGCGCACCATTCTATGGTGGGCCGCCAAGCTGACTGCCCGATGGGCTTGTTAATTCATTGGGACTGAAGCCTGGAACAGCGCAAATAGCATTGCTTCACGTACGCGGTTTCTGGAGGGGAGGGGAAATGCCTCGATTTGGGGGCGGGCCGGGGAAAGGTTGGCGTGTGGTCGCCTGCGCGCGCACACCTGGACTCTATTTATTTATTTATTTATTTAATTATTTATTTGAAGGGATTGAAGCGGTCTGTTTAGCTCGGAAGTGGCGACTCCGGGCGGAGTGCCTATTTTTTTGTCTGCTTATTATAGGGCCGTGGGTGAATGCAGTTACATATGTTTTATAGTCACGCTAATCCTTCGTAGAGGGGGCCATGCGTTTCGATGCTTGCCCGCCACAGCTCGTACAGCGCCGTGCACACCATACCTGCTCTCCCGCACCTTTTCGCAGAAAAGGAACCGAGGCCTGTCCGAAGCTAACTCGTAGCCCTATAACCCTGTTCCCGGCAAAGGGATGTAAACGCACCACAACCCATTCTGCGTTTTAACTTTTGATTTTAAACTGCAACGAAGTGCGCTTCCTTTTGCTCCCCAAAAAGTTGAAGGGATCGCTTTCTAGCTAAAGGGGCTGCAATTCGGTTGTAAGAGATTCACATCGCACTGAATTCAAACGCAATCTATGTTCAGGGATCTATTCTTTATCTACCAAAAGGCATATAAGCCTCCACCTTTTTTGATTACCCAGATTAAACTGGGTTCTCTCCCCCAGCGCTTTATATTCCGTACGCATGCGCGCTGCCTCTTCCCTCCACAATATTCCCGCACACCTGATCTTCCCTCCCAGCGCCGTTCTTTCTTGCGCTCTTTGGGCACGTTCAGAAATGCCAGCTGTTTTCTATGCAAACTCTTCTCCGGGACAGAATTTCGCTTTTTTGTTGCCCAACGGATGACCTGGACAAAAAAAGGAACCAGCGGAAACAAATATTAGTCTGTATTTGCAGCGGCATCCCGGGGCAGCTGCAGTCAAAAGCAGATTCTCGGCACAGCCTACGACGCTAATCTCCCTCACATCCAGACCAGGTATGGCTGCAGAACAAACAACGCTGTGTTTTGAGATTAAACGTGGAATTGTTTAGCAGTGACACAATAATGTACCACTGAAAGAGTTAGGGATACACCTAGATATTGAGGAAGGCAGCCCGTATGTCTTCACTAACCACCTTACAAATATCTTTGACCCATATTTGTTCAGAAGTTTAAGTCCACGGATTTAAAACGGGCTTAATTTCATAAAACTGTAGGTACTTTTTTTTTTTTAGAATCTAGTCTGCACAGAATTCACAGAGCTCCACCTGTTATTCCTTAGGTCCCTTTTCTCAGTATTTTACAGAAAAGTAAAACTATAAAATAAGAAACCCACACAAACGGTAAGCCATATTAGTGCAATACTGTCTAAATATTGTATCACCTCTCCTTTTTCAATAATCTCCTGCTTCCCTCCCATAAACACTTAATGCCGCACACTTGATACCAGGTACAAAAATATTTAATTGGCACAAATCTTGAAAGACAACCAGCTTCAATTTATAAGGATAATATAGATACCATTTTATAGAGTATTTCCAACCTGCTTGCATTGTATACTACCTAAAATCGTCTACTTTTGATGGAGCCTGAGAGGTTCAAGTGATGCCAGGGGAAAAAATTGAGTCATCTGTAAGAAATCTTGATTGCGTGATTTTGACAGTGTAGGAGAAAACATATGCCATGAGTTCCAGAGGAAAGCAAAAGTTTTCCAGATAAAATAGCCTATAACTGAAAATACTGTAGCCATTTCAAAGAGATATACTTGAGAATATGATACATTTAACCTAGAAGAACTATCATGTCCCAGGGTAAAACGTTCTGTCTGATAAGCGGCTGGAAACATCCTTATCCATTTTATCCTTTGCTTTGTGAACAAACAATTGAAGATGGCCAGTCGCTGTCAAAGAAACAGGACAAAAAATGCTTGTACAATGCAAGAACTGTCTGGCTCAAGGGGCAAAATCAGAAGCAAGGGAAGGGCAGTATTTCTTTGGGTTACTTATACCACTCTGGGGTCTTAAGAATATTATGTATTTTAAAGAAATCTAATGAAACAGTATGAAAAGGAAAATGATAATTATTACAATCTGGTCACCATCCGACCAAAGGGCCAGGCTCCGAAGCCCCTTCGGGTGCAGCGGAATTGTCCCGGAGCACAGACTTATTGCAGCTAATGTTGAATAGACCAAAGCCCACTTGAGCAGTCGGAGGACATGTATCTCCCTCCCAAGCTGTATAACGGAGAATAAAATATATAAAACATTCCGAAGAGTCTGCAGTAAGTGAATGTCAACATTTCTAGGGAGTTTAGCACCGGCCCTTGCACGCGCCCGAGGAGAGCACCTGCTGAGGGCCCTCCCGGGAACCTACGCGACTGGAATTCGCTTAACCTGGGGAAGCAGATCATTCCCGCAGGGTTGAAGGCCGGCACTCTTTCTTGCCGCCGGAGGGGGAGGGCGGGGAATAAGCCAACATTCAGCTCCAGGGGTGGCCGCAGGGTGCGGTCAAAACAATCAAGATGGTGGGTGCGAAGGAAGCCGTGCCCGTTTTTTTTATGTACCTCGCATACGAAGCTTCCCTTGCACCGTCGCGCCCACCATCTTGACTTATTTGACCGGACCCTGCAGCCACCTCTCTGCGCAATTCCGTGGCGCCTCATAAAATGGCAACCAAAACGGCCCTACGCTCGTAACAAGCCAAGCGCCGTCGAAAGCAGCAGGGGGGCGGCCTTTCCAAGGGCCCTCAATCAAGCAATAGCTATTCAACAGGTCAAGCCCCGAAAAGCCCGACTGTGCCCCCTTCTTTCGCCCTCGGAACCAGACGCAGGAGGCGGCCGGTCGATTTCGCGGAACGGATTTCGCGGGAAGGACGCTCTGTCACCCTGGAATGGCGCGCCAGCTGGAAACTGCAATAGGCTGCAGGGGAGGAGGGCGCAGCTACAGCGGGGACCCCGGGCGAGTGTTCCTCCCTCTGTGGCCTCCTGCCCAAGCGAAGTTGCCTGGTGTCCCCTCGTAGATTTTGTCCCGTGTCGTCCTCCGGCGCATGCACTGTGGGCTGCGTGTCTGCAGGTCTCACGGGCGAAGATGCCTTTGCCTCCTCCGCTTTCGGCTCTGGAAAAGGGCGGCAATCGGGTGCTAGAGAGGAATTATACCGCTTCAAACGACCCAAGCGATGACCGCCCAAGAAACCACTTAAGCCTTTAAGGTGTCTGACAACACATGAGGATGTAAGTGTTGGGCTAGAGTAAAATTAAAATCTTTCCAGCCCGTCTTTAGGAGCAAAGCAGGTGCATTTAAACAAAGAAAATATCACATTCCAAGGTGATTTTTAAATAAAGCTTCCAAAGTGAAATATCATATCTTAAACTGTTTTAACAGACCATATAGGTTAGAATAAGGTAATTTAAAAAAATACATTAAGATCCTTTTAGTCGTGCAATGACTTTATTTGAACCCTATTTGGTTTGAAATTATTCATGGTATCCATCTTAATTATTTTCCCTCTTCTTCATTCGGGATCTACTCTTTGATGGAATCTCCTTGCAAGTGACAAACTCTTCTAGCAATAACTCCCAGAATTAGGAAAGACAGACACTCCATCAGAGAGGGATGGATCCAATCCTCCTGAAAAATCAAGTGACCAATAATACAAGTGGCTGACCGGCCAGAGCTGGAAAGAGGAGGAGGGCTGGTGTTGATTAGCACATCGGTGGGACATCAACGGGGAATGCCGAAGTTGGAGCCGAGATTGGCAAGTCATTTCCATATTGTTGGCAAGGAGACTTCTAAGGAGGTGTTTTATTTTAAACCCCTAACACTGAAAGAAAGACCCTGAGGCAACTTAAAACAGGTGGGATGGAGTTGGTCGAACATAGCCTTTATTAGAGAGCCTTTTTTGCCTGCTTGCAGAAATCCTGAGTTGAGTTCCTGTTTTAAAATCCTCCCACAAGCACTTGGCTTCTGCATGATTCACACACATTATCTTGTTATTATTTCCTAGCAGGGCAGCGCACCAAGCAAGCTCTCTCCAGTCTGAGTGAGAAACCAGATATCGAAAAGGGGAGGGAGACCCAGGAGTGTTGCCTGAGTCATCCTAGGATAGTCTGGGCTAAATGCCAAATTAATGTGACATCAAAAGGTTGAGGAGGGCTTCATAAATTGTGGGGAGAAGAAGGGGGAGAAGTTTTCACCTTTCTTTGATTTTGGGTAGGAAGGTTTCATTGAAATTTCATCTTATGGATGCAAACTTATTTACAATCTTTATCCTTTTTTTTTTTTTAGATCCATAACAGACGTTTAGGCTGGACCAGTATATTTATTTGTAACATGAGTGTATCTTATAAGACATGTGAATTGGTTGCATACACTTATTTCACAATCTGACAGCCTACTGGGGCTACATCCATTTCTCAACAGTATATATTACTGGGTAAAGGAGCCCTTATGGGATGAATCCAGACAGCCATTAGTCTGTGGGATGACAGCCTCTTCTGTGTATTACTTTATTGTGATGTAGTTTTCATTGCGTGTTGTCCTAAGTAATGTACATGCCTTAGAAGGACAGGATATAATTTCTCATATAAATGAAATAAACTGTTTGTTTTCCAGATGGTGAAATTATATATATCATACAGACACAATCCACCTACTACTTAGCAGTTAACACAACTGCTCTACCAAGTAGGGGCAGAATCTTCCCATATTCCCTTCCCTCTTTCCTTGGAGTTTGGTCAGGTGCAGAGTAAGATTTTTTAGCAGTTGATGGGAAAAAAATGTTTATTTTACACACATCTTAACCACATTTCAAGACTGTATTTTTCCCAAAGGCAGATTGTTGGCTCTTCTTGTGATTAAAAAGCATATCATGGTAACTTACCAATGAACAAATAGCTGATTAGGTTCATTCCAAGGGAAAAGAATGAAGTGAAGATTCATCAATCACCTCAGAAGCCAGACATTTCTCATTCACACTTTTTTTTTAAATGACAAAAAGTGATTCATCTCCACAATTTTCATAGTGGAATTGTCTTGGCACAATCACATTTCAAAGATGTGGTAAATAGCAATCAAACATACACAGATTACATTCCTGATATATACTTCTATGCATGAAAATTATGGAAATAAGGCGAATTGTGACATTTCCTGCTCATAAACATGGTGTAACATCTGCCTTATTCATGTATTAACTGAATGACATTTTTGAAGAAAGAAAAATGGACACACCATTTCTTCAAGATGTAATGATGTCAAAGCATTTCCAGACGAAGTTAAAGCACAGTGTTTCATTTGTATATTTTTGCCACATAACATTAAACTTTTAAAAAATATATATTTTTCAGTGGTTTGATTGAATGCTGAGTGTATGCTTGCCTGATTTTGAGAATACACTGTGATGGGTGGCACTTGGTGACTTAAAGGAATGCTGATAAAATGTCAAAATACTTTAGCTGGTGGGTGGGCAAAGGGAGAAATAATGCAGAATGCTGGACAGTACTAAAACCTGTAACATTTCCAGTGCCTAATGGTAAATCTTCCACTCAAAAAAGTTTCAGAAGCAATCACCCAGAGCCGTTTTAAGTCTGAGGACAGATTTCCATCTGACAGTTTCATTTTCAGAATGCTCATTTGCTGTACAAACACTCTTTATTCTTCTTATGGCATATATAGATATTTGACCTGGAAGCGGGGGGGGGGGGGGGCATGTAGTGAAATCCAAAATAATGAAATAATTATTGGGAGTATATTTTAATATTTATGCCTCAAATTTATACACACCTACATACAATGCATACATACATATCTCTCTCTCTCTGAGTAGCTAATACACTGAACCATACTTAGGATGGGGCTCTGGTACTAAAAACTGTGTCTCCAATATGATAACTACAGAACCTTTTCTTGGTGCCCACTAAACTCTGTGACCCACACTTTTAAAAATGATAAGCAAACATGACAGACAGCAATATGCTAACTTCAGTCATCTTCATTTCCAATGATGCCTCTGAACTGCATGTAGATCCTGGAGGCATTTTCAGAAAATAAAAATGGTGCATGGATGCAATCCAGTACTTTGGGTGCTACATCTGTTCCCTTATCCCCGTCCTACCCCCAAGTAAAAATTCAGAGGTAAGCTGAGATGATACAAACCATTCTAGAAGGCTAAAGGGTATGATGAGAAGCAACCTCTTTCATGTTTGTACGCAAAACTGTTTTGAGACTGGCCATACCATTCATATTTCCTATTTTGTGAGTGCTCATGTCATGTTCTTAAAATGCCACAACTGCCCATGGGCCCAAAGAGATTGAAGACTTAAGGACTTGAAGACTGCCAGGTATAGCATGATGTAGCATTTCTCCAGGGAACATATTTATCTAGCAGGTTGTACTATTCAATCAGCAGAATCAAAAATTAAAAACTCAAATGTAACAGAGAAGAAGTACATTCCAGAAACATTTTTGCAAACCAGGGAGAAAAGACAAGGGAAAAAGTTATTTTTAATGGTGAACAGCTGAGAAGCTGCTGGTAGTTTAGACAGAAATCTTGAAATGCTGAGCCTGCACAGAAGACTGAAAATGGGAAAAGCTGCTTACTGAAACAGGGAAACGGAAATTCTCATACCTCCATTTTATTGCTATATAATCTACTGCCTTCTTCAAAGGTTCCTATGGCTATAGTAAGTAAGAGAGAAAAGAAGCATAGATTCTCCCTTATTCAAAGGAAAAACCTACTTGCTTATGATTAATCTATTCAGAAGAATGCTCTCTTCCCCTTTGTTTTGTGGAAGGCTAATAGTTCAGGGCAGGGAAGCAGACCAGAGCATTACAGGTGAAAGGTTACTGGCCCTCTTGCTCTCTACTTCTCTTTTCAGGTGCTGGGCTGTAAATAATTGCTAGTAGTAAAATATTCTAGTGAATGCTGTAAGTGCTTAAGGCTATTGTAAGTGATGACTATAAGAGAGACACCAGATCAGGGGTTTTCTGATTGGGAATCACCTCATTTCATTATGCAGCAGAAGAGAGACAATGTTAAAAATCTGGAATCATACCAAACAGTCAATAATAGTCATGCTTTCAAAGAGGGAGGCACTTATGGGACTGGATTATTTTTAAGCTCTGCAGGGACTTTGCATATTTCTTTTAAACTGCTTATTTTATATTTTAGTGGATTGTATTTAATACATCCATTAATAATAAAAGTAAAGCAAAAACTAACAAGGCCCCCCAACCCAAATAATAAACTAAAACATGAAAAAATGTGGCTAGAGATATGTAAACTCCAGTCAGACAGACAGACAGGATGTAGTTGCTCTTGACATTACCAAAACCCATTCCATATGGTAGGTAAGTCATTCTGATACAAACCTCAGTAATACTTGAGACAATTACAGTGTAGGATAGCTAAAAGTTTTGTGTCTGAAGAAGCTTCACTTTTTTTTAATAAAAGGAAATGCTTTGTGCAAACATGGGGATTCCCTTGCTAATTACTTGGAATCTGCCTATATTAATAGAAATGTGTAAGAAAGCTTATTCAGACATATTTTGAGGTTCTTGAGCAGCAGCTGTGAAATCTGACTGATGTCAGCTAAAGCTTATTGAAGATGTCCACCTCCGCATTAGGAGGTTTAGAACCTGTAGCAAACCTCCTGCAGTAGAGTTCTGCAAGGTGCTGGAGAGAACTCCATCCTCACTCACTTCTATATGTAGAAAGGGAATCTGTTCAAGAGCAAACAGGGATAAGAAAAATGACAGAGCTACATTTTCATCTTTCTCAAAAGGCCATATGTGATCACTAAATCAAAGTCAGGATTCCAAATTCAGAAGTTTAGATGGAGCACCTACAAATGCACCTCACATTACAGAGAGGAGTGGAGGATTTGGGGGAGGAGATTGGCTCTTACAAAACTTCACAACTTACATAGGGTGGATCAGATAAGACCATGAAATGTTGTTATATAAACAATTAACTATATAAATTAATAAAAGGGTTATAAGCAATTTAAAATCAGGATAGCATACACTCATATATATTTTTGACACCATTGCCTAGTATTTTTTTCTTCTAAATAGGAACAAGTCAGAATGAGTGTACTGAACAAATCTTAATGTTTCTGGGCATTATCAGAATATGGTGCTTGGAAACTTTTTTGATTCCCCAGGAATTGTCCAAGAGAATTCTGCAATCTCTCATGTAATTTACCATCTATATGAAGCCACTGATAATTATCATGCTAATTGTCACTAGTATTCTGATGACAATCAACTGTACTTCTTTCTTGTAAGGTCATGATTGGGTGTCCTCAGAGTTCAGGTCATAAAGCACTCAATGTGAGGAAATAATCTGAATCTTTGGACAAGAGAGAGTTGTTGTTGATACAGAATCTGGACTTCAAGAACCTAGATCACACCTTGGGGTGGTCTTTCTGAATCTAGTATTGATGCTACCTTGGTGGCAAAAAAGGTTGGGACAAACTATGTTTTAGTATGGCACACTAGTGCCACCAAAATGCTAAGGCATCTGAATTCATTTTTGTTGTCAAAAAAGCTAATCCTTTTTATACAATGACACAAGTAGTGAAAACTAGCCTGTGCCTTTATCATTTAAGCATAAGGAAAATAAGTAATGTTATGATTTGTTGGATAGATGGAGTACATGAGGGATGGAGAAGAGGGTCTGTCCTTTTTCGCCTGCCAAAAAGTTTTTGCCTGCCAGTGAATTTCATGCACCAATCTATACATCCACTTACTTCGGCTGTCTTGCACATTTTTTCTTGCCAAAGGAGTTAGGGTTAGGTTTATTGATTGATGGTTGAGAGTTACCTCTCAAATGTACATACCCACGCTATAACCCCGACAAAGATATACACCAATTGATTATGTCTGCAGCAGGCCAAAGCTTTTTGGACATGAGATTTTAACACTAGAGGTGGGCAAAAAAGGAACAAAAGCAGGAGAAGGTGAAGGACTTGGAGAATATGCCCATCCCCACTGTTCCTTCACATCTTTTACTTTGGAATATATTCTGGACTAATTCATATTATTTATCAAATATTTCAAGGAGAGAGAAGGTATCAGCAAAGGAAAGCCCATCAACCGATAATTTATTGTAAGAAATAACCCTTTCCAATATTATCGGTATTCTATGCTAATTTTTTTACTTGCACATTGAGTCATTAGGCATAGTTCTGAAAACAGTACTAGCAGTGGGTTAATGTGGCCTGTGACTCCCACCTACACGTAACCTAATCAATGGCTTATTACTGGGAGTTTTTTCTCCCTTTCTTAAGAAAAAATTGCATCAACGGCCTCAACTGATTCTGCAACTCAAGCTGAGAGTTGAAAGAGAAAGGTGATATAATATCTATCTGCACCCAGAGCTGCTTAGTATTTTTGACCCCCGTCTTTCTCTTGTAGTTTGCCTGACTGAGTTATATTTGTAGAGGGTGGTCTATATTTTAGTGTTAGCATCTGTTCATAGCTTGTGCACACAGGAGTAACGTATTGCATAGACCTGCACGGCAACCTTTTCAGTGCAGCAGTTACACCATGTGCCATGTTCGAAAGGCCTGCGAAAATCCCTTCAGTTTCAGAATTGATCTTTCTAAGGGCATGTGGGTGGGGGCTGCCTCTATGGCTGTGTGTTGAGGTCGTCTTTTGCCACGAATTTTGCAGTTTTGGGGATTCTGGTCACAATAGCCAAGGAATGGCAAATGACTCTATATAACGTTTAATAAATGTTTGCTATTCTTTGCAGACACTTTATCCTTTTTAGTCATAATGTGAAATAATGCTTCATGTAGTATGGCTTGATCCTGAAACCTTTAAAATGAGTAGCCTTGACATATAATAATTACTTTTATTAATATAAGAAGATTATTCCACCATCATCAGGTAATTTATTTAAAAGTGTTTTACCTTCTGTGTATACTCAGCAGGAATGAGAACTTCAAAAGATTTAATCATTTAATAGCATTAATCATTTAACAAAACCGGATGGTCACCACACTATACACTTTGCTAGACAGCAGCTTAACTACTCATTTCAAAGACATTATAGCTTATTTGAAATGAGCTTGGACATAATTTTTTTTTTAAACTCTTTGTAATGAATCTCATAACAGGATGCTGAATGAAAGATCATGTAGGTGTATATATGTGTATTTGTATGCGAACATACAAAAATACAAAAGAAAATTCATTTATTTTCCTACCTAAGTGAAAATTATTGTTTGGTACATTAGTATTTCTTCTCGCTTTTTCTCTTTAATAGTGGCTACACTGGTTATTTATTGGTTATTTTAACCCAGCTATGGGGGTCAATAATGGGTTACCACATCATGATTATACATTTATTTACAAACTATACTTATAGGCTGCTCTAGTCTAATTCTGAGTGGCTCAGAATTATAACCATGCACAGGAATCTCATAATAGCAGTAACAACACTGAGGACTAACCCACATATATAAATGGTCACCTACCAGGAGAGAACAAGACATATACCTCAGACCCAAAAGCCTGTTGAAAAAGCCAGGTCTTAACAACTGACACGTATTCCAAAGAAGTGGAGTAATGATGCAAAAGGCTTGACTCCAAGATCCCTGAAAATGATACTCCTTAAGGGATAGGATCTAGAGAAAGCCCTCCCATCTTAATGGATGGGCAAAAACCACTGGGAGTAGATAATCCTGAAAATACAGTCTTGGACCATAAACAGCCTTAAAGGTGACAAGTAGCACTTCGTATTCTGAAGCTCACTGGTAACCAGTGTAGCTCTCAAAGCAGAGATTTTACATGGGCAATTCAATTGGGGCTCATAAATGCTTGAGTTGCTGCATTCTGGGCCAACTGAAGGTTCTGGGTGACCTTTAAGGAAGCCACACGTAGAGCACATGGGAGCAGCCCAGACAGGTCTAAGAAAGTGGTTTTTAAAATCCACATTAACTTTAACTTTATTGTGCCATAAATATCCATGCCATCCAAACCTCAGGTCGTACGCTTCTACCTCTAAAAGTCTTTTGTTTCTCAGCAACACCCATTCTGTCATCCAAACCAAACAACAAGCTGCAAAATGCAATTTCAAACCCAGTAAACCTCCTCTTTCCTTTGCATCTTATAACACTTTGTATTTAACTCATGTTTTTTTCCCTTGCCATACAACTTTAGATATATCTTTTTGCCATTGCTTGAATGGTACATCAGTTGTCAAAACAGGTAGTGTCTGAAACAAAAATATTCTAGGTAAAACATTCATTTCTATCACAGAAATTCTCCCCAACAGTGACAATTTTAATTGTTCCCATCTTACAATGTCCTTCTTAATTTTGTTCCATAACTTGACATAATTATTTTGAAATGACATACAATTCATATTTGTCATAGTAATACCCAAGTATTTTACTTTTTTCTCAATCTTAAAACCAGTTTTCTCCATCAGTTATATTTGATCTTCGATTTTCATATTTTTTGTTTACATCTTTGGCTTCTGATTATTAATGTTAAAACCTGCTAGCATACCTTTAATTTTAAAAGTATTAAAAGGTATTTAAAGGTATTTTAACTCCTTTAATTTTCCCATTAACGTTTCTACTGCCTCTAACAGATCTTCCAAAACTACCACCAGGTCATCAGCAAATGACCTTAACTTACAAGTTTCTTTTTTAATCTTTACTTCCACAATTCTCTCATCTTGTCTTATGTCTCTGTTCAGTACCTGATGAACCAAAATGAACAAGAGTGGAAATAGCAGGCATCCTTGTCTTGTCCCTTTTTGAATCTCACAAGGTTTTGTTAATTCTCTATTAACAATTATTTGTACTTTCTGTGAGGTATAAATCAATCTTACCCATTTAATAAAATTATTTCCAAAGTTTATATCTTCCAGAACTCTAAACAAGAAAATCCAGTTCAAATGATCAAAGGCCTTCCCTGCATCTAAGAAAATCAATGCAGCTTGCTTTTCATTGTGCTGCTCTAAATACTCCAGAATATCCAACACATTTCTAATATTATCTCGTAATTGTCTTTTAGGTAAAAACCCATACTGATCTTCATGAATAAAGTCTTGTAAAATTATTTTCAACCTTTCAGCCAAAATCATTGTAAACAATTTATAGTCATTATTCAATAAAGATATTGGTTGATAATTTCTTGTTAAAGTCAGGTCCTGGGCCTCTTTAGGTATTATTGCTATATTGGCCTCATTCCAGGAATCTTTCCATTCTGTAAAATAATATTTATCATTTATTGTAAAGGTTGTAAAAGTTCATCCTCAAAACATTTATAATAAGAGGCTGGCAGACCATCTGGACCAGATGCCTTTCCTGTTGCAGTCTTTTTAATAGCGTCACAAACTTATTGGTACAGGTCCATTCCTAATTTGTCTCTGATTCTCTGTAATCTTTGGTAAATTCTGTTTATATAAATATTCATCCTCTTTTTCCAAGGAAATTTCTTGACCTTTATATAAAGTAGAATAATACTGGTGAAACACTTTTTGCATATTTGCATTGTCCATTATTACAGTATTTCCTTCTTGTAACTTTAGTATTACTTTCTTTTCTTTCTCTTTTCACATTTGTATGCCAACTATTTCCCCAGTTTATTTGCAAATTCAAAATTTCTTTGTTTTGCATAATTCATCTTTATTTCCATCTCACTGTTCCATCTCACTGTTCCATCTCACTGTCAACATAGTTGTTAACATTCTGTAGAAGCTTAATTTGGTAGGTAATAGTTATCTTCTCTGGGGACTTTTTAAACTCTTCTTCCTTTTTTTCATCTCATCCAAATTCACTTGTATTTTCTCTTGCCTTTTCTTTTTAAATTCACTGTTACGTTGTGTGAAATATCCTTTTATAAAAGCATTGAGAATATGGAATAGATATAACCTCAGACTGTGCCTGAAGACACCTCTGTGGATCTCAGCACAAGCAGCATTTTACAGAAGAGAAACAACAGGCAAAGACAAATGGTTTATGTACCAGGAATTACTGGAGAAACACCAAGGGAAATATAAATTTAAATCAAGAGAGCAGAATGGCAGGAGGATATAGTTGTCAATGGTTTTCCTATTTACAGCTATCAGAAAGATTTAAAATGGATAAAAAGACTTATGGTATGGAACAAAGAAAGAATTTGAAGTGCAATTGTGTACAAATGATGCACATGTAACTACTAAAATGTATTCAAATTTTGTTGAAATTTGAAATGGAAGAAGAATAAGTTAAAGAATGTATGATAAAGTGAGCTAAGAATTTTGGTTATAATATACAGGTGGATCAATGAGAAAATATGTGGTCAAAAGGGTTGAAATCTACATTATGTTATGATCTTAAAGAGATTTTTTAATAAAATGATGTATCATTGCTACATGACACCAGAGAAATTATCTAGAATGTATAAAGGCAGTCCAATGTATGTTGGAAATGTGAACAAGATGAAGGGACATTCTATCATGCTTGGTGCTAAAAAAATTTGGAATCAAATACATACATTGATACAGAGGATTTTAAAGATTAATATTCAGTTGTAGCCAGAACTTTTCCTTTTAGGACTGATGGAAACACAATTAGAACAGAATCACAGGAAGATTGTTTCAATATATGATTACTGTGGCAAGACTATTATATACACAGAGATGGAAAGATTCGGCACCACCCACCATAGAGGAATGGTTGGTGAAATTGTCAGAACTTGCTGAGATGGCCAAACTGACTTCTTTGATTAGAGAAAGGTCATTATTGATGTTCATCAATGACTGGAAACCCCTTATGGATTTTTTGCATTAAAAAAAAAATGACTTTGCAACTTACAGTTTTGATGATTAGAAAGGTTGTAAAAAGAAGGGAATTATGATGGAATCTTAAAGAGAGAGAGGTTTGATTAGAATTGTATGTATAACTGCCAAGAGGAAGATTGGAAGGCATTTCTTTATATTTCTTTTCTTGTTTTCTGTTCTTTTATTTTGTCTTTCTTTTTTCTTTGTCTCTTTTTTCCTTTCCTTTCTTTTTTTCCTCTTTCACATTTACTATATCTTTTTCTTTGAATTTACTTATTATATATGTAAATCTATTAATTAAAATACTTTTTTTTTAAAAAAAAAGGAAGCAGTCCAGACAGGAGGTAACCAAGGCATGAGTAGAAGTGAGTAGGGCCTTTCAATCCAGAAGAGGCTGTAACTGGCACACAAAATGGAGATATGCAAAAAATCTCCTCAGCCAGCTGCTACCTGCTCTGTGAGTCCAGGAGAATCCCTAGATTACAGACAACTGGATTACTGCATTGGGAAGTGTCACCCTGTGCAGAATCAAAGATGGAATATGTCTGGAATCAGAAGGCTTTCCCATCCAAAGCCAGTCCATCTTGTTGGGACTGAATCTGAGTCTCCATTCAGACCCTAACAGCCTCCAGGCATTGAAACAGATTTCTCTTGTTTGGCCCAGAAATGTACGTATAGGTGGGTATAATAATCATATCGATGATACTAGGCTGTGTTGTCAGATGACCCCTCTCTCTCAAGTAGATATTAAATAGGAGAAGTGAGAGTCAACCCCCATGGTACTCCACAATGGAGGGCTCATTGCTCCGCTTGTCTCCACTAAGTCTCACTCTCTCATTTCCCACTGACAGGAACCACCCATTCAGGAAGGAGAACCACTGCAACACAATGTCTCTCCCCCCCCATCCTCATTAAATATGTTTGAATATTTGATCAATTTGAAGGCCACTGAGAGATTAAACAGTCCAAAAGGGTCGCCCTTCCTTTATCCTGGTCCCGCCGTAGAATTCAGACAATCTGTTTCCCCCAGAGCCTTTCATGTAGCCCCACCACTCTCTCAAGAAAGGGAAGGCTGGAGACTGCCCTGTATTATCTAAAACTGCCAAGTGGAGCAATGACTTCTTGAGGAGAGGGTACACGACCACTTTCATACAAGTGGCATCACTTCATTCTGTAAGAAATGTTCACTATCACTTGCAGCCAACCTTCTGTCATCTTTCTGGAGGCTTTCATTAACCAAGAAGGGAAGGAAACCAGCCTAACAAGTAGTGGAGCTGATATTTCAGAAGACTGTATCCACCTCTGCAGGACCAATTCATGCAAACTCATCCCAGATAATCTTCAGAGATGTAGCTTCAGTCACCTCACTAGTACCTACCCAGCTAGAATCTAGGTCTGAGAGAATCTGAGTGGTTTTATTCTCCAGACTATCTGCAAACTCTTCACAGTGGCCTTATAAATATTCTCCCAACCCATCCTTCCCTAATATGGTCTAGGTGACTTTAAATAGGACCACCAGCTCTGACTCTGAAAATGGGATAAGGGTGAAGAAATAGTCATTTTGCTGCTTTTATTGCCATGATGAGGCCTGAATCTGAGCTCTTGCCTATGTTTTACTGATTTTTTTTCTTTTTTCTTTTCTTTTTATCAGCAGCCCTCTAGGCATCTTGTTTGTGTGGCTTCTTACATGAATCAGGCCCTTGATGACATGGCACAAGCCCATTGTTGTCATAGTGGCCACAAACTCTTTAGTTGCCTCTAGTCCTTTCCACAAGGAAGAGAACTTGAAGTCCTACAACTCTACCACCAATTCCAAGATAAGGTCTACTGGTCAAGCGGGGATACTGCTGTGCAACAGGGGGAATGGCAATCCGGCTTGTCCCTAGACATCAACTTCAAGAATAAGGTTTCACCTTTGGAGCAAACCTCTGATCACCTGCAGAGTTTCCTGCATGGCAAGTGCCATGCCACCTCCTCTGCTCTGCCCCAGTGAGATGGTGGATGAGGAGAGATTTATTACCGGCAGAGCTGACATTAAAAAGCAGCAGCCAGAGCCCAGGATCTGTGGCTCCTGAAATAAGCCCAGAGGCTGGAAGTGGGAACCTGTCTCAAATGCTGAAGTTCCTCTTCCCAGAGAGTGGCCTGCCCCACTCTTCCTGCTACATTTCTCTCTGCCT
Organism: Liasis olivaceus; assembly: GCA_030867105.1. Lineage (NCBI taxonomy): Eukaryota > Metazoa > Chordata > Lepidosauria > Squamata > Pythonidae > Liasis > Liasis olivaceus. Next base: position 230,786,006 of record CM061349.1, on the reverse strand, counting down.
GTGACCATTCTGATCTTCATTTCTTCTCCAATAAATAGTTTTATTATTTAGGCTACATTATATAAATGCTTCCCTAAGAATAAGTTTCAATATGTTATTTCTAATTACACTGTTAAGCAGAGACCAACGAACATAATATAGACTTGAAATTCAAATATAGCAAGTCACCAAGTACAAAATCATCTGCTAAAAGCTATGCTAATGAGAATAGAACATTTATCTCCACTTTTAATGTGAGCTAAAAGGTAAACAAAACAAAACAAAACCCTGTTTAATCATTTAAAGAAACTGAAATTATTCAGCAACTATTTTAGATTTTCTGGAAGATATAATGCAAAATTAATGTTGTAATTGCAAGTAGCCCATAATTTACTCTTTATATCAGGGTACCAAGTTTGTAATGAGAAAAGATAACAATAAATCTTAGTATATCCTAAAACTAACGCACTTATTATAGCACAATTTTTCAAAAGTATATTCAATTTATCAGATGCTTGTTATTTAATTTTGAGACAGAAGTAGGTGTGTATGTATCCTTCACATACGTATCCTAACATTATAATTACATGAAATGGAATAGATATACCATATTACATTTGTTGCTTAGGTCACCTCCATATGTGAATCCCTCCAAAGCAGTTTGAAAATCATATGTGACCCTCTTCACTTTCCTGTCTTGAGCTATCACAGGTCCTGCAGCAACAGAGAATGTGTTGATAAGGCAAAACGTGGAAATTTCTACTAGATATTACAATGGAAGTAAGTAGATATACAGTATCTATCTCTTGCCAACAGCTGTCACGTATAGTGTCTTCTTTGATCCTTCTTTAACATAATCCCATGTAAAAGAGTAATCTCTGTTTACTCCCTGCATGACTGGCATTGCCTTTGCTGCTTTCAGGCAAAATTGTTCTCTAGGAGCATAAACCACAAATTTTACATACTGCTGTCCAATCCACCTTATATTTGTATATAAACTGTCACTATGTACTGTGTTGGGTTATACAAATGAGTTAGGAAGATGTACAGTAGCATATAATTGGAAGGCAGTTTAATCTCAAGTTGTCTCTATAAGTATCTGGAGGAACAGCCCCCCTATGAACTTCCTGGAACTGTCCCATTCTGTTCCAGAATATCTACATTGTAGCTCATAGTATTTTCTACTAGACAGGGAGAGGAAGTAAGAGAGGAGGAAAGGTTGAATACCAAAAGCAACTATAGGAGGGATCAATGAGAAAATACCTCCTGTCAAGCATCTTCTCTATGCTGCAACTGAGAGCAGTAACAATAACACTTGGGTTTGTACAGGATAAGGTTAAATTTGGTTCTTAACTATAGTTCCTTATCTTTCATTCCTATTCTAATTCTAATGAGTTATACATAGAGCACCTTGAGATATGATGTTAATTACTGATTTATTACAATTATTTTATGCCACCTAGTTGAATGACTCTAGACAGCTTACATCCAGTGTACATTAAAACACCTGCAAAATCAATAAACTATTAAACGTTTTAAAACAAAAATCAAAACAACCTTAGGTACTACAGCAACAAATAATCCTTTAGTCTTATTTTACATCTGTACCATGAGAGCTGCCCTGATTACTACTTTGCTTTCAGGTACAATTCAAGGTGCTGGTTATTACCTGTAAAACCCTACATAGCTTTTAGGACTTTGACACCCACGCCACCACTTTCTCCAGTGGCTTCTGCCCATCCGGTAAAATCAGAAAAGGTAGACTATCTCCAAGTGCCTTCTCACAATATCTGTGGTGGGAATATATTTATTTAGAAAATCTTATGCTGTATAATCCTACACAAATCTGTTCAGAGACAAGTTCCGTGTTTCCTGGGCCTTCCCAAGTGAATGCAGCATTGCATTTAAAAAGCAAAAACAATTCTTTGCATGTGTTCTCAGTATTTGTTTTCACTGTGTTTCATTGGGTTCTCTTCTTAGGGCGTATCAGCATTGCACCCGTAAACTGCTCCTGTCCTGTGCTGCTGCTGGCTGGATTCTGCTTAAAAAATGTCTGTCTGGGTTGGAAGGCTTTGGAAGCAACTTGGGAGGTGTTTAGTCTTGATCGCTGGCTATTGGGGTTCCCACGGGACAGTTCTCCTACTGAGGTGCCCTCTTAGTGTTCTGTGCTAGGAAAGCAATTGCCAATATGTATATATCAAGTTAAAGCATCAAATGCACATATATTATGAACCATTGATCCTGGTGAGCCATTGATCCTGGTGGATCATTGATCCTGGTGAGAAGACATTCTTGCCACTGCATGTAGTAGCCAATCAAATCACAGGGGCTTGCCTATAAGAAACTCAAACTGGACAGCAATGCTTAACCCACTGTAAGCTGGAAAATACTAATTTAAGCCTAGAGCATGAACACACAGGTGGAGGCCACATTTGTGGTGGGGTAGGGGTGAGAAGAGGACGACAATGTCTATTTCTGCCTTCCAGAAACAGTTGATGGCTGGTATTCATGGCAGGCCAAGTTGGCATTGCAGATATGACCTTAGTATTAGAATGTATCTAGACTGAATTAGAAATGTTTCCACCTTGATGAAATCAAGGAGATTTAAGTGAGTAACTCCCCCCCCCCCATTTTTTTCAGTGGGGCTAAAACATGAAAAACTGGTTCCAGATGAACATATTTAGGGCAGCAGTACCAAGCTATTGTTTATGAATCCAAACTGAAGTGAAACTAAAAGTCAACCATTTCAGATCCAGAAATGTTTTATGGGATAAGGGGATTGTGTGCTTGCTTTCATTATACACGTGTTATTTCATTTAATACAATTTATTAAATTTATTAAATATAATTAATATAATAACTATATTAGCTAGGTACCAACTACTCTTTGGTGTAAACAAATGGGCATTTTATTGAAGCAAGGAAAAATGGCATTACATGTATAATTACATTATGCACAGAATGACTGAACATTTAAATAGTCAGGAATTAAATTGAGTGCATTATTTAATCTAACAATTTAAATTGCATTGAGTCTTTCCAACTCATACTTTCTGTATATTAACATATCTAGCTGACCTGTATTACAACTGTGATCATTGTATGCAGGTTGAAAAAAGAAGCAATGTTAGGTATGTCTCTCTGTGCTGCAATCTTCCATCAATGGATGCTGAGTGGGGATTATGGAAATCAATACACCTGCAGGTCACCAGTTTGGAGAAGGATGCTATTCTTTTAAGCATGTTACAGTGGTAATGTACCTCTACAATTAATGAATGTTTCAACTATTTATGTTCACACATTTGCAATTTTATCTTGCTGTGGGGGAGGGAAGAGAGACAAAGAACAACTTTTGCAATTCATATGGTTTATGTTTATTTTAGCAATCATCTCAGATATGTGGCTGTATTGTTTGTTCCAGCTAGGATTAAAATCAGGTGGGCATTCAGCAGGGAACTAGGTAAATAAACATTTCAGAGCAAGAGAAGGGGGAGCAAAGCCTGTTTGTTGGACTAAGACCAATGAGGCCTTTTAAATCAATGAGATGAGTGTCACAATTCAACTTTGAGTAAGAAAGATTTATAAGGATGTTTAGAAACTGGGGAATGTCTAGAGAAAATGAAATGTTGAGCTCCTTTGAGCATATAAAAACCTTTATGGGAGTAAAGAGCATTGTGATTTAATCTTGTTAACATCTGTCTGTTTGAAACCTAGAAACATTCACCTTACCACCTGGAAATATTCACCTCAGAGTCTTTCGCACACTTCGTAATGAAACTAATTAAGCAAACAGCTCACGTAGCTGCTTCTGTGTTTTCTTTGTAGTGCAAAATGTAATATATTTTATTCCCAGATCAACTAGACCCCATATCTTTACAGGTATTTTTGTTCTGTTCAGCTCTCAGTATTAGAGAGTGCAAGTAGCACAACTGTTTTGAATGTGCTCTGGCAAGGAATAGAAGTTGTGGGGAGGAGCAAGCCTGAAATCTCCCTAAGGGGAAAATGGTTTTGGTCTCACTTGGTGTCCTACTTACAATAAAACACCTTTGTGATATGCAGTACAGGATAGCCCATTTTTACGTAGAATTAGAACCTCTCCTGGTTTCGTCTAGAATTGTTAATGAAACATAAAATAAAATTTCCACATGAATCCAGTTTGCACTGGGGTTTTTTTCCTTTTGAAACAAGGGCATATTTTGTAATATATAGAAAAATGAAAGTTGCAAGACATGCTTAAATCAAGTGGAATCAATAGAGTTAAGCAAGCTTATGGGCCGTTCCCACTGAAGAGTTTTCCACCCACCACTGAGTTGATAGAAAATTCTACCAGCACAACATTTTTACAGTTCCTGTTGCTGACCCCTATCCAGCCTCTGTTCCTGGTCATTGCCAGCCACCTGACTTGATGTAAGGGGTGACAAAACCTAACAGATCATACACACTTGAGGCTGCCTTCAGACAGTGTCAGAATAAGGGGGAGATACTATTATTATTGATAGAGCTAGGAATGAATTAAGGATGTCTCACTCGTGCTGAGATGAAAGCAGTGTTATCAACAGGAAAAAAATGTGGGTGGGCCATATTTGCACCACTGTTAGGTGCAAGAGAGGAAAAAGTCTAAGTTGGATTGTAGTCATTGACACTTTGGGGAAAAAGAATTAACAATATAAACTCTTCCACAGAAAATAGTCTCATCTTGGCTTTAGATATAATACTCAATTTGCTGAATTGCAAGCATTTCTGTCTCACAAAAAACCCCCCAAAAATAAAAACCATTTCTAATGATTCTAAACTCCCATAAATTCTGAGTGCAAATCCCAGAAAATATAAATACATTTCTTAGTGATATAAAGAACGAAAGGCATCCTGGAAACACAGTGAAACAAAGTACCTATATTATTACTATTTACCAACGTCCTTTGTACTTATCTCAAACCTCCTACTTTATTTTTCTGAATAAACACTGAAAGACATTAAAGAGACAACTCTATATTATTTTTCATGTTTATGAATGCAATTTAAAATGATTGAACTCAAGTTTGAAAGATAAATGAAGTACAAACTAGTGCTTAGAGAAAGAATTTGGATTTCAAGAGGTGAGATCTGTGATGCTTTCCTTAAAAGACACCATCATCTTTATTTAAATAGTGAGCTTTGGAGGTGGACTTTGAAAGGTCAGGTCTAAGGTTTCAGCATCTATTTGCTCCTGCCAGATGGGTGTTGCACTCAACTCAAAAAGAGTTTTCCTAGCTTTCTGAAGTGTTTAGCACTGAATGCTGGGCTCTGATTCATGTATTATCATTTTTACACCTGCCGACAGCAGCTTCCGGTTATGTAGAACAACAAACAGGAATTATTATACATCTTATGCTCTAACTGCAGGTCATATCTATGGAGTTAGACAAAAATAAAAGAAATAGAAATTAGTATTCATTTGTTTATCAGTTATTAATAATGTCCAACAAATAAATTGCAGTCTTCCAGTGAAGAAATATTTCATCTTCATTATTTCATAGTCATAAATGTATGATGATAATATTAAACTTTTAAATTAATCTCACCTGTATACTCTTCACACAGAGCTGTAAATCAGAACTGTAATGAGGCTTGACTTAATTGTGGGCAAGCTAAGTGTGCATCTTGCACAACCAAGCCTGCTTGACTCTTCCTGCAAATGGGAGTCACTACTGAAAGCTCCATCAGAGATTCTACACTCCTAAGAGTTCATTAGGAACTTTGGATTGTTGTAATCATCCAGAGTCATATGCCAAGAATAACTACATCTTAAGACCCTCATATAAAGTTAAGCAAACCATAAAAAAAAAAAAAAATCAAAAGTTGTTACCTCTGTCTGCTGGCAGGAGGAGCAAAATGGAAGAGATTCAGGCAGTATAGACCAGAATCCCACTAGTTCCCAAATAAGCCAGACTATTTTTTTTTAACTCTTTTATTTTTTCCTTTACAATTCTGGCTTACTATTGGAACAAAATGTACGTACACTGGTTGGCTAACTGAAATGGTACTGATATGGACCAAGTGCTATTAATGGAATTTTCAAATGAATAAACAAGTACAGAGTCTTACTACCCAAGAGAAAGATGGGAACATCACAGAATTTTATACTTCCTTGGGCTTCCAACTGCCACATGTATGTGTGTGTGTTCATGTTCATCTGGAATAATGCTGATATCCGAAGTGATGACTTCAACAAATACTTATATTTCATTTTGACACCTCTAGGAGGTGTCAATGTTGGCAGTATAAAATATTATAATATGTATCTTTATGTATATGTATATAACAATATGTTGCCAAATATAACTGCTGAGTTTGTAGAAAGACAATGTGTTTTGCTGTTGTTCTGGTCTGTTAAATGCAAATGCTGAGTAACTCCATCATCATGCATGTTAGAGAATAATCTATTTGAAGGTTTCTTCCAGATGTCACTACAATAGCAACTGCTTCTAAAGATATTAAATAGGATTCATCCCAGCATTAACATCCAACCATATGTTCCTGTTTTTCCCAAATATCTGGGAATTAACCTATGTTGTGTTTTCAGTTGGAATTATATGTAACTAAATTGTAATTAAATTCTACATAATTGTGCAATGGTTGGTAAATATCTTTTTTTTTTAATGGAATGTATTATTTACATTTATAACATGATGATTTCTCTTTATTTGGCCATTACCCTTGCTTCACATTTTGCCAAGAAACTGAGGATTAACATGTACACACGCACACACACACTGATACATATATACTATATATGCACACATAGAAACATTTATTTATATGTATGTATACATGCACACATCCCTTACTTTTTGTCATGATGGTAAAATTGGATTACATCGCATGAGCTGTTCTGAGTTATAGCTCAATCATCACAGTGCAGTAGGATGAGTGTTGGTATTTACTGCTTTCAAATTCCTGCTGTTCTATAGTTCTCACTGGTGACCTTTGACAAACCATTGTTTCCTCCTAATAGTTTACTTTACAGATTGTCATAAAAAAGAGGGACATTGATTAGTTCAAGGACATTGATCAAACATTAAAGTAAATACCAAAGCTATGCCCACTCTATAATACTATATTGGTTCTGCTCAAAGATAAATGTTTCCTTTTTATTTTTTTTCCTCTGAGTCTACTATTATTTTTTTAGAAATTGAGGGCTGCTCTTCAGGGGTGATAATCCCACCTACGAGAAGGGCATTTCAATTCTGAGTGAAAGGAACATTTGCACATTGAGTTGGGAGACCAGACAAATCTGATTCCAGGAACGTCTTCCTGGTTATGTGGTAGTGTGTTTATGCTCCTGTCTGTCAAGTTTCTCAATGTCAGAAGGCTGGAAGCTGCTTCATGAAAGAGCTTGTCCTGGACATTGAGGTAGAAGGATTACAAGAATATTTGACATTAAGTTCAATTTACCTACAGTCAGGGACAAAGCTACCATTGATTTTAGCAAGTTTGGCTTATTCCTCATTACCTTTGTGTATTGTCTAGGTTAATCATTTCCATTGCCAATGAATTTAATTCTTTTAAAGCTATTTTCCAAATGAGTGAGAACATAAATCTGCTGTTCTGTACATGTGAAAATAACTCATTTCGGTATCCAACAGTACACATTTACAAATGTAATTTAGTATATATGTGTGTGATTTTACTGGAAAAAATTGAAAAACAATACTTTCCTTGCAGAATTCTTCAAAAGTATATATAAGAATAGGGCTATTTTTAACTGCATGTGTAGTTTCTTTGCTTCTTTTGAAAGGAATAGGATGAGCTGGATTTTTTGGGAGGGGGATGGAAATTACTTGTTCCTTTAATCCTGAAGAACAATGGACACTGAAAACACCTTTTAATTTTTGGGAAAAAACAAAAACAAGCTAGACTTTTTTGTGGTTGGTTCACAAAGAAATAAGCAGCCAATGATTTACAAAAGTACAATAAAATGTATTTAAAATGTAGTTTGTACAAGCCAGCTGTAAAGCAGTGAGTGAGTTCCATAGGGGCTTGGAAAGTCTATACAAAGGAAGGTAAGCATTTTAGAGATGTTAAAACCTTGTATTAAGCCCTGGGCTTAAAAGGTGTCAGGTTTCTGTTGTAGGGTATCAGGGTACAGTGAAAGCAAGCTGATGGGGGTCCATTAGCATGAATGATGGCTTCCTTTTATACAGGAGTCAATTTGCAGGTAAAGTGTTTCGCACTGTCAAGAGATAAAGAAAGCTTCCCCAGAAGGTCCTGGAAGTGATCTTGCTGCAAAGGAGAATCTTGCTTAAGGCAAAGCAACTATTTGTTTACATTGAACAGTTCTTTTCACCCCAGAGTGCTCAGCTTTGTTTTCCAAGGTGACAAATTAATAAGCAGGTTCCCAGGTCACCTGCAATTTGACAAGTTAAACTCTTGACATATCTAAGTTCCTTTGCAATTCAGTTTGTGAACATTAATGTTACGTCTGTGTAAACCAATATTTTACTTTTAGTATCAGCAACATTGTAAACTTTCTGGTACTATTAAAGCTATTCAGAATTTGTTCTTTAGTTTATTGGAAGAAGCAGAGGAGTAAGGCATTTTGGTTCATCAAAAATAGTTTTGGTTAATAGTTCCTAAACAACTAGATTTAAATTATTGTAAATATTATTTCACAATACATTACAACACACCAATTGACACTGACATTATATCTGTCAAAACAGTACTTCAAATGTAATTAATATATTATCGTAGCATTTGAGCATTCGCAATGGTCCCAAAGAATATTGACCTTAAAATATTTTGAGAAAATTGCTGGATGTCCAGAAAGGGTGTCTTGGGTGAGATAGATCCATCATCAGCAAGATTATGATACTAGGACTTATCTATATTTTGAAATAGCAATATTTTAAATGGCTGATTCTGTTAAAACATCTTAATAACTGCTTAGCGGTCATTAATTTTTTCTAACTGTACTCATAAGTTTCCATCAGAATAGAATTAAAGAGGTATAGGATGGGAACATTCACAGAGTTTGCATTGAAGATTAATTTTTCCTGAAAGAAAGACTTCTTGACTGGAGATTCTTGACTAAACTAGCATAATCTAGTTCAGACAGTCAATGTGTTTATTTTACATAGTTTTGCCCCATGTTTTTGGCAGATGCCATGTACCCAGCGTGGCTCATAACATGAGAATGAATGCATGACAACATATAAAATAGTTTTAAAAAGTTGTTACACAGAGGACAATGTACAAGTAGTGTAGAGGACACAGATGAAAAATAATGAAAGGCTAGGCAGGTCAGACATATATCCTTTCATCAATTCTTGGGCAAATTTAATTTTCATTGTGAATCATACTTTGGGGTTAAAAAAATTATTTATTCATGTATGTGTGTATGTATGCATGTATTTATTTTTCTGCAATTTATTTGTCACTCAATTTCAAAATGTCTCTGAGTGGCTTACAAGTATACAAAATTAAAAGAAAGAAAATTAAAAGGACATCAATAACCAAACTCCCAAATCCAGTGAAAACATTTCTGCAGAAAGTAGGGAAGGCAACCTTGATGGAGAATGACAAGTTCATCCTCCTGTTTTATACAAAAATTATAACTGAAAATATTTTTTGCAAACCCTATCTTCCCAAATGGTACAATGCTGGAAGTTTACTACATGCATTTCTTATAATAAAAGAAATATTAGAATCCTAAAATCATAGAGTTTGATCCTGCTCAATACTGTAGAGTCAAATTAAAGCATCCTTGGTCCTCCTCCTGCTTCCAGTGGAGGGGAGTCCATCAGCTCTCTAGTAAATCTGGCAACCTAAAATCTCAGTAGAATAGCAATTCTGTCCTGTAGTGTAGTTGAAAAGTGCCCACTTCTATATTTGTCATTCTATCTAAAAAAGAAGCAACCCTATATGGCCAATGCCCTTATTTATTTGTCTGTCTGTCTGTCTGTTTATTTATTTATTTATTATGGCCACCCATTTTACCTTAGTGACTCTGGGCAGTTAACAACATAGAAAAATATTGTAGAAATAAGAATAAATTGAGACCCGATCTCAGCTAGAGCATCCTTCCAAAGAGAGGGGCAGCTGTGGAAAAGGTATGCCCTTGTGATGCCTGATGATGGCAGTCCCTCAAGGATGGGACTCAAATGTTGCCTTCCTTAGTAGATCTTTCTGGATGGGCAGAGCCCACTAGGAGAAGATAATCTCACATGTTGGAAAGTACTGTGGGTAACTTTTAGTTTAGTTTGCACCTAGCACATTCCTAGTCAATCCCTGTATCCAGATCAGATGTACACAAACCACTCAGGTCAGTTAACAAAACTCTGGCTTGAAGTTTATTAAACATCAGCAAAATATGAAAATATTAAAGGGTAAAAATGGGGCAAAAGGCAGGCAAATGCAGGGGAGAGAGACATGAACAACAAGCAAAAGATAAAAGGGCAGAGAAATAGTATCAGCAGTCTACATTACCTGTATCTATCTACCACTGAAAAGGCACAGAACTTTGCAGAGCCACTGGAAACAATCTTGAGTGTAATTAGCATGGACAGGCCCAAAAAGAGTGGACTTTGGTTATTCCACCTTTAACCCTTTTATGTACATAACAACAGCAGAATAGAGGTGGAAAGTAAGATACCAGATGATCCTTCCTCTATTGTTTTTTATGGAAAATAGACCAGTTAAGTAGATGGGGTTGATGTATCCTACACAACAGAGATCAGGTCTCAAGCTATGTAGGGCTTTAAAGGTTATAGCCAGCACCTTGAATAGCACCAGTAGGTCAGCTGGCAGCCGTTCTTGCTCTTGTAGTACTGGTGTTACTCAGGCAACCTGAGGGGTCCCCTTAACTACTTAAGCCTCTGCATTCTGACCAGTTTCAAGGGCAGCCCCATGTAGTGAGAGTTACAATAGTCCAATCACAGTGTCCCAGTTCATCTTTTGTACTAAGCTGCCAGATTGGTTTAGCAGTAAATATGTCCATGTGCACTATCCGGTTCTGCCCATAAGCAGGTGCAGCTAACAAATTATCCATAATTTTGTTATGCAGGCCAATCCATTAATAACCTACAAACAACCCAGAGTTTCATTTTCTGATGTCCTTGGGTAGACCAAATCAGATCGCCATTTTTACATGTCAAGCTCAGTTCAGCTTACCAACCTAGAGATAGCTCTTGAGCTGTACTTGATTTTGGGCACTTTCATGACTCAGCCAGCCTAATGGCTTAGTATATTATACAAATTCATTGTCACAACTAAATGTTTTCTAGGCTCATTTGTTTTTTTAACTTTTAAATCTACAAATTAGTTCTGCACATTTTAGATAGTGCATTTGTTCCTTATAAGTCTTGACCAAACATGTAACATTTTTGTTGGAACACATTCCTGAACAGAAACCCAGTTGTATACTGAACTCTTATTGTCAAACAAAAAGCAAACATTGAGTCATATTTTGCTGGGAAAAGTGAACATTTAAGAGAATTGGCAGGGACTAGGAATTTGATTTATGTACATTCCTAAATAACTTTCACTCAGCCTGAAAAAGTACTTTTGGGAGTGAGAAGGAAGAAGAAGAAGAAAAATAGATGGTTGTTAGACACACTGTTACAGAAAAAAGAAACTATTTATTATAGGCCTCTAGTATAACAAGGATCTCATTTGTTTTTGCTGAGTTTCCTTGGGATGATGATTATAACAATCAGTAGCTATTGTGGTTCAAAAAGATAGGGCTTATTTGTGAAGGGGAAGTGAGGGATAATTTGCTTGAGGATCAAACCAAGTTCATGTTCAGGATTGCACTGATAATTTCTAACAAAAATTAAACTTTTCTCTGATGATCAATAAAAACTATAACAAAAATACGATTCATTTCTCATATAGGAGAGAAGTGGTTATACGATTAATAATGAGGTTTCAGAAAATCCTTTATTTTCTACCCCCAGTTATAAAATATCTTCTAATATGCCACAACAGCTTCCTTCCAACATTTAACATTTTTCCATTAATCAACCTTATCCTAGTGTCAAATATTGGAAAAAGACAATTGTACTCACTACTACCTGTAATACCAGCGATTATAATTTAAAAGAATGGGGAAGATACTGATGTTGCACCATTGAGTAGCAACTGTTTGTAAGATCATCTGTTTTCTGCTTTATTTGAAGGCACTGCTTAGACTTGAAGAATGCTTAGCAATTTGTATGTATGTAATAGTGGTTCTACAAAAGAACGTAGGCTATTGACTAGAAGATGTCACTTGGACAAGACTAATTTTGACTCACTGAATGGTATACTTTTACAGAAATACAGAGATTCACACAAACTGGTAGGCCTTATTTTAAAAGAGTAGAGACAACTCTGACATTCATAGTAGCATCATATTAGTTATTAGTTTATATATTAGTTTATATATATATTTTATTATGTAGTGAAGGTTATCACTGATTTTCACTTCTACTGTCTGACCGAAGTATCTGAGAAGTTCTCACGCAAGAATGATTATGCTTATTTGAATCAATTAGGCATACATGCTGCAATTCTAAATTTGCTAACTAGGAAATATATCTCATTGGATATGTGGGGATTTTTTTTTTAGGATTGTCATAACAGTAGGAGATTCAGTTGGATTCAGACTTAAAATTAGTGAGGATCTATCCCCTGAATATGAATTTTCTAGTTGATTGAAGATACATGGAGCTGTGGGGTTATGATTAAAATATGATTGTAGATTACATTGTGATGGATGCATTTAATAATTTTCTTTCACAATTGGATTAGTGTGTGTGTGTGTGTTTGTATGTGTACACAGTATATGTATATATTAGTATGTATATATATGTGTGTGTGTGTGTGTGTATATATTCATTAATTACATTTAAAGGCTGCCCAATTCCATTACGCTCTGGGCAGCATTCAGTATTAGAAATGGTAATGTAATGTACAATGTACACCTAGAAAAACATTCCTACTAAGAGATAAAATCCAATAAGGGGCTTGAAATCCACAGTAGCCCAAGGCTTAGGAAGTAGCCAAGTTTTCAATGACTTCTTAAGCATTGTTATGGTGGGAGCCATATGAATATCTGGGGGTATGCTGCTCCAGAGGGGAGGTGAGATGAAAATAAGAGCATTTTCCTATTCATGTTCCCCAGTAACTCTTTTTCTATTGCCTTTAATTTTTCCAAGCATGAACAGCTCTGCTCACCTTCAGAAAAACTGTCAAGACCTGGCTCCCCGCCCCCCCCCCCCCCCCCAGGAATTAGGAGCCCCTTTTGGTGGTTTTTGTGTTTGGTCACCATTTTATATTTTGTATCTTATATTTATACATTGTATACGTCTTAATGTTATATGAGGTTTTGGTTTATTTTTGTCGTTGTATAGAGAGTCACATTGTTTGAGTTGGGTGGCCTTATAAATCTAGTAATAAATAAATAACAAACAAACAAATAAATAAATAAATATTCTATCCAATGGCCTTTACAATATGTGTCCAGAATAGTTAAGCTTTAGTTCCATTATATGTTTTAGCTGTTTAATGAATGTGACTTGAATACAAAAGTGAGTAACCAGTACCAAAGAAAGAAAAAAAAAAGATAAGGCTCAAATTGCACAGTGGCTATGCGAAGGAAGAGGGAATAGGTTGAGAGGATGGGGAAAATCAAGAAAGTTGTGATTGGATTGAGTTAATTAAATCCTCAAAAAGAGAGTGAGAAAGACAAAAGGTATGATTCAGTCTATGAACATTGTAGAACCAAGGATGATTTACAAGGACAGAAAGGTAGGGAGAGGTATTACAAGGAAAAGATCATAAGGTCTTTTGCCACCATTCAGCAACATCTGTGGGAAAAGTGATGGTGGGGAGATCAAAGCAGGCAAGATGGTGGCCTAAGCTTGCATTGAAGTCTAAGCCCCACCCTTTTGCATGTACATGTGACATCAATGCACATACAAAGCAGGCATGGCTTGATCCATGATGCCGTCTTGCCTGTTTTGACCCCATGGCACCTCACAGACACCACCGCCATCATCTAACCACTCTGTGTTGATACATCAGTAAGGCAGGCCTTATATCACCACAGCCATGGTCAGGCAATGTTATAAGATGCTATAAATTACTGGTGAGGAAATGGTTATAGATCTGCCATAGAAAGTCTAGGTTTTGTGCCTTAAGAGACAGGGTCTGTGAAATATAATGCACACTTGAAAGCAAGCCCTGCTGAAATTGTGTGGCTTAGTTTGGGTTAAAGTGTTAGAAAGCAAGAGAGGCTAGTTAATGGGTATGGGGGAAATGAGAAAATAGATAATGCAAAGAGCAGGTAATGGAATTAGGATATTTTCCAGATGGAGTTTTTAGGGATTAGGTTCTAAAACTCTAGTTAGCCAGACTAATTTTTGAATAAGCTATTTGTGCTTCTCTTTTCTTGAAAACACTACAAATCTCTCTCTGTCACATGCCCCAATTGAGTTATTTGAAGAAGTAATTTTACATACAAAGAGCAGAAAAAAATGTATCTTTTTTAAAAAATCAAAAGCATATTTTTGTTCATCATGGTGAGACAGTACTTAACTTAGCACTGAACTTAATAAATATTTACTTGTTTTGGTTTTTTTAGTATGAACCTGTGGAATTACAGAAGAAAAAGTGGTTTGACTAAGAAGTTATAAATAAAGGGGGATTTTTTTTTCCTGACAAGGATTCTAGAAACATAAGTAACAGCAAATATTTCCAATGCAGTCAATGCATACATTCAAACAAAGCATTCAATAAACAGAACGCAGTTCATACAAATTAGCCTTTACTGATGTATTTTATGATGTATATCAAACATTGTATATACAGCATCTATGAAAGAGACATTATTACTATTTAATTACATATGCTTTTAATTTTCCGTGCAAATGTAATATTTATAAACTAAAGCCATTATCTTCCACCGTTTCAGGAAGTTTTTATTAGGGCTGTGCATGAAACAGGAAACGTGTTTTGTTTCATGCACACAAACACATTTACTCAGAAACTCTGCCAAGCTGCTGGGGTGGACTGCTGTTGTGCCAGAGTTAGAGCACAGGACATTGATTATTCCAGGTCCCAGTCAAGACAAAATCCAGAGAGGTCTCACCAGGACAGCAGAGCAAAGCTGCTGTGCCTCACCCCTGTACTCCTTCCTTTAACGCATGCCCTATGTACTGACCCACTTGTCGATCTTTGGCTGCCAATGTTCTTGGCTTCAAGCATGGCCTGCCACTGACTCTCCTCACCTCCCCACCCAATGATCCAGGGCCTTCCTCTCCTACTTCCCTTTAGGAAACATTCATGAGGGACAGGAGGTGGCCAGTTGGATATACCACTCCTGAAGCCAAGGACACTGGGACAGCAGCTTTGTGGAAGCAGGATGAGGAAAGTGCTTGGGAAATTGGGTTGGGGGCGGGGGACATATCACTGGTGCTGTTCTTGGCTTTTCCTGCTCTCCCCCCACCCCCCAAAATACCTCTCTCCAGAACATCAGTGTTTCAGTCCAAGTCTGGATGAAATGCATATTTTTTATTTGCACACAGACCAACCAAAACTAACTGTTCTGTGCATGGAATGGTCCATGTAAAGACTGTTTTGTGCACCCCTAGTTTTTGTTAAAAACCAACCAACCAACCAACCAAATTGTGAAGCAATCTAGTAGGAAAACTTCCAAAAGAGAGAAAACACTGACAAATCAGACTAGGATAGGTATGGCATGCCCTGCTTCTGTACATTAAGTGAAGAATTACCTTGATCCTACTTCCTTCTCTTCTCCTACTCCTTTAGCTAGCCCATCCTGGGCTGGCCAAGTCCTTCTGGTGGACCCAAAAGCCTGGATCAGTTGCTCTACTCCATGAACTCCATTACAGCGAAGACTGAGGCAGCTGCTGCTCTTTCTGATAAGCTCAGTGCCCATGGGATTGAATTGAGGGGTCAGAGCCCAGTGTGGTCAATGGTGTGATCAATATTGTGATCAATACCACAATAGAGTGATCAATACAACGAATAACATGTACCAGCTGGCAAGATAGTGGGTGAACTCAAGGAGAGCATGTGACTCTCCTGTGCTGAAGATTAATTTCTAGAAGACTGCATTGCCAGCAGTAACTTTTACTCTGAGAGATCACTGGGTTCATTTCATGCAACTTGTACAGAAATGTCACGGACAAAAGTGGCACGTCCTGGTGTTTATAGTTTTCCCCCTGTACACATGTGCATCTGTCTGCTAAAAGCAACAATTCATGCCCCTGACAAGGTAGCTATGCCCAGCAAAGCTTGTCCCATAATGAACATAATATACGTTATATCTCTGTACATGAGCCTGCAAAGCTTAGAACAAAGAAAAGACAAGACAAACCTTAGGAGTAGCACTGCATTTTGCACTTTTGACCCAATGGATGAGTTTTGAACAGTTGAGCAGTTGCTTGCACTACAACTTTGCTGATAGCATCTTGTGGTTTTGTTTGAATTAGGGAAGTGTACAGCTGAAGTGTACCAAGGCTGCAACAAGCCCTGATTTTTACTGGTGTCTGACAAATCCCCTTGAATTTTTCTTCTTACACCACTCCACCCTTAAAGGAAAGTGGTTTTTCTCTTTGTGAAATGAAACTTAGGCAATCAGCACTTTCTTTAAAAAAAAAAAAAGTGGAAGGTGAAAGCATTGTTAACTGAAAAAGGCTTTGCCTGGGAAACACTTGGTTGTATAAGATGAAAAGGCAGCTCTCTTGAGAACTGGCCCTGATAATATTCTGTGATAAGGTTTGTTTTGCCAGACAGATATTTTTTTAAAAAGGCTACAGGTTGATTTGAACCTTCACTCTTTATGGGAAGCCATAGACGTAATTGAGATAAATTGTCGATTTACAGACCATTCAACGATCACATTTATTAGGTTAACTGTCTTAATGAACTGTGCCAATACACCTTCATTGGTGGCCTCTTCCCTATTAAGTTTTCAAAGAGCAATGAAAACTGGGCCCTTTGGGAGGGTTTGCAGGAATGGAATGGAATCTGAATTTGTCACTCAGGAGTGATGGGCTGGAGTTGACTATTGTTTTCTGATTATTTTTATCGGTTTGTATTTTAACTCTACAGTATGCAGGCATTGCAAGGCATTCATCATTTTTTTAAAATTGGTGTGACAAAGAAGCCTAAGTAAATACATAACTAAATAACTTTAAAATACATTTAATATTCTTGAAAACTCATTGAAGTCCAAGAGCGACTAAGGTATTTGAAACCAAAATATTTCAATAAATAAGGCTAAGCAGAGGTAAGCTGATGCAGGAAGGACAACTGTTGTCATGCAGCTCAGCATCTAAGCAAATGGGTATGATCCAGGCAAGTCTTCTAGAAATTATATGGCTAGAATAATGACTATGAAGTGACTAATACGACACATAGTTAATAAATTTGCAGTTCCGACTGTTGTCTAATGAGTTTTTGTTAAACCAAGTAAAGTTTTGCTTCGCAGAGTCTCTTAGTAAGCAGACAGAGCTGAAGAAGTAAGAGCTTTCGTTATATGAAATGGGCTGGCTATTCGGATCTGCCAAGAGGCCCTTATGGGTGCATCTCCACAGTCAAAGACTTGTTTGGCTGGGGTTGGAGTTTGGCTGGGGCCTGGCATTGGGGCAGGGCCTTCTCCTTTGTAACTCCAGCCTATGGAATGGCCTCTTTAAACCCCGTGGTTAGCCCCCACTCTCCCTGCCTTCAGCGTGGCAAGGCGGACCTTGCATCGGGCTTTTAACTGCTAATTTGTTTAGTATAGTAGTGTACATTTTGCCTTTTAATTTTTGTTAGTCACTTTGAGTACTCAGATGAACAGAAACATGACAGAGAAACCAAATAGTTAAACTAATAAATAAGAACAAATAAACCACATATTTTTTTAATTACTTCTGAAGTAAAGCGATGTAAACAGTTTTTAAAAAGAAATTTCTCTGCTAGAGCTGATTAGATGAGAGAAATGTGTACCATTTGCTTCATATAATATGCAACATGTTGGGCCAGTTCTGGGTCCCATCTGGTTGCTAGGTAGTATATAATGTCTGTCTTATATGTTTAAAAGTCACTTAAGCTTAATTAATCCTTAACTTTCACTCTTTAGATATGATGCTATGCCATTGTTCTTTTAACAGTATGTCTCAGGAGTTACAGTACTTGGTGGAAGCCCAAATCTGCTATCATTCCTTTACAGTAGATTTATAGTAGCACTAGCCCTAAACCATGGTTGGTGAGTCTTGTGCATAAATTTTGAAATGAAGGCATGCCTCCATATTTTACAGAAGCTAGCTACTACACAGACTTTTTGAAAACTATAGCTACCAATTCGCATACAACAGGAATGATTCATGGAGTGATTCTCATGAGATCTAAATGGTTCATGAATTTATAAATTGTTCCATGAAGTGCCATTATTCAAGATTCTGCCCTAAGATCAGTACAAAGATATGGATTCTTTCAATCTGAATGTATGAATTAGTTGTGTAGTATTTCTTCCTTACACAATTTGGTACCTTCCAGCTATTTGAAATTCTATTCTCAGAATCCATAGTGTCTGAGGGATTATGGGAGTTAAGTTCAGCTATCTGAAGGACACTAGGTTACCACATGCAGGGAGTACCCTTCCTCTGTAGCTTGACATCCCCTCATCGGTTATAAATCTCAAACCATAAAGCAGTGATGGTAAAAATAAAATCTCATTTGAAGTGAGCTCAAGTCCTGGTGATTAAATTGACTTGTAAGAAAACTATATGAGCTTCTCACACATCGTTGTGCATCAACAATGTCAAAATGTTGGGTATGACCAGATGGTCAAAGCTTTGCCCCTTTTTACATGTATATAAGGTATGCAATGCATGTTAAAAAAGGGCAGGGCTTTGAGTCGCGTCTGCCACTTTAACTCCATTGATCCCCCTCACCCCCACAGATGCCCCTGATAAACAGTAACATCCAGAATGCTTTGTTGTTTTCCAGTCTAGCCCACAGATCTGGTATTTTTCAGTGGTCTCTCAGTCAAGTATTAACCAGCTCCAACTCTACTTAACTTTCTAAGTTCAAGTAATGTTGGCTAGCACTTAACTTGCTGTAAAATGTTAACCGTTATTCTTCTTGGGCACCCCTTAAAAATGAGGATTTTTTTGTCTTCCTCTTGCTTTCACCCTGGGGAATGCAGTTCTTCCAGCATCTGCAGTTATTATTTTCAGATCAGTCAGATTCCCACCACATTCTCGGCCTTCCAGTTTATGTTTCTCCCAACCAAGCCTAGAGATAAGCTCTCAAACAGTGTTATTCTAGCATGAAAACATCGAATTATGCAACACTTGCAAGATTAATAGAGAAAACACACTGCTGATTTTCCACCATGAAGAGAAGAAGTTATGGTTGGCTTCTCAACATTTATTATTGTTCATCAAAACAAGCTGCCCGAAGCAATCAACCCACGGATGATCTTGTAAACCAACAGACACAAGCATTGTCTATGTGTGCAGGGAGGTGAATGCTTTTGCCTCTCTTTAAGCTTTTGCTTCTCTTTTTGCTGTTTATGATTTCACAGAGGGCTGGAAGTTGTGTGTAGGGTTAACCCTAAACTCAGATATTAGCGTATTGTAGTGACAGTGAGCATTGATTGGCTAAGTTCTTAAGTAGGATGAGCTGCCATATCCTGTGTGGAGCTACTGACTGACTTGGGTTGAGCTGCAACTGGCTGAAGGTACTCCCAGTGAATCCCAGAATTGGCAAAATGAAATTGTACTTGGGAATCACACATATTGAAAACAATTAGGGGCAAAGTCATGGTAGCAAGAAAGGATGTGGGGATGCTTTGCACATGAAATGTATTATGGACCAGAAGGGCTCTGGGTTAGGGAGGGATGTTGTAGCTTACTGAAGAACTAGTGTATAGGCTTGATGATGTTAATGGAATTACCAGAATAATAAAAAAAATCCTCTGCAAATTGGAAGGGCTTGTAACCTATACTTTTAAGAAAAGTTAATAAGCTATGAGAAATAATGCTTGATTATACATGTTGTATATTTGTCAGATTGGGCAGCTAACAGATTGAATATAATGCTTTCTCTAATTGTAAACAGCTGCCCGTTAGCTTAGTTTAGCCAACTGTTTTTAATTCTACTTTGGAATTATGAAAGGAATAGGACTTTTAGGGAAATGTTGGCCTGTACTGTACATGAACTTGCCCTGTGCTTTTTCAGGAAGTCTCAAAGTGTAAAGTAAAGCTGAGAAAATCCATTTGAATTGACTACAGGTTTGTAATGATGCAATCACTTACTTTACCAGAATGTATTAGGAAAATTCAGGCATACTGAGGCAGATCAAATTCCGTTTTGTCAACTTCACAAAACCATTTCATATGAGGCTTCTACACTGCTAGAGGCAAACGTGGTTTGAAGGAAAAGACAGACCAGCTCCAATTATAATGGAATCCCATGAGCAGCTGGGAGAAGAAGGTTGAAGGAAGAGGCAGTGGGCAAAGAAAATGCTCCTTTGGGAATACGCTAAATAGCTGACATGGAAAATATTGCAATCTGATGTGTTTTAGAAGTATGTTTCCTGTAAATCTTAAAATCTGTTATGAATTAGGTAAAGTAGAATGCTTTCGGGAAATTTAAAGGGTTTTGTAATATGGATCCAGCCAAACTTCCATTCCCATGACATTTTTGTCTAGTGCCATAATTGGCTTTGCAAGACAGGTGTAACCATCAGATATTTTTCAAAAATAAAGCTAATGTAGATTGTTCATAAAGTTTGTTTCTCTTTTCTCTGGGCTTATTAAATTAGATTTTTTTAAAAAAAGCAAATGTTTGGGCTTGTCATGAAATACAATTAAAATCATTATCAGGTTTGATGGTTACTTGACAATAATGTTATAGAAGCTAATGCATTTTTCTCCTACCTAAATGTTTAGATCCTTTTTATTCCTTTACAGATTAGCATGGCATTTGGATTCAGCCACACGATAATCAGAACACCATCTGGCTCTTTTATGATTCTCATTATTATCTTGATACTTATTTTACAAACTGCTCTGCTCAATCAGCCACAAATCCTAGAGCACCCTGGACCTGTCTCAGTCACAAATTTCTTTAGCATCTACTAATTCAGCTTTCCACAACTTGGTTTCAATAGAGGTGAATATGTGTAGCTCAGGGTTGAACTGTGGAGTCCTTGGGGTTCTCTGAGCTTGGTTCTTTTCTTGCAAATGTTTCATTACCCAGCTAGGTAACATCTTCAGTGCTAAAATGGGATGGGGTTTGCTCTCTGTTTATATACTGTGGCCTGCCTTGCCAGTGTGGATGGGGGTGGGGGTTTTGTTTTGCTCCTCTGGTAGTTCCTTGATTAGCTTATGTTTACTGCTTGATTGCCTGGTGGTAACCTTTGCTTATCTGGGTGATGATTGCTGGTGAGGTGATCTTCTGGTCTTTTGTCTCTTTTGAATAGTATGTAGATACTGTTTATCTCTATGTGCCTGTTAATTGCCGCCTTGTCTGAATACCAAGCTTCCATGAATTCGCTTGCATTTTTGGATTTAGCTTGGTCTAAAATGCTGACAGTTTCCCAGTTAAAACTATGGTTAAGTCTGTCCATGTGTTGTGAGATTAAGAAGTTTTCATCATGTCTTCTGACTGCTAGTTGGTGCCCATGGATGTGTTCTGCTAGCCTTCTGCCTGTCTGTCCTACGCAGTGTTTGTTACAGTCCTTACACTGTATGTTGTAGATGACTCCTGTTTTTTCTTCTTGTGCTACTGGGTCTTTTGGTTTACTTAAGATATTTTGGAGGGCTTTAGTTGGTTTGTGTGCTACTGAGATGCCATGTGGCTATAATAGTCTGTTGGTGGTTTCTGAGACGTTTCTGATGTATGGCAGTGTTATCCTTTTCATAGCTTGTGTAGGTTGTGTTGTAGGTTGAGTGGTCAGGCACTTTTTTATAAAGTTGCGTGGATATCCATTTTGTTGGAAGATGTTGTAAAGATGGTCTTTTTCCTTTTCTGCTGTTCTGGGTTGCTGCAATGCGTTTGTGCTCGCTTGAATAATGTTCTTACACAGCTCCTCTTGTGGGAGGTTGGGTTGTTATTTTGGTAATGGAGTACTTGATTGGTGTGGGTTGTCTTCTGATAAACTTGGGTTTCTAATTTACTGTTGTTTCCTCTGCTGATGAGGATATCCAGGAAGGGTAGCATGTTGTTGTTTTCTTCCTCTCTGGTGAATTTTATTCCTTTAAAGATGTTGTTAATGGTTTCATGTGTCTTCTCTAGTTGTTCCTTTTTTATTATAACAAAGGTGTTATCTACATACCGGATCCATACGTTAGGTTATATGTGGGGAAGTGTTATAGCTTCTAGGCATTGCATTGCAATCTCTGCTATGAGTCCTGACAGTGGTGATCCCATAGGTGTGCCTCTGATTTGTTGGTAGATTTATCCATCAAACTGAGAACAGGTGGTGAGGCAGAGGTTGATGAGGTCCATGATTCTGGGTATTTCGATCTGGGTGTATTTGGTTAAGCCGGGTGTATTGTGTTGTACTGCTGATATGGATTCTTTCGCTAGTTCTGGGTTTATGGACGTAAAGAGTGCTGTGACATCAAATGAGACCATAATTTCATCTTCATCTATGTGTACATCTTTGATTTTCTGGAGGCACTCTGACTTGTGAAATGGAATTATTAGTGTTTTCAGCCCATAATATTCCTGAGGGATAGTTGAATACTTGGGAAAGCTGCTTAGTCATGAGGCAGGTTAAAGGCCCATAATCAGTGCCTGTAGAGAGTAAGGGAGATGACCTTGTCAGAAATACACAAGAACCGTTGTCGAGGCAAAGAAGGCAGAAACATTATTTAAGTCCTGGGAAGCAAGGTAATATTTGGAGGTGGATCAGGCAAACACTTCCCTAATTCACTGGAGTATAAGAAAGAGGGGAGGTAAAGCACGATCAGACTTGTAAGATTCTGTTATTATAGCCCATCTCAGTAAAGTATAGTTCTAGTCTTCTTGAGGAGCAGATTTTCTAGTCTGGTCTACCTGCCAGGGCTGACAGTGGCTAATTTGTATTGCAATTTGGAGACAGAACTTTTAGAAAGCTGGTAAAGTAAATGTTAATAGAGCAATGATGTTGGTTTTATACCTCAATTAACATACAAGATGAAAAGACTATAGCTGACCTTGAAAATGTGAAATATTTCACACTAAATTCAGAGTTAATTGACTAAGAATGTGATACAGTAACAGGGTACACAGATAATCAGATAGTTTCATTCCATAAGAAGTCAGATATACAGGTGAAACTTGAAAAATTAGAATATCATGCAAATGTTCATTTATGTCAGTATGGCAACTCAAAAGGTGAAACCAATATATGAGATAGACGCATTACATGCAAAGCGAGATACGTCAAGCCTTACTTTGGTATAATTGTGATGATTATGGCGTACAGCTTATGAAAACCCCAAATTCACAATCTCAGAAAATTAGAATAGTGTGAAAAGGTTCAATATTCTAGGCTCAAAGTGTCCCATTCTAATCAGCTAATGAATCCATAACACCTGCAAAGGGTTCCTGAGCCTTTCAATGGTCTCTCAGGCTGGTTCAGTAGGAATCACAAGCATGGGAAAGACTGCTGACCTGACAGTTGTGCAGAAAACCATCATTGACACCCTCCATAAAGAGGGACAGCCCCAAAAGGTAATTGCAAAAGAAGTTGGATGTTCCCAAAGTGCTGTATCAAAGCACAACAATAGAAGGTTATGTGGAAGGGAAAAGTGTGGTAGAAAAAGGTGCACAAGCAGCAGGGATGACCGCAGCCTGGAGAGGATTGTCAGGAAAAGGCCATTCAAAAGTGTTGGGGACTTTCACAAGGAGTGGACTGAGGCTGGAGTTAGTGCATCAAGAGCCACCACACACAGACGGATCCTGAACACGAGCTTCAAATGTCGTATTCCTCTTGTCAAGCCGCTCCTGAACAACAAACAACGTCAGAAGCGTCTTACCTGGGCTACAGAAAAAAAGAACTAGTCTGTTGCCCACTGGTCCAAAGTCCTCTTTTCTGATGAGAGCAACTTTTGCATCTCATTTGGGAACCAAGGACCCAGAGTCTGGAGGAAGAATGGAGAGGCATACAATGCACGATGCTTGAAGTCCAGTGTGAAGTTTCCAGAGTCTGTGTTGATTTGGGGAGCCATGTCATCTGCTGGTGTTGGCCCACTGTGCTTCATTAAGTCCAGGGTCAACGCAGCCGTCTACCAGGAGATTTTGGAGCACTTCATGCTTCCTTCCGCAGACGAGCTTTATGGGGATGCTGACTTCATTTTCCAGCAGGACTTGGCACCTGCCCACACTGCCAAAAGTACCAAAACCTGCTTCAATGACCATGGGATTACTGTGCTTGATTGGCCAGCAAACTCGCCTGACCTGAACCCCATAGAGAATCTATGGGGCATTGCCAAGAGAAAGATGAGGGACATGAGACCGAACAATGCAGTGGAGCTGAAGGCCGCTATTGAAGCATCCTGGTCTTCCATAACACCTCAGCAGTGCCACAGGCTGATAGCATCCATGCCATGCCGCATTGCGGCAGTCATTGCTGCAAAAAGGGCCCAAACCAAGTACTGAGTACATATGCATGCTTCTACTTTGCAGAGGTCCGATATTGTTCTATTTCCAATCCTTGTGTTATTGATGTCATGTAATATTCTAATTTTCTGAGATTGTGAATTTGGGGTTTTCATAAGCTGTACACCATAATCATCACAATTATACCAAAGTAAGGCTTGACATATCTCGCTTTGCATGTAATGCATCTATCTCATATATTGTTTTCACCTTTTGAGTTGCCATACTGACATAAATGAACATTTGCACAATATTCTAATTTTTCGAGTTTCACCTGTATGAAAAATTTCTGATCAACACAATGGGATCCTATTAACTATTGGAATACAGTACTGAAAGAACATAAATTGTTCAAAAGAAACAGACCCAACAAAAGGGGAGGTGGAGTTGCATTCTGTGTAAAGAATGACTACACCTGTATGGAAATTCATGACCCCAAAGATGAAAAGCCTGCTGAAAGTGTGTGGGTGAATACTGAAAGAAAAAGAAACAAAAATAACATCATTGTGAGTGTATAAAAGAGGCCACCCAACCAAGCAGAAGATATTGATGAAATCCTCACAGATTGGATGGCTGAGGGATCTAGGAAACATGCTACATGATAATGGGGGATTTCGACTACCTCAACATCAATTGGGAATCAAACTCTGCAGCAAGTGGGAGATCCAACTTCATCATCCAAAAGGTTGAGCCTCTGCAGGGTCTTGCTGCCTTTTTCAGAATTGTGAAAGTAATCCTGAGGTGTTGCACCACGAGCATTACCCCTCTTGGGCATGTGTGTGACATCACAATGGCCATAGAAAAGAGCCAGGGGTTATGTCATGATGCCACAACACTGCTTTCATCTCTGTGATAACCCCCACACCGTGCCCTGCCTGTGGTCACTACTGGTTGTAACAGTATTTCCCCATCAGCGCTTTTAGTTTTTAATGCAGAAGTTGCTTGGTTTAGAATCAAATACCACAATCTACCTTACTGGAAAATATTCTTGAAAAAGTCCAGCCTTTTCCAACTCAAGAAGTAAGAAATGCCGCTCTTAAACTGCCCTAATTGAAAGTTATTCTTGTCTCAGTTCAACCAATTTTATGTTTCTGTTCCCTTTCATGAAAGTTATGCAGAATTTCTCATGTCTGGAGAATCTTCACTGAACATCTGAGTAAGTGATAATGGAAGTTACCTGTTGCCTAATCATGGCTAATTGGATTGGTTAAACAAACTTGCCAGTCCATAGAAAACTATGCAAACATAATGAGAGATTTAAATATCTTTCTCACACAAGTAGCACATGGAAAGCTGAGTACAACACCATGAAAAATATTGCCATTTTAAACAGTATAAGAAGCTTAAGTTATTTTTTTCTTAAATAGAATAGGCATAAGTACAACTTAAGGCTCACGATATCTGGCAGTGCTCCTTTAAACTTTAACATTTGAAGTAGGGGTAAACTCTGCCCCTTTGCAAGAACTCAGTTTAATTGTACCCCTTAAGTCCTTGGTGGAATTTCAGAAAGAGGCTGAAGTGCACAGATCAGGCATCTGCAAATACAGGGAAAGATAAGTGACGAGTGAGAGCTATTCAGCCTTCACAGATTTTCATAGTAGGAACTTAGGCAATGTTAGTTCCTGTGTAAGGGAGGGGAAAGTTGTGAAGCTGCTGATACCATCTGTTCTGTTTGCCAAGCGTGTTCATCAGTATTCAGATGTGGCTTGCTGATACTTCTTTGCCATAGATAAGGATGGGAAAGCTATCTCCTTCCAACATATCTAATTATTGGCCATGTTGATTAAAGCTTCTGAGAGTTGTACATTTATAACATCTGGAGGCCAGCATGATCACCACACCTGGATAGATGTAGAACAGAAAATAGAAATAGCACTATCACCACCACTACTACCAAATTGTCTACTTCAGGCTATACTGAAGTAGGGTATCTTTGGGGGTATTGGTGCTGGAAATGAGCCTAAAGGGTTATAGATTAGATCAATGAAACTTGGTTGCAAACATTAAAAGTTTAGCATTCAATCAAGAGTGGAAAAAGGACAAAATCCTATGCATTATTTTAAACCGGCTGAGATTAGTATTAAGTTTGAGATGGCTAGCTTTTTATATCAATGATTCATAACTGCATTTAAGAAGATAGCATAAAATCCAGTGCACTGATGAAAGTTACTACAAACGTTAGGGACATTTCACACTTTGGTGATTGTATTCCACTCCATTAATCATTCCATGATACTGGGTGTAATGCACTGGAGACATTAAAAAATTCAGACTGAAAGCACCACTAAGACATTGCCAAAGAATAAGCATGGGATCCTGCTGTTTCACACAACACCTATCTGCACTAGGGAAGTTTATAAACACATTCCAGTTAATGCAAAATTTTACTGTTGATTCTTCAAGTATCAGCAATCAAGAAGTTTTCTAATAAGAGTTAAGATCAACCAAGATTTCTCTAAATGATTTTAATTCTAAATGCTTAAACTGCTTAAGTTTCTGCATCATTTTATATATGGGAATTGCAGGAGAAAGGGTTAAATTCCAACCAAATGAAACACCTTTTCTTACCACTGTCCACTCATCCTTGAGTTGGCAGAAAACTGTATCTCTGTGAAGTTTGTTGTCCCCATAGCCGATCCCTATTCTGCCCCTATTGCCTCTTTTCCCAGTCACCAATGATTCTTTATGGTAAATAACATTCTGTATGCTGATGTTGGATTAATGGGAATCTTGGATTAGAAATGGACCGTTCTTGGATCTTCCTGAACTTGAGGTTTGTTTCTCCAGACTCTTTTGCAAAAGGAAGCTCTCGTTCCTACATAGAAAACTTTGAGTTTGCAACTGCAATAAATACCTCAAGTTCATTATCAGAAGCTGGCTCTGTGTATATATGTGTGTGTGTGTGTGTGTGTGTGTGTGTAACTAGCAGCACAGAAGAGTAGGATCTTGATAGATTTGAATGTTGGAGCCTATGCAGTTCAGTAGTGAGAAATGTAGGATTCTGCACTTAGGAAAAACCTGATATAGATACAAGATAGGTGGTACCTAGCTCAGTTGTAATATCTGTGAGAAGGATCTGGGTGTCCTGATAGATCACATATTAAGCATGAGTGAACAGTGTGCTGCAGCTGCCAAAAAGGCTAATGCAGCCTTGGGCATCAACAGAGGTATAATGTTGAGATCATGGGAAGTCATAATTTCACTCTATGCTGCACTGGTCCAACCACACCTGGAATACTATGTCTAATTCTGGTTGCCATAGTGCAAGAAGGGTATTGAGGAACTGAAAAAGTGAAAAGAAGAGTGACAAAAATAGTTGGAGGCTCAATCTTATGAAGCAGTGAAAAGAAATGGATGTGTTTAATCTAAAGAAGAGTGACAGCAGTCTTCAATTATCGAATGGCTGTCATAGGGAAGAAGAATTCCCCAACAGTGAGAATTATTAAGCAGTTGAACAGCCTGACTCTTGGAAGTTTGCATGCTCCATCACTGGAAGTTTTCAAAGAAAGATGGGACAGCCATGTTCCTGGGAGGGTCTGAGGATTCCTGCCTGGGCAGAGGTTTGGAATTGACCTCCAAGGTCCCCCCAAGCTTATGCTTCTATTCAGACAGATTAATTTTTGCCTTCAGCCAGCTGGATAGTCCACCAGAGTTGTCATACAGCAATCATTTCTCTCCATTCATTTGCAGGAAGATATCAGTCAGACCAGAAAAATGGCACTCTTCCTACTTGCTGGTACTGATTATGGTTAGAGTGGTACAACATTTGAAGAAGTGCCAGAGTTTGCCCAAGAAAATTGTCCCATCCCTTCCAGCCAAAGGCAAACATTATTTGTTCCTTAAATACCGGAGGACCCTGCTTTGAGAAGACAGGAAACCAAACCTTCTGTTTTCTTGCCAAGTAGCCTCATCAGATTCACATGTGGATATAGGGCTAATCTAACCTCAGGCCACTGAAGCGTCTTCATGTGGGCGATTATGCACTGGCATATTTTCTTCTAAGAAAACCACAAGAAAAAGTATCAAGGAAGGATATGAAAAAGATGAGGGAAAAAGATCCCAATGCTCACAGTTTTGTAGGAGATAATTTATAAGGATTTATTCTGGCTTCTCAGGGGGCTGGGCTTCTATCCTGGGGTCTTGTCCCCCTATTATAAGTTGCTTTATTACATGAAACTCATTAACAGAAAAAACTATTTTTAGAATAAAAGAAAGGGGAAGGTCTAGACAAATATCTCATCAGAAAAACAATTTCAAGGAATGTGACCAAATTGCTAAAAAATGCTCTTCATTGTCCCTTTGCAAGAAGGGAGGGAGGGAGGGAGGGAGGGAGAGGGAGAGAGAGGGAGAGAGAGGAGAGAGAGAGAGAGAGAGAGAGAGAGAGAGAGAGAGAGAGAGAGAGAGAGAAAAAGAAAGAAAGAAAGAGAAAGAAAGAAAGAAAGAAAGAAAGAAAGAAAGAAAGAAAGAAAGAAAGAAAGAAAGAAAGAAAGAGAAAGATGTAATTCTAATATTGATAAACACACATGACCAACCCACTGTTGGAAATCAAGTATAGATTCCCTTTTCAGTTTCATGTAATAATTCCTCCGGACGCCCCATGCAGGTCCCCTGTTCTTGGTATTTTATCAGTTCTGAGATATAGCCAAGCAGAATACATGCATTCTTAACCTGTAGTGATTGCTCTAGAATCATCTTAATTGTGCTGTAAATTTTAGCTCAAAACAGGGGGACAATAGGGCAATCCAGACTTTGAGCTGATATTCCAGCTTCTGAATTGCATTTCAAACCATATGGTGCTTCCAAGCAATGGTTATCAAACATTCTTTGAGGTGTCTTATATGCTTGAAATAATAAATTCTGCCTCATAAGATGAAAACAAACCATTTTCAGTTCTTTAAAGTGTCTTCCAGTGGTTTACAAGAATAGGACATTCAAGCTCATTGTTCCAAAAGTTGCATAAATAACTAATTTCAGATTCATCAGCTACATTCAGCTTCTTCTAAAAATTAGTAATTGATTTTAGGAACCTCCAAGCCTTCTAGCAAATGTAAATGGTTTAGTAACACCAAAGGCACTAGTGCCAAATAATCCATTTAACAAAGGCCTAAGTTGCATGAAGTACCAAGAAGGACTTTTAGGTAAATCAAACTCAAAGTTTTTAAAGCTGTTTTTAAAAACAATTATTACATAATACTTAAAGGATATTGTTACATTATTATTATTATAGTACATTAATATATATATTATTGCCCAATACTGCAAGAACAAATGTACTGGATTCTTTTCAATCAGGATTTCAACCAGAATAGGTTATTGAGACTGCTCTTGGTCACCCTGGTAGATGACCTATGCCAGTAGCTTTTGGACTCCACTAATTCCCTTGGATCTCTCAGCAGCTTGACTCTGATATTCTTTTGCACCAACTGGTGGGGTTGGGTTTTGGGGGCAATGGTTCTGGTCCTTCCAGTTGGGATGTGTCAGAAGTGAAACTGATTCCCAAACTACCAATAGAGGCGAATATCTGTAGCTCAGGGTTGATCTCCCAAACTGAAACTGATCCCCAAACATATAAGGATCCCTATACTTGCCTGGATTTCAGTGGGGTCAGTTAGCCTGAAAATTGTTAAGAAATCCATTAATTTCCCTGTAGATGATTGTAATTTACACAATGAATATGTTGAGGAATACTCATGTCAGAGAAAGCTATTTATGTGAAGGGAAAACACCAGTTTCCTTGTGAATAAGCCACAGCAGCCAAGTATGAGATCCTGCCAACTCATATTGGCTGCTCTGATGAAGGAGAAGTGTGGGGGTTGGAGAAGGATGAAGGAGCCAGTAGATGCCAGAAGACAACAACAAGAAACCTATCAAGAAAGCACCAATATCAAGCCTGTACAAACAAGCTCCCCCACCCTTCTATGCTGCCTGTCTTTGACTCGACTCATTGCCTAGGCAAAGAAGAGAGATGGTTCCTCAAGCTGGAAAGTCTTACTCAGAGGGAAGAAAGAAGCCAGAGATTATGCAAGTAAGGGGTGGCTTATATGTCCACAATTGAAGCTGGAAGGCTTATTGAGGCTGTTGGTTCAAGGGCAGGAGAACAAGGCTCAAACTGCTGCTGCCAGAACATTTTACCTTCTTGGTTAGGCATTTTATTTTGAACATTACTTTGAGTCCTTGGTTTGGACTGCTGAGGCTCCAAAGAGTTTGTTTTTGTTTTCAAACCCTGTCTCTGGATGCTTAAGGGACTGGGGAGAATAAACTTCAGCAACCTCTTGACACCATTAGAGAGTCCAATGTTTGCTTTCTGCTACTTGTCTAAAAGCCAGTAGCTCACTAGACATACCCCACTTCCTGTCCCAATATCATGTCCTGATACAGAAATTCTGTTCTGGAAGTGTAAAGCTTGCTGAGTTCATATTTAGCAGATCGCTCCAGAGATGGTTGGGATGCATAAAGGGTTAACAATTCTTCAACATTCTGCCCGTGGGATTTAACTTTAAGTAAGTGTTGCTTCTTTTTATAAGAAGCATATGCAAGAATACAACCTTGGAAAAAGGCTTTTACAATATCCCATACCAGAGATGGTGATGTCACTAACTTTGTGTTCCTACAAAAGAATTCTATCATCTCCTGCTCCATCTGCTCAATGAAATCTTTAGTGTTCAGCAGGGACCATCTGAAAGATGTTTTTAAATTATAGTCAGGTGAGACTATAAACTCTACAGGAGTGTGATCTGAAACTAGTAGCCTCTAGGTCAAATACTTTAACTTTAAATACTAAGAAACAGGATAATACAAACTAATCTAAATAAAAACTATTTTACATACACAAGAGAAGAAAGTATATTCATATAGGGGAACAATAGTAGTACATGAAATACTGACTAAATTAAATTTATTCATATAATCTTGCAAAATATTAGGAACCAGAAAGCATAATTTTGAATGTGCACTGGGGTGTGTGTGTGTTGTGATTCAGATTCCATTCAGCTATTAAAAGATCACGACAGTAATGTGATATGCAAGTGGTGAGTACAGTTCAGTATCTTTCTATGAAAATACCATTCATTTATTTGACAACTATTTTTAGTAGTATCACATAGCAAATTAAGACATAAACATATGGTCACTTGGAGTATGACCCTGGAACCATAGGATTTTGTGTAACTCTCTTCCCCTGAAATCAATAAAATTTAAATGAGCTTATATCCGGCAGTAATAATAATAATAAAAAAATGTTTACGAAGGCCAAAAGGTGTTTCAATCCATCTGCTCATCTATCAGTCAAGGCATGCAAGTCTAGACACTGGATGTAATCCAGCTTAATTTGAATACTTTTAAGTCTCATTTGAATTTGAACAACCTCTTATAGCAAGCAAAAGGACACACATGAAACTACTTGACTTTAGCTTGGTTGTGCCCAAAACAGTTGTGGTCAGTTATGCCAGTGTTGTCCAAACTTGACCACTTTAAGATGAGTGGACTTCAACTCCCAACTCAGCATGGCTGGCTGGGGAATTCTGGAGTTGAAGTCCACTCATCTTAAAGTGGTCAAGTTTGGACAACACTGAGTTATGCTTTAAAGGACTCTGTACAGAGCAAATTGCAGAAGACATACAGTTGTTGCAATATGTCCCACTTAATCTATGCTTGTAGACTTGTAGCAATAAACAATGGATTACTTTCTACAAAGATTCTCATCCTTGCTGACAGGAGTGTGATGCTATAAGAAAACTCCACCCAATGGATACTCTCCTTCATGGAAACAAAGGCTGGATCCAATCCATAGAAAAGATTTTAACAAACACCGAGGATCAGAACACATTATAGTGGACACAGCGTGGATAAAAAACCTGTAACAAAATTGATAATATGTAGAAGGTTTACTGCACAGAGTTCTGACATCATGGTATGAATCTTCAAGGAAAGAGATCTGAAGCCTCTTACATGGGCACCCTAGGCTATAAATTACCCCAGGATTCAGTGGTAAGTGACACTGAAAAATTAGATAGAGATGGTGTAATGGCAAGGCTGAGTCCATAGGGTGAAAGATGTGTCTGTGAGGGTATCAATGTCCCAGAAGTCCTCTGGGTTTTATATACCTGGGCACATCCTGGCATAACTGTTGCAATCACCTATCTTTTTGGGGTTACCTTTATCTGGCATTTGGAACAGATAGGTATCCCCTTATTTATGTGTTTATGTTTATCATGGCTGTATTACTGCAGCACAGTCCACAAGGGCCTGCCCTTGAAGACCACCCAGCAGCTTCAACTGGTCCAGAATGCAGTGGAATGGGCAGTAATGGGCATGCCTTAGTATTTTATTTATTTATTTATTAAATTTGTATGCTGCCCATCTCCCCCAGTGGGTGACTCTGGGTGGCTCACAATGAAAGTAAAAGCCACAAAGAGTTAAAAAATAAATGCCCCCATTAATTAATTAAAATGAATTAATTAATTAAAGGTCAAACTACAAAAACAGGCCCTATACATAAAAACTAAAAAACATTCAAGATGATGGGGGAGTAAAATCAATTACCCCAGAAACCACTTCCACTGGTGTGAGCCCCCATGCAGCCCCCAGGCCATCTGGCATAGCCAGGATTTCATACATGGTATGCCCATGTAATACCCCTGCTTGGTGAGCTGCACTGGTTGCCAGTTTGCTTCTGGTGCAATTCAAGGTGCTGGCCCATAAAGCTTTACATGACATACAGCCCTGGTCACTTGAGAGGTTATTTATTTCCTATGGTATTGGCCTGGCTACTACAAACTGACAAGGTTGGTGTGCTCTGGGTACCTTTGTTTAAACAGCACCATTTATCGGGATCCCAGAAGTGTGCCTTCTCCGTCATAATGCCTGCCCTCTGGAATGAGGTTTCCCCCAGAGATCCAAGTAGCAGTGTTCCGGAGGTCCTTAAAGACCTGACTTTTCTCCCAAGCTTTGGGTTAGGCTGGTTGGAGCCCTTGCGGGGTGCATGATATACATTTTGTTTATTGTTATATGTTTTGGGTTTCATTGTTTTTTTTTTTGCTTGCATTTTTTATTTTATTTTATTTTATTTATTAAACACATTTATATAGCCACCTGTCTACCAAAAGGAACTCTGGGCAGTGTTATTGTTTTGTTTTTAATACTATGGGCCACCCAGAGTTGATTGGAGTTGGGCAGCGTATAAGTCAAACAAATAAATTAATAAATCCTTACTTGTCAATATAATAGGAAGAATAGGAGGAAACATCATCACCACCACCACCACCACCACCACCATCTTCTGTGATGCCAATTCCTGGCCTGATAGTAGCTTTTAGAATCAGTTCCTACTTTTTTGAGAATTGGATAAGTAGAAACTATAATTCCAAATTAGCTTTATTAAACTGAGAAAAAGAAAGTATAAAGCTTTGTTTTAATGTAACTTGCAAAAACAATTAATGGTAAAGAAGATAAAAATATGGAGCTGCTCAAAATTTCAGAAAGTTGTTCCAAAGGACACCTAATAAAGAGGTGTATAAATAAGAAGCGTATAAGATCCTGGGTAGATCCCAAGATGGTATGAAGCTGTAAGAAGTGTGGAGAACTCTTCTGTATCCCAGGTTAATCAAATAGGCTGAACTTGCATAGAGACAATCAATATTAGTCAGTAAAGCAGACTTAAATACAGAATACTATGCTAACTAGACACTTATCTTTGTCTAGCCAAGTAACAATGCTCAGAAGTTCCATGCTGATTCAGTTTACCCTGTACTTGCTTGTTGGTTTACTGGAATTTCCCATGTTTAATCTGGGGCTGAAGGGATAATAGTTTCCAATTTTCCTTTCTCTTGACTCCAGCACATCCGCTTGTTTTACTTCTCCTGCAGATTTAACCTCAGTTTCAACAGGATAAAAGCTTTTTTACTTGGACAAGAAGGAGCTGAGGGGTATCTCATTCTTGCCTACATGCCTGAAAAAAAAAAGTTGATTCCTGTCTGGGAAGTTGGGCTAAGAGAGGGGTGCCCTTACAAAGGATGGAAGTTTATTGAACTTGATGCAGAGATAACAAGCAGAGATAACAAACAAAACAGAGATATGCAAGAATGAAGAGGGAAGTTGAGTGAGGCAAGACCAGCTTTTCTCCAGGCAGGAGTTTAGACAGAGCCACCAGTTCTGGAGCCACTGATTGAACTAAATCAATTATCTTACTGCACTGCAATGTTTTAAGATGTCTTTCTAATAGGAAACTATAAGGCACTGAGGGTAGGTCAGATATTGCTGCTCTCAAGAGTATTTATAGCAACTTCTGGCCCAGGAATTATATAATTTACAATTATTATAGTTCTGCTAGAGCCCATGAATAAGGCAGTACCTCATATGGTCAGCTGGGATTCTTTTGAGCTTGGGGAACCCAAGAAAGTGGATAAGGGTCTCTGTGGTTTGAACTCTATCCTCTGTAGGCTTGATACATGCCCTTCCTGGTAGGGAATGAGCAGTTAGGTGCAGGAGATAATGCATGCTTTTTTGAGGGTCAGAACAGTGTCTTTTCAGATTTGAAGTTGCCCATCTGGTCTGGTCATCTAGGAGAGTCTGCTGAGAATTCCCTCCCCCTCAAGAAGTACATTGGGGGTGGGTAAGATAGCTGATAGCTCCCACCTTGTGGAATACTGTCCCCTTGGTGGGGTTACAGTATGACCTATACCCTCTCTAAATTTCATAAATAGTTAAAAACTGGGTTTTTTCCCCCAACATGCTTTTGGCTCCAGCTGATTTGCTTGCAGGCATTCCTTGTATTTTATCTGAGTTGTATGATACCCAGAAACCTTCAGGATTAAGGCAGATTATATATTTTGTTTATATGCATACATACTAGATATCACATTAAGGCTATGTTGGCTAATTCACAGCTTACTGAATTAACCCAGTTGTTTGGCTTCATAGAACATAATGGCCATAAACTATCTTGGCTGGGTTCATGCAACATACCAAGCCAACCACATTTTAGCTTACTGTGTTGTCTGAACCCAAATTAACCCAGTTTTCTTTTTCTATGAAATGGCCTCCAGTCTTGTGGACTGGGAGTGCAGAGGCTTGCAACATACTTTATTTATTTGCTTGATCTATACCCTTCCTTTCTAGTTATATAGGCACTTAAAGTGGTTAATGATCACATAGCATCCTATACGGTATCTTTCTAGCAGTTATCTCAAGATGGAAAAACTTAGAATAGGAAAGCTATATTTTATGGTAATTGTCCTGAATATCCTAATCCCCAAACAATGCAGAATTGTGTGTTTTGGTCCAAGATATCATAGGCTTGAAAATAATGTTACTGTCTATATGAAATTTTCTGATTCATTTTTTTAAAAGTGGGTGAAAGTATTTCAATCACATTATTCATCTCTTTTAGAATTTACTAAGTAAATCACAGACTTGAAAATAAAAGGAAAACTGAAATAAAGGCCACAGTGTAATAGTGACTCATTCACTTTTAGTTATAAAATTGCATAGTTATATATGGAGTCCTGGGAATTAGGGAAGAATGTACTTTCAGATGAATTATTTTTCAGAGCTGTTGCGGGAAAGATATTCTGATCCTAAAAGTGCACTATGGGTGAAGAGTGAGTTGTTTTTTCATGCAACCAATATTTTCCCCACTGAGTAATTACTTTGTAGGAGTAAAATGGTGAGAAACAAAGATAGTAGTTTGCTCATACATTCAATACATTCATACATTCAATACATGATAGCTTCTCCAGGGAGTATACAGCTATCATGATTTGGACAAGCTGCAATATACAGTGGTACCTCGGGTTACGAATGCCCCTCCTTACGAATTTTTCGAGATACGAGCAGCTCCGGCCCCAAAAATTTACCTCAACATGCGAGCTCCGCCTCGAGCTACGAACCGGATCCATGGCCATTTGCCCTGCTGCCACGCGGTCGTGGCTTCCTGTGGGCGAGATCGCGGTAGCAAGGAGACGTTCGGTGAGGCTTGTGGTGTGTTTTGTGGCATTTGGAAGGTTTTTGGTGTGCTTGTCAGCATGGCTCCAAAGAAAATGTTTCAGAACTGTTTAACCGTATGTATTGACATTGAACCTTATGGGAAAATTTGCCTCGTGGTGCGACCAAATTCGGAGGGCGGAACGGATTAACCGTATTTACATTGAACCTTATGGGAAAATTTACCTCGCGTTGCGACCAAATCGAGTTGCAATCAGAGTCACGGAACGGATTAAGTTCGTAACCTGAGGTACCACTGTATATGAACAATTTTGCCTAATTTAAAGTCATTAAGAAATGTGTTGTGATCTCATACTATGTTTGTACCTGTAGGCATGTTGAAACGTAAGCAACATAGGTGTCCATGGGTGGGGGGGCAAGTGACAAAACGTGACTCACAACATAATGATGCAAACTCTAACTCTCACATACTTGAACATGAATTTGTAAGACAAGTATAGAGGTGGAGACTTCAAAAATATTTCACCATTTTGGTGTCCTCGTGATTAGGAACAAATAGCTATATTCGGCACAGAAAACCATGGTAACAATATGCTGGTCTATGACCGTAATAAAGATTTGAGTGAGCATGGTAACAAAAAGCCAGCCTTTTAATTATTGTTTATAGTAATTATTTACCTAATAATAACTACCACTATATCAAATGGGTAAGAAATTTTAATATGTTGTAGTCCATCTTTACCTGAGGATCTCTGAGTAATTTTGATGTGTTCCTGCATAGACTCTGATCATGTTTATCCATACACTGGCAAATTCCCAACCTGCTTAACTGCACAGAAAATGAATGATGTTAAACACTTCTCAGTTTTTTTCTGTGAGTACAATTTCTCTGAGTAAAGTTATTTTAAGGACTAGGACTTTATACTCATTCCCTCAAGTAAAGGATGATCTCACTAACGTTCACAGGACTCTAGTTTTGCTTCTTCAAATCAGGTATTTTTTTAAAAAAAGAGACACAATGACATAAGTTATTTTATTTTTTTATTTATGTATCAAATTTGTCACCGCCCATCTCATTGAAATGACTATTCTTATGCATTTCTTCTTTACCCTAACCCTAACCCTTAGTCAAAATTAAAATTGCTCTGAAAACTTATAATCAAATGGTTAATTGGTGAAACTGCTAATAAGTCAAAGAACTGGCTCAATAGTATAGTTAAATACATAGTATCTTATGTTATGCAAATAGAGGTTTCTTTTGGACCAGACTAATTGTTCTTAAACATTCCTTATTTCCTGGCAAAAACCATCTAAGGAAAGCACAGTTTAAAAAAGAAAGGAAAGGAAAGGAAAGGAAAGGAAAGGAAGGGAAGGGAAGGGAAGGGAAGGGAAGGGAGGGGAGGGGAGGGGAGGGGAGGGAGGGAGGGAGGGAGGAAGGAAGGAAGGAAGGAAGGAAGGAAGGAAGGAGGGAAGGAAGGAAGGAAGGAAGGAAGGAAGGAAGGAAGGAAGGAAGGAAGGAAGGAAGGAAGGAAGGAAGGAAGGAAGGAGAAAGACAGTTTGACATTTAATTGCATTTAAAGAGAAGAAGAGTAGAGCAGTGGGGGCAAATTTAAAATCAACTTTCCGTATTTCATATATTCTGTATAATTGCCATAATATTATGTTTATAAAATTCTTTGCTTATATAGCTTGCTTTTAATTTCATCTTATAAAATGGATCCTTCCCATCCTAGAAAAAACAGCAGAGCCTTATTTGTGGGTACATTTATCAAAAGTGTTCGACTTACACATTTGATGAAGTGCAACATGCTTTCCCAGCACAGTGACTTTTAAATATATTGGCCAAGAGCTCCCAAAATCCTCAGTGAACTGCTATCTCAGACTTCCGGGAGCTGGAGTACAAAGCACCGAGAGGCAGCCAGACATAGGGAAACTGAATGATTTGGAAATGCTGTCTGAACTTTATTAATTTGAATAACTGATTGAATGACAGACCTATTGGATTCCAAAGCATAATGTGATCTCTTGAGACCTCACTGTTGATATATGAGATGACACAGTTTATTGTTTCTGTGGATGGACAAGAAGGACCCATGTCTCTGGCAAAGTTAAAAATAATATACTTTTATACATATATTTTTATAAAGAGTTTTCATTTTTATCCCAGATGTCTTCATTACAGAGAAGGCTGCAACAAGTGGACAGTAGAATTTGCATTTGTATCCTACAGAACACATTTGGTATATTAACCATGGGACGACCCTAGAGAATGAATTAGATGGGTGAGCGGGTGGATAGCTCAGTGTCCTAAACACTAATTTTCATATCCTGCCTGATCCTGATATCTTACTTTCAGATTTTAGTTTTCCTTCCTCTCCCTTTTTCAAGCACAATGATTGTTGCCAAACTGGTTTCTGTGCAGCATCAGGCAAAACCTTCTCTCTTCTGTTATCTTGTCTCCTCTCCTTCCTTCACTGAACTTTTCCACTGTGTTGCCTTTTTCCCACAGAACTGCAATTTCCATTCCAATGCAACTGTGTGATTCCTGTCTATCTTGCTGAAAAAAGCCTCTTCTTTTTATTCAGACATGAATAACAGTGCATTTCATAGAGTGCTATGCAAATTGTTCTTCCTAGAGACCTTGTCTCTGTCATAAGAAAAATAGTTATATAAGTGTATTATAAATAAATATATATGCACTTGAATAATATTTACATTAGATAAGTATACAGTATATAGAATTGTAACTGTTAACCGTTATAACAATATATTATTTTTTTTCTTTTTTCTTTTTGCACGGTCAGCTACGTTGTTTTTGACTGCTGACTGGGCTTCCATATTGTGCTACTCTCCTCCCTTGACCCAGTTAAGCCCATTGTATCAACAGAACTGCTGGATTCAGAGTTTCATTCAGTGCACCACCCTAGAGGGTGAGATCAGGCTGGACCTGGACACACCTACTCCCTTCTGATCCCTAAGTTAGGGTTCGGGCAGTGGACAAGTCTTTCAAACCAGGCTTCCGCCAATACTCACCAGGTCTCTGAGTCCCCAGCTTGGACATGCAGATCACCCTGAAGAGCAGCTGACCAATTGTGGCAATATAAGTTGTGTGGTCAAACAAGAAAGAGAGAGAGAACAAGCTTTTCTCTGCTGCTTCATGGCACACTTCTCCCACACCTTTCAGCTGTCGTTTGGGTTATTTTGGAACATAGGTTTAGTGCTTTTCTGGAATTGCCCTAAAACTACATTCCAAAGGCGCCCAACCTTCAGCTGCTATCACTTGTGCAAAACTAGAATGAGTGTTGACAGATTGGCAGCCCTATAAAGTAGACCAGACTAAGAAACTAATGCCATATAGGTCAGAACTGCTTTTATTGTAACAGCTCTAGTAACAGAATCTTGCAAGTCTGAATGTGCTCCTCCCTCCTTCGCTTTACCTTTGTGTGAACTAGGGAGGGGCCTGTCTGAGACGTTTTCTCAAATTAGTTTCTTGGAACAGTCTGAAACCCCACTTATCTGGCTGTGCCTTGGTAGTGGCTTTTCCTCCTGTCCTTCAAGGACATTCTCTATGTCCTCTATGTACATGTCTAAGCCTGCTAATCTAGTTATCTATCAAACTTTCCTCCTCTTCCAGCCCCATCCTAAATTAACAAGACCAGTAGATGTTTTCCCACTAGCTAATGATGCTTGGTAGAAGAGAAGGGAGATGAAGCCAGGGGATGCAACCAGTTCCTATCCTTAGTATGCCCTCTACACCCGAAATAGTAACAGCACCATTTGTTGGCCTTGTGTTTGGGGCACGATAGAAATCACCAATTTTATGCTGGTAGAGTTTCTGCTGGCTTAAGGATTGGTGGGCAGCACTGCATTGACCATGAGGAAGAGCCCTAAGAAAAGTTTCTTTTGAAAAGAAGGAAGTTGGAAGGAACAAAAGCTTGCATGCAAGTAAGCAGTTTGAGACAGTGACTCATTAAGTTCCTTATTAATTATGTCTGTGAAGATCATTCAAATTGTTTCTCACAGTTTCAAGCTCAATGTGAGATAGTAACTAAAGGCTATATAAGGAGATCCAAGAAATATTGGCTTTAGGAAAAAAAGAACCTTGATGGACATCCTTATATAAAATGATTCCTTCCTCTACTGGAAATTATTAATTTCTCTTTTGTGGCATGAAACCCCCAAGAAAATCAAAAGCAAGCAAATTCTAATATTTTTCTGGTTTATGAAGAAGAACCTGTTTTATTTTTTCCCAGTAAGGCAGGGGTCCCCAAACTCTTCAGCTCATTGATCGCTTTATGAAATTTCAGATTATTCATTGACCCCCAAACATTTATTATATGAAAATAATTTAATAAATACTGATTTAACTAACAGTACTATAAATAATAACAATAGCAATAATAATAATCAACCCCTTGGATAGTCCCATCAACCCTTGGGGGTCAATATTGATTTCTTTGGGGAACCTTGCAGTAAGGGAACACATATGCACACTTGCCTGTCTGTGAGATGAAGGAGTAGCATCCCAAATTGATCTGATTACACAGTGATACATCTCGATACAGATCCTGTAATTCAGGAGGGATTTGCCATTTCTGTGCACTGATACTGAGGGTACAGCTTTAGCGCTCTGTGTGGACATTTTTTTGATAGCAGTGGAATAAATTGTATGAGCAACTCAGCCAATCGTTATTACAGCTTTCTGGCACCTCTGCTTAATATTTGTGAAGGATCTCCATTGTGCAAGTATTGTGATACTGGGAGATTGGCTGGTCAATTTGGGCCAAGGAATCAAAACCACACACATTTTTGATATTAATGCCTCATGGAAGGAAGATCTCTATTTTTCCAGTTTTGCTTCACTAAAACCAATGGATAAGAGAGCATGTAGAGAGACCTTCTCATGGGTGCTGGCCATGATTCAGTATGTAATTTCACAGGGCATTCAAATACACCTGAGCTTTCTTTTATATATATTTTTTACTTCTAACAGGGGCAGGGCATCTATCTGGAAAAAGCTAGATCAAAAGAACAATTCTCCAAAGCATGGATTTCATTGTGTGTGTTTGTGCATTATAGCTGTGGTAATGTTCACCCCCCTGCCTCTCTCCTCACTTTTTATTTCATTTCTGCAAACTTATCTGTTGCTGTGCGGAGACACACAATTATTATTATGCCTAAATGCACACTTCTCCCCTTTTAACAGAATTTCAAAAGACTGACACTAAAAGTACTTTGGATCTGACATTTTGCCATTTATTCCACAGCTCATCTTTACTTTTCATCCTATCTTTCCCTTTTCCCTATTTGGAATTAAAGGAACTGCTTGTATAGTTGTGAATGAATGACTGGCAAATATCCTCTCCTTTAATAAAAAATGATTTCACAGGAGGAAAAAACGAAAACAAATTATCGATATTTGGCTTTTAGCTAAATCAGGAGTAAGCTATGATTTGGTAGGTGGAGGCCTCACTTATGTGGATGAGTACAATGGGGCTAGGATAAAGATATTTTTAAAAAGCTATGTTAAGCCTAGTTTGTGTGTCTCCCACTTCAAAAGGGCTACTAATGGTAATTAAATTTGGAGTGGGCTTTTGAGGCTGCCCCAGTAAAAAAAGCAGGTTGAAAGCTAGCTGGGACCTGGGTCTCATGTTGCCCATGCCTGAGCTAAGTGGAGCTTCACATTTTGTTTTTTGTGCTGAAACCATACATAGAGTTACCATTAGCTGCTCATAGCAGCATCCATTAGGCCAGACACTTGTCAGCCTTCAGATGTGTAGACTTCAGCTCCCAGAATTCCCCAGCCAGGAGGGCCATTGCTAAGAATTCTGGAAGTTGAAGCTCACACATCTGGAAATTGCCAATGTTAGGAAACAATTAAGTACTATGATACTTTCTTTCCAACACTAAAAAGCCCTCATCAAAGGAGGGACCTGATTTTTCCCTGCCATGCTGAACTAAGGAATACTGCCCAGACAACAACCTTGATTCTGAGGAGAAAAAAAGATGCATGAAGCAATCACCAGTTTTCTACTAGATAACAGTCCAAAGTATAATCTCTAAGGACAATTCCTTCATCTACTTTAGCTCATCTCATCTTATTATTAAAGGTTTTGTTGCACAAAATAGCTTTTTTTCATTGTTACAAAACTCAGATATATCGCTGTTAGGATGTCTCAGCAAGTTTACTACATAGTAATAACCAGCTGATTATTTGCAGTATCTGGCTTAAATGTGCTCCTTGCACATGCTCACAACTACTACTATCTTAGGAGGAGGGAAGAAGCAAAGGTAGGATATGGCAGCTGAAGTGGGCAAAATAAATACATAGAAGTGTAAATATATCGCCAGATACCTGGCCTTCTGGTAGGGACTGGAAATAGCAGGTTTCTTTTCAATAAGCACTTAAGACAACAAATTGCGTGGATGCTACAGTGCAGCTCTGGAAGCAATGGAAACCAGAAAAGCAAGGACATAATTTGAAAGGAGGTTCACATCTGGATATCATGCCATTTCTTCTGGCAG
Source organism: Liasis olivaceus (assembly GCA_030867105.1). Lineage (NCBI taxonomy): Eukaryota > Metazoa > Chordata > Lepidosauria > Squamata > Pythonidae > Liasis > Liasis olivaceus. The sequence goes on along the minus strand of CM061349.1, from coordinate 230,742,932 downwards.
TGACAATAGAATGATTGGGAAGTTCTTATATTTTCAGGCAGTTGCAAGATACAGATGCAGCCTGATGTATTTTTTTCGACAGAAATCCCTGTCTTTTTCTACATTTAGCTTCCTCTATTTCTTTCTCATTTGTGTAGGAACACATTCTTTCCATTGGCAAATAAGTCTGGTGACTTATGATGATGGAAATGTTTTGATTATTTTAAGAAAGGGGCCAGCGAATGCTTTTATTCTGCTGCCAGACAGAAAGTTCATTTTCACTCTTCAACAACTTCGTCTTTTTTGACTGGTGCAAACACCAGCAAAAGTATGATTTGGTGCTTTTCTCCAACTCTGTTCGAAGCAGCTAGAGCGCAGTGACTACAAAAACAACCTTCTTAGATTAAAGTAACCTTCCTCAGTCTAGCAAACCCAGATGTGTTAGATTGTAACTCTTACAATTCCCCAGCAAGCAAAGGAATACTGGATGCTGCTAGACTAGCTAAGATTGGGAGAGTTCAATGTTCTGTCCTCAGCAATAGCCAGCCTGATGCATCTAATAATTCACAACATGGTTCGGAAATGTTGGCTATATGTTGTTTGGCCAGGGTCTGTTCTATGGATGGTTCCATTTTCTCTTCACAATGAACAGTCACATTTCCATCTTGTATACATTTTGGATGAGTTTATTGATAAGTCCATTCCCTTCTGGTTTTACACACAGCTGTGATTTTAAAAAAATTGGACAATCACATGCAGTATTTAAAAACATATATTTCACATATTTTCTTAAAAAAGAATGCAGATTGGCATGATGTTCTCTAAAAGTATGCATTCAACCTATTTTCTTTAAAATACATATTTTCAGATACATATGGACACCTTTTGAGATTTCTTGAAGAATTGTGCCGAAAAATTGGGAGAACTATGTGATCTGAAGGACAGCTATCTTCCAATTTGTATATTAGTTAGGAAGGTATGAATGTATGAATTCACAAATATGAAATTTTGCAAGGAGTGTGGCAACCATCCATATTAAAGCAGGATCTTGACATCCTTCTGGATTTTGTCCAGGGAACCTCCTCTCTGGTCATTTCTACCATCAATTGTTCCTTGGCACAATTTTTGAGGATATCTGGACATCTTGCCTCTTTGACATGAGCATACTCTGCCTGCTTTTCCAAAGGCCTGTTCAGGCATTTGAGAATTTTAAGAGTTGAGGGCAAGGAAGTTTGGCCTTGTACTTCCCATCTGAGGCCAACTTGTCTTTGCCCTGGAGACTCTGGTGTAAACACAGAATTGTGTCTGGTTCCCAAATATCTCTCTAAAATGAAAGACCATGTATTGGTAATTGCTGAGAGAGCTGCAATGTTGTTTTATAAATGACTTGTCTACAAATTCTATCCAAAGCAGCTCATCCCAAACTTAAGTAAATGTTTAGGTCTTATCTGATCTGAAGTTAACCTTGGTATTTTGTACTAAAAATATCAGTATAGATTTGTGCTTTTAACTTCTGTGTTAGGCCTGTGCATGGATGCACATGCATACATGTGAGGACAGATAGCCCCAAAACAGATACAACATCTGTATTAAATGTACATATTGCTGTGGATTATAACTTATAATGTATGTTTGTACTGGAAAGGACAGAAAGTAGAGATGTGCACTGGATTTGGCTAAATCCTGAATAGAATGGGACTGATGTAGACAGGGATGTCCATGTGGGGCATGGGGAGGGGATAAAAATGTCAAGATGGTAGTCACAACCATGCAATCCAACTCCTGCCTCACAAAAATAAGTGGCATGCATGTACAAAGGAGGAGAGCTTCACTTGCCTGCTTGCGATGGCCATCTTCACTTTTTGGATTCCCCCTGTGGAGGCTGCTGGATTTAGATGGATTGGTTAGAGGTTAAAATTACAGTGAGACTCTTCCCTAACTAACAGAATGCAGTGCTGAGCTGTTCTTAAATATTATTAGAGATACAGACATTGTTTCTGCAAAAATGAAGAAAGGAGAGAGTGGAGAGGAAGAACTAAAGCTTCAACTTACAGTGAAGGATTTTGAAAAGTTTAGATGGATATCTCAAACAAATGAGCAAGACTACAAGAAAAGGCTAGAACAACATGGAGAACTAATTTAATACCAAAACATTCTAAAATTCAGGTGAAGAGAATTTTTTTATAAAGATGTTGAAATGTAGAGCAAATTTTTTTAAAAAAACCATATATGGACTGCCTAGCCCAAGTTACACTTTGGAAAAGTTAGCCAGATTTTTGTCTCCAACACTTTCACCCAACGTTCTTGTAACTGCATATAGCTCTGGTACAGGCAATGAAATATGTCAAGGAAACATAAAACAAAAATATGCATTAATTTGTGTTTATAATTCACAAGGTGGGGACAGTTTAATAAGTATAGCCTTCCATTCCTATAGCCTTCCTCACAGCTGTGGGTGTTTGTATTTTAAAGAGGTTATAAAACAAAATATTTGCTAGTTAAGAAAAGTACTTAGCGTGACAACATCCAAGAAAGTAGCAGTCTCCCTGTACCACCTTTATTAGTTAGCAAAACCTGAGCAAGGATAGGCCTGTCAGAGAGACCCAGCACTTTTCATCCTGACAATGTCCATGTTCTTGGAAAGAGATGTCAGGTGTTAATATTATATTGTATTTGCCTTCTGCTTTCCAATGAAAGCATTAAGGCCATTGTGGTTTGTCTCACATTCTTGAAGGAAGGCTGCATATTCTTCACACACACACCCCCACTCCCCTGTGCCTTGTGATTTTGCCTCATTTGCCTCTAAAATAGAAGCAGATGCTTTCTTTCCTCTGCTGTGGCTCATGTGATGTGCAGACAGCCAAATGCAAGTTACACAAACAAGTTAATCATTTTGAATCCATGAATAGCAAGCAGCACATTCAGGAACACCAAAGACCAAATTGCTAATTTCCACAGTAAGTATTGAGGATGTGCCACATATGGAACACCGGAATATTGGAAGGAACCTTTACATTCACATTTCTCTGAGGAAAAAAATAGTAATGGAATGGACTGAATCTGTGTTTTTCTGCAGAGGAATTCCACTTGGGAGATCCATCGTCCCTCTGGTGGAGAGATGGCCTTCTTCCTCTGTGGCCAAGGGACAGAGGGAACCCTTCTGCTTGTGGAAGGCAGAAGGATCCGACTCTACATCAGTTAAACAAGAATAGGTGTGGAGAAGGACAACCTGGAGAATGAGGAGATTGGTAACACAATTCTATGGAAAGAAAATGTTTAGCTTTGAGAAGAGACAACTGAAGGAGATAGGATAGACTTTTCAAATACTTGATGCCAGGCAATAGAAGATCATTCCATAGTACAGGATGCAAAATAACAGGCTCGTTACAGAAAGGTAGATTCACTTTAATGTTACGAAAAACTTCCTAACGCTAAGAGCAATTCAACAGAGACATTTCCCAAAGAAATGGCAGGCTCCCCTTCACTGAATGGGTTCAAGTGAAAGCTAGACAGCCATCTGTCAAAGATGCTTTAATTTCTGTTCCTGCAATGAACAGAAAGTTGGAGTTGATGGGCAAAATGACCCCTTCCAGCTCTAAGAATTTTTGATGAAAATATGCTCCATTTCTTTATAAAATAAACTCAGGGACATACCTGCATAACATAGTAAAACATAGTAAACATAGTAAAAGCCACCAATTTCATGCAAAGAAGCCAACAGCTTCTAAAACAACGAAGCATAAAACCATGGAGTCTAAATCAATTAAGCATAAAACCATGGACTTGGAATTATAAAACCAGTGGACTAAAATGTTCTCACCCCCACAGATGAGGCTTAAGAGAAAGTTTGCCTGACCTTTTTAATGTAAGTGCCTCAATAGAGAAGGCCCTTCTTAGAAGGTAGCTTACAGCTCATCATGCTGTTAATTAATAGTGTAATCTCATATATGTCTACTAAGATTTAAGTCACGCGTTCAGGATATAGAGAATCATCATTGCTGCGTCCACACCTGAACATTTTAATATGACTAAGGCATTGCTGTTTCAGTAAGCTTGGAGTGGAATAAAAATGAAGGCTTATTGGGGTACTTAATTTAGGCAGTGACATCTGGGGCAGGGGGTCTCAGGAAAAGAAACAAAAATGGGGCTAAGGAAGGACATATAGTTAGTGTGATGTCTATTCCTGATATAGCAGTGTATTATATAATTATGCCTTTCCTCTTGATGAAGGTATTTCATTGATGCTCACATATGAGTAAGCCCCATTCAGCAAACATTCTTTACAAAAAAATCTCTAGCTTTCTTGCTGCAGGTTTCATGCATCTGATTGTTCCATGCAAATAAAGCAGCGGCTCATCTTGCTTTTGATCTTAGGTATTTTAGGCAAATTGAAGGGTGTTGTCAGTTTGGAAACCATAGCCAGTTCCCACCTTCTCATACTGGCCTTGCAGATCAGTAGGAATGGCATGTTGTCAGGTCTTCTCTCCCCTGAGAAAATTAAATAGACAGTTTTCCAGTGATAGATGGGTTTTGGACTAGGATCAAGTAGATCCAAGCTCTGACCTTCCTGTCTGTCATGAAAACTCACTGGATAACTATGAGTCATTCCAGTCTTTCTGCCCAGTCAAAGTATCTACCTCACAGATTTATTATGGTGAAAAATGGGAAGACAGAATAGTATGAGGTCCTGGAGAAATGTGGGCTCCAGCAAAGAATGAAATAAAGAAATAACAGCTAATCCGAGGACAGAAATATCCATGCGGATTTATGCACCCCTCTTTGAATGCACTGTTCAGGGCTGCAGCTGTGATGGGCAAGCATAGAAGTTGACATTTGGGAGCCAAACTGAGCATCTCTACAAACCCTTGTTTGTGCTTTATGCCTCCTACCATTATGGTGTTAAATCTAGTTAGACATTTATGGACAACAGTAATTATAAGTTCAAAAATGAGATGCTGGAGGGGGAAGGTGGCATGAGATGTTAAGGTTCACTTTCTGTTAATAGGAATGAATTTCAGTATCTTGATCTTTCCAGTAACAAACACTAGAGAACACAGTGTGCAAATTAAGCAAGTATATCCTGTTTCTGCTTAATGGGTACAATATGGTTGATAGGAATCAGTTTTTCTCAAATCAGAGTTTCTCCTCTAAAGTGCAATGATTCTGACAGCTTGATACTGATAGCTAGTGTGATCATACCACTCAAAGTCCCACATTATGAGATTTTCAGATCACATGGACAGAGAAGTGACATGGCCCATTGGAAGAGGAGCAAGTTCTGCCAGTCGCATTATATCACAACAAGTCCATCTGACTGTAATTTCACATAATGACAGTCTCACAAATTATAAGATTCCCTCCATATAGACACTTGTGAATTCAGAAGGCATCCAGTTCTTATCTCCAAATTTGCTCCTAAACAATGAGTAAACAATTTTCTGTCAGATTGTCACCATGGTTTTACCATAAAACCACTGAGACTTTGAATGTCAGAGGTATAGCAAATTAAATAAATGAATTTATTTGAAGCAACTTAAATAAATGAATAGCAAGCATCTAACTGCATGTAATACTCCATCTCCTGAATGTGTCTCTCTGCCCCACCCCACCCCTTCCCCCCCTCATAACTTTAGGAAATTGCAAACTGGATTGGAACCTGCTATAAGTGGATAGAGAAATTTTTCTGTTTTCTCTTTGAATTGCTTTTCATCCACAGGCTTGGAAAGATATAGATAGATATTCTCCCCCCCCCCCCCCCCACCAAATCAATAGGGGAACTGTTCCAAGTTATGTTCTCCTCCTCTTCTCTCCTTCTGTGATGAATCCAAAAATACAAAAAAAATTTTTTTTAAGCAATGCAAATCAGATAATCTCTCTGATCCCTATTCTCTCTAGAATGTAAAAGTATTGCACATAATGGGCTGATAAATAAATATGTTGCCTTTTGAAAGGGAGTGAAGCCTTTCTGATCTTTTTAGGCCTTTCAGTGGTTTTCAGTACCATCAACCATGGAATCCTACTGGGCTGACTGCAAGTGTTGGAAGTGGATGGCACTGGTTTACAGTGGTTCCCCTCCTTCCTAATTGGTCAGTTCCAGTTGATATTGGTGGAGGATGAGCAGTTGAGCCTTTGATCTCTTATCAGCTATTTGATTACTGTGAGGGAGTGGATAAGATGAAACAAGTGAGGTGGAATCCTAGAAAAAAGTTGACCCAGAAACTGTTGGGCTTGGCACCAGCTCCTATATAGCTTTGGATAAGGTCTAACTCACTCTGAAGGAGAAGGTCTATTACTTGAGGGTTCTTGTGATCTCATGATTTCTGCTTTATCGGCAAGCTTTGTCCAGGGCAGCCTTTACCCAGCTTAGATGGGTGCGTCTATTTGGAGCAGGAAGCTCTGGTGACAGTAGACGCTTATTCACATCCCCATCTTCTTGAACACTAATCTGTGATGTGGGCCCTGAAATTGGCTGCCAATTTGTTTCTGAATGCAATTGGAAGTTATAAAGCCCTTTTGTGGGGTCTTGGTAAGCCACAGGACCATCTTCTACAAACAGAATCTGTCTGTTTTCAATGTTTTTGCTGGGCTGCTGGTAATTTTTATTTAAGTTATTTTGGTTTTGCGTTCTTCATGTGAGTTTAATTTTTAAATTTACTTTTAACTTTTAATTTTGGTTTGTTGCTTTAACGGTTGTATTATTTTATATCATGTAAGTTGCACAAAATTTTTGGATGGAGGAGGAGTATACATTTTACACAAGCATGCATACATCTACCACATTCCTAAGATCCCTTTCATGGTCCATCAGTAGTGGTTCAGATCCCATAAGCACGTCTGTGAAGCTAAGGTATTTTGTCCTAATGTGCATCTCTTACATTTACCACTGAAAGTCCATTCTCTCCGTCTGAATACATTTTTTAACATTCTTCATTGTCTCTTTCAGTTTTGCTCACCCTATAAAATTTGGTATCATCTATAAATATGGTCACCACATTTCTGTTGATCATCTAGAAGTATGGTACATTTTGATCCAGTACATTGGCCATTTTTTTGTTTGTTTGTTCTGTAGCATAGTAGTTGGTTTTAGAAACTCATTACTATGTTTTGTTAAAAAATCAGTTTCACATTTCTGAGTTCTTCAAGAACCCTCATACGGATGTCACCCAGACCTGTCATTTTGTATGTTTTCAGCTTGTCAATGGAATCTAGGACTTCATCACTTCTCACGGCTTGCCTCCGTTCATCAAATACTCTTTCTTAGAAAGTCAATTTAGACTCTGATATCTCTGCAGTGAAGAAAGATGCAAAGAATTACTCTCCACAGTCTCCTTCTCCTCACTCAGAATTTCTTTTACACTTTTCACATTCAATACTTTAATTGCCTTCTTAGCCTGTCTTTTGTTTCTGGTGTTTTTGTGTTGTTGTATCTAATGTTATTAAAATACATTTTTAAATCCCTAGTTGTCTATTTGTCTTCCTTGACATTGCCTATTCGCTATACTGGAAACCCCTTGTACTTGGTGCCTTAAGTGAACTTTGGATACACTTTTTGTAAGCTTTTATTGCTATGGTTTTGAAAAGTCCACATGCATTCCAGAGATCCTGGACGTTCTTGACTGCCCCTTTCTACTTCCTCTTTACCATTCTGGTTATTATTCCCCCCACCCCCACCAAATTTCCTCTTTTGAAGGCAAACGTGACTGTGTCAGACCTTCTTGGCAATTTTTAACTTATATATAAATTAACATTGTTGACTCTGTGGGTCACAGACTCCAGTTGGGCAATACTAGCAACTTGTTAATTGAAAACAGTAATAATTTCTGCTAGATTCTGAACATGACTCAGGATTAAGACATGTCCAGGATAACTTCCCCTCTGTTATATACGTACCACAATCAACTCTTCTGAGCTCAGTCACTGAAAGTCTCTAGAAATGTTACCTGTTAGGACCAGAGTACCCACTACTATAACACTTTCTCTTTTTGATTGCATTCTCATTCTCAAGATCACTCTGACCCTTTTGATCATGAGGAAAGTAGTATGTTAGTAGTAAATCATTTGCATGCATGAATTTTAACCTGTGCTTTACAATCTCTTTTAAGAGCCACTTTACTGTGTATCTAGTTTCTGCCATTAAATAAATCACTGTTGATTTTAGCTATGCATAGCATAGTTCAGTTTATGAGTTATTTTATTATTCATTATCTTTGTATACTGTAGTTTCTCTCAAAATATACCTGACAAAAGCAGAGGCATGACTAAAGTGAGTACTCAGCACAGTTTTTAATACAAGCTTGACTTTACCAGTGTTTTTGTTTTTGTTGTTGTTGCACATGTAAGGAAAGAAGTAACAGTGATTGGCAGGATTAGAAAAGCAAAAGCAAAGTTAAATAAGAGAAGTTACAAATAAGGAAGACAAAAGGAATTTGAAGCGTAAGGTTCCATTATTACTAACAAGGGACACCATTATTGAAACAACTCTAAAGCCTTTTACTTTAAGGATAAAGTTAAGTATCTATCAAATGCAACAGGACTAAAGAATGCTTAATTTTGGCTTCTGCCTGGGATGCCTTATACCAGTGTTGTCCAAACTTGGTCACTTTAAGATGAGTGGACTTCAACTCCCAGAATTCCCCAGCCAGCATGGCTGGCTGGGGAATTCTGGGAGTTGAAGTCCACTCATCTTAAAGTGGCCAAGTTTGGACAACACTGCCTTATACCTATCAAATAATCTACCAGAATATGTTGCTTTACAGGGTCACCCACTTTTAAATGTTGTAATTAGTCCACCTTTTGTCCAAGAAACTCAGGGTAGTACATATACTTTTAGCTTCACAACAATCTGTTAGCCTAGATTAGGCTGAGAAAAATGATTAGGATATACAGCCATGAAGATGACTCAGAAAGCTTCATGGCTAAATTAAAAAAAAAAAAGGATTTTCCCAATCTTGATCAGTCATTTTAAGCGCTATACCAGTCTCCTCCAAACTGGTCCTTTCCAGACATATAGGTCTACAACTCTTACTCTCAATACCAGTTGTGGATTAGAGTAATATAATTAAAATGATCAGGAAGGCATAACATTGGGGAAAGCGATGCGACATCACAGTACGAAAATGTTAAAAACCTATATATAACTACATCACAGAAGCTGAACAAGAATTTTCATTTGCTGGGACTCTGATCACCAGGGGTTGGTGGTGGGGAGTGGAGGGTGGAGAATGGATCTATGAAAATGATATATTAATCAAAGTAAGATCAAAGACATAGGCCACATTCATTCATTCAGTTGCCGGCTTTCATTTTGTTTTGTATTTCCAGAACTGGAAGTCACACATGCCTGTTCAATGAAAAACAGCAAAATGAAGTATTCTGTTTGTGGTATGTGAAATACAGTATCAATCTTTTTGGGAAAAAATGGAAGTGACTGAAAATAAGCAAATATACTGTACACTTGTAAGAAAAGCACAAGCCTACACCAAGTACACTTTAGGGGAAATTCTATGGCAGGTTCACATGGGCAAATGGCAGTAAAATATTGCTTTTTCAAATGATGCTTGAACACCATGATTAGAATTATATTCATATGTCTGTGAGTCTATCTGGAATACTATCAATAACAAATATAAGTGGCAGAGACAACAATCATTGTAGTAAAAGGTAGAACGCAAAATGGTTATTTGAACCTGACAAGTTATTTAAATGATAATATATAGTGTCATATTGCTATATTTCTGTTTGTTTTGTTTCTTGCATTGAGTGACCAAATGTTCCATGGTGGCCAAAGCAAATACAAATAAAGCATTTGGACAGGGAGAAGTTGTTTTAAAACATTTTTGTGTATGAACTTGCTCTAGATTAATTTATCGTATATGAAAAGCATTCTGCACAAAAAACTATGTGCTTGAATCAAATATGAAAACCTATTGGCTGTTGCATAAGTTTAAATTTTTGACTGCCTCCCCTCCATAGAAAGCAAGATTCTTCCAAAGTTTCTTCACAAAAGTTTGCTGAAAACAGATAGGATAACTTTATAAAAATCTCAGAAACTGAATTTTATCTCCCAGGTTTCTAAGACGGAAACGCCGTCCATTTCTTACTCATAGCTACTGTGCGAACTGGCGAGATGATTGTTCTTTTAATGGATAATGGAGAAACAAAGTTTAGAATGTGAATTTCTCTCCAGTCCTAAATATACCATTACAAAATTGGTTGCATGAAAAGTCTTACTATATATTCCATGCCCAAATGACTATCCCATGTAGGTTGCTATCCATGCAAGAAGAAATACAGTATATACAATATTGATATAATACCGCACATTCTGCTTGAGAAGCCACAGCCCTTTGTAATTTAGAAGCAGAATAACATTTTTCACAGGATTTCACATTTGACATTTCGCTGTAAAAGGATGCCCATGCTACCTATGTATACAATGGATGAAAAATAGGACAATATTTACAAAGAGTATGTAAATCATATCCAATCATATGTGAATCTTTGAATCGATTCAGAAAATCAATCTGATTTGATTCAAACATCTTCATCAATTCAGAGATTTTGTCCCAGTGAATTCAGTTTGGACCGTTATAACACAACGTGTTCAAATTGGTCCAAATCAGTTTGGATATATTTGATTTAAGTCTAACAGTTTTATTTTTACAACTGATTTGATGCTACAAATTAATCTTGGCCTAAATCTATTCTAAATCTAAAGTCATGAGAATATAAACATGACTGTAAACAAACAAATATTTGGAGCAGTAAATATAGCATGGCCTAGAATTTACATCCTTATGATTCCATTTATTGTCCAATCCTGTGAGTAAGGCTGATCAGTGCTTGAAACCTTTAGAGATTGGGGAAAATGTCTACATCCCTCTGATCAGCTCAATTTCAAAAAACTCACAAAAGCCTCAGGTTGAGGCAAATATAGATAGTGCACAAGTTAGAAAAGCAAAGACTTTTGAAACCTCCATTCTAATACATGCCCATCCCCATATAAATATGCCTATATAATCTGGAATGGTTCCAACTCACTTTACCATTTGCTCAAGCCTTCTAACCTACCTATCTGTGCACTCTGTAAGGAAAGTCTCATTTTCATTCTACATTTCCAATATTGCGCCTGTTTCGATAAAAGCTGTCTGACTGTGTATATTTTTCTGGATTCAGAAATTATGTCACAGGCTTTGCAATTACAATGATTGAAATAATAGAGTTGGGACCAATTGGCTATTGAGTTCAACCACCTGCTACATACAGGAATTAAATTAAAACATCCCAGACATACAGATTCAGCCTCTATTTGAACACATTCAGTAAAGGGGAGCTCATAACTTCCTTGGGTAACTGATTGCACTATTTTAATTGTCCTGCCATTAGGAGCTATTTCCTAGCATTCAACTTAAATCTGCCTTCCAGAAACTCAGGGCCGGTATTTTGTGTCCTCGCTCTAGAATAACAAAGAATAGAACATGACCTTCTTTTATCTGGTTATCCCTTCAGGGATTTGAAAAGTGTTATGGTACCCCTCTCAATCAAGGCTAAACATAATCAGTTCTTGTCAATCTCCACTCGGACCTAGCTTTTGTTCCCTGAATATCCTTCTCTGCACCTGTTCTAGGTTCTCAGACACAGGACTGGAGGCCAAGCCTAGCCTCTGCAGAATGAAATGAAACTATTAGTTCCCATATATGAGGCTGTATTAGTAAAAGTAAAGCTCCAAAATATTTTCCAGGATTTGGAAAATTATACTTTGCTTAATGCAGCCTAAAATTGTGTTTGCCCTGCTCCTGGGCACATGACATTACATGACTGACTCAGATTCAGCATGTGATCAAGCACAGTTTCAAGATGTTTTCGTGTGTTTTATTACCTATACATTCAGTTTCCTTTCCATAAGGAAAGCAATTCACATTTGTTTTTATTACATTTCATTTGGTTATTTTTAAACCATGTGTCTAACCCAGCAAGATCTTTTTGAATTCTGTTTTGTCTTTTAGAGTATGCCAGCCAGGTCTGTGTCATCTTCAGATTTACAAAGTACCTGTTCAGTCAAGCAATACAGAACACTCATTTCACCTCCTCATCTTCTGTGGACGACTGGAGAACAAGATTAGTTATAGACAATTTTAAAGGCTTGAAATTCACCATGTTTAGAGCTGTGTCAATCAGAGAGACAGAGAGAGAGAGAGAGAGACAGAGGGAAATGGAAAAAAAATAGAAATCTCTGAGGAAAAATAACACATCACGAGAAGACCTTGAGCAACTTACCAGGAGATTCATGGGGTCACAGCATTTTTCAGCAGCATTTCCTGATTCTGCCACACCTTTGCAACTTTGCAACTTACTTGTTCTCAGGTAATGCCCTGACTAATTTGCTTGCATAAGAAAGCCTGTTCAGAACAATACATCTTTAATATGGGTGCTCCTGGAAAGACAGGATGGGGTTACACTGGAGATGAGACACAGGATTGTCTGCTATGGCAGAGGCAATGTGGCCATCATCAAGTCAGGCTGATAAAACCCTGTACTTTTTTTGTTACAACTAACAGACAGCACGGCAAGTGAAGTGCCATGGGGACATAGGGGCATGGGGCTGATCTATGTGCAAAACAGGTCTTTGAAAAGTCATTCTGAAATAATACAAGAAGCTGATGTTCATGCTATTTACACTGAACTATAATCCGGGTTATTTATATTTGTGCAGACAAGACATAGTGTTTGAGCCATCATTTTGTCAACTTAAAAATAGGCAGGTAAGGCCAAAATCAATTTTAAAAATTTGGGAAGAGTTACAGATGCCCCTATTAATTTAATGGAATCCAGTTACTAGAACAATAGCAAAATAAGTGTAAAGTGTTTTCAGAGATAATTTCTTATCAATTATATAGGCTGCCCTTCCCTAGCAGTCTCTTAAAAACAGGTCTTATATTCTAAGTGAAGGCTCAGCGACTGAGAAGCCTTCTGGCAAATCGGGTTTCCTTAGTTGCCAACAAAATTGGGCAAGAAAAATGAGTGGAGAAAGTGATTTATTCACCATCCTATTCTGGGAAGTGGGGAAAGGGGCCATCACTTGCTTCCTTCCCCTTCTCAAAATGGCTTTCTTGTAGAACTGGTACCAGTCACAGGGATCTCGGTTTATGTCCACCCTACACGGTGGACCAGATTAAGAAATCAACGCCATATAGGTCAGGACTACTTTTATTGTAACAGCTCCAGTAACTGAATCTTGCAGGTCTAAATGTGCTTCCCCCTCCCTCCCTTTATCTTCATGTGAACTAGGGAGGGGCTTGTCTGAGACATTTTCTCAAATTAGTTTCTTAGCCTGGAGTTTCTAACCCTATTTATCTGACCCTTGCCTTTGTAACAGCTCTTCCTTCTGTCCTTCAAGGCCATTTCCTATGCCCTTTTCAGTTGATGGTTACCCAGTCACCCAATTCTGTTGTTAAGTGTGCTGCCACTCATTGTGAAAACACATGAGCGAGTGAGGCCGTGATCACTCAGCAAAAACATTTTATTTGTTCCTTCTCTTTCCTTAGCCATGCACTTCCTTCTTCCTGCTATTCTGAAGATAAATGAAAACATGAATCAGCCCATTATATTCTCCAACGTGACCTGAAAAGACTCTATGTGATCAACATGGAACATCCAAGAGAATACGGGTAGAACCAAACTCCTATGTCCACCCAAACTTGACCATTCCTGTCTTTATACTCCCATATATGAAGATAAGGAGAGAGAGAGAGAAAGTACCCCCTCCTCATCAGAATAACTGCAGAGTAATTTCTCACCCAGAGTAACTGCAAAGATTATCTGTCTGATATCCTACCCTGTGAAATTCCTGCTATGTATATATGGACCTTGCAAAGTATGCGTTTGTTTCTGCTATTAGCTGTAATAGATTAGATATCTATTACAAACTATGACCTTGTTTGGGTACCATAATTTGCTGCTTTTCATTTCTGATTCCTCCTTGAATTGTTTGTTAGTCTTGCTTCACGTTCCTGCCTGTATATTTCCAATGATTCTGTTTGCCTAGCTCACTGAACCACAGACTAACCACATTTTAGCCTAGCATGTTGTGTGAATTCAGCCTGTGTATTAGCTTATGGCTCAGTATGTTGAGCCATATTGGGTTGAATAAACCATGGGTACCTTTATCACACAAATGTAGCGAATGGGCCTTTCCTCAGCTCCAGTTAACCATAACACAAGCAGGCCCTGGGAACACAGGAATTCATCCTGAGCTGTACCCCATCTCCATTCCAAAACCATCCAAAGACATCTTCAAAACCATCCAAATCTGTTAGACTTAATCATCCATCACCTTGGAGGAAAGCCAGAGAACTGCAGTGACTTGAATCTCAGGCAAGGAGGCAGAATAGGGGGATAAGTTTCATACTGGTGTAGTTTTCTACCAATTCAAAGATGAGTGGTAGAGTTTCAACTAGAATCCTAAACTTAGGACACTCACCTCATTTATGCAGCCCTGCCTCCCTGATGGGTGTTTTTCCCTCTGGGTGATGATGTGCCAAAGAAGAGCAGCAGCAAAGCCAGAGAGAAAACCAATCACCTTGCCTGCAATGAGTGACACGTTCACACATCAGAAAAACACCACTTGACAGTGACTCAGAACAGATGCATTAGAGGCAATGAAAACAAGGTGTTTTATGCCCACATTGTTCTGTGCCAACTCACGATGGGTAGACAACACTGTAATTCAATAATGGGGAATGGCCTGTAGCTTGTTTTTTTCACTTGTTGTTTCAAGCTGATCTTCCACCTGCCCCTCTTCCTTTCTCAAAATCCTTTGCTGCTACCTCTGTTTGCTTTTCCCCCTGTGGCTTCAAGCCACTCATGCCGTTTCCTCTAAGGCTCTCATTCTACTGCTTCTCCTTGGTGGCTCTGCTAGCCCTTTGCAACCTTCCAACTTCACACTCCCTTTTCACGTCTTGCCTTTTCTGTTTCCCCTGCTTTCCTCTTCACACCAATGATTGTCCCTACCACTAAAACCCTATCTATAATAATAATAACATCAGCAACAACACCAACTAATAGTACTTAATAATATATTAAATTTATATGCTGCTCAGCTCCCAGCAACTCTAGGCAGTTTACAACTGTTAAAACATTACAAACAATGACTAATAGAAAAAACCACAAAAACAGCACAAGACGAAAGAACAACGATGGCAAAGGAAATAAACCCAGAGGGGAACAGAAAGGAAGAAAGAAGCATCAGTCATCCTCTCCAAAGGGCTAGATGAAGAGCCAGGTCTTTAAGGCCCTTTGAAATACCAGCAGGGTATACTTTTACAGTTATACTTTCCCCTACTCTATAACAGACATTCTAGATTGCTCTGGGTGAATTATTATAGTTTGCTCAAGAAGCTTCATTAATCAGGGGTAGATATTGGATAAGTAAGCTAGGAGTGGGAAATTTGCTGGACAAAATCAGTCTGTGAATTTAAGAAGCCTGTGAGCAGAATTCATGGAACCTCATGATCCATCTGGAATCACTGTCAAAACATAGTTCAGACCCATCTGCGCAGAAGAAGCCATTATAGTCAGATGCTTAGTCCAGTAGATTGGATATGAAAATCGTGAGGTTTTCTAAAGCTCTGTATTAATCCAAGTTTTATTGTGACAGAGAATGAGCTGTGTGTCAAGATAACTTTACATATTTCTGTCATTAAATAAAGAAAACCATGAAGTCAAAAACTGACCACATTCTGTCAGAAAAAGATACTTTTATAAATATGATGAATTTCAGTAAAATGCTAGTAGCTTGTACTGAGCGCTCTCAGCTCTCTGTATGTTGAGTATATGGCTGTGATCAATTTTCTGCCTTGTTAAATGCACAAGGCTATTTTTGCCTAGAATGGAAAACTGAGATATATAGAAAATGACAAGTGGAAGCCAACAGATCTCTCCAGTTCTTGGTAGCATTTTTCCTGCTAAAGTATTCTTTGAAATCTATAGCTCAGATAGGTAGAAGTTTAACAGGAAACTTCTCTTCTTGCATGTTTGTCTGTTTAGGCAGAAGCCAAAAGAGTTGGCTCAGTTTTTCACCAAATGCAAGTCTTCTTGCCACAAATAGTATTTTGTACCTCAGGGTAAAGTTTAACGTCTTTATTCACCACGCACTGATAAAAAAAAATACTGCAATTGTAAAAAGTATGCATAATAAAAATAAAAATCCCTGGGCTTGTAATGCTCACTGATTCCATATAAGTTTCTTCTCATCAACTTAGTTGATGGATTATAGGGTTCAAATAAAGTAGAATCTTAGAATCCATCATAACAGATACCTGAGTATGGAGCTAGAAAGTCAACCCATTTGAATTCTAAAGCGTTACTGCTAAAGCTGTGCATAACTCATCATTATGGAGATGGGGTTCCTGTTCTGGAAGATCTACTTCTGGAAAATCAGTGGATCACCTCTGACTGGCTTGTTTGGTACATTCTGGAACAAAAACGGAACATTCCAGTGTTTCCCAGATAGTTTCAACTTCAGAACTGTGAATTTTGCATATTTCTTGTTAGTGATGATGGACAGAGTACAGTTTTTGAAAAGATATGCTATTCTGTATTTTTTAAAAAAGTGGCTTAAAGTGAGCCAATATAAGATCATTCCAATCTCCACTTGTGCTTCAAAACCTGAGGCAACTGGAACCCAGGATCAGCATCTTACATTCTGAGCCACATAAGCTGAAAAGCCTTTGTTTAGTCTCATTAGTCAAAGTCTCTACTCCCATAATTAACATTGGCACTCCAGGTAAACTTTGGTTATGGAATGTTGTTTCCTTTCTATTGAGCAAAGATAATAGAGTCTTAAGTAAGTTTTTCTGCTGCTTGTTTACGGAAACTTCCAGAAGCTCTAATTCCCTTGAATCTGCAATAATTAAATATATACAGGCAGCCCAAGGTATTCAAGGAACAATAGAAGATCACAGGCACGCTTCATCAACCAATAGCAATATATTACACCCATCCCTGCCACAATACTGACCTTATATTTACAAGTCTAGGGACAATGGGGTGGGGGGTCATATGTAAGTGGCATAAACAGGAATGCTCAATGTGTCCAACAGGACTGGCTACTGTCGAACAATCATTGGTGGTTTGTCTACTTTGGGAGTAGGTGCTACTGCTAGTAACTTAGAAATAACAGTTGAGTCTCTAGCCACATCAGCTGTAACTTCTTCTGTACTTATGTTCCCTTCAGTTAGTCAACATGTTGTGTTCACTTGTCATGATAATTGTTTCTCAAATTTAGTTTTGTAAGTTCCAACCTTGAATATAAGATGCGATCTAAAAACATTGCTGATGTCTGATCTGTTGTTGCATATACTGCATTATTATGTGCAAATAAAATATTTGCAAGCTTTTAATTCAGTGTGATGTTTTCTCCAGACATTGCTGCTAAGAATTCTTGAGACTATGACAAAACCTATCAGTCAATCCATCTGTATCTGTGTAATGATCAGTGAAAGGCTAAATTCTTTTTGATATAGATACTGGTTGAAACATTGGATTCCCAAACTCAGTGCTTTCCTTTTCCTCTGCAGACAGAGCATGATGTAAAACTACTGGGTGTTCATTGCCAACTTTCATGACATGTGACAGAACTGTGCTGATGCTATATAGTGAGGCACCAGAAACCAATTTCATGGTTAAGTGTGGGTTATAGTATGTTTCTGTGAGTCTCTGCTTTTATGAAAGCTCATTCATACTCTTTTGTTCACTGCCATCCCCTTCCCACTTGTAGTAAAGTGTTCAAGGGGTGGAGCACAATGGTTAAATTTGGCAAAAATCTTTCATAAAAATTAATGAACCCTACTGAGGACGATATCTGTGATATATCCTGTGGTCTAGGGCATTCATAACTGCTTGAACTTTGTACATTTGTGTAGGCCTTATGCATCAATGGTGTGACCACTATAATATAATACTAGGTTTAAAGAACTCAGATTTGTTGCACTGTGCTGAGAGGCCATAGTCTGCCAATCTGTGCAACAAAGTCTTGAGGTTTCACATATGCAGCTCATTATTTCCTCTGGTGATAATGACGTTACCTAAATAACCTTGGACAGCCTTGTAGCTGTGGTCCATGGCTCTCTGCCAAAGTGCAGGTGCAGACACATATTCATAGCGAGAAACACTCCAACATTGTCCTCAGGTTCCATCTGTAAATAAGCCACTTACTAGGTCAGGTTTGTTGAAATATTGTCTCCAGTGAGATTAGCAAAAATATCCAGTGGATTAATGGTGACTTAATTCAGAATTGCACTATGAAATAGCTGATACAACAGAACCCATCTTCTATTGTATCTGTATGTTTTAAAATGTATTTGTGAAGTGAGCCATACCACTAGCTTTATTTCAGCTTTTATGTTATACATTTCCAAGTAAGCTATCCTTGTTTCACTTTCTTTGTTAAATTCTTCACCTGTGGCATGAAGTACTGTACTCTGTTATCTTTAGCAAATGGTTTGCTCTTCCTGTGAGACTGCCTCTCTGGATATACCCCACTTATTGCATTTTCTGCAAATTCCTCCTCCATACCTGCACTAAGATGGTGTGTACAAACCTCTGCCACAATGATAGCACAGTTCATTTTGACCTGTTACTCTGTCTGCATGCTACTCTAAGCTTATTTGCATTTACTTTTACTCATGTCTGCCACCTTGTAATATCTTACCAGAAGTTTCCTTGGAGACAGCAATATCAAATGCTCTTTTAAATGTTAAATCTGCCTCTGTTAAGAGGTTTCTTGAATTATTTCTTTCAGAATTCCACAGGCCAGCTGATCTCTCAATGCATCACTTACCCCTTCATCAACATTGTGGCATTCAGACATCTTTTCAGGTTCAGCTGTGTATACTTCAGTTCACTCTCCCTCCTTCTGTTTGTGCTTATGAAATCTGAAATGCTCTGATTCACCAACGGTTTTGACACCAAGTGGTCCTGCATTATTTTTACTGGTTCTACAAAACTGAATTGTGAGGGGTTTGTGGGGCAATGAAGCAGTGGGCTTTGTTTCCCATAATGTACTTTTTTCAGCAACTGTCTCATTTGCCTCAAAAAATAGTTCAAATCCCTC
The DNA here is from genome assembly GCA_030867105.1 of Liasis olivaceus. NCBI lineage: Eukaryota > Metazoa > Chordata > Lepidosauria > Squamata > Pythonidae > Liasis > Liasis olivaceus. The sequence goes on along the minus strand of CM061349.1, from coordinate 230,723,842 downwards.
TGTATATAATGTGTCTGTGGGACTATTAACCACATTCTTCTTTGCAATAAAGCCAGCCATTCTGATAGTCTCTTTCCCTTTTTGTCTTTAGTTATTGTGATCATTGTGACCAGTCCAGTGTTGTCATTCCTCTGTTTGTTTGCATTTTTCCTTATTGGCCTTTCTCCCCTCTGAAGATAAGGTAAGCCTTGAGAGGTCTTTATTTTAATGTTCCTCTCCTTGTTGCTGCTGAGCAAATAAAAGACACTAGTCAGGAACTGGCTTTTCTGGAAACTTCCAGAACAATAGCTTTAATGACTCTGCCAAAATTATAGCTACCAGGCAGCCTAAGAAAATCAAGCAACCATACAAGATCACAGGGCATGCTTAATCAACCAACAGGAGGGAGGGATATGTATCCAGGCAGAATTCAGGAGTATTTAAGAATATGATGAGTATTTAAGAATATTTAAGAATGTGACTTGAAAGGATGGAGAAAATTGTGAGCAAGATAGTCAGTAGAAAATTAAATGCAAAACTTACAGTTAGTATATGACTCCTTGGATGTTGCTAAATGATTACCACATGATAGAGTTGTCCCTGATTAATTTACTTCTAATACAGAAATAACTAATATTGACCAATAAAAGATAAACTATATCTCAACAAACCTGAGGCAATCTGCTCCATAGCTGGTCCATATATGCTGATATTATCCTACTGCAAGTCCGGTAAAATTGATGAAATACCAGATACAGATCCATCAGCTGAATCTGTAGGAAGTGATTGTGGATGAATTGTGGACCAGCTGAAATTCTGCCTACACATTTAGGCAATTAGAAGGTGAAATTTTGGGAAAGAGCTATGCTCTTACACTCATCCTGTTGTTTAATTGGGAATCTGAAATTGTTGACTTTGCCAGTCTTACTGTGTATCTGTAGTTGTAGGGTTTTTTTTTATGAAGTAACCCTTTTTCTGCTGCTACAGCCTTTTCGGTTCAAGATTCTTGGCAACAAAAAATGTTCCTTGATTTTAGTTTGCATAGTTAATCAAAAAGATTATCTTGATGATACATGAATATTTCAATTTATATAATGTGAATTATCTAGATTATGGATGCAAAGATTTCTTGAAATAGTTCATGTTATATATTTGAGACAATATTATCAGATATGATTTAGGTGAGTGGTATTTGATAAACAAGATTTACTGTCTTAAAGGGAGACACTAACATTATTGTCTGAAGAGTTAACATCCTTTGAAGGATTTTTGCAGCGTGGAGAACACACCCTTTCATTGTGTCTTTGTTGTCCTAGTGAAATCTGTTCTTGCTCACACTTTCCTCTCCCTATTATATTTATTTTGTTTCTTAACTTTCACAACACTTTTCAGCTTGGAAAGTACTTGAAGGGGTTTTATTGCCAAAACAGCAGCCTTTGGCTATTTCCACATATCTGGTTCTCAAAACAAATGGAGGTTCAGTGCCTATTTATAGCTGAGATACAATCAACAGAGCTGAAAAAGTATGAGGGCAGGCAGAAGAAATACAAAATGAGAATTTTAGTCACCAGATTTCATATTTGTGCAACAAATGTATTGTTTTCCAAGCATGCTTAGAAAGCACATGATACAGTATATCTGGTAAATCTTAGAGTAGTTATGAGTTATGTGGCCTATATATCACATATGGGTTCTTCTCTTCCCCAGTCAATGCTCGCATCTCCACTCTCCAAGCTGCTCTGTGCTCAGCATTTGAAGCTCCTCTGAAGCACTTTATCAATTCCTTTCTCAAGCTAATCATCTGGAAAGCAAGAAGTGGAGAACCATAGAATCATGGATTTTCTGTCATATGCCTGCCTTTCTCTACCCAAATGATTCATTCTGAGAATTAATCAGCTGGACAGTGGGGAAGGAATGGAGCTGAAGGACAAGGAGGAAGGGGAGAGGAGGGCTGGATTTTAACCTGAGGGGGCAGAAATGGAGAAGGAGGTTGGTATCCTCAGCTATGGACCAGGGCTGATAGTGGTTTGAGTTTGGAAAGTACAATGGCTGGGAGCAGGGAGAGAAGAGAAGAATCAAAAAAGGTTGAAAGAAAAATGAGGGGAAACTGGAGATATGATGGGGGAGTACAGCTGGATGGATTGGGAAATGGAAGGAGGGAAAAGTATTGCTCACCTGCTTCTGCCCCTGTAGAAACAAAGTAGCTCTGGACCCTTTAGCTCAGGGGTTCTTTTTTGTGTCATGGACCCCTTGAAGAGTCAGGTGAAACCTATGGGCCCCTTCTAGGAAAAATATATTTCAATATTTCAATACACAAAACAATAAAATAGTGAAAATAAAATTGTAATTTTTTTCCCATCCAAGTTCATGGACCCCCTGAAACGTGCCCACAGACAGCCCCCCCACCAAGGGGTCCAGGGACTTCAGGTTAAGAATGTCTGCTTTAGCTCTGATTTCCAATAGCTGGAGCATGCAGCATTTAAAAATGGGTTTGCCTGGGAAATACCAGCTGTATAACCCTGGAATATACATACAGTATGTGGAAGGGTGGCTCAGGAGTCCGGAAGACAATTCTGCTAAGAAGAATACGCTTGAAGATTTCAGCCTTAGAAAAAAGCATATACAGCTGTTTAATCAAACATTACTTAACTGCTGTTAATAAGGAAATTAGAGGTAATTAGTGGATATTTCTCAGTGTTGTGGCCACACTCAGGCTTGCTGGTGTATTAACTTTCTATAATTAGTGCTCCACCTATAGCACTGCTTCATTCAATTGTTTCTCAGAGAATAGCCAAACAGCCTTGTTGAGGGAATGCAGCTTCATGAACCTTGAGGAAGACATGGGTAGGGATGGTATATTTAGATTTCTAAGGCGTCCCCACTTCCTTTAATTTCTACTGTGCTGATGTGCAGATAGGCCAGTGTACTCTTTCTCAAAAGCAAGGCTGAAGCAATTAATTTCTCTTTCTGTTCCCTTCTGCCTCCACCTTCCTCCTCTGCATTGCAGTTAAGAGTGAAATCTGGTACAGAATAGAATAGAAATCTTTATTGTCATTGTACTACTTGTACAACGAAATTAAATGCCACCCCAGTGCAGCTTGAAAAATATAAAAACCATAAAACACATAACACACACAAAACACATATAACACAACCTTCACGTTCCATATTGCACAACCCCTGATGTGCATTAATACTGCACTATACGATAGAATTCAGTATAGTTACAGCTCTAAGATAGAAGCTATTCTTCAGCCTATTCGTCCTTGTTTTCATTATCCTGTACCGTCTGCCAGATAGTAATCGTTCAAAAAAAGAATGTCCCGGGTGGGATGGATCCTTAAGAATGTTTTGAGCCTTCTTAAGGCAGCGGGAACTGTAAAGTTCTTCCAAAGAGGGGAGAGGGCAACCAGTGATCCTCTGGGCGATGGTGGCAACCCTCTGGAGCGCTTTCCTATCTGCCACTGTGCAGTTAGCAAACCATACACAGGTGCAGTAGGTTAAAATGCTCTCAATGGTACAGCGGTAGAAGGTCACCAGCAGTTTTCCATTCAGTTGTTGTTTCCTGAGAAGTCTCAGGTAGTATAATCTCTGCTGGGCCCTCTTAACCAAGGCTCCAATATGAGCGCCCCAGGTCAAGTCCTCCTTTACAGTAACACCCAGAAACTTAAAACTGGCCACCCGCTCCACTTGGTCTCCATTGATAACCAATGGAGGGCTGGACATCTAATCTATTCCTCCTATAGTCCACTATAAGCTCCGTTGTAGTTCAGCAATACTGAAAGTCCACAGGTTTGGAGAACCAAGTGGCAGAGCTGAACTGGGGTAGGCAACATGGTGCCTTCCAAGGTTTGGGCCTTCAATTCCCATTAGCTTGAGCCACCAAAGGCAATTGCTAGGGAATGTTAAAGTTGTGATCCTAAAAATCTGGAGGGCACCATGTTGCCTGCTCATGTAATGTAATATACATGTGAACCAAATTCTTAATTTTTGTGCTATGCAAATATCAGAATGAAAGAAATCATTTCTAAATATCCAAAAGAGAGATCTTTGGAAAAGCTATATAAATGACCTCTATGGGATTAGGGATGATTCGTCTTTAAAGATGACCTGATCATGACCTAGTTTCTAATACAAGGAACTGGTGCAACTTCTCCAATTTACTGGTGGATAGTTAGTAGCCAGTTGGTGGACCTAGCATGGCCAGCAATATTCAAGGTTAGCTCTGATGTCATGCTATTAACTTCTCAGGTTTTACCAGTTACAAAAGGAAGCTGTAATCTGCTGATTTATGGAGGAAAGCCAGTGTTGAATTCAACTAAAAGCAAATCTGGAATAAAATCTGGGCATCTTGCTAAAGTTTTTCCCCCCACAATGCTTGATTGTACGTTACCTACTAGATATGGGAACAGTGAAAGGAAGGTAAAATGAAGTATGGAGGTACCAGTGTGCCTGTGGATCCCTCCCTGGGGTTCCTTTTTTTTTTTTAATATGAAGCCTTACGTCTTCTAGTATTATCTTTAGATACAAGGTCCCACAAGGTACCTTTCAGCATCATAGTTTCCACCATTACCCTTCCTTGGGGTCTGCCCCATCTTCTGTCCTCCTGAAGCATTGTTAGTATTTCATTAAAATTAAAAAGTATTTCATTAAATTTAGGGGGCTGGAATGCTGCAGAATGAGTCTTAGTCTCCAGTCCTGCCTTTATTTCTAAGACACTGCTACACCTGTAGCCCAAGCTGTATTTAAAAGTGCAGGAAAACAAAAACTAAAAAAGCTGCAGTAGGGAGCATCATGGATACACACAGGGCTCTTCTACATGGTGGTGAGTACTCACAGTATTCCCTCAAAACTCCCAATGTATCCGCTTGCCCCAAAGATTAGAATGGAAAGAAAGGCATGATTTTTGCATGAAGACCTCAGGACTTTGATCTTCCTGCATTTATGAAATTTAGGAATTTATGCTCTATGACATTTAGGAAACCTAAGTAATTACAGAAATTCTATTGGAATGGAAATTGAGGGATGCATGCAAAAGTCTGTCTTGGAGGATCCTGGGAGAAGATTATCTTATGCCTTAGAGGCTACTACCATTTTCTTAAAGCATCAAAATGGCAAGTATATTGAACAACAACTCCTCCTTTGAGCTGATGCTGACCTCAGTGTTTACAATCTTTCTCTCAAGAACTTACATGGAGATAATTTGATGCTGAACCAATTGGCATCCGTTTGCATAACAGATACATGTCATTTGTGAGTTCAGCACTCTCATTAAGTGTTGCAAAAACCTTAGGGAAGAGATGAATGTGCAGACTCAATGGCACCTTCAAGGTTAAGGAAAAAATGAAATGCTATTGAATGACCTTGCTTTGCCTTCATGTCAACTAGTAGTTGGGACATGGAGGACTATATATTGCAGTCTGCTGCAATGTACGCTCCCAGTGTGCTCCCTGACCAGTCTATGCCATCACCTTGGCCCTTTGGCAATAATTAGGCTTGAAAAGGAGCTTTCCACTTGCGAGGCTTTTTCAAACTAACTTGCAGCATGGGGGCTGATTATGTTGGATCACAGCTAGAACTTACTAAACTAGGGCTGGCATATCTGGCTGCAAAAATCTAGTTGATCACTAAATGGCAGCAAAGAGATACAGGCAATTCTATTGCTAGATGGCAATGCTTTGTCGCCATCTAGCACTGGTCCGGATTTTTGCATCCTGGATTTGATAGTTCTGGTTAAGCCCCTCTCCTCTCCTATTTCCTGCTTGGTGCAACTCTTCAAATACTCCTTTCTCACATTCCAGTTAGGCTTGAAAAAGTCTCCCATGGGCACCAATAGAAACTTTTTTCAAGCCTGGGTACTGGAGAGGGGCATTTGGGTAGATGGGTAGGTAGGTGTAAAAGTAGTATATGGCTTTGATCCCATCTCATGGGTGTACCTCCTCTAGATGCCTCATGAAATACATAAATAAAAGCAGCCCTCTGGGTGGAAAAGTGTCCCCACCATGGATTTAAATTTTTGTTGGCTAGGAGGGACATTGAAAAGTACCTATTGATATTCAGCTATATATTTTTCTCCTTTAAGAAACTGTTTTGATGTTTATAGGCTAACTCATTCTGAATATTCCATAGTATAAAGAACAATGTATATATTAAGATATCTAGAGAAGTTAACCATAGCCATGAAAACACAACAAACTAATAAGCAGCCTTTTGTATTTTTGTGGCTGAAGTTACTTCTCATGTTTGTAAGGTACCACTAATTAGTTAAATTCTGAGACCTGGGGCTACCTTGCTGACTCAAAGGCAAAATCTTTATTATCAATTGATTAAGGAGAGAAGAATGGCAAAATGACCTTTAAAATTATAGTGATAGTTCCAGGTCAAATCTCTTCCTTTTCCTCCCAGAGTACATACTCTGAATGTTTGGCCAAAGCTGAGCGACACTTGATGCTTCATGCTGATTGGGTCTGACACATTTGGGTTACAAAAATCTGAAACACCACTAGATGGCAAGAAAGAGAGTTTTCTGCATCTCTTTCCTACCATCTTGTGGTCACCTGGGATTTTGCTGACCAAATATGGCCATCCTAGGTCTCAGATAACATGCAAAAACCCCCTTTGGAGGGATGGACCGAAACCAAATAAAAGCTCTTGATTTGTAGAAAAATGTTCTGAATTCCCTCCTCACCAAGCATTTCCCCACATTCTCCAGCAGACTTCATTTTTTGGTACCCCTTTCAAAGCTATATTTGAAGTTCCTGAATGGGCTTTTTATTAATATTTTTTTAGGGACTGGGAATTTATGTACCTACGTGGGAAGCAACTTAACCCTTTCACAGGATGCAATTTTTATGTTAAAACATAACAGAAAAGAAGGAACTCCTTTCTTTTTAAAAATGCATTGTGTCACTCAAACAGTGTAATTAACATGTTAATCCAGCCTTGAAGCTGTTTAATTAAAAAAAAAGGCCCTGGCACTGAAAAGTGGAATTGCCTCTGGCAATCCTTGCTTGGCTTGGTTGCATGTATTCAGGAAAGCTGACTGGGGTTACATTTCACTTATGTAGTGTTCTCCAGTATCTGTTTCCCTGCTGCAGAGATCTCGGAGTTAGTAATAGGAATAATAATAATTAATAACAATAATTTAAAAAATAAAACTTGTATGCCGCCCAACTCTCAACAACACTGAAAATAACAAGGCTGTGTAACATAGCAGCGGGCATACTTTCTGACCCTGTATTCATTGCAGGTGCTGTAGATTTATGGGTGTCCACGCTTGCAAGCTCGTTTCCGTGCTCAGATACCTCTTGCTGGATTGGAGAAACAGATGCAACTCCAACCTTGTCAGAGTTTTTATATATAATGCCTGATACCAATAGGGTATTTCTCCTCCTTCTCCTCCTCATTACTAGTAAGACTCTTGAATACAACTCAAGCTAATACAGAACATCTGTCATCAGTATCTCTTGCATGCTTTCTTTTTAAAGTTTTACATGTATTTATTTGTTTGTTTATAGTGGGACTTCTATGCTGCTTCAACCAATAGGTGTGAGGGGCTCTGAATGAAGCTGGGTCTCTACCACTTGGAGAAAGCAATTGCCTATTTCCCCACTTACATCTCCCAACAGTTATGTATCACTAAAAAGAAAAAGGATTAATCTCCATTTCCCCTCCCCCATTTTTTCATCAAAGGCAGGGGTGTTGGGTGGGGTCAGAAAAGACAAGATGATGGTCATGGCTGCTCCATCTTGCCTTTTTTGACCAGCCCCTGAGGAAACCCCTGATCAAAGGCAATTAGGAATGAGGGTGTTTCCTGATTTTAATTAAGAATGCGGTATAAGGAGAAAGAATTAAACCCCTCATCATTATACTATGCTAAGTAATTATTACTTTATTAAACAAAACATAGTTGTCCTTGATCACAGATAGTCCTTATCCTGTGTAATTGAGTCTCTGATGTTTGTTACTTCACTTCCCTTAAGCAGGTTAACCTTTTTATGTTTAACTGAAAACCGAGTACAAGTCAAATATAACAGCATGGTTACTAAACTTGTCTAGTGGCAGCACTCTGGGTATCTGGGATTTCAAGTGCATGCTTACTCTACAACGTCTTTCAAAGGAGAGCAGAAAATATAATGGTTTGAACATGTTCAGGCTTTCTCTATATTGTCTTCAAGCGAGAAATAACTTATGTTCTGCCTTAATTGTTAATTGATATTTATAGAAAGATTCTAGAGCTGATTTGTAAGGAACATATAATAAGGATTCATGTGATAAGGTGCATTATTCAGTTTTTCTAGCTCTAGTGGAAAGAATTAAAACTTGCTCATTCCTGGTTTTCGAAAATGCTTTCATATCTATTTGCCTTTGTTTATAGTGGCTCAGCATTCACTTCTTGCTCCCATAAAATCCTCTGGATCATTCCCAAACATTTGGGAATGTCTGAACGATCAAGAATTACGTTTCCTTCAACAACAGTGGCGCAAGACAAGAGAAGCTTTTTTTAAGGAAAAGCTACAAACAACTTTTGACCCAACTTGAAAGGAGGAGGAAGAGGATAAGGAGAACTTTTGCACCTTGAACAGCTGTGCAGAAAAAGAAAATTCAGTAGGTCTACCTTGTATGACCTAAAAGTAAAAGCAACACAGGGCACTGAGACCTACTATATCAAAATGATCTGATGGTGATTAAGTGAGGGGAAGTTCCTAGGAGTGAGGTTTCTCCCCCATACAGTAATAGGGTTAAGGAGATCAGGGAAGAGCTAAATTCTCACTTTTACAGTTAGAACTGGCAGCTGAACACTGGCAATTGTTCATTTATTGCATTCATCCTGGATGGTATGTCTCATACAGAAACAACAGCAGATTCAAAATCTCTCTCTTTCTAAGCACTTCCAACCCTGGAAGAAGAAGGAAAAAAAGTTTGACCAAGGGAATGGAAAAAACACTTCAAGAGGGATGAAGGAAATCCTGGGATCAGAAGGGGCAAGGGATGAGGCAGGAATTCCTACCTACCTTGTAGCTTCAGAGGGAACTCTGAAAAATGGTCTTCAAGCATTTTCTCTGGAAGAACAGGTAAGCTGGAAACTAATCTGAGCAGCTCAGCTCGTGATGACCTCAAAATCAGTTGCTGGGATCTGGGCAGCATATAAATTTAATAAAATAAAATAAAATAAAAATAATTGATGTGGCAATACCAGGGGATAGTAGAATAGAAGATAAAGATTTGTAGAAAATCATAAAATATCAAGATCTGCAAATCAGAATTGAAAGATTATGGCATAAACCGGCAGTGGTGGTCCCAGTGGTTATCGGCACACTGGGTGCCATACCAAAAAACCTTGGACAGCACTTAGAAAATCTGTGCATTGACAAAATTTCCATCTGTCAATTATAAAAAACCACACTGCTTGGATCTGCACATCTACTACACCAATATATTACAACATCCTAGGTTCTTGGGAAGAACTCAATGCGAATGGAGGCCAACACCAGCTAAAAAACTGACAGCTGTGATTCCACATTGTTGTGTATAATAATAATGACAAAAAAAGTCTGGATAGTGGACATTGCAATACCTAGAGACAGCAGAATAGAAGAGAAAGAACTGGAGAAAATCACAAGATACAAAGACCTACAAATGGAAATAGAATGACTGTGGAAAAAGAAAGCAAAGATGGTACCAATAATAATAGGTGCCTTGGGTGCAATCCCAAAACATCTGGAGTACCACTTGAAGACCCTCGGCATTGACAAAATCACCACCAGTCAATTGCAAAAGGCAGCTTTATTTGGAACAGCTTACATCCTGTGACGATACCTTTAACACCATCAAACAACATCTACCTATCCCAGGTCCTTGGGAAGGACTCGATAGGTGGATAAAAATGCCAAATCCAGTCTAAACATCTGGCTGACTGTGTGACCAACAACAATAATATCAATGGCATTATGGAGGGCCAGGGGCAAGGTTTTGATCCCATATTAGCATAGCCCTTGCATGTTGAAAGGACAGACACACATGATGCCCTGAACTGATTCCAGGATTAGATATAGGTTGGCTTCATGCAATAAATTAGGCTAAAATTTGATTGCCCAGTTTGTGGTTTAATGTGGTTAGTTTACAGCTCAATAAACTATTGTTCAGTTAATCATAGATGACTATATTGGGTGACCTAAAGTGCTACTAATATAACATGTAAACCTTATTTTAATCAAGTATGCTATTTCCTCTAACCTCCTTTGTAAAGTCTTTCTTTTCACCCACAAATAAATAAGCTCCATTTGAAGAATTAGGTCAGTTCTCTGGCCTGCTTTTTTTTAATTCTCAGGCCTTTCCTCTGATGCCTTAACCTCAGCCCTACTTACTGAATGTGGAGGTGTAAAAAACAGACCTGCTCCTTGGATAGGCAGGAGAATCTGGTAAACAGGGAGTGGTGTCAGTGAAAACTCCTGAGTGGATCTTAGGTGTAGTTACATCTTTATTAATTAATATGTCTCCCAAGTCACAGGAAGATGGTATGCATCACAAGGAGTAACTTCGTTAGTCTATTTGCACAAAAACCACAAACAATTTTGGAGTATTTTAAATACTTCATATCTTTGAACTAAGCCTTTCATTTGAAGGAGTTGATTAGACCTATGCTATAATAAATGGGCTCATTTTTAAGGTCTGATGAAACTTTGTTTTTATTTTACTACCTGTTCCATAGTTTCTCCTAGTCTGTCATCAGAGAAACATTTCCTGACAGTGATAATCATTCCAGCTTTGATTTGTTTTTATATTCTGGCAATCTTGGTGAATCCTGGAAAATTTTTATGACAAATCTCTTGTGCAGGACTGCACACTTTTCATATCTTATCATTTCTTCTCCTTCTCCTGTTCATATTTTAAACTAGGACCTGCGATTAAGTGTGTAATGATACTGAAACATGAGTAAGATTGTGAAAGTAATCTGTTTAAGAAAATGGTTTCCTACTTCTGTAACCATAAAAGATCATGTGAAAGCAATGTAGCAGAGCAGCTTCTACAGTCAAGGAAGATGAAACTTCTGTATATTTTAGCTGTCCAGAACTGCAGTCATACTCAGCACAAAGTTGTATTTTGTTGGAAATAAAAAGTTGTAAAATAAACCAAGCTATAATTTTAGAGGACTCAGTGAATTCTTGGTAAAGATGTTTCAGTACATATTATGTAAGCTTGTTGAAAGTATTATATAATGACCATTTTTTCTTGGGATCAAAAGTGCAACACCTGGACCCATACTTTAACCTCTGTATGTAATATGGTAGGTTAAAAGGTTAAAAATTTCCATTAAGTCCAGCTCAACTCTTGGTGATTACAGAGCCACATCCCTGCAGTTTTCTTTCCCCCGACCCCTCTTGGAGTGATCTTTGATTTCCCAATTAACCTACAGCTCTGAAGTTTCCTTGTAATATCCCATCCAAATACTAATCAGGCTTGATCCTGCTTAGCTTTCAAGGTTAGATATCAGTCAGGTGTTGTCAACTGCTGAGACCATCCCTTGGTGTAAAAGGATTTATCTTTGTAAATAGGAGCACCCCATTTCATACACAGGCCATATCTATGTTCATTTTATAAGCGTGGGCACATTTTTTTCTTGCCCTTCCCTACTTCACTGAAGCCATTTGGCAAAAGGATGATAGAATGAAAAAGCTTTCTTTCTTTATTTACAACCGTTTTTGTCAATATTCCCCTAATGAGCCTAACTCAAGGGAAAAAGGCCTCTACAAACAATGTGATATTAAATATGTATTAGAATTTAACTTGCATATTTGATAAGAGACAGAGCAGTCACACAGGAAGTGGATAATTATCAGGATTATAGGATGCAAAAAAAGAAGAGCTTTACTCTTTCTACCCTTGAAGTAACTCCTAAGGAAAAGGCATGACAAAAGTGCTAGATTATGTCAGCTTTCTAAGAATTGCTGGAGAAGTACATCAGCATAGAAGGTGATGGCCAATCGCTTTTAGGCAGGAAGAAGGAATTTGTGATTGTCTAAGTGTGACTCAAGTACAGCCCCCAACATTCTTCCTTATGGACCAAGCTCACTGGGGCTGATGGGAATTGAGGTCCAACAGCTTATGGGGAACCACCACATTCCATGCTTTGCCTTCAGGAAGCATCGTATTAAAATTGTTGGTTTTTTTGACCCAAATGCTGCATTTGCATGAACCACAAAATAGCCAACCACATTTAATTTTTTTTTAAATTTAGTAGTTATTTGAAAGTACAAACAAGAAAAAGGACAGGAAAAGAAATTAAAAAAAACAAAAAGAAAAGAAATTTACAAGCTGTATAAAACTGAACAAGCATTTTTCAAATAACAGCCAACCACATTTTTTGAACATAAGAGCAATAGATGACTTCTCTGGAATCAGCCAACCATATCTAGTCTAGTATTTTGTGTCCCAGAAGTATGCTGAAGAAATTGCATGACTAGAGACAGGAAAGGGATAGCCCCATTGACCAGCAGCCTGGAATTCTGGAGGTACTGGGCAACCATCAAAAGTGGTAGCCATAGGCTTATCCTTCATGAATTTGTGCAGGTTGATCTTAAAACCTAAGCTATGCTATCCCTACATGTGATGGCAGTAAATTCCACAGTCTAGCAATGCATTGCATTTTACTGATCCTGAAACTCCCCAAGTGTAGTTTTAATGGATAACTTCTAATTCTTACACTGTGGGAAAGAGATGCAACTATATATAGGGAGGTTTGCATCAACCCATTTTTGTTCCTTGCTTTTCCTTGTGCATCCCCTGCCTCCCCCCACCCCCAAGGCTTATGATTTTATATACCTTTTATTGTATTTCCTCTTACCCATCTAATCTTTCCACTGTGGGGGATCTGCTCTAACTCCTAATCATTTGGTTCCCCTTTTTTGTACCTTTTCCAGTTCTACAATTTTCTTTTCCAGGCATGGTAACCAGAATTGTACACTGTACTCCAAATAGGGCACCATCAGATATTTATGCAAAGACATAATTTTGTCTTTTATTTGCAATGGGTCCAACATGAAATTTGCCATTTTCTTTTTACAGCAGCCACATACTGAGTTGATATTTTCATTGAGCAATTCACCATCACTCAAGATTCCTTTCTGATCAGTCACTGCCAGCTCAGATCATATGTATATGTCTGTGGAGTTTGCTTATACTGAACTTCATTAGCCATTTTGAAGCCCATTCACCTAATATGGAGACTCAAGCCACACCAATGGGTTTCTCTATGTGGAATGGAATTTTGAGTTTTATGCTTTAGGCAGAAAATACTTTGAGTTAGACCCCAAGGATGAGAATTTCCTTCCCTAGAACAAATCAGAATGATCTCTGCCTACACTCTCCACAAATCTGTAGACAGTTAGGAAGAGGGTTGCATATATCTCAGCAATTCCTCCCTGTTTTAGGATATCTTTCCTTGCATTTTGGTCTCTAGGACCTTCTGTTTTGATAGCCCTATTGTGTCCCCAAATGATCCTAAACATTAATTAAAGTGAAACTCAAGACACCCTATAATTACTATACCAGCAGTTCATATAAATATGTAAGATTACTAGGTTATCTTTGAATGGAAGATGGCTGTGCTAGGTAATATATGAACATACAAACAATTATCACCACTGCTTGCATAATACCCCTGAAAGGAACTGAACCAAACAGGGTAGGAGTTTACAGAGACTGGCAAATTCATGGGCAGGGCAACTCTATGGTCCCAATATGGTAAACGGCTATTATCCTAGAGCTAATGCAGTCTTACATTCAACCCATGGCAGAATCAACTGCATTAGAAGAGCTGCACAAATCATTGCTCACCTAAGAATACTGATTCCACATTGCACAGTGGGTGCCGATCAGCATACAGTCATGGCCAAGTGACTTCATAACAATACCCAGCCCTGCACACAACACAACAACTATGCAGCCCTTGCATATGTTGTGCCAGCTCTGAAAATTTCCTCTCTTTGGTTCCTGCTAATCAGCCTTGGTGAGTGATGTCCCAGAAATTTAGGAACTGTAGTTTTAGTTTTAATCATGTATCTTGTGTTTTCTGTATGGGGACCACTGGTATAAATGCTTGAGTAATAAGGATAAGTTAAGGGGATATATAGTTGTCAAGATGTGTAGAGTATACCTTATGGCCAAAACTCAGTTCTCTGGACTTTTGCCTGGAAAATGGGGGAGGGGGGGGAGAGAAAACCAAATTCCATCCATATTGTCTTTCACTCTTTCTTACTATGCCATCTTTAGCTGCAGTCTTAAGTTGCAGATGTGGAGTTGCGATTCCTTAGAGGTGCTTTCACCTAGTATTTAAAATGGGGCTGAGAAAATTATTGATTTCATTAGGCCTTATAAATTGCTGGTGCTGTTCACCCATTGAGATCCCTATGTAGTTGGGGCTCGCATTGACAGGAGATTTATATTTGCATGCCCTTTTAGTGTAACAACATGCAGTAGCATACTGTATGGGGCCATCTGGCACTGTCTATTCTCCATCCCTACAAAGTCAACAGAGGCATACAGCAGGTTTACTTACAGCCCCAACTTCCTCTTCTGAGCCCTCTGACCATAATTACGGAAATCAGTGGTGCAGTTTCTTGATGTTTGAAAGGTGCGAAAAGTAAAATAGGTTTAATCACATTTTAAAGATAAAACTAAAAAAACCAAAAACCCTTACCACCAACCATTTGTGATTCTGCCACACCCATTTTGGATCATAACTCTGCCCATGGTGACTCGTGTTCCCATATGGTAAGCTGGGGGGCAGTTTCCCCCAAATTGCCCACTCCTATCACAACTAGTGAACACCTGGTCAGCAGTCAGAATGTGTCTTCCAGGAAGAGGCACAGCTGGGAGCTTTTGCTCCATTTGCATTCCTTCCATGGCTCTTAGTGGAGAACTGGATACAACAACGCACTTTTAGCTTGCTGCGTAGGAGTTTTCTACATGGCTGTACAATCATAATTTTTTAATTGGGCTATTAACATAAAATGTTTTTCTGGTAGCTTTGTCTTTATTGTCTATGTTTTGTAATGGGAATATGATCATTCATAGAGAAAATTAGCCATCTGAATTGGGGAGCAGCTTCAGTAATCTCCACCCTCACCCCCCACCCCCCACCCCACCCCCAGCCATAAATAGGAAATTTAGTGGCAGCTCAATATGAAGAATCAAGAAGGCTAGTTTTTATTCCCTCCAAAAGATGGGTATTTTCCCTACAGATAGAATGTGCATTCACATGTTCTCCCACCCTTTGTTTTCTTTGGGGAAGATAACCTTCATATTGTGAGACTGATTCTCTGTCCCCTGCCTTTCAAACCACAGATTAATATCAGCAAGAGATGAGAATGATGTACTGGAAAAACAAACTGGGTTAACCTACTATGGGGGGTGGCTTGTCCCCAACTATTTGGGATATGATAGGGCTCATTGTATGTTTGGTACAATGACTAAGCTAGGTCCTCCTTAAGAAGTCTATTATCCTCAAATAATACTTCCTGATTTTTCTTTCTTGACCCAATGAACAACAATCCTTTTGGAATATTTGTCAGGGACTGCTTCTTGGAGTTCTTGTTATGATTGGGATACCAATGACTATATCTAACCATCTTGTCATTTAAAACTTTTGTGATCCAGGGTCATCAAAGAAGGACCTTCAGGCACCAAAGTACATGTGATTCCTCCAAATGATTTCTACAGGACCTCATATTAAATATTTTTTTAAAACACAGTAGCCCAAATTTCTCATGAGATTTTGGTGTGTCTTCCTAATCCTGTAAGATTTTGGATAAAAAAGTCAAAATCTTATAAGAATTGGCAATCCTCAGAGGTATTGACTATTTTATTTTATTTTAATGTTGGCACCTTCTCCAAGGACCAGCTGGGTGATCTCTATGGATCACCACTGTCCTAAAATATTGCATGGGCTGAAAAATAAACACAATGAGTGGAATGTGTTGTAAAGGAAAGAAAAAGGAACTTGTAAGCCTTACCACAGGGAAGGTAATTTCAGCTTGATAAAAACATAGGTACATATTGGTTCAAAATTCAAGAGCTGTTATAATCTATTGGGATCTGCTTTAGAAGGCAGGGTATTGAGAAGACAACTGTAAAAGGCATTAGCAGACTCAGAGGTACATGTTGAAGAAACATGAGACAGAGGAAGAAATAAAGTCAAAGAAGAGGAAGTAAAATTCAAAGGAAGCCTTGCCCAAATATAGGTTGTGAGAGCATAAACCTGTACATACAGCTATTCAGGTGCAATCTGTTCCAGAAATTTTTGACAATGGTATCCAACAGAGAAACAAACAACATGCATATTGCTGAGTCCTAGATTCCACAGTGCTTTTTCACGTACAGACTAATTGCTCAACTGGAAAGTGTTCAGTTTGACTAGGAAAATACTGGGAAATAACAACAACAGCAGCAGCAGCAGCAATAACAATAACAATAACAATAACGACTTATTTTTTTAAAAGATTAGACCAGAAAATCAGTGGTGTTGTCTCTGAGGTATCTACCCATTTTTTAAAACTTCTGGGAGAGTTGGAACTGAAAGTTCTTTAGACTACTCTGCTTTTTCTCATTTTCTTCCACCACAGGACATGCAAGATTTCTAATGTCCAAGTCCATCAGGAGCCCTTCTACCCAGGAGGTGCTGCTCCCAGACTGGCATAATCATGTTTGTGTGATGTTGTCCTACTTAGGCAGCAGAGCTAATTTTCTGCTGGCTCAGTTGCCAACATCTCAAAACATCAAACTTTGTGTTTTTAAGATTCTGAGTTCCAGAGGCTTTCCCATTTGACTCTGTGCCTTTTTCCCTTTCCTCAGCTGAGGTGCTTCATGTCCCGAGCACCACAGTGGCACACACTGGACTACTGATTTGCTGTAACCAACCTTCTTCTCTTTATTTTCTCCCTTTCCATGACATTACATAGTGAGGCAAAGACAGATACGTTGGTGGTGGACTTGTTAGCTGGAGGTTGTTGCTTCATTATAGATTAGCTGAATGGACTGTATGTCTACCCTGGCCATGATTTCCACAGTGAAACCATGGGCTACTACAAGACTATCTCTGGGAGTTTGGGACATAACAACAGAAGCCATGCGGAAGTAGTTTCTAAACGTAAAATACGAGACTATAGGGACCATTCTGCAGTTAAGCAAATAACTATGAGTTTTCTTAATAATTATTATCTTTCAGTTCCCCCTGACCCCACTATTTACAACTTACCTCCCACCATCTGAGTATATAGAGTCACTAGTCTGCGATGGGTGGCTATATAAATTGAATAAATAAATAAATATTTGTAATTCAGGATAACACTTCATAAATTTGATGAAGTAGATTCTAGTCCATAAAGGTTTATAGTGTACCAAACATAGAAGTCATTTAAGGAAGCCACAAAATAATACATAGAGAAATCAACAAAAGGTTATATTACAATGAATTTATTACTCTATAAGTTGCCATTATTTGTGCATTGCC
Source organism: Liasis olivaceus (assembly GCA_030867105.1). Taxonomy (NCBI): domain Eukaryota; kingdom Metazoa; phylum Chordata; class Lepidosauria; order Squamata; family Pythonidae; genus Liasis; species Liasis olivaceus. The sequence continues at coordinate 230,706,354 of CM061349.1, read as the reverse complement.
ACTAAACACAAACCCAGAATAACAAAACAAGGAAATAGGAAATGCACCATTCAAAAAAAGAGATAAAAGAATATGGCTTTATCTGTACTTCGCATCTACTAATTATTGGTTATCAGTGCAAATTTAGAAGCAATACCTGCTGTGTGGTTTTAATGTTTATATTTTTATGAGCTACCCAGAAATATTTTGGAGTGAATGGCAATTTCTAAAATAAATCTAGGTTTTTCCAGCTACTGCACAGTCACAGATGCCCCTTTACTGGATATGATCCCTGAGTGGGTGATGATGGTGCAGCTGTAGATATTTCTGGAAGTACTAATGATCATGACCCTTTTCAGTCTGGAGTAAGGTCTGGTTTGGGCACAAAACCAGCCATGCTCATCCTAATTGATGACCTCCTGTGGAAGAGTATAACCTGGTGGATCCTGCTTGATAGTTTTTGATTATATGGTCAATAGCACTCTTCTACACCACCTCTGTGAGTTAAGGGTTTGGAGACACTGTGCTAATAATGGTTCTGCTTGTTCTTGTTAGGATTGACTCAGGAAGTGACATTGGGAGACTGTTCTGCCACTCACCATAAGCTACACTCTGGGCTACACCTCTCCCCAATGCCATTTAATATTGATATGAAAGCATGGGGGCAGTCACCAGGAATTGTAGGTCTAGATATCTATGATTCCAGCAAGTTATCATCTATACTTCATAATGCTCTCAATAATTTAAATACAACTTTGGGTTAGGTTCAGAATGAACCCCCTCTCCCTTACAGATAAAAATGCTTATTGAAAGAAATGATTTGAGGCAATCAGTGCACAAACTTTTGAAATGATTAAAAAAAAAATCAATGTCCCTTCAGTTCTAAGAAGGAAGACCTGATCTTTAAAAGAAACTTGCACAACTTGCACAAAAAACAAGCCTGTTTTTTCTTGTGTTGCTACAGATTCCTAGGCAGTTTTTAAAATCAAGGTTATACAAGGAGAGCTAAAAAGGAAGGCAGATTTACTATTTATATAGGTTGCAAAGCAACATTTCAGAATTCAACTCATTAGCACAAGGAGTGTGGGGTTATTTAAGTTGAGCAGTTTATGAATAATGAGGCAATATGATTTTTATCTCCATAATTTCCTTCTCCCTCTCAGTCTGCTATGTGCAACACTAGACTGGGGAATCATATTTCTGAACTTATACAATGCCACTGTTCTCTTGTTAGGCTAATGGTGAACATCAATCAACTTTTTACTGATTTGTTTTAATTTTTGCATTTAATGAGATACAGTGTGTATAAAGAATAATGAATTAGAGAAAAGATCTGAAAACACTTTATGAAAACACTCAGGTTGAAATTTTTGAAAAGTGAAAGCTTTTGCTGTATTGTATATGTATCTATATTTTTAAAGGATTCCATAAATTTATGAATGTCATACACACACACACATACACACACACACACACACACATACATACAGTTTCATATATACATGTACATTAAGATTGGTATGTGATTTTGTATAGGGTAGTAAAAACTAAAGTCAAGCTCAAGTCAAGTTTGTAGCTACATGGGTACATCCAGGAAGTTTTCTTGGCAATAATACAGAGGAGGTTTGCCTGGCAATGTTTCTAGGGTTTCCTGGGGGTCTCCAGTTCAAGTACTAATCATGTACAAATCTGCTTAGCATTCAACTAAGGTCAATTAAGGTGAGCTAGGTGTTACCACTTCACCTAGAACAGATGATCTTTAAAAATATAAATGCCTAAATCTTGGATGATTTTAAAAAGCATTATGAGATCTCAGCGATCTGCAAAAATAATCAAATCTCATGAAATCTGGTGATTTTGAAAGATGCGAGATATCTCAATATAATCTGAGGTTGCAGAGAAGCCATCTGTCAGTATTGTAGTTGTTCTGGTATCTAAGGTCCACTACATTGCCCACCTCTGATGTAAATGTTATAGTGTGAAAACATGGAGTGAGAGAAAAGAACAAACAATTCTTAGTATGCATTTGAGAGAGAAAGTGAGAGAAAGGTAGGGGTGGTATCAAATTGGTTGAGTCCCTTTCTTCCAAACTGGGTGTCAAATACTTCATCTTCCTGCAATCTCTCCCCACCCCCAACCCTGCCACCGATTGCCTACAGTGGCTGCCCTCTCTGCAGCCATGGCCTCCAGTGGTAGGTGTGTGCACTGCTGCAGTTCAAGAATGAGGATAGTCTGGTTCCCCAGTGGGTGAGATGCAGAATGTCAGTCCACCATACTGGCCAAACTGGAGGAGGAACATTTGGGGTGGAACTGGTTGTTGCCATCAGAGCTGGTTGTTGCCTAATTTAGATAATACCCCTGGAGAGAAAGAGAGGGCAAAGTGATAAAACCTCAAAGCCGATTCTCTGAATTCAGTTTTAGAAAGTTGCATCTTTATCTTCAGACAAGAACTGATTCATCATTTATTTAGACATCTTTTACAAGAAGCACCTTCCTAAGGTGGCATACAGAATAAAGGGCAGAATACAGTGTAACAAAAATTAAGACAAATGGGAAACTACAAAGAAAATGACAAGCCCCTCAGTACAATTAAAGAAAAGTGACACCATGAGAGTTTTTCTGCAAAGATGGACTCTGATGAATCCTTAAGGAAGACTCTTATGTTGAACATCTCTTAGGTGAAAAGATCATGGCTGGCTGGCTAATCCTAAAACTGGTAATGCACCAAAGCTGAAGTCATTCCACCAGATATATATTATATTCTGCCAGAGGAAAGGCAAACCATGTTTTTGCCATCCCAGGTGTCTTGTCAGTTGAATGCTGAATGGCAATTGAACCGGTTTTTGCAAGTTTCCATGTGATTCCAAACGCCTGCAGCAGAATTTATGTTAGACTGTAGGATGCTGGAATGTGTATAAAGATGCAGACCACAATGACTTCACTTCCTTAATGCAATCTACTAGAAAAGCAGGGGAAGCCAAAATATCTTCCCTGAATCCCCAGTGGATTGCCGTGAATGTCACAAGTTATGTAGGCTTGTACTGAAAAGATATCTGAATAGTGCTTTTGAAAGGTAAACAAGTTCATTAAGCAGATTAGTGCTTTTGATTGTCAAAGCAAACTATCAGCTTGATCCAGAGCAGAGGGAACATTGCTTCAGATGTTCTTACATTAATTAATTCCAGCTTTGTGGGCGTGTTCAAAAGGGGCAATACCCCAACATTCCCTGGCTGATTCTTCAAGGCATTAGTATATCAGATCTGGCACCATACTTCTAGCTTTCATCTCATTTTTTTCCCTCTGCCACACTGATGCCATTAGTGCAGGCAAGGAGAGAGACCATTTTAGATCAACAACAGGTATGCCTTCAAAGGTTGCATTGTTCACAGATCATCATCGAGCCAACAACAGTCTTGCAATTGTTAACTCTTGAATTAGGTCTCCCTATACTGTTGCATGTTTCCATGGCTGAATTACAATATGATTTCCAGCTAAACTGAAACAGTTATTTTATGACGTTAATCAACAGAGTAAAAAAAAAATGCACTTTTTTGGAAAGAAATATTTTTGGAGAAACATTGATTTCCCCCCCATTATATTTGATTCATGCTGTCACTTTCAGTTCATTTTACTTGACCAAAGATCTTATCACATAGACAGATTGGACTGACTAGTAGCAATGAGGTATCATCCTGCTCATGAAATGACTGGGTTAATTTATGTGACCAAAGGGGAGAAACAGCAGCCAGGAAAAAAAACGAGGCTGAACAGGTTGGACAGTCAATATATTAATGGTCAAGCATTCAAAACCAAACATAATTACTATTTTATTCTGAAAAACAAAGCTGAGATTTCCTTTGCATTTCTGGATAGACTGCATTTACTACTGGTAAGGATTTCTGGTATATTCTGTAAATACAGAAAATTACTTTGAGTGATACCAACAGTGGTAAGAACAACCTTTGGAAATACAGATCTTTTAAAGAAGATAATCCTAAGGTTCCAGGGTGTGTAAGTCCCTTTTATTGGGCTATTATTGGACAACAAAGATATGTGATAAAATATGTTAGTAGTTTCAGAAGGATATACCTTAGGTCCACTTCCTACAAATGCATGGAGCTGCTTGAAATCACATCTGAATGAGAGGGGTTTCAGATGAGTGATTGTCTATTTGTAGAAGTGGTGTGCCAGGAGACTAGCTAGTATGGATAGATAGACAGGAATCCTTTCTTCTAGCAGAGAAAGAATGGAGAGTTGGTGCTCAAATTCACCTGTCCACAAGGCATGGTCTACCAGAGGCAGCCACAAGGCATGGTCTACCAGAGGCAGCCTTTCTTTCATCACAGGATTGGAGATACCCACACACACACACACACACACACACACACACTGTATATCTGTGTCTGTGTGTCTGTGTGTGTATATACACATATATATATTACAAACACACACACATATGTACATACACCTCTTATACTCCTCCGGTATACATATACATATACATATTTGTGTTTTGGTTGTTTGAATCTCATGATGACATTTTGTGAATCCTAATAATAAGTCTTATTTCAAAACCAAAAATGGTTTACAGCTGAAATCCAATGCTCAGTATCTGACATGCCCACCATCAGATTAGTGACTCTTTCAGTCAGGCAATTCTTGTTTGTGTCAAACACAGCATTCTGTGGGGTGGAGAGTTCTGGGGGTTAAGGCCTGAGTCTTTTGCCAGTTTCATCCCATTCTTTGAAAAACAAAAATGGTTACAGCCATTTGTGGTTTTTTGCCCATGCTTGACTGCTAAAGAACGGAGCATCATTTTTCCAAATCTCACTCTGGATGTTGGCTTCAAATCAGGTTGGATTACGTCTGGAAAGAGCTGGATTAGATTGGGTCTTGGAACTGGACCTGTCTCTGAGGACATCCTTAATATAAAGCACCAACAATTAGATGACAGCTTCTCTCCATCTTTGAAAAAATGTACTATTCTTTTTTTTTTTTTTCCTAAAGAAGTGTTGCCATTCAACTATATTTTGAAAGAAATGATATCTTAGGATGGCTATAAAGAAATGTTTTGTAACACTAATATATCTAAAGATAAAAAGAACAGAATTATCCATTTGTTTTACAGTCCTTGTGCATATGCCCTGGGTACTTCCTACTTTGACTGTTTTGCTATAATCCTTAACCCAACAGGGATCTGAAATAGATTTTTTGGAAGAGGTAACGCCTATCTAGAAATTGCCATTTTTATTGCTACAAACTGAATGAAATTATACATTATGGGATTTCCTTAAAATTATGTCAGAGGTAAAATGTTCCAATTTAGGATTTTATTAATGTCAATTCTACACTTTATTTTTGAAATATTTGAAATCACCCTGGAATTTCTCATCCCAAAATTCTTCCAAATTTTTTCAGTTTCTTGAGTAATTTTTGTATCTTTAGACTCTAATCCATAATTGAATATTCTGATTTTTTTTCTCAGGTACTTATCACAACACTAAATTAAGTCACTTCCTTTCAAAAAAATTCTGTGCACAGATAGATAGCTAATTTAACTTCAAATGGTAACCTAGTCTTAATAAATGCTCTAATATAAACCTCTAGGAAGGAACTTATTTTTGAATAGACATAAATGTGCTTTGCGATGATATGATTGCAAGATCTGACAACACTAAAAAACAAAAACACCCTGACAATGCAATAACACTTAATTTCAATTTTCAAAATGATCTTATAAAACCTGGTTCAGGTAAGCACATTTGTCTGTTATACTGAAATTGTAAAGCACTTAAGTAGCCATCTATCCTGTTTATGAAAGGGCTAATTTGTGGTTACATTGTGTAAAGTGGGAAGTAGAGACCAAAAATTCCAGGACAGGAGAAGAAAAATCAGACGATGTGGAAAGTTAATTATACAACTTGCAATTTCATAACATAGATTGTACAGGCAACACTTGCAAACCTTCAGCTAATATTTTCTAGTTGTCATCTTCTTGAACTTGACCTTTATTTGGCCTTTAAGAATATAGAGGAGGCTTTTTCCAAATCTCTTGCAGCTTCATTTTTTTCTGTGAAATGTCCTACTGTGTGAGAGTCAGGACCAGGGGGGTTAAGAATTTACTCTCGTCGCCAGAGCAACGAGGAACTGATAAGAGGATGAGACTGAACCCTCCCTAAAGAATGCAAGGGAGGTTGGGAGGGTGACCCTGGAATTTGCTCTCACTCTGAGAAGATTTCTGTAACGGGAGAAAGGCCATTAAACCTTGCTGGATTAAATCTGTACTGTCTCCTGGAGTTTTCTGGGCTAATCCTGACATACTGTGACTGTATGCTTCCCCATTGTTGATTCTGTATTGAAGGTGGCATCCATATATGACAGATTTCATCCATTAAAAAAAAATCACTGAAAGTATTACAATAGGTCTCTGAGAGTTCTGCAATAGAACTTGGGGAAGAAGAGGAAAACAGCCCCCTCACAACCCAAAACAACAGACTGCCAGCTTGTGGACGCTGTTTCTTTGCTGGAGGTATTGACACTGCACAAGCTCTCTGGTCAGCTGTGTGTTTTGCCTTATCAGGTTTAAGTCAAGACTTCCTCCTTCTGCTCTCTACTCTACCTTGCCACTTCAACTCATGCAGTTCCCCTATGTACCATGGGGCCACCTTTGAAGCTAGGCAGAGAAGGCACTCAGGAGCTATTGTGTTGACTGCCTAATCCAGGTACCAACCAAGGCACCAACAAAGCCACTGGTGGAACTAGTCTCAAATCCTTCCAAGGACTTTTGAATCCAATTGTATCCAATAACATTTTTGAGCAGACCATCCTATTAAGTCCACCACCCTACAAATATGGTGCAAAATGCTTGCAGCATTTGTTTTTGTCACTATTATCTTTTGTTTGTTTCATAAAGCAAGTTTTTTTTAAAGAAGAGGAACAGATAGAACAAACTGTCAGCTTATAACTGAAAAATCAAGAACTTAAGGTACACATTGCACTAAGCCAGGATAAGTTTTAGGAACTCTGGGAGTTGAAGTCCACCTATCTTAAAGTTGCCAAGGTTGAGAAACACTGATATACAGAAACACAGTCAGAGAGGACTATGGTGAGGGCAAAAAGGGCATCCTGCCCCATGGCAGCCAGTTGTATGCAAGAACTTTATGGGAGGTATTTAAGTCTTGAGCTCCATGGGTATGTTCCCTACTGCATAGACTGCCTCTTAACCTAATGCTATGCCAATGTTTGCCTTGCGGTGTCTCGAAAGTTCTTTCCTTGGGAAGAGGTTTCTGTTTCTCTTCCTTGTTCTCAGATGCTTGAAAATTTCTGGGCCATCTTTTTGAGCTTATTTTAGTATTGAAGGTAACAGGAGGAGACTACTGTTGGTACTAGCTGCCCATTAAAACCCATTTTGGGGTGACATGGTTGACATTATAGGAACTGCGCAGGAGGTTTTTAAAAGTATGGCCCTTTAGATTTGCTGAGATTCACTGAACATGACATCACTGAGGTCTGCCCTGTAAAATATATCTGCCCCACGTCTAGGATCATGGTGTGGCTGCATTTGGATAAAGTGAAGGTAGCATTGCTCCACTCAGTTGTTACATTTGGAAACAAGCTTGTTTAAACAGGGATGTTGTTTTCTTGGTTGTTTCCTTCATCCAAAGAAGTAGCATCCTTACTGGTTCTGGGCGAGTCTTGTTGAGACAAATAGAGAACACAATGAACTGTGCAATGACTCTTTGATGAGGCATAGGAATGAAAACTGTGTCCTCCTTTCCCTTGTTTCTTTTACTACCTCCACCAAGGTTTTTTTTTTTGCTTTTGTTTTTGCTTTTCATCCAAGTCCTTCCTCCTACAGTTCTCATCTGAGTGACATTCAGTTTGAATTTGTCTCCCTGATTCGATTTAAAGGAAATAACTGCAATAGCTAGCCCAGTGTTTCTCAACCTTGGCAGCTTTAAGATGGGTGGACTTCAACTCACAGAATTCTCCAGCCAGCCATGAGCTAGGCTGTAATTCCAAACATGAGTGGCTCCATTTTCTTGATGCATATTTCATCATCCTGAAAAAGTCCAGCTCCTGATTCTGTTCCGTGTTAATGGGAAAAAGTAAACTTGACACAACCTCTTGACATAACAGATGCTGGCTTAATGTTTTCAGTCTGAAAGGGAAGCAGAGAAAAAGAATCAGGTGAACCTAAGAAAAAATTGCTCAAATCCTGGAGCTCTCCTACCTTTGACAATATTTATGGAGTCATAGCTTCATTGCCTTATCTGGCTGCATGAGTAAATTATATGTACTATAGAGCCAAGGAGTTTCCCGGATAATTGAGTTAATGGACAGGTAACATTGCTCACATGACATCAATGCTACTAGGATAGTTTCTGGAGAAATATCTCAATGGAACCAAAAATGGTCACTCTTTCAAAATGAGGATGGGAACATTATCTCATTCTGATTTGGCTTTGTAACATAATCAGATGGTGGTTGATTTTAGAGTACATGATGATGTAATCAGGTTAGCTATGTGATTCTTCCTTGATAGGAATTACTAATCAAGAAGAATCCCAGTGATGTTGTTGTCTCCAAATCATGTGAAAATGTGAAAAGTCTCCACCATCATCTTGCCTTGCTGCCTTTTTACCTGGCCTCTTCCTTCACTGACCCACCTCTTCCCCCACCGCCTGGGGTGGTTGTTGCATATCCACTCAGGCATGCAGCTGAGAGGGACCATTGCCTCCAAGGGATGCTACCATTTGCTTGAGTTTGCGCATGCTAGTGTGAATGCAGCCCACCCCGTGGTGCATTTTAAATAATATGGCCCCATATTCATTTGAGGTTGAGACTCCTGATCTAATGCAAGGTCCCAACAACTAATACATGTACACAGTCAGGTCTCTCATGCCACAGTTCTGTGACTTTCACATGTGAACCGTTACATTTTAGTGAGGTTTAGTGATTCTTAGTATTGGACTAGGACTGGGGCCTTGCATCCCATAATAGGGCACCCCGTGACCTTTAAAAGATTTACTGTCAAGCAAAGAGCTTTTCCAATATTGCTTGAGTACCTTTTATTTGCCTCTTTTCTTTTATTATTCCCTTTCATTTCACCTCCAGTAGTGAAATTAATCAGTAGCCTCTGATTTATTCATGAGTGTCCTGTACAGACTGCAATGAAGTGAGAATAACAAAACATTCATCATGACATCTCACTCCAGCCTTTGGTACCTGTGTTGTGATGTCACATGCAAGTACATGAATGTCACTGGGCATTCACAAGATTGACAGCTACTTCTCAGACATGGAATACACATCTTGCCTGAAGCAGAATAACATGAACATTAGTATATATGTAACAAGCAGATCCCTTCCAACCCCCTACCTTTCTGCTAAAATAGGAATGTTTGTCTCTTTTTAAAATCAAGTGGAAGTGCTAGACAAAGAAGAGATTTAACCATCTCTTTTCAGTTTCAAATTAAAGCAGACATTTGCAGGAAGCAGGATTTTTCAGGTAAAAAATCGGCAGAGAGGAAACAAGGCTAGCCTCTTTTGCAGAGGAATAGGGAAAAGCTAACTAATAATTGTGTTAAGTTTAATTTGCTTTCTGTATTTGCTAGTTAATGCATTATTGTTTCTGATATTTATGTTTTCCATAAATGTTCAATAAATGGTATGTTTTTAGGCAATCTGGACACTCTTTACTGCAGAGATCCTCTAAATTTGGGGCAGACCTATACCAACTTGCATCTATCCAGAGATCTTATAGAGTCCTTTATAGTTTTTTGTGGATGATCCTCCTAAGTAACAAATCTGTGATTTGAACAATAGTGTATTTTAATCTTCTCTAGCACCGAATGCTTTACATGTGTCTACTTAAAGCAGAAAAGGGTTTTTTATTTTTTTCTCTTTTCCTTTTCAAAAATAAAGTTTTTTTTTTAAATCTTGCAAAATTAATCTGTTTCCCATAGGAGAGGGGGCTGACTTCCCTAGTCATAAGTCTCAGTACTACAGGACCAAGAGAAGACCCTATAGAAATTATTTCATTTTTATCCTCTTTTTTTCTTCCCCAGGAAAGTGCACAGGCTGTGGGATCCTATTGCTTTCACATGCCCTGGTTAGTTTCCAGATAAAGGCATGGCCCTGGAAGATAATAACCACTAAGCCACTCCATCAAAGTGGACCTTGGCTATGAAGACCTGAAGCCCCCAAGGCTTCAGCAATGCTGCTTAAAGGAACCACTTGGTTTGTATCACAAGGTCATGTGCACGTGTTAAACTCCTCCCCCCCCCTTCCCCCAATGGCTATGGATTGACTCTTAAACAGATTTTCTGATTCTCAGTGTCACTTTCTCTTCTTCAGGGAGAGGGCTTATTTATTTAATTACCAGTACACAGTATTTAATAATATAGGTATTTGAAATATCTATTAATTATTATGTGAGAATAAAATCAGTAATTAAGGTCTGCACTTCACCTCTTCCAATACAGGAAGGCAAAACCACACCAGAAGCTATCAGCACTGATCCTGGTCCTGAATCAGCAGGATGCAATAAAATAGAGAAAGGAATTCTTATAAACATTCAAAAATCCTACACACCAACGTTATACTTGTCCTTTCTCCTCCTTCCCTACCGAATAGTTGTAAGCCAGGTCTTTAAAAAGTAGGCTACAAATACCGCCATCTCTCAAAATTAATGAACCAAGAATGGTAATTTCATACAAATGCAATACTAGCTCTTAATACACTTATCACAATTTGCAAAATTTCCCAAACCCTGACCTCCATGAAAATCCTAGCTATGTTTAATTATGTGATGCAGTCCTATCCATTTTATATAACACTTGACCATCTCAGTTCAAGAACTTGTGAATGCTTTGAGTTAATATTAAAGTAGAAGGTGTGTGTGCGTCTCTCTTAACATGTTGATTAGTTAATTGTTCAGCACATTTGGTAAACCCAGAAAATGGGTTAATTTGGTTATCAGGTCACTGATGTTGTGCAAATGCACTCTAAAAGTAATGCAAGAGGAATTCTGGAAAAAAATAGCAACACCCTAAGTTTCACAGATTCGAGTTTCAGCTACTATTGTGCATTCTGATTTGTACATCACTGTCGCTCCAGTCACTATGTTGATTGCAGCAATAGGCTTAGCCTTAATCATTTGTCTTGGAAACCTTGAAAGGACAATTTATGGTAGGTTTGTCCATGACTAACTCTCTTGATTTTTTTCAAAAAAAATCTCTGAATGTGCCAATTTGGGAAGGCCAACTAACTCTAGCATTTGGTACACTGCTGTTGGTGGAGGAAAGATAGTGCTTATGTATGTAAGGCTATCATAGCTGGGTTGAAAAAATCTGGATGACTACTAGGAGGCAGCTACAGGTTGCAGATTTCTGTATTTGTTTGCTGCCAGTTATAGTAGCTCTAATACAGTGTTTCTTAGACTTTGCAACTTTAAGACATGTGGACTTCAACTCCCAGAATTTCCCAGCCAGCATGCTTCAATTCTGGGAGTTGAAGTCCACATGTCTTAAAGTTGCCAAGTTTAAGAAACACTGCTCTAATACATGTACACAGAGAGAGATAGTGTGTGTGTGTACCATCCAGTTTCCTTATCATTATTTATTTATTTAAATGTATTGGCTGCCCAACTCCAATGGAATCCCTTCTTCCATGCAGCCTTGTGCTAGCAATTGGATACAGAATTGTGAGGATCATTCAGAGGTGGACCAGATATATGTGGTCAAGCACTGAAGATAATGTGGCACAGCAGGAACCACAGGGCAATGAAAGGAAAAGAAATCTCAGATGCTATTTTGTCAGACTTTTAATAGCAAAGAGCTGTGCACAACTGACAGTAAGTGGCTGCTCCTGTAGAATTTGCCCAAAGGTAATAGCAATGCACTCACTATTACTAATAAACCTAATTACTCCCACTACAAGAGAAATTAGTCAAGGGGAAAGATCCAGCATGAGTAAACAGGATGATTGGCTGTTGGTTTCACTTTTGCAGATAGTTTTTGTTCAGACTGAAAGATCTTACTGCTTTCTGAGGCTTGCCAAAGCCTCCCTTAGCAAGGCAGAGGTGTGGTTATAAGGTAGTATTTCTGGTTTCATGCACGATTTATGAGATATTTTGATGTAAAAGATTTTTTTTTGTAATTTGGTTTCTCTTGAAAAATGCCCCACCAAGTTATTCTTTTCCTGATCCCAAATTCCTGAAAGCTTTTGGTTTCAGTTCTGAACAGTCATACCTGCATTCACATATCCTGCTCAGCCATGTTTGCTAGGTGTTCACATGTTAAGATGTAATTCAAAGTTTACAGACCTCAGTAACTGGGCTCACACAATACATTCCACCCAAGAAAGCAAAATTAATCTATTTCCCATTGCTTCAAATGTATGAGGCTTTAGTAGGTCTGGTCTGGCAACAGATGTAAGCAAAAAAAATGCCTTGCATCTCTCCAAGTCTTGGAATATAGAGAGTAAGAAAGATCATCTTGATCGAAATATGCAGGAATCATTACCTAGGCCAGTGTTTTTCAACCTTGACAACCTTAAGGTGGGTGGACTTCAACTCCCAGAATTTCCCAACTGCCTGGGGAGTTAATCTTAAATTGCCAAGGTCAAGAAACACTGATCAACCTTGGCAACTTTAAGATGGGTGGAGAAACACTGATCTAGGCAAAAGGGGCTGAAGTCTAGAAAGTCCAGGTAAAATTCAGAAGCAGCTCAGTCAGATACCTCTGTAATTCACTGGATTACAGTATAAGGAGGAGGTATAACACAGTCACACTTGCAAGTTTCTGTTATTTAGCCAACCTCAGTAAAAATAGTTTTAGCCTTTCTATGAAGTTGATTTCATGATCTGGTCTACTTAGTGGGATTGAAGAGGAGTCTTTCCTCTCTTGTGATTTTCACTGGCAGCTAAAGAGCTTGACAATCACAATTTTATGCCCTTTTATCACAAGGCGACCATCATTCCACCTTAAGCTTCCATGAAGCCATGTTGTGTAAATTTCATTCTGCTTCCCCCTTCTTTTCAGGGAGTTATATTTGCAAGACCAGCCCAACTTTGGTCATCTTTAATAGATTTCCATGTTTAGCTAGGTCACCTGGAGAAGTGTCTGTGCTTTAGGAATGAGTATGGAATATACCTGCAAATAGTTAGTCAATGGCCAATCAGCATTCCTAAATATTCATCCCTACTAACTTCATTTGGGGCATGTCCATTTGCTAACTAACTGAGGCAGCAATGAGAGGCAGGACAGCATATCATTATGCCAACAAGAATGTTCTATTTATACAACAAGAGCCAGGTTGCTCCAAGGATTACTAGTGGGGAAAGGCTCTCAGTTGTGTAAATACTGCTGAAATTATCCCCTCTCCACCTATCTACATTTATAAATGAAATGGGAAATTCTAATTTCCTATAGCAAATCTGGTAGTATTTGGTTTAGATTAACAAATAAGAAGGTTATTTGTTAATCTAAACCAAATACTACCAGATTTGCTATAGGAAATTGAAGGGAAAGGAATTTTTTAAAAATAGTATCATAGTCTAATTCTCAAGCTTTGCTTATCTGACTTATCTGCAGTTCCAGGCCTTACTTATGTTCCTTTGCCTGCTCAACAAAAGTCAGATTTATGCCTGAGTGAATGTGCATCAGATCAAACTTTCGTTGTGCTTTAGTTATAGAGATCAACATAAGTTCAGGATGCTTCTAATCAAAAAATTTACTTAGTAATCACTTCAGAGAATTTGTGGTATTGTCTGGAAATCCAGACATCAACAGCTTTTATTGGTAGCCCCCTTACATTTTTTTTCTGCCCCCCCTCCCCTTTTTCTAAGGAGGAAAAAAATGTGCAGCTGCACCTTGGGCATCCTGTAACATATGAGGCACAAATGGATGACAATTCTATTTTTCAGAAGTCTTAAGTTTATGTGTTTTTACAGAAAGTGATTCAAACAATTCTTCAGGCCTACCTCAAGATGAGATGGCACCCCTTTCACGGAGAGAAGGTGACTGGCCTGGCAGCTGAATCTTATTCCAACCCAAGAGAAGAAACTGAGCTTTTCTGAATGCAGGACCCAAGTGTCGGGCCCCTGGCCATGTTGTTCAGCTTACCTAGTGTGGTTCTTCTATACCTTGTTACCTATTTCTATACCTCCATCATCTGCAACCTATGGCAGTTGCCTCAATCAGCCTAATGGTACAGCTGGAACTGGAACTGGAACTCTATTCAAGTGCTTTTTAAAATTGGTTATATAACTATTGGAGAGACAAAGTCACAGTATTGGACTAGTTTATATCCCCCTCCTCTGTTAAACCAATGAGTATAATAATCTTTTGGTGATGTTGGGCTGCTTTTGGGGGCGAGGGTTGTTGTTGTTTTTTTTTAAATTGTGGCTGGTTTGGTATGTTTTGATAATTTTTATGGATTTAATGGCATTTTATGTTATATGATTTTATGTATGTGAACCACCCAGTTTACTTGAACTTGTGAAGATCTGAAAGTGGATAGAACATGCCGTATTAGCAGCCTTATACCCATTCTGTCTGACCTCAAGGTATTCAACAAGGAAGTCTGAAAGACAGCTGGGCTTCTTTGCTTGAATGTGAGTACAGCTCTCCATACTTCTTGGAGTGTAAAAAGTGTAAAACAGGATCCAGATTATATGGAGGACTGTACAGGGTAATATGAGTATAGTTTTCCTTCAGACGTCCCAGCTAAACACATGAAGATTGGAGTAGATGGTAGGACTTACCCTCCACCCACTTTCAAAACAATATTCATGGCTTGATCCAAGGTGTGAAACAGCATCCTCTTTTAACTAATTTTACAAGATTGCTACAATGATGAAATGATAGTTAGGGAGAATCATACATTTAGTTTCTTTGGAGAAGTAACAGAATGAATCAGTTTGAACTGTAGGAATTGGGCACATTTACTTCAGTCAGGATTTTCATCCATTCAGCTGCACCAAAAACCCCAACATAAAAACAACAAGCGAGCCAAGAGCAAGCTGAATACTTCCCTCAACAAAGAGGCTTTCAATTGTCAGTAAAAAACCATTAATAAAAGGGCAGATCTCTGAAGGCAGGAAATTCCACATTCTGTAGTATTCCTATCAACTGTTTCCTCACCAATAACATACACCATCTTCTAGAATCCTCCAAACATGATTGTGCTAAATAATAGAGATGAGGGCAGGCTTTGTGCTGGGCAGAGGCACAGATGGGTCTGGAGTGAGAGGGGATTCTGGCAAATGGAGTATGAAGTACAGCTATCAGATTTGGGCTGCAAAAATCCCAGCTGAAACCCTGGATAGGGAAAAATTTCCACCCAAAAGGCTGCTTCCTTTCATTAGGAAACAAGCTTTCACACTGTCACAAGTATTCATGTATATACCTACCCAATGATGACCTCTTCAGTAAACAGGCTTGAAAAGAGCTATTGATGCACACAGGAAACGTTTTTCAAGTCTAACTTGAATGAATATAGGATGGGTTGTAGCAAGTGGGAAGTGTAAGAAGAACTTAACTACAGGTACTAGATATGGGCTGCAGAAAACCATTCAAGTTTCTATATCTATTTGCTGCTTTCCAGTGGTTCTCTGGATGTTTGCAGCCTGAGTAGTTCTAATTTAACACCTTAATTGCATGCAGCAAAGAATTTGAAAAACATATTAAGTAGAAAGCATTTTTTTTTTTTTTTTAAGTCAGCTGCTGCAAAGGGATTCAGGGGATGGTACAGACTGATCAGGGAGAGCACACGGGCTGCATCCAACCAACTGGCCTCCAGTTTCCACTCACCTGTTTAAAAGAAGAGAAGTTAATTCTTTGCAGCATTCTTTTTGTTTTTCTAGCCTCAAAGATCCACTGAGCCTGCATACCCACCTCTTCCCGAAATTTTTGCAACACTTAATGAACTGCAAAGAGTTCAGAGGGTCGTGATATCTTTGCCACCATCTCGTGGTCATCTGGATTTTTGCAGCTCTGATCCGATACCCTAGTACAGGAAATTTGAGGAAGATGGGACGCTCCAAGCTGATATGGTTGTTTTATAATTAGCTTAGCAGGAAGTATGTACAGAGTGCAGGAGAGATATTCTTGACTCTTGCAGTTTCATTAGTCATTTACAGAGTCTTCTGTGTAACCAATGAACAAAGTAGATGAATGCAGATGTGAATAACTTTTGGTAGAATGTGTTTAATGTAAGGTGGTCCAGCCTTCAGCACAACAGCAAAATGTTCCTCATCATTTCCATGAATCCAGCAGATGGGCAGGAAAGAAGCTGAGAGATACTTCTTTACAACCTTTCTTTGAGGATTTGCCCCATCCCATTTGCACATCCATAGAGCAAGATTGCAAAAGCCCTTTTTTTTTTTTATCAAGAGGTAGGCCAATTCCTGACACACCTTGATGATAGAATGGGGGAAATTTTGTTTTTAAGTATTGACAGATAGCATTCATTCCATCATGTTGAAATGGCAGCAGCAACAACTTTGGAACAACGTTGGAGGTTACCTGCAGTGTTGCTCATTCTAGTGTAAGTTATACATTTGCATACAGTAAAACCTTGGTAATAACCTCTGGTTATAACCTCTGGTTATTGAACTGTCTGTTACACAACAGGCATCTGTGGAGGATTGATCTCCTTTAGCAACTTACTTGCAGGTCTGACTAACAAGCAGCAACAAGTTTCTTAACCCCAGAGTATGCTTCTACTGGAGTAGGACATGGGTCACAAAAGAGTGATGCCAAAAGAGAAAGGAATTGCTTACCTAAGGAATGTATCAAGGCCAGAGTTTGCAAAACTCAGCTTTTTATTCTTCAATACAGTGATACAAGCAGAACAGGAAAGTGAGTAAAGGCTGAGGAGAAAAATTGTATCAGCAGAAGGATGCCACCCTCTTATGGGTCACATTATAGCTATAGGACTCCAGGGAAGTCCTGGGGGGGGGGGTGAGGGGAGTGACAAGATGTGAATCACAGTGTCTCTACACAACCTCCCTGCCTTACCTGTATGCAATATTAGAACCCAAATATGAAAGGGTGGAGCTTGCATCATGATGTCACAATGCATGTTTCGTCATGCTGCTATTGTTGTGGCTAAGAATGGATCTCTACATTTATAGCCCTTAGCCCCCTTTTGGCACTTCCCAGAGCATCTTCCCCCTCAAATTTTACAGTTAAATTTTTGGGCCAAACTTTTAGATTATGGCTGTAGGATTTTTTCCCATTCTGGGGCAAACAATTATGGTAAAATAGTGTGTTAAGGCTCCAATAGGCCTCATACATCTAATTAATTAAACAAACAAACCACCCCCCCAAATGAAAAAGTGGGTCAAAATTGCATCCTTTCTCCCCCAGTAAGGTCACTGCAACCTGACCATCACTGCTACAGCAGGGGTGGAAGGGTGGGCAAAAATCAAGTAGCCCCATTCTTAACAATAAACCCATTATTTTCTTGCATTTTAAACCAAACAATTATGCAAAAGGTTAGGGTTTTAGCATTGATGAGAGTGTATAAAGACTTTTGTTTAAAAACCCATATTGTTGTGTGTGTGTATGGGTATGTTTCTATAGGTGTAAAATGTAGGGAATGAGGTAGCTTTGACCTTGTCTATTAGCCAGATGCAATGCTTTGGAACATTTCCCACGTGGTTGTGTGGTAACTAGGGTGAAAGACATAATACTTGAAGCAACAAAACAAATGGATATCTTTGGTTTAATATCTCTTTGTTTAATATATACATGACAAATTCTCTTTCTGGTCCAGTTCTAAAGGTCTGTGAATTACACAACACAAGATTCAACAACTTATATTAAAAGCATGGTGCAACTTTGCGTCATTATTTTTATTTTGAAAGAAAAATAGTTATTGCTGGGGGCCTGATTAGAATCATAGATATTGTGGGATAGGAAATAAAGCTTTCCCCTTTGGGGCTTCTGGTGAAAAGCTGCCCTTCCCCCCAAACTTTCTACTGCTTTCCTCTCAGGTTTAACAATGAAGAAGATCAGATAATGGCAGGAATCACATGGAAGGAAGGTTAGCCTCATTTCCATTCGTTACCATCCTGACTCTTGTGGAGATTCCCTCAAGCGGAAATCTTTAGTTTTCAATGGCCATGTTACCTGGGAATTCTGAAAGATGCCTTCAACACACCTGGAACACAACAAGTTAGGGAAAGTTGCTCCAGACGGAAGGAGGCATTCCAGAAGACTGTGCCCGCCTTGTCTCTTGTTGGGGCAAGAAGGCTCAGGTTCTCTTTGTTTACAGCATGCCCCAGATCTTTGTCATAGCCTGCCTGCCTTCTGAGATTGTGCAATTAGGCCCATGACTAGGTCATTTTGAACCTAATAATAGACATTCTGGAAATTACCTGGACTTATAGTGAAACCCATGAGGAGATTACTCTAGCACAACAGTGGCTGTTGTAAATATCCACACCCTTCCTTACCTGCATACAAATGTATTATTAAGGATGAAAACAATCTGCCTCATGCTAATTATCTTCCCTCAGAATGGGTTTGGCAACTGACTGAAGCTTTATTCACTGGAATGAATGAAAGTGTTTTTCTTTCAATTGTCATGTCCTTTGAAAATTGGCAGGAACACCTTGCATCAGAGAATAGTAAGGCAGATTGCACTAGCCAGAAGGCCACACACTTCCACGTCATCCTGGATCATGTTTGGCAGCATGTCACTGTCGTTCATCAACATACTTTATTTCAGGCTAGAAAGCCAGTTTCTATTTATGAAGGCTGGCTATTATCATATCTAAATTGATGGTTGTGGGATGTAAATCACATTCTATAGGAACTAGTCATTCATTGATTGACTACGTGCCATCATGTGAGGGTGTGCAAGGGGACAGGAAGAACCTTAGTAGATCTGAGCAAGGGTCCATTAATAGACCATCAAATGCAATAGGCATTAGCCTCACGGGGTAAAACAGATAGAAATCACAACCAGATGAGTTAATTCTACCTTATTGTAAAGCTACATTGACAGAATCTTGCAAGTCTGAAGTACAATCCTCCCTTCCATCTTCTTTACAGCCCAAGAAACTAGGGAGGGTCTCTTCTGAGCCTCTTGCCCTACCCACTATCCAGTTGTGGGCTATGCTGTCTTTTTTCTGAACGTTCCCTTGGCAGCATCTCTTGGCCCAGTCTTCTAAGATCTTTCCCATATTCCATCACAATAGGTTTGGAGAATCTGTGGTGTTCCAGATTCACTGGACTCCAACCTCCATCACTCTCAACCAGCATTCCCATATTCAGGGATGATGAGGGGAACATCTGGAAGGCCAAAGGTATACACCTCTGTAAGATTGATTGATTGATTGATTGATTATGTGGCGTCAAATCAGTGTCAATTTTTAGTGACCACATAGATAGATTTTCTCCATGACAATCTATCCCTAACCTAGTCCTTCAGGTCTTCCAATGGTGCACCCATTACCACTGTAACTGAGTCCATCCACCTTGCTGCTGATCATCCTCTTATCCTATTTCCTCCCACCTTTCCCAGCATTAGAGCCTTCTCCAGAAAGCTGGGTTTTTGCATAATGTGTCCAAAGCAGAATAGTCTGAGCCTGATCATTTGTGCCTTAAGTGATAACTCTGGGTTGATTTGTTCAGTGATTCATTTGTTTGTTTTCTTGGCTCATCATGGTGTTCTTAGTTTTCTCCAACACCAAAGTTCAAAACATTAATATTCTTCCTATTCTTGTTTCTTCATCATAATCTGATATTAGAAGGATGTTACCCTTGACCATAGGAGATGGGTAAAGGCAATTAATAAAAGTATTGCTCATCAGGTGAAGTCATATCAGTTCTATCCATTTCAGCCTTGCACAGCTAAAGTTGTTCTTATACTGGCACATTCAGTTTCTTAATAATGTCATGTAACAGGATTCATCGTAATTACAGAACCACCTGGTTTATGAACTTTGAGCATGCTGTTCTATTTATAGTATCTACATATTTTCCCTTCCAGTGATAAAGGAATAGGTTATTGCAGATACTGTAGTGTTTTTCTTAACCTTTTAGAGGCACACCCTTTGATATTCAATATATTTTGCTGAGGTGTTCTTTTTTAAAAATACGTGTAACCTTCAAAATATATTTTTTTTGGTAATGATTGACAGCAGGCTTGTCAGATGTTGCTGAAATCCCTTGTTCCTGTCTGTTGGATACAATGATTGAGTCAGAGTGTAACATCTGGAAGGGTACTGACTGTTTTCCACACCTGGTCTACAGGCATAAGCATATGTAGTCAGCTTTTTAAAAAACAAAACAAAAAAAGTGAGATGGATCATGTTGCAAACCATTTTTCTAAAACACATTTATGATGCTTTTGGAATTCCCTATTTCTGTTTATTTTCAGCTTGATGGTGCTCAGGCTGCATTAAATGCATTTTTATTTTCTCTGGGTTTTAGTGGGACCTGATATTTATTGTACTGCTGCTGACTTGTCTTGTTTTTATTGCCTCAGAACTTTTATCTTTTAAGGTTTTCATCTGATTTTATTTTGTTTCGTGTTTTTAAAACATTGTTGGCTGTCTCAAGACACTTTGACTAAAAAGCAAGATAAGAATGATGTTGGCATGTTTTTTCTGATAGAGGACTGGCCCAATCTTGCTTCAGTTTAAAGCCTTCTTCAATATTCAGGAGAGCAACTTCTTTGAAACTGATGCATTCCAGATATGTTCAGCTATAGAACATCTCCCCAGTTAGAACACCTTTTTGGTCTACCAGTTGGTCCTCTTGCTGGTTATGCTACCAATGAATGTGCTACAGAGCAGCTATTATTTCTGCTACCATGGGGTTTTGTATGGCCATACTGATGAGGGCAGTGGCACCATGTTGCCTACTTCTATGCCATTTAGCCTACTCCACAGAATCCTCTTGCAACACCAACTGATTGCTCCCTCTTGCTTCACCTTATAGCCCTCTTCTGCACCTGTTAGCCTGAGACAGGTCAGAGGCGTGGGACAACCCCTGACGTGTATTGTGTCCCCTCAACATCCATGCCTGAGATCTGTCAGTCTGAATATGTGTCTCCTGACCTTTCAAAAGAGAATTAAACCCCTGACCAAAAATAGCCTGGCTGACACATTACAGGCAAAGAAGAGGGCTAAGGGATAAAGCAGTAGCTGTCCTGATGAGATGCCTGGGACCTGTCAGCGGGGTTCCTTCTTGGATACAGGTTTTGTGCTCTTTCAAAAGAATTGCTAGATCCATTTTTGAAAGCCCAGCTGGTAGATCACTGGTGGAGGACCTCCATGCAGTAGACTTCTTAGATGGGCAGCTTAACATCTGGCTAAACCCACTGTTTAATGAACATTAATTAAGTTAACAAAGATATTGAAGCAGTGGATAGCTTCTGCCTTTTAGGATCAACCATCAACAGTAAAGGAATAAGTAGTAGAGAAATACACTTGCAGACTAACACTTGATAGAGCAGCCATGAAGGCCTTGGAAAAGATATTCAAATGCTGTGTGATGTGTCTATACCTACATAGATCAGAATTGTGCAAACCATGGTATTCCCCATAACACTCTATGGAAGCAAAAGTTGGATTTTGAAGAAGCAGGATAGAAAGAGTATTGATGGCTTTGAACTTTGGTGTTGGAGAAGACTCCTGAGAATATCATGGACAGCCAAGAAAACAAACCGATGGACCATTGAACAAATAAACCCAGTGAGTGCCCCTCACTCAAGGCACAAATGACAAGGCTCAAATTATCCTACTTTGGACACATTATGCAAAGACCCAGCTCTCTGGAAAAGGCTTTAATGCTGGGAAAGAAATAGGAGAAGAGGACAATCATCAGCAATGTGGATGGATTCAGTTACAGTGGGGATGAGTGCATCATTGGGAGACTTGAAAGAACAGGATAGAGATAGATCGTCATGGAGAAAATGTATCTGTGTGGTTGCTAGGAGTCGAAAAGGACTTGATTGCACATAATCAATCAATCAATCAATCAATCAATCAATCAAACCCCCTATTCAAGGTCTGTACTGTACCTAAACTTACCTGGCCTTTCCCCATCACATATTAAGGAGAATGTTAAGGTAGTTGGTTTTCCTGCCAGCAGATGACACTCAGAGGAAGGGGAAACAAAGCTAGGGGAATCCACCAAAGGCTTTCCTTAGGTTGAAAAGATATCAGCGCTGATTGGTTTTATTACAGAGACAGGATAGGGTTCAGCAGCAATGGCACAACAACATGTGCCAACATACTTTTCTGCTGGCTCATGGACTGGGGAAAATCACTTTAATGCAGCTGCCTGACTGTGCCCTGTATGAAAATATGTACTTGGAGCTATGACCCTTCCTTTGATTCCTCAACTCATGACAATTCATAATCAAATGTATGAACTAATTCCACTGCCACGAGCAAGGAGGCGGATGAAATTATATGAAACTTTTATTTGTGATATTTGATTTGTGATGGTTTATTCACAGTCAAGTCATCAGTCAATGAAGCCATCATCAGTATATAATGATCATACACACACAAGCAACACACCAACATTTTCCTTTATTCTAATAGTAGAGATGAAATCTCAAATGATTCTATGCCTACTGTAATTTACATTGACTGTTAGATCGGTGCCAAATTATTTGATCCAGGGTTATATCTTAGCAGATGGCAATGCTGCTGATTTTGTCTGAGCTAGGAAGTTAAGAAGGATCAGTCCAGGGAATGGTTTCAGGGAATGCTAGTATATTGTGTGAGTCTTTTTTGAATCAGCAGCATGCTAGCAGAATCAGTAAATAAAGTGTTAAGCTAGATGAGGAAACTAAAAAAAATATTGGAATAAGGCTGTGAAAACCACCTCCATATTGCTGTCAAGAAAACCACATGGACATTTCTGAGAAGTCATCAGGAGTTAACTTTCACTCAAAGGAGATTTTACTTTAGGTAATGTTATGAACCTACATTCATAAAAGAAATTAAAATAATAATTTTGAGATATACAGCTCAGCAAAAAGGGCTGTGTGAAGTGGCATAGCCAATATGAATTGTTTTTTTCACCATCCTATCCAATTGTGACCAGAAGTTATTAGATATTAGTTATTTACCCATAAAAGCAATGTTTTCCTATGCTGTCTTATATGAAGAAGCAGATGTGTCACCACTTTCCTGAAACTAGAGCTAGGTACAAATGGCTTTTCAAAATGTTTGCACCAAACATACAGGCAGAGAACTCGGGCAGATGTTTTCTATGAGTTTCCTTCCAGGGAAGAAGAAATTCTCTAGCATTTTTACTGAAGAAGCCCCAGAGGTGGATTTTCCCCTTGAAAATCCCTTTCTTTGGAATCTCTGGTGGATTTATTTATTTATTTAATGAATTTATATGGCTGCCCATCTCATATGCATGACTCTGGGTGGCCAACAGTTAAAAAAAATAAAAAAGTAATAAAAAGCAACAAGTTTAAAAACAATTAATGATAATGGTACAATGCAAGATAGAACATGTACTAATACTCCTTGGCCATTGCATTAGGAGATTAGTGCAAGCACATCATACTCACCTGTAAGTATTTCTCTTGATCTTTGAAAGAATGTCTGATCCCAATATTTTTTCTGGTCCACTTGAATGAGAACTGTAGGAAAGAATTCAGATTTTTTTCCTGTGCAGCATTAGTTCAAACTGGCATCTGATTTATGAATGAACTAAGTATGACTAGCTGCTCTCCACAAATGACATATAGGTGCCATTCCCACTAAGATTAGTTGTTTTGACTTGAGCCATTCTCAACTGGCAGCTGATGCCCCCTTCTTTGCTTTCATACCGAAAACCCCTTTCTCTAATGTTTGTGTATGTTTATAAGCAGGAACATACAGTGCAGGAATCTGATTGCATGGAGTGTTGCTTAGACACCTGTACTCAGGCACACTGATGCATGCTGGGGTCATATATCTCAGCATGTGGATAGTATGGAGCAGGACCAACTTCCACATGTCATCTGCTGTGATGGAATGTATCTACGAGGAGGAGAGGAGAGTGATGTGGGAGATCAAGGCTATCAGGAAGGAGGGGGTGCATTCCAGGAGGGGAAAGGAGACACAAGGCACCACAGTCCACAGGGGGAGTGTGAAAAGAGTAAGAGGTTCAGGATAGCCACTCCCTAGAATCTCACAGGGTATATCCACCAATTGCTGTGGTATAGATTTAGTTTGGCAAGATTCTGTCTATAAGGGGTAAGCAAATAAAGGAATTGTATTAACTGGACTGTTTCATAATTGTTCTTGGCCTGGGCCTGATATTAGCTTTTGTATAAATGGCAGAATTCTAATAACATTTTATTCATTTATTTGATACCCCATCTTTCTACTTTGGTGAGCACTTGAGGTAGCTAACAAGAGTGGTCATTTTGAAATCAACAGTCAAATAAGTTATAAACCACTGAATTTTGTTTTGCCGCTTGGAAAGGGACTTTACCTCGTTGAGCTTTGCCTGTGCCATGAATCTTTGTATTAGACAACACAGATGAGATGCACGAAGCTGTTGCTTTTTCTTATGGCAGTCAGCACATCCCAGAGCTTCACACATGTACATGCACATAGCTCCAGATGGTTCCTCTGAGCCTACGATCAACATCTGCAGGAGGCAACCCCACCATAGAACATGGCAGTTCAATGAATCCCACACAAAGGGTGAAAGTTGCCTTTGTTTGCCCATGATATAGAGTTATAACATACTGCAAACATATGCCAGGCATAATAAAGGGACAGGGTGCTTGGGAGATTGTGGAAAATAAAAGAATGCAAGGCATCTGCTTCTAATCACCTATAAAAATGGAACAAACTCCATGTTCATGGTGTTTGCAAACCAGATTTCAGAACAATAGTCCATATCATGCAGTGATCTGTTGTTAAGAATCTTTTCTCAACTGCATTGACTAGTCAAGAAGTGATGCAGCCTTGTGTCGCTACATGATTTTTGTAGCAGCAGTTAGCCCAACCTTTCCCACAAGGTTGTTGGAGGGATAAATTAAGGGAAACCCCCGTGAAAGCTGCTGGGAGCTCCTGGACAAAAGGCAGGATATAAATCTAACAAACATAATCATTGTCATTGTCAACGTCTTCATCATCGCAATGGTAATATTAATACCTAACCTGATGGGGAAAAATAGTTCTAAAGATATCCTTATCAGCTGGTTAAAAATATGCCAGTTCCTATCTGAGAAACAAGTAGAATGCAAGTATGAAATGATCAGTTTATGAGACTAAGCACAAGCAGCACTGGGGTGACTGCCAGCAACTTCAGAATTACTTGTTACACTAATGGTTACCACAGGAGGTGAAAGATAAAATAAACAAGTTCCAAATTTCTGCACCGACCCTGCTTGGTTGTATGGTGGGTGAAGAAGAGCAGGGGCCACAGCTGAGTGGTAGACAGAGCGTATGTTTTATATGCAGAAGTTTCAACTTTTGACATTGCCCAGTATAAGACAAGATGACAAGGGCAAGTTATGTTGCTGTTCTGGAGAACTCTGGATGGCAGCTGCCATATGGGACTGGATGGGTATCTTGGCCCAACTCTGAGTTTGTAACAGAAGATATAGATCAGAATCATCTTATATATAGGGAGCTACCTATATCTGACACTTCAGGTATATCTTCTATTGCTTTCTGCATTTGAAAGGCTACTATGGAGAGGGTTACTGGTTCAGTTCCAGTTAATCCTGTGCAAATCAGAAGTGATTTTCAACAGCTTATGCCCTATTCAATAACCATAGTTAGGTCTCACAAAATAAAGTAGCCCATTCATTTATGATCAGCTCTGTCAAATGGGTTCTCACCAAGACAGCTAACTTTCATTTTAAAAGGAAAAAAGAGGGCAGTGTAGTCATTAAATATACCCCAACGGTCTGTAACCCTTGCTTTCAGTAAGTCCCACTGGAAGTGCTTTAGAACAAAGCTGTGCAGGGGAACTGTGTGTGTGTGTGTGTTATATATGGTTGGGACATTGACTGCTATGAATCAAAGTCCTTCCATGCCCTAGCTATGGGCTTCTCAGAGGTATTTAAGAAACAAATTGCTGGATTAGGTGAGTCTTTGATTTGATTCTGAAGACCTCTTGTTATAGTTTGAAACTGATGCCTTTAAGAGGTACTGAGCAATGGGAGAAGCACAGATGTTAGATTGGAGAAAGAGGAATTTTCTGGACCTTTTATAAAGCTGTGAATGAGGGAGTGACAGAGAAAGAACCTATGCATTAGGCCCAGTGAGTTGACAGACAGATGTCTGGATTCTGGACTGCTTCAATTTAGATTGCAAGCAGGCATCACAGTTGTGATACCTACCTATAATCTGGACATGTAGGAAGCTAGCAGATTACTGAATTGTAAACCTATCTCTAATAGGATAGTTTATTGTGTGCAAATACATTTTCTTTCTACACTAAAAGCTGTTTAAAAAAGGTATCCACTATATTGTACAGTATCCCAAAATGCTACAGTCCAAAATTTTCCCATTAGGGGTTTACAAACAAATGAAAAGCAAAAGAAGGCATGTAGCTAAGTTTGAATGATCTAACAGGTCAGTATGCTTAGGATGGAAGAAATTGTCTTCTTCTGCCTGATGAACATGGGGCTCATTAATTCAGTGTGCCTGGAGCAGTCTGTGTGGGCCCTCAAAAAGCCATGCTTAATTTGCACAAAGCACAAACATGCAAATCACCCGCTGTCAAAGCATCTGTGAAGTTTTATCTGGAATACATTTAACACTTACGATGAACATTTCTACATTATCAGTGTATTATGCATCCGTGCAACAATGTGGTTGTTGGCTATTCTAACATTCTGTTTCAAAATATTAGTTCAGCTTTCACAATATGATTTTGGCTAGACAGGTGCATACACTGAAACAGCTATGAATTGAAGTTGAAAGAATACCGGGGCTTACACAATTCACTTCCGCCACTGTCCACATTCTTAACCTCTTGTCCTGAGTGGCCCTCTTCCCAATTCTCTGGAGCAGGGAAGGGAGGATTAGGAAAGAAAGGGAATTAGTTCTCTGCTGGTTAATATATTCTCCTTTGAGAATGTATTAACTTTGAGACCCAGGGGCTTCATGGACATGCAATTTTCTTGGAAACAGGACAGAAACAGTTTTATTGTTGCCCTCCTCTAGGCATCCCAATTTCACCAGTAGCTCTGGGATGCCTTGGTAGCCCCCCATTCAAATACTCACCAGACCCAACTTTGCCTAGTTTCTGTCAAGGAGTAGAGATGGCCTTGAAGAAGGAATTCAAATCCCATTATGTAAGCATCAGTTTAGACCAGATAGACAGGAGGGGGTGAGGAAAAACTCTAGATTGTCTTGCCTTAAATAAAGAATCCTAGTAGTTCATGCGGCATCTGTTTCCTATCCTGGTCTACCTCAAAGGGCTGACAGTTTCTGTGTTTAGAGAAGATGAGACAAGTGCTACCACTTGCTAGAGCTGTTCTCAATTGTAGACAATGTAGTTCTCAAATGTAGACACAGTTGGGTATAATCCATTTAAAGAAACATAGAGGATTTGCCAAGCTACAGTGTAATCACATTCACGTGTCTCAGTATGCTAGGATTCTAGATTATCCAGAGGAGGTACATTCTGGTGCATGACACCTGTGTACTCCTGCTTAGTTCCTCCTACAAGTATGAAAGGCTAAACCAACTTGAGATGTGATATCCAAATATAGTTCCTGCTTTGTACCTCCAATTATTCATGATCTATAATCCAGAACAAACTCTACTTTATCATCCTGGATTGTATATGGCACAATGAAGTGAGATCCTAGTAAGTTTGATTTCTGGTTAGTTCAACCATCCATTCTAGATAGAGGACCTAAGCAGGCGTGATCAGACCTCGTGCATTAGACTCCTGGTGACTCACTTTGCCTGCTGCCTATGACAGTAGCAGCCCCATTTGATTGGTGGTGGTGGGGTAATAGGGAGGGATATCTGTTTTCAATCCATATCAGTTCTCCATCTCAGACTGTTTTACCCTACTTCTACATTAAAATAAAATAAAAAAGCAAAGCAAAACTTTGCAAAATAAAAACAAAACTCAAACCCTTTTCATGCATTTCCTCTTAAGAATGTATTCTCATTTTTTCTTTCCCTAAACCACTGGACACTTTTTAAAAAACATTTAAATATTGTATTGGTAAAGTATAACAACTAGAAGATATGATGAAGTACAACCAAAAGTATAACATTGCTAATATAATATAAAAAGAATATACAAAATGGTAATTAAATGAGTGACATTTGAAGAAGCTAAAGATATATCCATGAAGTATTAATATAGAACTAGTTCAATTCTTTAACATATTATTAAATCTCACCATATAGACCATCTATTACTCCATCTTCTCAGTTTTAATACAGTATATTATTTCAGTACAATGATATTTATATAATATACTTATATTTTTACTGTTCTGTTATATAGATGCCTTAGTGTAATAAATATAGATAAGTGGGTATTCTATCAATATTAATTATAGTTTTGGATATTATTGTTATAAGTATTGTGATTATTTAACATTTTCTTCAAAATTAAATATAACATTGGAAATGAATGAGAAAATAGAAGAAAAGCATATATCAAGTAGTTTGTTTTATAATAAGGGTTTCAGTTTTAAGCTAAATTACTCGATATTAAAGTCTCCATCATGTTATTACTCTGTGTGTGTGTGTGTGTGTGTGTGTGTGTGTGTGTTAATAATTCCCCTCTCACCCGTATGGGTGGTATGTGTCTTCCTCAATCTCAGGTCCTCTACCAGAGGCCTGGGAGTTTAAGGGTTCTGCACAGTATCTTAGCTGTTCCTAGCACCGCACTCTTCTGGACAGCTTAGGAGTCACAGCCCCGAGTGCTCCTTTCTCCACTGGAACCACTTTGGCCCTTACTTTCCATATCCTCTCTAGTACCTCCTTCAGGCCCTGGTACTTCTCCAGCTTCTCATACTCCTTCCTGATCTTTTTGTCAATTGGCACCGCTACATCTATCACCATCACTATCTTCTGGTCCTTATCTACTACCACAATGTCTGGCTGATTGGCCATTACCTCTGGATGTGGAAGTCCCACAGGATTTTAGCCCTGTTATTATCCATGACGTTTTGTAGAATCCCCCATCTGGACTTGGGAGGATCTAGCCCATACACTGTGCAGTTGTTCGTCTACACAATACCAGATACTTGGTTGTACCATTCAGTGTATGCTGTTCCTGCCTGCATCTTACATCCTGCAGCTATATGTTGGACTGTCTCTGATGCCTCTCTGCACAGTCTGCACCTTGGGTCCTGTCTAGTGTGGTAGACCCCTGCTTCTGTGGGTCTGGTGCTTAGTGCCTGTTCTTGTGCTGCTGTGATAAGTGTCTCAGTGCTGTCTTTTAGTGCAGCCCTTTCCAGCCACTGGTAAGATTTCCCAGTGTCAGCCATCTCAGCTATCTGTTGATGGTACATCCCATGCAGGGGCTTGTCTTGCCATCGCACTTCCTCTGCTGAACTTCCTCCTGGGTCTCCCGCTGCCTTAGGCATTCTCTTAGCAGCTCATCTTTGGGTGCCATCTTACTGATGTATTCCTGGATGCTCTGGGTTTCATCCAGGACAGTGGCTTTGACACTCGCCAGATCTGGCCCACCCTCTTTCCAGCTGGTATACAGTCTCTGGGTGTTGGACTTGGGGTGGAAATCTCTATACATTGTAAGGAGCTTCCAGGTCTTCACATCAGCAGCCTCCATGTCGTCCTTTGGCCAGCTCACTATACCAGCAGGATATCTGATGACTGGCAGGACATACATGTTGATGGCATGGATCTTCTTCTTCCCATTAAGCTGGCTCTTCAGGACCTGCCTTATCCTTTGGTGGTACTTGGATGTTGCTGTTTTCCTTGCTTCCTCATCATGGTTTCCATGTGACTGTGGAATACCAAGGTACTTGTAACTGGTCTCTATGTCTGCTATGGGGCCTGCTGGTAGTTTTACCCCATCAGTCGTAACTATCTTCCCTCTCTGTACTACCATCTTGTCCAGTCCGAATGACATCCCAGTGTCCTCACTGTAGATCCATGTCAGGTGGATCAGCGAGTCAACATCTTATTCACTCTTAGCATACAGCTTGATGCCCTCTGTGTAGAGAAGGTGGCTGATGGTAGTTCCACTTCTGAACTTGTATCCATATCCAGTCCTTTGATTATCTGGCTGAGGGGGTCCAAGCCTATGCAGAACAGCAGCGGGGACAGTGCATCACCTTGGTGTATGCCATACTTGATGGCCACTTTTGTGAGCTGTCTTCCATTGTTGTCTTCCACAGTCCCACTGAGTTCTTGGGGAAGGTCCTTAGTGTCCTGTTGACTTTGTATAGTGGCAGACATTCACAGATCCATGTGTGTGGCATTGAGTCATAGGCTTTGCTGTAGTCAATCCAAGCCATGCTCAGATTGGCCTATCTAGATCTTGAGACTTGGGCAACTGCTGTATCTATGAGCAACTGGTGTTTCGTGCCTCTGTTGTTGTTCCCAATGCTCTTCTGAGTTGTGCTGAAGTACTGGCCCATAGGGTCCTGTAGCTTGGTGGCTAGGATGCCTGATAAGACTTTTCATGTTGTGGGGAGATAGGTTATTGGCTGTTAGTTGGACGATGCTGTTCCCTTGTGGGGGTCTTTCACGATCAGCACTGTCCTTCCTTGTGTTATCCAGTCTGGGTGGGAGCCTGCTGCTAGCAGCTGGTTCATCTGTGTTGCTAGGCATTCATGCACTGATGTTAGTTTCTTTAGCCAGTAGGTATGGATCATGTCCGGGCCAGATGCTGTCCAAGTCTTCAGGTTCTTGACCCACTGTTGGATGTCTGCTACTGTGATGGTGACTGGTTTCTGTTCTGGGAGGTTGCTGTGGTCTGCTCTCAGATCCTGCAGCCACTTTGCATGGGTGTTATGTGTCTTCTCTTTTTCCCATATGTTCTTCCAGGATTGTTCAGTTTCTGCTGTTGGTGGCTCTGCTGTTACTGTGTTGTTGCACTGCATTTGGGAATACACCTTGAATGGTTTTTTGGAGAACAGGTCATTTATCTTCTTGGCCTCTGCTTCTCTAGTGTATCTCCTTAGCCTGGTGGCCAGTGCTGTGAGTCTTTGTTTAGCTGTCTCTAGAGCTTCAGATGGAGTTAGGCCCTTGTATTTTTTCAGTAGACGAGTCTTATCCATAATCTCCATACCCTTTTGTAATTCCTCCAAGATGCCTTGGTCTTAACCTTCAACCTCATTTTCCAGGGGTGGGGGGTGGGGGTGGGACATGTACTGCTGTTCTTCTTGATTGTGTATCCAAACATCTCTAAGATTACAGCGGCTGTAGTGTATACCAGTTCATTGGTTTGAGTTATGGTGGTAGTAGGGATTGTTGTGAGGGCTCTATTGGCATCTTCTACCATACTATCTGGTACTTCTCCACTGAGCCTTGGTAACTGGTCTCGAGGGTTGACGGTAGCTAGTTTAACCATGATCTTATGCCTTATATCGGCTGCTGTGCTCTGTAATGGAGGGGGTGGCAGTGACATTCCAGCTTCAGGTATGGCTACACATCCAGTTGTTCTTCCGGGTCTTCTTGAGTCCAGGATGTAATGTGCAGTTGGTCTATCTCAAGTTGTGAGAGCAGCTTCCTCTTCACTATGTTGAAGCATTGGGTAACTAGCTGTTTCTCAGTTAATGTGGATGTAGGTCTTCTGTCCATCCATAGTTCCCTCATATGTTTCATATATCCCCTCTCATTAGGTCTACTGTTGTAGTAGCATTCCATCAGTTCCAGGTTCTCATGTCTTGTCCATGTATGGTTTGTTACAGTAGCCCACTTATCATCAGATTGTCCTGGTTCCCCAACATCTGGCACGGACCTTGTTAATCTGGGTGAAGTCCAAGCCAGCATGACTCTCTTAGTTCTTTTCACTCTCATATCCAAGGTAGGCAGGTGAAGAATTAGGGGGTCTTTGCCCAAGGACCCCTACTGGTAAGGTAGGTACCAATCAAGATTCAAACCCTGGTCTCCTGCATCAAAGGGTTGTGCTCTAACCACTACACTATCCAGCTTTTATATATATATATTTGTATGGATATATGTATGTGTATTGATATATGTGTTTTTATACATGTTGATAAAGGAAGAATAAGTGAACAAAACAAAACAATTTAGCAAATCTGAAATATCAAAATACCACTAAATACTTTAAAAAATTCAAAAGACAAAAAGAAAATAAAAATTAAAGGGAGAAAAAGAAAAAAAGAAGTTGTGTTTCTGACACATTTTTTTGACTGCAGCGTTTAATTGTGAAATATGAAGAAGTGCAAATACAGAAGGATAACTATTTGGTTTCACATGTTAGTTTGAAAAGTGCAGATTTAGGATGTTTGTATGCTGATAAGACATTAC
This sequence comes from Liasis olivaceus, assembly GCA_030867105.1. Classification (NCBI taxonomy): domain Eukaryota; kingdom Metazoa; phylum Chordata; class Lepidosauria; order Squamata; family Pythonidae; genus Liasis; species Liasis olivaceus. The sequence continues at coordinate 230,673,935 of CM061349.1, read as the reverse complement.
CTGCACTGAGCCAACAAATTGGATCACAGATGGTTTTAAAGGATTATCCCTTTACAGCATCAAATATGTTTTCTTATTGCTTATGCTACAGTATATAGATACATGCCATACAGAGCTCTGTAGTAATCTTTTTAATGATAAAAAACATAGCTTGTTAGACAGAACTCCTGCTAATGGATGCTAAAGCAATTTCTCCAGTTCTTTGAAACTCTGGTTTATTTGATCAACAAGACATTCTTTTTAAGTCATGTCGTATTGGCTGGGGTATTCTGGGACTTGAAGTTTACACATCTTAAAGTTGCCAAGTTTGAAAAAACTGGTTTAAGTCAACCTGAACTTGGATTTTTGATTGGGTGGTTTAATTCACAGCATTTCATAGAAGTTCAGGATATTCAAGATGGTTTCTGCTCTGAATCTAATATTTTATTTATGGCCCTGATGTGACCCAGATATAAGTCCTAATTCAAATTTTTCCAGTTTGGTGAATGTGTGGCCCTTAAATAATGCCAGGCATACTAAGAAGGCACTTACGTCATCCCATATCCTGTTCATCACAAACTATTTAGGCAGCCTTGGTGTCCTCCAGATATTTTGGATTGTCACTTCATTATCCCTAACCCTTGGTCACGATGGAGAGAGACACTATTGGGTGGACAGGGAAGAGTTTTCTTCAGAGCCTGTCTCACCCTCCTTCCCTTTAAAACAGGCAACACTATTTCTTTTTTAATAACAAACAATAGAAGAACCCTTTATTTTAAAATGTTATGTCATCCTTTTTTTCAAAGGGGTTTAATTACAGGATCAAGAAGGTTTGCAAGTTTGAACTCTGAGAACACAAGAATAGTGAGTGAAGTTTTCAAACCCACAAACTCTGTGAGGTTCTCCCACCCTTAGTCTGGAACAACAAAAAGATGAATGTACAAGAAATGTCTGTTAAGGATATTTTTTTAAATGATCATCTGCAACTGGTTATTCCATAATGTATCCCTATAATAAATGGCATTGCCTCCAGAAGTCTGCTTTGCTAAAAGTGCTATATTTCCTACATCTGCTGCATCTGTTTCATTACATCTTTGCATCAGTTTTTGAAAGGACTGTTCTGTAAAACATTATCCAAGTCTTAAACTAGATATTTTCTGGTGACCAATTCACACATGCAGCTTCTTTGTGCAATCCTCCAACTTTTCAGCAAAAACATAGCAGAAAAGATTATCTCCAAGATGCCTTAAAAATTTGCTAGATGATCTGTTTCAGGGATACAATCGAGCATATGATATCTGATAAAACACTTCCAATTTTCCATATGAAAATTATCAGTTGTGCTATTTCTCATGTGATTCCCTGTCATTGGAAAGAAGACCACAGGACTGGGTTAAAAAAGACCCAACCAACCTCTAAGTCTTTCAAATGTCATAGAATCCGGGGTGGAGAAGGGGCATTTAGACCATCAAATCTAGTCCTCTGCTGAGAACAGGAATGCAGCTTAAAGAATCCCATGCAGATGGTTATCTAGCCTCTGCCTGAACACATCCAGGGAAGGAGGACCTACTGTTCCACTCAGTAATTGGTTCCACTCTGACTTCCTTACTGATGGTTCTGGCCACACACAGTCTTAGTAAATGGATCAAACTCTACCATGAGGAAAACACAAAAGCGCCATACGCTTTCTCCAGGAAATATCTGGTATCCTCTACACTAGGCATACCATATCTGGGGTACAGATAATCCAGAGGACCACTAGGTGGCAGCAAAGAGGTACAGGAACCCCAACCTTTGCTCCCCCCTACTGGTCACTTAGATTTATATAAGCAGTTCATATATAGTATGCCTTTCCCCAGTGGCCAGGCAGACAGCATTGCTTGGCCATTGTAGCCAGAGTTTGGGAAGTAGGTTCTGTAATGGAGCGGTTTGTTCTTTTGTCTGCTCTTTCTCTGAAGCACTTTTTCCTGGAGGACTTGGTGAGGGTCACCAACTGGACTGCCTAAATCCAGACAGCCACTGGGGGCAGGGGAGGGGCAATTTTCCAGAGTTTCAATGGTACCAAAAGTATTAACTTTTTTGGGTTGAGAATAGGATGCAAATAGGACTGAATATATACCACTAAGGGCACATCTAGAGAGTTCATATCTGGCACCTTTGAAACCTTGACAATAGTTGGTTCTAATTATAATTGGAATTTAGTTTTACTCCCAGTATTAAAGACAGCTAGAGATATTCTGGGTGTTATTGGAAAAAAAGTAAAGTTTGATTCTTGTTCTCATAAGAAATTAACTCTTAGAATATTTCTTATTTAACAATGATGGGGATAAGGATTTTTTGTTTCTTTGTTTTTGTTTTGGAGAATTTGGGATGGAAATGTGGTTAATGCCCTAGAAGAGTTGTTAATTGTACCTGTAAGATTTTGAGAAGGTTTCCATCCCCAAACTGCCATATAGCAACATATTCAACTAAAATATTTGTTCTCAGTTTGGATCTGATATATTTGCAGCCTCAGAAACTCCAATGACTTTGAGTATACCATATTAGATTTTTTTTCACATGCTAAACTATTCAGTTTTATTGACAAATGAAGAAACTTACAAAGATACATATCAATAATTTACAAGAAATTTGGCATATCTAGTTCTAAGAAGTCAATGGTTTCAGGTTTAAAAATGCTTAAAATGTTTCTTATGGTCTTAAGATGAGACTGGGCTTCTCAACAGATGTTTAAACAGCATTTGAAGATATGTAAACACATAAGATTTGGTCATGCCCACTGGTTCTTCCTGGCTGGCTGGATATTGTCAATATGATGAAAAGATGTAGTAAATGACAGCGACATCTGCATGTCTGTGTGTCAAAATCAGCAAGATGATGGATAGCACATTGTGATGTAAGTCCTGCCCCTTTTGAATATAGGTGTGATGTTGATCCACATACAGAAGGGGCAGGCTTGCATCCGGGCACTCAGAGTTTCATTGTGCTATTTTGACACCTCTCTCTTCCACCAGTAAAGCAGATTAGGTTTTAAAAGGTTAACCTGCTGCTAAATTGTATCACCAAAATTTGGATTTTATTTATTTACAAAGTACCTCAGATCTATCCTGCTTGGACTATTGTAAAAAATATTGTTATGTGTTCTTGGTTAGATACTTCTGTGCCAATAGCAAAGTGCGGCTTGAGGAAATGTTTATGCTCTCAACCTTTGAATTCGCTCTTTTCTGACACAATGGCAGGACCAGACGATATGATTCTGTGTTGTCAAGACTGAATTTGTTGCTGAACAATTGAGCTGTGCTACTCTTTAAACATATAAAATTGTTTGCTATATTTCATTTAGTTGTTATATGTTTTCCTTTACTTCCTTTTTTTTAGTATTTTTGTGGTGTATTGTGTTTCTTTTTAATTAAAGTTTATTTTATTAAAATTTTTAAAAAGAAAAAAAATGTCAAAGGGATACAGAAAACTCTACCTATTTGCTACCATCTAATGGCCATGCAGATTTTTGCATCCCAAATTTGATCATCCTGGTCTAGGTATGCAAAATAGATCAGTTAAATGGGTATAAATGTTTTACCCAGCAAAACTGGATAGAGTCAGTTTAACCCTGTGCATTACTGGGGTTTCTTTTGAGCTAAATTTAATCACCTGAGGTTAATTGACTGTGGCAACTGACCTCTTTTTATGGTCCACAACACATGGATTCTCTTATTGACCTGGTTATGTGTGTTGGGAGAAGAAAGTTGACACAACTGATTTCAACTGATTGGCTGCAATGCTCACAAGCAGTGTGGGGTCCCAGCATGGCGAAGGGTTCTCATCCTTCTCTTGCAGTATGCTTTTGTGTTGAAATAGGATTGTCTACTAGCAAGTTAAAAGTTAAACCAGCCTGATCTTGTGTTTTTAATCTGCAAAAATTAGCAACATAAATTTTCCATGGCTGGAGCCAAACATGTTTATCTACTTCACCTACAAGGCATACTGTTGATCTCCCATGCCTACTTACAAAGGCTGTCGATGCTTTCATTAAATGTTAAAAGCAGCATTGCTACATTATGCTGCCAATGCCATGCCTTTTATGTGTGCATGTGATGATGCAATGCAGAGAGGGGGCTTGTGTTGCAATGGCACAATACCACTTGACACCATGCTGCCTCCCTTTGTCCCTCAGACAGAAACTTTATTTCAGTCCCTTCGTCCCTCTGCAGATGCTGCTGCCTACTTATCCAAAAGATGGATGCAGACCTTGCAACTTCCTTAACCCCGTTCAGAACATCCAGAGGATCACCTTTGGGGTAAGTGAACATGGACGAAAAAAGTCTTCAAGACTTGATTCTGTGCCAGGTTTCGCTTACCACAGTGTCAAATGAAGGGAGACAAGGAAGCAGGAAGAAGCTGGTTTTGATAATGGCATAATGTTTATGAACATCCTTCTCAGAAAGAAAGGTTCCTGCTGCCATCTTTATGACCTTTTCACCACTGACTATAAAATTCTACCTACTCAGACCATTTACAGAACATATGTCTCATAGCATGAGTTTTTCCATTTGAAAAACCTGTGTTTTGGTTTGAATGGTTTTCTTTATTGAGGCTGAGTTTTCACTGTTGAATTTATATGTTGCCTCTGTTTTGTTTGCCAGTCACAGAAGCATCGATTTAAGTATAGTTAACAGAGAACAAGATTGTTGTACATCAGATGGTTTTTTAAAGAAAGAACTTCAGAGGCCAGTTGAATGCTAACCGCATACTAATTAATGAATCTAAGCTCAGCCTTATTAAGCTACCTGTTTAAGTTTTGTCTTTCTTCTTGATCCTGGAAGTTAAGTCAGGTTTGGACAACCTGTGGCCCTCTAAATGCTGCACAGCCCTAATTCCCAGCATGCTCAAGAGTAAGGGATACTGGAATTATAGTTCAGCAGCAACTAGAGTACCATTGGTTGCCTATCCCCCAGTCTCCTTCTCCTAGCCAACAAATCTTAACTGCAAAATGGTTTGGTATCCATATGGTCAAAGAAGACTTATGATGAAAATGAAATATCTGGCTCCCCCTCCCCTTTCCTTTGATACCTGGCTAATATCAACTTTGATAATGTGATTTATGTTGGGAGAATTATACAGAGAAAAGGAGATGAAACTTCTACCACTGTGACCATTCTTGCTCTCAGCCAAGAAGGATAGTTATCATAAGACGTTCTTCACTGGGTTTAGTTTTGCTCTGAACAGTTTATTTGACATATTAGGAGATGTTTTCATAGTTCACCATATGGTAGTCCTTGTAGGTGAATCAATAGACCATATTTCACAGTGTAACTAGAGAGTTACAGTTAAGAGAAAAAGCTGTGATTTGTACTGTTTGAAAGAAATCCTCTCTCAGCCAGAATTTCTGTAGACCACCCTTAGCAAGTCACCAATAGCCATATCTACAAAAATGGACAATAATTCTGGTTTACCTGATAAGATTGGTGTTAGCCTATTGAAATAAAAATAAATGAATCCATCACAATAACTGTCACTGATACATATTGTTCATGTACATAGTTTGCTTAATAGGTACTGTTTTTCACCTGCTTTACAGATGAGAATTTGAGTGACTAAATGCATGTAATAATTCTTAAAATATCTCCAAGCATCTGTAGCATTATTTCAGCCAGGGAAGAATGTTGTAAAGTATTAACAGTTAGCTGTAAAAAACAATATACCAAAGAAAAATCATACCTGAGCAATGAATGTACAAAGCAACAACAAAATACAGAACCTCAAATAAAGGGAGTTAATCTCTTTTCAAAGAAAACTAATGATTTCATGCTATGCCTAGCTATCATCATTAAAAGAAACCCTTTATGATTTCATCCATGCAAGACCCACTGAGTTATTGTGTCAAAGTTCTCAGGCCTTAATGCACTCTAACCTTAGAGCAACTAAAATTACTGATGATGAGAAGCAGACCAGCAACCAGGAACCCATGTTTATAAAGGCTGCCTAAAACAAAACAAAACAAAACAAAACAAAAACAAAAACTAGTTTTCAACACTAAATCTAACTTTGCCAAATCATAGAAAGTGTTGTGTATTTCAAAGCAGATGAAATGGGCTCAAATAATTCCATTTTACTTACTTGAATTACTTCTTGATTGCCACCTTATAGCTGAAATTATTTTGACAATTCACAAAATTGAGGTTGAAAACCAAAAAAAGCAAGAATAAAACATAAGTTAAAAACAGCCTCAGAAGACAACCTGAGAAAAACAAACAGTGGAAGACAACAGCTGCATCTTAGAAAAAATACTAACACATTTTTAAATCAAAGGACAGTATAAACCCTGGAAAAAATAACCACTGTTGGAGTTCCATCGAAGACCACCAAGTTGGTGGTCTTCCATCCAACTAACACCAAGCTCTGATGTTGCTTAGCTTTGCCAAATCAGCCAAGGTTGGTTAGATGCACCTACTATGATGCCCATCTAAGCATTACACTTTAGACAGATACTTTAAATTAGCACTGTAAACTTGGTGATCCTCATTTGCCCAGTCAGTCTGGAATTGGCCCTGGTAGAGCCATTTTTGGATTATCAATCACATTTTGGTACAATCAAACTTCTTGCTGTTCCTTTTCTTTCCAATTACACATTCAGTAATATACCAGAAGATCTTGCAATTATAATAAATTAATGAAATATAGTTGCAGTCCTAAGAACAAGTTAAAAAATGCATGATTAAATGGGCAAAAAATATTGGACATAATATACATATGCACCAATGGGAAAATATGTGGTCTAAAGGATTAAAATTTACTTTATGTTATAATTTGAAAGAAAAAAATTATAAAATGTTGTATAGATGGTACATGACACCTCAAAGACTATCAAAGATGTATGGGACAATTTCCAACGTTTGTTGGAAATGTAACCAACAAGAAGGGTCGTTTTACCACATGTGGTGGACATGTAAAATTGCAAAGAAATTCTGGACTCAGATACAAACCTTGATGCAGAGCATACTACAAATATAGATTCCATTTAAACCAGAATTATTCCTGTTGGGGATAATGGACTTCCAAATAGGAAAACATCTTATTAGAATTATTCAATACATGATTATCGCAGCAAGACTTTTTTATGCACAATTTTGGAAAACCCAGACACTACCAACAATACAAGAATGGTTGTTAAAACTGATGGAAATGGCAGAAAATGATAAACTGACTTGTTTATTAAAAGAAAATTCAAATAATTATTACCTTAAAGAATGGAAACCATTGATGGCCTATTTGCAAAATGCAGGCGGGGCGAAGCTTACATGGGGATTTGAAGATTAGATTATAAATGTAATGGGATATGCTTTGACAAAGAATTATTCCTACTCAATGCATTAAAAATTAGCACTTATGACACTTATATTATTCTTAAGACCAGAGATTGATTGGAAGCTATCTATTTTTCATGTCTTTTTTCTTTTTCTTTTACTTTATCTCACCTTTTCTTTTCCTTTTCTTTATAATTTGTATTTCCAATTTTCTTTTTCATTTCTAACTTTTAACTTTGTAATCTTAAACATTTCAATAAAATACTATTAAAAAAAAGAAATATGGTTGCGGTCTTAAAGTAAGCCAGGATACAATAAAACTGTTGAATACTACAAATGTTGTTGTTGTTGTTACCAGCATTTTTGATGGAAGCTGGTTTTCCATCACAAATATAAGGAGAAACATGCTATGTTATTCTAGAGGCATTTCCAGAGTTAGTTCTTCTTTTAAAATGATTTTAAGTACCCATATTATACTTGGGTGGTTACTTTAATATGCTTTTTATTTTTTTGGTCTATGACTGTATATTTTAATACATTAAATTTTAATTATATCCTTCTTGTACCACTTATTAATATGTTGTTATTGTTTAATTGTGATAACATTTTAAAAGTTACTCTGTAACCTCCAAAGGGAACTCCACTTATTGGGCAGCTTAGATATATTACAAACAAATAACTTTCTCTTGGAACCTCTCTTATTGTCCACAAACAGCATTCCCCAGGACTGAAGCACAGGGGACAACTCTTCACATAGAGTTTGAAGCTGCTGAGCCAAACTTTATACCTGTTATGCAGGACTCTGCTTAGAAACAGCTATGGCTTCACTCATTTCACCTCTGATGGCCTATTGCTTCATATTTAAAACTCCACTAGAGCAATGACATAATCACATTTCATCTAGAAAAAATGCAAATTGTCTTGTGAGACAGTGAAGGCCTATGGTGTTTCCCATGACTGTGGATGGAATCAACATCAATCAGGACAAAGGTTAGGGATAAACTTTCAGTCAATTAATCAGCAGCACACCCTTTACAAGCTTCCAAGTAGGAAGAAGACTATCCTGAAAAATAACAACAACAGAGACTTGAGGGAATAATATTGCAGTGTTTTTAAATAGAAGCTGTGGTTTCTCTTAACATCAGTATCAGTGGGCATCATATTTATGAGTCAAAGCAACAGCTCTGTAGATCTTAGAATTAAAAATGAAAAGGCTTGATAAGTTATCATTGATCTAATTATACCCCCGATAGATTGTAAAGACAGGTGGTGAGAGAAGCTGTTTGTTGTAATTCACGAATATATAAATCCCAGGATGCTTTGAAAGTGTTGCAGGATACAAACTCATTTGACTCTAAACTGTCTGAAGAAGGAAAGATCAAAGCCTTGAAAAACAGAAAAGGTAGGCAAGAGGTTTATAAGCAGTCAGAGGAATCACTGCTTGAGATCGAAAGCCATGTTCTCATTTTGGACTTCCAGTGAGGATTCATGGTGAACTAGACATCTCTGAAGCAGTGGAGATGGCATTGCAGTGAGATAAGTGGCTAAAAGGTGAATTCCAGCCAGCAAAATCTCTCTGGAAGACCTTCTGAAAAATGTTGTGAGAAGCAACAAAGAAAAAATGAAAAGAAAACAAGCTCTAGTTCATTATTTGAAGGGATTAATGATTAAGATTGTTAAAAGGAAGGAATATAAAGTGGGTTTATCTGATCAAGATTAACATAGATATGTTGTTATTTCCAGTAACCCTTAATGGACTTTTGCTGACCAGGACTGAATGATGAGGTTTTAAGGATCTGTTTAGAGATAAGAGATGGGATATGGGATGAAGAGATTGTTTGTTGCATTTTAAGAGGCTAAAGTTGTTAAAATTGTTTATACTTGTGATGAAGGAGGAAGTAATTTCTTTATATATTTCTTTTTTTCTCTCTCTTTGCTATATTCTTATTTTTCTTTCCTTTCTATTTTCTTTTTATATTATTTTTTTCCTTTTTTTCTGAACTATTTTTTCTTTTTCTTTTCTGTAGTTTGTATTAGTTTTTATCTGCATAGCTGGAATGCTTAATGAAATTATTTTTTAAAAGACAGCCATGTTTCCATTTTCAGAAGAGTTTCACAATATGCAAAATTTAACATTCTTCATAACTCTTAGAATTATGGAATTTCTAATTGGAGATGAACATTAGAACCTACCAAAACAATTATTCTTCACCCAATTGTTTTTTTTTTAAATGCTTTACATTGAAGCAGTTGCCCATCATCTCCACTTTACAAGACGGGAATACTGCGGTTAACCACTAGAAGATTATTATTTGGCTCAAGGGAATCATTTGTACATTATAGTCAATTGTACATGGATTTTCAGTCCAGTGTTAGTGACCCTGGAAATCTCCCAGAGTAGTAGAGCTTGGGTAGCATTGCTTAGTGACATGGGCAGCTCTAAACCAATGACATGGGCCCAGTTGCTACAACCCCTTTCCTTGTGAACCAGAACTCATGCAGTTCCCATGCACTTTGCTACATATCAACCCAAAGTTGATTTCAAGCCAATCTCCTATGATGTATACTGTAAATATTAACACACTCATTGGACTGTGAATAAATGTTAGCATTTTAAAAGTATCTAGTTGGAAATGCCTTCATTTCCTCCTCAGAATAGTCTTTTTGCATATTTTTAAAAAGCATAGCGTTTATTTTTGGTACATCGACTCTAACCAAAGTATCCCAGAATAATTTGCACGTGCTTCAATATCAACAGGCAAAGTTTAATGCAGAAGTACTTTCAGCCATACCTAGTAGTAGCGATCAAGTTATGTCTTTTCATTGTTAATGACTTGTCTGAGCAAGTAAAGGACTGGGGAAAACACAAGAAGGTTATGAAAATCAGGAGTCTGGTAGTACTTTTTCAGACTAACAGATTTTATTGAAAGGCGCAAGCTTTTGTGAGCTACAGCTCACTTCGTTAGATGCACGGGATAGTTAAAATAATGTAAGATTTAAATTGAGATGAGGTGAGGGGGAGGGAGGGAGGGGAACACAGGGTGGTTATGCAGATACAGATGATGATATTAGATCACTAAAATGATGCAATTAAATCAGAGTAATCCCAAAACAAATGCTTTGCCTGGAAATGCCGTAATTCTGCATACCTTTCCATCATTTCTATTATGTTCATTTACACTTCAGTGTTCCAACATTTAAATCCTAATTTTGAAAACCACGAACATTCTGTCAAATTACAGTGATTACAGAATATTTTCTTAATGATCTTTTGAATGTTGTTGTGATGCTAGGAGGCTTGGTGATATGGTACATATGTTGATACCTTTAAAAACTTTATGTAGAACCCTAACAATCCTCTTTTGTAGTTTTCATAAACATTTGAATTTTAAATAAATCACTGTATAAGGATGTTTACAGACATTTTGTAAATATAGAGTGACTTGATCATTTGTCAGCACATATAGCAATATCAATAATTTAAGATACTGCATTTAACATGTCCTTTGGATCATGAGATTCAAAAAGAAACAATGTGTGAGTCATTAACTGTAATCCTAACCTGATATTTATTTCAGATTCAATCAAATTTCTGGGTAATTTTACTATCCAATAAAGCAGTTCATTAAAATCTCTTCTTTAAAATATACCTTAGCCCAGTTGTAGTCAAGCAAATACAAGGCTATTAATTTGGGTGCAGTGCTCCAAAAAGGAAAGACATGAAGGTTTGAACATTTGAATGAGGAACTTCTTGGTTTGTGGTATACCTTACCTTTCCATTGTGACACCAGAAGTTAAAACCTCATTTTTGTTACTCAATCAACAAACTAGTAGTCATAGTGAATAGCCAGGGCTCCTTTTTCCTCAATGTCCTAGGGTGTTCTGAATTTGAGATGTGAGATGCCAGAATTTAGTACGCTGATGTCACCTTGTTTTGATGCACATGGAGTATAAAGTGAAAAGAAATGGCCAAAAGTATGTTTGTTTATTTTTCCATCCAATTTATCTACTTCCTAAAATCTTTATGGACTCTAGCTGGTTCTAGAGATGACATAGATGGAGAGGAACAAAGGACAAGAACAGTCCAAATCTATAAACTCTGCTTTGTAATAATTACAAATAATAATTACAAACTTTGATTTAATCTATGAAAAATCATCACATAAGTTGTACTCAAATCTAGTCCCTGGAGCTCTTTCCACCCAGCTAGTTACAAGCGTGTTCTACTTTAAACTCTAACGACCAGATATCTTCATATGCAGTTGAAATCTGCCTCTGATAACTGATAGAAATCTTCTGGGGAGATAAAAGCTATCTCAGTCAGAACAATTTTCCTTATTTTCAACTAGATGATTGTGGTTGTTGGGTCTTTTTTTAAAAATTGGCCTAATAGCCTTAATTAGATTATAGCTACTGCAGCATTATATATTTGGTCCTCAGAAATTACTCATAATTTACAAGAGTAGTAGGACTGGACTGCTATGCCTATTTTGAATCCCTTTGTAAAAAATTTTAGGGTGTAGTGATACTGTGACCTAAAACCACACCCGTTGCCTAGGCTGCTGGGGAAGCATCTTGTGAGATTCAGCACTGGGTGGTATCTCAAAATATTGTGACATTAGGAGTTGGTTTCTGTAGAATATCTCTGAGTAAAACACAGAGCAATGAGCTACTCAGAGTTTTACAATGAAGCCGAACTCTGAAACAACAACTGATAAAATCCACAAATTAAATCTCGAAGAATTAAGAAATAACTTTGGGAACTATTCATAAAAATAATCAAATAATGTGATTGGAAAAGGGCCAGGTTAAGATCTTGAGAGACCTCTAAGGAAATATTCAGCTGAGACTTTTGTCTTATTGCCCTTCATCTACAGTCAGTTTTGCAAGCAGTTTACCCATTGAATGTAATGGTTTTTCAGTATATTCATTCAGTGAGATAAATTCCTGTCTAATGGTCCTTGAGATATGGAGTGATTTCCCCCCCCCCAACAGTGGTCAATTAACCAATTATCCTTACTTCTGAACTAGAAGTGTTGGAAGCTGGGGGGCAGGGGGGAAGTAGGCCTGTTTGGAGCTTGACTCACATTCATCAGCAATTCATCACAAATGAGAATCAGAAACTATGATGTAGCAACTAGTCAGAAGCAATGGCTGCCCACAGGTAGTGTCATCTCTCAGATACTGTAGCGTTACTTCTGTCTGATTTCTGAAAAGAAATGACAGAAAGAGAGAGATTACCATTTAATATCAGTGGTAAGGCATGGGAATAGCTAATTCTAGTTCCAAACTAGGAGATTGTTGAAAATTAAATTCTAAGGTGCTTAAATTAGTTAATTCATGATAAAAGGCATACCTCCTGGAAGCTGTGTGGTGAGCTTCTCAAAGCTTAGAGATTTTTAAAAACCATGTTGGTAGGATTAGCAATGAGCAGGAGGAGGGATAAAAGTAAGCCAGGGAAATTAGAGATTGGCATATTTCAGATCAATAGTCACCCTCTGTCAGAACATGGGTCATGGTAAGTGCCAACCATATTGACCTTTGCTTCTGCTACTGTCTTGGAAGGAAAAGGATCTGACCATAGTACTTTTTATCCCTGTTGTTGTGGTTTCCCATGTATAAGACTTCCCATGTATAAGACAGGAGAAACTGTTCCAGTCTGGTTCCCCCACCACACAGAGACCATGGTCCCGCAGCAGAATGTACATATCTTCACTGTAAGCTTCCTAGAGTTGTTGGGAGGTGACTGGCCTATAAACTATATGTATGTATGTATGTATGTATGTATGTATAAATAAATAAATGCAATTGATTTATAATAAGTTTAAATACTCTTTATTTCATAGTCTCACTCAAAAGTTTCTGGACAATACCCAGAAACTGGGAAGATCTCTTTGCAGGATAAGAGGAGAATTCTTAACTTCTGTTGTCTCTGTAGGTTGCCCTACATTTACAGCTGAGCTAACGTCATACTATTCTTGATAGCATAACAGATTGCAGCTTTCAGGTTTGTTGTCTGTGGAGCACGTTTTGCCAGTATCTGTGATAAGCAACCCCAATTTCCTAATTAATTAGGAAACTGTGATAGCTTATGGCTGATAATTAATTATGAATGCTTTCATGCCACTTCAGCTGCAAGACTTTACAAGTAACAACATATATGTAGTTAACAAAATTGAAAGTTTTTAACAAAAACAAAATTGTAGTTAATGAAAATATGTAAAAATGAAAGATACAATCAGAAAGTACAATATTCTGCATTCTATAAATAGAAAGATAAAATTCTAAATACACAATTCAAGTCAAAATTAATTTATGAAATACGATCTCAAAGCCTTGATAAATAAACAAAGGTAGTATTTATTTTAAAAATAATATTATGTATGCGTTGATATTAATGAACAAACTTCCTTGAGAAGAATTAGATTCTATGCAGCTACACAACTTGCCCTTTAAAAGTCCATCACTTTATATTGATTTAGTAGAGAAGGCTGTTTGGCAAGTAATGCAAGAGTTGGCATTAGGAGCTGAGCTTATAATACTTTCTCCTTTTCTGAATCTGATCATATTAACTGTTACTGGATTTCACAATACCCAGTGTCAAGTCATCAATTCACTTGAAGCTGTCAGGCCCGTGTTCTGAAAAAAATGTGGGTGGATGGGAGTGGAGCAGTGGAGTGAAGTAATCAAGGCTTTGCTTTTCAGATATTATCAATTTGGACAATTTCTGAAAAATCCTAATGACTCTAGTTAACTAATCTAATGGATAAGGTACCTTGTAATGCAATTTGGTAAGCAATCAGTTGTCATTCTAATGATTCAGCTAGCCTAGCAACTCCCAGATGATGCAGTTTCATCACTTTTAAAAATTTGCATGCTTTCCTTTCTCATAACCACAGATTTGTTTGAAAATCTCCCATTTAATAGCTAGTTAAAAGTTCTTCTAGTATGCTTGTAAGAATCAGTTGGGGATCTGGTGTATGACTTTCTGTTCCCAGAAATATTATACAGATAGCCATTTTCATTTTAACCTTTCACCAATGTTTGTATTCATGGAATCTTCTAGATATCAAACTATGAATTCATGATACACATTATTTTTAAAAAATATAATTTTAATATGTGAAGCCGCTCTGAAAGTTATATGTGAAGTAATTCTTAAAAGGGACCCTTTGAAATGCTTTCAGAATAATTGGAATCCCATAAGAATTGGACAATTGTCTGATCTACCAACACTTGCTTTTGGGTAGAAAGGCTTAGTCATAACCTAATCCTTCGTAAAACCATCCTACAACAAATTCTGTAATATTGGACTATATTCATATTTCTATCATATGATGTTGCTGACCTTTGGCTGTAATTAAGAACATCTATCTATCTGTTTCCTGGAGAAAAGCTATCTAGGTGATAATTAAGAGTAAAATCTGTCATCACAAAATGGGATTTCCCCTTGCTGTCCTCCTTCCCTGTATCTTTTCCTACACCACCAGAATCTGTTCCAGATTATCTCTTAATCCTCCAGAAAAGGTCTGAGGTGGCCTCAAACCTCTTCAACAGCATGCAGTATCATTCTGTTAGCAGACGAACATAGCTGATCCCACCCATGATCTTCTCAGTGGATTCACCTACTGTTCTCTACATATCAACTTTTCTTTTTGGCAGTGGCAGCTGCTGCTGCTATTTTATTTTTTATTTTTTGGCTTTCACTTTTCCAAGTTCTATTTTTTTAAAAAAATTATTTTGGTTTTGGTTTTGGCTTCTTTATCAAGCGTGGGGTTGTTTTTCGAATCCTTTTGAAGTTTCTCTAGTGAAGTGTTTGCCTCCCCAGTTCAGACATTGTTTGCATTAAAAGTTCAAAACGAACTCCCAACAACAGCAGATGAAAATTGTAACCATCTAACATCTGCAGGGAGGAGGGGGTCCTTAAGAAAAACAATTAGAGTTACTATATGTGGCAGAGAGAGAAAAATAATACATTGTCAAAGACAAAAAAGGCCAAAGTCTTCTAAACTCATTGTCTTTGATACAAAATTTTATATTAAAAAATTGAACTTTAGTTTGTCTCTCAGATATTTAGATGAACATGATGAAGGAAGGATGCATATGAAGTCTTTGGCTCACATCAGAAAAGGAACTTGGTTTGAAGTCAGAAAACAGAGCTACCCAAAACTCAGAGGACCATTAGATAGCAGTGAAGCACTAGAGGTGCCTGTGTCTCTTTGGTGCCATCCAGTAACTGCCCTGATTTATGTAGCTAAGATCCTCTAAGAGAAGGTCCCTGGCTCAGATGCTGGCATTTTACCTAAATGAATCAAGATGTCCTCTTCTGAAGATGAGATCACAAGAAGAAGGTTAGGCTACCAGGTACTCTGGAGATGATTTAGAGTATAATGCTCAGAATTCCCATCCATTGACTAGATCAGCTAGTACGGATACATCTGGAAGTTTAAAACACACTAGTGTTCTGTATACATGGATTTTTATTTCTTAGTTTTGTTTACTTGAAGACATCATAACCAGCTATGGAAGCTGGTATAAATGAAGAGAATGACAATTCCTCACCAGAGAAAGTTTGCATGGTCAAACTGAGGAACACTGAACCAGTCCAGATACCTATCTTTAGTAATGAAATCATGTAACGGTGTGGGAAGATTTTCTAACCAGCAATGAAAATTTTATGGCAGAGAAAAAGAAAGAGTGGAATTACATGGTATATCTAATGAACCATGTTGCATCCATGTCTTATTTTTAATCTACTGAAATTTTAAAAAGTGCTCCAGAATTTCTACCTTGCCTCAGAAAAGTTAGGACCAGAAAACACTGTCTTCTAGATTCATGAGAACTTGACTCATGGATTATTTCCCATAAGACAAACTGCTGGTTTTGCCTCCAACCTGGCTGCAAAATGGGACAGAATACTTTTTACCAGTTCAAAATTAATTACATTCTCATCAGATCTATAAAAATTAAATCATACTGTAATTCCTTGAGAGTTCAAAGTATTTGCACTAAATAAAGCAAGAACATTTTATCATAGCAAATGCTTTCTAAAGTTTTAGACATATTTTGGCATTGTTTTTTCCTATGATGCGATTGTAGTGAATGGGTGTTTCACTGTTTTTACTGTTTACATAGATTTGTAAACCTCTGTGGCAGAGTATTCGGACAGAAGTGTGAGAATAATTTTAGTAAAAAAAAAAAAAAAGGTTTTAATGCATTATTTGTGCATGTGTCAAATATTCTGGTTTATTTTTGATGAGATTTTCTTGAAAAATATTTTTCCTGCAACGACTGCTTCTATGTATATGTTTATGATAAGCTGTCAAACTATTTACTACTTTAATTATGCCTTATCTAGCAATAGTAGAAGAAGATCATACCTGTCAGCAAATGGCACAACTAAGTTAATTGCTAAGATTAATGCCCATTCTGATTAGATTTGTGTCCCTGACACTGGAGTACCAAGTCAAGCTCTTGGAATTCTGACATGCAAATGTGGTGACATTCTTTCTTAATGCACCTATTATTTAGTGACATTTCCTTGAGCATAAATGGTATAGTTGGGATTAACCCATAGCAGTATTAGCATATTCATAAGCCAAATCCAGGAAATAGAGGGATGTATTTCCAAATTTTGAATTTTTTAATATTTTATATCTGGGAAATTATTCTGTATTTAGCATAACAATAGTAGGAATGAATTATGGGAAGGACAGTTTCTGCCTTCAGTGGAGTTAGACAGGATTATTGTATTTCCAGAGCATCTGCAGGGCGGTTTAAAACAATTACAACAGCGGCTGTTACACATTTTAAAAAGGGTGGGGTTTTGACCACATGACCATGGCTGCCATCTTGACCTTTTTAGTCCCCTCCTTATGGACAACTCTGTATATTTCCAAACGTTAGACCTTATTTTTCCTTGGCAGAGACTATTCTTACCATCACAACTCTCCAATGGAAAAGTTGAACTACAAGTCTATAGAATTCTTAAAGGAACACATGTTTAGTTCTTGCTAGCATATATTAGACCATGCTATTCTCTGTAAGGGTAAACATTTCTTTTAAGATTAAGGTAACATTGGATCAACTAAATATATGCACCAGGTATATGCCCAGCTTTGTTAGAACTGTTATGAATAGGAGATAACTTACACTAGAGATGTAACTCCACGTGCAACCCCCAGAAGGCTTGGGTAGGGCCCATAGTGATCTCAACTTGTTACCAAACAGAAGATATTAATGTGACCATAGGTGAAAATTCTTAAATATATAACTGGAAAGAATCATATTAACTATGTACTTTAAATATAATTAAATGTAAATGTAAGCTTAGTTTTGTCCTACTGTCCACCTCTTAGAATTTTGAAGTTGCCCCAATGAAACACTGAGAGACCAAGGGCAGCCCCCAGCTCAGAATAAATTATCTACCTCTGATTTGGATTAGCCTTTTTTGAGGGTGGGGGGAGAGATAACTGGCCTTTAAATATTGATGGATCTTTCATGGAGTGCCTTTTCACAAGAGGAAGAGAGTTCTTCTGGAGTGTATCCAAATTCATCTGGTCCAAAGGATGTGCTGTGTCATCTAAAGCTGTAGCACTTCCTGCTGAAGCTAAGCAACTGTAAGTAATCAGCACGTAATCCAGCAATCATTGGGAAAATGCTGAGTTTTCCAGGAATATGTCCATACAAACAGGCACATGCCAAGATGATAACAAGGTATTAGAGAAAAATGCTAGGTGGCCAAGCAAGGTGCCTTATGGCCCTTAAATTCGTCTGCTGCCTATAAATGCACTGGAAGATTCTGTCCTTTACAGGCATCAACCCTCTATACAAGGAGTTTGTATCTGTGTGCTCCAGAGGGCAGAGACATCATCATGCCCTTTACCACAATCCATAACATAACCCTTTTTGAAATTGCTGTCTCGTTTTTAGCTTTTTCATATTTTGTTTACTTTGGGTAGTTATTTTTTCAGTTCAAGGTCAGCCTCCTCATGCGGCAGGACTAATGTCTCCCCACCCACAGTCCCATTTCTCCAGAAAGGAAGTGCCAGGGCAATTGTCTTTAGCACCAGCCCTGATGCTTCCGCCTGAGGGCCTAAGCCAAGCCATCGTGGCAGGGAGGCATTGTGGAGAACTGTGATGACTGCCACAGCCTCTGGAACACTTGCCTGTCCTGGAGCGGTGCTTTGAGCTTTTAAAAATGTTTCAGAAATGTTTTGCCCAAGCCCTTTGTACAAGGATGAAGATCAAAGTGTAAGGAAGTGCTGTGCTCCTGACCTCCATTTTTGTAGCCAAGCATTACAGCAGTTCACGGACAGGCTTTCTCCAAATCATCAGGTCCCCTGCTCTGATACAATCCCAGCCATGCAAACTGAAGCTTTCTACACAGAAATGACCACCTACTGACTATCTACATGAGGTTTTGGACTATATATTCCTGAACATTAGTCATGTGATAGGAGTTTATTTGAATTATAATCCAGACTATTTAGAGAACATGAAGTTGTCCATCCCAGTTCTAGCTGTCTGAATAAACTTTTATAGGATGGGGGTGGGGTGGGGCAAGGAGAAGCTGACGGCTACAGTGCTACCCATCCATATACATGTTTATTTAGTCTTTTTGAAATTCTGAAAAAGGACAACAGTTTACATCCCATGAAATACATTAACTAATTTTTTTCCTAGCAATGTTTGAATACACTGCTGGAACAATATACTGCTTTGTCACAGATGCAGAAGATAAAGTGCTAGGACTAATGTTATTAATTAATGTTCTTAATGCTAAAGGACACAGTCTGCTGCAGGGAGATTCTCTCCACCGCCCCCATCAATACTGGAAGGACATTTTCCCTCTTTGTTGTTAGTCCTAATTGAAGTCTTTGTTGAAACTGTGGGAATCAATGAGGTCTGGATAAAAGAACAAGAGATTTAGGTTCTGCCATTTTATTTATTATATGGCTTTTACTGTTAATTGAATCTCTCTGCATCATTAACAAACGCCTGTGTTCTTAAGACAATGTGCTTGTTTATAGCCTTCTTTTATATGAAAGCAAGGACAAAATGTCTTCTCCGTTGTCTGTAGCAAAAGACTCAGTGGTGAAACTTCATGTACAAATAAGTGTAGTGTCTGAAATCTTTTCTAGATTCTGCAACCAATCCAGAAAAACCAAAAAAGAACAGGAAAATGGTGCCTCCCATACAACTGATATGTTTGTAGTCCCCTTTCCCCATTTATATAATGTCTAGTATTAATTCTCTGTTCTATGTCATTATTGTTTCATGTGTTTTCCCTTGCTATTTACATGGCTTCCCCAGCACACAGACAATAAGTTGGATTTCTCTGAATATCAGGATGGTAACTCCACTGGTGGAGCTTGTCTTCATTCATATCCAGGACCTGCCTCCACAGACGGGTGTGTGTGTGTGTGTGTCTTTGGTCCCCAGAAGGTTTCAGATCCACCAGAAGAAACCTGCTGGCAGAACTGAGATAGATGAATTCCTTGTTGATTTGTTCTTTTCCTATATCCCTTGAAAATCTGGCCCAATGGTTAGGAGACTGGAAAATAGGGGAGATAATGCTGAGAGCTGCAGAGGTTGGAGCACTGGGGAATTCTGGGGAATTCTGAGGCGAAAATATCCTATTGAAATGGATCCAGCTTGACAATGTTTCTACCAATGAGTTTCATTAATTTAATTGTATCAGTTCTGCATTTGAGCTGAAATGTACTGTTTAGTATCACTACCATTTAGTTCCATTGTTTTTGCAATTGAAAGAGGCATTTGTTTAGGGGTGGACAGAAGGCAGATAAAAGATCTCTCAGTGATTTGCAGTAGAACTCTGGAATTTCTGAGCCCCATTATTTAATAGTAACGACAACACAATGAAACTCTTTTCACTCTAAATTATATTGCTGAATATAGCCAGGTATTGATTTTGATGTGGATTGAACATTTCTAAGTGAGCTCCATTCAAAATAAATACCTAGGTAAGCATTATTTTAGTCTGAGAGAACTTCCACACTGGATCATTGCAGTCTCCCAGGTCAGCTTGGCATATGTGCAGTCCCACACTGTTGTCTCGGTTCAGCTAATTGAACCAATGTATTTCTGGCTTAGCTGCGACATGTCTGAATCTGGTTTTCCGTTAGGACCTCTACAGCCTGAGAGCTTGAAGGCAGATCAGGAAACTGATCTTGTGGGGACTCTAGCAACACCCCGCTTCCTGCATTCTCCCACTTCTTTTAGAAGTACAGCTACCATAACTTCATGCCAGCATTTTGCTTATCTTTTATATGGAGCAGCTCCTCTATCATAGCTATGGCTAAGTTTTGTTATAAATCACCATACAAATGAACATAGGGTGAACTAAAAATGTAAAGGGTATGAGGCACTGCTTGTGTGCTCCTATGGCTCAGCTGGAGGAAGCATGTTGTAAGTATTTTGATGCCAGTGGTAGTGAAGATGACTTCTAGAAAGAGACTAAAGAAATACTAAGAATTAGAAATTAATTACAATTAGAAATATTTGGCACAGCTGGTGGACCTCAGTTCAAGTGAAAGTGAAATTGAAGTTTGTCATCATGTACTAGACTATAAAGTTGACAGAGATGTCCATGGTGTGCATGCAAAGCTCCATCCCTTTTGTACATGTAGTGTGTCAGTTTGCAGTTGAGATGGGTGGCTATGTAAATTGAATCAAATAAATAAATATGGTTTGGGACTTCAGTTGCAACATTGCACCCATCAACTTGCTCAGATACCCATGACAGTTGAAAAGAAAAATTACCATTGTCAGCCCAATGGTGTGTGTGTGTGTGTGTGTGTGTGCGCGCGCGTATGTCAGCTGACAGAATAAATTATCTATTTTGTTCCAGTATTATTTATTATCTAAATTTATGACACCATTGTACAAACCCATACTATTCTGGGTAACTTCTACAAATATAAAGTTTCTTCACATGCCAGCTTCACCAAGCTGCCATGCCGCTCCAGCAATGAAATAACTAGGCCTGTCCATTTTCTATGTATGAGAAATCAGTGAAATTATAACAAAACAAAACAAAAACAGAGCTTTATTTTTGTTTAGTTTTGCTAATCTTGGCATGACTAATTCCATCCAAAGCCTCCAGAAACTTTGTAGCACTGAATAAAGCTATGGTAACTGATAGTTTCTCCATGCTTCTGATTTTTTAGAACTTTTCACTAATAAAGATAATCTTATTTAAGTTGTGTGAGCTGGCTTATGGTTCTGGATTGTTCCTAGGCTGCCAAAATTCTCCTCTGTGTGTGGTAGAGCACTACGCAGTGACTGACTGAAGATCGGAACTGTTCACCTAGAACAAACATATAAAGTAATCAGTGTGAGATTCTACAATAGTGTGGATTTAGAATCTAGATGTATGTCATGGGTCTGTTTTATTGTTTTTCACACACACACACGTTTCAGAGTTATTTGATTAAGATGAACAGTCATATAAGTTTACAAATAAATAAATGAACAAACAAACAAGCAGGTGCATCTGTCAGGTTAAAATTATGCTCACCAGATTGTCCTTTTTGTCACACTATTTTATAAAGAAGTTGTTTTTTTCCCTTATAAACATATAAGGCGTCATCTGCTCTAGAACCCAAAGACTGTTATCACACTAACTGCAGAGAACCCAGTCCTCGGGCAGTGGGGGGGATTCTATACCATTCAGCTTTTATGCCATCCTGCTATTGAAGAATTAAAGTACAATTAGTGTCACAAAACAATAGTTTGCATCTTTTAATTATGGCTTTGGTTCCTTCTTAGCATAATGTTTTAATTACATCTCTCTCTTTCTCTTTCTTTCTCTCTCTCTCTCTTCTGTTTTTATTGATTTGGTGCCAGTACAATTGTGTCACCAAGACCTCCCAGTACTCAGTTAATTACCTCGGGGGATTCTGTCTCTTTCACTCTTTTAAAGTAAACCAGATCCCCAACTACCTACAAAACAAAATCCAAAGAGGAGATGAAAAGAAAAAAGAAAAGTGTGCTTGTTTGTTTGTTTGCAAGATATCCGTGCTGTTTCTTGCAAATTCATTCAGTGAAGGTCAGTGAGCACATGCCATTTCTCCTACAGGGAGACAGTATCTGTGCAATCTCATCCAATCCAGCTGCCCCAACCAAGTTCCTATGGCAAAATAAACACTTGAGTTGCCTTCACATGTGACAGCACAGGTGAGAGCAACATACAGATAGAGAATCCTGGAACAGCAATAGAATTATAGAGGAAAACAAACAAAAATGGTCACTTAAGAGAACTTCACAATAATTCTGTTACAATATGTAATCTGTTTCCATCACTTATGCGCATATTATTGCTTTTCTTCATAGAGGTCATCCTTCTGTAGGACAACATTTCAATATCCTATCTTCCTCTATATAAGAGATTTTGGATTGATATCTGTGGTGGAATACACACAGGTTTTGCCGGAAAGACGCATGGACAGGATACTTCTTTACTCCGTTCCTGCAGGCCTCTATTCATATTTTTCCACAGAAAGAAAAATAATTTCAGTCCTGGCATATTGTGCTTTCCACATGCTTGAGAATGATTCCCAAAGTATTTCCCCTTGAGGAAAAATTAAGATTCAAATCCATTGTAGGCTTTTTACCAGATGGAGTTAAAAAAAACACTCTAATGTACTTGTGGAGAAACATCTCCCTCATGTGAGTCCAAGGTATGTTATGACATGTCATCCTGAACTAGCTTTGTCCTCATTCTCTGAAAAGAAAACAAGGCTCTCTTTTTAACTCCCTCTAGATCTTTCTCTCTCTTATCTCCAGCAGCCTCTTTTTATGTGTTTACTAGGGCAAGAAGATAATTTGCTTCTGAATTTATCTTTCTAGCATTTCACCTTGTAGGCTTGAAACCTCTACTTCCTATCAGCTTACTGAGAAATATGGAAAGAATCCAAAGGTCAGTGACAGAGCCCTGCTTTGTGTATCTAAATCCTGGAGTAATCTGTGACCTCCTTAGGTAAGGCTAGGAAAAAAAAAACACAACTTTCTTGAGAACCTTGAAATTCTGTACTGAAACTGATCCTTCAATTTCTCCAGTGAAAATGCATCTATTCTTTCAAGATTTCTTTGGGTGATATTTTTGAAGCTACTTCACTGTTGTGAAGTGATGGAGGGCTGTAATTACTTCCAGTTACTATCTCTCCACTGCTGTGTGGCTTCTCTGGATGACCGTGCTTCCTCTTCTGAAAAAAAATCCATAGTAGTAGTTCCTGGATGATATTCTCTGGAGTTTAACTGAAGCATAAGAAGTTAGGGAGACTGCAACTGCAGTGGAAAAGTTTGCCAAATGAAATAAAGAACATACACAAACTCACACGCACTTCTCAGCTACTTGTAACCCTCAACTCCCCTCTCTCAGATGGCCATATTGGATTGTGAGGAAAAGAAAATTTAATGTCCATAGTAGAACAATAACTTTATAGGAAGTAACACAGGAGAATGAAGGAAAACTCAAACTTGCACCCACTTTCGTGCCTTTTTATTTATTCTCTCTGCTATGACTACAGTTGAACCCCGCACTTCACTCATCAGGGGTATTCTTGACATATGTGGTCCTTCATCCTGATGTGGCATATTTCTTCATTTCTCAGCAGGCACTTCATGCACTTGCCAATGGATATAAGCCTAAATAGCAACCATAGCTGAACTCATGAAATGAATACATTTATTTTAAACTAAATGTACATCAGAAGATATGGGGTGAGAATCAGTAGTATAACTGTATTTGAACATTCTACTGCAACAGCAACAACTGCTTGAAGTACCATCGGGCTAGCTATTATTTGAGAGCTACCACACTCTGGGATACAGTCAATAGGTACATAACCACAGGTTGCACAGATCCATGTTGTGCTGCCATGGCCTCAAAACAGTAGTTTTAACCTTATTTTAAGTAAATCCAGATACAGAGTCAGACTATCAAGACGAGGTATGCTTTGGCACCTGCCAAAGCTTCAGCAAGGACACATTGCTGATGCCTCGCTGGTCTTCTGCCTCATTTATTCTTCAGGAAGGCATTCTAAGCATCTACTACCCTTCTAATTTTCTACCATGTTGTCACCTAGACTACTCAGATGGCTCTGAGGCACTGTAGGTTTTTTAAAAGGTGCCTAGATCCAGTTGCTCAGTTCAAATCTGAATGCTGCTACCACAGGCTGGTAAGTTGTGCTGACTTAGAAGAGGCCCACCAGCGGTCAGTTTGTCTAGGACTCCCTCAAGCTTAGACTTGGCTCTGAGGGATGGATGATGGATAGCTTGTGTTGGGAGAGAGGCAGGTTTTTAATTTTTTGTAATGGCTCTCAATTGATTAGCGTACTGGTGGCCCAAAATAATTTTCCAGGCATAAAATGTTTCAGTTTCTCATATAAAATTGTTTAGTCCCTGACATGTTCATCTCTGTAACCATTCCTTGGGTAGCAGTGCACCTTTGCCAGTTGCAGAGTCAATGATTAAGTGAATAAGCTCTACACTTTGAGGAAAGCCAAATAACCCTAGGTATTTGTTTAAGTGCTTTCCAGTGGTCTTCTGACCAAGGCTTTACTGCACATTTTCCCCCTCTCTTTCCCTATTTGAGCTTGAGAATCCCAGACACAGATTAAAGGATTTAGCTCAACATTCCTATGAAGAAAACAACATGAACCATCCAACTGGCTGGTGACTGGTTTCATTCTAACAACAAAATGCTTTGGAAAATATTACTCACCTCACACTCTATTCAGGTTGAAGATGGCAGCTTGCAGCAAAAATTACTCACTTTCCCTAGAGTGAACATAAAGCTGCTTTAGTCAGTTCAGAAGTAAAACATGGAACAATACTGCTTTCATTGGTCCCCAGCTTGTATTCTTGCATTATATACAGTACATTAGCCAGGATTGGGAAAGTCCTTTTTAAGAGCATGAAAAATAGTACGTAGAGTTATGGCCTTTGGTTCTGCCTGGCATCAGAATCAAGCATAGACATCTGCCCAGATTCTATAGGGTCCAGTAATCAAGTTGCATAGATTGGTCACCTTGTATCTTCTTGCTGTCTTATTTCAACTCACCTACCTTCTCTGAATATAAGGAAGCCTGAAGAAAAGGAGCCAGTTTGGAGTAGTGGTTAAGGCATCAAGCTAGAAATGGGAGACCATGAGTTCTTGTCCTGCCTTAGGCACAAAGCCAGCTGAGTGACCTTGGGCCAATCACTTTCTCTTAGTCCTAGGAAAGAGGCAAGGGCAAACCGCTTCCAAAAAGCCTTGCTAAGAAAACTGCAGGGACTAGTCCTGGCAGTCGCCAGGAGTCAAGACTGACTTGAAGGCACGCATGCGCACACACACACACACACACACACACAGAGATAATCACCCCATACTTGCCTTGCTCACTTCTTCTGGGACCTGGAATGGGCCAGAGGAAGAGAACAAGTGAACGATTAGTGCCAGCAGTGGAGATACACAGAGGAGGTGTTCTATGGAGGGCTTCATAAAAGCTGGTGCTTGGAGCTGCTTGATGTGCACACATCTGCAGACTTGCCATTAACTTCAGACAACTGAACTGCACTGGAACAATAGGCAAAAGCCCCCAGATTTGTGAGAAGTGTGCACATGTTATGAGGGACAAGTGTGTAATGTCTGATAAGCTTTTGTGCTAGCAGAAGACGGCCAGAATCATTAACCAAAGTGCAGTATTTCTTTAGAATTGCCTTCCCCAACCTGATTACAACACATGCTATCAATGGAACCAAGTTAAGGAAGACTGTAGAAGAGTTTTTAAAATACAGCCAGACACAAATGGCCTTTTAAAATTTTCCACCAAATTTGTAGATTAAAAAAAAAGTGTGAAACATTATTTCAGATTACTCCAGGGAGTGGATAAAGTCTCCAACCATTTCTCAAGGACAAATCTACCCTCTGTTGTTCAGTCGTTAAGTCGTGTCCGACTCTTTGTGACCCCATGAACCATATTGCGCCAGGCCTTCCTATCTTTCACTGCCTCCCTGAGTTTGCTCAGTTTCATGTCATTGCTTCAGTGATGCTATCTAGCCATCTCGTCCTCTGCCGTCCTCTTCTCCTTTTGCCTTCCATCTTTCCCAGCATCAGGGTCTTTTCCAAAGAGTCCTCTCTTCGCATTAGGTGACCAAATCTACCCTTTAGTTGCTACTGAAAAAAACAAAACAAAACACAAAGACGACTTTCCTTCTGACATCTTTTTTGGATTTCATTGAATGAGAGAAGCCAGGAAGGTTGATGATTGCTGGAGAAAGGGCTGTACAATAAAAAAACAGGACACTTTGGCCCCCTTTGCAATTAAGCGTAAGACACCACTGATGATCACTTCTCTCCATTGAAAGAATTCCTGAAACCATTTCTCTGCCATCAGTTTGAATGAGAACTGATAGAAAAATGCTGAAGTTTTCAGCCTGGCACTAATTTAGAGCTCACCCACTCATCTTTCTATTCATTTCAACGATATTTTCTGGTAAAGAAAGAGCACAAGACAGAGAACATAAAGCAAAGGAGAAGAATTAGATTAAAAGAATTTTAAAAGACTTGAAATTAGCAATGCTACCAAAATAAGCTAAAGATTTAGCATCATTCAGATCTGTTGTGTAAATGGAAACAATCCAGAAGAGAAATGGGTTCAGCAACCAAGGAGCTCCCAGTACAAAATTCTGTCATGATGTGAAAAAGGAGTTGAAGTACAACATCTGGAAGGCCTCCTGTCAGCATTACTAAATACCACCATCACTTCAGGGGCCTCTTTTCAAAAGCTTTACAATCCCAATTTGCATAAAACCTCACACTCTGCAACATTTGGTAGAGTGGGACAACCAAGATAAAATGAATAGCAGAGAAAACATATTAAACTAATCCCTGGTTTTAATTGTAGAAATGCAAACTTACTGTAGGACAGGGAGGTATGAGACTTCAGCCATTGTATTGCATTTCCCATCAGCTGTGACAATAACATCTGGAGTGCCACATGTTACCCATCTCTGTTACAGACATTATCAAGTTAATTGTTCTTATAGCGTTTCAGTGTTTTGTTCCAACAAAGAGTGGGCCGTTCAGGTGCCATCACCAATGTTAACGGAAGGTTCTGAGTTCTCCTCCATGCCAACCAGATAGGCAATGTGCATGCTGAGAAAGGTGTGTGCAATGATCTTTCTATTTAAGCACTGGGTTCTCCTAATTCAGTTATTTGACGCTCCCAACCCTAGCTTATGTTGGGAGAAAATGAATATGCAAGCATTTTGCTTTTGGCAATTTTTACTTAAGATTGTTTCCTTTACAAATTCATGTGAATAAGGTTTATTTTTATTCCTTTGTTTTTTTTTTTAAACTGAGCATCAAAGTCAAAGTGTAGAGCAAAGCAAACAACAGAGCCAGCCTATAAAATAATACTGTCGAACATTAACCTTAAAATGCTTTCTCCTGCATTTTAAATAGTTGGACAAAGCAGTCTTATGATGTTGGATTGAACTATATCCAAACCCTCCTTATTTGCTTCAACAATGGCAGGAACTGAGAGGTAGCCAATTTTCCATTTTGCCTTTCAATTTCATGAGGAAATAAAAAGGTTTTAGATTTTGTGAAGCCATGATTGTCTGCAACATAGCCTCAGAAGACCCTTTTTGTCTCCCCACTGATGGCAATCAAACTATTCTACCTGGGCAATTCTCTCTCTAGCAGCCATAGAGTCCTTCGGCCATAACTGATGACCTCTCAGCTGCCTTCCAAGAGAGTACAGATTTGCTCCTTGGGGCTGCAATCCAGACAAATTCACCTGGGAATAAGGTATATTATTCAAAGGTAGTTCATTGAGTTCAGTGGTCGCATGGAGTTCTTTCTGAATAAAATGTGTAGGATTCTGTAAGTTGTCTTTAATTCAAAGAACTATAGCAAGTGTCCAATTTGCTTGTCATGGTCAAATAAGTCTTGATCAAATAAGCATTGCTTTTCTGTTCTGGAGTGTAAAGGAACTGGAGTGGGGGATTCTGTTGCCTGAGCATACACCTTGACTCCTCTCCCACACAGGTAATATTAATGTATCATTTTCTTTTCTCTTCAGCACTATAATCTTTAAACAGGTGCAGTTCTTTACTGTGATGGAATGTCAGAATTCCTTTATGAAAGAATCCATTAATAATGAAATAATATTTTTGCTTAATGGCTCCTTTCAGGGTAGAAACCCAATAGAATGCATATCTCCTTTAACTCTCCCCTCCCACCATGTGCTTTTTCTGGTTTTATGATCATTCACCTTTTTTTTAATCTTAATGGACTAATCCAGATTTTTTGTTTTATATATGCTTACCGTAAGTTGCTAACTTAAGTAGTGTTAAAATAAACAACACGTGGATGACAGAAAAAGTAAGTAAATATGTAGAAAAAAAAGTGCTTGGTCAAATCATAATCACTATTCACGGAGAACTCTGAATCCATTCAACTAGTTACTTAGCTTTTTGGATCCTGAATTATCTGCATCCATAAGGAAAGTTTTGAAGGACAATTGGTTTTAAGATAAATAAAAGTAATATGAGGAGCATGACTTCTACAGGTGACAGATATTTGATGTATTTCACTGTTTCTTTTGGTCAATCCAGTTTTTAACTTCACATTCCATAAAAGATGCATTACTTATTAGCTTCTGAGGCCTTCCTTGAGTATTTTAATTCTTTCCAACTTACATTGGCTGGAAAACTTAGGAATTGAGGGGTGGAATTGTTAAAGGGGTAATGTTCCAAAATAATTTTTACTTTTAATTTTCTTATAGTAATACTGTAAGCACTCAGAGTCCCTGGAAAGTTCTAAGTTATACTACTAAACAAACAAAAGTGGTGGATTGTAAGTTGCACCATTAACCTATTTTGCTATTAATATTTAGAGTAATTTGTTAATTACTGGCTGTAATAATTTACCAGTATAGTTTCTCCATTATATTCTTCAGAAAAAAATAACTCATACATGTTTAGGTTTCAAGATACAACCTAGGCATATTAAAATAGGAGAGAGGCCCTTGCCTTTCCCTCTGCTGCTTCATGATGTAATTCTCCCCATGCC
The DNA here is from genome assembly GCA_030867105.1 of Liasis olivaceus. NCBI lineage: Eukaryota > Metazoa > Chordata > Lepidosauria > Squamata > Pythonidae > Liasis > Liasis olivaceus. The sequence goes on along the minus strand of CM061349.1, from coordinate 230,644,565 downwards.
TGTTAGCTGCTGTTCAGGCTGCTTTTGAGCATGGGTTTAGTGCTCTTCTAGAATAGTATTAAACTTACGTTCCCCCCTCCCCCCAAAAAATCGGACTATAAGAGTTATTTGGAAATAACAATATTGTGGAATAACCCATGACTCATGTTCAGAAGCTATCAAACTATCAGCTGATATCAGCTCCCTTTGATTGAACTCATGCAAAACACTTGTGCAAGCCAGATGGAGTTTGTCAAATGGCTAAACCTGTTGGTCTAGCCATCTGTCAAAACTCACCTCTTCTTCTAGCCCTATCCTACATTAAGGAGAGGGATTGGTGGCTGGTTTTCCTCTGGCTGGTGGTGTTTGGAGGGAGGAGAGGGAAATAAAGTCAGCCAATCCCTCTCCTTAATGTGCCCTGTATACTACAACTAAGAGCAATGCCATTTGCCAGCACCCTACTTGTAACAGTATAGGGGTTACCAGGGAGACAGCAAATGTTATGACAGTATAGTTTCCTGCCACCTGAAGGATCAGGGGACAGCATCTTTACTCACCTGCTAAGGAGGAGCCCCTAATTCTGGCAACAGTTATGTAATATGGTTAAAATGGTTCTGTAGATTTCATAGCTCCAGAATTCGGTGAGTCGAAACAAAGGTCATTAAATGTTGTGCCCAGGAATGAACATTACAGTTTCACCCATTCAGCCTTTTGTTCTTTCCAACAATGATGCATTACAGAAAAATCAAGCCGGTCCCTCCAGCCGGCCTGCTGAACCAACAGATGCAGGTTTTTGTTCTCTAACCAGCTGTAGCTGATTGCATCAGTGCTGCTTTTAGTGCTGTACATGAAAAGGAAACCTGTAATTTATTGCAACAGACCACACCATTTCTGCTGTACATCTTGTCTCTTCTGTCATCTCAATGGGTGTATTTTTCATGGCATGCTGGCAAGCTGGCAAATGGAAATCAACGGCATTTAAAAGAAACTCCTCCATATGTTGCAGCCCAATATTGATAAAAGGACAAACAAAAAAACATGTTGTTTATTTGTAAGACTGGGGTTTTTACATCAGCCCAAAAGAATGTGGAACCATATCCAGGCTTTGTGTAAACTGGCGTGCTTGTTAAGTAAAGGGTTCGTTCTGTACCAACATGACGTGGGGCAAACACTTCCATGGAGAAGAGGCTGTACAGTAGGATTGGGCAACCTTTATTGGCTTATTTTGGAGGGGGATAGATTCAGGCAAGGCTACAAAATAGGAGGGGCCATATCAACCACATGGACAAAACCAGGAGTTTCATAACTTTCTTTTGGCTTTGGGGGAGAGTTTGGGGATTTATTTATTCTATTTGTGAAGCCTATTTCTGGTCCTATACTCCTGCCTCAAAATATTAGAAAATCTTGGTAGTGCTCCTAGAACTCTTAGTAGCTTTTGATATCATTCTGACCATCTAGTGGGATTAAGCATTAAGGGCATTATTTTACAGCAGTTCTGATCCTTCTGCTCCAGACTTATCTAGAAGATGATGCTTGGGGAACTACAGTTTGACATGTAGGCCATTGCATATGGTGTCTTATAGGGTTCCATCTTGTTCCCCTTCTGTTCAACATCATCTTGAAATTGCTGAAGGAAGTTACCTAGGGTTTTGGACAGAGGATATGATGAAGACATCCAGCTCTTATGTCAGATTTTATGTCAGATTTTACCATCCAAATCCATGTAACAATTCACTCTCTTGAACATTGCCTAATTTCAGTAATGAACTGGATGAGAGAGAACAAGTTCAAATTAAACCAGAAAAGATGGAGGTGCTGTTGGTCAATAGGAAACTAGATTCGGGAATTAAAATCCAGCCAGTTTCGGATGAGGTTGCACTCACTCTGGAAGACAAGGTCTATGGCCAGGAAGTATTCCCTGATCCTCAGCTGTCAGTGCTTCTGCAGGCGGTGGCTGTGGCATGGAGTACATTTGCATAATCATGGTTAGTGCTTTAGCTGCAACTTTTCCTGAACCAATTGGATTTGGGTAGATTTTTCTTTTACGTATTAAAACTATACATATTAACAAAATGGCTATCAGAAGAACAAGGCAGATAAACACAATGGCACCTTCCTGCTCATCGATCCCTGCAATTAATGTCGAAAGGCATGCTGTTTGAAGATGGCCTTAGAAATATAAGTGATGGCTTCTTTTCCTAAACCCTCTCCTAAACCACACTAAGCATCCCCATTACATTCATCATTCTTTTGCTCCACCATCCTGTCCATCAAAACCAGAAGAGAACCAGGAATGATTGTCTTAAAGCTGGAAAAAAAATAGCATTAAGCTGTGTAGAGAGGCTGACAGATATAAGAAATATTTTCAAAATAATAACATTTTAGAAGTTATTAATAGCACTGAAAGTCTGTGAATAAGAGGAAGGAAGGAACCACATGAGAAGACTGTAACAGGAAAAAATAAGACAGTAAGTCAAATTAGCATGAGATGTAGGATTAATCAAAGAAAAGAGCTAGCTCGAGCCAGCTTTGGATATCATGGGAGCCAGGAACAGAAGAAAATACATGTATCCCAAGTGTATAATGCAAGTAAGTTACAGTTCTGAACGTAACATTTTCAGGCCATGTCCCCACTTGCATTTAACTATGGCACAATAATTTCTTGCCAACAATATGGTCTCTTGTCTGCAGACCATGAGTGAAACAGGCTTAGGTCATCTTAGTTGTAACCAGATTAAGAGAGTACCTCCCCTTAAAGTGATACTGCCCAAGGCCATCCTCAAGCTATGTAAAATCGGTTAACTTGGAGGAAAATCAGTGACTGTAACAGTTGGGAACAGAGGCAGTCAAGGTAGAATAGGGATCAACAATAAGAACAGCAAATAGCAGGCCAGTATAGTTTTATTGTTGTTGTTGTTGTTGTTGCTGGCTCAGAGAAGATTAACTCTTTAACTCTGGGGAAAGTTAAAGGCCCTCTATGATGTTTCAAATATGAAATTGATTCAGAATCTCATGTACAGCTCTCTAAGTCCTATCAGAGAAACCTCCACTTTTTCTTCATGGTCTGTAGTGAATCTGCAATCCTTCTCGTGGCAGACCGATGCAATTCAATCTCCCGCACTTAAAAGTTGGCTCACTAACTAGATTCGTCATGTGAAATATCTTGTAAATACACCCAAAAATGTTTTGCCAGAACTTTCCCACAGATGAACACATGTATTTCCTTTCTCTTTCTACTTTAAGAGCCTCAAACAAAGCATGTAATAAAATGCCTCATTCCATTTTATCTTCACAACAATCCTGTCAGGTATATTAGCTTGTGAATTGGTCTATTGCTCAAGGCCATCCAGAAATCCTTCCTGGTGGAGGAAGGATATGCTTGGGTGTCCTATTTCCAAATCCAATACTCTACTGATGGCATCTTTTTTCTAGATAGGAATGGATGACATTTTTTATTTGTCTAGTTAATTGGTTAAATATGTCCCACAAGCCTAAGAACCATGTATAACTCCAGTCTTTGGTCATACATGTTCCAAAAAAACCCTGAGATGAGCTATAACACTGAAGGGGGCAGCTTTGCTTGTTCCACCTCTGCATTAATACAAGATTTCTTCTACCTTCTTTCTTTACAAATTATTTTTGGAGGCACAATTTGTAAAAATCTTTCTATAATACGAATATATTTGCACACTCAGTGGGGGACAAACTGAGTCAAACACCTTATCAATCAAGTTAGCCACAAATAAGACCTCCTAAATTCCTAAACAGAAAAGAACACATCTTGTTTATGTTTACTTTTTTGTCTCCTCTGCACAATAGGGAGGATGATATTCTAATCTGAGGTCCAGTTTCAGCCCCAACAAGAAAAATATGAGAAACGTCTGGGAGATTTTTCATCAATACTTAAGGTATCCTTTTTTATTTGAAAATAACACTTGGTCTTGGATGTGTGAACAACCAATCTCAATATGCACAAATGTATTCCAGACCTTTCGTGTATGTGTGCTGCATATCAGAAGTGTACATTTCCCCAACCCTATTTTCTCCTTTCTGATTACATTGGAGACCTTCCGACATTGCATAAACTTACTAGAAAATCTCAGGAAGTGGATGCCCTGTGAAAGTTGCTTCTTACTTCCTTCCACACGATAAAGAAAGGGACAGCATTAAATGCAGAAGATTCCCTAGGCATCTGGCCCACAGAACCATGTGGTTATTATTTTAAAGAAAAGGCTTTATCTCTTCCTTCCACTCGTTTTGCACAAGGGCAGAAGTTGTTTTCCTCTGCGTTTGATTTTACATCGTACATTTCAGACTGATTTTTGAATAAAGGAAGAGGCAAGATCAGATGGATTTTGCAGTGATCTGGCGTGAATCCATTCTCTTCCCGAAGTGCCCTATTCAGCAGCTTCCGAGATGTAAATGCAAAGCTGCTTCATCCACGCATGGACCAGTTCCAAGCCTAGCGCTTGATCTTATATACATCTTACTCAGGATTAAAATGGCTTTCTGGATGGTGAAGAAAATGCTATAAAAAGAGTCCTACTGGATCCAGCATCTTATTTTCTGTAATCCCAGCCAGATGCATGTTAGAAGCCAACAGGTAGGATACTTTCTCCTGCTGTTTTCCAAAGCAACTAATATTTAGGGACATGCTGATGCTGGTCCTAGAGACAGTTATATAACCATTTGTATGCTCTGTGTCTTGAGTGAGAGCTCTGGGTTGATTCGTTTGATGAACCATTTGTTGTTTTCTCGACTATCCATAGTATTCTCATGAGTCTCCTCCAACTCCAAAGTTCAAAAACATCAATATTCTTCCTATCCTGTCCAAACTTTTGCCTCCATAAAGTGGAGCACTATTGCATGCACTATTCTGATCTTTGTATCTTGGCATTTGAATATCTTAATGTTACTTAATGTACTTTAAGAAATAACTAAACCAATAGAAATCATCCAATTTAAGTTTCAAAACAGAAGGATAAATATAAAGATTATATGGTCAAGGGATAGGACAATTTTGATAAATTGGCGCCATACTAATATTTCACAGAATAGATAAAGAAATGCACTATATATTTTCTTTAAAAAGAGATGAAAAGTATTAACTGCTCTACAAAACCACGTTGAAGATATGATTAATTTTGAAACTTAAATCTCATCAGGTATGAAACATTGTATTATTTATTTATTTATTTATTTATTTGACTTGTCCCCGCCCATCTCCCCACAACGGGGGACTCTGGGCGGCTTACAACAAACTAAAATCGGAAATACATAATTAAAAATGATAAAAAAGTTTAAAAGTTATAAAAACCAGAATTTACAAAGATAAAGATAAGGATAAAAAGGCTAAAAAATCCAAGAGGCCGATAGAGGCCACACCAGGCCGCTAAAGGGCCAGCCAACCCCATTTCTGATATCCTCCCTCCCTGCCCCAGGCCAGATCGCAGAGCCAGGTCTTCAAATCCCTCCGAAAGGCCTGGAGTGAGGGGGCCTGTCTCACCCCTGGAGGCAAGATGTTCCAAAGGGCGGGGGCTACAGCAGAGAAGGCCCACCTTCTGGACCCCGCTAGTCGAAGTTCTTTTACCGCAGGGATCCAGAGCATGCCCTCTCTGTGAGATCGGGTGGGACGGGTTGAAATCATGGGGGCGAGGCGGTCCTTCAGGTAATCTGGCCCCATGCCATGTACGGCTTTAAAGGTGATAACCAACACCTTGAATTGGACCCGGAAGCAAACTGGTACCCAATGCAGCTCACGGAGCAAAGGTGTTATATGGGTCCTTCTTCGGGCCCCAAAAATTGCTCGCACGGCCGCATTCTGGACCAGCTGAAACTTCCGGATACTCTTCAAGGGTATTATGTGGTGAATTGCTAATGGATGGGGATCAGGTGTTATATTCCATGATCAAAAATTTGTTTTAAAATATGCAGTTCCCACTCGCACCAAGAAGGCCTGATGCCTGTAGAGGCCTTTTAAGTTGGATTTGTTGCAACAGTATAAAGAAAAGTCCTTTTTAAGGAGCCAAAGGGTTATGCAACTCAGTGAAAATGAGCCACTCATTTCTTATTTGTTTGCAACTCTTCCTGTTCTGTCTATCTGTCTCTCTCTGGTACTGTGAAGCTGTCAGCCCTTCAAGGTAGACCAGACTAGGAAAAGTCATGCAGGCCAATACTACTTTTATTTTAAAGTAGTAGTAACAGAATGTTGCAAGTCCGAATGCACTTCCTCTCCCTCCCTTTATCTTCATGAAAATGAAGGAGGGTCCGTTCTGAGATGTTTTCTTAGGTTACAGTTCTGCCCCGGACTCAGGTTTCTTTTATCTGACTGTTGTTGTGGTAGTGGCTCTTCCTCCTGTTCCTCAAGGTCATTCCTTCTTCCCATTACAGGAGCTTAGCTGAGAAATAAGTAACCTGGGAAAAGAGTCTATGGTGAGAATTCTGTACTATATATTCACTATCCAGATAGTGATAGTAGATTCAGATTTTAGCATGCAGTTTCTGCCATAATCACATCTCTGTCAGCTTCTGAATGGACATCTATTGATTCGTTAATAGAAATTCATGATAAAAATGAGGGTTTGTGCATATGGAAGAAGTATTTGGATTGGGAAATTCTGTCCTTTTCTCCTGGCACAATTTTTCCATGGATACAGACTGGTTTCTGATATGGTCAGGGGTTATAATCTACTCAGTTCTTATTGGCCACTTCTATGGCCATTTCAGCTTGGGTTGCAGATCCCTGGCTCCACAGAAGCATCTGTCTGTTTAATGCTGGACCAGCACTTTCCATAGTGCTTGTCAGGTTTTTATGTAGACTCCTTATAATCATGGGTTTGACACTGTTTAGAAAGTGTGCTAGTCCTATGCTGCACAGAAGACTGGGAAAGAGGGATGGCTTCTGCCAGCTAGTTCTGTCACTCATGGCATTTTGTTGTGTAATTTGCTGCTGTTGGATAGTAGTAGTAGTAGAAGAAATCATCATCATTATCAAACTGAATTTGGAGAAGATCCATAAAAATATATACCTCTGTTTTGAGGACCTTCCAAACTAAATGAGTCATCTCAAACTGGTGACTTCCAGATGTTCATATTATCACTCTCATAATTCCCAAACAGCACATCATAATGTTTCTGACTGGGAATGGTACAGGATTGCAGTCCAACTCATCTGGAAGACACCAAGCTGAGGAACCAGATACTATATATTATAGCTTGGAATTGCAATATTAAGTGTTTTATGAGAAATAAATTTGAGGTATGACAAGAATAGTCTGCCAGGTTATAGACTGTTATCTATGGGAACAATACTTAGTAAGTGAGAAATAATCATTGGGGCATCCAAAGCTGATAACAGTTTTGTCTCAGTTGCAAAGAAAAGCTTTTGCATGTTAAAGCTGGTCCTTTTTGACAGTAAGTTAATTGGCAACCATTTGTATTGCATTCTGAGTGTTTAAAGCAACTCCAATTGCCTTAGTGCTGGTGAACTTTCAGTTCACCCAATATGCCTGGGGTCTGTAGTAAAGATAATATTTAGATTTTGTTTGGAAGTCCTCTTCATCCCCAAGAGCATTGAGCTACAATCTGACACAAAGATGTAAGCCTAGGTCTGTGATTTTATAACCTAACAATTGATGACAATCTATTTTGTTATTTGGACCACATTAAAATTTTTAAAAACCTTCCAAAATTGGTTTGTAAAAGCATACCTAAAGCCAGGAATAACCAAGTGGTGGGAATATGAAAGTTATTTCAAATATTTGCATTTCATTTTCCAAGGATGTTCCATGCAAAAGTTAAGATCTTTCTGGAAGGTGCTAGCAGTGTATCCTCAGTTCAAAAAATAAATTGGACAGAACAGGGCTGTAGGAGATTCCTGTGGCCATAGTAAGTCTGCACTTCTTAACATGCTTAACACTTCTAAACTGGTATCTTGGTGAATTATGCTTTCTGACAATGGGAAATGAAATTAACTATTAGCTATATTCAGTAGAATCACCAAATCTACAATCCAGATGATGAGTATAACTCAGACAGAAAAAGAAAATCTAATGTATCTGAAGGAAAGGGTTCTAAAGTGCAAAATTACATTTTTGCTGATCTGTTGAACATGAAATTCAAATATAGTATCTGTTTTGAATATTAGTTTAAACAACACTAGAGCATTTCACAAAGGCATTGTTTACCAACATGTACATTAGTAAATGAGACATGAGAGCAAGAATATTATTGTGGGATTGTTTTACCCCCTGACATTTCTTTCTATAAACAGACATAAATAACTTTGCCATTGCATTTCACTTCTAACATGCGGCCTAATTACTTGGCCCATCAGTCTTGCCAGCATATGGAAATATTGTATCATAATGCTTCTCCCAGCAGAGCAGGATAAATCTTTGTGCATTAGGTCTTCAAAGAGAAAAGCATATGCCAAATGTGAAGCAACTCCTTCTGTTTTATATTCCAGCATGAGTTATGAATGCAATGGCTCTGATGCTAAGGGTCTTCTCTACTGATTCCATGTCCACATGATAGTGTAACTTCATCCATACCTTTTGTTTACTTTAATACTCACAGGAACATGGGTACCCACAAAAATGTAACAGAACATCTCTGCCATAATCTACACCAGAGCTGCATCCACTAAGACTGCATATGGTCCTCAACCTTATTCAGAAGCCTTCTGCAAGTGATTAGCTCAGATCTCTGAGCAGAGGGGAAGGTGTCAGAAAGAGAGAGAAGATAAATAATCTGACCTCAGGCAAATTAGCTTTAAAGGAGTACTGCCTTCAAGTAAAAAAGTTCCCACACTCTACATTAGTTTTTGCTTAGATGTTTATGTTATTAGAAAATGTCAATACCTGAACATTGTTGATATACTGGGTCATTCTGTACCTATATTTTCCTCCTGAAACCAATTCCTCCTTCTTTCCTATTTGGATAGGAAGGCTGTAACAGGATGGGGAATCCTACAGCAGTAGTTCCACCAGGCTGTCCAATAAAGCAAGGAAAAAACAGTGATACTTACATCAGTACATCTCATGAAAAGAAGCAAGCAAAGCTAATTCTATGACAAGGATTAGAGAAAAACAGATCCATTTGTCCCAACCACTACACATATGCTTCTTTAAGGAAGGAAGTAAACAAGCATCTGAAACGCATCCTGTAATATGGAGTTATTTTATCAGTTTAAAAAAAAAAAAAAAACCCAAGGCCACAATTCTGTATTTTAAAGCGTTACACTGAGGTTGGCAGATGCACGAACAGTTTCAGCTTCTAGCTCTTGTGACTAGAGCCTTTTGAGACTCACAGTCAACATTTTAATTCCTTTGCTCATTATTTTGATAACTTCAGAGTCCCATTCTCAGTTATTTTTTTCATCTTATTGAAATAACAGGACATTTTTCAGTAGACGTGTACAGGAGAAAGACAAATCTTCCTCTGTAATAAATAAGAAAATTGGATCTTCATGGATGTCTTATTTTAGTAAATCTTGTGAAGTGCCATTGAGTCAGGCTCAACTCCATGGACAAATGCTCACATCACAACCTGTCCTTAGCAGTAATTTGTAGCTTTTCCAAGGACAGTCATATAATTTGTTTGTCCCCCTCCATCCATCTACCATCTTATCCATTGTTTCCCCATTTAATTTCCCACAACAATGCCAAACATAATTATTTTTTCCAGTCCATCATCTTTTTGCATCACATATTGAAATCATAATTTTGACTTGCTGATCATTGCTTCAACTGAGCAGTCTTTATTTGGCAGTCTTGGTGCTTTCAGTAACCGTCACTAGATCCATAAGTCCGAGATGCCTATCTTCCTCTGTGTCCAGTTTTCACTATACAGTAGTGAAATAGCTATGCAATACTACTGGAAAGACCATTGCTTTTAGTATTCTGATCTTTGTTATCATAAAATCCTTATACTTTATGATCTTGTCTAAGGGCTCACCACACTTTGCAAAGCATCACTCAGCCAATACAGTGGACTTCTTATATACATTGGTATACCAATCTTCTGGAAGGCTAGTAGACCTCTTTTTAAACATAGGCCCAGTGGTCTTTCACCTGCCTGTGAAAAATTGGCTTCCAATCAATTTAAACTGAGAAAGAGATGTATCCCTAGTTCTGTCCCATATAACAACCTGTAGGTTTTCTGTTGAAACAGAGGTTTGGTGTGACCAATAAAATAACTAAATACTGTTTTTATAAATAAAATTACTGTGTTTATTATGTTGGAAAGGGAAGAGGCACACCATTTTGCCTACTCCATACTTCCATGGGATAATCCTGGATGCTAAACCATGGCTGTGCTGCTTGCAGCACTTTATGCTGATCTCTGACCAAAATTAATAAAAGCTAATCTTGTAGCATTGCTGACTAGGGATATCTGGGAGCTGGGGTGAAATTGGTAAAAGTTCTTCAGTTTCCCTTTCTAGCTCAAGTGATGGAAGGCCTGTAAACCTGTGTCCCAAAATAGCCCAGGTGACAGGTTAGTGGGACCAAGCGTGTGCCTGGGATGGAAGTGGAAAGGAGTTCTCTCAGTGTGCTGTGTGAGCTGCTCCTACTTTATCCTGCAATCCTTCTCCCTCCCATCAGTCAGTTTCCAGAAGTCTTTGGAAGCAATGTGAGTGACAGGTTACTGGCACGCAGCACCTCCACTTCGGCAACTTAAAAAGCGGTTAAAGCCTCCACACCAGGCATCCCCCATTCTTCTCCAAGTCTGCTCTACAGTACTTTAAGGAGAGCAGCTGGGGATTGTTTTTCCCACCAGCTGGTGCTCCTTGATGTGAGGGAACACAAAGCTAGGGGGGAAAACCCTTGCCTTAAATTGTCCCAGAGTAAAGTAAGGACAGGACCACTCTTAAGCTTCATTACTGAGGCATATTACAGCTCAGTCATTAGGGCTCTACAAATTATGCCAGCACACTTTTCTGCTGTCTCCACAAGGAATGTACATTAACATATCCCTAAGGAAAACCATTATGTTCATCATGGCCTTTTTCTCTTGAATTAATTTCCTCTGCTTCCCCGATGCACGTCGATCCTTATCTTGAGCCCAAGAAAACAAAACTATATCACTTCCTCACCATCAGCTGGAAGCTCACCAGGCATGCAGGCTGACATTACCTTTATTTTCTTAATATTAACCATTAAACCAGATTTTTCACTTTCTATTTGTTACTTTTCAGAATGAGCTGTTCTCAGTCTTCTTTATTTTTGGCTAATGAACTGGCATCCTCTGTGCATTTCAACTGCCAGTATACACATCCTTGTTTCCTTTTTCCTATTCTGAACTGTTCTATGGAGACAGCCACATGGCCACACTGAAAGGCAATACACCAGCAGAAAAATATACAGACATAACGTTTGGTCCCCAAATGGATGAACCCTCGATGCTATGTGTAGTTTTAATGCAGAACATGGTAAGGAAAGTGATTGGCAGAGTCCCTTGGCTTTATTTCCCCTTCCACCAAGATTATTTACAATATTGGTAGGAAAAGTAATCACGAATTGCATTCCTTCGTGGGTTGCAGGGGGCAGGGATGAATAAATGTAAAAATCACCCAACAAACAGGTCAAAGGATGGAGGCTCTCCAGGGCTGTGACCTGTCTGTCAGACTATTCCTGAACACAGGTCTAGTGCTATTCTGAAAAAGTGATAAGCCCATCTCCAAAAATACTCTAGCAACTATTTATTATTATTATGGTTGGTCACACAGTCAGCCAGGTGATGATGATGATTTAATTAAATTTATATGCTGCCCGACTCCCAGGGACTCTGGGTGGCTTGAAGGTGCCGAAAAAGTATTATAAGGATCATAAGGGACAGTCCCTCCTTCTTCACCTCTGCCCCTTCTCTATTCTCTGACCTGTCATTTGGGTGAAGCGATGTGGAGGAAGACTGCAGGACAAAGATGAATATAAAGATAATGAGTTACATTGCAACTAGGACTGCAAGAGAATAGCAACGCTGATAGTACATAGTCATGGCCAGCAACACTCAGAAGTTATCAATGGAGTAGGCAAAATGGTGCTGCTCTCCCAAAGTAATCAAAAGAGTAGAAAACACAGTCACCTTGTCAGCAGAAACAGTGGAAAATCTGTTAAGCAGCAATACACAGCCTCAGAATCTGGCTGTATTTCCCAGTCTAAAACAACTTACTGTGTATACAAGAATCCTGTTTTTTAAACACAGGTTTAGCACTATTTCAATAAATCACTAAATTAATATTTAAAAACAGGTCTACTGCTCTTTCAAAAGAGTGCATAAAGAGTCTGTGCAATCGCTTTGGCAAGTATCAGTCAGGGGTTACGTAGACAAATGCTTCTGTGGAAGTCAAGTGTCCAATCTTTCCTTCAACCTCTACCAAAATGGCCAGGGAGGACAGAGCCCAGCCTAAAATGGCCAATAGATGCTGGGCAAATCCCGGTCCCTGACTGTACCACCAATCACACAATTGATGGAATGTGGCAGATTGTGTCTATGGAAAATATTATGTTGGGGAAAGTAGTAGGAAAACACCATTTTAAAACTGGAACAGCTAAAAATTATTTTAAACTGCCTCAGTTGTGGGCTAGGGAGTAGAAGAAAGCAACATCCTGAGGACATGATTCAATCATAATGGCTACTAGGTCATGTTTGCAGCATGACTGGGAACCAGAGTCTGAGCCCTTTTTCTCCAAACTTAGTTTCTGCAATAGCTTCTTGTTTCCTATGAACGTTCCCAACCGTGAGATGTTCTCGCACACCCATAAGTCATAATATATCCTACATTCTGTCATGTTCTGCATGATGAAAGGTCTTGCTGTAGACAGTAAAGCAACTGTAACCCTCCTCAAAGAGCCAAAATGAATGTATGGGTAATAGCAGGTATTCTAGGCATGTATTAAGAAGGAAAACCTTTACTTGCCTCACGTTTTTCAGATGTTTTTAACCCCTCCCCCCCGAGTTCATATAAATGAGCCAGGCAAAGGAAAAAAAAGCGGGGGGGGGGGAAGCAGTTAAAACTAGAGCGTCTTTAGAGAATAAAAGGGAAAAAGCACGAGAACACTGTGCTTTTGGGATTATCATATATCTATGAAGGGATGTGTATGAGTGTCTGAGTGATTCATATTTGAATAGGCCCAAATGCTTATGTTCACATTCAACTCAATTAAATTTCTTTCACAATGTTTAAATAAAAAAAAAATTAAACTCCACTCTTTTGATGTATCTTTAAATCATGGTTCATTCATATTATGAGCATTTGATGTGAGTTAAACAGGAGTGGGAAAGTATAAATAGGCTGAACATTAATCCACTCACTGAGACTTTTTCATCTGTCCTGGACACTGCCTTTTGGCATCAGCTTCTAATAGGGACAAGCAGGTTGCTCAAGAGGTTGGGTTATAAAACTACTTGAATGAATGCTTTTTTTTTTTTAAAGCAAGCAGCAAATTCTGGGCAATTGTTTCAGTAATTTCTGGGTGCTTCCAAGAGAAAATTGTTTCTGCTTGCATGCATAACCTTATGTGCATGTTCATAAATAAAATGCTGACTTTTTATTACAACAATTACACATTGTCCCATTTTTTGATTATATTTTCACACAGGAAATGCACTACACTCTGTGATGAAAAGGACCATCAAATAGGCTAAGGATGTAGTTGAGAAAGGGTCCAGTGCATGATGGATCAAGTATAACAGTTCATGACAGTTGCATTCACAAGACTGTGTTTTAATCCATTTTTCCACAGAGATATGGGATTAATGGACATCTCCAGGCTGCATATCAATTTTTTGGGGGGGGAGGAGGGGTTAGTATGTTGAGGGTTAGTGAAGAGGGAAGAAGAATGAGGATAAAAATCACTTGTCAACCATTGTAATCTCCTTGTATCATCCTCAGTCATTTGGTCATATAATAATTGCTTGGGATGTGATGCTTTGCATCAACAGAAAAAAATAATACTTATTTTCCAGAACCATCAAGTTAAACTGCAGAAGCTGTTTTCCTCCTGTTAAAGCTATATTTAAGAGTACTCCTACTGTTTACTTGGTTATTCTCATGCTAGGCCGTAAGCGATCCAAAAAGAAAAGAAGTATACACAGCTCACGCCCACTATCCTACATTTATGTGAGTGAGAAATTTCAGAAGATTTCTCAGTCATGGTTCATGATCGAGCAGCCACAGCGTTTCTTTCCTCAGGAACAAAGTCACTTCCTTGATCAACAGGAACAAATAAACAAAGTGAGTCAGTTTTAATTGGAAACAAAAGCTGTGGTCTTCAATTAAAGCTGATTATCATTCATAAACTCTGATTCAGTTTTCCCGAGCTTACATTTTATAAATGTTTTTCAAGTCCTTCCAGCCAGTTTTTTCCCCAAAACAGGGGGATTAAGAAGGCTGAAATAACAGTGCAACTCACACTGTTAAATCAGGATGGTGAGCAAAATTATTCAAAAGCAGTCCTAGCTGAAATCTTGGAAATGATTGGACACTTTGACCAACAACCTTCGATATAGATGCAGAACTATTTGATATAGCAGATATTTCATCATATTGGCTAGGCTTTTCTGTTGGCCATTTTCTCTTACAGCAATATGTTTACAGTTCACAGAAAAAGCCAGTTATGGCCACCCAAAAAGCTTAGGGAAGTCTGATAACAAAATAGGAGATATGTAAGAAATGACAAGAGGGCCAGGACACAAAGAAAGAATACAGAGACAGCTCAGAATTGTAGAGATGGTATTTGGAAAGGCAATATTTAGAATGAGCTGAGGGTAGTGAAGAATGCTAAGAAAATTGATAAGGAATAAGAAATCTAACTTTTTTAGACTGATGTAAAACAAAAAGAAAATAAGTATACCAGTTGCTCAATTAAGGCATCAGCATGCTTACAAATAACAAAGAAACGCCAGTGCTATTGAACCTCTATTTTGGTTCAGGATTCTCCAGCAAAAGATTTCATGCCAGGCTAGTGTGGAGAGCAAGATGAAGGGAATTCAAGCTTGAGACTGATAGAAATAAGGTCATTACGTACTTTGAATTGGTTTAAATTCCTAGGTCCAGATGAACTGTATCTTAGGGAAGTTAAGAAAGTTGAAACTTTAGGTGTTATCCTTGGAGAATGGATGATGGGCCAGATGATTGGAGGAGAAGAAATGTTTCTGTGTTCAAAAAGTGGGAAGAAGTGGATCTGGGGAACTACAGACTGGTCAATATCTATACCTAGAAAAAAAATTAGCATTCACAGAGATTGATCTATAATCACCTTGAAAATGTTGGAATCAGAATGGGTTTGTCAAGAACAAGTCCTGCAACAGTTGTGTTTTTTTTAAACTCAAGTAATATTATAGTGTAGGAGTTCTGTAGATGTAATTGACAAGGTACTCCATTACATTCCAATTAGCAAAAAGCAGGACAGTTAAGTGGCTTGGAAATAGTATGTAAAGAGTGCCCAGGAATGATTCCTCATCAAAACTATAAGATATCAACTGGAGTGCTACAAGATTCTGTCCTGAGTCTGCACTCTGCAACGTTTTTGTCAATGACTGGAAAGAATAATCAGATTTGCAGATGATACAAAATGGGATGCAGTGAGGGCCTTGCAACACATTCATAACCATTCTTATTTTTTTGCCTTTTATACTAAGATATTGTTATAAGATTGAAAATTGAATTAGAAATCTTCTTGGGATCTGTTTGAACCTAATGATTGTTTGATTAATAATAATAGGATAAGGTAAAATGACCATTAAGTTCAGACTAAAAAGAGAGGCAGAGGATCTTGAAAATCCTACACTACTGAAGAATAGTAACACACACTCTCTCTCTTTCCCCCTCTCTTTTAAAACCCTAATATTAAACCTCCAATATGTTCAATCTATGGATTTCCAAATAAATGTAAATATTACAGACTACCCAAAATCTCTTTGGGCTTCCTTCTTTCTTCCACTGGTGGCATCTATAAAACCAAAGAAAGACTTGTAATCAGGCTTTATCATCTTTTTCCCTTTCTGAGTTTTTGTACTACAACTCCCACCAGTCCTTGCCAGTATAGCAATGGTCAGGGATGATGGGAGTTACAGTTCAAACTATCTTGAGGGCACCAAATTAAATGTTTACTTTTATTGATCTTACAGTATATCGACCTAGGGTTTTTTCGGGGGCAAATTCCATATGCAAATCCCATTGATTCCATTTTGGGTATCTCTATATTCCATGGAATATTATGGACACTTGGATAATTTTCTGGAAAAAGACTGGCTGATTAGAAAGTATCCTTTCTTAAAATGGCAAGAATTTCATGCCTCAAGGTTTAATAATTCAGGACTTGAACAGATTGTTTCATTTCTTTCTCCATTCCTATTTCCTGAGGCAAGTGGCAAATGCCAGAAATTCAGTGTTCTGACAGAGCTTGGACTGTAAAGCACATATATCACATGCAGTGGGTTCCAGTTCAGTCCCTGATGGCTTCTCCTATTCAAAAGAGAAGATATGGGAAAGACTTTGGTCTGAGTTGTGACTGAAAGACAGACAATACTGGTCTTGATGGACCAAGTCTGTTCCTATTTAAGGCAGCTCCAGTACTCAGATTCAGTATCTTAGCAGCTGTGAGTTAGCTCTATCCATGCAAGCAAAATGAGTTCTGACTGAATATGCTATAGTGATGGGAAAGACTGAACCTCTTCAAATGAGTGGGATGGGGATATCATTTTTGACTGCTTCCCTACTTACAAAGAAATGCCTAAACTCATTGGGTTGGCTCAGATGTGTTTAAATTCCATTCAGTTCAATGAGTCTTCATGACCTCATGACTTGCTTTTCACAGTGATTTTAGTAGGATTTAAGTACAACTAACTTGTTCTCCCAAACTGAAATCTAACATATAAAGAGAGAAACTGGAGAACCATTATTTCTTTCTGGGCTGGTTTTCCTTCTGAATGAAAAATAAAGAAGCATTCACAAATGTGAACCCTCAACTTTATGTTTAACTAACAGTCTATTTTTGTCATTGTGTATAGAGGAGGATCTACTTCTGTTTTATGTATGAAATCACAAAATATAAATATTTCTGTATGTTTTGATTTCCTTCCTTAGTGGCTTTATACATAATAAAGCACCATGAAAATCTATAATTCATGTGATGGTAAAATATGATTACTAAGGAAAGAGGAAAAGGAGGTGAATTACCCAGGAACATTTGAAGATACACTCCACAGTGACATCACATTAGGACATGAAACAGTTAACTTGTCTGAATGAAAGTACTATTCCTGATATCAAAGTGGGAAACGTTCAGCAATTTTGTTTCCTGGAAATAAAAGCTTTACAAAACTTTTTCATCTATAAGGAAAGTGAGGCAGTGAAATACTACAATTTATTTTACTTTGTTGGCTAGTGAGGAAGAGTTCAGTCAACATTCTTCAAACAAACGTAACTGCCAGTTAATTCTATAAAATGGGGAATAAAACACAGATAATGGAGGCATGGATGAAAGCAGTGACTAATATTTTTATACACATTGAGTAATCTGACAGAGTCTGAAGAAACAGCAGGGACTAATTTAGCAGCACAAAGTACGCAAAAGCTAATAGAAAATTGTCTAAATGGAAAATGTTACCACGGCAATCTCTTACTCAAATTAATATGAAATGCAACTGAACATGACTGTGAAACAGTCAGCTGCCCCTAGCAACCACAACCAGTGAGTTCCGTATCTAATTGAGGTCATCATCTATTCTCAAGTTAGATCACCCCAGCTTTAATTTATAGGTTACTTCCAGGTCCGTGCACATCATGTGATCTCTGGTCATGGCTTTTTCTACATTACATATTTTTGTAATCAATCCAGGGTCTCAGGAGCTGAGGCACAGGATATATAAATATATGTAAATAAATAATTAAAATCTGATGGTCTTCAAAAGTATGAACTAACAGCATGGAAAAATATTTGTGTTAGAGTGACATGATGCTTATGAAAGCTCAGCCTGGGGTGTGAACAAATCTCCCTTTTGTCCTGCAGTCATCAACTGATGGATAAGATGGTATCTTGATGGGCCATTTCTCCACTGGTGATTTACAGTGTCCCCACTATATTACCCAGGCATTGATGAAGTGATAGAAAGCATGTCTTCATTACTATTATTTTGGCACAAAGAAAGCTGGATAACTCTACAAGATGCTCTAAGTTGCTAGTGGGGAAAGTCTACTGAGCAGGAGTAGCCCAGAAAGAATGATGCTTACCTGGTGTAAATTACACAGAGTAGAGAGGGCTGATTCTTTAGAGATGGTTGCCTGAATAACCTTTTGAAAAGAGAAAGAAAGAGAAAATCCAGATGTTTTTGTTTACTTGTTTTATTTTGCTGCTCCACAGAATTGAGCTCTGTTTATTTTATATATGTTCCAGCAAAGAGGTATCATTTGGGAGAGAAATCCTCTCCTTTAACATATTTATTGCACATTTAAAGAAAAATACAGCAAAGCCCTACCATAAATGACACTTCTTTGAAGTAAGGTATGTCCTGTAAAATAAAGCATGTCTAGCCACTTTGCCTTCTGGAGATAGTTTAAGGAGCAGATGCTACAGGGGAAAACAAAGGCAATTACACTGAAGAACTTGTATACTTCTATACAGTAGTTTTGACATTACACTATTTCCCCTGTAATCATAGATCAAAATTATATGCCACATGTAATCACCTAATTATAGTAATTAGCAACAGCTACAAGCACTTCCCTGGGGCTGCCGTACAGCAGACATGGCAGCGTGCTGTACTGTACCCCATCTTCTCACGCCATGGCAGCATCCAGTAGAGTCCCAAGAACCAAGGGTGATTCTCCACCATCCTCCACTATTCCCTTCCGAACTTGCCACATAATGGTTGAGTCTGTCAGACTCTCTTTTTAATTTGCACACATATATAGATTATTTTCATACTATTTCTATAGAATTTCTGACATTTCGGTTTTTCAAAAGATAATTTAAAAATAGTATTGTTTTGGTATTTCTGAGTTGATGTCTTATATGTCTTGTCCCCCTCTCCACTCCCAACCTTGATTGGGAGTTGCTTTTGAAGAACTAAAAAGGTCTTCATGCAGCACCAGAACATCATTTCTACACTGTAGAAAAAAGATAGAAGGTTTCTGAGACCCAGTTTGATGTAGTGGTTAAGACACCAGGCTAGAAACCAGCACACCATGAGTTCTAGTCCTGCTGTAGGCAAGAATGATCTTGGGCAGTCACTCTCTTTCAGCCCTAGGAAAAAGGCAAGGGCAAACCCAAAAATCTTGACAAGAAAACTGCAGGGACTAGTTGAGGCAGTCGCCAGGAATCAAGAATGACTCAAAGACACACAGGCACGCATGCACACACACACACAAAAGATAACTAAAGCTTCAATGGGTATACAGCCTACAGCAAAGGGATCTGCAACTTCAAGGACTGGTTGTCTTGTTTTTCAGTGCTGTCATAAGTTTGAATGGTCACTGAATGAGTGGTTGGTAAGTGAGGGCTACCTGTAATGGAGATTTCTGATCTAATACTTACATTTTCCATTCTATGTTCAATGGTGCCATCCTGGAGACAGTGCTTTACTCAGAAAAAAAAAAAAAAGACAATCCCTAAAAGAAGCAAGTCTGGCTTATCATATTTTGAAATACACAAAATAATACATATTATCATTAAGAGAAAAGCCATATGGCCCAGAGTTTAAAATTAGCTAGGTACTGTATATTATGGATTGAATCAATTCAGATTCCATTCCATCATACAGTTCAGATTGCTTTTTATTTATTTATTTATTTATTTTTCAGGCTTGTATGCCGCCCATCTCCCCCAACGGGTGACCCTGGGCGGCTCACAATAATAAAAAAGAAGAACAAACACAGGTCTCTCCAAACATGGCTAAAATCTATAAATAATTAAAAAAACATATATTAAAAATGCCCTAAAAATCTCCTATGATTTTAGCCCTAAAAAACCTGTAAGATGCTGGGGGGGGGGGGGGGGGGGGACAACCCATCACCCCACCAGCCATCTCCACAGGTGCGGGCCCCCCTCTGGCCCCCAGGCCTTCTGGCAGAGCCAGGATTTGAGCCCTTTCCTGAAGGCCATGGGGGAGGGGGCACACCGTACCTCAGGAGGCAGGATGTTCCATAGGGCGGGTGCTGCAGCAGAAAAGGGTCTCTGCCTAGACCCCACCAATCGAAATTCCTTAACTGGTGGGGTCTGCAACCTGCCCCTTCTGCTAGACCGAGTGGGGCGGGCTGAAATGACCGGGGCGAGGCGGTTCCTCAGATAACCTGGTCCCGTGCCATGAAGGGCTTTAAAGGTAATGACCAACACCTTGAATTGGACCCGGAAACAAACTGGTAACCAATGCAGCTCACGCAACAGCGGTGTTATACGTGCCCTCCTAGGGGCATTAAGAACTGTCCACGCTGCCGCATTCTGCACCAGCTGTAGCTTCCGGATACTCTTCAAGGGTAGCCCCATGTAGAGCGCATTACAGTAGTCCAACCCGGAGGTGACCAGGGCATGAGTGACCATGCGGACGTCCTCCTGATCCAGGAAGGGGCGCAACTGCCACACAACACGAAGTCGTGCAAAGGCCCTCCTAGCCACGACTGCCACCTGCTCTTCGAGCAGGAGTCGTGAGTCCAGGAGAACCCCCAGATTACGCACCAGGTCTGTCTGAGATAGTGCAACCCCGTCAAGAACCAAATATGACAAACTCCTAGATCTTGAGGCTCCCCATATCCACAGCCACTCCATCTTACCAGGGTTCAGCTGAAGCCTGTTGTCCCCCATCCAGGCCCCCACAGCCTCCAGGCACCGCGAGAGGGCAGTCACAGTGTCACTTAAGGCACCTGGGATGGAGATGTATAGTTGGGTATCATCAGCATATTGATGATACCTCACCCCATGGTGCCGGATGATCTCACCCAGCGGTTTCATGTAGATATTAAATAGGAGCGGTGAAAGCACTGACCCCTGTGGCACCCCACAAAGTAGGGGCTGGGGGCTGGACCTCTCGCTCCCTATCAACACCGATTGGGTTCGGCCTGCAAAGTATAATCATTCTCCTGGATTATCATGAGGTAAATTAGAGGGACTGTATGCATCACCTTGAACAGTTGGGAGAAAGTATCCACTAAAATTAACAACCCAGTTTAATTGATCCATATCAGTACTTCAGTCCATGGAGAAATTTGGCAGATCTGTTAGTCTAATTCTCTCTAGCATGCATATTTTACTTATAAGTGAATCTGAAAATTAGTTCTTGTCATTTTGCTGCACAAATCCATATGGAGAGAAAGAGGGAGAAAATGCCTTGATGGTCGATGTATGCTTTAGTTTCCTTTTATCTTTGCATCTTTTGTGAAAAAATATTGGTAATTTCCCTTCCCAGTAGGGTCCACTAATAAAAATGTAATCCATTTTGAGGGGTGGGGGAAAGAACTTAAAATGTTAGAGGGGGAAAAATCCATTGGTACTTGGTAAAACATACATGCTGAATTGTGGTGAGGTGACACAGAGATGATTCCCCCTTTAGGAATGCTGCTTGTACCCACTTCAGGAATGTACTTCCCTTAAAAATAAAACTCGAGAGAAAGGAAGAGTGTCAAATACTACCTTCCAACTTCAAACGTAATAGAACAATTTTTGGGCCCATCCAAAATAAGCACAAAACCACTCAAATCTGGAAAGGACAGAAGTTGGAAGAGCTTCAGAGGAATGCAGTAAAGGCCATCAGCAATATGCTAAACAATTCCTAGGAAGAAAGTTTCTAAAAGCTACTTTTTGAATAAGGGAAAGCAAGCAAGACATAGCAAGACCATATCCTATTCCAAAGTCAGATATCCTGTAGTCAATATTTGTGATTGCCGCCCTAGAGAAGTTCCTAGTTTCTGGAATTGCTATGTAGTCAGTGCCGAGTTGGAACAAATTGCACCCAATCACCCATGGAATTCCTTCCGCTCCCTCTTTGTACAACTCCCCACAATCTCTTCTGGAAGGTTGTAGAGTCCTCTGGAGATGAATTGGTTGGTCTAAAGTGCAGTGAAAGGAGCAGGAGAACAAAGGACAGAAGCTGCCTATGTAATACTGGGTGCAGTTCAATGCAAGGTGGCATTTACACATAGTAGGTGGCAATCATTGTTACTGGGATGAATCCAGGCTCATTTGATCAGAAATAGCATCATTTCTTCTAATTTTAATTTGGGGATAAATATAATTTAAAGTCTTGCTGCCACCATCCCAAAATTATGGTCTTAAGAGTTCTTAAACTGAAGTTATCTCATCTCTTACTGGATTTCTGCTGGTAGGAAAGTATCTTAGGTGTTTGCGGGGTGGGGTGGGGGGGTCAGGCAGTATTATATTCTCTCTATCAGAAGACTGGTTATTGAGGAACACTTAAGACTTTATTTAACAATAACATTATATGACCAATTACTATAGGATATGTTTTCATTTCTATTTAAAGGCACATCAACAAATTTTATTTATAGAATGATAGTTTTCTAAATGATGGTTTCCTTTTTCAGACTACCAATCTTCTCTTCTCTTCTCTTCTCTTCTCTTCTCTTCTCTTCTCTTCTCTTCTCTTCTCTTCTCTTCTCTTCTCTTCTCTTCTCTTCCATATGCCCTTTGTCTCCTTTTTCTTTCCTTTCCCTGTCTTTACTCTGTTAATGGTCTCTATCCTCACACTTCTCTCTCAAATTTTCTTAACTTTCTGCCCTGCCTTCCATATTTGGAAGTATCTAGTCAAGTATTTACTTCAGTAGAATTCAGTAGAATTCAAGTAATCTACCATTTCATCACATTTACATCTATTGGCAATTGTTACATGTTACTCCTTTTTTCTTCTTTATTATAACTGATGTACATGCATGAATCAAAGTGCTACACACATATGTTTAAAATCTGTGTATACGTCTATTTAAAAATGCATGTACCTATGTATGTATTCCATCGTAACTATACTGTTGTAGGAAATATTGGACACCAAGCAGTAAGGTATATCTTTACTGTCCTAGGGGCAGGAATAACCCCTCCCAAATATCAACATACCCTCTCTTCTCATCCCATTTCTATGAGTATGTATGTTTCACAGAGACTTATATATGTTTCTAGGGAATGTGCTTTCTATCTTGAGAAGAGGCATCCTTGTCTCTTGAGTTAACTTCATAGATTAACAACACCAGGAACTTCTGTCACATGGGAAACAAGAAGAACTACCCTAGCAGGCTCAGAAAAAAGTACTATTAAGATAAGAATAAGCCCATTAAACTAGGCCTTGGATGTGCTAATTAAAGAAATGCTCATCCAATTTTCAGGACTTTAGATAAGTACTTTCCCTTTGTGCTATGCCTTGAAGTTTCAACTTTTAACCAAGAGGCTCTCAAAGTCAGGAAGCCAGTCAGACTGTCAAAGTATGCAGTGACGCTGAGGCCCCATAAACGGGAAACAGCCTTGTGCTGTGTTCTTTCCCAATTCAGTTGACTTCAGATATCTGGCAGAGGCTTTGGGGGTTTGAGTGAAGGCCAAGATACCTAACCTGGAAGATTGGTCATAGAGAGCTCAGAAATAATTCCAGAGGGGTAGCTGTATTAGTCAGTAGGACAAAAGGATGCAAAGATTCTTATGGCACCATAAAGGGTAACAGACTTACTTGCCACAAGGTTTAATGAACTAGACTCCATTTTATCCGATGAAAGGAATGTTTTCCTAGCTTCAGGACAGGAGGGTCCTAGGAAGAACAAGAGGCCACAATGAAGAGTTGGAGATCTAGGCATGCTTCCATAATCCCACCTGGACCTTTCCTTCTATTCAGTTCAGTGATTTGGTTTATTTTCATTAATTAATTGCACAGTCTCCACTTACTGAAGAGCTGAATAGGAATATGGAAAAGATGCCCAGGTTCCCATTACATGATCTTTCTAAATATGTGTACATACTTTAACAACAAATGAAAAACTGAGATGGAAAGGAGCTGCTTAAGTTTAACTTCAAGTCAATTGATGCACTTTTTAAAAATTAGCCTATTAGTCCTCCCAATATTTATTTGGGGGTGTTTACTTTCACTTGAAACACCAAAAGACTCCTCTTAATATCCACTGCCTTCTTTTCCCACAATCCCCCCCCCCCCAATGTTTAATCACTCCAGAGTATGCTGGACAGAAAATGGAAACCACCAATGTATGCTGGGCTGTGTGAGTGTATGTGTGAATGTTTTTCTCATGCCTGTCATTTGTCCCTATCACTCTCCAGAATGCACAACTTTCAGGCATTCCTGATCATGATCCCCATGAAGAGCTAACTGTCAAGAATAGTTTTGGTGCTATCATCACAGGTACTAGAAAGAAACCAATTAGAAAAGGAGCCTGTATCTACACAAACAAATCTAATGCTCATGAATGAACGACAAATACCAATTTAACTAGAGCTACCATATCTGGGTTGCAAACCTCCAGATGACCACTAGATGGTAGCAAAGAAATAAAGAAAACTCCAGCCCTCTCAGTGTTATCCAGGTTTTTGCAGCCCAGATGCAGAAGCCTTAATGTAACATGCACTGCAACATGAATGAAGTTTTTAATAAAAACCAATAGACTTTCTAAAAAAAAACCCTTCATACAGCCCTACTCTGAAGCCTGTAAAAGGGCTGAGCTGCATGAACAGCATGCCCCAGTCTGAGTACAACCATGAACTATTTCTCAAGGGCAGGAATGCAAGGCATCAACCTCTCCCCACCCCATTCCCCTGGGAAGCCACTGTCCTTTTCCTGCTGCCAGCCAAAAGGACTGCCTGATTCATCTGCTGAATTTTACTGGACACAATCACTTCCATTCCAATAGGCTACTCTGTGCTGTGGCCGGAATGCCCCCTGCCTTCTGGTTCCGGGTTGCTGCCCTGCACGGCCATCTTGCCTGGGCTGCTGGGGTGCATGCCCCCTTCTGAAGGGACCTCCAGTGAAGCTACTTTTTTTCCCCTTTGTTCCACTGGTGAACCAGTGAAAAAGTGAGCTTTTCAGCTAGTTTCTGTGCCTACCTCCCAGCTTGCTTCTACTCTACTCACTTTCCTGCTCACAGTATGTTTAAATCCCTAGTGATTAATCACAAGTTGGATAGAAAAGGAGCCAATGGTGGAGAAGGAGTGAGCTGGGCTGCTGGCCTGTTTTTGTTTTTTGTTTTTCTTTTAAACAAGTTCACTGGTGGAATGCTGAAAGGCTGGGTCTTTGGGGAGTTGAGTTCAGTCATACAAGATGAAACGGTAGGCCATTTTTCTCCTTGCCATTTTTGTTAAGCACGTGCAAGTGACAAGAATTCTACCTTCCTGTCAGAATTGATGAGAATTCTGCCTTTCCCCTTCTGATCCCAGTGGCAAGAAGAATGGTAAAAACGTAGGGTTTGTGTTTCTTTGGTGTGGATCTTCCGGGTTGTGTGGCCGTGGTCTGGAAGTTCTGTTTCCTAATGTTTCGCCAGCATCTGTGACCGGCATCTTCAGAGTGCAGGAGCACAGACAGGAGCAGTTCTCTCTGTGCCCAGGATGGTGTGACCCTTTTTGTGGGTATTTATAGAGATGTGGAGGGGGGGGGTATGGGGTGTTAATGAGTGGCTGCTTGCCCAGGTGTCAGGAGATCTGTGTATCTTCCTGTGGGCCAGGCAGGGTCCCTTCTTCTATTGAGTTGTTAACGAGTGGCTGTTGAGGGTGATTAGCATGTTCATTGTGTGAGTTGTTCGCATGTCCTGGTGGCTGAGCTGAGTTCATTGACCTTTTGCAGGCTGTATTTCTCAGGATTGGTAGCCAGGTTTTGTTGATTTTTAGACTCTCCTCTTTTTTATTGAAACTGTGCTGGTGTTTGTGAATCTCAATGGCTTCCCGGTATAGCCTGGTGTAGTGGCTGTTTGTGTTGTCCAGTATCTCTGTGTTTTCGACAATACTTTGTGTTTCTTTTTGTACCCATTCACTGGTGGGCACACCGGATGGAAAATTACCAGAGGGAGTCAGCGGAAGAGGGTTGATATGAAAGGTCTTTCAATGGAAACCACATGGCCTCAAACACCCACCACATAAAAGAAAACTACAGTATCAGAACTTGCTTGCCTGGCTCAAGTGGGAGGGGAAAAGAAGCAAGAGAATCCACCAATTGGAGGCCGCGTTGACTACAGTCCAGGCAGAGTTTCTGGCCAAAGGGGAGGAGGTGGGGGGGGGGGAAACTCCAGAAATGAATTTCATAAGCCAGCTACATTTCCATCCATTTTATACATGGGACTCAAGCAGTGTAAAACTACGTGTGGAAAATCCCTGTATCTCTCCCAAGGAAATGAGAGGGGAAGTAGGGCTCTGTTAGCTTAGAGGTGATCTCTCTGAAGAAAGGTAATACATCCACATGGGAAAATATTTTTGTATCAAGTATGTATGTTGATAAAGTTGCACAATTTCTACCTTTTGTCCTGTTAATACTAATGGTGCAGGGAACCTTCTAGAAAGGATATAGAATGCATGGGAAACAAGAGTTAGAGTAGAAGAGAGCAAAGGAAAGTCCTATTTAAACAAACAAACAAACAGCCTTCAAGTCAGTATTGACTCCTGGTGATTGCCTGAACAAGTCCCTGCAGTTTTCTTGGCAAGGTTTTTTGAAAGTGGTTTGCCATTGCCTGCTTCCTCAGGCTGAGAGAGAGTGGCTGGCCCAAGGTGACCCAGCTGCCTTTGTGCTTAAGGCGAGACTAGAACTCCTGGTCTCCCAGTTTCTAGCCTGGTGCCTTTAACCACTAACCAAACTGGCTTGTATTACTCTATTCATAATATTACTAGTATTTATTGTGTATCATGAATTGAGTGATAGGAGAATTTAGTCATGAGAGAATTAAAGTCATTAGAAAAGTCATTCACAAAATACACTGGGTGATTTTGGACTAATGACAGTCTCATAGTCAAAGTTATCTTTTTTAATAGGATTATTGTATGGATAAAACAAGGAGAAGAAAATCATGTATATATCTTCCTGTTTAGGGAAACTGGGGTATACATGTAAAGAATAATAACATATATTTAGTGATTCAAACACTTTGGAACCATATAACCTGAATTTTCACCTTTACTTATATCAATATACCTCACTTTAAGATAAGTAATTGAGGCTGTTCCCACTTGTCTCCACTGAGAGTTGCCAACAAACTGAAGAAAAACAGCATTTTCCCACAAACACTGTATGCATCTGAAATGGGCTGCTACCAGGGACCCATCAGCTCTCATCATGGCAAAGTTTTAAGGAAATTCTAAAGAGGCTTTTCAATTTGGCATTAGACTGAATATGATTTTACCGGGCTGTTCTTGAGTTATAGATATGCATGTTTCATCTATTAATATCATTAGAACCTACCCCTTTCTTCAGTTTTACTTTTATGAGGCTTTGCTGTATCTAATTTGAATATACTGTATGTCTGCCTGCCTGCCTGCCTGCCTGTCTGTCTAGGGAAGGCTTTTTTCCTTAAAGGTAGCCTAGAAATGTTTCAGATAAATTAATAGGTTTATAAGAAAAAGTGTGGTTCCTTTTCTTGCTCATTATAAACAACATGACCCAAGCCAGAATTCTTAGTGCATCATCTTTTCATGGTTCCTTATAATCCATGAATTGGCCCCAGTTGCAGAAATCAAGTCACAGTTTTACTACCACAACATAGCTTCAAAGAGATGGTAAAGCCGACACCCCATGAAATGCTATGAAATCCCTGAAGGCAAAATAGACAGCAATCACTGACCATGATAGCAGCATTGTGGGAGAACCATTAGACAGAAGCATTTCCCCCCTTTTGCCATGTATAGAGATTTCATTAAGCCAAGTGAGATGGAGGTAGTACTTATATTTGCAGCATGAACCAATTTCATTGCTTTGTCTGTTTTACCTTCTTTTAAGAGTTCTGAAGACTCTTAAAGTAAACTCTAATAAAATGTTTCCTATCATCCTGCTTTATTGGAGCAAGGAGGTTTCCTACAGAAGGCATGCAAAACCCAGGGGAGCCATTCATTCATCAAATGACAGCTTAACATCCCAAAGTATATTGAGTGAATAAGCAGTGAAGTATGTTTTACCAAGTCCAAAGTGAAGGGATGCTCTGTGTTTGTTTGACACTTTAATTCTGATTTAAGGCGATTATATTCTCCCCCAGTTTATAGCCTCAAGAATAAATTCTCCTGATGGCAAAAACAGTAATCTTCTGCAAATGGTGCTAATACAATGTCCCAAAACAAGAGGCAACTATGCATGTAGTGATTTCTTGCATAAATAGAACCGTCCCTAATCATAGGAGGTCACAATAGCTGATTTATCCATATGGAAAAATATGCGTGTGCATCCATCTTTCTGTACACCTTTTTTCCTGGTGCATTAAAATCAGCAATTTGTACATGTTCCATTCCTTTCAATAGCCCATGGGAAGGATCCATGCAGTTAACTCTCAGTTTATAACAATGTAGCTTACAATAGAAATATTAAGCTTGCAACCCTAGAACCCAAGGCTGGCAAGCTTGTGCCTCCAGAAGTTTTTGACTTCCACCCCTATTAGACCCAGCCCTCAGGAAAAGGACTGTGGAAGTTGTCATCAAAAATATCTGAAAGCCTATCCTGGCTACAGACAATCTCACAGGAGTAAAAAACATTGAGTTTTGTAAGTTTAACTTATTCGAATAAGCATACGTGGGACTGCATTGTTACTTGAGTCATGTAAGCAGGCACCTCAATAACACCTTGTCCACCTCTTTTGGATCATCCTGAAATTAGGATTCTCTTTGGAAAGAGCCAGTCATGGCAACTGATAAGGAAGCATTGCATAGCCTAACACAATGTTTCTCAATCTCCCATGCTGGCTGGAGAATTCTGGGAGTTGAAGTCTACACGTCTTCAGGTTGCTAAGGTTGAGAAATACTGGATAATCTCAGCTGCCAAAAACAGATGATGGCATGGGGGTGTGGAATCAAACTGGGAGTGATAAAAACAACTCATGAGGACATACCAGATTCTTATTTCCAGGGTTAGAAGAGGAACTCAGGCCCATGGCCCCTGGAGTTCTCTTCCAAGGGTCATAGAAATACAATCTATTTTTTTTTCCAAAAAGTCATAGAACTTTAGCCTAAAGTTTGTTTCTCAAACACTCTAACCAGAGTTACACCAAAAAGCATGACGATTTTTATTGCAGAAATAAAAGCCAGTTTATAGTAAAAACGTTTCAACAGTATAGTTCAAGAATTTCTATTGATTTCTGCACTGCAGCTCTAGCAATGAGAAAATAACCTTGGGTGTATTTAGTTGCTGTTGTTGATGATGGTTAAACAATATTTTACTAAAGCTTAAATGTTTAAATGCTTAAGCTTTATTTAAAGCTTTATTTAAAGCTTAAGCATATTTTTCTAAATGTATCAGAAAAATAAAACTGCATATCTATTTTTTCTTCTGTAGTTCCATTCTGAAATCAAAATTCATACCTAAAGTAATGGGATATTGCTTACATTAGAAATAAAATTGGCTGTGGTCATTGAAATCCAGCACTGATAACCTGGTAGCATGAATTTGAAATTCAAGGAATGTAACAGGAGTTCTGATGTGTGTATTTTCATTATAGATTTTCAAAGTACAAATCTATTTTGAGATAATAATGATAATGATGATGATGATGATTAAAATTATATGCTGCCCGAATCCCAGCAACTCTGGGTGATGTTTAACGAGCTGATCCAAATTAATGTAGGTGACTTTTGTTATAGCTGTGCAAAATTGGAATAAGCATTATGATATGAAAGAAGCAGCCACTACTGAAAATACAAATTAGATATCCATTTTTTTCTTGCTTCCATCTTGTCTAGAATCACAGAGCTGGAATGCACCATTTAGGCTATCAAATCCAATCACCTGCTCAGTGCAAGTTTCAGATTAAAGTACCCATGACAGATGGCTGCGTAGTCTCCAACTGAACATACCCAGTGAGGGGGAACCCACCATTTCTCTAAATAATTGTTCCACTGTTGGACTGCTCTTACTGTTTTCTAACATTCAATTAGAATTTGTCTTCCTACAACTTAAATCCATGTCCTGCAGTCTGGAATGAACAAGAAAAGATATTGATCTTCTTCTCTGTGACATCCCTTCACATGCTTGAATAGCACTCACAGTCATATCCTCACAGTCATCTTTTCTCAAGTCTAAGCATATTCAGCTCCTTCAGTCTCTCTTCTAGATCCCTGTTCGTTCATATTTTCTTCTCTAAACCTGCTCCCATTTCTCTAAATCCTTCTTAAAATGTGGTGCCTAGAACTGGAAGCAGTCCTTGAGGTGCTTTCTGATGAAAGCAGAATAAAATAGAGTAATTACATGATTTGGAAATTTGCTTCTAAGGCTGCAACCTAAAACCATTAAAAAATGAGATAATATTAGTCCGGCTAGAACATCTTGACTAATCCATGTTGACTTTTGAGAATTACTGCATTATTTTCAATCAGGGCTTTTCTTAAATTCTTGTGGTAATGAATGCTGTCATGACACCATAAGTCTTTATATAGTACATTATACTGGACATTATGGAAAGCAATATGAAATTACCATCTTTTGGAACCAGGCTTTTCTGATTTCATGAAGGGATGGGTGCAAGTGTTTTTGTTTACTGATGTCAGTATATTCATTTTCTACTTTTCTCTTTGGGCTTCTGAAGTTTTGCTTCTATTGATAGAGTTGGAATTATCTGTTCCTGCACTTTGCTTTCATTTCCCACTTGGGCCACCTTAGAGATGCACCAAGTCAGTAATAAAAATGCATCCCACCACAACCATCAAAGCAACAGATCTGCAATGCTATTTAGACTGATACTGAAATCCCTTTGGTATATTTTAATTTAAATATATTTAAATTAAAGCATATTTATAGTGACCTGCACCACAATATTTATAGATAGCCTGATTAGCTCCTTGAGCATTCTTCAGAAAACATAATTCTTGGGGGAAGACATATACAGATAAACAAGGAAACAAGGGAGACAAATAAAACAGCAGACAGGACCTGCTTTTGTACCAAAGCTCAGATACAATTAATGGAATAAATCCACTAAAGTAAATACATTTAACATTCAAAATATGCCTAGCAAGCATTTTGTATCAGGGTCTTTGCCTAACAAAATGAGCTAATGAATCCTGCCACAATTTAACTCTCTGGGTTCACAAGTTGTCCCAGGGGAGAACAAATATGGCCACCATTGACTCCACATCACTTATGCTTCTTCAGGCTGGGAAGAAGGGGGCATGGTGGAGAGTCAGCCTCTCCAGCTGAAAAACAAAGATCAGGAGAAGTGGGTATAATATGTACTTTTCCCAAAACAGAGGTCTGAGGACTCAAAAACCTCATATCTGGAGTTGTTGGTGGGTTTTTTTGGGTATGTGTGTGTGGGGGGGGTTTTGTTTTCCCGTTTGATGTGCCACCATCAGATTGCAGAGTGGTGTGAGATTCCAGGAAGTTTCCAGGAGAAAAGTGGCATTTGTTTTCATATCCAATTACTCAGCAAATAGCAGATGACACAATGGGGCCAACAGAGTTCTAGTAGGCCTATAAAACATCAGTTTCTGTAATATTTCTTTTCTATGAATCATAGTTGTTTTGTAAGTGAAATCCATTATTGTCTATGTGTTTCCTTCTCGTCTGTAATTTTAGCTTCTGTTTAGTATAGAATTCCATGTAAAAATAAAAGAATGCAACAGAAGAACCACAAAGAAACACAGCTTTATGCAACCTGTTGCCTTCTTCAGTCATAGGTGCTATAGGCGTGGTCTACAAATACAAGATTTAATCCCCAAATCATCCATGAATATTTAGACAGATATTGGAGGTGGATAATGGCAGGAAGCCACTTGTAGCCACATTCTATATTGTTGACAACAGACAAATAAACAAAGTTAAATGTCTGAGAGCTGTTTGAGTTGCAGTTTCATTCAAGCTAAGGAAGAGGAGGACATAAAGGTCATAATAGCAGCAACAACAATATACTGTAGACCTGCGATGACCAAGTGTAGATTTCTGCTTTCAGTCTTTATGGACATCTCTGCTGATTTGAGCAGATATCTGTGTTCACACTGCATACCCAGTTTACATTTAAAAGTTTCCTAAATGCATAGTTTGCTAATTGCACATATTTAGATGTTTGCACATGCATGGGCACATCCAAAATTATGTAAGGCCTTTCCCTTCCTCCTCCCCACGCAATCATAGAATCCTAGAGTTGAAAGAGGCTGCTGAGGTCACTGAGTCCAACTTTTGGCTCAATGAGGAATCAAAAAATAAAATATCCCAGACAGATGGGTGTCTAAACTCCACTTAAACATGTCCCATAAAGGGGAATCTACTACATCTGAGTAATTGATTCCATTGTTGAACTGCTCATGCTGTTAAGAAGTTTTTTCCCCTAACATTGAATCAGAATCTACCTTCTTGTAGTTTAAATAAATCTGTTCATGTTCTGCACTCTGGAACAAGAGAGACCAGCTATTATCATCTTCTATGAGAAGGAATACCATGTTTGCAGGTGTTCCATCTGAAGCAACCAGGTTCTGTTTTGAGTTTCCCTTACCCTTTTCATCTTGGGAAGGTAAGCAGTAATCAAAGCCAGAACAACTCCTTGTAGGAAAAGGTAGAGAGCTGTGGAAAAATGTATCCCATGCATGACATGACAGAGAGGGTGACTCCGCATCTTATTGTATTCAGACTGCCTTTCACTATATAGGGGCAGGCAGCGTAGGAGGTCCTGAACACAGAAAGCCATCTCTACATGGTGTAGCTGCCTTCCCATAAATCCTTGCCCCTTTTCACATCATTCAGACCAGCAGACTCAGTGCAGAAGTAAATCTGTTCCCCTTCCTGAAATATAGAAAACTGCTT
Source organism: Liasis olivaceus (assembly GCA_030867105.1). Lineage (NCBI taxonomy): Eukaryota > Metazoa > Chordata > Lepidosauria > Squamata > Pythonidae > Liasis > Liasis olivaceus. The sequence goes on along the minus strand of CM061349.1, from coordinate 230,611,679 downwards.
TATACTGAGCTTGAACATTGTCCCTCTAGCCCAATCTTTTAGTGCTAGCTGTCAACAGCCTCTAGAGTTTCATGAAAGAAGTTTTCCAACACCCTTTGGAGATGTTCTACTAGCAATCCGTAGATCCTGCCATGGATTCCATCCTTAAAAAATATGCACACATAAATTGTTGTCCCTTTTGCTTTCCCAAGATTAGCTAGTAGGAGTGAGAATGGTTTCAAAGATTATGCTTTCGCATGTACAGCAATGATCCGGGCTTAACTGAATCCCATCTGAATTCTTTCCCCCTCCTTTCACTTGGAAACACTTGAATCAGTAAAAAGAAATGGGGTGACAATGGGAGGAACCTCCATTCTTTGTCAAGCCTGCCAAATTGTTTCATGGAATGCTAAAGTCATCTTCCCCTGGAAGCACCAAAAGTAATGCAGAACTGAATTGGCCACATTGTGATGTCACAAGAACAACTTTATCCCTATACAGAGTCAGTTGCCTAAAACTAGTCCCACAGGAAGTTGTAAATGTTCTCACAGACTACCCTCATTTTGAAGGAGTTTTCTCTGATGTGGTAACTCTGGTGATTTTCAAGCAGGGATTTCAGATGAATGGCTCCTCATATGAAAAAGGAGTGGTAAAGTCTCTTTGCATGGGGGCTCTACCCCACTCAGTTATACATAAGTGACTCATCCCTTCAGACTTTTCACTGAAGTCAATAAATAATGTGAGTCTGTTATTCATGTGACTTTTTTTTTTTTTTTGGTCATGAATGCAATACTCCTCAGCCATATCTGGAATCTTCATTTGCCTCTTCCTTCCACTCTGACCCTGCTAATAAATATCTCAGACCTGTTACAAGAGGAACTTGTAACCACTGAATTTGCCAGCTCTGGTTCACACGCTTAAGGAAACAGCTGTCACTTTTCTCAAGTTCTGGAATGCCCTCGCAACCCTCACTTTCACCACAAGCATAACATTGGAAGTGAAATGGGCATGTGACTCATGGGTGGGGCTGTACAGATATTGATTTGCACAACTTTTTTCTCTTCAGAAAAGGAGAGGACCCGTGTAGTAATCAAATCTGTGTGTTTAGCTTTGCCTGAGAAACATACATTATATTCTTTGTCTGATGGCTACTCAGACCTTTGTCTTGTAGGAGGGAAGAATGATGAGGCAATCATCCTCCAAATAAATGTCTGAGTTGGATATGACTCTTTTCAGCCAGCACCTAGCAGGGGTTATTCAGTACATATCTACCACTTCAAAATTGCTATAAAAATCAATCTTCTGGGACTCTGGAATTTCATGACAGGCTGATAGTGTATTTCTACCCCACACTTTTAAGATAATGTTATGTTGCCAGAGTAGCTGGAAAAGAAATTAATAAACAAACCAATGGATCAAAATGCAAGAACAAACATAAAATTAAAAATAAAGAAGAGAAAATAAAGACGAGAAAAACAGCAAACTAAAATAACCACAGGCCTTTCAAACAGAGAAGTTCAGTCAATATTGTTCTAGGAGCAAGTGTTTAAAAGCTAGTATTTTTGCCTGGAACTTACAAGATAGTTAGGATGTTTCTTTCCCTCTGCCACCCATCACATTTCCAATGGTGAGGTCTCCTTGAGAAAGGCTTCACATGACTATCTCAGGTCAGATTGAGATGGGAGAATCTAACCCAACAACTGATTAGGAACCTAAGTAAGGTAGGAATTAGTGACCTGAACTGACACCAGTTATACTTCCCCTAGAGCAGCATTTCATTTTATTCTAATTGTATAAAGTATCTGAATAATGTTAAGTTATATTTTAGAGCCTAGCTCTAATGAAAGCAGTTTATCCAATCACTTTTAAAGGTCTTTCAAGCTATTCTAAAACAGCTGCCTAAAAATCCTAGGCCAAGCCTTTTCATAAAGATTCTCATAGTGTAGTTGAACTCAGCTCACTAGTACAAACGAGCCAGCCCTCCCTACGAGTGAACTTTGATGCCCACTTACAAATTTCTATTCTAGGGATTACATGCAGGGAACCTGTAACGGAGGTGCTCCCAATGTAAACAGTCATGGCAAAAACTTGGGTTCATCTTTAAAGCTCTAAATGGGGCTACTTATCTAAGCAATTGCTTTCAGCCACCATGAGCTTGAACTGTACCTTAGAAGTGCTGGCATTGTGCTGACCAGCCTGCTTACTGGCAGGCATACAATCCAAAGTTGATTTTAGCATCCTGTAAGTCTGTATGGATTGAAGGTTATTCTTTACTGCCGACCCTCAGGCTTTAAAGGCTTTAAAGATGAAAGCCAGCATCTTGCTCTGGGTATAGATCCAGACCTCCAAAGTATAGATGCCAAATCAATGTCCCTCAGTTCCTACCAGTATCTGGGTAGCCACATTCTGATCTGAGATCAGAAAGAGATGCCAGTGTTGACAACAAGGGACTAACATACCACTTGCATGGAAGCTGGGATTGGTGGGTTCTTTCCAAGGACAGATTCTTTTCTTATACAAAGAAAAACAATACCCCTGAGAAGAGTCCAGCAAAATACCATCAAAGCAAGTTTAACGACAAACATAAATTAGCCATAAAAGGGGAGAAAAAGAAATGCCTGGCTGGTAAGAAAGTATGTTTCACTTTTAGACACCTAATGTATGAGTCAGCCACCATACACTGAACACGAGACAAGCACACGCAGGGATGACAATGAGTCGCATGACCCCAGATAAGCTTTTCCCTGAGATCTTTGGTTAGATAAAGTGGGAAATGTCCTTGTTCATTTTCCCTCTACAGAAAGTCTAGACAGTTTACTGTGACTCTTTTTTTCCCAGAGAATTTATTTTCCACAAATAAGTTCTGCAAGTTACATTTCTTGTTCCATTTATAGAGTGTGCCATATTTCTGGTAATATGAAACAAACCTGAATTGGAATAAAAATTATATATAATAATATATAATAGATCCAACATCTCTTTCATTAGACAGCACACATACATTGTAGAAAGCACTGATGTAAACTATTCACATTAAAGCATTTTAAATTCCTACCGGAGACACATTCTATTGCCATTTCTTAACATGCTCACTGAAATCCAGGGGAATTCAAAGTGGTTTTGATTGAATTGTGCTCATAGTTCTGACCAAAATGGTAGTGTGTATTATTTTGTCTAATCAACTTCAAACTAGGAACGTCTTTAAAGGAAGGCAAGAAAAATGGTCAGCAGCACATAAAACAAGTCTTGTGGGGAGGTGAAAGGTGAAAGAACTGGATAAGTTTAGCATGGAATAAAACAGAGGGACAAATGATAGATTTGAGAGTAGTGATTAAGGTACTGGTGCTAGAAACCAGAAGATTGTGAGTTCTAGTCCCAACCTAGGCACAAAGCTAGCTGGGTGACTCTCTCAATCCTAAGAAGCAGGCAATGGCAAATCACTTCCAAAATCTTGCCAAGAAAACTGCTGAGACTTGTCCAGGCAATTGCCAGGAGACAATGCTGACTTGAAGGCACAAGGAAAAAAAATGATAGGATTAGAGCTAATGGGCTTAAGCTAGATGAGAATGATTTTATCTGAATACAGTCTCAGGAGAAATTTCTGGTTGGCAAGAATAGCTGGACAATTCAGTTGACTGCCCAGCATGGTGATAAGCTGTCCTTCACTGAGATTTTCAGCAGAAGCTGGGCAGCCATCTGTATAGACAAGTTCTGAATTTTCTGCATCAGAGAGAAAGTTGAAATAGATGGTATATCAGGCCTTCTCCAACATGGATGCTCCCCTGAATTTCCAAGAGGAATGAAAGGAGGAGGAGGAGCAGCAGCAGGAGGAGCAGGAGGAGGATTTTCTGAACATACATCAAATTATTATTTAAATTTCTCTGAGATCCATTTCATGGGAATTAAAGAGAATGCTGTTGCAAGTCACTTCTGTGCTACAACTCCTAACATAGGAAAGATATAGGAGCTATTGTTTGTTTGTTTATTTATTTATTTTCATCAGATTCAGATGCCACCTGACTCTAAGATTTATGCTGGTTTGATGTGGTTACTGATTAGTGTTTAATTGTTGTCATATCAATATATATTTCTGAGTCATTTCAAATCAATTTACATTTCTGAGTCACTAGGCTTTTATTAGTATGTTGATTTCAGAGCAAACATTCCTTGTTGCTGTTAATATTTTGCTTCTATCTTGCTCTTGCGCATCTCTGATGAAATTCTGGGAAAGTTAATCTGTATAAGCTCCTCAGAAAAGCTATCTGACAACACTAAAGAAGACTACATGCAGTTAAAAATCCAGACATAGTTCAGTCTGACTTTCTGATAAGGAATATTTAAAATAGTTATAGGGATTCAGTTCTTGCTTATAGTTAAGAAAAGTACTTTTCATTCCCTATTGCATTTCTATCCTCATTAGAGGGATATGTGCTCACTCCTGAAAATGACAGCAGTTCTATCACCCTAATATCTGGTTAGGAAAAATGGTGGTGTGGCCTGTTCTACATTATAGACTGAAAGTAGAACTTAACATGTTTTCCTAAATCAATGTTAAAGCAAATAAGAGCATAACTAGATGTGTGGCTTAACATCTGATTCAAGCCCCAGAAATGGACTGCAATAGCAAACAAGGAATGAAAAGTACACAAATCACATTTCATAGCTCTTTGAAATACTGGTTACCAAAATGGAAAATAAAACTTTATAGAGCATTACTGGAATGTTAAAACCTGAGAATATCTCAATATGTGGCATTATGGTAAGGGAATATTTTCAAAGGTCAACTCTGTCACAAATATCTCAATAATAATTCAAATTATTTCAGTTATGCTTTTGACATTTTTCAAAGTTAGTGCACAAATTATTTTTTATGAAATTATGTCAGTGTATTGTTATCAGTTCCAATAAATTCAAGTTATAAACAGCTAGTTATTTTGTAGGAGAGCATATCTTAATCATGCAATCATATTTTCCCAGAAGGAAATAAGTGTGACAGAAACTCTAATTTCCATACAAACTAGCTGGTTGCTGGAGCTCTCAGGGCAGGACTAGAGCTCTATTTAGTGGAATGAGTAGCAGGACTGGCCTCTCACATTTTGGAATAATGCACACCAAGGTAACACATATATCCACCTAAGAAGTAACCCCCATCAGACCATTAAAATCCAAGCCTAATATAATTAAGCTGGTGCAGCCTTAGTTTGACTAAGATCAGAATAATGTCCAATATTCACACAGTTTTCTGTAAAGAAGCAGAGAGATCAGGCCTTTTCCAGTGGTGGTGCTGGAATTCTAGAACAAACTTCTCAACCTGAGTTGCTTCAGTCCACTTCCATAAGGTTCTTCTGATAGACATTGACAACATGCTGGTGTTAATATGCAGCTGATTAATTTTTGTATTTTGCCTCTGCTTTTATCTTTGACAACTACATAATGAGTTTGAATTGCTGATCTCACGTTTTATTTTTATGTGTATTTTAATTTTGTGAACTGCTTTGAATGCAGGCTGCTAAAAGGAAAGGGAAAGGAAACAAAGCAGTGATTGAGCATAATTGAATGGTGGTCCATTGACCAGATGTTAAGGATATACAACAGCATGGAGAAAGAGGTAGTACCCTAGTGCCCACTTGAAACCACAGTTTGGGAAGCTTAGGATTTCAGAGACCTACCCAGATAATTACATGGCAACTATGAATCTTTAAGCAGGATGAGTGATTGTGTCTATAAGAATATAAACTATATGAAAAGAATGATAGAGAGACAATATTACCCTGTATGCATGCATTTCAAATGCACCTATACTATGCCCATTGTAAAAGTCATTGTAAAACATTTGTTTCCCTGCTATTCTTCTATTAGGCTTCTGAAAAGCCTTTTGCTGTAAAATATGTACAATGTACCATCATTCAATAGTACTACACTCTTGCTGAACTGAGTACTTTTTGCAGTTCTTCAGTTTCTGTTACTTAAAGGCCTCCAACTCCAAGTTTTAACAGTGTTTTATAAACCAAATTCTGGTTCATTGGGGAATTAGAAAGTGCCTGTGAAAAAACTGTCCATTTTCCCTTTTTCAGAATAAAAACTCTTACTATGAGGAGCACATCACTCTATTTTTTCCCTTCAAATGTTAAAACAAACCCATATTTTGAACCCATGGGTTTAAAACATTGTAATAACAACAACAATAACACACTACTCATCCTTTTAAAGAAAGCTCTCTCTTTTATTTACTATTACACTGAGATCCGGTAATAGACTTACTTTAAAAACTGCCAGATCTTAGTTCTTAAAAGATGACCTGGGCCTTTACAGAATAAATACAAATTCTTCTTCCAACTTAGCTGTATTCACAAAACACAGATCTGCCACCAGTTCTTAAAATCTAAGGAATCCCAAAACATATTGACAAGATTTCCAAGTTTTTAAGGATATTGTAACTAGTCTGGAAAACTACATCTCAGAAGACTAGATGTCATATCAAGTTCTGGTCCAGCAATCACCACCCTCAGGCTAACCTGGTTTTCTGTTTCTTTGTTTTCTGTAGCACAGCTGTGATCCAGAAGACAGACTGGGCTGAATCAGCCAATCATAGAAGTCAGGTGTTAGAGGGGCCACGAGGATCATTAACACGTGCAAAAATCTGCCGTGCAATTTCTCAGAAATTATCTTCCATACAAAATAAGCTTCTGCTTTATTATCTTATTCTCACTGCTTGGGAATTTCTTTTAGATTTATCTTGGGGTTTATTTTACTGTTGTGGGTACCAGAGGGTGCTTCTGACGATGCTATTGTTTTCTGTTACTCAACTTTCCATTACTCCAAAGCCTCCTTAGTTGACCACCTTTCCCATTCTGAAACTCCTGCAAGGGAGTTCTCACACAATGACTTTTTGGGGAATTTAATTGAAAGTTTTAGCAGCCAGGGAGGCTACAGGCCACCAGAGGATTATTATACAATTAAAAACGTAACATTACCTGCATTCTTGACCAACTTGTCAGTAAGTATAAGAACATCACATTTTACCTAAGAGAATTTCACTGACATTCTGTTTTCTAAGAAATGTTGAGAGCAAATTGTCTTTTGTCAGATTAAAAACTACGTAGTTAAAAAAAAAAATGCAGGATGATTTTTCTGCTTGGCACTAGGTGGCATAGCTTTAGAAAGAGGATGAAGAAAAAAAGGGGGTTGTAATATATCTTTAACTACACATCATTTCTTGGCCAATCTAAAAAGTCTTGAAAACTCATTCCCTTCACAATAAAGGAAATATATAAACAAGGAAAACCAACAATAAGGGGCAAATAAGACATACTTCTAAAATGTATCATGATATTTAATATAACTGCTTTTTAGAAATGCAATTAGTCACTGATTTTGAGGGAGGTGGTATTTATTTGGATGGAAACCAGCAGCTAAGATAAAAGATAAGTCTTTTCTACTTTTAGTAGGCAATTCATGCCATGCAGATTGCACTTTCAAGACAGGAAGGAGTTAAATACCCTCCCCATCTACATTGAAGATTATCTTCCCTCCTGCCCCATGGCAGCTGCAATTTGCAAATGTGCACATTGCTGCAAAGCCCCATATGTCTACATGTGACTTTAAATCTGATCAATAGCAATACTAATTAATAATGTTTTGTACCTTCAAGTCAGACTTGACTCCTGGCAACTGACAGGACTAGTTTTCTTGGCAAGGTTTTTCAGAAGTGGTTTGCTGTTGCCTCCTTCCTGGGCCTGAGAGTGACTGACTGGCCCAAAGTCACCCAGCTGGCTTTGTGCCTAAGGCGGGATTCCCAGTTTCTAGCCTGGTCCCTTTAACCACTACAACAACCTGGCTCTCTTGATCCATAGCAAAGATCTTATTTATTGGTTGATTTAAATTTCTAGAGCCATCCACTCATCAACGACTTTAGGTGGCTTACAAGAATGAAAAGGAAACAATACATTAAAACTACTAATATAAGGTGGTCATACCAAAGTAGGGTATTGTTGAACAGTAACCCTTAGCATCTGTTACTATGAGCCATGGTGGCTGAGGCTGCTGGGAGTGACAACTGGAGTGCCACTGGACTCCCATTCCTGGGCTAGAAAATTCACCATTTATCCTGCCAGTCTGCCCTTTCCATTTGCACGTATATCCTGACTTCCTGAGATGTTCTGAAACATACTGAAACAATCCTATTGTTTGGTGATGATTTCAGTGTGTACATAAGAGATTACTGTGAGAGCAGGCTGAGATAGTTTTGGAAAGTTACAGTAAAAGAATTACATCACTTACAGTAAGATCAGAGTGTCCTGTCCTGTCTTGTCCTGTCCTCTCCTTTCCCTCCCTTGGCCTGATTGCCACAGGATTCCCTTCCTTTTCACCTATTCATCACTCGCCATGGCCTGCCTTCTGAATGAGGCTTCCAGGAGGTATCTGTTAAAGCAAACAACTCTCAGGTATTTCAATAGGTTTATTTGTTTTGTGGGTAAAACCCACACACCCTGGCATAGCTTCAGCTTGATGAAGAAGGAAAAGGCAGATCAACCTGCATGCTGTGGTTTTGTTGAATGTCTGTCTGTCTGCCAGCCCTTGTAATCTCAGCCACAATACCTTGACTCATCCTGCTGCCGTCTAGCAGTAGGGGCCATCTCCTTGAGAAGGCATTGATCTTCATCTGCAAACAAACCAGAATGCTGCTGAGTGTCATTTCCCAGAGGATTTCAAGCAGTCTTGCTTATCACAAGGAGAGAAAGCCTGCATGAATGTTTTCCTAAAACATTATGCATGGAACTCTTACTGATTCATAGCTTAAATATTATTTGCCGCACTTGGAGAATGTACTGTAAATGCCCATATGGATACATTTCCCTTGTGCCTCTTCTCTTTAAGTAGACCAGATTCTGCATCTGGATTGTGGCTTCATTTCACATATTACCAAAGATGCCTAACGGTATGTAGTCTAGCAATGTGCAGGGATTTCATCTGATCTGCACGTCAAAGCAAACTAGCGTGAGCAGTACCTCCAGGATTAATGTGGGTGGATCATAATGCAGCAGCTCTACACTGCTTTAGGCTTGTCATTCTCTGACTTTTTTCCAGTGCCTTTCTGGGCTCACAAAACATACCAACCTGCATACAAGCGGCATACCCTTAAAATATGCACATTTTGAGAAGAAAGCATATGCATAGTATACAAATATATTTACCACTGTGCACTGAAATATTCCTTGTCATGTGGAGTAGAAAAATGAAAGGGATTTATGAACAAGCATCTGTGAAACTGACACCAAGGAAAGGAAAATGGGTCAGTCTGTCCAGTTGTGGCACAGGGCTGAGTGGCAAGGATACCTTTAGGGATACATTTACCAAGTGTAGCTGGTGCTAAGCATCTTCTTGCCCTAGGACAGCCGTGTTAAAGTGCAAAAAGTCAGCTCCGGACAAGAGGGTTTATTTAGCAATCACCAGCAAAGTCCGTAAACAGTCAGTCATATAAGTAAAGTGCTGTTTGCTCTTTAGAAGCAATAACTAATTATATTCTATTTGCAGAGCTAACTTCACCTGTGTCCCAGTTTCTTTGCCGGTGTCTCCCCAGACTCATCTACTCTTTCTGCAGCAGATTCTAATGGAAGATGAAGTCCTTTTATATGGCCGGGGGAGCAATATTTGGATGGGTGAGACCACATCTAAGTTGCCTCAAGTGTACAAGGAATTGCCATTTTCAGTTCCTACCCCTTTAATTTGGGCACAGTGAATAACACATTGCAGCATTTATTTTCATTTCTTGCTGCAAGCTTCAGCACTGGAAATGGGAAGGGCAATCAAAGCTGTCTTGTAAAGACTAGCCTTCCTGGATAACTCTACAAGGGCTGTTGTTCCTCTGACTTCAACTCCCATGCTGGCTGGGGACGTCTGGGAGTTGAAGTGCACACATCTTAAAGTTGCCAAAGTTGAGATACACTGCTCTAGAGCTTCCAGACTTGGTCCATGAATATCCAGACCTTTGCTAGCTGGCAGCAAAGAGTTAGGGTTTTCAGTATTCTCTTTGCTGCCATCAGTGACCATCTGAATTTTGCAGGCCAGATCTGGTAGCCCTACCACAGTCAAAAGTTTCCTGGGTTTGCTGTCTGTATGAAAAAAAAGTTGGCAAACACCTGACAGCTGCTATATCAGTATTTGGCTTGGTCAGACAGGGGGTCACATGTTCTGGAACACTGCTCTAGGTAACACTCTACAACAATTTTGTTTTTTTAGCTACTAAGACTGATGCAGATTTAGATAATAACAATTATTCTGTCATAATGGATTCAATGTTTGCAAAACTAATTGCACTTACATAAAATGTGGTAATTTGATTTATGCTTCCCTGTTAGAGAATGGAACCAGTTTTGCACATCTAATGTAAAAGGTCCACTAACCTCCTCTCTCCCCTACCACCCCAGCTAACACTGTTAGTTAAGAGACAAAACATTGCGTAAAGAGAAAAAATGACCCCACTATGGGTTATCTAGCTTTTTGCTATCAGTGTCTAAGGTTGTCTTTAAGAAAGGCTGGTATATGCATTATTACAAGGCCATCCGTTTTTAAACAAGAATTTATGACATGTCTTGTGGAATTATATTGCCATGAAAGCTGTTTTTTCCATGGAACTATTGCTTTATGTTAATATTTTACAGGTTTCTTATGTAAAATATGTGCCAACACAACACAACCCAAGGAAAGCTTAATAAGGTTCTGGAATTTATTTTGAAGTTTACATATTTATATTCTACTTTTCCCCAAAAAAACTTAAGGGCATAATATCTGACAGGCATTCCTTTTGTTTTCACAAAAAACCTAGCTGGTAGGCTAGGAATAATCATCAGCTAAATTCCATGGCTTGGTAGACACCATACCATTGCATTGTCAACCCAACAGAGGCAAATATGGATAGCTCGGGGTTGAACTGTGGAGTCCTTGGGGTTCTCTGAGCTTGGTTCTTTTCTTGGAAATGTTTCATTACCTGGCTAGGTAACATCTTCAGTGCTAGAATGGGATGGGGTTTGCTCTCTGTTTATATACTGTGGCCTGCCTTGCCAGTGTTGATGGGGGTGGGGGTTTTGTTTTGTTCCTCTCGTAGTTCCTTGATTAGCTTATGTTTACTGCTTGATTGTGTGCCTGGTGGTAATTTCTGCTTATCTGGGTGATGATTGCTGTTGAGAAGATGTTCTGGTCTTTTGCTTTGTTTTCTATTGTCTCTTTTGAATAGCATGTAGATGCTGTTTATCTCTATGTGTCTGTTAATTGTTGCCTTGTCTGAATACCAAGCTTCCAAGAATTCTCTTGCATTTTTGGATTTAGCTTGGTCTAAAATGCTGACAGTTTCCCAGTTAAAACTATGGTTAAGTCTGTCCATGTGTTGTGAGATTAAGAAGTTTTCATCATGTGTTCTGACTGCTAGTTGGTGTTCATGGATGCACTTTGCCAGTCTTCTGCCTGTCTGTCCTACATAGTGTTTGCTGCAGTCCTTACACTGTTATGTTGTAGATGACTCCTGTTTTTTCTTCTTGTGCTACTGGGTTTTTTGGTTTACTTAAGATATTTTGGAGGGCTTTAGTTGGTTTGTGTGCTACAGAGATGCCATGTGGTTGTAAATAGTCTGTTGATGGTTTCTGAGACGTTTCTGATGTATGGCAGTGTGATCTGTTTCATAGCTTGTGTTGGTTGTGTTGTAGTAGGTTGAGTGGTCAGGCACTTTTTGATAAAGTTGCATGGATATCCATTTTGTTGGAAGATGTTGTATAGGTGGTCTGTTTCCTTTTTCTGCTGTTCTGGATTGCTGCAGTGCGTTTGCGCTCATTTGAATAATGTTCTTACACAGCTCCTCTTGTAGGAGGTTGGGTTGTTACTTTGGTAATGGAGTACTTGATTGGTGTGGATTGTCTTCCGATAGACTTGGGTGTCTAATTTACTGTTGTTTCCTCTGCTGATGAGGATATCCAGGAAGGGTAGCATGTTATTGTTTTCTTCCTCTCTGGTGAATTTTATTCCTTTGAAGATGTTGTTGATGGTTTCATGTGTCTTCTCTAGTTGTTCCTTTTTTATTATAACAAAGGTGTCATCTACATACCAGATCCATACTTTAGGTTGTATGTATGGAAGTGCTATAGCTTCTAGGCATTGCATTACAATCTCTGCTATAAGTCCTGACAGTGGTGATCCCATGAGTGTGCCTCTGATTTGTTGGTATATTTATCCATCAAACTGAGAATAGGTGGTGAGGCAGAGGTTGATGAGGTCCATGATTCTGGGTATTTCGATCTGGGTGTATTTGGTTAGGTAAGGTGTGTTGTGTAGTACTGTTGATATGGATCTTTTCACTAGTTCTGGGTTTATGGATGTAAAGAGTGCTGTGACATCAAATGAGGCCATAATTTCATCTTCATCTATGTGTACATGTTTGATTTTCTGGAGTCATTGTAGTGAGGAGTTGATAGAATACTCTTCTCTATGAGATGTCCAAGCTTTTTTGTCAGTTCTTTCGCTATGTTGTATGTGGGAGTCCCTGGTAAAGATACAATTGGTCGGAGCGGTGTGTCAGGCTTGTGTATTTTTGGTCGTCCAGAGAAGCATGGGAGGATGGGTCTACTGCTTTTCATCTGCCACTGTTCTTCCTTTGTGATCTGGCCTTTCTTGGTTAGGTCATTAAGGGTTCTCTTGATTAGGTTGTCTAGTTTCTGTATTGGGTTGGTGTTAACTGGGATGTAAGTTTCTTTGTCCTCTAATAACTTCTTGGTTTTTTGCAGGTATTGTGATTTATCCATAATAACTGTGGTTCAGCCTTTGTCTGCTGGGAGGATGATGATCGTTTGGTCCTTCCTTAGGCTACTGATAAGCAGAGGTTACCACCAGGCACACAATCAAGCAGTGAACAGTACCCTAATCAAGGAACTACCAGAGGAACAAAACAAACCCCCCCACCCCCACCAACACTGGCAGGGCATGCCACAGTATATAAACAGAGAGCAAACCCCATCCCATTCTAGCACTGAAGATGTTACCTAGCCAGGTAATGAAATGTTTGCAAGAAAAGAACCAAGGTTAGAGAACCCCAAGGACTCCACTGTTAACCCAATTATGCTGGTCAAAGTCTCAACCCATCTAGCCCTCTTTTACCTGGTAGCAAAGATGGAAGGAAGGAATAGTGAGACCATTCAGAACCTCTGAAGAGAATGAGAAATGAATACAAATCTGTCCCAATGTGCATCCAGATGAATGTCCCATTTTGTGACCCAGGAGCTGCAGAAACATCATTGGCAATAAGTTTGAAGAGCTTTCACCAGATGTACCAGGGATCTCAGGCTGTACAGACTCAGTCTTTGGTGGATGACATCCTCCTTATATTGGAAGATACTCTGAAATATATTCTGGAATATATACTGGAAGATATTCAGCTTTCAGTGAGATTAGAAAAAAAAAAACTTTCACAGAATGCATAAAACATTATTTTAAAAAGCTTGGAGATTGGTTCTCCTATTGACCGATATCACATAGGCTACAGTTTTGGTTTATAATTATAATCCACGGTAGCAGAAGTAAATGACTACAGAGGTCAGACAAATTTTATTTAGATTCTTCCCTTTCAAGGAAGAAACCTTTTATGAAAGAGAAGTTTAACTTGGTTTTCTACATGGTTTAGCATAAAACTGTATGTCTAGAATCTTCAGATCAGTTGCTTCCCACTAATATGCAGTACAGAATTAAGCATCTACATTTTATTGTTTATTAAGGCTGGGGGGGTATCCAAAGCCCTTTTTGTGTGTTCCTTGAAGCACCTCTCTGAAGACCACTGACAGAAAGTGAAGGCAAGGTTTCTTGCGATTATAAGGTGGGGAAAGCATAAAACTAATACAAGACATAACATAAGTTTAAAAAGAAAGAAAGAAAAAAAACACCCACAACTATTCCCATGTCCTAATTCTAGAACATCTTCCCTTTCTGGAAAATCCTAGTTTGAAAAATGTGTGACATTTGTCACCCAATGTCCCTCCAGCCACCAAAATTTTACTCATTTCAGTCAGAACAAACAAAAATCTACATTAAATTCTCATTCTTTCTTAAAGTGAGAGCAAGTTAATTCTATGTTATAGGCGTGGGGGCTTGCAGGGGACTAAGTGGGGGAAGCAAATGATGACACTTGCATGATGCTGCTACTTAAGTCATTTTTTGTCAAATTTGTATGCTACCACAATCACAAGACTCTTGGTGGCTATCAAGGTATAAAAATACAATAAATGTACAGGTAGTCCTTGACTTACGACTATTCATTTAATGACTATTCAAAGTTATGATGGTGCTGAAAAAAATGACTTACAACTGGTCCTCGTATTACAACCATCACAGCGTCCCTGCAATCATGAGATAAAAATTTGGGCACTTGGCAACTGGCATCTATTTACGATGATTGCAGCATCCCAGGGTTACATGATCGCCATTTGCGACCTTCCCTGGGGCTTCTGACAAGCAAAGTCAATGGGGAAAGCTGGATTGGCTTAATGACCACGCGACAACGACTGCATCGCTTAAGCGATGGAAGTTCCAGCCCCAGTTGTGGTTGTTAAGTCAAGGACTACCTGTAAAAAATAAGAAAGAAAACCCAAAGAAAAGATGTGGCATGCAGCTCCAAAAGCCCTGAGGAAAAGCTCTGTCTTCAGCCTTTTCCAGAAGGCAGACAATGTCAGAGGCAAACAGAACTCCAACAGAAGGACATTCCAGAGCGATGCTCCCATCATCAAAAAACAGCATGTCTGGGCTTCAGCCCCCTAACTAAATAAAAATGGAGGACAACCAACTGTTCTCCAGGCATGACTGGAGTGGCCAGGCTGACACTAGTGGGGAGATGTGGTCTTTGTGAATAACCAGGCACCAAGCCATAATGGGCTTTGTAGATTAGTACCAGCACTTGAAATTGCACTCAGAAGCTAATAGAAAGCCAATGGAGGGCCCATAAAACAGGTGTAATATGTGCCCAACAGTCAGTTTCTGTGAGCAGCTGGGCCACTGCATTTTGCATCAAGTAACGCTTCTGGGTGGTCTTTAAAGGCACCGCATGCAGAGCATGTTGCAGTAGTCTAATTGTGTCAGACACTGGAACACTGAGTCAGACATGATTGTGGTGTCTCACAATTTGCTGAGGATGCCACTGGTTACAGGAAACTTTTGAAGATGGGAAACTGATAATTTTTGTGAATGTCCAAAAACTCAAAAAGAATCATGGATGGATATTGACAGTTCCAGGTGTAATTCATATATACATTTCTAAAAAGTTGAAAAGAGAGTGAGGGAGACAATAAGAGTCCAACATTCATTTGGACCTTTTACCTTTCTCATATGAATGACAATGTTCTTTTCCTTTTAGACATTCACAGTAGATTAAAGGTACTTCCACACTGCCACCATTTTCACTCCTGAAACCCTCAGAAGCCATCTGAAGGTGGTTCTCACCTTCATTTGGTTAGAACTGCCTTCTGGTTGCCCTTATTTTTGTGGAATTGCATGGTTAGAACATAGAACAAAAATCCCTGCTGCATTTGTAACAACAAAAATTCCACACACACATGCCCACAACAAAAGAAAAGAAGGAAAGGAAAGGCTCAACAGCCTGCTGAGGAGAAGAGAGTTGCTCTCCTCAGTTTTGGCTGAGCTACTAAGGGGGAGTTGCAAAGTCATCAAGTCAGCATTTCCCTTTCATGGCCCGAGGGTCATGAGGAATCAGAAGGAGGGTTGAGGCAAGAATTCCCTTCAATGGAAAAATAAAGCTTTAGCATATTTTTTTTTTAAACCTAGCTCCTCAAGATTTTAAATTACATGGTAACTAAACAAAAGTAAATCAGTTCAGCCCCAAACACACTGACATCATAGAAACACAAAGATCTGGAGCTGCCTTCAAAGTATCACAGAATATTTTTGAGGAAGATTCCAAAGAGACTCAAAGGACAGATGAGCTGATTAAATATTTCACTAGCATAGTGGATAGATTTTTTTTTCCCAATCTCAACTTCAGAATATATATATTTCTCCTTCTCCCAAAAAAACACTTTAAAATTACAACCATGAAGGGAGAAGAAAATGCCAAGGGACTCTTTCCTCTCCATCTGCCAGCACCAAGGCATCCATATATTTGTCTACTTGTACATATCAAAAGATATAAGAATGTTTTAAGCAACCTGGAGTAATTCGGAATCACACTAAGAATGCTAAAGAATGACCAATATGGAAGAGAACCAAGTCTGACACATCTCTGTTAAGTTGGCTTCTATTCTACCGCATATACGCAGGTAAAGGAGAGATCCACTCTAAAATAACTACATTTATACCTTTAAACATTTTTACAGAATTGTTATTATGTGGACCTGATAGGATTGCTGTCATGTCATGTCATGTCATGTCATGTCATGTCATGTCATGTCATGTCATGTCCTCCCTTCCCTTCCCTTCCCTTCCCTTCCCTTCCCTTCCCTTCCCTTCCCTTCCCTTCCCTTCCCTTCCCTTCCCTTCTACAGCTGTTGGTAAGTATTTATATATATTTATGTTTTTAATGTTTTTTGTGAGTCACCCAGAGTTCCCCCATCGGGGGGAGATGGGCAGGTGAGAAATTTAATAACTAAAATAAATAAAAATTTTAATAATAAATAAAATAAATGTTGTTTCTTAAAGACAGAACAGAGTTATACCACTGCAAGAATATTCTTCAAATTTCCTCGTCACACTGAATCATGTATTTAGGGCGAGCACAAATTATTTTCCTGCGTGAGCAAAGGCTGAGTGAGATGGTACCACCTGGGTGATGGTCAGGAAGTCTATTTGACTTGAGCCTCAATGAGGGACTCTAACTTTACATAATTACTAATTATGTTTTACTTTAAATATTCATATCCCTTCCCTCCCCTCCCCCTTTATGTATTTGTTTGTTTGTTTATTTAATGTCTAGTTATTTGTCATTTATTGTATGTCTAATTATAAATAAAAGTCTTTATTAAGGCTTCATTCTGGAGTTCTCAAAAGCCAGAAGTGGCTCACATTCTCTGAGAGGGAAATAACTATATAGATACTAATTCCAAACACAAAAATGGACTAGACTGGCTCTTTAGTCCCTCAGAGAGAGGATTAAGAAAGGCAATTGTCCTCCAAAGGAGAGGCAGTTGAGGAAGAATTGCCAATGAGTTGCCCTCATTACTGCCCAGCACCTGCTTGCTAAGATGATCATGGTTGTCTCACTCTGCCTGATGTAGGGGTCAATTTCCTCTTGATAAACATTTGTCGTTTCCATATTGAGTTTCTCTCTGTGCTTTTCCTTTCCTAAAAAATAAAGTGGAATGAGGTCTGGTTACTTTCCTAATCATGAAAAAAGAGCTTGGATTTCAATATGCATGAGCAAATAAGATGTCTAGGAAGATTAGGAGGGATTTCTGAGTGTAAACATGAGTTTCCTTTCCCCTTTCTATAGATATGAGAAACACTATGTTCCTAAAAGAGTAGTTTATGGATTTTATGAGTCAAAAGAAAGTAGGAGCCAGTCCAGCAAATCAACCCAGACAGACCTGCAATAGCTTAACCACATTTCAGACAAAGCAACCAGACCCATGGGGGCATTCAAAGAATGTAAGGAACAACCATAAACTGAGGGAAGAAACTATCTTCTAATAATAAACAGACATGAGTTCACTCAAAATGTTTAGAAATGTGTATGTGTGCAGGGGGTGAGGGAATGTGAGAACTTATCTAACAGTCTCATTTGTCTACCTTTTATCCTATCATAGAAACTTATTTATTTATTTATTTATTTATTTATTTATTTATTTATTTGATTTATCTCCGCCTATCTCCCCCTGATGGGGGACTGGGCGGCTCACAAAATCCATTAAAACAATAAATATATATAAAATTCCATAAAACATGAAAACTATGGAAAGCATTACTGAAAGGAAAGAGAAAGTCCAAGAGGCTGATGGTTCCAGAGCTGCAGATGACAGGCCTCTAAGGGGCTAGCCATCCCCATAATTGGTGTCTTCCCTCCCCATCCCAAGCCAAGTGGCAGAGCCAGGTCTTCAGATCTCTCTGGAAGGCCAGGAGTGAAGGGGCCAATCTCACCTCCAGGGGCAAGGTATTCCAAAGGGCAGGGGCTAGGGTAGTGTTATTTTACTGTGTAGCGTTATTGCTTATGATCATTCCTTCTTTTTGCTATTATCCAAACGCACTGTTGCTCTTGCTGTTTGTTTTTTCACCAAAGATAAATTCCTTGTATATATTTTATATTTGGCCATTAAAGTATTCTCTCTGTCTGTCTGTCTACACCAGAGAAGGCCCGCCTTCTGGACCCCACTGATAGGAGCTCTTTTATTGAGGGTGTACGAAGAATACACTCTCTATGTGATCGGGTAGGACGGGTTGAAGTCATGAGGAAAAGGTGGTCCCTTAGGTAACCCAGTCCCATGCCATGTAGGGTTTTAAAGGTGATAACCAACACCTTGAATTGGACCCGGAAGCAAACTGGTACCCAATGCAGCTCGCGGAGCAACGGTGTTACATGGGCCCTTCTTGGGGCTCCAAAAATAGCCTACGTGGCTGCATTCTGGACCAGCTATAGCTTCCAGATACTCTTCAAGGATAGCCACATGTAGACTGCATTGCAGTAGTCTATATGGGAGATAACAAGGGCATGAGTGACTGTTCAAAGGGCATCCTGATCCAGGAAAGGGTGTAACTGATGCACAATCTGAAGTTGTGCAAAGGCCCTCCTGGCCACAGCTGCCACCTGCTCTTCAAGCAGGAGCCATGAGTCCAGGAGGACCCCCAGACTACGCACTGGGTCTATTTGGGGCAGTGCTACCCCATCCAGCACCAAAGATGACAAAGTCCCAGATACAGAGGAGCCATTAACCCACAGCCACTCCGTCTTACCAGGATTCAGCTGGAGCCTGTTGTTCCCCATCCAGACCCTTACAGCCTCCAGGCACCGTGAAAGGGTGGTCATGGCATCACTTACCTCACCTGGGATGGAGATGTATAATTGAGTATCATCCGCATATTGATGATATCTCATCCCATGATGGCGGATGATCTCGCCCAGCGGTTTCATGTAGATGTTAAAAAGGAGCTGAGAAAGAACCTAACTCTGCGGCACCCCACAAAGGAGGGGCCGAGGAAGGGACCTTTCACTCCCTATCACCACTGATTGGGATCGGCCCTGGAAAAAGGAGGTGAACCAGCACAAAACCGTGCCACCCACCCCGAATTCCCTGAGCTGTCGCAAAAGGATACTGTAGTCGACGGTATCAAAAGCCATTGAGAGATCAAGGAGAGCAAAGATGGTCGCACTTTCACCATCCTGCTCCCGTCAGAGATCATTCATAAGTGCAACCAATGCTGTTTCCATTCCATATCCAGGCCTGGAACCTGACCAAAAAGTGTCCAGGTAATCCGTTTCCTCCAGAACCCTTTGGAGCTGTGACACTACTATTTTCTCAACCATCTTCCCCAAAAATGGGAGGTGGGAGACTGGACAAACATTGTCCAGTACAGTGGGATCCAGGGAGGGTTTCTTCGGGGGGGGGTGCACCAACGCCTCCTTAAAGGCAGCCGGGAACGCTCCCTCCC
Source organism: Liasis olivaceus (assembly GCA_030867105.1). Taxonomy (NCBI): domain Eukaryota; kingdom Metazoa; phylum Chordata; class Lepidosauria; order Squamata; family Pythonidae; genus Liasis; species Liasis olivaceus. The sequence continues at coordinate 230,592,080 of CM061349.1, read as the reverse complement.
GCAAGGATGTATTAACCAACACCTGGATCCAACCACATGTCACTTCCCAAGCTGCTTTCACCAGCCAGGAGGGGCATGGGTCCAGATGGCAAGCGGTGGCCTTCACAGTCCAAAGGATCCTGTCCACTTCCTCAGGATCAACAGGATCAAACTGTTCCCAGATAACTGGGTAAGAATGATCCCCTGGTATCTCCCCATACCCTGCCCCATGCTCAGAGTCTAACTTGGAACAAATCCAAGCAATTTTGTCCTGCAGATACTCTGAAAATTCCTCCATGCGGCCCTGCAAATGAATCATGGAATCCCCCTTACCAAGGAGGGATCTAATGATCCCAAACAGAGCCACCAGGCGGCATTCAGCGGACATGATAAGGGCAGAGATGTATTGACGCTTCACCATTCTTATCACCACAATGTAGGCCTTAATAGCAGCTCTAACCTGTGTTCAGTTGGATTTGGCCTTTGTCTTCCTCCAGCGGCACTCTAGACGTCTCTTGACCCTCTTCTGAACCCTCAACTCCTCTGTAAACCACAGAAAGTATCAGGGCTGATGTGGCAAGAGAGGTCCCATAGGTGCAATCCTGTCCAAGGCCCCAGCCACCTCCCTATTCCAGGCGGCAGCCAAGGCCTCTGCTGGACCATGCAGCAGATTCTTGGGAATACACCCCAGCTCCCTCTGAAACCCTGATGGGTCCATCAGGCGCCAGGGGCAGACCCATCAGGGTCACCAGGACGTGATCTGACCATGACAACGAGGAAAGCTGTAAATCTCCCCTCAGATCACTTTGCCATTACTCCGACAAGAAAACCAAATCCAGCATGTGGCCACTGTCTTGGGTTGGGTCCCGCACAATTTGAGACAGTCCCATGGCCGCCATGGTAGCCATGAACTCCTGAGCCACCTCCGAGATCCATCCCAGGGGCAGCAGGTTGAAGTCCCCCAGAACCATAAGTCTGGGGAACTCCACTGCCAGCCCCGAGATGGCCTCCAGAAGCTCAGGCAGGGAGGTTGCCACACAGCAGGGAGGCTGGTAGAGTAGCAGCACTCCCAACTGTTTGCAGGAACCCAACCTGAAAAACAGTGTCTCATAGCCAGAAACATGTGGAGCAATGAAGGCCACCAGAGATTCTCGGATGATAACAGCCACTCCTCCTCCCCTGCCCTGGCATCTCGGCTGGTGCCACACCGTGAACCCAGCTGGGCACATTTCCAAGAGGGGCACCCCCCCTTGGGCCCCAGCCAGGTCTCGGTAATACATGCCAGGTCCGCCCCCTCCTCAGTGATCAAGTCACATATGAGGGGGGCCTTGTTATTAACCAACCTGGCATTAAGCAGCAGCAGCAGCCAAAGGCCAGGGCCCCTATGAATCTACTGACCAGGGCCTGGGAATGAGCAAGGAGGGCTATAACACGCCACCGGTAATGCACACCGGGGGCATTTCCCTGAAGATGGCCCGCCCTCTTAATATTAGTTCCATATTGTCCTTGATTCCTGCCTTCTTGGTTTTTATGTACGGTGCTGTACTGTCACCTGCTCTCACTGCCACCACCACAGACAAACTCAAAAGTCAAGACTAAGAGCAAAAAAAAAAAATCAATTATCTTGGGCTGATTACCATAATACTGAGGAAAAATATCTGCAGAATACAATGGTCAAACATTTTATTGGGATGGGGTCTATGGAGGAAAAAAGAAGACAGCCAATTTCCTTTTACAGGTGTTAGCAAGAGACACAGGATTACAAGCAAAATGAGACAACCCCTTGAGAGGTAGCATATTTCAGATGCAATTAAGAGAGGCAGAATGGGAGCCATAGAGATATGCCCCATAGGACAATTCTTGCTTGGAGGCTCTCTGAAATATAAAGTGAGCCAGACCTATGCAAGAGCACAGTATAGCTTGTTCGGGGCATTGACTCAGAGCAGTGTGGTGTAGTTCTGAAAGTGCTGGACTAGGCCTGAAGAAACCCCAGTTCAAGCTCTTTGGGTAACGTCAGGCAATTTCTCTCTCAGCTCGACTTTTCTCATAAGGTGGTTCTAGTGGAAAAAAAATTGGAGTAGAGATCCCTGCGTGTACTGCCTTGTGCTCCTGGAGATATAAATCTGGCTAACAAATAAGTAAAACAAATTCTGCCTCTATTTTAAGTAGTGCTTCTAATTAAAGAAAACTCCCTCTAAGGGGGAAAAAGAGGCTTGTTAGCTTTTATAATAGTCATGAGGATTCAAAACATCAGATTTTGATAGCTTTGTCAGATGAATGAGAAGAAATCATGTATCTCTGTATAGATAAGTGTTTCTCAATCTTGGCAACTTTAAGATGTGCGGGCTTCAGTTCTGGGAGTTGAAGTCCACACACCTTAAAGTTGTCAAGGTTGAGAAACATTGGTATAGATCATGATAGCGGGGCCCATAATCCTTAGATGTCGTTGAACAGCTATTCCCAGAAGCCCTAATGTTGAGAGATACTGAGCATTGTGGTATATACCAGCAATTGTGATAGATTCTGGAGTACCATATGGTGTGGGGCATTCTCTTTCTGGGCAGCCTATAGCTTGTCTAAAGAATCATCTGAACACATCTATACCTTCTTGTCACAGAAGAAAGTTTCACCGAGATTTTTCAAACATCTTTTGTTGTTCAGTTGAAAGTATTAACTGCCAAATCTAGGGTAGCTGATCAAGGTCATGCTCCCGGTGCAGTCATTCCAGAACACCTTCCACTGGCGCATGAGTGAAATCAGATCTAAGTTTCAGCAATCTTCTGAGTGGGCTAGTTTCAGAGTGTTGTACTAAGATAGCAATGTTCCTTGGTAGGTTAGAACAGAATGTCCTTTGTATATTTTTCCTTGATTTTGAACAACTTTCAATTATTTCTCAAGTTCATTTTATAGGCTGGGCACTTCTGTGTTTAAAGAACTCCTGCTCCCTGTTTCTGTCACTCTTTCCCTTCATTCCCCCCCACAGAAAGATTATGCAACCTCTACTGCATGCAAGACCTTCTTAATCCCCATAAAAGTAACAAATGATTCATTGCAGCTCCGTGCTTTAAAGCCAGCATGACTGTTCTCCAAATGAAGGATTGGTTCGTTTTTCTTCAAAGCTAAAAGCGTGTGCCTGAGAACAGCTTGCCCAGGGCATGAAACATATTTTCAGGATGTATTGCCACCCCGTTATAGAAATGTATGTGAAATTTGCAAGACTCATGGTGGGTTCCCATATTAAGGTCCAAAAGGAGTTTAGGTGGAAAGTTGATACTTACTCATAGGAAACAGCTGCAGCTTCCTCAGAGCCATTGTGCATTTGACCACAATGTATCAGTTTTCTCACATCCCCAACTTGTTTTAATCCAGTCCTAAAGCTAATTGTTAATTTTAAAATAATTCCCTGGAAAAGAAATGAAGGGGCACATTTTATCCCTGAATTTCTTTCTTGCTTTATTTCCAATATTTTATGCCACCCATCAAACAGTTTTCTCAAGGGGGTTTGCAACACTAAATGACCAGACTCAGCCCAAATCCTTACATAGTCTCTTTTCTCTTTCTATACAGACAATGGCAATGGTAAAATAAAAAGAATAAAGGACCCGGCTGCTTCTGGACGTTCTTCACGGCGCTGGGGATCATTCTTGCAGAATAGCAAGCAGAAAGCACCAGGATCTGCAGAGATGTACCAAAAGGGAAGATGGCAGTCACAGCAGCAGGACCAAAAGCCCTCCCCTTCCATATATGTGCCAAAGTGGCATACACATACAAAGGGTCAGGGCTTCAGTCATGCTGCCACAGCAACCATTTGATCTTTTTAGACCCCCACGCCGTGGACACCAATGGTAGAAAGGGAAAATTAAATCTTCCTTTCCCGTATGCTTTGGCCCTGAACCTGATCAGGCAGATCAGTGGATTTCAGATAGCAAGATCTACACGTGAGGAAAACTTTGCCCCTGCACTTGGCTGATTGGCTGCAAAACAGCAGCAACTCATAAAGATAATGGTCCTGGCTCTCCTAGACAATCAGCTTTCTTTTATTCCTTCTCCCCACAACCAAATGTATCGCACCAGGTTGCATATCACTACCCGCTGGTGTCTTCTGCTGGAGACACAAGTACCCACCACACTTCCAGTCTCCCAGGAATTTCTGGGAATCGGGTTTTTAGATTCACCTTCCACTGATAATATCTTGCAATGACTTGCCAATCCAACCAGGGTTAGTGTGGCAGGGCTCAGCAAGTAACGAGATCCTGAAGTTCTCTTTCTACCATTGTTTTAGTAGTGGCAGCACATACAAATATTCCTACCCAAACTGTCATACTAATTTTTTAAACTCTACAGCAATCAAACATATCCTTAATTTTCAGACATGGTTATTTATTTATGTATTAAATTTATCCCTGCCCATCTCCCCCTAATGGGGGACTCTGGGCGGCTTACAACTGATTAAAACAATAAATAAAATACAATTATATAAAATCTAAAGCTATGTAAAACAATTACTAACAAAGTCCAGGAGGCCGATGGTTCAGAGCAGCAAACGCCAGGGCTCTAAGGGGCTAGCCAACCCCACACCTGATGTCTTCCCTCCCCACCTTCCCACATATCTATCTGTATATGTGGACTTTGCTGTTGGGAGTTTTCAGAGTTCCAGCAATCAGCCAGCCTACCATGCCATATTTCACGGTCTTCCACTCTATCCCCCATTCCTCTGGTTTTCTATTTCTATCCACACTACCACATTCATCAGTCAGTTAGCATTTTGTGGCCATTGAGCACAAACTGAGTTTTCTAAGAGTCTCTCCTCAAGATTTGTTTAAATTGTGCTTCAGTAAACCTTGGAGTTTTCCCAAACCTTCTTACTCATGGATGGCAACATTTTGGAATGCGAAGATTCATAATTATTGCATGAGTTCTGTATTGATATGCAAGATGCATGTGTCACTATTACTACAAACTCTTAGGGAAAACATTATACAAATGCCAGTGCTGTGATAGTTATAGCAACTCGTGAGTTGGATTGCTCCTTCCACACTCCCGTTCTTCCAACATTCCTGAACATTCATGACTTTGTCTGCTATATTCTCTGACATAAACATTTCTTGCCATATTTTTCTGAGGAGGCGATTATGCATATTTAACTGCTGGGGACCAAATGCCATTTCTTCTTGTCTTTAGATGTGGTACTTTGAGGCTTCCCCCCAATATTCTTAACTTTGTGGGAAAGGATTTTCTAATCTTCTCTCTACCCATGGCTCTTCAGATGGTAGTAGAGTCTAACTCCATAAGCCTATGACTATCATCTTTGGCCTGCAAAAGACTGGATGATCACAAGATGACAGCAACAGACTACAGGCAACTTTCACCCTTTGCTGCAGACTAGTGTTCATCTGGATTTTTGAAGGTCAGCTACAGTAGCTCCAGACAAGCCCCAGTATTATAGTTGTCAGAAATCATGAGAATTGTAACTGTAGAGGGCTCATAACATTTAAAGCAGAAGTGGGCAATCTGGTAAGATCCAGATGTTCTGGACTACAATTCTCACAGTTCCTTGCCACTGGCTATGCTGGGTCCTGGAGCTGAAATTCAAATTGCATGCAGGGTACTAGCTTGATCTAGAAGCAATGTTCCCCATCAGAAAATCATGAACACGATCATCCTTCAGAGACAAGAGAATCATGGTTTCTGTAGCAGCCAGCCTATCTGACTAAGACTGCAACACAATGGGAAAGTTTCAGAAGCAGTAGTCAGAATGCAGGACGTATTTTTGTTGACATTTACAGTGCAAATGCTCTGTAATATAGCTGACTGTATATCCTGTAATTTAAGCAGCTTTCGCTTATCGGCCCACCTAATTTCCTTTGTCTTCTATGGAAGTGAATGTCTTCTTTTTTTCATTTTAAAGTTTGCATTCCTACATGTTTACTTCTAAGGGGCACAGAGGAGACACGTGACAGGACACATGTGCATCAAGCTGACAATGGGCTTGGACGGTTGCCAGCCAGGCAGAGGAACGACCCTGGATACAGTGCTGTAAATAACAGCTGGAACACCAAATATGGAAGAGCTCTTCCTCTTTTTGTTGTCTTGTTTTGGCATGGCTGTCTCCCCATCAATATAAACATACATGGAGTCCATAAGAGGAGACAGGGTCACTTTCGACTAACTGTACCACTAAGCATGTAAAAACGATCTGAAGACAAAAAGCAAGAGGACTAAAAGTGATAAAAACCCAGTAAAAATATCAAAGCCAGGAAAGGCTCATATGGAAGTGTACAGTTTGCTGATAAAGATGCATCCCCTGTTTCTAGATAGTATACAACATCAAAGCAAGAGCAATGATTTAAATTTCTAAATGCAGTAGAATCAAACACGTCTTTTGAAAGTGTTGGACCTCTTCCCTCTTGGTTTCTCCAGATTCTTCCACTGATTCTTGCACCAGGCTTTCAAATGAATCCCTGTTGTTTTGTAAGTTAAATAGAGAAAGTAAAAGAGGTTTACCAAATGTGTAACTTAAAAAAAGAAAAGAAAAGATCAAGTATTACTATATACTCCAATGTGACTGCTTATAAATATTTACCAAAGCAGCAAAAACAGAAAGCAGTCTGTCTCCCTTCTGCAAAGCACAGACATATTTGCAGAGCACTTCATTTGTATACAAATGTCTAGTTTGACCTTGCAGACAGTTTTTTTTTGGGGGGGGGGGAATTATTAGTTCACATCTCCATCTGCTCTGTCCATCTCCAGAACAGGGACAGAGAATCCTAACCCAAGTCTATTCTTCCGCCTCCCTCTCTCTGCTCTCTGTTCTTCTCCCTTTGAGTTTTCTCTGGATTGTTAAATTATTCAAGGCAGAAGAGGCATACGGGGAAGAACAGTGATGGTGACCTTCATGAGAAGAAATTGTCAACTCTGATTTAGGTACTTGCCCAGGATCAACAGCTCCTTTCCGGATAGTCCAGTGGCATATTTCAGATCTGATCTAATTTAAACTAGCTTCTTCAAAGTGTTTTTCCCTAGGTTCTTAGGAAAAAAAGAACTTAATTAGAAAGAAAGAAACAAACAAAAAAAATATTTATAACTCCCTCCTCCCCCACTGGAGCATGGTCCAACCACAATAAAAACTAAACTGCAGTTTAAAATTACACACAAAAAATAAAATCAATATATACCTTTATTTTTTATTCATTTATTTTTGTGTCTTCTAGTCAGTGTTGACTCCTGGCTCCCTGCAGTTTTCTTGGCATGGTTTTTTGGAAGTGGTTTGCCCTTGCCTCCTTCCTAGGGCTGAGAGAGAGTGACTGCCCCAACGTCACCCAGCTGGCTTTGTGCCTAAGGCAGGACTGGAACTCCCAGGGTCTCCCGGTTTCTAGCCTGATGCTTTAACTGCTACACAAAAGTGACAATGAAAATTGTACTACATAATTATAAAAGCTTAATTCTACCTGCCATATAACCTACACAATTTACAGTAAAACAGCCCTATTGCCATTGTCAGCATCTGCTCATTACTACTAAAAAGTATGTGGCACTCATTTCCAAAAAACAAAGAATCAAAAATTGTATCTGGAACAGAAGCTCCACTGGCTGTATTTTGTTCTAATAGAAATCAACAGTTTTCCTGCTGTAAGTCACATTATATGTGCAGAACAATAACTTTTTCTGCTGATTCTCTTTCCAACCAGCTCTTTCACCACACAGGCACACAGCTGCTTCTGACTGTCCTGAACCCTTCATTTTTATTTTCATTTTCCAACATTTTCTTCCTTTTCCACCCATCAGCAGACAGTCTATATCCCTTTGTTATGAGGTAGAAGGTTTCTAATCATGCCATCCTTGCAGTTGAACCAATAATGGGTGGGCTTAAAGGTAACACTTACCTTGTGCCAACTAAATAATGCACACAATATATGATTATGCTTCATGTCTTTGTTGTTATTGTTGTTGTTGAATAGTAACCATGGGGGATTGTGATCAAAGCAGGAAGGAAAAGGACTTCCTTTCTCCCCACGGCATTGTTCTGAGGAAGAGAGCTATTCTTCCCCAGGACTGCTATTTACTAACAGCTATTTATTATTTACTCCCTAAAGTTGCTATTAGTAGCAAATGAAGCAGAATCTCCTTGAACCTCTTTCTGTGGACTCTCCCACCAGGAGCAAATTTGAGCCACTCCCTGTGTCCATTCTGTAGCGGCCAGCTCTTTCTCCAGGTGTTATTTAAGGATGTAAGTTATTTCCTGTAAAGCCCTAAATGAGCTGGGACCTTGTTTCCTTAAGAGACAAGGATGAAGCAAGCAAGCAAGAATGTGATTATCAGCGCTGGGGTGAACCAGGCTCATGCAGACATTAACAGCCCCATCTTTCAGAGGTGCCAGGAGAGCTTTCATCCCCTCAACTGCTTAGAGAGTAGCTTTTTTGTACGTCATCTGAAAACATTTCCAGCAGCCCTGCATCCAATCAGATAACAATAGGTCAGAATTCCATAAAGAGCTATTATTCTCACGCCAAAAAAGGAGCTTTATTAAAACAAGATCTTTACATGATTTCTTTTAGCTTTTTTTCCCCACATTATAGAGCTGCATCTGCACATCTTCCCCTCAGTTAGTAGACCCATCTGGTTTTTTGTGCAGCTTTAGAAGAATCACAGCCTTATCACCAGAAATGTCAATTTGTTTAGTGAAAAATAGAGAGGTAGGGAGACTACCCCTTCTTTTTAAGTTTACATCCTAATTTACCAAACGGATTTCAGAAGAGCATTTAACTATCAGCAACACCTTAGGAGATATTGAAAATGTAAAAGTTGTGTGTGAGAAAGAGACTGGCATTTTGTAACTGTCTTTGACACAATGAAATTTCCTAATACCTTCCTTTAGCTACTCAGGAGAAATTAATCATTATTTATTATATATTTCAGCAAACAGTATAATTCAGTGTTGCATCATGGATTCTGCAGCTGCTGTTACTATTATTGTTGATGGTGTTCTTTGGACTGTCCATACCTGGATCTGCTTAAAATCAGAACAGATATATGAAATTTATATACTTATTTATTTATACAATTTCTACAGCTGACTCTAAGGGGTTTACAGAAAGCAAATACAAAATAAACAGAGACATATAGTCCATAAAGTAACATATAAAAATAAACTATACCTAGAGACCACATAGCATAATCCTACATTAATCACAATACATAACCTGATAAAACTAATCCAGCATTCATGGTAACAATTCATGGTACCTTACCCTAGTGACCCACCTCCAAAAGCCTTCTTAAAAATGAGGCCTTAATAGTAGTTTGCAAAGCCATAAGAGAAGGTGCCACTCTTGTATCCGGAGGCAAGCTATTCCACCATGCAGAATGCCCACTTCTGCCAAACATTTCAGTAGGTGGGGACTTTGAACAGGCACCCTCTGTGTACCCACTGGGCAGGCAATTCTCAGAAAAAAACAACAGTTCAGGGCCACGGAGGTTGTTAATATCTGTGACCTGCTATAATCTGGGTATTTTCTTACTCTCCATTTTTGGGCAGGAACAAGTTTTTACTTTGTTGTTGTTGTTGTTTTTTCACTAGGTATGGAGGATAAATTCCACTGATACAAAATGTTTTCTAAGAATCCCTGGCAAACACATTTTACATCTGGACCTTTAGCTGAATTTTTAAAATTAAAGAATTCAACCAAATGGAAGAGAGTTGAGTTGGCATCTCAACTCCAGGTGCTCTGAAGAAAAACAGATGAGTAGACCCTTTCCATCTGGCCTCAGGCCTCCTGGGTTTAGAAGACCCTCTTCGCTGATCTGCATCAGAAGGGTCGAAGTCAGAGGAAGGACATCCTTGTTGGTTCTGCTAGACCTCCCAGCAAGATTCAGGATTCCTGATCCTGTTGGCCCCTTTGGCAGGAATGGATTTGTTTTTTGTTATTAATTAGGTAAAACAAACAAACAAACAAAAAGAGCAACAACAAAGAAAAGGGGAAGGAATACGTATACACTTACATAAAATACACTCTACATTAAAGCAGAGGCTAAAGTGGGAATGTGATGATTATAAAAAAAAATAAGGCAAAAGAGAAAGAGAGAGAGAGGAAATTATAGGAAAAAGCATCCTAGTGGTCCTCCTTCCTTTTCCCCCCCTTGTTCTTTTCTTTTTTTCCCAACCACCAGTTGCTGCTTAAATATTTTTATACTATGCTTTGGACACCTTCAATCGCTGCTCATTTCTATTTGGATCATTTTAGTTATTTTTAATTAGTTTCTTTTTTCTTCAAAAAACTTATACTAAATATCTTAGCTTGCCTCGCTGTATAATATGTTGTATACAAGGGAAACATTCCTGCTTGAATTTGGTTAGGCTTCCGCTGTGAAGATACTGTATACAGTCACTTTCTCCACTGCCGCTTATTCTCCAGTTTTAGTCTCCCGATCTTGTATTGTCAGCAAGATTTCCCTTTTCCAGTGTTGTGCAAGATTGATTCAGGAATGGATTTATAAGGTGACTCCAGTCCTTCCTTGCACATCCGTGTCATGTGATGACAAGGAACTTAAATTAAGCCTTTTGGATACTGACTAATGATGTTCCTCAGAATTTTATCCTGACTTCTATATCATTCCGTATCTACAGGAAAACCCAGGAAGTTTCATCAGGAGGTTTGGGGAGTTTTTAAGCAGTCCATTAAGGAAGAATTGTTTTTTCCAAGAAGAGTAGAAGATTAATAGGAAGCTTCCAGCACTTAGCGGATTGTGACTCAATCCCAAGCAAACGAGCCTCAAAAAGTGTTGCTATCTAATCTAGGAACAGCTGAGCTGGCCTCTATCTGATCCAGAGCTAAATGCCTCTGAGTCCACAAGAGCAAAGATCTCTGTGAGTTGACAGTCAGAAGCAAAATCTTTGGTGCAACTTAGAGAAAATAAGAAGACAAATCTAACTTTCTGAAACTACTTGTATTAGAGCAAGCTAGACTAGAGAAGGGGCAGGAAAAGTACCTGTTATAAATATTTCTCACGGATACACCCCCATTGCTGGAATTCAATAATAATAAATTCTTGTTCCTAATATGTTGAATAGACTACATTTGGTCTATATTACATTTCAATCCTGATTTATGTCTTGTGACCTGTTTTTCCTTTGATCCTGGCCGAAGATTTCTAACCATCTACTAACTACTGCATGCTCCTTCTGTTCGCATATCTCCAATACAGGCATTCAACTCTGAGTGAAACAGCACTTTTCATTTTCATCTACTACCAGGGAAGCTGCTGACGATCTGAACATCCAACAAGAGTTACAATAGTGTGCTAATCCAGGCAAGATGAGCAACGCTACTGGTCAGGAAACAGTCTCCAAAACAGGAATTCAGTTTATTCACATGGAACAATACTCCTCTTGAAAAATCAGCTTTATAGTCTGCGGTGCTCCTTGATCCATTTGGCAATTGTAGCCAAGAAGAATCTTGCACAATGTAACCACGCTATGTCCATTATTGATTTGGTCAGGCCCACCATAACTGCACTTGAGTAGTTACATCTACATTAGACTATTACAATGCGTTCTACTTGGCATGATCTTTGAAGAGTCTTCACAAGAAGATTCTTTTCAAGTTCTGCAGCAATAATACTAAGTTGGCTGGCAAGGTTGTAAACATCAATCTTACAAGAGTTGCACTGATGTAATTCCAGACCACAATGCAAAGGATTGATGAACTTTAAAGCCCTGCAAAACTATTCCAAAATATTTCTTGTACTAGTGTGCTTGCTTCTTGATATCTGACAGATCATTCTCTATATCCAACTATGGTGGATGCACAATTTTTAGGGGATAGCCCTAAAGATAGACTCTAGGACTCCAGAAAGTATAAAACTATGAATGGCCCTTCCTGTCTAACCAAAACACATTTCTTCAGTTTAATGCTAGTTTAAATTATATTTATTTTCATTTTATAGAGTTTTGTGCATTAAATAGTAGGAGATGCTGTCCAACCAGAAGACACTCAATGCATCTGATGAAATTGACTAAATTATATTTTTAAGCCATGATAACTGTGCCACTCTTTAATGCAGAAGGAGGCAACTTTTGGAAACTAGGAACTACAGTTTTATTTCAGTGTTATTTTTGGTGATCAGAAACCTTAGGATGGATGTCCCATCTGGAGGCATTTTCCAGTGTATATGTTCATATATGTGCAGATGTGTTTTAGTTGGGGAAGGTACTTATCTGAAGGCTTGATGCATTTCACTTCTACTCCTCCCCTTTAGAAATTGGTAGGAACCTGCACTGTGGGATTTTGACCATTTTCTAAGGAATTTCAGTAGTGCAATCCAGAGAGTTCTGGGGAACACAGAAAAGAATTCTGGAACCAAGAGTTTCCTACACTGGCTTTAAAATATCATCAGACTCTTTTTCTTTTGTTTTTGGGTTGCTTGCCTTTGCCCAGCTTCAGCTGGTGTTCCAGCTATGACTGTTCCTGGAACAGGAGTACTGGCAACAGTCACTCATGCCCTTGTCACTTTTCAGATGGTCTACTGTAATGTGCTCTATACGGACTGTCTCTGAAAACCACCTAGTTCAGCTAAGGCAGAATGCAACTGCCTGGGTACTAACAGGAATTCCCAACATTTTCATATAACACCAGAACTCCTGGATCTGCATTGGCTATCAGTCTGTTTCCAGGTACAAGTCAAGTTACCAGTAGTAACTTATAAAGTCCTACATGGCCTGGGACTGATATCTGCAAAATCACTTACTCCAGGAAGAATTTGCCAATCTAAGGTATCCTGGTAGATAAACGATGTGAAGAGTCTCCACCCTTCACAAGCTGGAGTAGCATGGGAGTTGGAAGTGAGTGTCTTCTGACAGAGCTCCCCTTCCCTGGAATCTGCTCTCCCCAGAAATAAGTTCATCATTCTCATTGTTACTATTTTTAGAACATTTGATTCTTTATGCAGGTACTTGGGGATGTCTATGGAGGATATACAGTATGTACCTAGGATGCATGTAGGTGCTACTAATGATGTTATAGTGATGCTGTTTATGAACATGGTTATTGTATATCACTTTTGTAAGCCCTTAGATTTGTTTTTTGTTTAAACTGAAGTGGCATAAAAGCATCTGAAATAAATAAATAACTATACTGATTTGCTTTAATCAGTCAGAGTGCACTGAACTCTAAACTTCAGTAGGCTGCTTTGGATGACCGTGGACAAAACTTAAGAATTGGGAGTGGCTGAGGAAGCGAAGTGGGTAGAGCAATGATGCGAAGTGGTTGCAGTCATATTAAAGTAGATGAGCCCACAATTCTACATCTCTCCTCCATGATTTGGGGGGGCAGTACTTTGCTTAAGAGTTTGTACTCAGTTTTCATGTGATCCCTACCCTAAAATGGCAGGAAACCAAGCAGCCATTAATGATTAGAGGGATCTTTGGGGTAACATGTGACCCTTGAGGCCACAGGTCACCCATACCTGGTTTAAGGAAACACTGGCTGAAAAGGGGCATGAAGCACTGAATGCATGATGAATGGAGGGTACAGAGTGACAACAGAGAAGGTAGGAATTAAGTGATTTCTTCAAGCAGCTGATTTTAGCAATCTGGGAGGAACCACAATTATATTTGTTGCTGAATTTGGGTTTTTTTCCCCCCAACTCCTATTGATGGGGAAAGAGAGGAGCTTGTATGAAGTCCTGCATCAGGCACTCAGATCATTTAACTAGCCTTGGGTGCTATGTATCTTGGTGATCCCGCTCAGATATGTATGTGTGCATGCACGTGCTTGATCCTTAAACAAGCCTTAGGTATGGATGTGGTAAGAGAACACCTAGCAGGGGATAAATAAAGAAATACTACTGTGGTTTTCTGCATGCCATGATCAAAAAGCAGTGTTTCAGTGAAACATCCCACAGCTACTTTTGGATGTAAACAGTAGCCATAGACTGTATTTTTCTTTCTTCAGCTTTTACAGAAGGAGTGGCCTCGATTCAGGTCATGGTGGTTTCCTTCTGAGAAGGAATTGGTCAAAAGGCTACTCCATGCAAATAAACATTGCTGATTAGCAAATATGTTCCTTGACAACACGCTGTGGTTACAGTCAAGGCCAGAAAGCAAAACATCGAAACAGTGAGACGAAATGGAAAACCTTCAGATGCCTCAAAAATTCCACGTTTCAGGGAAAGCACTTTTGTCCTAATCTCTCCCGTCTGATTTTTCTCTTAATACTGTGTCAGGCTTCATCAACAGGATGTAAATTTTACACACACACACACACACACACACACACACACACACACACACACATATATATATATATATATATATATATATATATATATATATATATATATATATATATATTTGGGGGTTTTCCCTGTGTTTCATACCGCAATATATTTGCCTTAAGTGTGAGGGGCACTATCAATCATGTTATCTTTTGCTGAAGCACTTGCTTTGAAAGGGGTGCATCCAAAGGTTTCTGGAAAAAGCCTTGGGCATTGGGTTAGTCTCATTAAAAAAAGAGTCAGCAAAGTCAGTCACCTTGTAATTATTGTCACAGATTAACATCTTTCATTGCCTCTCTCTCTCTCTCTTTTTCCCCAAGACAAAAGAAGCCAGCTGAGAATGAAACAAAAGAGAATAAAGGGGAAAGAGCTGAATGTCAAGCAAGAATAGTTTTGATAGGGCCAAAAGTGGAAAAGGAAGTCTAATTTTGTCCTACTCCAGGGGAAAGAAAAGGTTTTGAGCAATGTAAACAAATCAGGAAATCCTGGCACTTACTCCAGTTCCGATTTGGCGAAACACGCCAGCTCCTTCCCTGTATGTGAGCTGCTGTTTATGAATGAAATCCAGATTAAGCTATTCATTGAGTCTTGCCAGTCCCACCATTTCCAGGTTTCCTTTTGCCTATGGCATAGCTTAAATCTTAAAATAATAATAAAAAAACATATGCATGTTATTAACTCTCCATATTCAAATGGAAATACAATGCTATCATAAATCTCTTTCTTTCTCTCCTTCTTTTTCCTGTAACATAAATTCCTTTCTCCAGCATGAAGTTGCAGGAAAGCCATTGTATCTGAGCCATCTAAACTTGAAAGGGTTTTTTTTTTTTTTTTGTTAAACTAGTTATGATAGGGGAAGCATGTTTTTCACTGAGTCCAAAGATTAAAGTTGGTCATAAAAGGAGGTGGAGGGGATGGTGGAAGATTATTGGTTGCTCAACTAATGATTAGATACAGAACTTCATGGACAAATTAAGGAGCATAAAAACAAGAGAAAGATCTCTCCAGATAAGTGAAACCAGTTCAAATAATATCAAATAAAATATGCCTTGTTTATCATTCATTTTAATCTTCTCCAGCCCCACTCTTTCCCAATTAGCTTAATTAGACAATGAGAGTTTTAAACCCCCATCAAGGCAACAGATCAATGGTAAACAGACTTGAATGTTTAAGTCTCAGCCTCAGCCCAGCTTCCTTTTCTGCTCTCACTGGTAGGGTTGCCATATCCTACACTCAGTTCCTCCACACATTATCTGAAGGATTGGAATGCATGAATTAAGTTTTATAGGGTAGTAAAATAATATTAAACTTCTGCTCAGCATGTCAGATCTCTGGTGGTATTCATTCTTACCTGTTGCTCATCACTAGTGGCAGTATTAAGTGATATCAAGTGGTGTGAACATGCACATGTGAACTCACCCTGTGGCAATATCCTGATGTTGTGCCTCTAATCAGATTCTTTCAGCAGTACCAACATACATGTATGTATGTATGTATGTATGTATGTATTTATTTATTTATCCATCCACCCCTCCAATTTATATGGCTGCCCATCTTTCCAATAAACTCTGGGCAGCGAACAAAATAAACCAAGAAAAACCAGATAAAACAACACTGAGGCTCAGTAGAGACTCAAAACCACTGCTCACATATACCCATGTCAAAACCCCTGTAACTAACATCCCAGCCTCAATGCCTAGCTTTTCCCTCTCTGGTCACAATTAAACCTTGCAGCTAGTGGGGAAAGGAGACTAAATTAAAGAAGTAAGAAACAAAGTAGGTGTCTTCCTTGGAGTCTCAGAGAATTAAAAGGCTAATTGTATTCATTGGGCAAACTAATATGTGTGTTTTAAGACTTTCTTTTGGGGGCAGGAGCAAACATTGCAAAAGTTGTCAATATTACATATTCAGTTCAAGACATAGTTCTGGAGTCTACTGTTCTAGACAGGACTTTTAGAATCTGGGGAGGTGGGATCTAACCCCAGGGCAATATCACAGCATACTGATTAGCATTTACCACATTGGTCCTGCAGGATGATACACTGTTTTCATTTTTCAGTGCTTTTTATATGCTGAAAAAAGCGTGGCTAATTTACATAAACGACCATTTGCCTCTGATAGCTTAGGTGATTTATATTCAAATGCTTTGAAATATTGGGTTCTTTGGCATGCCTGCTAATTTTGAGAGGACAATTGGCTTAAACAGATGACAATACTCTCAGCAAGACCTTATTCCCAGTGTGAAATCAGTCTGCAATTGTGCTTTCCTGCTCTACCTCAACAGTGATGTTTTCTGACTTGTGCTAACATAGGCTTGGCTGTACAGCTTCTCTTCTTTGCTTTAATTCAACTTGGGCAACATCTGTGCTGCTGTTCATTGCTGTATGGAGCTGCCAGCATCCTTCTCCCCTCCAGTCATTTTGAGATGTCTGTGTGTGAGGAGACCATGCCCACATCCTTTGTAATGTAGGTCTCAAGCATTAAATGGGTTCTTTCTATATCTCTAATAGGTGGTACTACTGGTTAACTGCTGTCCATTGCCAAAGCTAAAGTACAAATTGAAATCAGAACAGCAATTTCTTAAGCAGGCTTCATTTCTACCTGGTTTCAGCATAGGAAATCTAAGCTTAAGACTGCTGCATGGAAAAACTGACTGACAGACAGTTCAAGCCTGCTTTGAAACAAAATATGTTGCCTCAGTAGGTGACTGCGTTACTGATTCATGCAAAGTAGGGATGGGCAATGCGTGATCTCCAGATGCTACTGAAGAATAATTCCTGATAGCCCCAAGTAACATGTCCAATGATGAGGATTCAAACACTATCTGAAGGCCACATGTTGCCCATCCTGATCTTAATCAAAACTCTCACTGGATTTATACCTTGATCCTACAGTTTAGCAGTCTATCTGGTTCGAAGAACCTTATGGAGCAAGGCTACTTACAGCACACTCCTTAATGGCAAAATCTACTTCAGAATGGCCAGCTCCTGGTGACTTTAAGGATAAATCCATGTAGTTTTCTTGGAAACAATAAGAAGTTTGCCATTACCTTCTTTGACTCCCCAGTCAAATATTGAGTCCAACTCTATTTAGCCTTTCAGTCAATGTCTTGAGAATTGTTACATGGCATCTTGAGATCATGGCCTCCTGGAACTACTCAGGAATGTATTGAAAAATTTAATATTTATTAGGAACACAATATGGGTTGTATCCATGGCCAGCTCTGCAAGGCATTTTATTAGCATATGGGAAACTAGTTGCCTACCTCAATGAGAAACAAACTTTTAGTGTGAATGAGCTGAATTTGTATGGTGTGCAAATTTTGCATTGCACATATCTGTTTCACTCAGTCCTGTGTATCCTGAAGTTGCAACTGAGCTATATTCTCCAGAGCTACAAAAGAAGAGGAAGCAGGTGGACAAACTCCTTAGCATCTGGTTCAGAGTACAATGCTTCAAACACCTGGCCTCTGCAAATTTGTCAACTTTTGCATTCCATTGTAATTTATTAGAATTTCTGTCCAAAGCAGTAATAATAACCATTAAAGGAATACTTTGTGTATCTGATTTACCAGAGAAATTCAAGAATATAGGGAATAATCACCAAATCAGAAACAAAACCAGCTCTTCACAAAAGAGAACCTATGGCTGCATTGGCACAACACACTAACCCATAAACCATGTTTTACAAAGCATTGTGGCTAAGCCAAAACCAAAGAAACCACATTATGCCTTAGAAAGTTGTACAAGACAGACCATTATATTAAGCCATTATGTGGCTGATTTGTTTTGGCAGTATGTGAATATAGCAATTTGAAGTTGCTAACCACATTTATAACTTAGACTGTTGTGCAAACACAACCTGTGTTTGACAACTTAAAGAAATGCCAGTCCCTTAAAAAGACACTCTCGAGTCACATTTGATTTCTGGTGATTGCACCCATGTAGTTTTATTTCCCATCTTTCCACAGCCCTGGAACTCCCAAATTGTCCCACAAGCAACACTAACCAAGTCCAACCCCACTTAGCTTCTGAGATCAGCCTTGAAAAGTTGCTTTAGTACCAGGAGATTGTCTTACATGGAACCTATTGTAGGCATAACTAAGTTAGCTCAGTTCAACTTATACTTTTTAGAACCTTTGATATTTTCCTGTTTGTCTTCATTTCTTGCCTGCAATAAACTTATTGATGCGGAAGTAGTTTTTAGTGACAGCTTCATAGGAAGGAACTGCTGTAAGACATTTTTATGAAGCCCTGATCTCTTTTATATTAGAACATTACAGTACTATTCTAGAAGAAGGCTACACCAAACCAGTTCTGAAACACTACCATGAAAACTATGTGGACATGAAGAATGCAGTCACTAGGAGTTCAGCTCAACTCAAAGGAGACTTATTTTACTTATTTAATTTTGCCTCAATTTGCTAGATCAAAAGCAAGGGTTGTAATATCTTTCTCATAAGTCAGATGGGTTGTTAGTATCTGTACAAATTTTTGACATTACAGGCTCCTAATGTAGAAACACAAAAGCTGTACTCCACAGTAGCTTTTAGAAAAATGGAGCAAATTGTGCTGATATTCAGAGTTTCTTAGTAAAGTTCATTTATACTGTTTGGATAGATTGCCAACTAGTGTCACAGTGATGGAACTACATCAGTTGGGGTCTAGAATTACTGGAATAAATGTAGTGTTAGAGCAATCTTCACCAACCTGCACCCACTACAGATTTTTGGGATTATAACTCTCAGAATTCCTAGCCAGCATGGAAGGAATTATTTAGGATGTAGAGAAAAACAGCACAAAACACAACAACCTTTCTTTCACTGTGATGAACTGTTCCCTGGCAACTGTTATGAATGTGAAGAACGAGAGACATGACATCATCAGGATATATGGAGAATCCGCTTGCAGAAAATTGAGCCACTAACTGCCTGAGCACATAAATGGCCACCTGCAAGACAGCACATGGAAAACTGGAATTTGTTAGAGAAACAAGTTCTCTCAGACCATAAGGCCAAATAAATTAATACCTTATCCACTCCATTTTGCAATCTGGACTTTAGCCAAATCATTGCACAACTGTAGTTATTGCTTATTTCAAGGAACAAAATAAATGATACTAACGAGAGAAGGGGTGTCTGCAGGAGAGATTTGTAAAAAGTGAAGATCATAGCTATAATTACAATTGAAATCCTGACCCTTTTTACATTACAACACATACAAAGTATTGTATATAAAAAAGGGGTGAAGCTTCAATAACATGGTCATGGTCACCATGACATGCCCACTCCCTCAATGGGACATAGTTGGCATCTGGAGCCATGGTCTGAAGGATCTGGATGGTGGATTTCTGGCACAGGATGGGTTGTACCTCCTGACAATGGATGAAACTGCATTTGACCAAAGAATGACAGATTTCATTAAGAGGGGTTAAAACTGAATCTTGGGGAAGTGGAGAAGAAAACCCTGAAATAAGGACTTCAAACAAAGATTTGTGCACCATAAACAGAAGTGGGAATTTTACTTCGTTTTTATATATGATAACTGCAGCTAGACTTTTATACGCTCAAAGGTGGAAAGACTCGCCATTACCCACAATGGAAGAATGGATCATGAAGATGATGGAGTTAGCTGAGATGGAAAAATTGACAGCTTTGCTTAGAGAAGAAACACTGACTAACTTTAACGCCAGTTGGAAGCCCCTTTTGGACTTTTTGCAGGAGACAGAAAAAAATGAAATTACGATTTATGGATTTGATGATTAGTTAAAATAATAGATTATACAAAATATGTATGTTAAGATGTAGTTTTAGAGTAAGAGGTCACTATATGATTTATCTATATCTGCTGTATAAGAAGTCGGAAGTCATTCTTTTTGTAATTTTTCCTTTTTTCCCTTTTCTTTACTTTTCATCGCTTTTGTATTCTATATTTCTAACTCTCTTGTTTTTTACTTCTCCCTTTGATTATTAGTTCTTGTTTGCTTTTATCTTTATGCTTTTTATAACTTAATGAAGTTCTTATAAAAAAGAAGTGGGAATTTTACTATAACAGGGCTCTATTAATCTGTTCAGAAAAAAAATCAGCATGAAATTGGCTGATATTGTTCATAGCTTTTGTTGTCTATACACGAATACCTTGGTTATAGGAAATAAACAGAATAAGTTTGAACTTTTAGAATGAGAAAGTAAATATGTTCTAATAGGTATAATGGAGATCTGGTGGGATGAATCCCTTGATTGAAATGTAGCAAATAAAGAACAGAATTTGTTCAAAGAAATAGAATCAATATAAAGAGGGAGAAATTAAAAGTATTCAGACCTCCTCAGGGGGTGCAAGGGGATGAATTTTGTGATACTATGGAGAATATCTGGTTAAAATAAGGGGAGGAAAGAATAAAAGCAGTACTATTGTTGGTATCAACTATCGCTCACCCAACCAGGAAGTTGTGGATAATGCCTTCCAAAAACGAATTGCAGATCTTTCAAAGAGTCTTAAAATAGCAGTGCCCAGGATTTAAACTATTCCAACAATTAAGTGGATACAGAACTGGCTCAAATATTGTACTTGAAAAGTACTCATCAATGGTTTTTCATCAAAGTGATTTTTGAGTGAGGTGCCACAAGGTTCAGTCCAGGGTCCTATACCTTTTTATTCATGACTTGGACGAATGACTTTGAATGCTTATCAGATCTGCAAATGACACAAACTGGGTAGCACAGCAAGTACTAGGAGACAGTAATAACATTCAAAATGATCTTGATCAGTTACAAAAAAAAAAGATTGAAGATAACAGTGAAACTTAGCAGAAATAAATGAAAAGTTTTTCATTTAGAAGTTATAGGAAACAAATGCATGGGATCGGACAAAGATACCTGGGTTAGTAATGGTACTTGGGAAAAAGGTTCTTGGCGTAGTAGCTGATTACAAGCAGGATACATATCAAACATGTGATATGGCTGTGAAAAAAGCAAATGCTGTTTTAGAAATTTGGAAATATAATTTCTATCTCATGAGAAGTAATAGTTCTATTTTGTTCTGCATTGAACAGACTCCCTTTTAAATATTGTGAATAGTTCAGAAACATTTGAAACAGGCTCAGAGAAGGGAAATGAGGATAGAGAGTTTGAAGGTCTTGGGGATATCTTGCTTTGAGAAAAGAAGACTGACCCCTCTCTGCCATTTTTTAACTTGGATCCATGCATTGAGAAGGGGACTGACTCAATACCCTAAATGGCCCCTTCCAACTCATATTATGTGTATAATATAGAATTTTGTTAAAAATACTTATAAAGATAAGAAGAATGTGAATAATTTCCCAGGGGATGTTCCTGGGATGAAGTGACATTCAGGGGGCACAGCAGTATAATAAACTAGAAGATTCCTGCACAAACCCTCCTAAAATAAATTAAAGCAGAAGAGGAAGGTTGGGCATCAGGCTAACAACCTGACCCCACTAAAAAAAAATACTATCACTGAAACAACAAATACAATTGAGGAAAGTATATAAACCCAGCACAAAGATATTGGCTCAAACTCTATGATGGTGCTGTATGGAAGCCACAAGGAAGTCTCCTGCCATGAATGTGATACTTACCAGCCAGACATTGTGTGCATAAGCAAGATGAGATGGACAGAAACAGGATAGCCAATGACAGTAGGACAATTTTCTTGAAGGGATAATCAGGCTGTACTGCCTCGTCATGGGGTGTGTGTGTGTGTGTGTGTGTGTGTGCTCTTGGAAGGGATAAGCAAAGAACATCGGGAGTATACACCAAGAGTATATACTTCCAGCAGGGTTACCCACGGTGTGAAAGTCATTCTAGCTGCCCAGCTAAAGCAAGCAGGCACCTAGATTGGGCAGCAGCAATATAGGAAGATGCTGGAGGCAGAAGATCATTTTAGTTACAATGGCAAAGGCATCAATTCATACTGTGTGGGAGAAGGCAATGGTAAACCACTCCTGAACTTTTTACCAAGAAAACCACATGGATAAAAAATACAAAATGTTTGTCAATATAGTGCCAAATGACAGGCTCCTCAGGTCGGATGGCAATCAACATGCTACTGAGGAAGAGCTGAGTACTATTGGTGTTTATGACATAGTTAGATTAAAGCCTTCAGGACATCTACTTGCTAATGTTGCCATACAGAAAAGAAAACCCAAAGCTACAAAAATAGAATTACAGTAGGAACGTGGAATGTAAGAAGCATGAACACAGGAAAGCTCAACACAGTAAAACATGAAATGAAATGACTACAAATTGACATCTTAGGCATCAGCAAATTGAGACAGACTGGGATTGGACACTTTCAGTCAGAAGATCACACCATTTATTACTCAGGACATGAAAAACAAAGAAGAAATGATGTTGTTTTTATAGTTAGGAAGAATATAGCAAGAACAGTACTTGGCTACAATGCAATCAATGACCGAATAATATCAGTTAGACTTCATGGACATCCCTTTAATATGATAATCATTCAAGTTTATGTTCCAACCACCAATGCAGAAGAACAGGAGATTGATGATGTTTATGATCAAGCTGAAATTGAGAGAACATGCAAGCAAGATGTGCTGCTTGTGATTGGTGACTGGAATCCCAAAGTTGGAAATAAGAAAGAGGAAAATGTCGCTGGACTGTATGGCTTAGGAAACCAAGATGGAGTAGGAGACTGACTTATCAATTTCTGCTACTCCAATGATGTCTTCATAGCTAACACTTTCAAACAACCAAAATGATGCCTCTATACACGGACATCACCAGATGGAATATATAGAAATCAAATTGACTATATTATTGCTAAAAGGAGGTGGAGGAGCTCAATTATAGCATCAAAGACATGGCCAGGTGCTGACTATGGAACAGATCACAAACTGCTCATGTGCAAGGTCCAGGTTATGCTAAATAAGAAGAAGAAAGCCAGTCAGTTTCCATGATATGATCTTGAACATATACCCACCATTTTCAAGGAGAACATCAGGAATCGCTTTGAAGTCCTGAACCCCATTGATAAAGAACCAGAGGAATTATAGAACGAACTTAAAGAAGCCATTAAGTATGAATGTGAAAAGAGACTTCCAAAAATGAAGAAAGAGAAGAAAGCAAACTGGATGTCAGAACAAACCATGAAAATTGTCAGGAAGAGAAGAGAAGCCAAAGCCAAGAAAGACAAACATCTCAGAAAGCAACTTAACAGAGAGTTTCAGAGAAATGCTAGAAGAGACAAGAAGCAGTATTGTAACAACATCTGTAAAGACATTGAAGATAGAAACAAGACATGGAAAAACAAGGAAAGTCTTTCAAAAGATCTCTAAACTCAGAAGGAAGTTCCAGTATGGAATTGGTATGCCAAAGGATGCCAACGGACAAATAGTAATAGATTCAAAGGAGATCAAAGGAAGATGGCAGGTGTATACTGAAACACTATACAGTAGAGAGGTCAACATCCAAGATACCTTAGAAGATATTCCTTACTTACAAGAACCTCTAATACTAGAAGATGAAGTTAAATCAGCACTCCAGTCATTACCAAGTTGGAAAAGTACAGGAACTGATGGAATACCCACTGAAATATGGCACGCCACAGAAGAAGAATCAGTAAAAGTTCCAACTATGCCAGCAAATCTGGAGAACAGCACAGTGGCCAACTGACTAAAAGAGGTCAATCTACATTCCAATACCAAAAAAAGGAGACTTAGCAGAGTATGCAAACTATCGTACAATAAGCTTAATTTCACATGCTAGCAAAATAATACTTAGGATCATCCAATGCATATTTGAACCCCACATAGAAAAAGAGATGCCAGATGTTCAATATGGCTTTAGAAAAGGCCGAGGAACATGAGTCATTATTGCTGATGCATGCTGGTTAATTGAGAAAGCCAAAGAATACCAAGAAGAAGTCAGTATGTGCTTCATCACTTACAGAGAAGCCTTTGATTGTGTCTATCATGTCAAGCTGTGGAAAGTGCTCAGAAAAATGGGAATCCCAGAATATCTCATTGTCCTCATGAGAAACTTATATACAGGTCAGGAAGCCACAGTATGGACAGAACATGGTAAAGCAGACTGGCTCCAAGTTGGCAAAGAAGTGTGTCAAGGCTGCATACTCTCTCCTTATGTATTCATCCTGTATGCTGAGTATATATTAAGGGAAGCTGGATTGGAAGAAGATAAGTGTGGTTTTAAAATTGGAGGAAGAAACTTCAGTAACCTGCGCTATGCTGATGACTGAAGGTATCAAAATGGTGGATAGCTTCTGCCTTTTAGGATCAACCATCAGCAGTAAAAGAACAAGCAGTCAAGAGATATGCCACAGACTAGCACTCAGCAGAGCAGACATGAAAAGATATTCAAATGTGATGATGTATCTATACCTACAAAGATCAGAATCATGCGAGCCATGGTATTCCCTGTGATACCCTATGGAAGTGAATCTTGGACAGCCAAGAAAACAAATAAATGGATCATTGAACAAATCAACCCCAAGTTCTCACTCAAGGTACAAATGACCAGGCTCAAACTATCCTACTTTGGATACATTATGCAAAAACTTAGTTCTCTGGAGAAGGCTCTAATGCTAGGAAAGGTAGACGGAAAGAGAAGAGGACAACCAGCAGCAAGGTGGATGGACTCAGTTACAAAGGCAATGAGCGCACCATTGGGAGACATGAAAGAGCAGGTTAGAGATAGATCGTCTTGGAGAAAATCTATCTATGTGGTTGCTAGGAATCAAAAACAACTTGATGGCACATAATCAATCAATCAATGGTGTGAGTCTGATGTTAAGCAAGAAAACAACAGAGCTTTGATTGGATAGAAGCTAATGAACAAATATATCATCACAGCAAGGTTCTAATCAAGACATGCAAAAACAATCCTCATCCAAGCCTATGCATCAACTGAGGATGCAAGAGAAGCTGAACAGGGCATGTTCTACCAACAATTACAAGACAGTATCAATGACATAACCAATCATGACATTATGTTGCTTATGGGTTATATGAAAGCATGAGTAGGTAACAACCAAGATGGGAACACCTGATTTGCCCAGACAGATCAGCAGCACAAATGAGTGAAAATGAAGATCACTTATTGCTATTTTGTAACATAAATAACTTAGGTGTTGGAAGCACCTACTTTGCACATAAAAATATTCGCAAAAAATGGTGGTCACCTGATGGAGCCACTAATAATGAAATTAACTACTTCTGTATTAGCAAACAATGGTAGATGTCAAACTTTATTACAGAGCAGATGTGGCCCTGGCATCACCCAGACTCTAGCTAAAGAGAAAGCGAGAACAGCTTGCAGCCTGCCCCTGTGCTGTTGAGAAGCCAAGAAATCTTGTCTTTGTTGAACACTACAAACTTAAATTTAAAAATCAGTTCAGAAGAAATCATTGGATGAAGGGGAGGAACACAGAAAAAATTTTGGATACTACATAGAACTTGGCAGCTGATTGATGAATAAGTTAGCTAAGTGACAAGGGGATCAAGCAAAGTCATCAGAGGAGAAAACAGAAGCTACAATTATTTCATTTATTTTGTTTATTTTCTTCAATTTGGACACCACCTGAGTCCAATTTTGCAGCTCACAACAATAAAATAACACAAAAGCAATAGAATACTTTAACCAAAACAAGTACAAAAATAACTACAAAATAATCACAAGATGGCAATCCACCAATGAAGTAAACATAAAATGTCACAAACAAGGGAGTCCCATCCACCTTACCCCAAGGCTTGGGTAAATATCCAGGTATTTAAGGTTTCCAGAATGTCATAAGGGTGGGAGCTGTACAAGTCCCACAGAGGACCTCATTCCAGAGGGCAAGTGCAGCTATTAGATGGTAGAGTCAAAAATGGTTGAAAACAGCAAGCAAAAATTACACTAAGATGGTATATCATATTGTTTAGGAATTAATGGGAACAAAAAGTTATACAAGTACTCCTTTTTTTAAATATAATTTTTATTAAGAATTTTGATTTCAATAGTAAAAACTAATACAATATAATCACCCAGAGTCGCTTTTTAATGAGATGGGCAGTGACAAATTTGATAAATAAAATAAAATAAAATAAAATAAAATAAAATAAAATAAAATAAAATAAAATAAAATAAAATAATACAAACTAGACTTAGAGAAAGAGAAGAGAAAAAAAGAATAAAAAGTGCAGGAAAAAAGAAAAGAAAGAAGAAAAAGAAAAGAAATATATAAAGAAGTGACTTCTAACCTTCATCACAACAAGTATAAATAAATTTAGTAACAATTCACCCTCTATAAGGTTTACAGAGAGATATTTCTTCATTCCATATCCCATCCCTTATCTATAAGCAAATCCATAAAACATCAACTTTTCAATCCTGGTGTCAGCAGAAAGTCCATAAAGAGTTGCCAGAACTTTGCAAAAAAAAAAAAAGGTCTTATTTTAACCTTGATCAACTAAACCAACTTTATATTCCTTCCTTTTACTTCTAACAGTCTTTATCTTTAATTCAATCAAATATTGTCATAGGATCTTGATTTCTCTTCAATTCTTCTTTATCCCATTGCAAAGATTCTTCAAGGCTTTAACAAGCCTCTTTTGTAGATTCAGTAAGAAAACATTTTCCAGGACATTCTTTTGATTTATCATTTGCATTTCCCTTTTAATTTTCAAAACTTCAGTCATTTTTTCCCCCTGTATATCCAGTAAAGTATCCTTTTCTAAATCATTCTCTTGGCCTGTCATTTATAGTTCCACTTTCAGTTCTTTGTCTTGTCAAATAAAATTTGTTCCACATCTGTTATTTCTTCATTAACATCTTTTGGACACAATCTATCCATAGAAGCAGACATAATTACTGACAGTGTTGATATTGTAGTTACTAATTTCTAGCTCCATTCTTCAAAGATCTCCTTTAATGTTTCTGATGTTATAACATTTGTGTCATTTTGAAGGCCCAGTATTAATCAACATCAAGAACAGGTTTGTATATTTTTTTCCCCTGCTCAGAATCTTTAGCCCTCTCTAGTGTCCAGTTTCTAAAATCATAAAGTAAATTATCTTTGTTATGACTTACAATAGCCAGGATAGCCAAAATAGGACTGTTTCCCATGAGAAGCTATTCATTTTTTATAGTTAATTCCAAAATCTTATAGTATATTCTAAATTTATCTGAACCCTTAATCTGTTTATAATTTTCTTGGATTAAAATCTTATTAAGCCTTTTGGTGTTTCTTTCAAATTCTTTAAGTTCTTCAGCTTATAATTAATTTTTCTTTTGTTCAGAGTTGAAGATAAACTGACTGTCCTTAGTCACCGGTTCTCTGGTCTTTGCTGTGGTCGTCGGCTCCACTTTTGCAGAGATGTCTTCAGGTTGCCATACCTCCCCCAGAAGCCAAGAAGTAATACAAGTACTCCTATTAGGACAAAAATGGGAAGATATTGCTTGGTAAAGAAGAATAAGATGCACACTGGGCAGAACACTTCAAAAAAACACTGAACCAGCCATGCCCACCCATAAGCTGTGACTTCAGTGCATCCAGGGCCTCTGATGAACTGGATGTAAATCTGAACATGATCACAATTGGAGGAGTCAATAAGGTGATATGAACATTAAAGAACAATGAAGCTGCAGATTTAGACCAAATCTCAGCTGAATTGTTGAAGCTTGGTGGGTACAGAATGATGCGAGAACTAATAAGATGAGGCAGATGTTCCCTACAAACATCAGCAATATTCTAATGAATGCTTCCAGTCTGGTCTTCTTCAATTACTGAGATTGCAAAAGTCTGACTGTACAATACTATCTCTCTCTCTCTCACACACACACACACAAAGTGATCTATAAAATTTAAAATATTAGATGTTTTAAGCCTACTCAAAAACATAAAGAAAATAAAGATCTACATAAAATGTATTTATGTAAAAAAAAAGTTGTGACTAACATTCTAGCAAAATTTTAGTTCCCCCCCAAAAATGAAAAATTATATTTATGCTTGTTGTATGTGAATGTGCATTTCTGAAGGATGCAGATTTTATTATTCTATTTTATTCCATTTTATTTATTTTATGTCTCAGGGCTTTTTTTTTTTAAAGGAAATACAAAATTGGATGTGGGCCAAAACTTTTTCAGCACCTCATCATGATACAACTCAAGGTTTCTGTGAAAATGTAAAATTTTCAGTACTCAGATGGCTAGGCTGACAGATGTGGTTAAATCTTTCAGGACAGGCTTGATGTATTTATAAGTACAAAGGCCATATTGTAGATATAGTCAAGGGCATACTCTGACACCTTCGTGACATTTTCTATCTAGTTCTTTTGTCTGAATTCTGGCACAATTCTCCCACTGTCATGGGACAGACATTAAACTTTATTAGCTCATTTGGATCTTTTGCCAACTCTGTTCTCAGTGTGGTACAATTATTTATAAATAACAGTAATAATTCAACATTCAATAATCCAATATTCAGTTTTCTTCTATTGGTAATTCAATAGGTTTATCTGTCATCTGCCCAAATAGTCTCTTAGAAGAAACATTCTTTGTACAGCAGCAGAATTCAGCGGCACTTATTTGTGTATTTATTTTAGTTGATTTATATCCTGCCTTTATTTTGTACAACTCAAGGTGGTGTACATAATGCTCCACCTCCTATTTTGCGGCAAGATCAATTTTGTGTGGTGGTTTGGGCTGAGAGAGAGTAGCTGGCCCAAGCTCACTCAGCCAGGTTCTGTGCCTATGGGAGGACTAGAACTCACAGACTTCTAGTTTCTACTCCAACAGCTTAACTGCTATACCAAACTGGCTCTATTTATTTATTTATTTATTTATTTATTTATTGTCAAGGAAGGGTTCATATAGCTCCATTTCACATATCAAGGCGACAAGGTTGTTTGGTTTGAGTTTGGATTGTGTGCTGCAGTGGACAGGTCAATGATGTGAAGTGACCAGAATCAAACAATGCACATGGGTTGGACTGCATCATATAGGTGGAAAGGATTGGAATTTTCATTGTTTTTCCATCAAGGCATATTTTAAAAATATTAGATGTTTTAAGCCTACTCAAAAACATAAAGAATTATTTTATTTTGGTTTGTTTTCCCCCTCCAAAAATTGTGAAAAACCAATACCTCAGGTTTTGGCAGGAAACCACCAGATCTTTTAGAGGGAATTCAGACTTTCTATGGAGATTTCAGATTATAGCAGGTGTTGTGGGGGCCCTTAAGGGATCCTCTAAATGTTTGTTTTCTAAATCAGGAATTGGGCAAACCTTACCTCACAAAGTAAATCAATTTGGGATTTCAGTGGCCATGGTGGGTGGGCATGTTGTGGGTTACAATCTAATATCTGCCACCTAGATTGGGGAGAGCAAGAACATCCAAGAAGGCATAACCTCTTCATTTTGCATCACCAGTTCGAAAGTCTGAGAACTTAGGCTACAATATAAGCCAACCTGGGAATAAAACATTGAACTCAAAGGAGACTTAAACATTTATAAAGCGAACCTCTGACTTTATCAGAGCCAGAAAGACCCAACAGCTCTGATTCTTAGGATTCTACCTTATCCTGACAAATCCTGCAACTGATTCCATACCAAGTTTCATTCAGACAAACTACAGATGGTTTGTTAATTTGATTATTTGAAATGTTGACCCCCCCCCCCCCGTTCTTCCCCTTGAAAGGGAGGTTTAATGGAGCCATCCTTGCCTCAAACTTACAATCTAAAGCCACAACACAACTGCCTAGAGTCATTGGGAGTCAGGTGGTATATACATTTAATAAACATAAACAACAACAACATAGAAGAAAAGGAGGAAGGAAGCCAAGAAAACTCAGCCCCCCTTTTATGTCTTAGGTTTCTCTATGAGGGGGAAAAGGTGCTCAGGGAAGCCCATATGACGTGGCATCCTACTCAGAGCCATTGGTCCTGCTGCTGTATCTTAAAGGAAGCCACTTCTGTGAGGAGGGGGAAAAATCTAGCAGCAGAAGATAGTCAAGAAGGCAAATTCCTCATAATGTGCTGCTGCTTCCTTTCTCCTGGGGCAGCTGATAACCACATCTGAATTGGTTCTAATGGTCTAACACAATGGGGAGGGGGGACTGTTGCCATGAAGCAAGAACAGCAAATGATCCTTCTGGGACTGCCAAATGCTTTTCGGTATATGGGCCACCCTTCCTTGTCTCTACTCCCTTTGCAACTGCCTTCTTGCAGGCTTGCATTGAAGAAGAGTAACCAGTTCTGTTGAGGACTCAGGGCATCTGGAGAGCCTTGAAGTGGCAGTTCCACAGTGCCACCATTTGTTTCTGGGGTTGTGCAGAGGACTTATATGTGTTGAGATTGTGGTCAAAAATTCTGAGTGACACCATCCACTGCAGCCTTTGTCCCATCCTTTTTTTGTTTCTTGCAGCCTGGACAGTTATCCATAAAGAGAATGTTATTTCAAATGTGCATTATTTGGGGACAAAATTGTTTTCCTTTCAGATGAATTCATTATTTTTCCAATTGCATCTGAGCTACCAAGGACAGAACAAAATCATATTCAGTACTACATTGCTAAACACAGGATTGTGCTTGCATAGTTGTTTAAAAGGAGGGCTGAACAGCTGCAATTAACATTTTCAAAATGGAACAATAAACACAATATGAGGTTTTTGTTTAAAAAAAGCAAACTTCAGAAACATGTGTTTGAAAAAAATTATAATACTGAGTCCAAGAATTTCCAGCATTTGAAAAATGTCTAGTCTTTTAAAGAAATGTCTTCATTCTTCGTGAGTTCATAAACAGAATCTCGTCTTACATGCCTTTTCTGGAAACAATTATATGATTAAAGTTGTAAACAATGGAGAAAGAATTCTGAATCTCTGTAAAGGCAACTAACAAGAAAACTGAGAAACTTCTGATAAACTGGCCTAGGTGAATACTGCTATGAATCCTTGGAGCATCATACTCTTCCCTTAATTTCCTAGACAGCCATTCAGAACTAAGCGGAGGGGTCATTAGTTCCTCTGCAGATTCAGCACGAATTTCCATACCACTCCAAGATCATGATGATGATGAGGAGGAGGAGGAGGAGGAGGAGGAGGAGGAAGAGGAAGAGGAAGAGGAAGAGGAAGGAGGAGGAGGAGGAGGAGGAGGAGGAGGAGGAGGAGGAGGAGGAGGAGGAGGAGGAATCACAGGGAGGCTCCATGTTGTTGGAATTCATATGCAGATGAATTCCTGGATGGAGCAATAATGATTCGATGAGAAATACTGAGAACATCAGAAATGCTACTTGTTAGCAGCTACTTGTGTGTAAGGGTTCCAGGCCATCAGGCTACCTGCTCCACAGGCATCCTGACAGTCTAAACAGCTATTCATACATAAAGATTATCTTGTAAATAATTGAGTTCAGTGTCCAGATTAGGGTTTTGCAACTCCTTCAAAAATCATGTTTGGAGGAAAAAAGAAATGGTTTGCGTGCATACAGGTATGAAGATCACCTGGAGTAGATCATGGAGCAGTCTTGAAAAACTGGAAAAAGACACTGCTCTTTAATGATTTGAAGAAAGATGTTTCATACATGCTGCCATGCATTGTAAAGTTCCTGTTTCAAAGTATTTGCATAGCCCTAGCACAGACTTTAGAGAAAGAAGATAGCCCAAGGATTTAACTTCAGGTGTGATGCCAGGAGAATGCTTTTTTCCTGTTTTAGATTATGTCCTACATGTAAGAACATAAGAATACTCCTATTGGATCAGGCCATAGGTCCATCTAGTCCAGCATTATGCATGGGAAGGCTCACAAGTCTAAACTGGAGGCTGATTGCTTCTTTTCACTCTTGCTTTTCAATAGCTAGTATGTAATTTAGTCATGATTCAGGAGGTAGTAGATAGCCATCAATATTCTGATCCTCCCTGAATCTGTCCAATCCCCTTTTAAAACCACTCAAATTGGCTACGTTTCCCACAGAAGTTGGGAGCAAATTCCAGTTTATATACTGTGGGAAAAGTATTTCCTTCTCTTGGCCTTGAACCTTTCTGTATTTAGCTTCAATGGATGACTTCAAGTTCTAACATTGTGAGAGGAGAAAAACTTCCCTCTTTTGACTTTATCTATGCCCTACATGATATATATCCCCTGACTGGAGCAGTCTTTCTTCAGAGGAGAGCTGCTCCACCCAGCTAATAATTTTGGTGTCCTTTTTGCACCTTTTCTAGCTCTATAATATCATTCTTAAATATTTGGAAGTCCTCCTTGACTGATAGTACTTTGCTGGAAAAGCAGGTAGAGATTGTGGCGGGGTAAGCTTTTACCTAGCTTCAGCTGGTCTGCCACCTGTGGCCCTCCTTAGAACAGGGGGCAATGAAGATGGTCATTCACATGTTTGACATCTTCTATGTGGATTACTGCACTGTAATTTTATCTCCTATATGGATTACTATACAGTAATCAAAAGCTTCAAATGGCACAAAATGCAGAGGCCCTCATGCTTACCAGACAATCTTGTTATATGAGGTCACATATCCCAGATAGATTTTGCCTGACCAATCTGAGTGACCAGAGAAGGCCTGTTGAAGGTCCTTACTTTCAGGAGGGCATTCTCTGTAGGAGATTCCTTCTGTGAAACAGCTTGCCCTTTGAGATGAAGGTGGCTCCCTCTCTTATTTTTGTTTTGGGAGTTATTATTTAACCAGGGCATCATGGGTTATATTGTTAAGAAAGTTTTAATCTTTGTACACTGCCCAGAATCATGGTGTGATATGGGTGGCTCTATAAATTATTTAAATAGATAAATATATGATGACCTTCTGGAAGCTGCTTAAAACCATGGCTGTTCCAAGAGGTCCAGATTGGTGGGGAATCATCAGCATCAGATATGTAGAACTGTAATGGTTGATTACATTACTTAATGTAATCTTGGATTGATTGTGTTCTAGGATATTTATTGTCTACATTGGCTTCACACTGTTGCTCTTTGTACATAGTTTAGAGTCTTTTTAAGATTGAGGAGTTTTAGTACATAAATAACTGTGTCAAATGACATTATTATACAAGCAGTTCTGTTTTGAGTTCCCTTCCTAATGATTTCATGCATGAAATCTGCCTTTTTTACAACAGCTGCACACTTAGTTTACATTGTTTTCAACCTTTCCACCATGACTTCAAGATCCTTTTCTTGGTTAGTTACTGCCAGCAAAAATCCAGTTAACATATAGGTGAAGTTTGGAGGAGGAGGAAGAGGTTGATTTTGTATCAACATGCATCACTGTACACTTATTTCTACTGAACTGCATTTGTCTTTTGGATCTCTTCACAATCCTTTTTTCTAATATCACTACTCTGAATAGTTTGATATTATAAGCAAGTATCGCTACACTGCTTATCCCTAATTCCAGATCAAGTTAAAAAGCATGTCCTCGCGATGATCCCTGGGGAATCCCACTTCCTTTACCTTGTCAGTGTGAGAATTGCCCATTTATTCCTATTCTCTGTTTTCTGTTTCTTTGCTAGTTGCGAGTTCATGACAACACTTGTTCTTTTATTCCATGGCTGCTGAATTTGCTCCAGGATCCCTTGATAAGAGAATTCGTCAGTTTTTTAAAAAAAAAATCTAAGTGCATAGTATCTTCTGGGTCACCCTTGGCTACAAGCGTGTTGATGGCCTCAGAAAAGTCTAAAACATTAGTCAGACCAAGCCTTTGTAGAAACCATGCGGGTTATTCTGTGGGTTCCCTTTTTTTTGTTTTTTAATACTGTAACACTTCTGAATTCTGAACACTGTATTCTGAAGAATGGATTATAAGCTAACT
Source organism: Liasis olivaceus (assembly GCA_030867105.1). NCBI lineage: Eukaryota > Metazoa > Chordata > Lepidosauria > Squamata > Pythonidae > Liasis > Liasis olivaceus. Next base: position 230,558,047 of record CM061349.1, on the reverse strand, counting down.
GGACTCTTATTTCCCTTATCATATTTGTAGTCCTTGGAACAGATGATGAAGTGAAAGTTGCATATTTGTATGAAAAAATCAATATTGTGAATAGCCAGCCACCATTCCCAATACTGCAGCTTCCCTGACAATCTAAACGCCAGAAAGCATCTGAGTTTGAATATACACCTTTTTCCAGGCAAGGGATTTGGTTCATATACACAGGAGATCCTTCACATCCTCCCCTTCTAGACAGAGAAAAATAAGTGTTCTTTTAAAAGACAAAGAGAAATTGGAGAGACCACCAGAAGCTACTTTAGCTGAGTTGGCAAAACAAAAGGGTGTTCCATCTCCTCAACAATTGTGACAAGTGGCTGGATTTACCCCAAGAAGCCAAGGAAAAGAAGCAGAGAACTTTGTTTTCAGATTCAGGTTGTTTTTGTAGAAATAATTAGATGTTTTAGCCAGGAATCTGTGTTAGATCTTCGATTTATTTTGTTGTGTGGGTTTTAGATGAGTCTTCTTGTCTTTTGGGCTTATTTCTCTGCACAAACAGGGGAATCATGCACAATGTAATATATTATCTTGTCTGTGTGTGTGTGTGTCTATTTTGTGTGTGTGTGTAGGATTGTTTTCACTACTACAGTTTTTCCTTCATAAGGAACTCAACAGTAAGGAAGCAATTTATAGTGGATGAGTGCCATCTTGTAGTTCGACTTGAATATTGCATCTTGTTTGAGGTGTCCCCCCCCCCCCCCTTTTAACTTATTTGGAAGCATCTGTTTTATTGAGGAGTATAAGCTTGTTAATATGTGAGGTTAAAAAGAGGGTAACATTTGATCTTTGTTCTTTTAAATAAAGTTTGAATTTGTTTATCTCTTGTGAGAATCAGTCTCTGCCTCTGAAGGGGGTAAAGGATGAGGAGAAGGAAGATCTGAATCCTCTAGTCACACACCTCAGCACTATATGGCCAGGGGGTGACAGTATAGAAATTATTTGGCTTGGAAGCTCCTGGAATTTGCCTATAAGCTCCAAAATTTATCTCACCTTTGAACTTTTGGTGACATCTACCTTAGCTGACTGTCCTCATTTCTTAAATCTATACTGTCTCTCCCTGAGTAAAGCTACTACTATACACATAACATAATTGATATCAAATAGAAAAGCAAGACAGTCTAGCTTACTCTAGAAAGTAATTGACACTCATTTGGGTATGTATTATACCGTGGCCCTCCTGATGTTGCCCGTGCAGTAGTAAGTGATGCCAGGAAATCCATATGAATTACAGTGCAACAACCACTGCTGTATATTTTTCAGTTGCTGTTCCACCTGTAGGGAAAAAGGTGTCAGAGTCATTCTGACTGGATCTTTCATTCTCTTCACTTGATTCTTTTTTGCATTTGTTGCCAATTATAAGCTCCTACCCTCCACTTTCCAGGTAACTCTACGATTCTCCCTGACCTAGTTTGGTATAAATCCAGGCCAGATGCAGGAGAAAAAAAAGTTAAGCATTCCCAGCATTGCCAACAGGACATGTGACTCTATGAATTGGCCTCTATCCTGTTTGGTTCTCTGCCACATCTATATCCCACTCACTTTGTCAAAAATATTCAACTTGTAGCTCAGACTGATTCTCCCCCCCCCTTTTTTTTTTTTAATGTAACACTGTGAGTCTCGAACTGATACTATCTAGATGTCTCATCAGTATTAGTTCTGAATCCCACAGACACTCTAATTTGTTTCTGCTTTGGATAGTTCCAGCTAGTACTGACAAATGCAATTTTTGACTGCAAGCATGCATTTAACAAGGAATATCAGTTGGGTTCAGAAAAGCAATAATTTTCTTCTAGATTGCAAAATGCTTATAGGAAAGCACTTTGCAAGATGTACTGAAACCTTCTGAGCAAGTTCTCATTTGGAATAAAGCACGATTACTAGTTCCAACCCTGCACACTTAAGCACATTCATAGAATAGCCAACAGAGATGTTCACTCTTTTGCTATCTGTTGTTACTATGGACTCTGTGATATGCAGAGTTTCTAAGATTAACATTTGGTGTGGAGGTTGGAAGATAATAAAACACAATTTGAGTGCCATTTGTTCTTGAAAGGCTAATGATGCATAGCGACCAGCTACTGCTTCCCTTCCGAAAGAAAAGGCATGAGGTGATGTGGGCTCCTGTAACATTAGTCCAAAAAGCAAGTGAAGCTATTTGTCAAAGGATTGAAACAAGACATGGGTCTAACGGTCTGGCCTAATTTCAAACCCACTCAAATGGCAGAGACATGAAAGTTTGACTCAAAACGGGTAATGCTTTCAGGTTTGCATTCTTCTTCAGTGAGACTGTGGAGTCAGAGGAAGAATGCATGAAAACTGCCAAACGTAGGGCAGGGAGCTGGGAGGCGTTATCTAGATAGATGGTTAAAGGGGAAAAAGTCAGCAAGGAGGGGGGAATCGGTGATGAAACACCCCCCCCCCCATTCCAGTTCAGTACAACTAAAACTGGATCATCAGATCAGAGTACCACTTCTCTATCTTCTCTCTTATGGATGGATATATCAGTCTTATTCACCCATTAGATTTGGCACTGACAAAGTTGGCCTAAAGTAAAACAAGAATCATATTGTGTATCTGTGTAAAGATGGAGATCCCCAACTCGGATCGTTTGTATTCACTAGATCCTGTGAATATAACATCAAAGCATGCAAGATCAGGAGTGTAGCTTTATGTGCAAAACAGGCAAAGATAAAGTCTCCTTTGAATCAAGCTCAACTCTTAATGACTTCATGTACATAACCATATAGTTTTCTTGGCAACAATATGGAAGTGACTACCCACTGCCTTCTTTCAAGATTTTTTTAACTTTCCAGTTTAAGCCTTAGGCCTCCTATCTTCCTAGTGATTTCCTAACCAAGCACTAACCAAGTTTGATCCCATTTAGTTTTTTGAGATAGGTGCTGCTAGAAGTATCTGCAGGTTTAAAGGCTTTCATCCAAATGGCAGAAGCAGATTGTGTCATCATAGTGCAAGCTCTGTCATTTGGATGAAAGCCTTTAAACCGCAGATACTTTGTAACAGTGTGTGATGTCACAATGCACATATAAAAGGGGCAGAGCTTGCATCACAACAGGGCAGGGTTTGGGTTGTAATAGTGTAATGTTGCTTTTATCATTTACCTCCCTTGACCCCCCACCCCACCCCACCCAGACACCTCTGAGTTGTGCAAAATAGATGAGCCTGAATCACATAGGCTGTGTTCAGTTTTCAGTGGATGTGTTAGACCGGAGCCAATGAGACTGTTCTTGAAAGCTCATCTTTAGCTGGGCTTCTGAACAGAAGTCAAAGTATAATCTGCATCAAGTTATTTAGAAGGGGTGGGCAAATTCAGACAGAAGATGGAGGGAAGGTGAAGGAGAGAGGGAGATATGCAAACCCACAATTGATCCTTTATCCCAAATCCTAGTTCTAACTTCTGGACATATCATTCACAGTGTGCTTCAGTGTCTCTGTGCACATATCTTTTGCTGTAAATTCAAGAGAGGAGGAGAGAAATCCCATCTATAATTTTCTAGGGTGATTTGATAAGGAGATGGAAAAAAAAATATCCTGCGCTGAGGCTGAACAGCTCCAACACCTGAGCACTCTGACATATTTTGCCCTGCCCATTGCAGTCTAGCAAAATTTAAATGAGGATGGAGACATACTTGCATCTTACTATTCTTTTCCAAAGCTACTCTGTCTCTCTTTAATACATGAAGTTATAATGGAAAGCTGAAACCCTGAGAACCCTTCAGAACTCTAGTGCCTCCTCCTTCCACCCTTGCTCAATTGCATCATACTCCCTTTGAAGGTTTCCAGAATGGTCTTGGGTTGTGATGAAGTGGTGGAAAAGATAGATTGGCTCTTGGAGGAGGAGGGAAACTGATTTACCCTACAGGTTTGGGGATGCTATCCCAGGATCCATAGAATGATGAATCTGAGTTGTTGGAAGTTGGGCGGCATATAAATTTAAATTATTATTATTGTTTATACAAGGTGAAATCACAGCTGCCAGTTCTTTAGCTGGTGTTGGCCTTCATTCACATCAAATTCTTCCCAAGAACCTAGGATGTCGCAATGTATCAGCTTAGTATATGTGTGGATCCAAGCAGTGTGGCCTTTTGTAATTGACAGATGGAAATTTTCTCAATGCACAGATTTTCTACATGCTGTCCTAGGCTTTTTGGTATGGCACCCCTTGTGCCGATAACCACTGGGACCACCACTGTCGGTTTATGCCATAATAAATTACTACTACTACTACTACTACTACTACTACTACTACTACTCTTCTTCTTCTTCTTCTTCTTCTTCTTCTTCTTCTTCTTCTTCTTCTTCTTCTTCTTCTCCTCCTCCTCCTCCTCCTCCTCCTCCTCCTCCTCCTCCTCCTCCTCCTCCTCCTCCTCCTCCTTCTTCTGAGTCCTGGAGGCACCAGAAGCATATATAATTCTTACAGTTAAAATGTTTCTTAAATTCTTTAATTAAAAGTGTGTTCCCGTGTGTATATCTATCTACTTATCTATTTATTTATTTCTCTCTCTCTCTCTTTCTCTCTCCAGCATTACCTTGGGATAATTACTACTTATTATTACTAATCTAATTATTATTATTCATGGAGAAAATCTAGGTGGTTGCTAGGAATAAAAAATGACTTGATGGCACATAATCAATCTATCATTTATTATTTATGTATTATTTGGGTAGCTTGTACTTTTCTTTGCAGAGAGCAACCTAAGACGGAAGGCAACGATAACTTTTCCCCTCTTTTTCCCTCTGGTTTTGGTCTGCATGCCCTTTAGAATAATCTGTGAAAGTTACAAAGCGGAGCATGAGACCAGAACCCAAACTAGACCTTTCTGGCACTCCCTTTTTCTCTTTCTCTTTCTCCTTCTCCTTCTGTTTCATTTTCTGTTCTGTCACTCATTTTCTCTCTCACCTCCCCCTCAAGCCATAGGATGCCAGGAAAGGACAAAATGGTCTGAATAACATTCAAAGGCCACACATATGAGACACCAAAGCATTTCTCTAAAAAGTTCATAATAATTAGAGTAGAATTGCATTTCAGGGCCAAAGCTAAATTCCATTTGTTCTATCACACCGTCACCAACAGTGGTCAGCCATACGCCTCTGGAAAGCTCACACACAGAATATTAAGAGATTACGACTACCTTTATTTGCCTCTGCCACTGACTAATGAGAAGTATATTGTTTATGGCATGGAGGTTCAAAGTCTTGCACATAAACATTACATAAACAGGCTAGCCATATGCTTTAATGATTTTGGAAGAAACATTTTCACACATGGAACTGACCTATGGGCATACTTCTCAGTCTTTTAGATTCTATTGCAGCATGTCGCTCACATTAATTTCAGTGGAATGTTAATAAGCGCATAGAGAACGTTGACACCTGAGTAGAACAGCTGCTTTGGGGAGACTTTCCTTTCATTAAATCGGCGGCCTACCTAAACTAATCAAGATGAGTTTTAATTAAGCTAGTGTTTAATTAGGCATTTCCTTATGCTGGTAGGCAGGGCACTTTCTATTCTACTTTTTAAAAAAACCTGTGGGTGAGGCAGTTTTGTTGACTCTAACAGTGATAATTAAAAAAAACAAAAAACCTTAGAGAGGTTAAGAATGCCTGATGATATATTTGACCTGTGGACTGAAAAACAATGATTAGCCTAACCAAAGGAACCAGAGCTTTCTCTGTAGTCTCTTCACATTTTTCTTTGCAATTGGTATCTGAAAACACATTATTCTTTCAACATTACCTTATGGGCAAAAATTACCCACCTTCAATGTTTTGGGAATATGTTCTTACCTGAATCATTCATCAATACTGTATTATTTTATAATACCATAAGGCAAGGAGTGGAATTGGCTCTGATCCTTGAACCTCTCATCTACTCAAGTGGGCTGGATGATCTTACAAGGCAATACTTAAAGGAAGGAGGCCACATCTTTCAGTAAAAGCTCCACTCTGTATCCCAGATATTATTATCCCTTGATTCTAATCTCTTTCTACTTTGGGAAGAGTGGCTTACTCTGTGCAGGATAATCATCCTTGCTTGGGGCTTTGTCGATCAGATTAGGTCCACGGGCTGGAGATTTTCCACTTCTGATATGATCCACTCCAGATTCAAGATTCTATCATGAAAAAGCAACAACTTAAAACAAATAATTTAGTCAAAAATTTGTGCAAGACATTAACAGCATTTTAATCTTCTTTTATTTGTATTTTGTACCTTTCATTTGCCATAGCTATCACAAAGCATTGCAGTAGGAACTGTGTTCATAGCTAGTTTAAATATTATGTGTTACTACTTACCTACTAGCCAGTAGTCATTATCCTATGGCAAGTGTTCAAAAATCAGGAATATTCATAATGTGTGAGCATACCTGAATAACTGTCTCCTGACCAACTTAGTTCAAGTGTCAACACCCTCTTGGACATACACAAAGATATTGCAGATTACATGCTCGCAGCTCACTGCAATGTTGTAATCGTGAGCCAGGTACCAAGTGTCCAGATTGTGACCAATGGGACATTGTGATGGCTGGAACACCAAGGACTGGTCATAAGTCCCCTTCATTCAGCACCTTCAAAAGTTGAACGGTTGCTGAATGAGTGGACGTAACCCAACGACCACCCTGAACATTATTCTTATTATTCTGAGAAAAGAGTTGAAAGATCAAAAAGTGACATGACTGAGTGACTGTTATCCTGTATGAGCTACACTTTTTGTAAATTAATACTGGGAATTGTAGTTATAAAATGTAAATCGTAACAAAGAACAAAAAAAATGAAGTATTGAAAAGGAAAAAGAATGGGGGAAGAAGAATACACAGATATATTAATCAAATACTTACAAATAATTTTTTATTTTATTTTTTGGGTGCCTTCAAGTCAGTGTTGACTCCTGGCGACTGCCTGGACAAGTCCCTGCATTTTTCTTGGCAAGATTCCAGAAGTGGTTTGCCACTGCCTCCTTCCTAGGGCTGAGAGAGAGTGACTGGCCCAAGGTCACTCAGCTGGCTTCATGCCTAAGGTGGGACTAGAACCCACAGTCTCCCAGTTTCTAGCCTGGTGCCTTAACTACTACACCAGACTTGTTTACAAAGAAATAGTCTAAGGCAAAATTCTACTCTGCTTCTGGCATTTTCCATTTTAATGATGCAAATTTCATGATGGAGAAAAAGGCATATGGACTCCGTCCTTAGGAAGAACTGTTTGAAATAATAGAATATGCAGCAGATAGATATATGAACATAGCCTTAATTCTATGTCCCTGTCTGTGTAATAATGAGAGTTCCAAACATTGATTCTTACTCATTTCGGAACTATCAAACTTGTATCTCCAGGACTCTGTATGTGCTGATCTAAGAAAAGCTATTTTGAGAGCATCTGCAGCGAGCAAAAATGAATGTACCTTAGAGACACTTTGCATCAAATGTAACTCTTCGCTAAAGAGCTGTTCATTTAGCACTGATAGTGTCCTGAGTAGTTTGCAATCAATTAAGTGCAGATGAAGCAAAGATAAATGCTTCCTGTTGAGAAATGTCACAGCATTCTTTCTGCTTCACTTCCTTGGGGCCTGATGCATAAAGAACCTTAATCAGATTACATGGCAGCAATGAAACTTGTGAAACATGTGACCACTTGACTTTGGCATCATCAAAATAACAAACAAGTTTTTTTTCCCCCTTCCCCTCTGCAAATAATTGTCTAACAGGGCTTGTCACATATTTGCTTTTGGGCCCAGTAGCACTTAGTACAGTGGACAGCTTGATAAGTTATGTCCTTTCTTTCCTAAAAGCAGAGAGAAATCTAAACAATGGCATGGAGGCCTATGCAATTTAACACTAAATGGTACCTACCAGTTGCTCCCCTGACCATCTCTTTTCTTGTATACAGATACAAATGCGAGCAAAATCCGCTGCTGAACTATAACTAATCTATCACTCCCATTGTTCAGAGGGATACTGGGGGCTTAATGGAGCTGTGAAAAGCTTAAAATGTTTATATTGAATCCATTGCTTACAATGTCCTGGTGGATAAACAACCCTGATAATCCAAGTATGGCGAGTTATAATTACAGCGAAGTCTTTCATTATGGTAGTGGTGTCAAATCCTTCCCAAGTAAAATCCACAGCAGTCTGTTAGATATGACTTCCAAAGTTATCTTTAGCTATAGATGGCATTCCAACTCTATAGCCTGTGATATTAAAGGCAGAGGACTGTCTTAACATTTGATTATAAAGATAGGAAGCAGAATTAGGCCAAGTCAGACTGGCAACAACTCTCTAGGAATTCAGAGTTAAGTATCTGATAGCATTACTAGAGAAAGCAAAGTACATGCACTTCAAATGCACTTATGGCCTTCTCTAAGATTGTCATCACCAACACATATTGCTGGAAATGAAAATGCTTTCTCATTCAGCTCTTGCTGGGTGAAGGCTGCATATCTGTATCTTGTAGTTAAAAAGAAACATTGAGCTATTTTCATTTCATTTCATTTTAATTTAGACTTGTTTACTGCAATCATTTACAAGGCAATCCAATGTGTTGGATCCAGAATAATGCTGGAGTCATGGACCTGACTGCATGTGTTGCTAAAAGTAGACAAATAGCCCTATTTAGTACTTGTTTCTTAAAAACACCACATATCTAGACCCAGTGTATGTACATTTAGGAATTTTTTGGCATATTTATGCTCGATTCTCTTCAGTATTTGGAACTAATGTGAGCTTCTTTAAACAGAATCATATATTCTGTTTGGGATGGACAGCCTGTGTAGTCAGCCAGGCCTTCTCAAATGCAGCCTTTACATGCAAAAGTGAGCTGTTTTCACTCAACATCAGATATATAACATCTTAGCTAGGCCTGTTATGCTCCTTGCTTGACAGAAATCATGCAAGCATCTGCTAATTAAATGCTTGGTGCTGAAGTCTGCATGTTATCCAGACTTCCTTTCTTCATCATAAGCCACAATGAAGTCAGTGAAAGTGGCTTATGTGTCTATAGTAGTCTAAACTAGAAGAAACCAAAAGATAGATCTGGATCTGCTGGTAGATATCTGGGTGTTTTGACAAGGGCTTTTGTTTCCCAAATTCTAACAATGCCAACAACTAATATCCTCCTGCAAATTACAGTGCTGAAAAAATATGCTTGGGGGGAAACTGAGAATAATAACAAGAGTTTTGTGGGGCAAGGAACTTGGTTCTAGTGCCACCGAGTACTGAGACGGCATAGATCACATATCTGGTGGGACTGGGATGGGAAGGTGCAATTTCCTGGTCCTATTTGATCTCTCATCAGTGTTCAATACCACTGATCATAATCTCCTTCTGGACTGTCTTTAAGGGTAAGAATGGGTCATTGTGTTAAAATCATTACCCTCCTTTTTGGAGGGTAGGTTCCAGTTGGTGTTGGTAATCAGGGAGAGATTGAGCCCAAGGCCCTTGCTATGCAGGGCTTCTTAGGGTACAACACTTTCTTCACTCCTACTTAATGCCTCTTTGAGGCTGCAGGATGAGGTATCTGCTGATGCAAATTCAGGTGTCATTAAAATGCAGATGTTACCCAGTGATATATCTTGACCCCAGACAATCAGATGATGTTTTTGAGGTTTCATCCCAGTTCCTGGAAGCTGTTATGATATGTATGGGGAAGGAATAGGTTTAGGCTTCATCCTAGTAAGACTATGTGGCTGTAGGTTCAAGGAAATTCTGTTTCCTTGGATTTATCATCTTTAGTTCTCAACAGGGTTGCACTTCCTAGACAGGACTGGTGAGTAATTTGGGAGTTCTCCTAGATTCATAGCTCTTGCTGAAGGAGCAAGTGTCAGTCATGAGCAAAAGGGCCTTTGCACAGATTAATCTGGTATACCAATTATGCTCCTTCATGGATCAGGAGGGCCTTCTCTCAATCACTCGTGCCTTAGTCACCTCTACTCTGGATTATGTCATGTGTTTTGTATGGGACTCTCCTTGAAAACTACTTGGTCCAGCTGGCCCAGAATACAATAGCATGAATAGATATGGGCACACCCCCATTTTGTGATGTTTCTACTTCACAAGCTGCACAGTTTACCAGCTGGCTTGCAAGTGCAATTCAAGGTGCTAGTTGTCACCTGTAAAGCCTTTCATGGCTCAGGACCTGGATACTTATGGGACTACATTTCTCTTATTCTCTCTCCCCATTCTATAAGGTCTGGCAGGTCAGCCTACCTGAGTATTCTCATCTACCCCATTATTACTTCCTTACTGGAATAAATTACTTTCTTACTGGAAGAATTAGGAGGATATGGGCTTGCAAGAAATATTGGATAAGCAGTATTTTTGAAGAGGCTTCAGTGCCCCATTTGTCCATGAACACATTGACTGACTTTGGCCCTGAGATTCTGTCTTACTAAATCTACTTCACAGGACAGTTGTGAGGATAAAAGAAGGAAGAAAGAAAAAGATGCATATCATTTACTGCCTTGAGCTTTTTGAAGGCCAGGATATATGTTTTTTAGATGTATAATAAAAAGATATTTCCTGTGGCCTAATCATTAGTTTTTTTCCTATCCCTGCTATCAAATAAATGCATTGCATTTTTGAAGCCCCAGTAAAGAGATATAGCAGAACAGTAAAGCAATGATGTGTCTTCACATCATTTGCATTGGGAAAAAAACATGCTCCATATCCAGCCAAAGAAGCAGCTTTTATACTATAATGAAAAATCAGTTCATGCAGTAGGAAGCATAAATATTTGAAAGGTCAGAAGTGCACCAAAAATGAACATAGTAATATTCTATTTTAATATCTGTCTTGGCAGGCCAGTATAAAAGCCTTTGTTACACAGAACGCTTCCAAGTTAGAAGGAAGTAGGTCATAAATAGATCATTCAGGAAGTTCACAAAGTGAGGAAAAGGTACGAGAACTGGAATCAGTTGGTTTATAAGATAATGATGTTTATTATTTTGTAGGTGACTAAAGGTGGTTGAGATAGATTTTTTGTGATTTTCTGATATATTCAAGCTCTAATAATGGATGAATAGTCAATCTTCTTGCTTTGTTTTCTATTTTTTGTAAGCACAAGCACATTTTGCCTCATTTTTGAATTGGTTTGTAGGCTTTCTGTTTTGTTTTGTTTTAATTTTGCTTAATGTACTTATTCTATGCAAGTTTCAGTAATGAAGATATGTTCTACAAACAATTTCCTTGCATTTTCCCTAACATGTGCATTTTTCTATGCATTTTTCTGATGGAAAAATTGTTGAACAAAATTTGGAGAGGTACAAAACTCAAAAGATACAGACTTTTTGTTGTTTATTGTGTTGTTTTGTATTGAAATGTGAAAGAAGAACCTTCTCTTATCCTGAATACATTCAAATCAATTGAAATATTTATTTCAGTCATAACCAGCATAGCTGAACACACTTGTTTAGGTACTTTCAAGTAAATATATGTGGGATTGCTCTGCTAATTACTGAAAAATATTTTTCTCCTGTTTCGACAGAGCATTTCAACGACAGATTTCCTCTGAAAATAGGGATGGCCTTTGAATGCGATTCATTTCGTCCATATGTCCAGAGTGGGTGGGGAAAGAGAAACTAGAGTCTTTCTGGTGACAGCAGGAAAAGCAAAGAAAAGGAGAGAGAAAGACGATGAAGGATATGCGCCAGAGACAGAATGGAGCAAAAGACGGGGTGGGGAGACCAGTCTAAAGAGATGAAGGAACCCTGGAAATTACTGTTATTTTAAGAGATGGGTCTGATAGGCATAGAAGAGGCTGCAAGGTTGACCTTTAGCCTGACTCATGTTACATCAACTGTCAATCCAAAACAAGGGCTTCCTCCACCAAGACGCTAATTTGCAAAATATATCTCTGATATGTTACTATCAATCAAACTTCAAGCTAAAGAATGAATTGAAAAACGGTTCCCATGCTGGATGCTTACACCATTCTGTCCTTATTGGTGTCCCAAGCGCTCTGCCATCTGGATCCTGCACCTCAGAGCCAATATCTGGCACCATTAGCATCAGTCTGAGGAAAGGATTCCCTACAGCAGCTTTAGTCTAAATAGAGAGATATGGAAAAAACACTGAGGAATTATTGTTGCCTGTATTTCTTCACTTTGTTCAGTTTGATTGGGCAAAAGGGAAGGCAAGACATCAGTGGGAGAACTTAAATGCTTGCCTGCAGCCACACCCATCACTGCCACCCCACAAAAACTCCGCACGTGTCTAGGATGAGGTCACAGAGCTATGGAATGGTCAGATAAAATGCAGCAATTCAGAAGAATGAAAAAGACAACATAAATTGCAACATCACATTCTGGGAAGATCCAGCCAATATACTGGCTATTTATCAGATATTAAAATTATGAAAAGAAGTTGTTATATTTCAAAGTGGAAAATCATCAGTATTAAGGTCTATATGCAGGAATGTGGAGAGGTATGTCTCATTGGAGACAGAAGCATGAGATGTGCTTTCAGAATTAATTTTGGAAAAAAAACTGTGTGAAAGATACCAGTTCCAAAAGTAGGGCTTTGCTTTAGCAGAGGAAGAAATGGGAGAAATAAAGGTGCTTCTATGTCCTTAATACCCACATTGCAAGCAGAAATCCAACAAGGAATAATCCCTTCAGCTACATGCTGAAAAAAGGTATTATATGCTAGATTTCTGCTTGTTATGAGACTGTTAAGACAGGATAAGCCTCAACAAGGAAAACAAGTTTCCTGAAAATTCTTTCTCCTAATTCCAAGGCAGGTTGTTCTTTACATCAACCCTGCCACCAATCAACCACCCAACCAGACAGTAACAGAGAGCTGCATCAGACTACGTGCACTGCGTACCTTCAGGTACATTAAAGAATTGCCCTAAACCCATCCTACAAAACAGCCAACTTTTCCTGCAATTTGCTTTTTCTGGAACTTCTCTTAGCTTAGAAGTGCACCATTGGGTGTTTCTGACACAGGGGCATTTTTCTGATATGATTTCTAACCTGTTCTTTGGTGGGCTTGGATGTTCAAGTTGGAATGTTCCATTTATGGTTAAAGCCCTATGAGGTCTGTAACACTCTGGTAGACAATCTCTTCCGGTATATAATTAACATAACTGGTTAATCCTGAAAGATGTATCGAGGAAATATTAAGATTAAACTACCTGACACAATTGTTGCTGTAGTCTTTTGTGTGTGCTTCAAACCAAAGTGTGTTTGTCTATATATATATGTCTGTGTGTGTGTGTGTGTGTGTGTGTGTGTGTAAAATGCTAAGGACTGCTACTGAAAAAAACGAGCTGGATTCATTTACACTGGCCTCATTCCAAGCACTATAATTCAACTAATTTCTGGATCAAAGCCAACGAGAGAAAGTGGGTCACTTTTAATGGTAGCTATATAATTGTCATTGGATGAGAACAAGTACATGATGATATAGGAAGATAATGATTTATTAACATACAGTATGTGTATAAGATAACCTTTTGGATTATTTTCAAAAGAACAAATGCTGAATAGGGAACTTTTCTAGGCAGCAAAGCTAAAACCTGTCCTCAGCATGGAACTGAGCTGTGGTTATAAGGTGATAATGTAAACTTTTCAGAAGCCTTTTAAAATATTTGTTCTCATTCTCTGCAGTTCCTCTATTATGCTTACTGTGGGTTTTTTCCCCCATTGAAGGAGTATATGGAGCTTTCACTTCATTTCTTGGGGCATTACTGCATATTTTTAACTAACGTATATCTGACCAATTTAATTGTTAGCATTTTGAGAATAGAATTTTGCCCGTGTGTAAAATACTATTTTACAAAAATAACTGCTATATATGAATGTGCAGTCACAAGGCATACAAAGAACGGATGGCTGTCTCTTTGGGTCAGCTGCTTTGCTAGCCACCTAACCTACAATTACTAGTTTCTGTCAAGTTGTTGTCTGGATCTTAAGCAGAAAAGGTGAAAACTCTGTGCTTGGAGGGTCCCCGTATTTCAAAAATAGTTGGAGCCCAGCATGACTTTCTGTGGCTTGTGGGAGAACTGTGTGCACCGATAGTTATGCTTTGACAACTTACATGAATCATTTTATGACACTGCAAGTGTAGGAAAGTACGCTTAAGGAAGTATTGAAGAAAGGATTTTTTTTTTTTTAAGAAAGTGTCTCAGCCTATTGTTAAGCCTGCATGCAGAGCCTGATTCAGGTAATTTATAAAGATTTAAGGGAGAAAAAAATGTACAGATTGGATAAGGAAGTTGTTAATTTAATCTGAGTTGAATAATGCTACAAATGCAACCCCTTCTTTATGGTGAATATAGACATATGGCCTTTCCATGTTAATTGTATCTTGCTGAAACAGGAGCACCTTGATACATTAAAAATATTAGCTATTTCATTAAATGGCAAAGTCACAGAGATACTGTTTCTATTAATTTATCCATACTGAAATACAGAATTTGGATATATGCATTTTTTCAGAAAAAAAGAGGTAATATCCTTAATATAATTTTTCTCCCCTGCCCTTTCAGAACTATGACAAAGAGAAGTGAATTCTTGTTGCAATACAATGATTTTTTACCAACAAGTTAGACCCTCATATACCTACTGAAATTCTGCCAAAAGCAGTCCCAATATGTTAAATACAAATGCGCCTTCTGTTTGTTTTGGGGCACTTTGATCAACCTCCTGTGTCGGAACTGTCTGAGCTAAGCTATGTGATAAGGTATAGACTCCCAGTAACTGTTTTGTGAGAGTAAGACAGGTTAATTGGACCTGATGATACCGATGGCCCTTTCAAGTCAAGTAAAATGAGACCATGGGGCTTATCACAGGTAGCTAACCATTAATATTCCTTGTACAGTCCTATGGGAAGAGAAAGGGAGTTGTTTGTTTTAAGTGTTCCCAAAGGTATCCAACAAAGGACACAATGGGGAAACCATCTGCACTTAGAGGACAGAGCAGCCATACAAATAGTTTACATGGAATGAAAAGACAGCTTCCTCCTGTTCTAACTGATCATTTGGATGAAAGATTGGGAATCGGCACTTGTTTTACAATAGGATGCAACTGTGCCACTGATGCGTAATGGGAGATTTTTTTAAAAAATGAGAGAACACCTTGGTCAGTCTATGTCCCAGCAGCAGGCTCTCCTTGGAAAAAAACATAAAAGTTCCTTTCTGCTGACTCACAGGGTTTATTTAATCAAGGAGTCCAAATTGGAACTGATGTGATATATTACCATTATATTAAGATTTTTCTTCAGTTAATCTCAGGTATGAAAAAGAAGTGGCTTTGGTAACTAAAACTATTTAGGACATGCCTATCAACCCATAAATCCTAAGAAATGTCTTTCTGTAAGTACAGGAGGCAAATTAGGGATATCAACACTTTCAAACTAAAATTGCCAAGGTCATTTTAGTAGAGCAAACAAAGTACAAATCTGTAACACAAATACTGTATGCTGTGGGCAGATCTTTGATTTCCAATCTGCCCTTGATAATTCTGAAGAAAAAAAAATAGAACAAATCTGAGGAAATATTTCACATGGCCAAGAAGAAAAACTTTTGCACAGCTCTTCAGTGCTCCCTTGTATAGAAGAAGTTTTAGACAGCTAAATTGTTATATAAATTACAACAATCTGACGTATGAGAATCCTAACCACATATTTAATAAGAAATGCAAATTTGCTATGCTCTGGTCGACAAATTATACCTTACCCAGTGTATTCTCCAGTACCCTATCACACAAGATAATTTCCTCCATGAATATCACTTATGGGTAAGAAAACCACACATATACCATAATATGACAAATGTGCATTGTCTTTTTAACTTAACGTATTTGTGGTTGGAAGCCACAATTAGTGGTGGGTTTGTTTGTTCTATTTCTCCCCCTATTTGTTCCATCCCTTAATGCCCAACTTCTACAGCAATTTTGTTACATATATTTCCTGTTGAAGAATTATAAAGTATATGTACTGTAAATGTTTTCTATGAATGGGAGACAGATTTGTTCAAGGACTGATTTTGCACTTTTAAACCAATATGTAAACCGAAGTGACAGTTGTCCTTCAAAACCTGTTCTTCTCTGGATTTTTCATTAAACTTCCACAAACAAAAAAATGCGAATACACACACGCACGCACACACACAAACACACATAACATGCACAAAGATATTACACTGGGAGAAACCTGCTTGAAAAAAATGTTCCCCTTAGGCAAGATGGCATATGAAAATGCATATGTCAGAGGAAGAAAATCAAGTCAGTGTGAAGGGGTTTTGTGTGAGCGTTTAAAAGCAATTAAACTGATGCAAAAAATGGGTATGAACAGAGCAGACTGGAAAATGAAGAGCAGAGAAACCATAATTGATGTATTCATCTCAATTTTACAATGTAGGCACCTCAGCTTCACTTTGATGAGGTGTTTTGCACTAAGGAGGCACAATGATGACGATTTGCCTCATTGAAGCCTTCTCTGGCCTGTTCCAGCTTCTGAGCAGATGCAGAAACCTCTTCTGGTTAATGCACATGCTGGAAAAAGTCTCAGAAGTAACATGAAATGTATCAGTGGGGAACATAGGTTGACGAGGGTAGATTGCTTCATGAAGTGGATTCCTAGGGGTACTTTGCCCAAAGCATCATCGAAACAAAGCATTCCTTTAAGCTTTACATAACCCTATATATGCTCTGGTACAGTCTTTAGTAGAATATAAAAGATCTTTATTTTAAAAAAATTTCTTTGTATTTTAAGAATAATATGTAAAGGTTTTCAGTTTAATGTTTGGAATGTTAATGCTATCTTAATTTGATCTTATTATTGGAAGGCCCCTGAGTGCCATGAGCTGGGTGGAGAGGGTCCAGATCTAAAATCAAATAATTGCGAATTGTTTGCAAAATACCCTCATGGCTGCAGTGTATTCTGCTTTAATTGTAGAAAAGGAGGACTGCGACTGATGCTGGAAGCAGCAGCATAATCCAAGCAACTGGTGGGCATTGAGGTGAGTGGGATGGGCAGGCCATCTTCAAAAGCTTCCTCTAATCTAGAAAAGGAAAAATGTCTTATTTCCTTACACTTCAAACTATCTTAGGTTGCATCTTATTGTATTTGGTCCTCTATTCTGTTATGACTGTGG
Organism: Liasis olivaceus; assembly: GCA_030867105.1. NCBI lineage: Eukaryota > Metazoa > Chordata > Lepidosauria > Squamata > Pythonidae > Liasis > Liasis olivaceus. The sequence goes on along the minus strand of CM061349.1, from coordinate 230,540,908 downwards.
GCACATTGCCACATCCTGGCATATGCCCAACTTCGCCACCCTTGGGAGCTAGACTTGCAAATTACTTACTCCAGCATCCGTTGCAAGCATTGTAAAACAGCACTTCCACCTGTTTGGCTGCTACCATGCTGCCTAGGTGATATGTGGGTCATATGAATCAAGAGTTGTGCTTTTTCTAGCCTTCTCAGTCATCAATGGCAAAGGTCTAAGAGGTAGATGACCAGGTGTTCCTCAGGCTGCCTGTCTCATCGGACCTTTTAATTTATTTTAAAACTGAAATGGATACATACGGGAAGCTGAGAGCTAAGCCCCTTGCATCATCTTTATTTACTGGAAAGCTTCTGAGCCCACATACCTCTTAGTGACATTACTAGAAAATGAAAATAGTGGGTGGCTTCAGCCTAGTGCTTTATTAGTTTACTTGCCCAGAATAAGGAGCAGATAAGCCAGAGTGGTACAAAGCATCCTGTGATGCAAAAGGAAATAGCAGGGAGTGGATTGTTTAGTCTTTCTTGGGGTTGAGGGGCAGCCATTTTGTCTCAAGAGGCCTGCTCCGTGTGACAATCATTTCTGAGTGCTTATGAGACTGCTCTCAAAATTCCTACTGTGTCCCCTGTTCCCAAAAGAGGGCATGCCCTGGTTTAAGAGCGTCTGTGATGAAATAAATTTCTCCTCCAGCACGGATGAAGATGTGGAAGATTCCCTTGGATAAGGTTCCCCTGAAGAAAAGGATATTAATGTAAGGCGAGTCTCTCTTAAGCAAAAGCTGGATGTGATAGAAAACTTCAGCAGACCAAATCTCAACAATGGACCAGTGAATAATATAGAACAAGCATCCAAAAAACTGGGGAGAGCTGCATAGGAAATGGTTTGCTGTTATGTCTGCATGGTTACTATGTGGCAGTAGATTTGCAGATTAGTGGGGGAAAGGTAGAAGAGAATAATCAGTGTCAATTAGAATGTTTCCACTGTTTGCTAAAAGATAAGAAGTCTGTGGTCAGAGTCAAATGCTCTTGATTTCAACAGATTTTTCTCTTTTTTTCTTAGCTTTTGTAATACCAGGTGGTGAACTCTTGATGGAAAAAGGCCACATTTTCTCCTGAGAGAATCTTTCAAGGCATGCAGGGATGTGTCAAATGGTCTAGGTGAAGCGCTCAGGACTGAGGCAGCAAGAAGAAATGTCAAAACCTAATTGCTTCTTCTTTTACCTCTGGATTTCTGCCAGGCCTTTACTCATGTGGATCTTACTGCTGCTAATATTAGGACTGTGCAAAGCAGTTGAAACCATTGTAACTTTTGTAAGGCTTGCACAGCTGCATTGAGAGTTTCGAGGTTTTTCAAATGCCTGATCCAAAGGTTTGGCTTTCCTCCCGTTTCCAGGGCTGCCGGGTTTCTAGCAGCTCAGCTCTGCACCTAGTAAAAATTACAGCGTTTTTTTGTAACTCTTTGCTCATGGCAATTGGTATCAAGGGGCAGCAATTGGACATACACTTTTCTTGATGCTACTAGAAGTCTCACTGGCTGCATTTCTTTTCAGGGTAGTTGTCAATCACATGTCAACTCTGGTGGCAGAGACAGATATGCATGACACCTGATTAGGAAGCAATGAATGCTGGGACAAGAACCAAAAGAAAACTTAAACCACCAATCAAAATGGAGGAAGTTTCTGTGGCTTCCATTTAGTGGCTCCTCCCACAAGGTGTCTGAGTTAACTGTCACGTTCAATACCCAATCCTAATTCAGTCACCATGCCAAGTTCCTCTGCTGATTGCTTTGTTAGAGCCCTATTCAACCAACCTGGCCATGCACTTCACTTGACTTAGCTTGATATGTTTTATCGAGTGTGAGTTATGGCTTAGCATAATATGTGAACCAGGCTACTAGGGCTTATTAAACAATCTAAGGCTAAAACAAAATGCATCTTGGCATTATGTGCAAATCCAGCCATGTTCCCCACAGCAGAACAAACCAGATAGCTTTATGAAAGCAGAAAAAGAGCCTGTATGTGGAAAAAAAAAAAAAAATCCTGTATAATGAATTGTACAGGATGTCAGAGAGATTGCTAAAATTAAGGGAGAGGAAGATTGTCCATATGGGATTTTTTTTTTCCTGAAATGGAAAAACACCAGGGAGATGTTTATCAAGTGTAAAAGATAAAAATACTCTTGTTTACTCTGAAGCAAATCTCATGGCAATGGCCAGAACCACTTTACATTAAAATGAGTTCATGATACATACTCTGACTACATATTCTGACTAGGGCTACCAGATGTGGGATACACAAATGTAGATGACTTCTAGATGGCAACAAAGAAAGAGAAACCAACTGTAAGTCTTTGCTGCAGTCTAGTGGTTGTCCAGATTTTGCAGCCCACATCTAATTTACGCACTTTCTTTTTTGAGGGGGCAAAACTTTATCAGTTAAAATGAACAAAACAGCCCCTACAACGGTCATGTCACATAGTCCACAAAAATGTAGAACGATTAAAATTAAAACTGGCTAATGACACATATTGCAACCAGATTTGGGGACAAAGATTACCACTTTTGAATAGCTTCCATTTATATAGCACTTCTCAGTGTAATTCATTGTTATCAGTGATGTTAAGAATGAGTAATAACCAGAAACTTAGGCTGTAGTTGAAAACATGTTCACTCTTGTTTGTCCTACACTACTTGCGTCTGCTACAATACCAGCCCAAAGCTGCACACTTATACAAAATTTCCTACATAATGAAAGTTCTTTTCTTTAGGTAGCTCATGTCTGACAAGATCCAGAATATAATTTATCTTTAGTTAAACTGCACTTTTTAACAAGTTCACCTGATATGATAGAACAACCATTAGTCTGCTTAAATCAATTTTTGTAAACTTTGCAAGGGACAAACAGGTAAAAATAAGATTAATAAACAAAGGCAATCATCAAAATGTTCTGATCTTGATCAAAACCCTACAATCCAGCATTTATACAAACACTGAAGTCCCCTTGACTACTGAGAGACTGAATCACAATCAGAAGAGTAAACTTCATATGAACAATTAATATTTATTGCCAAAATAAGGAAATGGAAGGAAGAATGGAGAAACAGCACACATCACACAATCGACTTTTTTGGCTTGCAGCTGAGGTTTTTTTTTTAAAAAAAAAATGAGCGAAGGAGTGATGGGGAAAAAGGAATTGTTTAAAGCTTAACCCACCCATTGTCAGTCTGATGTTAGTAAGATATATTGGACTGCCTGCCGGTAGGCCAAAGACCTGTTACATCAGAGAGCCAGCGTAATGTACTAGCCAAATGTTACTATTGGTTGAGGAAGACCCAGATCAAGTCCCTATTCAGCCACAGAACACACTGGGTATCTTTGGGCCAATCTCAGGTCAGTCTATCTTTACAAGATTGTATGGCAATAAAATAAGGGAAGGGGGCCATATATGCTATTTTGAGCTCCCAAAGGAAAAGCAAAGATATAAATGCAATATAAAAATAAATGCATTCATCAGTTGAGGAATAATAGGATTCAGTGGAAGCACTGCTATGCTGGTGGAAGATAAAGTATTACATGATTTTGACAGGTATACCGATAAACTTATCCACTGGAACATGTTGCTGTCAAAGGTGTCTGTGGCTGTCCTTGGGCCTCCCTGAACAGGTCTTAAACCTTCAGTCCAGGAAGTAGATGCTATACTGCCCTTTCCCTTTTGAGTGCGCAGCTCATAACCCAGTGATTGTGAAAAGCAAAAAGGCAGCTATCTGCACAATAGCTACAAAAAATATGCATATTGTGCCTTATTTAAAGAATTCTGATGGTTTAAAATCCTAATACAAATTAAATTAAAATTAAAAACTAAATTAATAAAGTTATATTAGATAAATCAGACAATTCTGTATTATCCTAAATTCAGAATACAAAGTGAAAAAGCAGATGGGAAAGCCCCATGCAATGAAAATGCTTTGATTGTCTTTGGTGAAATGAAATAAGAATGTGATTTTGCTGCCACCTATTGATACATTTCAGAAGCACAAGTTCAATAATTTAAAATAATAAATCAGCATAAACTGAAGAAATGAGAAAATGGTTAAAAGAACATTTCCACTTGGTGCATATAAAAAAAAAACAGATGAAAGAAAAAGATAAATATTGCCTTCACACATCATGCTAAGCCATGGTTTCTTTTATCTTGGCTGAATTAACTGTGTTGGCTGAGATCTTTCGTAAGTCATAAGCTAATGTTTACCATCCACAATTCTGGGCTTTACACAAGATGTTAAGCTACCAACCAACCAATATTATGGATTGCCACTTTGGGTGACCATGCTAAAATGACAGCTTTTTTAAGAGTTACTGTAATGAAACATGTAACATTAATTCCATGAGTACATTTTTACAGGATACAAACATTTTTCCTCTTTTCCCATGTCCCCATGTTTCCCATATACATTTAATTTAACAAGTTACAAGAAGCATGATGGTAGAATTATTGATTAGGGCTGTGCATTGTATCCCCAATTTGAAGGGGAAAAGGTGATTTGAATTGTGTGTGCACATCATGCTTTTGGCATCTCCTTAGATCCAACCCAACTTTTCCTTCCTGAAATCTTGTAGCAGCAACTGTGTAAGCCTAGGAAAAGACACAACTTTTTAAAGAAGTTGCTGAGAAGCCTTACGTGAGCATATCTGTCTGCCCCAAATCACCCTTTCCCTTCAAAGCTGGATTGCTGCACAACCCTATTGATGCAAAAATCTGTGTAGGGTTTTTTTTTAAACAGAGTATGATATGGGAACTAGTATTCACATACCAGTTACTTAAAACAAAGCAGCTTAATACTATATCTGGCTATTACTAAAACAAGGAACAGAGGAAAAGTGAGAGTTACTTCTAAACTTTTAAATAGAGTGGGCAAGAAAAAGGGGCACAAGAACTTGAACACTGAGTGTAGTATAAATAGAAGTTGTATTTCATACACAAGAGCAACAGCTGGAATTCTTTTGTAATGGCTTCCTAGCTTTTGTACAGTACAGGAAGTTTTTGTATCCTAGTGTGCCTGTTTAGACGTTCTACCCCAGTTTGCTAGGGAAAAGCCTGATAGGTTGAGAAAAGCAATAATAATGGATCAGGCTAAGGCTGAAGTGGACCATATACTAACCATATGCTATCTAATCCAGAGCCGGTCCTACCATTAGGCACGGTGAGGCAATTAACTGAGGCCCCTAGCCTGGAACTCTCCACTGAGGTAGAAGATAGTGGTCCATGACCAATGTTGAAATTAGGGTTGCCAACCCAAGTTGGCTTTTGTGGGTGGGATTTCAGGAAGGGACAATCTTATCCTTCATCTGAGACAGCAAATATTTTAGGCTGGCCCTGGTCCAGTTGAAATAACTAAACTGTGGTTAAAAGATAAAAGTGGCTGTTTCCTTTCCCCTCCTTCCAAATGTAGAATTGCTATAATCTTTTGCTGGATACTGAAAAGGAAGTAAATAACAATTTGCTTAATTTGACCCAGGTTCAACAATGCCTCCCAGGAAACTGTTGTCATTATAATTACTTTTATCAACACCAGCAATACAATACTATTGTTTTTCTGCCATGAAGAAATCCAGTATGGGTATTATTCCACATGCTGTTTACATCTCCATTTAACTCTGATGAATTTCAGTCTATTATACACCTAGGAAAGGGTAAAAAAAAAATAACTGAAGGAAACAAAATCTCTTCTTCTATATTTTACAGCAATAACAAAAAACACCTTTTCCTTGTGCACATGCAAAAGGTTTTCCATTTCCCACCCCACCCCCCACCCCATTTCCCTATCAAACAATGCCATCTCAGTATTGTTGTATTTATTATCAGCCTTATTTAAAAAAGGAAAAATAAGTTGCAGGCCTAAATGAAAATGGATTCTCACATGCAGGCACACAAGGTTAGCCCTATCCAGTGGCTGTTATGAAAAACTAAAAAGGCTTTTGTAGCATAATAAATATAAGTTTATTTATGGCATGAGCTCTCTCAGGCATTATCAGATGAATGGATTGGTGTAAGAAAAATAAATTACAAAAAGCAGTTTTTCTTTGACTAAGTTACATTCAGAATTCTACAAAGAAAAATTTCCCATCACTTTGCCCAAACAGAGCAGAGGTAGGTAATCTGATGATTTCCATTTGTTTTGGATTTAACTTCCATATTTTCCATTGACATGCTATGCCTCATGTGAGTTGAAGTTGAAAAAATTCTTGATGACACCACATGGTTTACCCCTGTAGTAAAGCTTTGGAGGTTTAATTAATTTATTAACAGGGCTTAGAGGCTATTCCAATCCTTGTGGATACTGCACACCATACATTCCTGATAACAGCAATCATATTAAAACCATACACATATCATATATGTATGTATGTATGGTTTTGCATATAAAACTCCAGGCATCAGTCAGGTCTTCTATAAAGCTACAGAAAATTCATGAGTGTGAGGGCCAATCTATTCTCGGGGGGGGGGGGGGGGAAGGGCAGCAACTGAAAAGGCCCCACTCCATGGATCCTGCAGGTCCTTAAGAGAAAGGACACAGCAAGTCTTCTCTTCCTGATCTTAACTGATAGACAAAACTCACTGGGAGTCCTGAAGATGCCCACCTTCTAAGCCATGAAAGGATGACAACCAGCCTCTTGAATTGCACCTGGAAACTGGCTGGCAACAAGTCAGCTCTTATAGCAGTAGTATTACATGGGTGAACCGACTGGCACCCTATCTGCCCAAACCACAGCAATCTGGGCTAGCTGATATTTCTGAGTGGTCTTCATGGGCAGAGGGAATCGTAGTAATCCAAACAATAGATGACCAAGGTGTGAGTGACGTTGGGCAGGGCCTCCCAACTCCAGGAAAGGCCATCACTGACACAAGATGGAGCTGCCCAGAGGACCTCCTTAGCCATGCTTGCACCTGCTCAACAAGCAGGACCTGAAACTCTAGAAGGACTCCTAGCTTATGAACTGATTCTGCTTGAGGAAGCAGACTCTGTCCAGAATTAAACATAGAATATCTTTATGTTGAGTTTAAATGGGAGGGGGAAAAGCAGTGAACCTTGTGACACCCCACAGTGGAGGGTTTCTAGTCTTTTCTCCTCTCTCTGTCCAGAACCACCCATTCAGGAAGCAGGAAAACCACTGAAGTCAGAAACTACCAAAAACTGATCTCTGCTGGTCACACAACCTCCCAACACAGTAGACTTTACACACCATAGCTGAATGTCAGATTGAGCAGGAACATCTGGTTATTTTCCCCTATGGAAAGTAGGGTCATGCTGTTTAAACAACCCCCAAAATTATTTAGGATGCACCCTCCAAAAGGGTACGGTTTAAGCACAATAAAAATTAAATGATTAAAAACAAAACAGCCATTAACATTACCCCATAAAAAGCCATAAAATCAATATACACCATTGCATATTGTACTGTATACTGTGCTGTACTGTAAATCAATACAGACATAGCAAAAATGACACTTATTCAATTATAAAATCCTGAACCAGCCATCGTCCTGTTTAAGAAGGAATATTGGGGTTGACACAGCATTCCTGTGTAGGCAGAGATCTACTGCAAGTGTGAAAAGGGGCCGAACCAAGCTAGACTTCAAAATTAATGACAGTTTACGTCGCTAACCCAATTTTCTGGCTTCACTAGTGACAACAAAGCTTCCACCACAGGGGCTGGGTTTGTGCAACACACTCAGCTAACCTGTGGTAAGCTACTGGGTGGGTCAGGTGCGGTGCGAACCCAGCCTTGATGCGAACCACGTGGACGGTGAAGCTTAGGCAAGTGCAACCGGTCCAGTCAGCTTCCTTCGCCTTTGGGCCACCTGCGGAGCTGTCATTCGCCCTCGGCTGGGCAAATCCTTCCTCCGGCCGAGGCGGAGAGAGCCTCGCCTCGCTGGTGGCTTGCTGTAGGGGGAGCCATGCGGCGGCTGGAGCCTCCTCGCCTCGCTTCTCTTCTCTTTTGCCGGAGGTGGAAACTCCTCGTTGGGGATGGGAGGGTCTAGCGGCGGCGGAGCGCTCGCACGCCCGTTGCCGGCTGAAGAGGCACGGCGCTTTCCTCTGCCCTGCGCTGCCTGGGTCCACCTCTTCCTTCTTCCCGCCCCTTTGCCATCCGCACCGCCGAGGCGCCTGCCGTCTCTTCCTGCCTTCCCTCACCAGCATGCAGGTTTTCCAGTACCCCGAGGTGTTTCGCGATGAGACCTCCGTGAGTACAGGCGTCTCTCCCCGGAACCCTGCCCCGCCGCTCCCCTTCTTTTGCCCCGCTCTCGCCCGTCGGAGGCTCTCTCCTGCTCCAGACTTCCTGCTTTTAGCGCCTTTGCGCGGCTCGCTCTCTGTACACATTCCCGAGGGGGACTTCTGTGGTTCAAAACGGCCCCCCCAAAGCTAGATACTTGGGATCTTAAGAGAACTATTACGCGTGTATAGCATTTGAACAAGCACCTAGACCAGTTGTGCGGTCCTCTGAGTGTTTCTAATACCCTGGGTTTTGGGCGAGAGGGAGATCCAGCTATTTGGGTCCTTATATTCTCTGGCAACGTTGATTACTGCTCGTTTATATTTCTAGAAACTTGGGGGCTGCTGGGGGGGGGATTGTGTGCCTGACCTTGGAAGTTTAGTATTGGCACATTTTTGCCACACCCAAGCCTAAAGTTAAAGCAAAACCTGTTGTTCAAGTAGAGAAACATTTGTGCCAGATCAGGTGGCTACTATAACTATGGGCTTGATTTGCTTGAGGCTGTCCCTCAGGCATTTTTCCTGCAGCACATTAGTTCTCTACATCATGACATATGATTGAAGTGAATGTGAAGAAGAATGATATTGCTTCTGGTATTGGATCTATACTATTTTTTGTTTCTTCCCCACAACAAATGTATTTGAGGTTGATCCCTATGGGTCCCTCTGTGTAAGTTTCATGTGTAAATTCTTAACTGGAAGCTGAAAAATTAAACTTGACAGTGAGGAAAAATGGACAGCCTTTTGCACCTTAGCAGCTGCTGTGCTGTCTGTATACCTGAGCAGATCCTTAACATCTGTAATGTTTCAAAAGAAATTCTGCATGAGTACCCCAGGCATTAAATAAGCTCCATTCTGATAAAGTGATTGAAATGTCTTTGAAGCCTCCTTTTTCTGATGTATTGTGAAACTGTAATTTTTTCCTGCTTTTTATATGATCTGACACTAAAGTATATTATTCATTTTTTTTTAAATCAGTCATATATTAAGTAATGATTGGCAAAACTTCAGCTGTTGATTTTAATTAGCCTTTCATTCATTCATCCTATGTGACAGCACAGACTTCAGATCCATACAATATCACAACCAGGCCTTCCATTAGCATTTACAAACAATTTGAAATAGCTGTTGATACCCCAGTGGTTTCAGAGGTATGTGGGTCTGACACCATAAGAAAAGTCACTGGTTTCTTGAATGTATCCTCATCAGGACCGCCCCTTCCCCAATTTATCTAATTTGCTTTGCTGGTCTTCTGGGAGAAAGTTCTGACTTGTTTACACGCTAAATAGCTTTTTTGGTGCCAGTGGCATTTTTGTAAGGGGGGATGATTGTGCTAAATGTGGGATGGGATGGAAAATTAAGCCCCATGTATGGTAGGTGCAGTTTGAAGAAGCTGGTCTGTTGGAACCAGGACTTGGCCTGGAAGCTCCTGGAGTCACAGTCTTCTATAAATGAAGTAACAGTAGTAAGTAAAGAGTAGCTGAATGAATTCAGGATGCTTTTCCCTCAGCTGTCAATTTCTGTAACTCAGGCCTGCACAACTTGTAGAGGGAAAAGGGCCACGTTGACAAATTAAAAATCATCATGGGGCGCAAAGGAATACCTGCCATGCTGATCAGCTGTTCGGCAGCCAGCAGGGTGGTGGCAGCGATGGAGCTGGCAGTATCAGGCCTGGAGATGCTCAGCAGAGTGTTTTTTGGGGAGTCTCTCTCACCATCACTCTGGTGGTGAATTGATTACTAAATGCCAGTGGGCCCCACAGGGCTGCTTGGCAGGCCACATGAGGCCCATGGACTGTATGTTGTGCAGGCCAGCTGTAATGAAGACAGAACTCTGTGATAGAATTTGTGAGCAATTATGTAACCTGATGTACATTACTGAGTTTTATTATGTATAATAATAAATATAAATAAATACATTTATAAATAAATGTAGGTCATAGACTGCAGTAAAGATTTTTTTCTTCTCCTTAGGATTTAGTAGTGATCATAGGTTCTCAAGGTGAGAGAAGAAACCTTGATTGCCTTTCTTTGCTGCTTAGTGATTAACTCCACAAATCAATTAATAAACAATATTGGATCTCTGGCCAGTGCCTTTCTTCCTAAGTAGGTGTGTGTGAGTGTGTGTCTGTGTGTAGATATACTGTAGGTCTGCAATCCAGTGCTGACTAATATAAATGTATTTTCCATTGAAATAGATAGACTTTCCTTCTGAATAAAATTGTTCCAAATTGAGTAGGAAGACTGCAGTCTTGTGTACCCCTTGCCAGGAGACGAGCATGTTATCTTCAATAAAGAAATAATAGGCAGAAAAAGGATAGCAATCTGAAATGATATAGCGGAGAATAAGTTCTACTGATGTCATGGAACTGAATTCCAAGTCTTTGTATTTAGGTTTATTTTCTGGTCCAACACCTACTTTTGCTGAAAGATCATTGATAAAAAGGCCTGAATTTCATGGCTGAATATCTGCTAACCCTGTTTTTCTTCTTTTGGGATTACTATGAAGGGTGGCAGATTCAGCCTTTCAGGAGGATAACTTTGATGAGTTATGCTGCCCATATCTCTAGAATACAGGTGACTTACCTAGTCTAGCAGTAAATGCAACCCAACTAGCCTGACATCCATCCGTCTACCATATTAAGCCGGATTTTAGAGTATCTACTTGCTGAGTGCATATATACTCATCATGCTGCTCTCTTTCGAAGGAAGCAGTGTTGTGGGGAACACAGAAAAGGAGTTAGAAATAGTAAGCCCCCCCCCCCATTAAAGAGGTGAGTTAAGGAAAAGAAAAAGAAAACAAAAGAAGCATAGCTAAAACTACATCAACTCCTTTCATTGTACCACTCCATGTCTTTTGGTGGTTGTAAGCAAGCCTTGCTTCCACTGTGGTCAGACACTGCTTCATACATTGCCTTTTGTTTTTTAAACTTCTGACCACTCTCTTTTTCAGAATCTCATCGACAGCATTCAACCATCACTTTCTCAGATTTCTTCTTTTTCTTGGTCCATTTCTTCATATATTTGTTTTGCAATTTGGTATTCAGTTGCTATATATGACCAAGCCGCCTCAATGTACTTCCTTCATACTGGTCACCCATTTTGTATTCAGTCCACGTTCATTCAGCACTGATTCATTGTTAAACCTACGTCTTCTTGATTTCCAATGCACATTTATTATTTCACTACATTCAACTTGATAGATAGATAGATAGATAGATAGATAGATAGATAGATAGATAGATGTGAGATGTGTATGGCTGGGGAAACATAAAAGTAAGTAAAATCTCTTTTGGAGAGGGCAGCCATTCTCTCCCTCCCTCTCTCTTTCTCTCTCTCCCTCTCTTTCTCTCTCTCTCTCTGTCGAGAGGGCAGCCTTAATTTATATTATATTACATTACATTACATTACATTACATTACATTACATTATACAGTATATAAAATGGCTGCAAAAACATATAGTTCAAACCTATTGAGTTCATCATATACTTTTTCTAAATCAACAAATATGTAATAAACTTCTTTCTTACATTTGTATGTTTTTCAGTGACCTGCTGAAGAGCAAAAATCTGGTCCATACACTATCTGACTGGCATAAAGCTGCACCAGCACTTCACAAATTTTGTTCCTTGTAACTTTTGATTCCCTTCTGATTGCAGTTCTGTCAATGATCTTCCAGACATACTTAACACCCTTGTAGTTTTTGCATTCTCTCTTGTTAATTTTCCATTTGAAAGAATGCTGTCATTGTTCCCCTGTACAGTAAGGCACAGGTGAATTCTTCAGACACATTTTAAACAAGTTACACCATCACTTCATAGCTGAACCACATCTATATTTTAACATATCTGTAGTTGAACAAAACTGCAGCCTTACCATATTTCAACATTTGCGCAGCATTTATTACTTACTTTTCATCATTTTTTTTTCTGGGGTGCTAACACTGAGAGCAGTCATTTCAATTCCACAACATATCACTGCTATGATGTGATATGAGATCCCACACAGATCTCTAAAATACTCCTTCCAGCTTTCCCTGATTTCAGTTTCTTCCAAAATCATTTCATCACTTTTATTTTTAATTCCATTCACTCTGCTAGATCTCCTTGTGTAGCCCTCTTTATCCACTCCAACACAGCTTCTAATTTCCATAAAAATTGTATTTCATTTTCTTTTCTTTTTTAATGTTAACTATTCCATGCCCTCTTTGATTACATTTTTGTTATTTCTATCTATATACATATTACATGATATCTTTAATCATTTTTGCAACAAAAATTCTCATCCACAGTGTCTTTCATTTCCTCCATGAAGCTTCTTTTTTCAATTCTATTTTTCTCATTTCATTGAGGAATTATAATTTCATACATATTTTTACACTATAGAAAATAATGTACACTTTCAGTACAATTTACCCACCTCAAAAATTCAATGCAGTCTTAATTAGTTTAGCTGAATAGATAGGATTGAAGTCTAAATGTTGTATATGTACAGTTAGTCAGGGCACCAGTGCTTTATCTGTAATGGCATGTGGGAAAGACCTTGGGAGACAGGCAAAGAGATGCTGCCTGGGGAACAGTCAGATAAGAGACGGCATAGCCTGCAGCTGCATAGTGGATGGAGCGAGGGGCTTAGAAGGGACCCTCCCTAAGTTCTCAGGCTGTAAAGGTGACGGCGGAAGAATTGTACTTTCAGACTTGCAAGATTCTTTTAATGTAGCTTTACAATAAAGTCGAATTAGTTTATCTGGTCGTGTTTCCTGTCTGGTCTACCTGGTAAGGCTGACATTATCTGAATGGGAAAGACACATGGACATGTCAGAATACTATACCCAAGGCATGGACATAAATCTTTCTCTAGAGATACAAAACTTGCACTCAGAAGCTAGCAGTTAAGAGTGAAAATAAGGTTTAGATAAGTTGCTTTTATTGCAGACACCAAAGGAGATCAACTATTGCAGGATCTAGGAATTAATCTGTATTTATATCAGAGTCAGGGTTTAAATCCTACCCTTCTTTCTCCTTCCTTACTTGATAATGGATTTGTTTAATTCTTGGCCTTGGTTGTAGAAAGCATGAGGGTGGTTCTATTGGGTCTCAGTAACTTGCCGGCTTCAGCCCTCTTACATACCTTGATAAAAAAATGAGTGTGCATGGCAAACACATGCATTTCCTCTTGATTTCTTTAGAAATCTACAATTTTGTGACACTCCAGGCCAATCCATTACAAAACATATTCTTACAGTAGAAATGTTTTATTATGAAAATTGGGACGATAGATTATTTCTGCTAAAATAAATTATATCTGCTATGCACTAATAAACTCTTCAGATACCTTCTTGTAATGAAGTTGTAGCTTGTATTAAAAGGTCTTTCTTGAAATTTTACATAGGACAAGTTATATAAAGGAATTCTGTTGCAATTTAGGCAACCTGTTATTAGAACATTATTAGCTTTTTGGTTTCTATGTGTATAAACTTACATTGATTCTATGAAAAATTAGATAAATTCCTGGCCACAGAAATCAGTAGGCTTAAGTACCTTAAAATATAGGATCAAGCAATTAGAGTAATAAATTATTCTTGCTTTTGAAAATATGCATCTTAGCAAGTCCCAAAGTCAACATGTCATATGGAGAGCATAATGGCTGTTAGGCAAGTGGAGAAAGAAGCCCTTGCATACAGCCATACTGGGCGTAGCAATTGCAGAAAGCATATCTTTGGTAACAGAATGGGCAGCTATATAAATATGATAAATAAAAATAATAACAGAATCAAAGTGATCTATATTTTTGGAAGATTTTAGTCCTCTATCCATCCTTTTTGTCTCTTCTTCCTGTCAGTGTACAGTTGAGTCAAATGGCATTATATCCACAGACTTCTGTGATAGGATCACAAATGGCTACGTTAGATCCTCAGCATTGGAGCTCAACTTATAATTAATTGATTAATCAATTCTTTGGAAGAAGCTATTGCTCTGCGATCAGACAGGTGGATAAAATTATTTACCTTCTCCACCCGCATTATCTGCTTTCCAGAAAAATAACTTATTTTAACTCCATATAACTAATTATAATATTAGAGAACTGTACAGCATTTGTTTACACATCTCTGGATTTTTTTTTAAAGGTAGATGACTATCATGGCTGCAAGATATGTGACCCTTATAGCTGGCTTGAAGATCCCGACAGCGAACAAACAAAGGTAAGCACATACAATAACTTTGGCATTTGGAGCAATTGTATCTATGTAAACCAGGCCAATGTGCATTTTGTATATAGAAAGCCATTTAAAAGAAAGATTTGAGGTTCAATCCCTAACATTTCCAGGCAGGGCTGAGAGAACAATTCTGGAAAGCCATTGCAAAACAGCATACACAGTTATAAATGTAAATGGACCAATAATTTAATCCTTTTGATTTCAGGTAGAAAGACTAGAAAGAATAATTGAAGGACTGCTGTTAGTCAAATGATAAGATACTATTTGGCTAGCGTAACTATTGGACTAAGCAATTCTATGCTTCCAGTAGAGTTGCACAGCAATTACTATATTGTCTTGGGCTTATGGAGTAAGAGAAGCAGTAGCATACTGTAGTCAAATGCATTGGGCCCAAAATCTCCAATTTATTGTGTGAAGGACTTGCCTTGTCAGAAATTGAAGGTGCACACCACTGAAGGCTGATAAGAAAATGGCAAGAACAAACTAATAACATATTGCTTGAGAGCTTCTTACAAAACCTAATCAATATGATCAGTGGAAGGGATGGTAGGAATAAAATCCAGTATATCTGGAGGTCACTAAATTGCCTATTTCTAACATATTGGGATATTTTAGATCTATGAATGTATGAAGGTAAGAAATGAGACATGGATTCCTTATACATTGTTTGTGGAACAGAGGAAGCATAGAGAAAACTCATGTTTAAGAGAGAGCCTGGGAAGCAAGAGGAAGAGGGTTGAGTCACTTCCAGAAGTGCCAAGTTTGTGTTACTTCTAGCTCTCCTTTGTTGAGTTAGTCAGTATTAAGATAGTCTGCTGCCTTTCTTCCCACTTAACTCTGCATTTGGAGTGGTCTGTCTTTTTGGCACTGAAAATAGCTTATAGTTGTGTACTTCAGTACTTCTGTACTGCTGCTTCTTCAGCTTGGCCATTATCATTATCAAGATTACCGTGTGAATCCCTGCATTGTTTGCATCCTTATTGCTCAAATTCTCCTCCTCTTTTATGCCATGTAACGGAGGTGGGAAAAGACTTTCCTTATAGAAGATTAAAATGTATTATTGCAAAATTATTTGTAAGACAAACAAATAGTTAATAAAAACACACCCAGGTCAAAGCAAACTAATGAAATTATATGGACCTCAAACAGCTCCATGGGTCAGCAAGAACTTAAGCAAGAAAGAAACTTGCCTTCTGGAAGTTTCTGTTTTGTCTAGTGAAGAATTACACTTTATGCTGTAGAATCTGTATGCATAATCAATTCATCTTGGCAAGCAACAGTAACTTTTAACTAAGTATGTACATCAATTTGCCTTTATTTTACAAGATGAATATGTAGATACTATTTGTACAAATAGCTGATCTGTAAATAGAATGAATTACATTTTCAGTTAGCCTATACCTGGTGAAGACATTGAGCTTTCAACCTGAATCCCTTCTTCCTAATTTCTTCCTATCTTCTGGAATGGGTTCCCTTTCCCTTTCCTTACAGTGTTAACTAGTTACTAATATTTTGTTTACACCAACATAAACTAAGGTTTAGAGTTGAAGAGAGTTTGCAAACCTTTATAAGAAAAGCCAATTAGCATTAATCATGCTGACGATACTGGGCAATAGTTATGGTAGAATTCACACTAGAACAGGAAGGGAGGAGTCTTTAAGTCACATCAAAGTTCTTAAGAGATTGGCACCATTGTATCTGCGCTAGACTCAAGTAACTTGATGAATTTGAAAGATATATGGAATGTGAAGTGAGGGCAGAAGAATTATAATTGGCTTGGTTATAAACTGATTACGGAGAAAGTGCTCATGGTGTTTAACTTGCTTAAAATGAACCCTGACACAGGTAATTGCTTCCCCTAAAGGGAGGAGACATTGTATTTTTCACCAGGTTCCACTGACTGAGTAATATGTGGAATGTCTTGCTGTTGTCCAAGGAATTTGATGTTACCTTGCAGAAACCACCAGTGTCTTTCATTGGAGCTAGTATAATGCTTCCTCCTGATTCCTTTATTCTCTGTTTCTCTTCCACTGGCTAAATTTGTAACTTCCCTGACAGGTTGTGTCAGCTGTAATACAGGTAGTTCTTGTTTAGTGACTGCCTTGTTTGGCAACCATTTATAGTTATGGCGGTGATGAAAAGTAACTTTGCGATCAGTACTCACATTTGTGATCTTCGCAGGTCTGTAAAGCAAAGGAAAGCTGAAGTAAGATCATAATCAAAGTTGCCATTTCACGTAGCAACCACTTTGCTTAATGACTAAGTTGCTGGTCCCAATTATAGTTGCTAAACAAGGACTACCTGTATATGAATTAAACACATAACATGAAACATGTACTTGCAAATGGGTGGTAAACATTGGGTTGCTTTTCTTCATACTAAGTGTCAGAATTCTCTGCTTGTATTTTCTCATTTGGCATGATTGTGGACCCCATTCCTCTCTGCTGAGTAAGAGAGAGGAAGTAGGGGCTGTTGCCGAATAGCCAAGATGGTCTGTTGTTGGAAGACAGACTTTCTGGTTTTGATTCCTTTTCCCTTCCTTTCCAGTTTTTTTTTTTTTTTTGAGATTTATTTTTTATCCTGCCTTTATTATTTTTATAAATAACTCAAGGCTGCGAGCACACCTAAAAAAGTCACCCAGCTAGTTTTCATGCCTAAGGCAGGACTACAACTTACAGTCTCCTGGTTTCTAGCCTAGTGCCTTACCCACTAGACCAAACTGGTTTTGTCTATGTGTGTGTGAGTGTGTGTGTGTGTATGTGTGTGTTGAAATACAGAAGAAAGGAAGAAAGATTTCAATTTTACTCTTGCCTCTTCTTCCCCAGCTGGCTGCTTTCCATAAAAGCAGCAGCAAGCAGTGCTTCTTTTCCTATATACATGTTTAATTCTTTGTCTAGTTTAGCCTTTAAGGCTGCATCTAGCACACAATCATTTGTTACTAGGTCCTTTTAAACTCAGTGAGTCTTCTCAGTAAATATTCATAGGACTCTGCTGGAAACTCCATTGGATGCAGCAAAACTTTCTTTGAAATGAATCAGGCTGTCCAAAAATTAATACACACTTTTGCTGTCATCATCTTCACCTCCTTTTTTCTGTAAGGAACTGCTGGGTGAGATAATGCATGAAGCTCTATATTTGTGCACTTTTTCAAAAAAGCAGTAATTAATTTTGGCATTAAAAGTACTCTACTTTGCAATTAAACTTGATTAAATTTGTTCCTGTCTCCTTACACAAATATGCTTAACATAGGTCAAGTAAGTTTTGGCTGTTGAAGTTCAATTAAAAAAAAGGCTAAATAAAGCTACTTGGATTCATATCTGTATTCTGTCCTGTTCCAGGCTGTGTGTGTGTGTGTGTGTGTGTGTGTGTGTGTATATATATATATATATATATATAGAGAGAGAGAGAGAGAGAGAGAGAGAGAGAGAGAGAGAGAGAGAGAGAAGTAGTTTGTAAGAAGCTTTACTTAAAATTGAGCAAATACAGGCAGCGGCAGGCAGGGAGTGTGTACAAGTGCATACATGATTCAGAAAAAGCCCCAAATCCCTGGAGAGTTTGCCTGCAACACCTTTCAAGTGGTCAGAATCCAACACAGTGGGTGGAAGTATAGTCAGGTCATGTCCCGAGATCTAAGTGTAATGGATGGGTTGGCAGCTGGACCATGGTCAGAAATGCAGAGTTTTAAGATACCAGAGGATCATGGTTTCAAGTGTATGGAATCCAGGTAGGTGAGGCTTCTGGTGGCTCTTATGTACAGGTAGTCCTCAATAAATGGTAATTGGGACCAGAATTTCTATTGCTAAGCAACGTGGTCATAAAGTGCAATGTCACAATGACACTTCTGGTTGCCATCATTAAGCAAATCGCTATGGGTCATTAAGCGAGGATGTTCCATGGTCACCATTTGCGACCTCCTGCTGGCTTCCCCATTGACTTTGCTTGTAGGAAGCCAGCAAAGAAGGTCGCAAATGGCAATCGTGTGACTGCAGGACGCTGCGATGTTGTAATTGCGAGCCAGGTGCCAAGTGCTCTGATTGCGGTCAAATGACCATGGGGACACTGTGACCGATGTAAGTACGAGGATCTGTCATAACCACCACTTGTTCAGCATCATTGTAAGTTCAAAAGGTTGCTGAACGAGTGGTTGTTAAGCAAGGACCACCTGTAGAGTCCTCACCAGTAAAGCCAGTGAAGACTAGGAATGCCCTTGCCAAGTGAGGAGATGCATGGTGCATTGTTGTTCTGCTTACTGAAGCACATGGCACACTTGCACCCAGGTGGACACTCAGCTCCTGTTCCTCATCCTCTGATCGCAGGTGCAGCTGTTCCTGGTGACTGCCAGCCATATCAGACCCAGGTGCTTGAGTGCCCACAACTTCCTCAGGCAGGCTTCTCTGAGTCAGGGCTGGCTGCCACATATTAAGTTAATAATACCACTTAATGCTAGTTTGCTCATTCTGGATGAGTTGAACAAGTGGTAAAAATATTGTCTGTTTCAGTACCTATGCTTGGAGTCCTTTCATTGAGTCCCTTGGTATTTCAGAAAATTGTTTGATGTAGCACTTGAAAAGGAGACAGAAAATGTAGAGTTGTCAGTGAAAAATGATGCTCTTTTTTGCAAGGACCTATTAATCTCACACCAAAAATCCATGCCAACTTATTTTTATGCTGAAAACAGCTTGATAATGAGAAAACTGGGTAGGTTGTTACTGTGACCTGAAAACTAGATAGCCAATTTAGTTTGGATATTTTTAAAAATATTTTATTACAATTTTACAATACAATACAATTTAGTTTGGAGACTATTATGCTTTATGCCTAGTAGAGAACCTTTGCTTTTTAATAATGTAAAGTACGGCCTTCCTCAAATAATGGGTGGGTGGCATTCAGTTCTAGTTTTGAGGTAAAATTATGAAATTATACACAATCAGCACATAACTTTTCTTGCACTATTCCGATCAACACATATGCTTGTCTAACTGGATATGCTGTCTTACTTTTCCCTTAGGCATTTGTAGAAGCCCAAAATAAAATAACGGTGCCCTTCCTTGAACAATGCAGTGTCCGAGGGCTATTTAAAGAGCGAATGACTGAACTATATGACTATCCCAAGTATAGTTGCCATTTCAAGAAAGGGAAAAGGTATGTCAAGACTTTCGTGCGCATATGTCAGCAACCAATTGGCTCATAGTCAAAATCATTGCTGTAATGCTGAGGATTGTGGATTATGTGCCATATGTTCATTGAGTCTCAACACAGTAATATACATATGTCTATTGTGGGTTTGCTTTTGAGATTATTTACTGGGATAATTTTTCTATCTAGACTTGGCTATACTTAAAATTGAGAACACTATCACACGTGTCTTCTAGGTATTTTCACTTTTATAATTCTGGACTTCAGAACCAACGAGTATTATATGTGCAAGATACTTTGGACACCGATGGCAGAGTATTTCTTGACCCTAATAAACTTTCAGATGATGGCACTGTGGCTTTACGAGGTCAGTATAACAGATTTTTTGAAATGCTTCAACTGGGATATTTGTGAAAGATTGTCTACTTTGAGTTATGAATAAAGACGTCATAAATCACAAACACATCCATATGTGGAAATTCTAAAGAAATTTAACTTCTGTGCATCTGAAGAACATCCAGGTTTGAGAAGGTTTAACTGTTGCTTATGTATTAAAGTGTGGGAGTGTGGAGCAGGGGTGTGAAACATGGACTCTCATCCCCAGAGGAGCAAAGAAGAGATAAGAGGATGAGACTGGCCCCTCCCTGAGGAATGCTAGTGATGTTTGTAGTTTGACCCTGGGAACTGCTCTCAGTCTGAGAAGATTCTGTAATTAGGGTGAAGCCAAGTAAACCTTGCTGGATTGAATCTGTATTGTCTCCTGGAGTTTCCTGGGCTAAACCTGACATAAAGGCAAGGAATAATGTAGCTTTTAACTATGTTTGTTAAGAATTCTGAGACTTGTATTCCCAACACATCTGGAGAGACACCAGCTTAGAAAAATTGAGCCAGAACAATAAAAGAAAATATTATTGCTAATATGATACGTATATAACCTACAGGATTTGCATTCAGTGAAGATGGTGAATATTTTGCATATGGCTTGAGTTCCAGTGGATCAGACTGGGTAACAATTAAATTTATGAAGGTGGATGGTGCTGAAGAACTTCCAGACACTCTGGAAATGGTAAAATTCAGTTGTATGGCTTGGACGCATGATGGTAGAGGCATGTTCTACAATTCCTATCCCAAAAAGGATGGCAAAAGTGATGGTGAGTGGTAGACAATAAAGGTTCCTATAAAAACCTAGCTTAACCTTCAGCCTCTGTGTCTTATATCTAATTCATGACAGGTTTCTAAACTTCAGGGGTAACTCAGACAGCCTGCTTGCCTGCTGCCTCCCTCCCTCCCTCCCTGCTCTGTCCTCTCTTCCAGTGCCTTGGCTTTCTTGGGTCCTGTGGTTTTTCATTCTGCCTGGCCACCTTTGCCAACACATCTCCTTTTGCTGAAACCAGTGAGGTTTTAAATTACAGCCAAAATGATGTTTCACTTCCCTAAGAAGTAAATAAATGAATAAAAGAAATATGTCAGCTTATTTTTTAAAATAAGACAAATAATGTAGAGGTATTATAATTAAGTAGTAATATAATTATCCTTGTAGACAGCAGAAATTTTTTTGGCAAGGAAGGCTGGTATTCCCAGCAATCTGATAAGTGTTATAAATTACATGCATTTGCTACCTTTCACGTTAAACAGCTTTACTCTGTGGGGGTTGCAAATTCTTATAATTAATGTTTCTGAACTACAACTTGCAAACATGTAATCAAGTATGCTGCTTTCCCCAGGCACTGAAACATCAACCAATTTGCACCAGAAGCTATACTATCATGTCCTGGGAACTGACCAGTCAAAAGATGTTTTATGTGCTGAATTTCCTCATGAGCCAAAATGGATGGGTGGAGTTGAGGTATGACTTGTTTGAAGGCATGATTTACTAGAATATTGGTAGATGATAAAGTAAAATAAACTGCATTTAGAGGCCCAGCTATTGCTTGTCAAATAAATTGGCTCTCTGTTTCTTGTTTCTTTTGTATTAGTCAAATATGATATGAAGAATTAGCATAAATGATATCCATACCCCTTTGCTCTAAAAGCTTAAGGGAAAGTGGACAGTATATACACCATTTTGATAGATTCTATATATTTTTCATGCAACTGCCAAGCACCAGGACCTGGATAGCTCTTAAAAGTCATACATTATATATATAGTCATCTAAAGTGCAAAGTCCATGAGTTCAGTTCCCAGTAGCAGGTTTGAATCCCATAAAATAATATCAATGAAGATTTCAAAATAAGAGTAATATGTAGCCCAGAAAGCTCATCAGATCAGTTCTCTGTATACAAGGGAGTTAGACAGGATTACCTTTTGGCTTCCTCCCTGTTCAATCTGTACATGAACTCATTTACAGAGAAACTTTCAGACCCAAACTTCCACCCTCCCAAAATTGTGCATGTTAACATTTTATTCTTGCTGTACACAGTTGATGCAGCTGTTTACTCAAGAATTCCCAGTGGCCTTAAGTGAGTCCTCATTTAAGAAGAAGCTGAGTTGAATGATAGAGGGGCAGGAGACTGAACATGTGAGGAGTTTTAAGTATCTTGGTGTAATATTACAGGATAAAGGGTCATATGTAGAACACAGTCTTTGTGGTTCTACATGGTCAAAGAAGTTCTTAAGGAGTTTAAAAATTCTTCTGTATTAAAAGTATGTAGCTCTGCCATGCTGAAACTTTGCGCCAGATCTCTAGCTGAGTTGATCTAAGATTCACAAACGGGCCATCCCAATTACACATAACTGGAGACACTGCTAACTAAGTTTGTAAGAGTGGTGTTTCAAGCACTTAAATACATATCCAATGCATCCTTTCAATTAGAAACTCATCAGTTGGAAAGTATAATAAGAACATAGCAGTTCATATTTAACTGTGGGCTTAAATATCATCATTTCTCCACAGAGTTTATTCCTTTGTCTTGTCTTCATGGTGTGAAGCAGTTTTAAGAAAACTCTCATGTGGCCTCTGCACATGAATTTCTGTATCTTATAGAATTTATTCAGGCTAATAAAATAATCAGAAAAAGACTTTTAGATATCAAATAGTGTTGTATACCATCCAGAGTCACTTTTTGTGAGATGGGTGGCCATATCAATTTGATTAATAAATAAAATAAATAAATAGCAAAATGAAATAAGTCTGATATCAAAGTTCATTAGAGAATGAATGGAACATCCTAGATTTATTTATTTTATTTTATTTATTATTAAACTTGTATGCCGCCCATCTCCCCCAACGGGTGACTCTGGGCGGCTCACAATAACAAAAAAGAACAAACACACCAATCCCTCCAACAGTGACTAAAATCCATAAATAATTAAAATACAAAGATACATTAAAAATGTCCTAAACCCCCCCCCCCCCGTATATATTAGCACTAAAACCTTCAAGATGCTGGGGCGGGGAGCCAAAACCCATCACCCCACCAGCCATCTCCACAGATGCGAGATAGTCGTAATTATACCACTTACTTTGCCATTCCAACAAGGACTCTTTTTTAGAGTCTGACTTAACTTCTTACCCTAAGTAGTTCTATATGAGAAATTTAATAAAGTCCCTATTGCTTGCTGACTCTGATTTTGCCCCTTGCCGACTCTGGTGCTGTTGAATCCATACTTCACGTATGGTGACATTGTTCCTTTTATAATGACAGCTGAAGAAGCCCCATCTCTCCTTCATTATTACATGCCCCAGGTCAATCTGATGAATTTTACTTTATCAGATAAGAAAACCTTTGGTATATGTAATATTACAGGGTTTTGCATGGATGCTCTGAATCTCCACAAATAACTGCCCTCAAGTTCCATTGAGTAAAAGTCCTGATATAGGTTTATTGAGGCAATTTTTACATTATTGGTATTGAAATGTTACTTTCTGATTGTTTCTCATTTTGATCAAAATAAATTGGATTGATTGATGAATTGAGTAATTGAAACTAGTAGGATAGTGTTATCCTACTGACTCTCACCTGACATTTCTTGAACATTTTTAAGAGGAAGAATTATATTACGCTAGAGCAACTTACGGACTTTTGCTGTATAAGGAGTATATTAAACTTCTCTTTGAGACAGATTCCTCTATATGGAGGGGAAAAAGTATTTTCCCAGATTGCCAGCACCAGCATGCACAGGGAGCAGTTCAGCAGATGGACCCACACATGCACATGACAGCAACCTGGGGAAGCCTCTGCAGAAGCCAGGCGTTCTGGAGGACATACAGTAGCTGCTTAGGGCTTTGAGGAGGCTGCTTCTTTTAACCATGTTGGTGACCTGCTTGAGTTAGCCTTTTTTTAACATTTAAAGGTGATGTAGAGCTGAGGGGGTGTACTTATGCACAGTCTCTTTAGGTGTTATTTATTTATTACAAGTGTTCTTATGCTGCGTCAGTCAAAAAAGGAAGCTAAGCAGCTTACAAAAGCTAAATGCAATTATTAGGCGCGCCAGTGTGGTGTAGCTGCTGGACTAGGAATGGGGAGACCCAGGTTCTAGTCCTTCCTTAGGCATAGAAGCCAGCTGAGTGACCTTGGGCCAGTCACTCTCTCCTAGCCATAGACTAGGAAGTTGAAAAACATTTATTTATCGATCCACATTGCACCAGCATGGTAGGTTATGATCCATAACCTTCAGTAAAGAGGCCTTCACCCTGCAATAATTGATTTGGGATTATTACTATTATTATTATTATTATTATTATTATTATTATTATTATTATTATTATTTCAAGAGGTAGCTTTACTTGGAACAGCTTATATCCTGCGATGATGCCTTTATCACCATCAAACAGCAACATCTGCCTATCCCAGGTCCTTGGGAAGGACCCAACAGGTGGATTAAAAATGCCAAATCCAGTCTAAACATCTAGCTGACTATGCAACCAACCATCATAATAATATACAATTTATTGTAGAAGAGGCTTTAACTCTGCCTCTAATAAAAGTTATAATCACACATCCATGGTTTCTACTCAGTAGCCATTTTCTTTGGAATAACTTTGACTTTGAAAACACTAGAGAGTAAATCCCATTGAGTAAAGTGCAACTTAAGTCTAAGTACACATATACTGTATAGGATTGTGTTGTTACATTCTCAAAAATAACTAACGGATTCAGAGAAATCAAATCACTGATGGCAGAATGCTTTAAAATAGTTTTTCCATTTGTGGAGGTCAGATGTTGATATCTAGGCAGTAGGTTGGAGTGGTGCAGTATTTTTCATGGTTTGGTCTGGTTTAGAGATTGTAAGTTTCTGTTGATTCCTTCATTACTATTGTTCAGTATCAAAGAGCTACCCATTGAGCTGCCTCAAAGTGACCTATATGGTATCTTTGATGCACAACAACCAATTTTACGCCATGAAGATTGACATTACCAAGATGCTACTTATTTAACAGTTGAGGCCAGTCTATAAAACAAAGCAGTACTTGAGAAATGTCTTGCTCTGTTGATTTTATTTCCTAATTGATGCCCTATTTTTCTGCCAGTGAATGATATTCAGAGCTGCTAAGAATAATAAAAAACCCAATCGACTTTAATAGCCATTTTATGAAGTTTTAATTGTTTGTATATAAAAGGCCAATCATTAAAATATACAACTAAAGCAAGCAGCTCCTCTGATAGTAAACTGCCTTGTACTTTAAATGCCTGCTTTAATAAACCTGTTACCAGTGTTGAGAAGAAACCTATCTGACCTACCATGGGAGTATCAGCACAATAGAGAAAAATGAACATTACAGTCTGCCTGGCATGGAAGGTGTTGGGTCAGTAAAACTAAATCTTTCATGCAAGTAGGTAAAAGCTACATTGAATACCTAAATGTTACTAGCCTGTACTACTCATTTCTGATTGCAAGCTTTTGAAAATGCCTCTACAAAGTGCCTGAATTAGCAATCTAAATGCAAAAATATATTGTATATATTTTATTTGTAAAGGATTAAAACAATCTTGTAAATGTTGCGGGTACTATAGAATAACACTGATACTGCTTTACAAATTATATAGAAAGATATCCTGTTAAATGTAAGCATTTTGTCCAAGTTATAACGGAAAAGTTGATAATGCTTTTACTAGTAATCTTGCCTCCATTCACAAACTAATCCACAGGATACATTTGGATAGGCAATATAATATTGTATGTGCTAGTAATTTACATGGATTTCTTTCAAACACTCTGTTAAAGCTGTATTAATGGAACAAGTGGAATATGGTTAGTCTTAACTACCTTAAAACTGTAGGAATGAGTGCTTGAAGCATAATACCTATAGCAAGTAATTTTTGACTTGGTTAAGAAGGCTGCATGTATTCCTTCAAAAAAAAAAAAATCCACATTCAGTATTGAAAATAATTGCAAACTTTATTTTATATACTTAGCATAATTGTTTTTAGTATAATTATAGAATCTAGAAGTGTACTTTAAAAGTGTAATTGTGGCTTCTAATGAAACTGTACAAAAGCATCTTGTTGCTGCAGCTGGACTGTAATGGAAAGCTATGACTCTTTCCAGGGGAAGACAACCTCATAGACCCCTGATATTGTTGGACTCAATTTCCACCATCCATGTTGGACATTCTATTTGGAACCTTTGAGTTGCCTTCCCAACTCAAAGAGAAGCACATACGGAATTCTAAATTATCCCTTTATCACCATGAATTGGGCATTGTAACAAAATAAAAGGTTTTAGTGGAAAACATTTCAAATAATTAATAGACTGTGGTTAATCAGGACTCCCATCTGTGTGGGACATGCTCACATAGCACTAAAGTATGGTTTAATATTCCATCCAAGCACAAACCTTGGGTGTGGGAGGTCTCCAAAAGCATTGCAACAGGCTAAAAGTTGCCTGTTGTCCTTGAGAATCTCTAAATCAGAACCAAAATCATGGATGGAATTTTGGCTATTGTAGGTTAAGGAATTGTTGTCCTCAGCTTTCATAGAATCTGTGTGTGGTCTATGCAGAAGTTTATTGCTTTCAGAGCAATCTTTGTTGGCTGAATGATGTGTATTTGCAAGTAAATATGAAATATAAGTTTAAGTGTGTTTACTCAAAAGTAAATTAGTCAATTCAGTGGGATTTTCTGTCTTGGAGAATGATGGAACCTTCAGTGTCTTCTGGTTAGGTCTTCAGTTTCAAAATGTTATCAGCAAAAAAAATCTAGAAGAATGATGCTTCATTTTGCTAAGTATATTAAATTTGACTGTAGAATAGAAGCTTGAAAACTGCAAGATATGTATTTATGTGAAGGAATTAATAACTTTTGATTATATAGCTGCAGGCTGTTTCCTACACTTGCAGCTTTAGTTGTTAATTAAAGGCACTTGCTTTGCCCTTCTGTTAGGAATATCTTATCTGTTTTCTTCCTGCCACATTTTGACAACTAATATTGGAAGAATGGTTGCTAACTGCACATAAGATGTGTGATTTTAAGTATACTTTTAGGACTTTTGAAAACCTTTGCCTACTGTATACAAAATGAGGATAAACATTGAGATCTGGGTGCCCATATAAATTGAAATAAATAAATTCGCCCCAAGAGCTCCTATTTTATTGGATAAGGATAAGTTGAATAACAAACTAGATGAAAAAGAGAAAAGAAATAGAACTATATTTAAAAAATTATGGATTTAGTAAACTTTGGAAGGAGTTAAGTAAAATAATCTAAAGTTGCATTACATTCAAATAATCTCTCCTTCCTCCCAATCTGTGCCTTTCTAGATTCCCATGAAATTTAATATTTCTGTATGTAAAATGAAAGCTTTAAAGCCATAGTCATTTGTGAACATCTCTGAATGACCCTGAGAGAGTCACTGGCTATGTTCACACACTGGAATAAGCCAAGACCACATTTTGGCTTAGCATGCTCCATGATGCCAGACATCATCTCTTAGCTTAGCCTAACCCACAGGGCTGTTATGAGGATAAAAAGGGATTATAGTTAGGGAAAGCCACATACATTATCTTGATCTCCTTCTAGGAAAGAATAAACTAGTCCAACAATTACCTTTGACAATGCTTTTCTCTTTTTTTAAAATTTACAAATAAGGAAAAAGAGTCCTAAACAACTATCAGCTTGGCAGCTGGCAATCATGTTTGGGTTCAGAAGTTAGCAGGGTTGGGCCAGGTCAGTACTTGAATGGAAGACTGCAGTACTGGAATTCCAGAAGACTGGCTAGACTGGAAGATTGAAAAATCACCCTGGAAGAAGATTTTGTCAAACTACTTATAATGCAGTCAACAAAACTACAGGGATGTGTCCATGAAGACACCAGAAGCCCAGCTGATCTTGACTTTACCATTTTAAATGGCCCCTGTTCCTCGATGCCTTTTCTACATATATATCAGTTCTAGCTATAAGCATGTATATTTGGTTGGAAATAGGAATGAGTTTGAGATGTTTCCCAGAAGATGGCGCTAGAAAATGATGCTGCTGAGTGAGGCAATAAGCATGGTGGTTTTAAATGGATTTGTATTATATATACTGTTGCTATAGAGAAGTTCAACATTAGATAAATATAAGGTATAAAATCAAAATCATTAGATTAATCTATAAATATTTCTTCCTCTGTCCTGTCCCCTTTTCAAGTAACACAAGAAAAGCATCCAACTTTCAAAGAATGTGTTTTCCTTGGAGGTTTTTATTGTAACAGCATTATTACTTCATCTAGAAACACTTATTGTGAAGCACAAAAGAATAGTTTTGGTGTGCCAACCTGAAGGATCTTTGTTTTAAATAAAGTAACAGTAAGTAGTACAAGATAGAGTTAATGTTATAAGATTGAATTGCACTTAAAAATAGTTGTGGTTGAAATCTTAAAGATTGATTGTATCGGGAGAAGTGATGCATTAGAATCTTCATGAATGTTTTGAATTCTGGAGAGCAAAAACAGACAGACTGGTTATCTGTACAGGCAGTCTTCCAGAAGAGGAAAAAGAACAGTTGTGCTGGAACTTAAAACCTCACACATGGGTTCTGGGGCCAGTTTAATTGTAGCACTGTCAAGATAACAGGATGGGTGAGAAATCACCCTAAAGAAGACATGGAAGCTAGACAGGATAGCAGCAGATAAAGGAAATAGTCAGAATCAGTGGACTAAAATCCTTGAAAGAAAACCAAGTACTGGGAAAATTAAGGCTTGAGGAAAGGAAGATATGGAATATCTATTTATTTATATTTATAGACTAACCCCATCGTTCATCCTCTGGATGGGGAACAGTTAAGACCAACATAATATTACATTAAAAAAAAAAAACCTAAATGGCAGATCAAAATCTTCATCCTGGGCTAAAGGTCCACTGAAGAAGAATGGTCTTCAGTCCCTTCCAAAATGTCAGATCAGGGGCCATGTATACTTCTGAGGGGAGGATGTTTCACGGAACAATGGCTATGACAAAAAAGATCTGACTTCTGAGCCACACCTTGGGGGTGGAATCTTTAGCAAGTCCTCTCCAGATGACTGGATGAACAGAGTCACATTTATCAAGATGCCACACATAGAGCCAGAGACTTATAAAACATTGTTATTGACCATATGGTGGAATAGGATCAAACAAAGAGAATGGGAGAGTACTAAACCGGCACCACTTAGCTGACTTTGGTTGATCTCAAAACAGTGCTAATCAGGATTAGTCCTAGTTACTATTTGGATGGAGGACTCCCAGGAAATCCTAGGGTCCTATTTTCCCTCAGTGTTTTTAATTGAAAATCTTATTTTCTAGAATAGGCCTAGTTTTGAACGGAAGACCACTTAGGAAACTTGAATCTGTCCTGGAAGAAAAAAAAAAAGTGTTAATTAAAAGTACCCTGCATATCACTAGAATAATTTTGCCTTGTGATTGTTCCTGATCATTTAAACCCAGAGCTTTTTATGTACAGAACACTCAGCTGCTGTTCTTCTTTCTCCCTGTACTTCAGAATACACAGTATCTGGAGCTGTACTTGGAAAGCATTGCCATTATGATGAGTTTATAGACCTTTCCTCTGTCCCCTAAATTCCTCTCCCTCTTGTTTCAGGCTGATGGAATGTATGGAGGTTCATTTCTGGACTACATCACCATAGATTTCGCAAAAGAACCTATTTGCTAATTCCTTGCTTCTTTGTTTCCAATTGGCGTACGATGGTGCTTAAAAGTTTGTGAACCCTTTTGAATTTTCAATATTTCTGTATAAATATGACCTAAAACACTATCTCTTGTCCACACAAGTCTTTAGATAAACAGAACCCATTAAACAAATGAGTCAGAAATAGTATATTTGTTCACTTATTGAGGAAAATGATTGAAATTCAAAAGGATTCACAAACTTTTAAGCAACACTAGAGGTGTGTTTATGTCAGTAGGAAGAGAAAAGAAAACTTACCTGAATTATGAATTATATAACTTTGGCAGCACATATGTAGCAAGTTAGAAATAGGGGACCTTTTATTTTATTTATTATTTAAAATTTGGCTCTGAAAGCTGAAGGGTGTCAAGTAATATTCTGGTAATATTACTGGTGGAGGCAGGCTGAAAATTTCAGCCCATATTTGTTTTAACTCATCTTTTTTCCTTTAATAGAAAAAAAAAAGAATAAATTCAGCTGGAAATTAATAATGTGCAAATTTTGCAATGCATTTTTGGAGGGGCTACAAAAAATGCATACCACAAGTGAAAGTTTTCCCAACACCATAGTGGGGGAATGCAAAATATGGGACAAAGAAGCCATTCCTCCTCACTATTCAAAGGGAGGGGGTTGTCTGTTGATGCATGCATGCATATGGGCCAATAATGCTTGTTCTTTGTTTATCTCCCATAAAAATATCTGCAGGTGGAGTTTTTCCACACAGTAGTCAACACTGTTTTGTCTTGATACTCTTGAATTCCTTTGTGTTCCCAAACGTATTGATGAAAAGATGGTTGTAGTGATGAAGACAGACTTAATTGGCACCCCACCTATAATGCATGTTGTAGAATTACATTAAGAGGGTGTTTTGGGAATCACATTAAGTAAACTGTTACCAACTCTTCCCCAGTCTAGCAGGGAACAGTGAAGAAAATGTTGCCAGGGATTCTTATACAAAAGCAAAATGTTTCAAAGACCTATTTTTATTTGATGAACTGAAGGCCTTTTGAGTTTAGAATTAATGTTCATTATGAACTTTACCATTGGGATATTAGATGCATTCAGCACTTTTAAAACTGCTTGCAGAAGGTTCTAGGTTCAGATAAGAAATTCTGGAGAGCCCAAGCCACAGTGACTGGGATGGCACATTGTATTTTCCCATAGTTAGTTTGTTGAAGAAATAGTAATTGAGTTCACACAGTACATCAATCCACATTCAAATAAACCACATGATGGCTTAATGTCACATGTGGACCCAGCCAGTTGACAATGCTAGATTAGCTGAAATAATGGTCTTGTCTTAGTATATTTCTGTGTTCTGAAATGCTAGAGTTTATTTGCTATTCTGAGTCATGTTTTATCAAGAGAGAGAGAGTCTTGTGTGGCACTGGCTTCTGCAAATTAAATTGGATGTTGCCAATTCTAATGTCCATTCCCACTGCAAGTGACATTTGTTGTCAGATATTTGTCCCAGAGCTTCAGTAAATGTTTCAACCTTCTGATACAGAGTGTTGCCAAAAACAGGTATGGTGTTTTGGCTTTTTCTGATATCTGAAACTTGCTAGTGCTTACAGACCTTTTTAAATTTGCGGCTGGTATTCTTTCTGTCCTTGGTATCTCATTTTTAGTGCTGTTCACATTCTTTCCTTCCATTTGTACCATATTCTATATTATTCTCCTTTTGGATGAAACGTGAATAATGAGGACTAAGGTCACTATGTTCTGATTAAGGAACTATTTACTATTACATTATACAGCCCATCATAGCACTGGAATCTTCTGTTGCAATATTGCTAAGAATAAAATATTTCTGTGTACTTTTCATAATTATATATAATGATGAATTTACAAACATTATGTCTTACATCTCTTTTTGTATCTTTAACTTATCCTCAGAATAGCAAAGACTGAAGATCAATTATTTGCAAAACAATTGTCTTTTGATAAATATCCTTATTGTGCTATAATGGTATTTATTACAGTTTTTTTTTTAATATACTGTATATATGAGAACTAAAATGTGAATGTGAAACTTCATGTATAAAAAGCTTTATCTAGACAGACTGTCTGGTATGTAAACTGTATTAAAATGAATTTGAAATGCAAATATCTTTAAATATGTTATGTGCTACAGTCAATCTATAGAATCACTGAAAACACGTGGGAAATGTCATTGGTATCATTAAATCACATACAGTATTCATTTGCTTGGATCTATACTGGAAAAGTAAGGAGGAGATCATTAAGAATTGTTCTTTTTTTTTATTTTCATAAATGCTCACAATACAGTAAAACTAAACAAAACTAGAAATAAAATCAAAGGGACCTTTGTGTAAGTGGGTAAAGATTTATTTATTTATTTATTAGATTTATGTAGCCACCTGTCCTATAAACCATAAACCTGGGCAGCTTATAAGCAACAATAAAAATAATAAAAAGCATAAAAACTAGCATAAAAGTGCCCCCAAAAGCAATATACCCCCACACATCCCAGGTGGAGCCCACACTACCCCAGCACTCATGAAAAAAGCCAGGTCTTCAAGGCTTTCTGGAAGGCTAGGAAGGTAGAGGCCTCCTGGATCTTGGGGAAGAGTGGGCCCCCCTAGATGGTAATATTTAAGGGAAGGGGCCTGGAGTGCGCTCACCTGGTAGAACTCTCAGGGAGAGGTGGTCCTGCAAATGACCTGGCCCGGTGCCATTCAGAGCTT
This sequence comes from Liasis olivaceus, assembly GCA_030867105.1. Lineage (NCBI taxonomy): Eukaryota > Metazoa > Chordata > Lepidosauria > Squamata > Pythonidae > Liasis > Liasis olivaceus. The sequence continues at coordinate 230,508,510 of CM061349.1, read as the reverse complement.
TAAAGATAAACAGCACCTTGAATTGAATTGAATTGAGATTGACCATTGTTGGCTTGCAGTAGAACAGGATGGAGAGTTTAAACTTTTCTGCCTTGTGCTATAGTGAAAGTGGAGTACAAATGGCAGTTTCAAAGGACTGTTGGTATAGAAGGAAAATGTTATGTTCCCATTCACCCTTTTCAGCTATCCTCACATTGTTAAGTGCATGTGTGCGTGTACATACACGTGAACATCAGTAATTGTTATGCAAGTTTTTTTTTTAATGAATGAATGTCCAAACACAAAAGAGACAAAGGTTAAAATAATTCCATTTTGTTTACTTTTGAAAAATGTGTCTTTAGATATATAATTAATTTAGGGTGCTTTCTATGGAAGGTTTGGGTTTCAATAAAGATCTATCAATATAATGTTTGATACTCTCTAGTGTCAGTTTGCAATTAGCACAACGACTACAGCTATGCATGACTGCTCATTACATTTAACCTGCGTAGATGAAATAAATTATGCTTGGGTGTGTTTGAGGTAACTGTTTTTCCAGAACATACTCTTACATAATACAGAATATGAAACTTCTCTGTACATGGAAGCATGAAATGGGACTAAGAAAATCTATTCAATTTTGCCATTTGAAGTGTGCTTATGAAAGTAGGTAGAGGTAGACATTATAAAAAATTACTGTTTGGTAGTTTGACATACTTTGAAACTTCTTTTCCTAGACCTAAACATTTCTCAAATTGGGAAGTATATTATTGACGTTGCTTTAATTTTGGTAATGTTTAGGTATCTGATGACGGGCAGTATGCTTTGCTTTCTATACGGGAGGGCTGTGATCCAGTGAACAGATTGTGGTACTGTAGTCTACAGAAGGAATCAAATAATATAACAGGTAAGATCGCTTATTTTTACATTTGCCAGACCTTTGCTTGCTTGATTTCAACACTTGAATCAGTACAAATCTAACTGGCTTACAGCAATCATTTATTATATTACAAACCAGCATTTGTATGTAACTAGAAAAATGTCTTAATAACATAATTATATCTTAGTCCATAGTGCATGGTGTAGCAGAAGTTGGAAGCAATAGACAAAGTCCATTTGTTGTTTTACTCACAAATAATGCCATTTTATTTATGCAGAAGATCCCATTCACACTGAATGGACATTCAGATCTAACCTCTTCCTCCCATTAGTCTATTAAATTGGAGGTTACTGTATAGTCTTTATGTTCAAAATCTAAGAGACAGGATATCCCTGATTCCTTTTTTTAATCAGCATTTCTTGAAAATGGGGTAGTAGTGGATATTTTCCTTTGTTATCCATGTCCCATAGAATCAAGACTAATGTGATGCCTGGGAGTGTGAAGGAACAAATATGCTTAATTGGGTACAACTGTGTAAGAAATTTCACACATCTATAGTCATATAGTTTTCATAAAAATCCAGCACTGCAATTATTATGAATGAGTTGTTATTCCAAAGTTGAATTTGAATCTGGACTTTAAATATAAATATGTTTACTTTCTCTTCATAGAAATTATCTGTGGTCTATTCATGGTGGTTACATATAGATCAGCCTTTACCCAGCCTGATGACCTCCAAATGTCTGTTGGAATACAACTTCCTTTTTCAGACAGTATGCTGGCTGGACAAAATGAGAGAATTGCATAATAATTATAATTATATTTTACTCTGCTATTTAATCTTGTGAACTTAGTTACATTCTGTACTGAACCGATAGACTTCCTTTCTGCCAAAACTGCATGCAGAAAAGTGCATTTGCAGGCTAATATTGAAAAGATAGTGACAGTCTGTTTGGTGTATGATGTATGATATACAACCACCGAGCCTTAATTACATACTTGCGTTTTTCATAGATTAATTTGATTTCATTCCGAGTACAGTTCCAACCTTAACAAATGAACTTCATAAGGAAAACATGTGGGAAGAGGATGTGGCATAATATCCTTGTCATTTCTCAAGCTGTCTGTTTTTGAAATATGGCTTTAAAACTCAGACTAGAATAAGGTTCATTTCTATGTTTCATGCACTTGATTGCTTGCTAGGAAACCTGTCTTGCCCAAGTTTAATTTATTTGTCCTCTTTACAGTTTCCCTTTCTAGTATGATAAACTGCATTCTCAAGATTCTGAAAATCTTAGTCATGCCTGTTGTGCTTGGAATCGAATGGGTGTCTTTTTTCTTTCTTTTCTTCTTGTGGGTTCTTCAAAATCAAAGCATAATCCCAATAGGAGTGCATGTGACTTGGTGGAACGTGGGGAAAGAGTAGAACAGCACAGTCACCTTTTCATAACATTTGAATAGAGACTCAAATTAACTTTTTATTATATCAAATTAAAAAAGAGTTGGAAACAGGTCCCCTTAAGATTACAATTTGGGTGAACTTCTGTTAGTTCTTACAGCAAGATGATTCTTAATAACTTATATTTTACAAAGTATTTGTATGTTACTAATCTTTGCCTTTCATGGCAATAAATATCTTTCAAAACCAGAAGGAGGATTTCCTTAGGGTGGAACTTCAAGTTTCTCTCAGTCCTGTCCTACCCATATCTCCTAAGTCCCTTTTTCTTCATTTCCCCATGTCTCCAGAAAATGGTGGTGCCCTGTGTTACCATTCTGTGAGTTACAGTTCTAAGACCCTGTCATCACAATAGCTAAACAGGAATTCCTTTGCTTTTACTTTCTGTGTTTCTCTAGTAATTGCCTCCAGCGTTATCCATTTCATCTCCAGGAATAGTGCAAATTATGCATTTGTGCTTTGAGTAAGAATAAGGCTGCCTGGTCAGCATCTCCACACTCCCACTTTGAACACAAGGAGGGAGCATAAAAGTCACACCAAAGAAAGTGCTACTGTGGAAACAGAAGGGCAGGAACACAGAATGTTAAGAAGAATTTATGGACATAGACTTGGTTCACTAAGCTCTTGGCTGTTAATGAAGCCTTTAATGATAAAGGACTTTGTCACTTTGAATATGGAGTTTGTAGAGGTCCATACTGTCTAAAAATAGGATAAGCAGCAGATAGGGCTAGACCAAAAGAAAGCCAGTCCACAATTTAGAAGGTTGTAACAAAGGCCATAGAATTCAGCAAAAGTTGAATATTTAATTATATGAATATCTCTATGAAAAAATTCTGAAAACTAAAATTGTATTTCTTTCCAGGAGTATCTTTCAATCATTACAGTCATGTTATTATGTGATGAGAATCTGTTAAAAGACTGTTGACATCATTCATGGATATTTCCAGTTCTACTAGTAGCTGTCTTTTCTTGAACAAGGTGATTGTTCATTCTCAGGGAATCTTGGATTTTTTTCAGAACTTACTTCAACCTGGATTTAGACTAGTTTTGATTTGAACTGAAATCAGTTTTGGACACCAAAACTTGGATGATCCTGTTAAAAGAGGAGCAAACAACCTTTTCCCCAAAATAGTATCCAGCATCATTAGTTAAGGTATCCTTCTGGATAAGCACATTTTTCAGCAATTCTATAGCTGACACATTTCTAGAAGGTAGTGCTAGGGTATTGTGGTTAGATGCCATGATGGTTATATAATGTCTTGTGGTTTTCAACTTGCACATGTAACTTCAGAGTTTATCCAGATCTTTAGACATCTTATATGCTGCTTCTGTGAATATTTTGTAAACATTAATGCATATTATCTTGTATATTAGCACTCTTGAAATGCTTTAATGGTCCTCTTCCTTCAAACTGCATCTTGTGTCAGGTTTTTCTTTTTGTATATCATTTTGAAAATGATAGCTAAAATATAATTAATATTTCTTTGTGTATTCAATTATTATTTATAATAGTTATAATAATAGGGAAGTGACAAATTTGATAAACAAATATAAATAAATAAATATTTCCAAAATCTTATAGCAAAAGTTCTAATATTCCAAATTTGTCTGGTCCCTTAATTCGTTTGTAACTTTCTTAAAGTCTTATTGCCATTTATTTCATATTCTTTAAATCCTTAAGCTTATAGTTTTTATTTTATTCTGGAATGAAGATAAACTCATCAGGTGGCTTTGCAAACTTGTTTTGAAGATCTCTAATAGTGTTAAGATAGTTAAATAGGTAATTTCCAAAAGTGATTAGAAAATGAGGTTAGCATACCTAGTGTCCTTTAAAAGGCTATGCCTCAGTTGAGAGCATGATGACTTCCCTTCTCTCCCTGGTGCTCAGACCTGCAGGAAACCACTATCCTGCAGTCTCTTCATGAGAAGCAGCTGTCCAGAGCACAAGTTGGTGATTCCCCATCCTCTCCTTGTCCAGCAAGGTTGCGTGGGACTGGTCTGCTCACCAATTCTTCAGTCGTGACTACAACGTTTTCTCCGCTCATTTGGGGACATGCTAGCTCACCATTCCTCACCCCAAAGTCTTCAGTGGGATATATTCCTGAGTAGAAAAACTTAGTTTTGTCACCATTGTGTGACAGTATATACTAAACCAAGCAAACAAACAAAACCCTCCCTCCCTCCCTCTCTCTCTGTCTGTCTGTCTATTCATTCTAATATAGACCTGGAAATGCTGCCAGGGGATGTCGAGAGTTCAACACATCTGGATGGTAGGCACCAAATTTGGGAAGGCTATATCTAATTCCACTATCTCTTGTACATTGAATTTGCTAGTTTATTTATTTATTTATTTATTTGTTCTCTCCTACCTGTAAACCATCCCAGTTCTGTATTAAGGATCAGGCTTTCTTTGAATTGCATCTCATATCCTTTTACTTTTGAAAGGCATAATTAAAGCAAAGGCTGCCCATCACTAAAGATTCTGAGCAAGCGTGACATCTTATTAGTTCTACTGTAGGGGTAGCACCTGGGTCTTGCCTGTTCACTCATTCCTATGTTCTTGGTATCTTCAAATTATTCTGAAGTTCACCCATTCTGTTCCTGGCAGAAAATGGATTTAACTTCAGAGATGAAAACATGTGCTTTTAACTTTTTGTCACAACTTCATAAAACTGTAGTGTTTATATTGTATACAACCACTATCACCATATGTTCTATTTGAGTGTGCACATCCAGAGAAGTAACAGAGGTCAGATTTCTCACCCTGAAATATGGAGTATGATTCTGGACTTTGCCAACAATTTTCATGAGACAGTATCTAAATCACTCTGCAACATAGCATTTCATAACAGCTTTTTTTCTGCCTGTCTGCCTTGCAAGGAACTGAAGCTTAGTGTAAAGGAAACCTCTTTGTATCCTGGTGTCCCAATTTAACTCCTCCTCATGCAGAAAGTACAGAAAAGCCATTCTGAGATCATAGCTTAAAGCAGCAATGGCTGCTGCATTTAGGGTAGGAGTATGTGTGGAAGCTTTTCACAAAATGGGTCCCATGGGGGTTTGTCTATTCATAAAATGGCTGCCGAAAGGGAAACTTTAGCCATCTAGATTCACCCACTCTGGATTCCATCCCACCCGAGCTTACTTTTCCTATGCATGTGGGCACATTTCCAGACAAAGCATTGGGCTATACTCACATACAACTTTTTATTTTTCTAAGAATGCCTGTAAGGACTGTTTGAACCCAAGGACATTTTTGTAAAGCTAAAGGCCTGATGCTTTTAGTTGCTCCCCATTATTTATTTATTTTTCATTAAAAGAATGTTTAAAAAATTAAGTCAGTTGAAGCAGAAAGCCTGGCAGGTGCTACAAGAGGTGTTTATGGGTATATTGGTACCAATATTGCTGTCTCTAAAGTATATCAAACACCATCTGCCCACATTTTTAAAAAGTGGATGTCAAGGAGAAAGGATAGTATTAGTGGTTGACTTGGAATAATATAGCTGTATAAACAGCTGAATTTGTTTTAACCATTCTGTGAACATCCTTTCCAATTTTCTCTGAACAAATCTGATTGCTCTATCATTTTTTATGATATATTTTTAAATTAAATTAAAAGACGTCATCTTTTATGATATATTTTTAGCAATATCTGCTATTCCTAGGTGGGCAGTTTCTGCACCTTTGTGCTCATATGTGTATGTTTGGTAATACAGTAATACCTCGGTTCACGAAAGCTTCTGTTCACGAACAATTCGGTTCACGAACAGCACCGTTCGCAAAATTTTGCTTCCGTTCACGAACTCCGCATTGGGTGACGAACACGACCCGCAGCCATCTTCCCTGCTCTGACATGTGGTCGTGGCTTCCTGTAGGTGAGGGGGACTCTCCCTCCAAACAATAACTGCCTCCCCACCCGCCTTCCTGTCCTCCACGCTAGAAGTCGCCTCAAGCAAGGTTAGTGTTCTCTCTCTTCATACTGTACTGTACTGTACTGTACTTTGTGTCATATTTTTGTGGTTTTAAAAAAAATACATATGGTTCAGAACGGATTAACCGTATTTACATTGAACCTTATGGGAAAATTTGATTCGGTTGGCAACCAAAATCAGTTGGCGACCACATTCGTAGGGGTCAGAACGGATTAACCTTATTTACACTGAACCTTATGGGGAAATTTGATTCGGTTCGCGACCAATTTGGTTCGCGACCAGAATTGTGGAACGAATTAAGTTCGTGAACCGAGGTACCACTATACAATACAAGCTGGTTTTTTTCCCTCTTATTATCCTTCCAATCAATGCTTACTCTGTAGGATTTTTTTCAGGCAAGCTGACAGTCTCTTTGGTTTCCTTATCAGCATATTGAAACAGAACTATTTGGGCAAATTTCAAAGTTACCTGGGGAACAATTTCTGCTGTTTAACAATGTACTCTCTCTACTTAATTCTATAAAAGATTGTCCTTCCCTCTCTCCAAGATTCCCCATTGTTCCATTTTGCTTAGCAGAAGCAGAACTGTGTAATGCTTGTACATTCTAGTACATAATCTAAGTTGTAGCGCCTATGACTGCCTACTTAACTCAAATACCCTGAGCCTCTGTGATTAGCATGGTAGCCATAAGAAAGGCACAACTTCATTAAGGAACAGTTGAGAAGTATGCCAGATCCAAAGCCCGTTCACCCTCTTCAGTTCCAAATACTGCGGAAACTCCTATGCAATGCCCAGCTTCCCCATCTTGTCAGCTGAAACCAGTCCTGGAGATTTCCTTTTCGCAACAGACATCTGTTATGTATGTTCATGTATGTATCTGTATCTCTGTGCGTGTACACAAATACTTGTACATACACACACACACATGCATACATATCTGCTAGTAACCACACTCCAAAAATGGACAGGAAAAAAACCCAAGAGTATATTAAATAATTTTCTGTAAAATAAGGCAACCTGTTTATAGAATAAGTTGCTCCCTGTCAGCCATGCTACATCATATGAACTGTTTTACATACAAAAATACATAAATACACATGTTCTTCGCATAAATGAGATCAGTCTTCTGATTAGCTACTTCCCATTCCTATTTCCAGTGAGGAAGCCCATTCTCTCATGGGCTGCCAAATGGCCCTCAAAATATCTGGTACCGGAGACCAGTGGATATTTGTGTGCATCTAAGACACTTGTAACGTAGATGAGATTTATTTGCCCATACGTTTTGAACCTCCCCCTTGGAGCCTGAAGGTATAAATGCATTTTTAAAACAAATATTCTAAACATCTTTCTTCCCTTCCTCTTTATATTCTCTGCCCATTCCTGGCTATTAGACTTTAACCCAGCCCTTTTTAAAAGAAAAAAAGCAAATGTTTAAAAAATCCATGAAGAGGGGAATGGAGTTTTGTGGGAATAAATGATAAATTGATTGGTTGATTATGTGCCATCAAGTCAGTGTTGATAATTTGATAGTTGGAGCCTCAATGAGAATTCTGGGTTGATTTGTTTGATGATCCATTTGTTAGTTTTATTGGCTGTCCATGGTATTCTCAGGAGTCTTCTCCAACACCAAAGTTCAAAAGCATCAATACTCTTTCTATCCTGCTTCTTCAAAGTCCAGCTTTCACTTCCTTAGAGTGTCACAGGGACTTCCATGGCTTGCACAGTTCTGATCTTTGTAGGCATAGACCCATTATGGCATCTGAATATCTTTTCCAAGGGTCCTCTTTCAAGCCATCTTTTCCATGGCTGCTCTACCGAGTGTTGTCTGCAGTGCATTTCTTGACTACTTATTCCTTTACTGTTGATGGTTGATCCTGAGAGGCAGAAGCTATCAACTGTAGTGGATTCACTCTGAAGAAGGAGCATCACACTGAGGAGAAGAACCAAGTTTGATTGCAATGATTGATCGTTGGGTGCCTGCTTTACAAGAAAGAGGGACCCCAAACTATGGGGAAGCAAAACATTTTTTGTAGAAGTTTAGGGCTATAAGGTGGGAAATCCTAGGGATCTCATTTGCTGGCTAAGCAGGTCTTTGTCAGTGTACCTGGGGTTATTTCTATTGTTAGGCAAAACAGGCCTTTGAGGAAGGCTACACAGCTGAGGAAGTCCATTGTTAAAGGAGATGGAATGTTGAAGTCATCCAGCTGAAATGAAAATTTCAAAAAATGAAAGGTTAGGGTTTTTTTTTTACCATTTATTTACTTACTTACTTACTTACTTGCTTACAGCCAAAAGGCCCTTTTTACCTTGTTATTATGTTGCAACTTCCTTATTAGGGCTGCCATTGGGTTGTATTGTGAGCTAGTAAGGAGGCTTCTATTCTTTGGTTTAGATGGGATTGCACAAGACTTTGTCTGGGAGCAGGGAGGATCAGTTTGGGTCTGATAGGATTAGGTTAAGAGAGGAGCTGGGTTTGACCCTGGCCATGTCCAAAAGACAGGGTGGAGGTGGGGGAAGGGTGCAGTCTCCATTTTGTTAGATTTATCTTTTCCACTGCATCTACCACTTCAGTATCTTCATTATAAGTTCTAAGGCTGGTTGTTCTACCTGTTGTCATTAGTTTGATCTTCTTTATATTTAATATTGGTTCCATTTTTTCACTATGCTTTTTTACTTTTATTCGTAGACCTTGCAGATCCTTAGCATTTTCAGTTGTTAGAGTAGTGTCATCAGCATAGTGCAGGTTGATGTTTCTTTCTCTAGTTTTAAAACCAGGCTGATCTTCCAATCCAGCTTCCCTTAATATATATTCAGCATATAGGTTGAATAAATAAGGGAGGGGTATACAGTTTTGTCTCACTCCTTTGCCAGCCTGGAGCCAGTCTGCTTCACCATTTTCTGTCCATATTATGGCTTCCTGCCCTGCATATAGGTTTCTCATGAGCACAATGAGATGTTCTGGGATCCCCATTTTTCTAAGCACATTCCACAGCTTGACGTGATCAACACGATCAAAGGCCTTTCTGTAATCAGTGAAGCACATACTGACTTCTTTTTGGCATTCTTTGATTTTCTTAATTATCCAGTGTGCATCAGAAATAATGTCTCATGCTCCTCAGCCTCTTCTAAAGCCAGTTTGACAATCTGGTATCTTTTTTTCCATGTAGGGCTCTAATCTGTGTTGGATGATTTTAAGCATTATTTTGCTAGTGTGTGAAATTATGGTTATTGTACGATAATTTGCACACTCTCTTACGTCTCTTTTTTATATATATTGGAATATAGATTGACCTCTTCCAATCTGTTCACCACTGTGTTATTCTCCAAATTTGCTGGCATAGCTTAGTTAGAACTTTTACTGATTCTTCTGTGGCTTGCCATATTTTCTGGGGATATCCCATCAGTTCCTGTAGGCTTCTGACTTGGTAACGACTGGAGTGCTGATTTAACTTCATCTTCTAGTACTAAGTACTAGGTTCTTGTAAGTAGGGAATATCACATCTCTACTATACAGTATTTCAATATACTTCTTCCTTCTTTGATCTCATTTGAATTGGTCACTACCCATCCATTAGCATCCTTTGGCATACCAGTTCAAGGTTGGAACCTCCTTCTGAATTCAGATGTATGATAAATAGGGGGAGGAATATGAAGACCTCCTTAATCTTCCCAAGTACAAACTATTTTAAAGATATTTAAATCTGTAGAACATATTACGATAACTTTAAAACTAAAACACATGATTTTAACATGGCTGTGATTGGACTAGTTTTTAAAACAATTTTCAGTGTATGAATGCTTTTGAAATAGCTCTGCCATTACAGTGAAATCCATTATCTCCATATTACTGTTGCTGTAAATGAGTAGCCTGCAACATTACAATGTAGTTCACTTCAAATATTGCAAGTTATCAACATAAGGACATTCTACTTCATCAGTCCAGTGGTTTATCTAGGCTAGGATTTTGTTTCCATTGAGGCCAGCCAGCCAAAATCCAATATAAGAAGAGCCCCGCTAGGTCAGATGATTGACCCATCTTGTCCAGTATTCTAAGTTACATAGAGATTAATGTTTTCAGGAATGTCACAAACATGGACAGGAGAATGATGACATCCTACAAATCATGTTACTGAACCATTGGGATAAAGAGACATGCTGTGATATAGCTATATTCTTCATGGATTTGTCCAATCCTCTGTAAAGTCATTCTAAGATTGTGATAATCATGGCATCTTGTGCTAATGATTTCCCTAGTTTAGCAATGTGCTATGTGAAGAAATACTTTCAGCTGTTCTGAATCTCCCATCATTCAGTTACACTGAATTACATTGGATCTAACACTGGGAGAAAATAAAAAATGGTGATATCTCAGGTCATTGTTGAGAGAATGATTTATTTCAATTATCAAAGTATAATAAGATTCTAAAGAAACAATAAAATGTACTGATATTAGACAATCCACCCATACCCGCATGACTACATATTGTCTTGTTGTAAGTTGGAATTGTATTGTGGGCTGCATTGGAAGAGTTTGTAAATGTGCACAAATGTGAAAATAATGATAGTTTGAGTGTAGAAGGATGAAGGAGATAATAAACAAGCACAGACTCATTTCTGCTTCACATCATTGTTTGGATAATTATCTGAGTGCAGCCATAAATCTCCAGTTTAAACATTGGCTTACTTGTCCACGCAATTTGAAGCAATTAAGGGATTTGCTGTCATGCACGTCTTGATGAATTTTTTAAAATGCTGATTGACAGTTTTAAGCTAATTATTGCTTTGGCATATTTGCATGCATTAGTACTAATTTACATGTTCCATATTTATTAAGCTGCAGTGGGGTATTAGAAGGTGGTGAATGCTAGAGTTTTGCTGGGCTCAGCATCTCTCTTCCATGCTTGTTTAGGCTTGCATATGTATGGCTGAATGTAACATTTGCCATGTAAGTGAACGATGCAGTGTAATTTTATAGATACCTGAGGAAATGTAAATATATTCTGCAATATGAGAGCTAGTGTTAATTAGAATATTCAGAGATTTCAAGAGTTAGGGTACAGAGAAAACAAAAAGATTTGTCTATGTCAGTGTGTTTTAAACCTTTTGCTCTCAGGACCCTTTCCCACTTTTAATACTTATGGAGGACCCCAAAAGAACTTTTGTTTGTATTGGTTGTATTTATCGATATTTACCATATTAAAAATTAAAATTGATGTATTTGTGGAATATTGATTGAATCATGTAAAAATATTAAACCCATTAGATATTAACATAAATAAAATATTTTTCATGAAAAAACCCTATATTTTTTAACAAATAAAAAATCATGAGAAAAGTGACATTGTTTTAAATTTTTGCAAATATCTTCAATATCTGGCAAATAATTTTGATTTTGCAGACCCCTGAGAGGGTCTTGGGGGACCCCCAAGGGTTCTCGGACCACACTAAGAAACACTGGTCTACATTAATGAGACTGTGTTGAAATCAATAGAGCTATATTGATATTGTATATCCAAGGAAACAGGTGACATCATTGCAAATTGGATATCCATTTTGTAGTGATGCACTTTAATTTAATTGTTTGTTAGATTTACATACCTCCTTTCCTCATCTTTGTCAATGGTTGATGTGATTATGGACCAAAGAAAAAATGGGAAGGAAGAGCCATGGCTGTTTCATTGCAGTTTAATCGATTTAAAGCTGTACAACAACACAGGTCCAGGTTTTAAGCTAGCAAGCTTGGCTGTCAGAGGTTGATGATTTGCCCTCACAGTACTGAGAGTGATGACAAACTTAACATCAAAGCCAGATGTGACATGTTAGTAGAAATAGCTGTATTAAAAATGAACTCTTTTCAAGTTTTACTGTATAGATTGCTGTATGAATCTTAATACTTGAACCTCTTGAAAGCTATTTGACAAATGTTAAGAACTTCACTGTATCATTACAGGACCTAAAGTATTATATGTTAGCCAATTAAGTAACTGCCATGAGTGTGGAGATTAAGAAATTGAGCAAAGACAAGCATTCTGTTAACAGAAATATATTTAGGGCAGATTTTTGTTGTACTTAGATGCTAAAAGAATTAAAGTTTACTCTTAGTCCAGCCTGAGTATGGAACTAACTAGTGAGCAGTGCTTCTGGACTAGAAATGCAGGATAGAAATCAAATAATAATATGTTGATGATACACAAGTTAGCAGCTGAAATAGGCAAGTAACAAGGTTGACACAATGTCTTGGAATATATAAACCATTAATCTTGTGGTATGGATTGTGAATCTTCTCCAACTTTTCATTCTCAGTCAACGGCATATTTATCTGATAATTCAAGAGCTTGAAGTCCCAAGAAATCTGGAGGTTACTAGATAGGGGCAACTGGATGCAACTCCATCTTTTCCATTCATTTTGGAAGGCGATAAAGTGTCATTCCTTGGCAAAGTATTGATCAGCTAATATGTAAGGCATTTTGCTGAAATGAGTTCAGGTAAGGGCATGACAGGAGTCAACCTTTTAACGTGGAGTCTGGGAAAGTTACATATGAGTTGCTATGCCCAGGACATAAATCATTACTTATATAGCCTTTGGCTTGCAATTGCAGAAATGAGATTCTTCAAAAGTGCCTTTCTTAACATGAAGTTTGCATAGGAAGTAGTAGTGGAGGCTCTCAACGCCAACTGTGGTTTAGTGTGCATCAGACTGCTTTGGTTTATGCAAGATTGCCCTTCAAAGATCTTTCCTAGCCCAGTTCTATTATTGGTTTCTCAAAGCAATAGTTAAGAGCAGGAATTGAGAAAGTGTTAGTATCCCCATGCAAGTGTAAATCCTTGTACAATGAAGAACTTAACTTTATTCCCATTTGATTGTACATTTCAGTACAATTGACAAAATGTATTATGGAGTCCTTGGGGTTCTCTGAGCTTGGTTGTTTTCTTGCAGATATTCTGTTACCAGCTAGGTAACATCTTCAGTGCTGATAACTTCAGTGTTATCATTGAATAACAATACTATCAATGTTAAAGCTACACTGATAACTTCAATGTGTTATCAGTGTAGCTTTTTAAAACTACTACTTCTCATTTCTGTTTATTCTTAATATCTCCCCTCAAACATACTTTCAAATAGATGTGGGAGGGGGAAGAGAGAGAAATAACTTTAGGTTTTTCTTATATGAATAGGATTCTACTTTGTTATGAAAGAACTCAACAAAAAAATCAAGAGTTCCTGTTGTGTAATATGAGACTTGGACAATTGTCAACTCCCACACATGCATGAATCATTATAAACATAATAGCATCAGTTCATTAGTCTGTAGTAAATTAGTAAAAAGATGATTACTCTCTTTCATGCATATATTACACATATTTTCTTTTAAAACATCATGTGACAGTCATTCTTTTTCTCCATATGAAAGTATCTAAAATAGAAAGTAACTTGCAGCTTTGATTTAATTTTTTTTTTTAAGCAGAGAGTGCCACTCTATGGCCATCCATATATTATTGACCAATAGCTTCCAAGTTCGCTCACTGTTAGCCATGCTTGAAGTTGAAGTTTTCAGGAGGCTGTACAACTGAAATTTAATTGGACATATGGAACTGGCAACAAATGATTGTAGTGTTCACACAGAAGTGTTCCTCTTAGGCTGCCAGCCATGCCATCTTTCTGGAAACTCACTCCATTCAATTCTGAACTCTGATTTTTCCATCTCCCAATCCCCAGCCCAAAATGGTTACTAAATATGCTCAGAGAGGTTTGGATGTTCAGGTAGACATCATGTATCACCCTGGGCTGGCCGGTAAATTATTGGGTTCAGGTTTGGAAATTGTAGGTGAAATTACATTCACACATCAAGCTGCACCATAGTGATTTAGTCATGGTGTTTTGTACAATCCAGAGTCAATCTTGCAGAAGAGCAAAATAATTATGACTTCTTACAGAGGAGCAAAATAACTATGGCTTTGTTGATAATGTCCTCATTTAAAAAAAAAATAGCATGCTTTGCACCCTTGTAAACTGGCTAGAGACCCAGCAGGTTAAAACCATCTTGGAATAAGTAAAAAGTCACAAGCAATGTGTCTCTGTTCATATAGCACATTAAGCTAATAACAAGCTGTGTTTTCAACAGGCTTATTGTTTTAAACCATAGTCTCTTCAATGAGTCTGTTTATACATCAAATCAAGCAAAACCAAACAAATCACATTATGGCTTACTGTGATGCATTAACCTAGCTTCACGTGAAGCAGCCAAAATTAATTTTTCTCCCCCAGCTTTCCTATCTGAAGTTTCTTTCTGCAGCTTGTGTAGATTTGGGAACTGAGAAGGCAAATATTAGGGGTAGGCTGAGTTTAGGTTTGGCTGATACTTTGGCCCTGGCGGAATAGGCTTTTTCACAGCTACGAAGTTTAAATGGAGCCAGCAAATCTTGTTCTTCCTAAGTAATAAGCCAGTTCTTCTGGGTGGAAAGTTCTGATGTTTCTTGAAGGAGCATTCAGTCATCTAATTCTGTATCTATCTAACATAGAATGATACAGCCCAGATTTATCACAGACTTGGCCAATCCTTAGTGAGTGTTGGAAATTTATCAAGGCAATATGTTATTATATTCTCTGTCTTATACTTACTTTCTGAATGTTCTGCAGTAGTACTTCTTGAAGTTTGAGGATTAAAAATAAATCTTAGTGGGCAAAATGGAATTTGAGGTTGAAGTTGAAATGTGTATATTTTCAGATAACTGTAAATACAAAAGACAGCTGAATGCATTCTTTCCTTGGGGAAATTCATGTGGCGCCACCTCTGCTGTCATGTTAATACCAAGAAAATTTATCTGTATTTTTCTCATGGTTTCTCATTTTCTATTACTGTCCTGCTACTTTTTCTGATTCGTTTAACAGAGATTTTAATTGATTTATTATGTTTTTCCATCAATATGGTGTTTTTACTATTAGTACTGAAGGCAGCTGGGCACATTTTAGATTTTTTTTTTAATCAGCTCTTTGGTGTCTCTCTCAAAAAAGAGCCTGTTGTTCTCTTGTGGTTTCCAAGATTAATTTTACCTTTATTTTAGCTACTTTACATTTTAACTGATGATTATATTTTGACATACTTTTTTATTCTGTGTTATATGAAGTTAGTTTTGTAGGCAGACGTGAGGAATTTTAAATTGAAATGCAGAGCTTACCTTTAAAAAAAAACAACTAGCTTAAGAGCTGTTTATTTCCCATTTTATTAGGAAATCTCTTAGTGTCATTGATAAAATTATGTTTTTACATCTTGCATACACTTGCACAGATATATTCTTACATCTTGTATAGAAAAAATACGTATATGTCTTGACAGTTTCTTACTGTTAAAATGCTGATTGATAATATTTTTGTTAGCATTTTCTTCTAAAGCACATGAACATTTCGGTTCAATTGGTAATTAATTATAGAAGAAGGAAAGTCTGAAAGAAAACCCATCCTTAGAAACATTAATATCTCTTACAAAACTGGCAGTTTTTAATTCAGAAAGAAATGTATTTTTTATCTTAACTCAAGCTATATCTCTTTTTCATCTTTACTGTCCAAATGAGCAAAATCTGCACAGTAGTGATAAAACATTTAAAATCCTAGTTCTTGCTGGTATAATTTTGATTATTAAATGTTAAGTTGTGGCTTAGGTTGAGATCCTAAGCCTATTTATAAGAAACAGATAATTGCACTTGGTAAACAAAGATAATATTATGGTTCACCACGTTAATTTTTATTATGGTATATTTTGCTGCAGGATTATGAGGGATAATTGCATTGTATACCATTGGTTTTTAACTAGTGGAGAAAAGTGAAACATAGCTGTGGTTCAAGAACAATGAAATAGGCATATCCATTATGGATCAGGGGGTTTCTTAAACAACATAAGTTAGAAGATGAGAAGGTTTTCTGGCACAGTATAATTACCTTCCAGAAATGCAAGCTAACTTGTGCTTGTGAAGTTTCTGTTCACAGTAATTAGCTGGAAAGAACTGTTATTACTCATCTTACTAGCAGTATGGACAACATGGGAATGATGTCAACAGATAGCCAAAATATTAGCTAATCTGCTAATTAGCTGCCCAACTTTATAGTTTAAGGAACTGGAGAAGAAGAAGTTTTAAGTGGGACTAAAGAAATAAAATTTGTCAAGGATATTTGAAGCCTCAGAAGGACCCCAGAACAGTTCTTTAAGCTGTGATTTGATATTCATTTCTGGGAGTAAGAATTATTGATCATAGTAAGGCTTACCTTATGTAAATCTGTATACAGGTACTCTTTAAACTTGTTGTAACCTTAAAAAACCAAATTGAAAAGAGAAACTGCCTTATCCAAAGTGACATGTCATTTGAAGCAATGAGATCTGCTTTTTCTCATGACCATAATGGAAATAAAACTTTCTGAAATGCTATGATATTATTAGTATGTTAAACTACTCTGCTAAAAATTATGGTCATATGGAATTCTGATTTTATAATCAATAAGATCTTCATAATTCAATTCTGCCTTTTCTCAGAGTCACTTGTGGTTATGGCACTTGTTCCATATGGGGTCTAAAGAACATTGCTATAAATTTACCAACCTTGCATATTTCTCTTAAATTTCTTTATTATTTTAATATAGGTATTTTGCAGTGGGTGAAACTGATTGACAACTTTGATGCAGAATATGAGTATGTCACCAATGAGGGAACAATATTCACCTTCAAGACAAACCGACATGCTCCAAACTATCGATTAATTAACATTGATTTTACTGAACCTGAGGAATCCAAATGGAAGGTGCTGATTCCTGAACATGGAAAAGATGTTCTAGGTAAGGTTATTGAAATTATATATTTCAACAACAATAACAACAACAATAGAATATAATCTGCAATGAGAGAAGAGAGCACCGTTATGATAACTGTAGAGAACTTTACATTATTTGTCTTAATTAAAGCAAAAGTCTCTGAACTTCAGAAACTTTTGAGAGGCAAATAATATAGTTGTACACTCACAATTTTTATAAAGCTGTGATTGCCGTATGAATCACAAGTGAGTAATACACAATGATAGTATCCCTCCCCACTTTTTTTTAAGAATAGTTGAGGCACATATTTGAGGGATGTGATGGTTCTAGCATGTATCCTTGCAACATAATAGTTCAGGAAGATCTATTCGAATAAGAATATTCTAAAGATGGTACATGTTGATCATTTTTAACTCAGAAGTTAACTCTTCTGAATTCAGTGGGACTTTGTCCATTCAGATTTTTTTTAATATTATATGTTAAACATGTAGACATGTACTAGCACTATTAATATAACTTCAAAATTAATAATCATTATAATAATAAACATTTGATCATGTTTGAGAAATCTTCATACCTAGCAAGGAAATTGTCTTGATACTAAAAGGCCAACCTGCTCTTGTGTCACGTTACTTTAACCCATTTAGTCACTTCCAAGATTTGGTTTGGGAAGATATAATTATAGCTGAAAGCAGTTAATAATGTATTGCTGTAAAATCTTTGCAGTCAAGTGAATTTTTGATTCTGCCTGATATAACAATGACATAGTAATGAAATGCTTTATACAAAATCAAGATATGTGACAGAAAGGTTAAATGATCACTTAGCATAAGTGACTCATTGCTCTGGTAACAAGAATGGGCTTACACACAAATTCCTGATAATATAATAATTCACAATTCCTATTCTTTATTCAAACATAAAACTTAAGAGGCAATTTGCCCATAAAGGATATCTATCTTGTACTAAATCCCCTATGTTACATCCTAAGTTGCTCCAAAAGTTTCCAAAACAGAATCAGGTAGGAAGGAAAGTGTCTTCTCCCCTCCCTCACCTTGAGCCAAAAGATACAGGTATTAAATCTGGAACCTTCTTCCTGAAAGCAAAGTGCTCTGCCACTGAGAGCTGTTGTCTTTGCCATGGTCATGTGGCTACTTTTCCATTACAGGAATTGTTTTATGTGTGATTGGGTTCTTGGTGTTTTCTGGGCTTGGTTGTTTTCCTGCAGGTATTTTGTTACCAGGCTAGATAACAAAATGTACACAAGTGCACTAATGATGTTCCGAAAACACCAAGAACCCAACAATTCAACCCTGAGTTACATATATTCTCTGCTATTGGCATCTGTGATGTCCTGGATTCCATGAGATAGTCCCTGTGCCTGGGTACGTAGGGATGATTTGGAAGTGTCTTCCAAATGACTTCTGTGAACCAACCCCATATGAAAATTTGGTTTACTGTTAAGTGCACCTACCTTCTTTGTACATTATCATTTGGCTGCTAGACAAGTACCATGTCAGGAATCAAGGGTGATCCTAATTCTTTTAAGTAGCTACTAGTTCGCAACCACTGATGCTGTTATCATTTGCATCTCAGTACATTTGTCTGTCAGCACCATCCATATTAAACTGTTACAAATGACATGCTCCTTTTGGCTTAAAATCATTCCATTTCCCCTTTTTAATATTTATTTTCTCTTTTTGGTATTTCTGTACCACCACAATTACATGCATCTAGGTAGTTCACTATCAAATCATAAAACAATTTTTAAAAATCATAATAGCACTCATAAAGCTTAAGCAAACATTAAACTAGCTCACAGCTGATTGAATAGGAAGCAGAGCATAGATGTTAGTCACCAAAGAACTGCCAGAAATTCCATGTTTTAACCACTTTGTGAACAAAATTGGGGCTAGCCAGATCTTGGGTGAAGGGAGCACATGAACAATAGGGAAACATTTTGTTCATGTAACATGTAACTGACTATTTTTTTTCTACCGCAAAGTATTAAAGAAGAGTTGAGTTATAAAGAAAGGCTTTGTGTTGAGTTATGTTTATAACTCAGTTCTGTGAGTTACAATAACAGTAAACCAAAGATCTATAGGGCAGAAATCCCAAGACAAGAACAGTTAGCAAGGGTCAAAGTATCACTCCTTTTAAAAATTGCTTGTAAGTTGTTGGTTTTACTTTAAAAAAAAGTCAAGGTATAACAGTCGTATTTGTCCCTATAATGTGTCTCTGCTGCTTGGGAGGTATACAGTATTAAGTGCCTCACAAGCAAAAAGACAGTATTTAATCACAGAAATAAAAGAAATAACTACTGTTACCTAAATTCCCTGTTTAACAGATATTTTGGGCCCTTTAAAGTGTGCCCTTTTTTTCTTCTCCTCCCTCCTCAGCAGTTCCTCAACTGTCATTCTGAGATCACCTTGTTATAGGGGGAAAGAAGGGTACATTTAGCAGCCTGCCCACTTGTTGCAAGAAGTGCAAAAATGCAGGAGAAACTACATTTCCTTCCCTTATTTTCCTCCCCCAGCTATTTTGTTTAATTCTGTCCATTGAAACAACTAGGAAGAATTCATCTATGTTAGCATTAGAACTCATGTAGGCATTGGGAAGCAGATTGGAGACCCAGAAGGCTTTGGATCCTGTGGGCCTTTTGTTAAGAATGATGTAGAGGACCTATTTTCCATACATTGGCTTAAAAGCAAATATATATTCATACATGTGCTTGCTAACACAAAGCTGAAATATATTTATGAATCTGAGAATCTTTTAGGATCCTACTAACACAGATAGAAAAGTTAAGGTCTTTCTGTGGAGCATATTAAAGTCATAGATTTTTCTAAAAAATATTACATTCTCTTAAAATCACATTTTGAAAATACTGTAGCTGTTTTTCCTTCATATTGATAGAATGGGTGGCTTGTGTTAGATCCAACTTCCTAGTCTTGTGTTACCTACATGATGTGAAGAATGTTCTACAACTTCATGACCTGGCAACTGGTGCCCATCTCAAGACACTTCCATTAGATGTTGGCAGCATTGTTGGATATAGTGGCCAAAAGAAGGACACTGAAATATTTTATCAGTTCACTTCCTTCTTATCACCAGGTAAGTGTGGCTTCTTTTGCCTATTGCTTGTTTTCTTTGCACAGGTATGAATGAATATAAAATAATAACACACCTATAAACTCATGCAATTAGTGTTTTTATATTTTGCAACATTACATTGGCTTGGAAAGAATTAAAAAAAAAAACCTTTATGCATATATAAAAGTAGCATGTCATGGAGAAGCACTTCCCCTGTTCTACTACACAAAATATGCTGTAGAAATAAATGAATTAGTATTTCCCCACTGATTTCTTCATGAGGACCTAGTCTAAATTTGCATAGGCTGTTGACAATTGCCATGTTCTTAGCTACGTAATAAGCAGAGAGAGATTACTTTATAGACTTAACTTTTCTAACATAGCTTTTTTGTCATTACCAAAACTATGTCTTGGCTATTCAAAACCCAGTAGTTACCAATAACTACAACTACAGCTAGATTAGTGAGTTTACTTTATTCCTTTACACCGTAATTTACAGATTAGTTATTGTGTTGAGGGAGTTGTGATGAATCTCAAAGCATGAAAATTACATCCTTGCCTCTTTTGTCTAGCAGTTGGACAATAAATTTGTTTCCTGTTGATAGCCTTAAGCTCTACCTCCCTTCCTTTTCTCCATAAATGATAGAAAAGGAAGTCAGAAAACTGTGTTTAGATGAATATAGTTGGACTGGCAATATTTGAAATGTAGAATTTTCCTCCTTCCTCACTGCTAATTGCTGCACTTGTTCATTTCAACACTTGAATAAGAAAGCTATTACAGAATCTTCTATTTTAGAGAATTAAGGCTTATGCTTCTACTCCTGTGTTTTTAAAAATGGAGTTATATTTATAAAGGTTGTTACTGGAGAGATCCTTCTTTTTACAGTCTGTTTTTCTTGATAGAAAGTGAGGACTATTAACTTTATTGATTGGCTGATTATGTGCCATCAAGTCATTTCTGACTCCTAGCGACCACATAGATAGATTTTCTCCAAGATGATCTGTCCTTAATTGGCTCTTTCATGTCTCCCAACGGTGTACTCATTGTCTCTGTAACTGAGTCCATCCACCTTGTTGCTGGTTGTCCTCTTCTTCTCTTTCCTTCTATTTTTCCCACTGTTAAAGCCTTTTCTAGAGAGCTGGGTCTTCACAGCTGTGTCCAAAGTAGGATAATTTGAGCCTGGTCATTTGACTTGAGTGAGAACTCGGAATTGATTTGTTCAATAATCCATTGGTTCGTTTTCTTGGCTGTCCACAGTATTCCCATCCTGCTTCTTTAAAGTCTAACTTTTGCTTCATAGAGTGTCATAGGGAATACCATGGCTTGCGGGATTCTGATCTTTTTATCACAAGATGAGCCAGCAGATAATTGACTCCTGCCAGTGATCATCACTTTGGTTAACTGGTGCTTTCACATAATGCTTTTAGTAACACAGAAAGTTGTAGACTAGATTACCAGTCTTGTACTGACAGGGCATGCAGCATCCCCTACTGACGAGGAGGAAAATAGCAATTAGTTTTGACATATTTTGGCCAGTATGAGACAAGTAGATCCAAAGCTTTGTTTTATCCTGAGCTTGCTTACGTTGTTCTGTACAACTCAGGATCTCTAATCTAGGGACTATCTTGCTGGCCAACCTACATTAGTATTTAGGGACTACTCTGCTGGTAGTGCTTTCCAAAGAAGTGAGGCTTTTGCAGAGAAGACACATTCCCCAAATCACTACCACCAAGTGAGCTTGTGGCACCTGTAGCCACATTTCAGAATATTTCAAATGGAAATAAAAGAGACACTGTATCATGTGGGCTGAACCCAAAGCTACCTAGGACTTTAAAGGCAACAGCAAGCACTTTGGATTTTATTTAAAACAGCCAGTGCACAGGTATGTTATTGTTTTAGTTGGGTCTTAATGTTATATGGCCTTTACCTTTGTGTCCTGTGCTTGTTGTTGATCATTTTTATATACCAACTTCAGGCTGTTCTGGAGGAAGTTTGAGTTCCATTATTTGAGCTGGATGAATATACAAATGCTACAAATTATTAAGTAATACTAAGTAAGTATAAAGTGGTCTCTAAGCTTTTCTTTTCTCAGTGGTATTAAAAACTGCTGGGAGACCAAGAAAAATTAACCAAATCATATTCCTTCTATTAGTTCCCATTAAAAAAAATCCATTAGGCTAACCAAGGGAGTCTCAACCCAGTAGTTTGCTCTGAAACCAGTTTGAAACAGATCAAAATAATTGTCTTCCTCCAGAACAGCCTGAAGCTCAGAAAGGAAGCATCCTCCCTTTCATTTAACCCAACTGTGGAAAATTAGAGACTGGTCCTTAATTGCCCATATATTAGGTTTTTTAGTTAAACAAAGAGGCACACTGCCATCCTAGAGAGAAGAATGTATGTTCCTGGCTGGGCAAGGGTCCAGAAGACAAGTGGTGCAGTGCACTGGTCCAAATATCCTATCCTAAGGATTTGCCAGTGAAAATTAATCCAGTCTAACAATTCAAGCAGAGTTACTGAGATACTTTACTTGACTGCATCCAGACTGCCTGAATGCAAGACATTTTACCAACAGAAAAACTATTAAAACATCACAACAGTCCTCTGTAATTTAATTCTGGGAGAAGATGTTGGGAGCCAGAGTCATCCTCCTTACAGCCTGCAGCAGCTCAAGAAACTGAGAGCTTCCAAATGCAGTATGAGCAGGAAAAAAAAATGGTTTTTTATTGTACATACCAGCACAGTGTAAGCTTTTTAAATGGCTGTGTCTGACTAACAATTTTATTAAAAGGCAGCTGCAACTCACTTCATCAGGTGCATGGAGATCATCATCTTCATCAAAACTTTCAGAACAACCTGTCTTCCCTGCCAGTTTAAATCCTACATTACTCTAGCCACTCTATGCACCTGTTGGAAAAGGTGTTACTAGACTCCTCTTGATTTTTTGCTGTCATAAACTAACATGGGTCTCCTTTTAGAACCCCTGGTATGATTTTATAAATCACAGCCACCCTTCTTCCTTGCTCATTCCTTGTTGCCCACTCCATTACACTGCTGTTTGCCATCATGGTGAAAAATTAATGTGAGGCAATAATCAACCAAACCTACTTTCCTTAATTGTAGACTGTGGTTCTAAAATGTCATAGGCCTTTTTAAAAAAAATTCTGTATTCTGTGGTCTCCATCATGTAACATTATTGATTGGAGGAGATCCTTTTGTTTTCTATAATAGGGTCTAAAAGAACAGAGTATGCAGAAGCTACTATTTTAGAAGTCATGAGAAAAAAAGGGGAATGTATTTCTTCTTCTGGAAAAAAAATCTAAAGTCCTACTAGATGTATACTTCATGAATCTGCTTTGTCTTGGTCCAATTATTTTATACTGAAGTATCTTTAGGCAGAAAGAAAATAGAGAAGCTTCCCTCAGTCCTGGGAAGCTTTATGCAGTTCTTTAGGCTGACTTTATTATAACCTGAAAAACAACATATCAATATTTGTTAATTGTAGCAATTAAGCTAACCAATCTGAAGCCTTTTTAAGTGTTAGTTATTATCAGAGGGGAAATTAACATATATTTACATTTCTCAGTTGGAATTAAAATTGCTTATGTTTGGACTGTATAAATTGTAGATAACTTATGTCAGCATTTCAATAATAACTGAAAGGAAGTGATCTTAGAATAATTCTGTTTCTCCTTCTGGCATAGAAGGAAACCAAGGCAGACGTTTTTATTGTACCATGGAAATGTAGCACATCTTTTTATATTTCACTCTCAGCTAGGCAGGTGACTAACTGCAAGCCTGAAATAAATTTTTTAAAAAGGACGAATAAAACATTTTTATCAAATTTTACATATTTTGCCTATTCAAGCTCAGAACAGCAGAGGGGAAACTGGGTATAAGAGGGCAAGATAGTCTACATTTTTAGTTTACATTGTAGAGAGTTTTTTTCCTACCAATCTTCAGTCATATTCCCAAGGTAGTTTTTAAAGCTAGAGATTAAAGAGATGAAAATAAGTAAGTCATCCTTTTTCTTGAATTGAATGGATGACACAAAAATATTTCTATTTTTTTGTGTGTGTGTATTGAGGGGGTAGGGAGATATGGGTCATTTGACTATGAGATATATTGAAATGGTTAGTCTTTTCTCCTATTGGATTTTGCAGTATAATAACTGATAATAAGAAAACCAATAAGTAATTGCTAAGCTAAAATTATCAGTTCAGTCATCTATAAATTGTAGCAATATTAATTATTAAAAAAACTTGATTATTTATATCTTTTATTATTACATTAATTTCTAGTATAAATGGTTGCCTATGCAATAAGATTGAACTGCATATAAAATGACACAAATCTAGAATTATGTTTGTCATGCACAATCCTAAAAAATAATACAGCAATTAAATGAAACATGTCTGATTAATTTTTACGTACTGTATGCAGTATTTATTAAATCCTTTTAATCTGCTTTTTATATATTTTGAAATATTTTTTCATTTTACTTTTTTTAAAAAACTACTGAATTACATGACTGTTTTAGGAATTGAATGCTTTCCAGATTTTTGTTCTCCAGTCATTCCTATCATATTTAGATGAATGATTCTATAATGCACATAACAAGTTACATTTTGTTCACTTCTGCATTAAGAATAACAGTAACAAAAAGATTTAGTTTATTTTCATTAATGTAAAATATCACTACACATGTAGCTAAATACAGCATAAAGCAGAAGGGCAGTTAGCAAGAAATTCCTTTACATCTAAAAATTCATACTCAGAGGAAAGTCAGTTGGATTTGTTCACACAGTGTAGATAGAATTCTCCATAAGATGATTCTACTGCTCCCAAATGTGTCCTAAGAGAGGTGAATGTCCTGTCCACTCCACAGGCAAGTAGCTTGCCCCCTTAGCCACCATCACCCCAGCCTGGCTGGATTGTTTGGTTGAGGGAAAGGCACGCACACAGGCCTTTTTCACAAGTTCTTCTTTGTGAATGTAATCTAGATCTCCTTTAAGGTGGATGGCATCTTTCCTTTAAGATCCTGTTAAAAGTGATTGTCTTACAAAGGCTGAACCTACTTGCTGTTGGAGAAATGGTAGGAGGAGGTAGCCATACTATGGCTCTTTGGTGCTGATAGCTTGACTGAGGCCTTGTGCTAAGGGTTTGATTGCCCATCATTCAGTCTTCTTTTATAGCCCTACTGTGGATAATCATAGATGAGGATCAGGGTACACAAAGCAACGACCCAAACCTTCTACCCATTTCTGCTGCTTAAGCAAAAACACCCCTTCTCAGGAACTTTAAGCCAGTATTCCTTGAATCCAACCAAAAAAATACCTCAAAGAAGTCTTGATGCCACAAAAGTCCAGGGAGGTTCCTCAGAAGGGTCTGATACAGCAAACATTTGTTGGGAGGATGAATCGGTTCTAGTGAATCTGACATGTGCAAGGATGAATGGGATAAAGAAAAAATATACCCCATGTGCTAATATGTTGTTGAAGATGTGTGTACCTACTTACATAAACAAGTTACCTGGGCTAAACAGCATTGCACACTCTGAGAGAGAGGTCCTATAAAGCCAGTATTATAATGTTTCTCATCAATAAAATTTGGCAATTCATGGTGACATTTAAATTTAGCCTGTACAGACTATATGTTGCTTGAAATACAGTGCACTGGAAATGCCCTTTCCTTTGCTTGTTGCCATTTCACTGGAAGGGATGAAAGTACCAGTGAACATGTGTTAGAGGTAAAGCAACTGGAAAAAGACTCCTGAAAATGATACAGGTATGAGGCTGCTTTCAGAAGTGTGGTCAACAAAGACTGCATAGTGGCTTGGGAGAAATAGTATAGAATTACAGAGAAGCAAAGGATGCTTGGTTTTAACTCAGTTAAGTGATGCTCACTAAAAACATATAAAAGAAAATAGATATAACTTGACTACTCTGGCAGAAATTCTTTTGTTCACCTATAACCAAAAAAATGCTCAGTAGGGACACTGAAAAGGGATAAAATGAGTGACAACAGAGGAAATTTCTTAATCTCAGAATACAGTCTAAAATAGTTTACCTTGTGCGGCAAAGTATATAGATCATTCAGTTCAACATGGCATGTATTATGAGCAGAATGCTGTTAGAGTCAATTTCCCAAGAAATCAGGGAAGCAGGATTGTTTGTATTAATTGCTGATGAAACAAAGAACATACATACAGTAAGCATGAACATTTCTGTGGTCTTCCTGTGACTGCTACAAAGGAAATATATTTGAACTATTTGCCAGTTTTCATCCATATCAATCATTGGGTTCTAATTGTCTCATGAGTAATGTAAGTAACAACTTGAACTATGATGGCCTAGATATAAAAACCTGCATAGCATAAACCCACGATGGTCCCAGTGTAATGAGTGAAGCACTAAGTATTGTGCAAGCACAGTTTCTGAAAGAAATACCACAAGCTATTGGTGTTTACTCTTATAACAAGTTGATCTGACCATCCTTGGTATCTGTAAAAATATAGATTTACTGTATATTTCTTTACTCTTATTTGACAACTATATGTGTTTGTATTATGTTTATCTGTGAAATCACATTTCACTGAATTGCAAAAAGGAATTGAAAGCAGAGTATTAAATTGAAGATGTCAGACATTTACTAGGTTTGTCATATTACAACATGGTTAGCTGTTAAACCAATACTTTCAGTATTGTTTCTGAATGTAATCAGCAATAAATCAAGTTCTGCAATAAGTGTAAAGTTATGTAGTAGTCTCATCCAGATAGACTTTTACATTGTGTTTGTCTGAAACTTTATAGTGAACCGTTTCTTGAATTTAAAGTAGTATTGGATTACCTGCAGGAGTCAGATTGTGCTGTGTTGTTGTATTAATTCCTTGATTGATAAACTGCAAGGGATCATGAAGAAATTTTGGACACAATTATAACTGATGTAAAGATTATTGCAGGACAAAATTCCATCAAATGCGAAGTAAACATAATCTGCTGTATGCCCTCCAAATGTCAGAGCTATATTGTTATTGAACTCAACACTGCAGAAAATATGCTTCCAAAAATTTATTATAATTTTAAAATAAGATGTTTCTTCCTCTTTGTAATTGTACCATCAGTGAATTTAAATGATGTCTTATAGATAACTCTCATGTTTAAATGGGGTCAGTGCATTCAATCCAAAGTGCCATTACTTTCTTGATGCAGAGAAAGATCAAAGATCTTACAAAGATCATTTGTAAGATGCTACAATAATTACATGGATGGATTTGAAAAGCAATGAGACTATTTTTAAAAGTTCTAGAGAGGTATGAACATGAGAGAAATAAAATTGTTACAGTGAGCCAACTGCTTAAGCTACTAGAAGAACTAAAAATGTCTGTTAATGAACTGCATTGATTGTATGTTATTACCATCATCAAAGCTCCATTGATTTCAGACTGTGAGCTGATATTTTCACATTGGCATCCAATTAAACACCTATTTGAGGGTGGGTATGGGTATGCCATACTAATAACAGAAAATAAGTTCTCCAAAGCACTTAACCTTGAAGCAGTAGTTAACTACTTAAGAATTCCATAAGAATTAGCAGATTCAGCTTCTGTAAATATTTACTTCTGTGTTTTACCTCCATTCTCCTCCTTTTCACTTACTTTCCACTTTATCAAATTGATCACTAAGACCTTGGATAAACAACACTGTATCTTGGCTTTCTTATCTGGTAAATGGTCATCTTATCTGAAGTTGCTCTGCGTTCTCTTACTGATAGCTACTATATTCCCAGATATACCTGTACTAGTACTAATTCAAAAGTAAGCAAGTACATTTTTTTTAAAGAAATCCACTACTGGTGTGTTTTGTATTGCCTAATTTGTACATAAATTATTTATGTAACATTTTTGTTTGGAAACATATTGTTGGAGCTGTTTCCCTTGTAATGTGGAATATCATTAGCAAATCCTTCCTTACAGTATAAAGAGAAAAATATTGTGCCATCTAACTTGGTTGAATCAATAGGATTTATTTCAGAGAATTTAAGTTTATGAAGAATGCATGCCCATCCTGAAATTCATACTTCTTTGAGTTATCAGCTTCAGCTATTCAATTTAAGTTCAGTAATAGTAGTGCAATGATCATTTAATTTAGATTTTTTTTTTAATTTGTTCTATCCAGAAGGAACTTTGGAGTTTAATTCCATCATTTGGAGGGACTGAGGAGACACTCAGATATAACTAATGAGAGAGAAGTTGTCTATATATCTTTGTTCTAGACTGAAAGAGAATTACCTGGATGTAGGGATTGTTTTTTAATTAAGTTTTTAGGTGAAGTAAGAAAAGTTATTGCTACAGTGCAAAAAGAGATCATCAGTAAGTGGAAGGAGTATACATTAATGTTGAGCATTTAAAGGCATGTAATTTTATTTGGGAGATTTGTGTTCTGGTTTTTCTGTAAGGCATTCTGTATCACATATAAAAAAAGACCATTGACATGTGAAGTCCAGCTGTGATTATAGTTGTTATTAAAGGAAGAGTGGCTACATATATTGTCTTTGTGTTTCATTTTAAAGGAAAAAATAAAATTGCCTACTATTTTAAAAATATTGATTAAAGCAGGCTTGAAAATTCATCAAGTATACCATGGTGAAGAGGTTTTACATTGACTAATGATAAATTACTATTTTGTTAATTTGTATTTTATAAGCTTTCTATATATTTAACCTAATAAGAAATACTGTTAAATGATGGTTGGGGGTTTATGCAGTTTGTTAGTTTTTTAGTCTATTTCTTTAGGACAAAAGATATTTACTTGCATATTTTTTGTCAATGAAGACATATTAAATTAATTAATTAACATACTTGAATTATATATTTAGGTATTATTTACCATTGCGATCTGACCAAAGAAGAACTAGAGCCAAGAGTTTTCCGAGAAATTACAGTGAAAGGATTTGATCCTTCAGCTTATCAAACTGTGCAGGTAAGTAAAGGAAAAAGAAATTGTCCTTAATATATTCTTAT
The DNA here is from genome assembly GCA_030867105.1 of Liasis olivaceus. Classification (NCBI taxonomy): domain Eukaryota; kingdom Metazoa; phylum Chordata; class Lepidosauria; order Squamata; family Pythonidae; genus Liasis; species Liasis olivaceus. Next base: position 230,479,355 of record CM061349.1, on the reverse strand, counting down.
GTTCTGGTATAAAGGTTAACAAAAAATGCTGCTGGTTGAAATCATTCCGCACTGGTATCTTATTCAATTCTACAACACAGCAACTACAATTTTAAAATGAAATCTATTAAAAAAAAATAAGAGATTAGCTCTAACCTTCAGTAACAATTCCTATACATTGTAGTGCCTTCTTTGGAAAAGATGCAAATCTGCATTTATAGTTAGTAGCTGGCATTTGCTATCAGACATGTCCTGTAATTTTCAGATTCTACTTTCAGTTGTCTCTGGCCAATTGTACTGACATCAAGGAGACTCTGATCATATCATTACAGACCAAGCAATTGCTCGTGTTGTCACAATATATGGCATATAGTACTTCATTTATTTTTGGTATCAAGGACAACAGATTTGTTCTTGTGCTTTTCTAAAGTTCAAAGTTTTAACAGGAAAAAACCTTACAACCTTTTCTTTTAAAAAATCTCTCCAATAGTATTCATCAACTAAAAATCTTGCAGCCAAAGGTGAGCTGTAGCCTGCTAGTTCCATTTGTTCAAAGGATCCCATAGCTTTTATCTTTATGAATTCAGCAATAAAGTAGTTCCTGGTCAAAATATTTCAGCATTTTTAATGTCAGGGTGATAATATAGTTTAAAATGCAGCATAATTTCTTGAAGTCATCTGTTTTTGCTACATTAATTCAGTAGCCCAAGTACCATGAATAGTAAGAACCAGGTTGTTTATGCCAACAAGAAGTACCGTATTTTTCCGACTATAAGACAATACTTTTTCCTAAAATCCTTATGCTAAAAATTGAAGGGCGTCTTATTTAAGGGAGTCAGCCGAAAAGAGAACCGCCCGGTGGCAAAACTGCCCATACCTTATCTCTGCGAACGGGCTTCCTCCTATTGCTAGCCTCCAACGACGAGTGAAACTGCCCATACTTTGTCTCTGTGAACGGGCTTCCTCCAATCACGAGCCTTATGTAACTGATGTCAGCTGATGCTGAACAAACCAATTTCTAGTTTTATAATGTGTATAATTTTTAATTTTTTAATTTAATTGTGATTTTAGTGATTGTAAGCCACCCAGAGTCCCCCATTGTAGGGGAGATGGGCGGGGACAAATCAAATAAATAAATAAATAAATTAGAGAAGGCTGTTTGCAGAGAGAAGCTATCGGCAGTTTCACTCGTGCTTGAATGGAATCGGTTATGCAAAAGGGCCTGGAAACAGAGCTGCAAGAGACGGTTTGGACCTCCTCCCACCGAGTGTAGCAGGTCAATGTTAACTAATTACTAAATAAAAATGTGTTCTGCACTACCTTTAAAATATTGATTTCTTAATTTGGGGTTGGAAAAATGGGGGTCGTCTTGTACATGGGGGCGTCTTATTGTCGGAAAAATACGGTAGCTCTCCAGAATGTTAAGGAGTAGGTCTTTCACATCCTGATTGTGGCAAAAAGCAAGGACTTTTGAAGTGGAGATGCTATCAATGGTCATAATAGAATATTAATTTAATAAAATAAAATTATTGTCACAGTTATACATACTTTGGCTTTCCCTTCCACTGTAACATACTCTATAAAAAACTTTCTTCGGGAAATGTAATAAAACTATGATAACTGTAATTTTATAAATAAGATGGGTATTTTGCTGTATCACATTGTTATAATGCTTACTGGGACTCTAATGAAGAGGAATATAAATTCCAGTCCTGAGTAAATAGGATCTCTCTTCCTTGAAAAATCAGTACCAAGTTACTTCTTCCTTCTCACAAATAAGTGTGCTCTTGCTCATTAATATCTTATTCCACAACTGCCTCTTTAGTTCACCTGAAATCACAAGGTAAATGGATTTCTATGCTTTTATAACAGCATTCATGACACAGTCAGCATATTTGAACTGACTTACCCCCCCACCCCCATTTTCCTATTATAAACACTGGGGATTTAACTGAATCCTGAATTAAATACCTTGTGCATCTTTTGAACAGCAGTTTTAATGCTTGAAAGTATTCTTGCAAAATATATGCAAAAGTATTGGTCCCCTTCCACATATGCAACATATTAATATACATTCTTGATATTTTTGCTGGAACAAAACAACATCTAGATGCCGTGTTATGAAGAATCTATAAAAAGCTTGTGGGCAGAAAAAATAAGGTTGCCCAGTATACACAAGCAGAAATCAACACATTTGCTTCCAGTATTCTCTTGTTGACTTTCACATTTTGTTTTAGATTGCCACATACTGTACTCTGTTTTACAATCTTACCTATTTGTCTCTGGAATGTGGCTTCTCATCATATTTATAATAGAGCAGAATGCACATTTCAGAAGTGGAAGAAAGCTCAAAGCTGTTTTAAATGTTAGCACAAGTACTGGTAAACTCAACTAAGTATAGGATGAGTCAGAAATGAATGTAATTGGCAGACTTATAGGATAAATCGTTTCAAAATGCCTTCCCACTCTATTACTGATCTTCCTATTGTTATTCATTGTGAGCAATAAATATACCAAAAGTGTTTTTTTTTTAATGTTCTAGTAAAGTTCATCATTGTCCTTATGAAACAAGCAGATGATTCAGATGATGCTGTTAAAGGAGAGACTAATAGAGATTTTTGTTCCTCATATTTTCTCAAGTGTAGATCAGTGGGCTTCTAGTGATGAGACTTAATATTCAATGGCTCTGTCATCCTGCCAAGGGTTATCATCCTTAATGTCATTCAAAGGGTTCTATCTTCTTGCTCAGTTTTTTGAGAAAATAAATAGCTTCCAGTTGACTGTAACTTTCCCCGTAGTGTGAAATAGCTAAGCCTCAAACTTTAAAAAATAAGCAAACATTGTTTAGTTTCCTTCTTAAAAACACATTCTGTATTGTCTTTCAGTCAGATGCTCTGGTTTATCTTAGAGCTTCAAGCTTCAGTAATAGATGCTGAGATTGCAGACCTTGTGACATCTGCAAGCATGGACAGACAGACACAGTGTTACCGTGTCCATGTGTGCTGAATATCTTCTCCAGTTCTGGTTTGAATAAGACCAAGACATTTTGAATCTTTATCCTAAAGAACATTATAATTGCGCTGATATCGCTTCCTGTTGAGCAGGCCACTGTTTGTCCTGGCAGCTGCTTCTTTAAAACATTTTCTTTAATCCCAATTATTGCTGCTTTCTCCTTTGGTGATTCTTATAAATAATCCCATTCATCCATGATTATGCAGTGAGGAGAATGTTACCTGAGTCTCATGTAGCAAATCTGATTCAGGTATTCTCTGAGAGTCAAGGCTATCCCTCTGAAGCAATGAACATTTTCTGAAAGACTGCCAAACAGATATTTAGGAGAAGACAACTTTTTCTGTAAAGAATTGGATTTGTTTCAACTCAGTTCTTCTCTTACTCATTTGTCTATGGCTGGAATTCAATCTCATTTTATCTTCTTGTTAGCCTTGAAAAATACAGTTGGCCTTTATAAGAACTTTTATGTCTTATTTCCCCTGTACTGTTGGCCTGGGAACAACAAATAAGCATTCTTGGGAAGATGCTAACAATTGAGGCATCCCAGTGTTTCTTAAATTACTTTCTTATTCCTTCCTTCCTTTTGTTCTAAGGCTTGTGATCATAGCTCTTCTGCTGAGTTCTCCTGTGATTTTAAGTTCTCATAGTAAGGATTCATATATCTTCAAACACAATTTTATTCCATTTAGTTATTACATTTTTAGACCATCCGAAAATGAACTTCTTCAGTTGGCTATGAAATTAAATATCACCGTGTCTCAGCACGGTGTAAATGAGGAACAGCAAATCTTGGTTCCCTTTCCCCTCCTGCTAAGCAGGCAAGAATTTAAAAGCTTTGATAGGTATAGGTAGTCAAAGCCTTCAGTTTGAAACTATATTTAAACCCAGACACAGGCAGCCCATGGGCTACATCTTGTCCCCAGATCATTTTTCTGTGACCATTGGCATCCCCTTTAACTCATTGTTGAAAGGAACACAATCAGTCTGGCCTACAGCAACTCATCATCAGCCTGCCTACTCTATCAATCTGCATCTAAAATTTTTGCTTACCTTCACCACTTCCTTTGTTTGGTTGTTCTATCTTTTGAGGTGATTATTGATTTACATACTGCTTGTCTGCGCATAGTCATTGGTTTCTGTGTTTTTTCTGCCATTCTCCCCAGCTTTCTGATTGGATTGATATATTATGTTAAAAAAACCATAAGAAGGTTTTGTTTTGTTTTGTTTTGTTTTGTTTTGTTTTGTTTTGTTTTTTATGATTATGGTTTAGCATGTTGTATGAACTCAACCATTCTGCCTTCCTGTGTTGTGCAAGCTCAGCCAGTGGTGGTTTATTTAGTAAACTGTAGTTAAATCAGTAAGAACCCAGTTTTCATACATTCATATATTTGGACATACTTCTCAACATCCGTTCCTTTTCTCATCAAGTCTTAGTTTTTTGTGCAGTTGGTCTTTTTTTCTCTTTGTGCTTTCTTTGTAAAAGGAAATAAATCTCCTTTCAGTCAAGGTCATCTGCTGGTGATCATGGGCATGTCCATGTAGCTTTCATAGCAAGGATGCAGAAGTGAGTTAAGTTCCCAGTTTAAGCTAGTACCCAACTAGGTTATATAAACTAACCTATGTTATATATTCCCTGGTAGTCTCTTATCCAGATGCTGTCCAGACTGTGCTTGGCCCATACAAGTTGGCCAAGTGCTCCCATCTTCTGAGGACTTTTTTTCATAGAAATGTGCTAGTGATGGTTTGTATGGGTTGCTATGTGGGAATGACTGACAGGAGAGGAAATAATGAATATGTGGATATGGGTGAACTTTTTCCCCATCTGCATTGTTAGGTCCTTCTCCCTTCCCAATTAGGGAATGTGGTCTTCAGAATCGAAAATGTTTCTTCTTAGTCTATTGTATGATTCAAAGGTGGCTGCTACCGGTATCTTAAAGCAAATAAAAGTGGAACGTTTCTGTGAAATACAGGGTAAATACCTTGTGCTTATCCAGTTTTTCTCACTGCAACAAGACAAGCTTTATCTATCAAACTTTACTTGTTTACAGTTGTGCCTGACAATCTGATTAGCCTGACTTGCAGAATGAGATAAATACTATTTTAATTTTAGATATCACACATATGTGCAATATGCCAAAGATAGTTTAAGTAGAAAAAATATTTCCAGTGGCAAGTTTCAAGGCTGTCTGATATATACTAACACTGAAGCTCAAGGCTTCGTTCCAAATGTGAATTCAGATGCTTTTATTAACAGAGAGTCTGAATGGTGGCAGATGTTCTAATCCATCATCCATTGATCTGACTGCACCCAAATTGTTTACAATATAGAAAATGGAAAAGGTATGAGGCACTGAAAGATATGCAGTGGCAATTTAAAGGAAAGCTTGCTAATCTTTAAAGAACTGCATTACATTGAATAATGTTGTATTTTAAAACTTACTGTAAGTCACCAAGTTCATCTTTATTCAAGGAAGCAATGAAGTCCATTTTCAGCTCACTGAAACAGAGCATTGGAAAATAGTTTGTTGGACTATAATTAAATGAATTCAGATAGTTCTCACTCCTGTAGATTAACAGTTCACAGGTTATTACTTCATGTAACATTCAGGCACAATTTTTGCCATTTCAAACCTAGCTCCTGATTTCAATTTTATTCTGTTCTATTTTATGAAACTATTCTGCTTCAGTAATGTGGTCAGCAAATAGTACTATCCTAACACTTTACTGCAGGGCAAATTAGGGTGCAACAATTGTTGGATTTCCCAGTAGGTGAGAAAAACATTAACCAAATTGCTCCCCCTAATGTAACCTGTGGGAGGAGACAAATTTTGACAGGCAGTCTAGACCAGGAACTCTATAAACACTTCCAAGAGGTCCTGTACTACCATTTTCTCTAGTAGTACAGAGAGGTCCTGGTCTACGTTTTTTTTTCTAGCTGTTTTGTTAATATTAGACAGCACAGTAGATCAGAACCGCTCTAAAAATGTTCCTCTAGTAATCCTGGTATTGCTAGAGAGAATGGTAGATAAGGACCACTGTGTTTAGTGAGGTCCTATTCTGTTGCTTTTTCTAGTGATGTTGATGCTGCTGATATCATGTCAGTCTAGCAACACAAACTAAAGTGGCCATAGAGGGAAGACAGCAGTGACCAGAGAAGAGAGGATGTGCTTGCTGCAGCTTGAAACCAACCACCTAGAGATGAGATTATTCTGTTCCTGCTACAGTCACTACTGAAGTGACACAAATGGTGGCTGTAGCAAGGCTTGTGTTGCGAGAATATGGAAAATACTATTTCTACATTGGAACATAAAAACCCAAAATCAGTTGGTCTCAGCTATGGACTGGGGTTGAGAGGAATGTCATGTAGAGATGCTTCCAAGAAATCTTAAGCAGGAAATTGTAATGCAGATTTTCAGCAGCCACATCACTGAATTTGGCACAGTAAGAGAGTGATTCTGGGGCCACAAAAAATGGAGTTGTGTAACTATATGCATTCCTAGGGCAGCAGGTTGCTAACTACTGCAGATGTGGATCCATCTAGGTGAAAGTGGGGTGTTTTGTTTTTTTGTTTTTTTTTGACATAGTTATTGAGAATAAATCACGTTTCTCAAACTAGTTGTTACTTAATTCCATGAAAAAGTAATACATCTTTAATATTCTCAACATAACATTTTTCCATTGCTAAAATGAATGATCACCAGTCATGGATGGTCTCCATTATCTAAGACAGTGTTCCATTGTTCTTGCAGGCAGCAGGTACTTTAAAACCTGCTAAGTAGACTGACAAGAAACCACTTTTCAGGGAAAAGCAACCAAACATGCATTAGTTTTTGAAAGTAGGTAAGACAGGTTTGAAGAAATTTATGGAAAGCTTAATTGCTTCAATGTGCGTATCACAGCGTTTCTAAAATTGCATGACAAATCTAATCACTGATCTGAAACTGTTAAGGAAATTGCAGTCACATAGTGGGCATTGCTGTTGGAATAGTACTGTTGGAATGGTACAGTGAAGAAAAGTTTGGATAGGACCAGGGCCTAAAGTGGGCGTGAATGGCCCCCTTTACTCTTTCTCAAGCTGCAGGGAGGGGATGAATAGATCTTACTAAAGGTCTGACCTGATTTCACACATAGGAGTTTTGAATTAAAGCAAGGACCAGATGTAACCCAACATCTCCATATATAATGTCTGAAGTTCAATTTAGGAAACTACACATGCATTTCAATTGAATTTTACTCTGTTTTGGTATATTGAGACTTCTAAATATAAGGTTTGACTCACTAGGGTCATCTTACAGGTGAAAGAGCATCTGTGAATGAAATACGTTCTTCCTCTTGCACCTACTTTCTGTGCACCTACCAAAGTTGCAATACATGATTGAAAGACCTTCCAGAGAAGGTTCAGTTCGTGAGGGAGAGAGGGGAGGATGGAGGGGAAGAAAGAAAAGGCAAATGCCCTTATTGATTGGAAGTATACAAGTGTACAGATGCCTTTAAGTACTGTATGTTCATCTTCAGATTCCTGAGATACTTATTGCTTATATTGACTCTATTTATATGAAAGTTTTGGGAAATATCATCACTAATCTTTTTTTTTTCAATTACTTATGCTAAAATAATCACAGGTTCAACAAAACAAGATATTTAAATTCAGGTTTTTTTTAAAAAAAATCAGTATTTTTAAAAATATTTCTGACCCATGTTTCATGCAGTTTAAAACTAGCTCAGTGCACAAATGATAATGGTTGTTTCTAGTACAACTTGCAAAAGTTGTTGCCTTAAGCAGGCATTCATTACAAATCAGAGCAACTGAATTTATCAGAGACCTGTTTACCTTTCTTCTAATTTGATATCGGTTCATAACTCCTCCCTTTCACTTTTTTGCTATCTGTAGGATGAGAAAGAGAAATTGATCAAATCCTAGCTGGAGTTTTAATTTTTCATTGGAACAATTAGGTTCAAAATACAAGCAGAAACCATGAACAATTCTTTCTTGTGTTTTCTTTCCATTTGTGTAATTCACACAGGGCACCATTGATCTTGAATAATAATAGAGTATTAACATGCCAGAGAGAAAAGCAGATTAAGTTGTGCCCAAATAAGCCCAACTAGTCAAGCACATTTCTCTTGCACGCTTTTAGTCATTCCCTTCAACTTATGTTGTCAGTCTTACGTAACAATCCCATGCAAGGTTACTTTTTTTTTTTTTTGCATATAATTTGTATTCAGGATTTTTATTACAATAATAAAAACTAATACAAACTAAACTTAAAGAAAAAAATAGTAAGAAAGAATAAAAAGTGCAAAAGAAAAAGAAAAAGGGAGAAAAGAAAGAGAAAAGAAAGAATATGATTAAGAAAAAGAAATATACAGTATAAAGAAGTTACTTCCAACTTTCATTACAACAAGTATAGACAAGTGTAGTAACTCTTCGCCCCCTATAAGGTTACAGACACATATCTCTTCGTTCCATATCTCATCCCTTATCTATAAGCAAATCCATAAAACATCAACTTTTCAATTGTAGTGTCAGCAAAAAGTCTGTAAAAAGTTGCCAGAACTTTGCAAAAAAAAAAAGGTCTTATTTTAACCTTGATCAAATAAACCAACTTTATATTCCTTCCTTTTACTTCTAACCGTCTTAATCTTTAATTCATTCAAATATTGTTGTAGGATTTGATTTCTCTTCAGTTCTTCTTAATCCCATCCCACAGATACCCTCAAGGTTTTAACAAGCCTCTTTTGTAGATCCAATAAGAAAACATTTTCCAGGTCATTCACTTGGTTGTAATTTGTATTTCTCCTTTAATTTTTAAAACTTCAGCCAATTTCTTTTATATATCCAGTAAAGCATCCTTTTACAAATCATTCTCTTGGCCTGTCATTTGCAGTTCCACTTTTGATACTTTCTCTGTCTTGTCAGACAAAATTTGCGCCGCATCTGTCATTCCCTCATTGACATCTTTTGGACGTAATCTATTCATAGAATCAGACATCATTACTGACACTGTTGATACTGTAGTTACTAATTTCTGGCTCCATTCTTCAAAGATCTCCTTTAATATTGCCAATGTTATGACATTTTGTGTCATTTTGTAAGTCCCAGTTAACAGACACCAAAAGCTGGCTTGCATTTTTTTCCCCATTTTCTTAGAATCTTTAGTCCCCCTCTAGTGTCCAGTTTCTAAAACCATAAAGTTGCCTTTGTTATGAACCAAGATAGCCAAAATAAGTCTGTTTCCCATGAGAAGCTATTTATTTGTTATAGTTAATTCCAAAATCTTATAGTAAAAGTCAATATTCCAAATTTAACTGGACCCTTAATCTGTTTGTAACTTTCTTAGATGAAAATCTTATTTAGCTTTTTGCTGTTTATTTCAAATTCTTTAAGTTCTTAAGCTTGTAATTCATTTTTCTTTTGTTCAGAGTTGAAGTTCAACTCACCTGGTGACTTTTCAAACTTGTTCCGAAGGTCTCTAATAGTTTTAAGATAGTTAATAGGCAATTTCTGGAAGTGATTAGAAAGTGACGCTTGTGAACTTAGTGTCCTTTAAAAGGCTCCACCACAATTGTGAGCAAGTTGGCTAATCACTTCACATCCCGGCATTCAAACCCATGGAAGTCTTGTGGTCTTCTTGTGAGGAGTAGCTGTCCAGAGCACATGTGGGCGATCCCCCATCCTCTCCTTATCCAGGGAGGTTCTGAAGAACCAGTATGCTCACCAGTTCTTGGCTCTTTGCCGTGGTCGTTGGCTCCTTTTTTGCAGAGACGTCTTCAGTTCACCATACTTCCCCCAGAAGTCCCCAGGCAAAATTGTTAATAATAAGGCAGTCCATTATTGCCACTTCTTCTGACTCCGAACTAGGATTTGAAGCTAAATAAGAATCACTAATAAGGATAAGAATGGGCTGTACTTAGAGTAGAGGGTGGAGATCCATGAGTGGCACATAAATAACTAAAAGAAATTCCAAGCATGGTTCCCAGTTACAAAACGCTTCTGCCAGTCCAATGTGATGGTCCTGGGACAAATGAGCCTTCTTTGGTTGTAGTATAAAGGAGCTGCTGATATTCAGTGGCAAAAGAGTATTATTCTGTAATACCAGTTGTTACTAGGATGACTGCGTGTCAGAGATGAGAAAACACTGAGGTAGTGAAGAAAAAAAAAGGATTGGAACTGCATGCTCCAGTTCTAATTTATGTCCATTTTTTAATATTGCAAAGACTCCTGTGTTGATTTTATGTCTTCCCTTGAACTCTAGTCCCTCTAACCATTGACTGTCATTTCAGTAATTGCTGGATGGAATGGTCAGGCATTAAGAGCTACCTTAATGAAAGAAGTTTGCTTTAGTAATACCTTAAATGAGAGAGAATACCTTTTTATTTTAAAAGATATTAAATACTCCTTCAACTTCCTATCAAATATAAGTAGAATTAAATGACTTCAAAAGTGTTTGAGTAATCCATTTTTTTTCCTATTTAATATTTTTTCAGGGTGAATAAAACTATTTCTTCAACTTTGTCAACCAAGGATAATAATAAGAATAATAAAAGCTCCCTAATCCTTTACCTTCACTGCTGGATTCCTGTCTGAACTTTTTTGAAAATTGACTTGCTCTTCCATTTCTCATTTTTTCCCTCTTGCCACCTGGTGGGTTTATTTGTTGCCAGGCTGCCAAATTCACTAACAAGGGATTTTTCTAAATGACTGGCTTCTGGCACTTGGCCTCGATCAGCATGACACTGCTTCTTGCCCCATGAATGGGAAATGGGGAAATGAACTTTCCTGAAGACGTCCTTGATTATTTATCCTGAGTCTTCTATTTTTCATAACAGCCTTGTTTGGCATAACTGTGATATTACACTGAAAGTTAACAAGGCTGACATCATTAGCATAGCCTGTGTCTCTTTTACTCAAACAAATCAGCCCTAGGACCACCATGGGGATTCAGGGAAAAGTTAGTTGGCACCCAATCTGAGTCCCACAGAGCAGATGTAAAGGCATTGGTTTATGCTGAATCTCCATTGTTTCCCAAAAAATTCCCTTCATCAAGTCAAATTAATCAGTAAGTGTTCTTTGAAGAATTCATTCTTTTGATTTGTTAACATTCTCTTCTTACAAGTTGGTATGTTCAGCTGCTCCTAGATATTTGTAACTTTTTAAAAAAATCATTGCCACCGTATTGGAGTATGGTTAATAAGTTACTAAAATAGGATCCCATTATCCAGGGGTAACTTTTTCCCAGCTGACAACTTTTGCCTGCTGTGCTGGAGCCATCCTCCAGAAAGTAGTATTTAGAGCCAAGACCAAAACTAAGAAGGGTGTCATATATGTTTAAAGATAATTAAAATTAAGTGTATATAATAATATAACACATTATTTAAGCTTTAAACAAGTAAGTCAAGGCACACAAGGCCTCAGTTTGTGCAACTCTGGTGTAGTGGTAAAGGTAGGTTAGGGTTAGGAAGACTCATGTCCAAATTGACACCCGGCCCAGACGTTCTCTGGATAACTTTTGACTAGTCTCTCTCTCTTAGCCTACCCTACTTTTGTTTGGGGGAGAGACTGGTGCTGTTTAAGCCACATTAAGTTCCTGGCTTAAGTTACATCCTGCAGGATGTAAGTCAGTGAACAGATGAATCAGTAACTGTAGCTCATCAGAAATGTGCACTCCTTTATGAAATATGGTAGCACTGAATAATTGGTATGAGATGTATTTTTCTAAGTTCCTTTTTTTTTTTTTTTAAGCTATTTTCTGAAGACAGTTGTTGAAGATAAAAATTAGGCTACCAGATTTTCTCCCTCTTTGGACCTATTTGTTTTAGATTTCTCTTAATGTCTCCAAAATACTTCTTGTTTTTGAGCATATGAGAAACTCCTTAAGGGGAGATTAAAGCATGTGCAATCTCAATCGATTGACTTCTCTTTCCTTTATTCCAATTTATTATAGCTGCCCACTCCGGTAGACTTTAGTATAATGTTCATGTAAAGAAGTGAATTAATTACTTTGAACAGTAATGCCTGGAGACATAGGTTTTTAAAAAATCCCCAAAACATTAATAAAAGTAAATATCAGGCTATTTAAGAATAATAAGAAAAGTATCAGGCTATTTAAGAATACAGTGAAAAGTTCATAAAATTTTCAAAATCAGGAAAGAAGTGCAGCTTGAATTACAAGACAGAGTTGTGGCCCATTTTTTAAAAGGATGAAACTTCAGCTGTTCTTAACCAAATTAAAGGTATTACATAAGTAATTTAGAATTTTTTGAGGGATATGCTTTGTAGATGCTTGCTTATTCTTTCTTGACACTCTTTTCTAGCACTGAATGGACAATCAAGCTTCTACCCAGAGAAAAGGAATCAAAGTATGTTCCTTTGAATGGGAGACATTTAAATAACTCTACTAAAAAGTGTATAGGGCAACTCAGATGTGATACAGTTTGTGTGTATGTTAGGATCCACCTGGGTATTAATATTCATCAGGTTTGTAAAGTTCCCATTCATATGTAAGGAAATTGCTCAGTGGAAAGGTAAATGCTTAGTATGCAGAAGGTTCGTCTTCAATACCAGGCAGCTCCTGGCAAGCCATTGCCAGTGTAAATAAGATGGAGCTCAATGAATCAGTGGTCTGCTGGATGCCCCCAGATGTGTGGGCTTCCACTTGTAGAATTTCCCATTCAGTACAACCATTGCTGAGAACCCTGGGAATTGAAGTCCATGTATCTAAACTTTGGGAAAGGCTAGTATAAGATGCTCCTGCACATGGTCTTTCTACTTTATTGCTAGTAGCAGCTGACAGGCTGCTCACTGGTCTTCTAGAAGACAGCATACTTGTGACAGGTTTTATTGGCATTCCTCTGTCCCTCCATTTCAATATGTTACACTCCTTCTATCACCTTTTTCCTTGGTTCAAAAGTTCCTATGTCAGATTTACATGGAGGGGTTTTTTTTTAATCTATGCAAGTTTTTCTTTGAAAGTCTAATGAAAATGAACTACTTTGAGGAGTGGCCTGGATGATGTCTGGGTCACCTGTTATATGCAGTGCTATCATAAATAACAGATTGTTTGGAATATGGACAAAAACATATTTCAAGGTTGTAGTCCTTTCTCTGTCCCCCAGTTCTGAAACATCTTCTACTCTGAAATAGCATAGTGGTACTTGGTGTTTAATTTTACCAACCATGGGCATGATAATTATACTGGGTAAATATGTTTATCATACTCCTCCTGGAATTATCTTCTAGTTGCAAAAATAGCTCTTGCCTCATTTCACTGCTTTATTCCAGGGAAGATGCCTTCAGAGTCTTTATAGAACATTTTTTTTCTTACTTATTAAAAAATCATGGTAAATATTCTATGGTGCTGATTTTTAAAGCTTTAAATCACCTTTCACTGAACTGGTGCCCTCCATATTATTAGGAGTACAACTCCTTGAATTCCCAGTCAGGGAATTGACTATGCTGGCTGGAAATTCTAGAAGAGGTAATCCCAACACCTCTGGGGGGTCTCAAACTAGGAATTCTTCATATTTGTGATCTGATTGTCACCAGATATCTCCTGGTTATGTCCTAGATACTAAATCCACATAAGTAATGCCTCAGAAACTAGGAGCATGTTCTTTACTATGTAAAGTCGAACATCATACTTAGAGAGAGCTATTTATGAAAACCAGTGATTAATTTCAGAATGAAGCCAAGAATTATTTCCCAAGATTACATAGTACAGTCTTCCTTAATCTGAAATTCTTGATGTATGTGGATTTCAGTTACCAGAATTTCACATCTGGCACAGACATCACTGACAATTGGAATTGGGATTGGAAGCTAACACTTCTGGAAAGTACCAAGTTTAGGGAAGAAATCTGATCTTAGCACTGGAAATGAATGTTAGTCATTCATCTTCCTTCCTTCCTTCCTTCCTTCCACCCACCCACCCACCCATCCATGGAATTTTATAGAATCGTTTTGACTATATGTTTAGTACAGTTTATGTCAGCAGAAATTCATCAGTTCTACTAAAAAACTTACAATGTAAAATTATTTTTAAAGAGGGCTGTGAGGTGGTTTTGAAAAGACAAAACCCAGCTGAAAGTAGACTGTTCAGATACTCAAAATGGCAGCAAAATCAGAAATGGCAAATAAACTAGTTCTCTCAGCTGCAAGAGTTTTAACATCTAGCAAGATAACAAAAAAAGTTTAAGAAGACCCAGTGTTTGATTGTGACTTTATCTAACACAAACTCATATACCATTTTGACTGCCTTACATGACCACTGTTATAAATTTCCTTTATGTTCTGTTTTATTCTTTTTCTATAAATCTGTTGTTTAATTATATACTGCCTTAGCTTTATGAAGATCAGTATGAAAATCTTGTATTTTTTTAACATATATTGTGTGAGTCAGAAATTGCATCATAGACATTCTAGGCATCTTAACAATGACAACCTCTCTACAGTGATTGATTTCTATCTTCTTAGGGCTTCTTCCTTTTTGCCTTCATGAGTGCATTTGATGTAAACATTGTTTTGTTTCCAAATTATCTATAAAAGTTATAAAAGCCTTGCTGCATCAGGCTAAGAGACGTCTAGTTCAGCACTCAGTACTAGTAAAATGCCAATCAGATACTTTCAAGAAGACCCCAAGCACCTTTTCTATTGCATTTCCCAGCAGATAGTCTTTAAAGTGATTCAGGACATAATATAAAGTCAGCAAGCTCTTTACAAACTGATCTTTAATGAATCTGTTCATTTCCATTTTAAAATGATCTCAATTCATTGACCCTTGCCACATTTTATGGCAACATATATTTATAATCACCATCTGTGATTATAAGAAACAAGTCCTTGTCTTGGTACTGTACATAAAACATTCTAGACCATGCCTGGATAGCTGTAGCCTTTCAGAAGTTGTTGAACTACAGTTCCCAGCAGTCTTGGGTAGCATGACCAATATTGAAATATGCTGGTATTTTTTTTATTTGTAACATTTAGAGAGTCACAGGTTCTCCACTCCTCTTCTAGGATTGTGGTATTGCCAAACTGTATCAGCAGCATGTGAAAAGCAGACATTTCCATGATGCTTATGGCAAATGAGGATAGATGGCAACTTTTCTTCTGTGCTGATTTGGAACTTCCATATGCATTTGAGCATGGCAAGTTTACATTTCTGTTCTACAGTCTGATCTAGGAAGTAAATTCTTATTTTTCAAGCATTCCAGCAATCAAAATTGCATTCATTTCCCCTCCTTTTTCCTTTTGTTCAGGTAGAGGTATACCTGGGACTAATATGCCTGCAAGAATACTTTAAGTATTCACATCATTCATAGTTTTTTTCCCCCTTTCCTTTCTGTCTCAGGTCTTTTACACAAGCAAAGATGGTACCAAGATACCAATGTTTATTATCCACAAAAAAGGAATCAAATTGGATGGGTCTCATCCTGCCTTCCTTTATGGTTATGGTGGTTTCAACATATCTATCACACCAAGCTACAGGTAAGTGGAAAGTTGGAAGTTTATGAAAAAAATACTGAAACCTGAAAATAGGGGCACAGCTGGTACATCTGCTGAAGCTGGGCAAAGGTCCCTGAGCCATGGCTTCCATCTGCTAATCCAGTAGGAGCCATGATTTCAGGATGACCCCCAAATCATGGACCTACTCCTTCAGGTTTAGTGCAGCCTTCTCCAGAGACAAAACATGGGGATGTAGAGCACCACTGTTATACAAACAGTTGCTCCATCTTGCTGCAGTTTAGTTTAGGCCTGTAGTCTTCCATCCAAAAAACTTCCATGCTCCAGGACAGGACTTTGATGGCCAGCCTACAATCACAATATAATGTCAGGTATCATCATTATATTGATGGTACTGAACCTCAAACCATCAGGTGACCTCCCCCAGAGATTTCATGTAGATGTTAAATAGCAAGGGGGAGAACACTGACCTTTGGGATACCTTGCTGCCAATTTCTCTCTCCCAACTCTCCCGCAACTACCATCTACAGGAACTAACTGCTGAGGAAGGACCAAAACCACTGCAGGACAGTGCCTCCTATCCCCACAGCCTGTCCAGAAGAATGGCACAGTCAATGGTATTGAAGGCCACCAAAGGGACCAAGATAGGAGCACTACTCTCATCCTGGTCTCAATATAAGTCATCAACCAGAGCAACCAATACTATCTCTGTCCCATGTCTGTGCCTGAACCCTGACTGGTAATGGATCCAGATAACCCACTGTCAAGGGTGCTAGATAGTTGGTCTCACACCACCATTTCAACAATTTTCACTATAAAGGGAAGTTGGAGATTGGGCAGTAGTTATCTTATTAGATAATATCTCCAGGTCCAGAGAGAGTCTCTTAAGGAGGGGATGAATTAATGCCTCCTCAAGGGCTGCTGGCATTGACCACTCCTGCAAAGAGGCGTTCACAATCTCCTGGATCCAGGGAACGACCCTCCCCAAGCTAGCTGAAAAATTCAGAAGGGGCAAAAATTCAGCCTACAGGTGGTTAAGGACATCTTAGAGAGCATCCTGTCCACTTCATCAGAGGTAACAGGCTGAAAAGAAACCCAGGTAACCTGGTGAAATGATGCCTCAGTCACCACACAAGTGGAGTCCAGACTAGAGGGAATTTGAGCAACATTGCTGGCAAAATGTCAGGCAAACTGATCACAGCATATTGTGGTCTTTAACCAACACACTAGTACTGGAATATGACACTTATTTTTATAGAAGTTTTTTATCTGGAATAGAACATTTCATTTCTATAGCAAAATAAACCAAACTTTAATCTTTTTTTGAACCACACTGTGGATGATTAAAAATTGGTGTTGTCAGTGAGGTTAAAGGAATTAGGTTTTTGTCTTATATTTCCAAATTCTAAATATATTAAACATTAAAATATTACTAATTTGGGGAAGCAGTTTGTGAAAATTAGTTATTAAAAGCAGAGTAGCTACCATTATATTATTTCTTTATTTTTTAATTCTATCCATTGAGTATTTTCACTGCAGGCTATTAATAAAGCCAAATGCTCCCAGTGACAGGCTTCAGGAGAACTGGGGGTTGGGTATGCCTATTTTCTCATATTCTGCTGCTTATTTTAAAAAAGAAGTTTTTATATATGGCCTACATATGGGAAGATAGAGCATCCCACCCTCCAGTTCTCCTGAAAGAACACTGCTCCCCACCTCAAGTTTGCCAAAAGCCACCTGGATGATCTAGCAGGCTATTAGAACAATATTGTGTAAAGAGATAAGACAGACATGGAACGTTTGATACTAATGTGAAACATTACGCTTGGAGAAAATAAAACACTGCATTCCAGTAAAAGAATCTCATCCCAACTTTGAAGGACAGTGATGGGAGCTTCAAAGTTTGGGGCTGCTATTCAGACTCAGGACCTGGATGGCTTACAAACATTGAGAGAAAAATGGAGTCTGGATTGTACCAGCAAATCTACAGAAGAATATAAGGATATCCATGAACTAAAGTATAAATAAACATATGCAGTAAAGGTATTATACACACAATGGACACCCAAGCAGAAGAATTTTCCCATTTTGGGATGATCAAGTCAGAGCACTGATCTTAACCCAACTGAAATATTGTGGCATGACCAGTAGCAAGAATTTAAAACAAGACAGCCCCTAAATATTAATGAGCTGAAGCAGTTCTGTGAAGGACTGGGTCAAAATGCCTCCAAACTGATATGTGGGACTGCTGAATGGGTACAGGAAACATTTGGTTGAAGACATTGCTGCTATCAGAGATACCATCAGTTATTAAATCAAAAGCTTCATATACTTTTCAACAAATATGGGAGTACAGTTGGTTCTAAAGGTTTTACAAACTCTCTCACCCTTTTAGTGATTGGTGAACTAGAACTGATATAGCTCTACCAGGCATAATGATAGCTTGATCTGTGTGTGTGTGTGTTTCAATGTACTGACTAAAATAGAAGTAAACATCACATAGTCTTCATTTAATAATGCAATAGCTCTGAAAGATTTCGGATACCTGTGATCTTTATGGGGTTTAAGCCATGGAACTATTATAGATGATTTCCATATTTTGCTTCTGTCATAATTTTTGAAATGGCAGAATGCAGAGATTGAACTATTTGCTCTAAAAATATCTTATAAAAATTTGATGTCAATCCATTTGGTTTTAGTCATTTATTTAAGATTTATAATAGTTGGTCTTCTCATATCCATGGCTTATTGATTTCCTCTTGTTTGCTAATACAGTGGTTATTTGGATAGTTTTAAGTTCAGTTTTAGCTTTATCCATTTGTTTGGATACATATAATAGAATCTTGCAAATTCTTTTACATTTCCTTTGACTTGCTAACATTCTTTCTGTCATATAGTTTCAAAGCTTGTACTCTTCTATTACAGTGACTTCTTTTCAGCCTGTTGGCCAAGAGTATTGTGCTTCATCATTAAATTCATAATACTTGTGTTTTAAAAATAGTAATTTTACCTTTGTAGCATCTAAATCCCACAGTTCTAATTCCTTTCTTTTACTTTCAGTTATTTTGTACTTATTAAAAATAATAATAATTCATGATTTCCCTTTCAAGTTGATCTGTACTTTTTTGTCTTTCTTAAGACATCTTGAGTTGTTTAATATATGCAGCTCTATCACAGTTTTTAAAGCCTCTCATGGTATCTGGAGTGATACATGATGATCATGACTGTAAACAGTTATTCATTAAATATTTGCAACCTGTCTCGTTTTAATATAATGTAGTTTTTAATTTCCACTTATGAAAAAGAGTTTTGGAAATGGAAACTGAGGTATGATATGTAACTTTAATGAGACCAGTTGAGAGTTGAATAAAATTCTGAGCAAGTCTGATATCAAACTAATTTGAATGAAGCAAATATGCATTTCTGGACAAAAAATATTGTCACTCTTATTTTGAATTTTTCAAGTATCACCTAAACTGTACAGATGTTTGATTAACTTTTGTAGATTTATACTCTGTTTAGAACCTGCTATTCAGAATTCTAGTTCATATCTTCTCCCACTATCAGAGGTCCTACTGAAAACACTGTTTTAAGTTTTGGGAGCCTGTGGGGGAAGAAGAAATAAGTTCACCTGTTGCCACTAATGGGTAATTCTTATATTAAACCTTGTGTCTGTGCGTCTATCTCTGTATGTGCATTTGTGTGTGTGTGTGTGTGTGTGTGTGTAGACACACACGCAGGTACATGCATGCATGCACACACTTCGTTTTATCTTTGTTCATTTTTTTTAATTTAAAAGGATTTTTTTCTTCAAGATTATAGCCATCCCTTTAGTATATACTGTGGTGAATGTTTGAAATTAAGGAGAAATGTTGGTGTTGTTAATAATAGTGAAAAGTATCCCAAAAGTCTTTCGCTTAAATACATAACTATTCCTAATTGGTTTAACTGGGTTGAATCCCAAAGATTATTACTTACCTGGCCATTTTGGCAATTCCCAAACTATACACCCAAATCTGATTGAACAAGTTCCTGGACAAGCCTGCAATAGTGAAAAGACAAGCAGTAGACACATGACCTTTCTTCCTTCCATTCTACCTTTCACTTACACTTTTTAGACGTTTGCTTTGCTGCAAATTCACTGACCACTGTGCTTCATGACCCTGATTGTCTCCTTCCTGCTGCCTGTTTGGTTGCCTTCCCTCCTCATAGGTACAACCATCTGCCTTTGTATTGTTCCTTTTTAAATCTTCCTGTTACCCAGTAAAAATCTGTTTGGGGGGAGGGAGGTTTGAGGTATTCTGCTGAGCAGAGCTGTATCCCATCCATTCTATTATCTTCTGCAGAGCGTATTATTGCAGCTTTTCTCCACAGCATGCCCAGACTTCACCTCGGTGCAGCGTTCCCCACCACGCACACTAATTATAGAGTCTCTTTAGGTTCTTAATTCCACTATAAAACACTATGGTATGCTTATGTTTTAGTTCCTTTTATAAAGCAGTGCTCCTTTGATATAAACCACCTGGGTTTTTGGGAGAAGGAAGGCAGGCAGGCAGGCAGGCACACACAATTCCAGGAACAGATGACCAGATGACCTAGAAAATACTTGTACTCCACCAACTTTCTGCATGTTTTCTTTCCACATGATGTCTGTCCTCATTTTTCGTTGTTGTTCTGTGTCTCTTATACAGCACCAATCACTCAACCATAGATATATAGATACAACTTGGCAGTAAACTCTAAATAACTGAGCCATACAACTAGAGGCAAAGAACAAGCTTTTTGTTCTAGGTGGACTTCAAAACACTTTCATAATCTTCAAGCTCCAGATCTTTCAAACTTTCAAACTCAGAGCTCAGCTGGAGGATCAGAATGCATCTCTTTGGGTCAGCTTTACTATTTATTATATAAAGCATATAGAATATGAGACATCAATGTATGTATCTCTCGTGATGTCTGGAGGCTCTTTCTCCAGGCGCCCTGTTTTACTTCAGGCATGCGTAGAAAGAGTATTGGTTCTGTAGGAGAGCCATTGAATAGAGAACTAATTACAGTAAAAGAAGAATCAAGCAAAATAAATCCTATATATAAAACGTCTGAGATAATCGTGGTAGAAGGAGAGGATAGCTGCTATGTCATAATTTAACATAACCATCTCTGAATGGCAGCTGGCTCTCTATATAAAGTGGTATATAGATAATATTGTTTAGGGAAAATATGGAATATTTTCCAGGATGATTTGTATTTTTCTAGTATATTATTTTTACTCTCTCAACGTTAGACTCCATTAATTTTCAACAGCATTTGACAGCAAGCTTTCTTCCTATCATTTTTCCTTTTGTGATCACTAATTGTAACATGGTTAATAGTATTTAGGGATGATTAATGACTCTGACATCTTTGTAATTAGTGCAGTGCTCTTGCTTTAATGTGCTAATATTAAAAGAGTGTTGAGCTTTCCCTCCACCTTCAGAGGTAACAGATTTGCTGGAGGGGTACCGATGCAGACACCCCAAGACCCCATTAGAAATCTTCAGATAGATTTGATCTTCAAATCATAGATCTATGCAAACACAGTCCTTTCTTTGAAATGAATTGGAGAACAATCTAAAAATAAATAATCTCTTATGGCAAGTCAGTGAGGCTTTGGAAGTGGCAGATCATCCACTTCCACTTAGGATTGCTCTCAAAATCATTAATAATCATTTACAGATAAAACCAACAAAAATGCTAGTGACAAAAACAGCTAATGTAAACACCCAGGCTGACAAAGAGGTGAGGAGAAGAGAAGGAATTTTAAAATCTGATTAATTCTCACACAGGAAGGTACTTTAGAATGGCATTTACTTCAAGGATGCTTTTTTGCATATTTTCTAAAACCTGCATTTCTTTTATACTTGATATGTCTAATTTATTTTTATCATCTTGACAGTGATTCTTTTTTAAAATTAAACTTCCATGTATCTAGCAGGGCATTCCAAGCTGTAAAATGAGCTGTCCTAGGCAGCTTTTGTCCACATGTATTCAGGAAATGTGCCTCCAAAATGGTTATATAGATATAAAAATGGAATTCAGATTGCTAGAAGCAAGTTGGAATATCTAAATATTCCTTGAGATTACTAAATTATAGTCAATATCACATGAGCTACAGTAGTATTATGGGTTCTCTCTGTTTGGCACTGTTCAGAAGATATAAATCATTTATTAGTGACCTTTAATAGAATTGAATTGACTCTGGATAAGCAGGTAGGTAGGTAGGTAGATAAATGCTTTCTTCTAAATTGAACATATTGAGATACTTTTCCTTTCTAACATCTTAACTAAGTATAGTTGCATAAATGAATTATTTCCATAAATGTAATAAAAAGTTAGGAAACTTTGAATAAGCTGCTGTGGATTTTTCATTGACTTTATTTCTTTCATTGACTTTAGTTCAGTGCTGTGGAAGGGGGGATTGAAATACATTTTGAGTGAGTGAGTTAGGTTTGCTGAATGAACCATGAAAAGATTTTTCGTTAAGAAGAACTCATTTGCTACAATATCTATGGTATCAGTCAAATTCTTTCTCCTTTGTGTTAAAGCATCAGGAAAATCCATATTCTTGCTACTGCTGTATTTTAGCTCCAGATGATTCAAAAGGTCATAACGTAGACATATTTAACTGTTAACTGAGGTTGTTGTTGTTTTTCAGTGTATCAAGACTTATTTTTATAAGGCACCTAGGTGGTATTCTAGCTGTGGCTAATATCAGGGGCGGTGGTGAATATGGAGAGACTTGGCACAAAGGTAAGATTTCATATTGCAAAAACATGTTGTTCAGTGGCAAGCTGATTTGCTGTAAATATGAAATGATGGTGGATCTTCCTGCTAAATGATTACAGCTATCTCTTTGATTTCAGCTTTAATTTGTTTGGCTTACTATTTGTTACTCCTTTTTTATGCTCTGGATAATGTTCCATACCCTGAGTATTATGGAATGGGTATGGATAAGTAAACATCACTGTCACAGTGTCTCTTGCACTTCTTAATTGAGACGGTTGGCCTCATCGTTGAGCTTCCAGAAGTCCCTCAAGACTTATGCCAACAGGCCTGGGGACCCCAGGGAATGGGGGAATTAATGAGGTGGCTCCCTTATTTTTAACATCCTGTTATTCTTTGTTCTATTTTGATTTTTATATTTTTAATGTATTTATTGATTGTTTTTAGCTTTGTTTTACGCCACCTAGAGTTGCCTGTGGTGAGATGGGTGGCTATATAAATTGGTTTAATAAATAAATAAATAAATAAAATAATTCTTTCAAAAAATCTTATTCTCAATTGCATCTTTTTCAAAAGCTCTTTCAAAGAATGCTTGAAGAATAGACATGTTTCCCTCTTGCTTTTCATGTTACTGTTTCATGACTTTTAGTATTCATTGTTTCTCTAATTTAAAGAGTTTACCAATAATTGGGAAAAGGGACCCAGCGATTTTCAGAAATATAAAGCATTCATGCCAGCATTTTAATACTCAAGACAAAGTATTTTGCAATAACTGGAAATCAGCTGAAGAGCTTTAATGTTTGTTTTAATAATGGTTACTTTGATCTGAGTGGTCTATTTCCCCATTTCCTGGCATAACTGGCATTGCAGATTGCAAGTTGGTAGTAACTGGACATCAGTTTGTTAATTTCAGTGGCAGCAATTTCTGATGGTGTGAGCTTAGCTCAGTGGTCTTAGATTGCATGGAAAGTTTTGTGATGTTGCACTTCTGACGAAGGTCAGGATGTCTCTCCTTCCCACTTTCTGTTTTCCATGGTATATAC
Source organism: Liasis olivaceus (assembly GCA_030867105.1). Lineage (NCBI taxonomy): Eukaryota > Metazoa > Chordata > Lepidosauria > Squamata > Pythonidae > Liasis > Liasis olivaceus. The sequence continues at coordinate 230,456,099 of CM061349.1, read as the reverse complement.
AGAGCTAAAGTTTCCCTCAAGTTGAACCTGTGGCAGGCTGTGGATATGTCCACGTTCAGTTTTTTGGCATTAGTATAGACATGGTTGGCCATTGTCCTTTCCCAAGATATTTTCTTAAACCTTCCAATTTAGGTATAGCTTTGGGGTTTCTAGATGACCTTCCTTTCAAATACTAGCCAGGTTCAACTCTGCTTATTAGCTTGTTTAAGACCGTTCAAGGTCATCTAGGTGCTTCTTTCTGCTATGGCTTTTTCAGAGCCATATGTATTATATGTTCCTTTCAACTTTGGTTGCATTTTCTTTTGAATGTTTCAGATATTACTATATGATGGCAAGGGTCACTTGGCAGTTCTAGAATGCAAGGAGCTATCATTTCATTTGCCAGGATTTTGAAATGCTATAAAGCAGTGTTTCAATCCTTTATAGCAGTGTTTCTCAACCTCAAAAACTTTAAGATGCGTGGACTTCAACTCCCAGAATTCCCCAGCCAGCATGCTTTCTGGGGATTTCTGGGAGTTGAAGTCCACATATCTTAAAGTTTCTGAGGTTGAGTAACACTGCTATAAAGGATGCATTGTAATGGTTGAAGAATTTGAAGAGGTCACCTTTTCTATGGCCACTCAAATTTTGTATGATCATTAAATTCCATGCAAGCCAAAAGCGATAGCACCTTAGAAAGAAACTTGATGCAGTTTAACACTAAATGTTATGCACAAAGGTTTGAATCCAAATAGTCTGGTGCAAATAGAATGGATTCACAAAAGGATCCTTCTCCCTTCCCACTTTCCTTTATATTCAATCAGTCTGCCAGCAGTAAATCTATCCTCACCCATGATTTGATCGTGGTTGAGAGGGCAAACCTGGTGAATATCATTTTGACCTGGATAAACAAAGAGCAGGGAATTTCCCTCTTGGAGATGTACCTATCTGGGTTTGAAGTGTCACATCAGTCACAACTCCAAAGTAAGAGAGGTGGAATGATGATTATCATCCAGGAGTCTCTGCAAGTGACCAGAAGCCCTGTATCACAGATAAATGAATGTGAGGTTTGTGAGGTTAGGTTTAAGAGACAAGCTGCACTGGCCTCCTTGCCGCACAGCTTAATTAATTAGTGCTTGGTTGGCTGTTTATATTTTGTTCACTTGAGTTGTTTTATGCTGATTGGCAGTGCCAGGTCTCAAAATGAAGATCCATGTGTTTGATACCGAGTTTCATGGTTCTTTTTTTTTTTTTAATCTGCTCATTTATCTGTTTCCCATAGATTTCTAAATTTTCATGTCTTTAAAATGCTATGAAAAAAATTAAGACTACAAGCTTCCATTAAAAATCTAGGTAAACTTTTGTCAGGGTTGCTCATTGTCATATTGCTCCATGTAAGGCTTTTATATGGGATCCGTTATTAGGAACATTACTTAGAATAGTCGTGGAGCTTTATTTCGTTCTTTCCAGTCTTCAGCATATGTATGCATTATTCAAAGCTTCTGAAAGCATTAAAGTTATTGGCAGAACCATCTTCTGATTCTTTTGTTGAAAGAGATCTCTATTGTCTTTCGTATTCCCAACTGCATAAATTATTTAAAGTTCTCATGGAACTGAAAAGTCATCCCAAGCTGTGCTTTTTGCACCTCCCTGCCCTGAGAGCATTATTCTGAATCTGTGGGATCCAGACTGCATGTGTTCTGAAGGAGTTAACTGGTTTGTTTTCCTCTGCGTTTAGGTGGAATCTTGGCCAACAAGCAAAACTGTTTTGATGACTTCCAGTGTGCAGCTAAGTATCTTGCCCAAGAGGGATATACATCTCCAAAAAAGCTGACTATTAATGGAGGTTCAAATGGAGGCCTCTTAGTGGGTAAGATCAGGCTTCTCTGTTATTTGATTACCTTGGATGGGTTTAATGCAAAAGCAACGTGAGTATGCAAAGGGGAGTTAAGTTCCTAAAGGGCCATTTTTTAAAATTCACAAACACACTAGTTAACAGAATCACAGAATTTGCTCCACGTCTAGACATCATATAGACGTGCAAAGTGCCCATTTATACATCTGTCTGTATATAACCTATACACATAATGTATGGCTAGAACTAGCTACACAAAGAATTCAGTACATAAAAAGACTGGTTTTCCAACCTGGTGTTTTCCAGCTGTGTTAAACTATAGAACCCTAATCTTTCCAGGGACTGCCTGAGGATAATGAGATCTATAGCCCAGCCCGTCTGGAGGACACTGAGCTGAAAAAGATTCTACTGGGAAAACACAATTCAAATTTGTATCAAACTTAAGTAATTAGTAAGCATTGACTTTTGTACATTTTTAGTTGCCAGTTAATATTTTTGCTCCATGTTGCCCTTCTTCTGTACCTGCCAATTGGTGATCCAGAGGTGGACAACATTTTTGTGGGTGGAAATTGTACTTACTGTGCTTTAAAAAAACAAGCAGCTGTAATAGTGGGGTGATGACATAGAGTGGGTTGTAGATGCATAAAGTGGGATTTTCAGAGGGGTCCACATTTTTGCTTGAAGTGGATGGGGTACTTTTTAAAAACTGGAAGCTAGTTGGTCCTGCCTGGACCTCTAAAGAGCAAGAAAATTATATTCAGAAGTGTCAGAAGAGGCTTACGGGCTACAAGTTGCCTACCTCTGTTCAAAACGTGGAGGTTTGTTTTCGTTGTTTTATTAAACATTAGACATAATATGTTTTAATCTCATGCCTCAATGCAAGTGTTCCAGTATCATATCCTATTAGTTCTTAAAGAAAATTGCTGCTTTGATGTTAAAGTAACATTTAGTACCTCCTTACATTTTTCAAACACTATCTCTTATTTGCTGTATTTGAAACTGTTCTATAGTAGATATTCACCAGTGCTAATAGACCCTTTAGCTATTAATACAACATATTTCCAACTTTTTCAGCTGCCTGTGCCAACCAGCAGCCAGATCTATTTGCCTGTGTTATTGCTCAGGTTGGAGTGATGGACATGCTAAAGTTCCACAAGTTCACCATTGGTCATGCATGGACTACAGATTTTGGCTGCTCAGATGATAAAGAACAGTTTGGTTGGCTGGTCAAGTAAGTAAAGAGTAGCTCTCTGTTTGCATACAATATACTCTACTAGACTGCTGAATAACAATAATAAAGATGCTGCTTTTTTTTTTTTATTTTGTTGCACAAAAGCTGAATATTGTAAAGAGTTTTTTAATGTGATTTGCTAGTATAAATTAAAAGAGGATGTATTCTGTAAATTAACAATATACTAGACCAGCCTTCCCCCACCATATGTCCTTATCTCCCAAAACTCCAAGCCAGCTTTGGGAATAACACCCCCAACATATCTGGAGGCTGCCAATTTGGCCAACACTCATCTACTACATAAATATATAAACGTTTTCTATATTCTCATTTTAGATACTTTTCTTATGAACTCAGAAGCCCTAGATTTTCCTGGATGTTCCAGTAGTATCTTGATATCTTGGCTTGACTGCACTTCCTTCAGCTGCATAATATTCTTTTTAAGATTTGGTGACCAAAACTATATAGTATTCCACAGCAGAAAGAAAACCTTATACAGAATCATGAATCATTAGACAGAGTGATTCCAGCAGTTTGCTTATTTTTTTATCCATATCCTGATAACCTTTAGCACAGAATTTGCTCTTTTTTAACCTGTGTTGATTGCACCCAGCAGTCTGCTAATGAAGTAGTTTTTCCAGCTTTGTTCATGCTTCAGATCCATGCTGGAAGATTGAAAGAATACCAGGCATAGAGAGGATGGGATTCAGTAGGAACAATTTTTCAGGAGCAGGTGTCTGTTTGCATGGTATGGATTGTAGCGTATTGCATATTATAGATGGCCATGTCCAGTTGCTGTTTTTCTAGATGTCACTATCCTGCTCCTCACCCATTCCCTAGATCTCTTGAAATAGAATGCAGCATTGTTTATCCATTTATCTGGCTATTGACGACCAATAGGTGTTCACAAAGTACAAATGTATGTATCTGTTCTGCAGATATTCTCCTCTTCACAATATCAAAGTACCAGAAGGTGATGGAGTCCAGTATCCTGCGATTTTACTTCTTACAGCTGATCATGATGACCGAGTGGTGCCTCTTCATTCCCTGAAGTTCATTGCTTCTCTGCAGTATATTGTAGGTCGAAGCCCCAAACAGATTAATCCATTACTAATTCATGTTGACACCAAGGCTGGTCATGGTGCAGGCAAGCCAACAGCCAAAGTTATAGAGGAAGCATCTGACATGTATGCCTTTATAGCAAGATGCCTAAACCTTGAATGGATAGAATAAATCATTACTGTTTCAGTTAGAAATCAAGGGCTTTAACAACATTTTAAAATACTACACTTGGTGTAGTACTTACATTTAAGGACTGCCACTCCCAGCTTCCCATTAACTTGATATCCATTCTGCTTCCGTTCAGTGTTTACTTTGCTCCTCATTTTAGTTTCAGTCATACATTTTAAATAGCATGTTCTGATAAATAGGCAGGTTGCAGATGATGCTGTTATGTGAATTCTTAAGAGTCAAAGTGTTGGTGATGATTATTCATACACAACGGTTTTAATGTAATTTTTCTCCTTGTCAACATATCTGGCTCACTTGTAATTAAATGTAAGTACTGTTCCAGTATAAGCTGTCAAGTTGTATTTTCTTTGCAGCCCCAGTAATCCCAAACATTGAGATTATTGCCAGTGGTCCTCCATTAAAACAGCTGTACTACCAACACTGAATAATTTTAGGTTTTGTGTGGGTTCTCTTTTGATTAGTACACAATAAAGAAATACTTTGTAGATATTATCTCATGCATTTATGCACATATACTTCTTGACTCTTAATGTTCATTATTTATTTGTTTACATTATGCATACACAACTAACAAAACAATATTTAATCTTAATTTTTTTAAAAAAATAGAAAAGAGACAACTCCAAACTTTTTAGTACAAACTAAGAAAGAAATGGAAAAAAAAATCTACCTTATATTTTATACTTACCAATAATCACTGGTTTACTTATGAATACACTAGTATAATATGATCGGTACAAAATATTATTGTAAAATATCACAAAATCTTTGCCGTAGTAATACATATTGCTACATTCTTTGATTAGCAGAAAATATTGCCTTTTCCAAAACAGAGAAATCACACTTTTCTGATAACTACTCCTTGACATCTGGAATAATATCACATTTCCAATTTCTCAATATAATTATTTTAGGTACCCCCCACGCTCACTACAGCCATAATTCCTGGTAGACAGTCAAATTCCAAAGCTTTGGTGTATTGTTTAACATTATATTAACCTCTTTAACATTTAAAGATTCTCCCATAAATCTTCTTATATACATTAATACACTATCCCAAAAAGTTATCAAATGTTCACATGACCATATTGTATGGGGCAGTGAACCCTCAAATTCTTTATACTTCCAGCATAGAAAATCTGATATCCATTCTTTCAGATACATTCTCTGGGGAGTCCAGTATACCCTAAATACCACTTTTTGATGAATCAACTCTAATCTCAGATCTGTTGATGCCATTTTAACATTTTAAGGACATGCACCCATTGATGGAGGTTTATCAGAGATTCCAATTTTTAGTCCAAGTTTGAAATATCCCAGAAACCTCCATGCTAAAAATATTCTTGAGCTTTTGATAGAGATACGTTATATGTTTTAATTCTGCCATGGATTCCATCAAGTAAGTGAACAATTCAGGTGCCTTTGAGACAGCCAAAGTGTCTGATCCATGTCAATCCGTTAGAACATAATTAAGTTGAAGATACCTCTACTTTTAATGTTCTTTAAAATAAACGAAGGAGAGGGATTAGCTCTTGTCTTTTTTATTTCCCTTTTCTTATGCTTTAGGAACTATGTATACAATAATGGTATTAAGAGATCAATTCTGTACTTTTGTTAATCTATTTCAAGAGCTAGCTGAACCTTTTCCTAACCTGGTAATCACCTGATGTTTTGGACTATGTTTCTCAAAAAAATAGGATGGACATTGATAAAGCATTGATAGAGCATACAGGTAGTTCTCAACTTACAACCATTCATTCAGTGACCATTTGAAGTTATGGCAGTGTTGAACAAAGGGACTTAACAACCCGTGCCCAAAGTCACAGCCATTACAGCACCCCACGGTCATTCAGGCACTTGGCAGCTTGCCCGCACTTGCATGAAGAGGCTTTTGGCGCACCACGGCTCTGGGGCTGCTTTCTGCTTCCCCCCCAGCCCCCACAGTGCAAAGCACAGCCCCAGCTTGGCCCAACAACCAGACCAGGCACACCCTAGCAGCGGGAGTAAGAAGACAGCGAAGGTCAGCTGGGGAGGTAGAGTGCAGGGCGACAAGGGTCTCGGAGTGCAGGGTGGTGAGGGCCACTGGGACTGGGCTGGGACAGCTGCGGGCAAGCAGCCCAAGCCACACGGTTCTGGGACTGCTTGTGGCCCTGCAAGGCAGGGTGCAGGGCAGCCAAAAGGGCAGAGATGGGGAGAGAGAGGTGGGTGGAGGAGTTGGAGCCAGTCCCTTACCTTACTGAGGCTCAGGGCTGGGCAGGACCAAGCCCAGAATGGCTCGGATTGAGGTAGGTACTCACTTAATGACCAGTGATTCTCAGTTAACAATGGCAACCGAGACTGCCAGAATTGCTGTCACTAAGCGATGTGGTCATGTGACATCTTGCTTTATGACCACATTGCTTAGCGATGGAAATTCCTGTCCCAATTGTGGTCCTAAGTCAAGGATTACCTGTAAGCAATCTGTTTATATTTACTATGCCCCTTCCTTGTCTATCTTGTCCAAAGATTGTATTTTCCAGTTGTGGAACAGTGATGGTACTTAATATTATTTCTTCCACACACACATCTTTATCACTTTGGTCACTGCATAGGACAGGATCTGGAATTCTGTGCAGAAAACACAGAGACTACCTTCTGACCCATAGTTGTGGCTAGTGTGGTTTTACCCACTCTTCTCTGGAATACCTAATTACTTGCTGATTTCTGCACCTTATACTTCAGTGACAAAGAGCTATGTACTAGACAATATGGTTCCTAATATGGAAAGTCATACTAATAAAGGGCACAATACTTGGTTCTGTATTGCTAGCAAAACTGCCTAGGGCACAGAACTAAAACTGTGTAAAACTTTGAATGAATGACTTAATTTAACAGAGATTTGATCAAATTAAACAGGTACCAGTTAGATATGAATCTGTTGAAAGTGTTTGAACATTTCAAAATGAACATAAAATACATTTATCATGTATTTTATGGCTTTTCAGAATCTCAAACTTTATTGCAACTTTTCTTCCATATATGAAAAAGCTGAAGTGAAAGGTTGAATTCTGTGATGAGCTGAATGATATTGATAGAAGTACCTGACTGCAAAACATTATCATATGTGCAAATCCAGCTCATCAGAATCCTTGGCAGAATGTTATTTATTATCTGGGTATCTTACTCTTCTGCCAGATTTTTTTAGGCAGGTTCTATTGGTAGGTGAGAGAAGGAAAGAGGACTCAGATTTATTCACAGAAAAATGGAACTGATACGATGCATTTGCTATTACACTACTGCATATGTTGTACAGACTATTTGTTTGTATGCAGTATTTCCCAGATTTTTTTTTTAAAGTTGTTGCATAGACAGTACATAATGTATCATACCCAGAAAAGACTAACCATGCCACAAGTCTGCTACCCTAGAAGAGCAAATTGATAGAGGGTGGTGGATTCTTTGTTCCTTTTTAAGAGCTTATTTTTTTTTAAGTTTTTAAATTTTTAAATTGTAGCAAGATATTTGCTGCTTCAGTACAAGTTTTATATAAGTTCTTAACTGGACAATTTATTTATTTATACATACATACATACATACATCACATTTATATAGTTTGGAAGTTGATGTGATATCTTTTCATCATCCCTGTAACTTCTGCTGTAAAAGAAGGCAGGAAGATTTTTTTAGAAAATAATGAAGCAATCTGCCAAAATATTCCTGATTTATTGACCTCTGAAAAGTCTACCATCCCTGCAATTTCAGCCCATTCTGCCAAAAAAGCAGCTTCAGGTATTTTGATACTTTCCCCTTAAAAACTGTAGTCAGTTTTTTTTACTAAATCTCAAATCAGATTGACTCTAATTTTGTTGTTTTCAAAATTTAAATCACAAAATCAAATTGAATCCTACAATTCATATCTCAAATTCAAGGAATCCTATTTTGTTCTCATGAATCCAAAGAGCTGATTTCTTTTCTTTCTGTCCCTTTTCCTCTGCTAGGATTCAAACACATAACTATACAAAAAGAAAAGTAGCAAGGATGAATGTAAATGCTACAAGAGAATTAGTTCATTAAATCTGTCAGGGAAGACATTTGACAGAATTCTGAGCAAAATTTGGGAAGTGCAGTGTGACTATGCCAGGCTGAGGGTGTGTAGACGAGAGTTTTGGTCCTCGGCAGGTCACTGAGAAATGTATAAATGAGAGAAGGAAAGTATTGTATGTTTGTTGATTTAGAGAAAGCATATCATAAAGTGAATAATTTGAATGATGGTATGTTTTGAAAGAATGCTTGTTGAACATTTGTTGAAGGTTGCTGAATGTAGTAAGAGCAGCATATAATGGAAATAAAGCATACATGAGAAAAAATGGAAAGCTTAATGAATGGTTCAGCATTAGAGGCTTGTTTGTGGGGTGTATGAATTTGCATGTACTTTTGTACGCAGACGATGCCATGTTACTGGCTGAGAATCCATAAATTAAATGGTTTGTATGATGCAATGAAATATATAAATTTGAAAATTACTGTATTAATCTTGGTAGCTGTTTTGGACAGGGAAAATGAAATAAATTATAGATAAATGGCAAAAAAAAAAACTGAAGGCGTCTATAAATGTTGAATACCTTTGGTAGAATGTTTCCTAAAGATAGGAAAAAAGGCATGGAAATGTCAAGAAAAGCAAAAATGTCTGTGTATCACTTCTGCTTACTTTGTAATATGGAAGTGAGAGTTGGTACCCAAAGAGAAATATAAAAGTAACGTAATGAGGTTGGTCTCCTTATGAAGATATTTCTAGTGTTTGTCCTGCTTGGTCGCAGTGACTGCTTGTTTTGCACTGCACTCGCATGAGTTCACATAGTAAAGCTATCAATGAACCATGCAACAAGGAGGTGTGTTTTTCAGCTGGCTTGTCACAGAGCCCTGCTGCCTTCTTGGAATCTCATCACAACATCAAAGCAGTTTCAGCTACCAAGTCCAGTCTTGAAATCTTCTTGCAGACAGGTTCTGAGACTGGAAGACTTGCTGTTTCTGAATTCTGAGATATGATTAATTATACAAGTAGTACATCTTAAAAACAATGCCAGAAAATTCCATTTCATTTGAATTATTGTTATATATCTAAAAAATTAAACCATACAAACTAAAAACAAAAGAAAGCAGAAAAGAAAAAAATGAAAAATCAGTATGTTTCTGTTTCAAATAACATTATATTACATGTATACCAATGGTTACAAATCAATTTTTAAATGAGTTAAACCTAAATCACAGCAAACCATTACAATGTTAAATATTTTATATTGCAAAACCAATGGCTCCAATGAAGCCATTGGTTTTGCAATATAAAATATTCCAATTCTCTATTTTACATATCTTGTATATAGGTAGCCCTTGCTTAACAACCACAAGTGGGACCGGCAACTCCATCTCTAAGCTATGTGGTCATTAAGCGAGACATCACATGACAATGACAGGCTTACAACCTCACTTCTCTCATGGTTGTTAAGCAAGATATCACGTGACCGCAACTTGCAATTTTACTGCTAGCTTCTCCATTGATTCTGCTTGTGAGAAGCTGGCTGAGAAGCATGCAAATGGCGATCACATGACTGCAAGATGCTGCAATGGACATAAATGCCCGCCAGTTACAAAGCACCCAAATCTTGATCATGTGACCATGGGGATGCTGTGATGGTCATAAGTTAAAGGACCAGTAGTAAAGTTACTTTTTCAGCACCGTCATAACTTCAAACGGTCACTAACAGGGCAGTCGTTAAGTGAGGACTATCTGTATTATCCAAGTTTATTTTTAATCTATATTTTCAATTTTGAAAATATACTTTGTCAAAAATAGAAAACAAGAGAAGATTGATGCTTTTGTTTCTAAACATCTGAATGGCTAATTCTGTGAACCAAATGGTGGAGAAATGTCTTTGGGTTACCCTGATTTGTATATATAATTAAAAAGCCTGTTTTAAGAAATGGTAACACAGTTCTTACCCCTAAATCTGTGCGTTAGACTAGGATAGGATAGAGCTATTTTTTCTCTGAACAGAAAGATGCTCTGGCACTGAGGAGTGTCTATGGCTTTAGAAATGTGGATGATCCACCACCATTTTCTCCCCACTGCACTTAAGATTGTTTTACTGATTCATTATTGAATATATTCTGAGCTACCATATTTCTCAACATTGCTGCCTGATAGTATTGTTCAAAGGAGACCTAATTACTGTATAGAATGCAAATGGCAAAGGATTGTTAAGACTGTCATACAATTTATCTGTTTCCTGATGAATGATCCAGGAGATCAGATTGTAGGATGATGTTCCTGAGAGTACTCAAAACCACATTATAGTCTTGCATATTTTCTAACTGTTCAAGTCCCTGAGTTTTTATTTAACATTGTGTCTCACATTCTCTCATTAACCTTGCCTGATTGCTCACATTGACCTGTAGGAAAACAACTGACAAGTGCATTGTTGTATGCTATTTTGAGCTTGACAAATTGCCCTCCTTCACTCTTTTTCTCATTCGTTTTAACAATGTTACCTGCTCCAATTTTCTGTCCATTAGTCCTTTTGCTATTTTCAACTTGTCTATACCATGAATTATTTGGATCATTAGCACTCAGAATTTTAGAATACATAATACCTTCAGAGATAAGCTAGCTCCCTTCACAAATTTATAATCCATTTATCAGCCCTTCTTCTTCCATCTAGTCATAAGCCATACATTTTTATGACAGTTTTATAAGAGAAAGACCATATACAGTATCTACCTCTAATATTTTGGTGGGTTCATATGATTTAGGCTATATACTTGATGTAATAGAATTTATCAGGTAACCACCTTGTTCTTTTTATTTGTCTCTACTATTTCTTTAAGTTCTTATCCTTGTTTTACAGATGATGCTTAATTGACTGGGTTCAAAGGTGCCCTTATGCTAGCAGAAGATCCTCAGCTATAGGTGGAAGGCCATTTTGTTAACAGCGCAAGATTTTTGTATGACAAAAAAAAAATATGAAACATAAATATGGTCTTCCATGTGTCTTACATGTTGGAGAGTCTCTTATACAAATTAAGCTTGCAGAGTTTTACATATGTTCTGAAAATGACTTCTTGCATGGGGTCACATAGAACGATGCCACTCCAATAGAAGAAAATATACTGTATGTAGCTCAGGGTTGAACTGCGGAGTCCTTGGTGCTCTCTGAGCTTGGTTGTTTGCTTGCAGGCATTTCATTACCCAATTAGGTAACATCAACAGTGCTAGTGAGTGTGGGGTTTTCTCCCTGTTTATATACAGTAGCTTGCCCTGCCAGTGTTGGTAGGAGTGTGGTTTTTCTTCTTGGTAGCTCCTTGATTAGGGTATTGTTTTCTGCTTGATTGTTTGTCTGGTGTTAATCCCTGCTTATCTGGGTGTTCGTTGCTGGAGAAGATGTGTTCTGGTCTCTTTGCTTCCTTCTTAGTTTTTTTGTTGTCTCTTTTGAATGGTGTGTAAATGTAGTTTATTTCTATGTGTCTATTGATGGCTAATCAAGGAACTACTAATGATGGCATCAAGGTCTCCACAAGGATGCCACTGCCAGAATTTTCTTCTAATAGCATCTATCTGCATCCAGCCCAATGTGGAAAAAAGAAAGTTGGCATCATTACAGTAAAAATGGTTAATTTGAAAAGCCTCATCTTACTTTGAACTTGACCAAAGCCTGACCAGAATATGGAGTAAATATACAGCTATTTTATTAACTATTGTTTAAAGAAAATGACTACTGGCTAATATTTTTCATAAGATTCAGAAATGTTTTCTGCATATACTTAATTAAAACTTGCTGGACTATACAGTCATCTAATGTTTATGAGCAGTGAGTTCACTGCTTATAATAAAACTTCACCCTGGCTTGTTTCATTCTCTTGTTCACTTAGTTGGAATAGATGCTGATTAAACCTTCTCAACTGTCTCTTGCAACTGTAATTATTTTGGCCCTAGATGAAATCCTGCCTACTTTGTTAAAAGCATTATTGTACTATCAGGATGGACAGATACCTTAGCTTTCTGTTGCTTTCCCTTTGTTTTTTTTATGCATAATAAGGTATAACTTGAGCTTTGATTTATTCTCCACAACTACCAATTTACCTTGATTTTGCTCCAGAAGTGTGAAGCTTCTACAGGTCCTATTGTGGATTCCTCCATTATGCACACTTCTCTCTCTCATCTTCTCTCATTATCACTTTCTTTGCAGCTGCACAATAGAATAAATTGGTCTGATTTGTCCATGTTCTTCTCACCCAACCCCCCAAAGTGGGTGACTTGATCATCAAAGAAAATTCAGTCAGTGAAACTGAAAGTCATACTGTATTGCCAGCTAACTATTAGAAAAAATGGTTGCACATTATGCTTACAGTAAAGGAAACAAATACAGTGGAACCTCGGTTCACAAATTTAATTCGTTCCGCGACTCTGGTCGCAACCCAAAATGGTCGCGACCGGAATCAAATTTTCCCATAAGGTTCAATGTAAATACAGTTAATCCGTTCCGACCCCAAATTTGGTCGCCAACCGATTTCTGGTCACGACCCGAGTCAAATTTCCCCATAAGGTTCAATGTAAATACGGTTAATCCGTTCTGAACCATGTTTTTTTTTAAAAAAACCGCAAAAATATGACACAAAGTACAGTATGAAGAGAGAGAAAGCTAACCTTGCTCGGGAGGGAAAATGGCCGTGCTTCCTGCTTGGAGGGAGAGTCCCCTCCCTACAGGAAGTCGCGACCACGTGACACGGGAGGGAAAATGGCCGCACTTCCTGCTCGGAGGGAGAGTCCCCTCCTTACAGGAAGTCACGACCATGTGACATGGGAGGGAAAATGGCCGCGCTTCCTGTTCGTCACCCGATCCGGCGTTTGCGACCGGAGGTAAATTTTTGCGGCCTGAGCTGGTTGTGACCCGAATTGTTCGTGAACAGATGCGTTCGTGAACCGAGGTACCACTTTACCAGCTTTACTAGCAACAGCTGCTGGTAAAGACTACTTACTAGATCAAAATGAACATTTCAGCATGACAGACTTACTGAATCAGTGGCCCTAAAACTGGCAGTACTTCTGAAAGCAGTCTTAATCACTGCTAGATCTAGAAACTGATGGGAGCAGGTGGGAAGATAGAAGATGGAATACAGCAGCTGCAAAACACTAGTTCAGGGGGTGGCCCTATCAATAGGCAGAGAGAAGTAGCCACTGAAAGCAGCTGATCTTGGCTATCAGAAAGAGGCAGCAAATTATATACTTTACTGTTGTGTTGTTTTTATTCCGTGGGGTGGGGAGGGATACTGAAGAGCTCTTCTTTGGCTACCTGTAGCTACACTGCATGCTGATTGAGTGAACAAGGGTCATTGGTTGCTGCAAAGTGCCTTGGAATCATTGATGGCATTTCTTCTGGAAGGTTGGTTGGTTGGTTGGTTGGTTTTTGGTCTCTCACTGGATTTATGGAAGATGCAATGGATCAGAAAGATTTCATACAAGTTCTGTACTGACCTAAGGATATTGTAGTAGACATGGAGTTTGGGTACAAAAGAGTTTAGTTGCAGTTAAAACTCCTTTAGGAGGAAGAGCGGTAGATAGCTTGGGAACTTCAGAAGTGCTTCTTGATCCTAAGCCAGGTCACATTTCTAAGTCAATCAAGCTAGGCAGTGGTTATCCATATCATGGTCACATCTCATGTTGACTGTTGCAAAGCACTGTATGTGGGGTTATCCTTGAAAAAAGTCTAGAAGTTGCAACTGGTGCAAAATACATTAGCAAGCCTGCTAACCAGTACAACCATAATATGATCCTGTACAATGATGGGCAGTATATATAAATTTGATAAATATATAAATTAGATAGATACCTGTAGTAAAAGACTGCATTGGTTGCCAGACTGTACTTCTAGACTTGTATTAATTTTTAAGTCCCTAAACTGCTTAGAGCTTGACTGTCTGAGAGCAAGCCTGTCCCATTTCAGACTGTTGAAATCTACAGGACAGGCCTTGCTATCAGTCTTCTTTCCCTGGCGCAAGGGAGACGATGCCACAGGTGGGTTTTGCTACTTCTCTCCTCATGTTCAGAAACATCCGTAAAGACATGTCTCTTTCAACAGGGTGTTAAAGAGAGCTGGAATGGGCCAATGTCCAGCTGAATCTTCATCACTAGGAAGAAAAACAAGGAAGCAAGATCTTATTTGCCTCTCCTTTATGGCAGAGCATTCAAGATAAAATTGCTGGGTGTTTTGTTCTGGGCTCAGAACACTAGAAATGGGAATTTTGAGCTTGGAGCTTTTTGCAGCATATTAAGGGCCCATTTGTGATTAAGCTTTTCAATTTGTTTCTTAAACCCGCTCATTTCCAGTATTGCTCTGTGCCAGGTGTGGGCAACGTTTGGAGGATGTGGTTTGCACTGAAGTTTGGACTCCTGACCTTCAGGACAGGCCCTTGAGGCTATCTGGTAATGCTATGATGTCACCACAATGAGTGAGTCCCATGGGGAGGGCAGTCAGAATGGGAGTAGAGGGAAAGCTACTTCCATCCCCATCTTAAAAAAAAAAATCAAACTCCTCCCCCCCCCCCCCATGTCTGAAATTTGGCCACTTTGCCACTGAATGTTGATGATACAACCTGGAGGGCTGGGGAGTTGCAAATACACTGCTATGGGGATTGCAGACAGGCCCTGGGCAGCAGATTGTCCATACCTTTAAAAATGTGAATTGCACAATAATGCAATAGATGCATAAAGAGATTCGCTAATGACTCATACTTCTGATCCAAGTAGCCCAGTTTTGATTGTTCTGGATGCCATTGTCCTCATGATCTCTGAAGAGGTGTTTTCCTACTGTGGTAAAATTATTTTAACTGAAGATGCACAAGAGATAAGCCTAGATCTTCTGCAATGAGCTTTAGATTTTGAGCGTCTTGGACACTGGAGTGTGTGATCTCAGTACATCATTAATACAGAATGTTTTATAAGGACAAGTGATTTATTCCTATCATCTGAATGATTGTTCCACATACTTAATCAATGCCACTTAGAAGATTCTTACCAGAACTTTTGCCCTGAAGATGGAAGACATTCTCCTAAACTTCATCCATAATAAATGAAAGTGCATTAACAAGGAAAAGTAAGATGACAGATTTGGAGATAAGAGATTTTTCCATTCAGCTATCTTGAATTCAACTATCACTCTTATGAATGTCTGAAACATGGCAAAATAGGAGTATTCTGGGCTTTCAAGTTTATGAAATCATAAACTTTGAATGAATCATATATATCACCTCCCCTGATTCTGCTTGCTTCAGTTCAAAATGGCTGATGCTCAAATTCCCTTCTTGTGTTACCCGTACTCCAAGTACTATTACTCAGAGACTTCTAGCTGTTGCTCCCTGCATACATGGCTCTCTATGGATAGAGATGTATATCTGTTTCATTTGGATTTAGGCTTTTATTAACATAGGAGAAGCACAGAAATTCAAAGCATGGGGTTCAGAGCAGAATCATGATATAGAAGATAGTTAAACTATGTCACTATGGCAAAAATATATTTCTACTTATGCTGGAAGAACAATGCTAACATCAACAATTATAAAAAGGTTCCTTCTGATGCTCAGAGCACCCATCGCAAACAACTTGTTCAGTGTAAAGCTTTCGAAAGTAGGATGTACAGTGCATTAAAAAGACCAGTAAGTTTCCATAGGGACCCCAGAATAACTGGGGTGGGATTATCATCTCATTATTATTCTTCATTTCAATCAGTCTTCTAACTTAATACAGTCAAGATCTAGCCAGGAAATACTATCCAATTCTTGTTTTTGTTCTCCATTGTTTATATGGAATTTTAAGTAATGATGCTCGTTCTCATAATATATAAACCTGGGATATCTATCAGAAGATAGATGAAGTCAGCCCTAATCTTAAATTTTATCTTTTTTTTTTTTTTAATATTACAATGTTCTATTTCTTAGATAGTTCTCAACTTCACTTTCTTTATATTGCAAAATCTTGATTCTCTAGACCTCCATTCAATGGCTTTTGAACACCAGAGACAAAATTTTACTTTGGACTTCCCCAAAAACAACAAAGTCCATTGTTGCTAAAACAGTCTGAACAACTAACATAATTTACATCTTGCTTTAATTTACAACAGTAAATTAAGATTTAAATTCATGCTTACAAGATAGTTGGATTTAACAGACACCTCTTCTCCATAATAGGTTTTATTGTATTAAAGAATCCTCAAATTACTTGTTTGCTTTATTTTTTTCTTCCAAATTTTTTATTTATTATGATTTCAACAAAAAAGGGAAAAAATAATGCTGATATAAATTCACATTTAAAATATATTGAAAATACATTTAAGATTAAAAACAATATAATAAGGTACAGGTGGTGGATAACCAAGTAATCTCAAATAACTAGCAGATCTATAATATATGGCTAATATATTCTAACACACCATTAACAATTTAGAATAAGACATTTCATACTCAATTTTTATTCAAAACATGTCTCTATTGTGAAAATATTTGGTTATCGAAACTGGAATCAATAAGAGGAAGGAAAAGTTATATATAAGCAATAAACAATACATTGAAAGAATAGTGTAATATAATATAATTATAATATAATATAATTATAATATAATCTACATATGTCAGATTCAGATACAAACTAGAACCCAAATTTGGGATGTGGCACAATTCCATGTATAGAATTATGTTCCAAAAATGGTTTTCAAATAAAATTGAATTATACATCAGACTTATTTTTTACATAGGAGGTTATTCTATACATCAAAGCATATTCCCACTATTTAATTACCATTCTTCAACAGAGGGGATTTAAGATCTTTTCCAATAAAAAGCGTATAAAATAGAATGAATGAATGAATGTATGCATGCATGCATGTATACATACATACGAATAAAAAGCTTATAAAATAGAGCAAGTTTGGTCTGGTGGTTAAGGCACCAGGCTAGAAAGCAGGAGACTGTGAGTTCTAGTCCTTCCTTAGGCATGAATGCTGGCTGGGTGACTTTGGGCCAGTCACTCTCTCAACCCAGCTAACCTCACAGGGTGGTGGTTGTGGGGAAAATAGGAGGAGGAAGAAATATTAGGTATATTCACCACCTTGAGTTATTTGTAAAAATAATAAAGGCAGAATTTAAAAAAAAAATCTAAAAAATCCTTGTAGCTGTTATCATGTACAATATCAGTTCAATGTATTTTTGAAGAAATATGTGGTTTGGTGAACTTTAATAAAAATTTATCAGGTTGAAAGGGAATTACAACTTTCAATTTTTGCTTTCTATTATGAACATATTTATATTTAAAATATTTAATTAATATCTGAAATGACTATCTGTTCCCTTTCATGGATTATTACTGCAGAACTGAACAATAAATCTTGCCCTGTTTGTTAACAATATGTCTTTAACAGAATAGAGACACTATATTTCAGTTTGTCATTTATAGATGAAACTTTCTAATTGCTTTTCTCATCTTCTAACTCTGGTCTTGCAATTATTGTATATGCCATAGCTGAAAGAAAAATCAATTCTACCTAATTCTACTCAAGTTTTCAATATCTTGCTAGAAGTATTTTCTGTTATGTTTAAAATTAATATTTTACCTTGGAAGATTTCAATACCTCCAACTGCCTTCCTGCAAATCATAAATAATTCTCTGTTGCTTATTTCCAATAGACTCATAAGGGTATACAGATGTTTCCAGACAAATGGTTCCTAGCATTCCCAATCTAAAGATATTGCATATTCCAAATTTTAAAACTAGCATTCTCTTCTTGTTCTTTCCCAGCCAGCACTGTAATTTATGATTCTCCCATACCAAAGAGTATGTAAACAAGTCACAAATGTTGCTTACAGCATCTTCAATTGCCAAAATAGCAAAAAGGCTTTTCCAGAATTTCTTCAATAGACATAGGTCTTCTAAGGTAGAATCATAGAATTTTGGCTATCATGTACAGATCATGGTTAAGTGCAGGAATCTAAATTAAAGCATCTCTGACTGATAGCTGTCTTGTCTCCATCTAAACCCATGTAGCAAAAGGGAGCTCACCTTTGGGGTAATTAGTTCTGCTGTTAAAAGGTTCTTTAGATTTTTTTTTTTTAACATTCAGTCAGAATATACCTTTCTGCAACATAGTTGCACTAATTTGTGTCCTGCGCTTCTGAATAATGGAATTTGGTCTTAGGCTGCTTCTCTCTGATATCCTTTTATTGTTTTTAAGAGTGGTGTCATATCCACCCTCAGGCCTCTCAAGGCTAAATCCTTCAATCTCCCTTAGTAGGACTTAGTTTCTAGTCCTGAGTATCCTCCCTGCTCTTCTCTGGCCAATTTCTCTCTGTCTTAAAATATGAAGCCTAAAACTGGACCCATTATTCAAGAATGGGAAGTCTGACCAGTGCAGAATGAAGTAGAAGTGCTACTTTCCATGACTTTGAAATTATACTTTTTTTGACATGGTCTACAATCACATTCTCCTTTTTTGCAGCTATTTCACACTGTTACTAAACCACATATCCACCACCTATATCTGTGCATTTGACTTCTGTTTCCTAAATTAAGAATTCTGCATTTGTCAGGTCCAGGTCATTTTTCTAATTCACATGCATAAATCTCACTTAGCTTTTTGTTATTTATTTTTTCTTATTGTTTCTTAATAATGCATCAAGTGATAACTTGCATGTTTGAGTGAGCCATCACAAATAAATGCCACATCACCTCAGAAACATTTTTCAGTGGTGACAGTTCCTTATTGTGGATACTTGCTGTCATGTATTGAGCAAGGAAGTGAATTATATGCATGTATAAATTAGAGTTTGATCCTGCTAGGCCAAACATATATCCTTGACTTTCTATGGCAAGCAGGGATCAACAAATTTTGGCTATAAGATTCTGTGAGTTTCTCTAAGAATTTCCTGTGGTGTTATATTTGAAAGTTAATTTTAAAATGTCATCAGCTATTTGATTTCAAATAATTGATGATAATCATGACATTATGTATATATCAACAGTTTCCCATGTGGGATTTTTATTCCTAGGAAAATTAGTGTCCTGATTTATTTATTTATTTATTTATTTATACTGCCATGGTGATAGTAACATGGTGACAGTTTACCATCTCAGCTTCCTTAGACTTCCTGCCAAGTTGCAATTGAGACTGTTTTGAATTTAATATCCCAGGATGGATGCCATTTAACGGGATCTAGATGATCCTGCAATCAGAGGAAGGTCATTTTTGCGAATTTCTCCTTTCTCTACACCCCCCTCTTATTATTCAAAAATGAGTTCCACATTATGGAACTTTGAAAGGACCCACTGGAATTGTATGAGAAAAGGAAATAGAGGCTTCAAGGAGCAAGAACCAGCAAAATTCAACACATTTCCTTCTACTTTGAATAAATTCTCATTTCTGCCTGGTCATCATGATCCAGCAGTAATCCCCTGCTTAACATTGCCTGGATAGTAAGAACCAAGAAGGAAAGCCTTTCAAGAGCCTTAGGCTTTCCTGATGCTCCAGGAATTAAAAGAGATCATCATGGACACGGGAAGACTCATCCTTACTAGGTAAAAACAACCTTCTTGCTTAAAAGTGGGGGTAGACAGGTGGCATGTCTCTTGGAACTGAAAAGTCAGCCTAGAAAAGGCAGAAGTCCATGGAAAAGGAAGTTTAAATACCCTCTTGTGTTCAGTTGAAGAAGTCACCTAACCATTTTTCTATCTGTAATTCCTTGTCTCATGGAATGTTCACATATTACTACAGGATAAGAATAGGCTGATGAGTCTGTAAAATATACTTGTAAGGTCTGAAATGTGCTGCTTTGAAGTCTTTTGTAAGAGAGTATTGTGCAATCTCTCCTATAGCTGTATGTGTGTGTGTGTGTATTCTGCAGTAGTCCTCTATTATTTGCAGTATGTTTCATAGTATTCTTTAAAATTACACATATTGAGTTCTACAGTATTACATGCTGATCTGACTTAAAGATGTCATACTGATTTCCCCATGAAACTGTGTCTGCCTCTCTTTCACACACAAAGATTTGTCCACCTAATATTAAGAGAAAAATGCATGGGAAGGAAGCTCTTCTTAACTACAGGGTTTCTCGCAAATGGTACAGATAGAAGCCATTCCTGTGTTTCAGTTCCTGTCTGACGTGTGTTTACCATCATGTTCCTACCCTTTAGCTTTTTTCCGGTGAATCTGTTTTTTGGAATTGTGATTTATAATAGTCTTTTTTCAATCACCACAATGTCAGAAGCAGCTGAAGATGGAAGAAATTATCTGAACAAATTATCTTATATATATAGCTCATACAAGGCATTTTGTTTGAAATTTGTTAGCACATTCATATACTTTTATATTTGTTTTTTTAAGTAATTCAAAGTCAAAGGGAGAGCTTCTTGATGGGTGAATTGGTAGCTATGAAAAATTGTTCTTGTTTTAAGGTTTTTCCATGTTGCTTTCATTGATGTGCTTAAAAGATTAAATAAAGATGATTTGTTATTTCCAAGCAAAATGCCTTATCAGCTATATATAGTTGGCACTGAGGGATATTTCCCTATATCCATTTTTTTCTACAACCATATGTCCCAGAAGTATCAACATGCCAAGATATTTATGCTCCATACATTTTACAGCACCAAGTTATCATGAATATAAATTAAAATGTTTTCATGCTTGTTGTTCACCTTCCTCCTTATGCCTCCAGATGCTCACACATAGATAATGATCATGCAGCTTGATACAGTTTATGGCAAAATATAATTACATTGGTAGATATTTTTTTTGAATAAACAAATACTTGGCAAAGGTCTATCAAAACAGTGTGATGATGAACAGATGGTAAATATAGATATAGATAGGTATACAGACATACATTTTGAATTTAACAGTTTACAGAGAATAAGAAATAGGAAATCTCTTTGAAAAATAACAGTGTAGCTTGCTTCTGATTATTATAAATGGAACTATTATTGGTTTTGCTTAAAATGATGCTCTGATTTATAGTTGGAGATTTGGCCAAAAAAAAAAAGGTTAAGACATGGTTCCCAAATCTGCAATTCACTATAGGGCTGGAGATCTCAAAGCAATATTCTGCAGACTTGGAAGCAGTTGTAGAAAAATTGTGCAGTTTGGACAAACTAAGGTTCTCACTAACTGCAACAATGGATGTTATACTAACATATCTCACCATAATGCTTCTTCCCTTTAAGCAATTCCAGAGGACAAGTTGGAATGGGATCATCATGTGGGGAAATATCCTTTAATCCCCTCCCCTCTCTCTCTCACACACACAGTAACAGGAAACAAATCCCTTACCCTTCCATAGCTAACTGAACCAACACTGCAGGTATTGGCCATGGGCCATTGTGGGAGGGGGGATTTCCCTCTCACTCCTGATTACTTTCAGTCAAACAGCAACTCATCAGAATCTCCAGCATCAAATGTAATTTGACCATGAGGTATTAGGGTCCTAGGTAGCTAGGTAGTGAACTCCTGTAGCCTGACTGGGCAGGAGAAGGGGGAGGCACCACACAAATTGTTTTCTGGAAATCAGATTCAGACTCTGCTGTCATCTTACAGCGCTGCATTTCCCACTTACATATTTGAAAAAAACCAAACCAACAATGATTACAAAGAGACTATAAACCTGTACTGTTCTCTACTTAGAAGGAATCTAAAATCTGGACTGTATTACATGAATTTCACATTGCTTGGATGGATATACCATATCCCTGATAATTTCTAGGGATACTGTATATTCACTATCTCTTGGTAATTTCTGTATCAAATTGTATTTATAAAGATGTTGCAGTATTTGGAGTATGAACATTATCTGTTCTATTTTTTCAGTATTATGATTATGGTGCTGTAATTGCATTCCTGATCTTAAACTTTTTCCTCTTCAGTTCTCTCTGCCCCTTGAAAATCTAGTTTGGATCATTAATAATGGTGGATGAAGAGGTAAGGGCAATAGGTGATAATTTATTTCTTTCCATCATGGAAAATATTCTGTTCCAGTAAGCTCCCATCTGTGGAATAAAACTTCCCATAGAATACAACACTCCCATCTAAATTGTATTATATTGTCTTATTAGAAATCCTATTATGTTGGCCTACAACTTGAGTTCTTTCCCTTTATTTGAGCATATTCTAATAAATCTAAAAGTGTATTTTAAGAAGTTATGTCAGGAAATGTTCCAGAGAAAAAATATTCCAGAGAAAAAAGTAGGTAAGTGTTTGTCAATCAAAATGTTTTTCTGTCTGGCTTTGCTTATGATTGGCAATTCTGGCAACTATTTCATTCTCAGAGATTTAATTAAAGAAATGTATTAAAGGAAGTATGAAAGTCGCCAAAATGCACCATTGACATGATTGGTATTAAACCATGTATTTAATACAATAGCCTAATAGAAGTTGAATTGAATAAATTGTTTTGGAACAAAACTAAGTAGGGTTTGGTCACTCGCTACAGCTAAGATTTTATTAGATCTCATCTTAAGTACAAGAAATTTGAAATCAGTTATTGTTTCATTCTGGACAGTTTATGTGACTCACATAAGGCTCTTTTATTCTTTTAAATATAATTTAAAATTTAAAATTGATATATGAATATCAATTCATAGCCAAATTCATAGCCAAAGTCTGGGAGTCACTACCCACCATTTCAGGTACCTACAACCAGTCAGAATGTGAGAGCCACCATGTTCATCTTCTTCTGAAACAAGGTAATCATAACCACCATCTCCACCAACACCCAGACATTTTTAGCATATAGTAATCCCTACCTTGTCATCTTCCTAATACTTTTTTCTTACTCTTATTTGGCAATATTTGGCCCTTATCTATGCTATTTCCCAAAATCTATATAAAGACAGAAACAGAATAATGGTCTACATCAGTGTTTTTCAAACTTAAGGAACAATATATTTTAAGTCATTATTCCCTGGGTTAAAAATGGCTAATTTCCATTTTGTTGTGAATAGGATATACATTGGTTGTGTGCATGCACACTTTATTTTTTAACAAGAGTTCATGCATCTATCTGTGTGTGTATGAGAGTTTAAATAAGCATGGGAATAGAGATCTTGCAGTAAATTGAAATTATCAGAAAACTCACAACCTTGTTTTAAGTGTTCTAAATGCGGATACATGTCAATTGTTTCCATGTAATGAATGAAGCAAAGGCATACATCTGGCTATCTAGCTCATGTCCTTGCAATGAATCTTCTCCATACAGAAAAATCTACTAATGAGATTCACATCCTCAGTATTCCTAGGAAGCTTTCCTAATCTAAACAGTACAGTTAAGAAGAAATGCAAAGGCTTATTTTCCCCAAATATATCATCTCTGTTCTGAGCATAGGATGGAACAAGAGAATCCACTTTCATGATTCTGCAGAATTTCATAAGCACTGAATACCATCATTTAAACTCAGAATAGTAAAGAATTTCTGCATTCAGAAGGTGCGCTCCACCACTAACACAGGGTCTTTTTCTTATCATTCCTGGTATGTGGAGATAGGATCTGCTGAGATAAAATGGATGGTTTCTAGGCATTTTCAACTGTTCTTCATATCTTCTAGCCATCGTGAAATTGGACAATAGGGCTGGTCTCTGGCACATTAACCCTTGGATTAGCACCATGGAGTGTGTTGCATATAAGTTACCAACAAAAGCAATTTGTACATAGCCCAGCTCTTGGAATACACCTCTCTGCCCACTTTTGAGCTAAGCACCAAATTATTATTATGTTATGTCAAATGTTATTAGGCCACTGTATTATAAGGCAGCTTTATATCATCCCAACCTCTGTATTTGTCTCAGAGGGTCAGAAGGTTTGAATCATAGCTATTTGTCAACATTTTCCAACACTACAGCATGGGCTACTTCATTATAACACAACTTGATAAGACTGTTGGGTTCTTCCAACAAAAACATTTTTATCCTGTCTCTCAGAAAAGAAAGCAAAGCAAAATTAATCAGAAACATAATGACTCATTGTCTAAAAGCAATTCATTAGAAAGCGACTTCAAAGCCATTCATTGTTTGACGTTAATCAATTGTATCTTTCATTAGCAACATAACAAACCTAGTTGGCTCATAAATGGGTTGTGTTCCTATTTTCATATCGTTAAATTAAATGTAACAATGCCACTACCATCTATGGTTTTGTTTCCAAGCAAATTTGGGGCATCAGTTGAAATGGGTATGTGCTGGAACAATGGTGGATGTAATCAACATTTGTAGCAATAGTTCCATATTCATACACTCCAACCAATTGTAGACAACTGAAAAGAAAGCACATAAATAGATGCTACAATTCCAGTTCTCAACAATCTCTGACTTACCTACTTACCACCTTTTGTGCATCTGGATGCAGATGAAAGGCTTTTAATAATTCCATGGCATGAAGTTGAGGATATGCAGAAGAAAACTTCCACATGAATAAAGAAACACAGAATACAGCAGCTTTGCAGCATCATTAGTTAGCACAGCCTCTCTAAGGCATCTAGAAGGCACCAAGGGGGGAACCTGCATATTAACTGCATTTTACATTCATAGTGAAAGACAACTTCTGAAGTACTGTATCAAGTAGACTAGAGTTGAAACCTTTTAAAAAAATTAAATGTATTATTTCAGTGAAAAAGATGCTACTGATTCTGTTTCATTTCTAAGATTATTTATAGCTTGAGGGGGTTGCAAAACTAGGGTCCAACCATACTTGCAGTACTGTCTGGCCACTACATCTCAAAAGGATAGAAAACAAAAACCAGGGTGATCAAGGACTGGAATCTCCCTTTAAGAAGACAGGCTAAAATATTTGGAGGTTTCTAGTTTATGGAACATTTTTAAATGATCCATGGAAGAAGTTTAGAAAATTGTACTGACTTTGGGAACAATGGATAGGGGGAATCTTTTCTCTTTCTCCCTAATAATTCTAGAACTCTGTATTGTACAGTGAAACTAATTGAAGGAAATCCAGGTAGACAAAGAAAGTTCTTTTTACTACAACATGAGTTTCCCTCTGAGTGCCAGATGCTTCAGAATAACAGAAAGAAAGGCTATTGCCTTCATGTGCTGCTTGCAGGTTTTCCAAAGGCATCTGGTTGGCCAGTGTGCTTCATTCACACAACAGGCTTACCCACAGTTAACAATGCTTTATTCAATTCAGTTGTCTGGGTTTGCATGCTAGAGTGAATTAACATACAGGTTGGGCTCTTACAACACAATAAGCTAAAGTGTGGTTGCCCAGCTTTGGATCGACAAAAACCCAGCTTACGGGGAAACAAGATGCTGGGCTAGATATTCTTTTTGATCTTATCCAGCAGAGCCTTTTCTTCTGTTTAAAACATGCTCATATGCTACAATCTCTGAAGTCCTCTTCTGTGGCCACTTCAAAATGGTTTAAAAATGAATTCTTTTCTTAGTGCTGATAGTACAAACTGAAAGCTTTTTCAAAATGTCTTTGTTAAAGATCTGAAGAGACCAAGCACTAGTGCCTGTTCTGTCTATTTTTTAAGGATTAAAAGTATCACCACAAAGGATGATGTAGACGCCGATAAGCAACTGCCTGGCTTCCACATAGTTGTCTTCAGAAATATTTCACTTCTAAATGAAAACTGACAATCATTCAGCTGTCTGTCTCCAAAATTGAATTTCCAAAGAAAGTAAAGCATTAGGGGGTTCAAACAGCAAAGGGCTTTTGTTTGTTTATAAATGCTTTTCAAAAGTAAAATACAAAAGTGTCTACTTGAATGATGTACAGTATCCAAAATGAGTGGGAACTTGAGAAGAAAAGGAAGGAAAAGACAAGAATTCAAGTCCAACGGAACAATAATGATAGGAAATCCAAATTACTAACAGTTTCTTTAAGTTGGGAAAAAGGAGTGTTGATTCCAAACGTTTGTCAAGATTATGCCTACTCAAATAAGCATATTTATTTATTTATTTATTTATTTAATTAATTAATTAATTCAACTAGGTTCATATGCTTCTCCAGGCATGCCTGACTCTGAGCAGTAAGGAGGTTCGGAACTAAAACATAGCAATAAATTACAACAGCATTCTGCACATGCCCAAAGTTATTCTCGCCCCTCATCTTTCACATCCATCCCAAAGCAGAACCCAGAGCTGAAAGTAGCCTTCGAGGCCACGAGTGAAAGACTCGAAGGGAAGCCCTGATCCTTCCCAGTTCAGGTAACACCAGCGGCCGCGACCTCCTCCTCTGAGGACAGCCATTTCATTTCCACGGTAATAGGCAGGAGCAGCTGCGCCAGAAAATTTAGTTCAGGGGCGCGAGAGCGACAGCACAGGCAGCGAAGGGGCTGTACGGCCGCAGTGCATACTTGCCACAAATGCAAATACTCTGCGCCTAAAAGTTGGGGCAGGGAAGCGGCGGGCTCGCTCTCCCTCGGAACCACTCCTCATCCTCAGCTTTGCGAGCGCTCAGACCCGGCTCAGATCCGCCCAAGTTTGAACCCCGCGGCCTCGAGGGCAGCGGCGGCCGGAGCTGCTAGGGGGCGCCTGCGCGCTGGGGGTCGCCCTTCTCCACCCCGCCTCTGCCGCGCCGTTGACCCCGCAGCTGACGCCGCCCGCAGCTCGCCTGCTCCCTATTTTAGGAAAAGCTTCGGCGCCTTCGCCTCAGCGGCGGCGGGGAAACTAGAGCGCCTCCCCAGTATTCGGCTGGCAAACTTCGCGCAAGGAAGGCTGGCGAAGGTAAGGGGAGCGGGAAAAGAAAAGAAAGGGTGGCTCTTCTTTCCTTTCGGGGCTGTCCTGCAAAATTAACTTCGGCGGGGGCGCGGGAGGACGACGGAGCCGCAGGGCGCGCGCGCTGTCATTGCCGCGGCCTCCCCCCCCGTTCCTCTCTCTGGGGACCCTGCTCAGCCTCCTGCTTTTAAAAGGCTCGCGAGGCGCGGAACTCTTTCGAATCCCCCTCTTTCCAAACTTCGCAACGCTGGCCCCGACGGCCCGATGCTCGGGGCTGCGTATTTCATGGCGAGGGAGTCCGGGGTGACGGACTTGATCCGGGACAGAAGGCAGGGGGCGACGGGCTCTGCAGCCTCTCGGTTACGACGTGCCCCGCACCTTCTTTGCCCCGCCGTTTCGTTCTTCCTTCGCGCCAGTTGGAAAACTGCTCGGAGTAGTCCGCGCGCCACATTCCCCGGTCCTCTGCCACAGCACAGGAATAAAAGTGGGGTGGTATAAAATTGCTCTGCTCGGTTCCTTCCGTCTGTTGAGGGAGATAAAAGGTTGGTGGTACAAGGAGACAAAGAGAACTGTGGCATGAAACAGAGAATGTCTCATGTATTTCAAGTGAATGTTGGTGGTTATTTATTTTAATGGACAGGATAGCTAATAAGCATTTTAATCTATTAGTTTACCAAAAGATGTGTTTACATATACTTAGGTTAGCTGGCCTTGACTAATCTTGGAAAAGCTAAACAACATTGAACCTGTTTAGTTCTTGGATGGGAGACCACAAGGAAATTACACAGCTGTCAGCTAAGTAGGAAACTGTAACACCATCGTAGAAAAAGACAATGCCAAGCTTCTTAGGTATTGTTACCAAGAAAATCAGTCACCAGTGGGTGACCTTCACCTGAAGGGATCTTTACCTTGCATGAGAAAAATAATTCAAATTCATAAATATGTCTATTAATATTTGAGTTAACTTGGCACCACATTATTTCCTCTTTTTTTTTGTAAGAAATGTTCAAGCTTGAGATATTGCATCACAGCTTGGTCTTTGAATTATATCAAATTGTATGTCTCTTTCTATGTGCTTTGCTTTAAAGTTTCTGTTTAGTACTCTTTGGTCTAAAATCCACACTTCAGTACTTTATTCACTTTTCTCTAACAAGTTCCAAAGGTATCCCTGTGAAGACCCCCACTTTAAAGAAGGAGGGAAACAAAGTTGGCAAAGTGAGAAAATAGTTAATTTGCCCTTAGAGACAGTATTTTCTAAAATGAACTGTTTTGAGCATTGCACCGCTCATTCTGTGAAATAACTCTTGTAAGTATTGAATTTCAGAACCAATTTAAAATCTGGAATCCCATAATTCTTACCAATGTGCTAACTGGGTGTGAGGTAACTTGCATAAAACCTGGAGGGACAGTTCCAATCTTCCGGTCTTGTGGTTCTGTTTTTAAATACCATGTCAATCTTTAATAAGATTGTTTCCATCCATGATTTAATTAAAACTGAGAGGGCCTACGAGGTATGTATTGTTGATATTTTGATGGGATGGGCTTAGTGAAATTGATTTCACCCTGTAGAATCCATCTGGCTCCTTGATCCGGCACCAATCTAGACTGGAGAGACAGGGGGAGGATAATGTTATCACCCTTAGAGATTTAATTGTTCTTGCAAGGAAACCTTTCTGCTCTGGCACCAGGTTTTGAGGATGTGTACAGTCCTCTGAGAATGTATTTCCTCCCTTTTGTTTTTCTGAATTTTTGCATATTTTTGCCACTGAATGTTTACCAGAGCTTCATGTAGGTCCCACTGATACATAAAGGGAGTCTGATGTTTCTTTCATTTGTTTCATTAACCATGTCAGCTGGCAGGCAGTGTGCCAGTGTGAAAAGATAATTGCCCCACCTCATACCAAATTGCAAGCCTGGAGCTGGTAATTTCATGATTTGGGAATGGTTTCCTGCCTCAGGATATGAATAACTTCCCATTATTGAAGGAAGCATAAATTTGGCTTTTTGTCAGAATGCTACAGGAGAGTATCAGGCTATCTGTCTGTCAGCTGAAGTGCCAGTGGTTGCCATGAAGGGTTGAAGGGTTGGGTTCATGGTATTCTTTCAGCTTGCTTTTCTCCTTGCAGATGTTTCATTACCAGGCTGGGTGACATCATCAGTGCAAGGGGAAGTAAAGTTTGCTGGCTGTTTATATATGGTAGCTTGTCTTACCAGCCAATACCTTACCCAAAAGGCAATCCAGTTAAAAAAAACAATATCCAGTCAAGGCTGGTAAGGCAAGCTACCATATATAAACAGCCAGCAAACTCCAAGTGCCAGCATGTCATATAGCAAGATGATGATCCCAAATGTAAGAGTTCTTCACCAGAGAAAGGTGAAGAAGTACAGATAGTCTTCATTTAGCGACCACCTCATTTAGCGACAGTTTGAAATTATAACAGTGATGAAAAAGTTACTTTGCAACCAGTCCTCACATTTACAACCTTCACAGGTCTGTAAAACAAAGGAAAGTTGAAGTAAGGTCGTAAGTACTTAGCAACCACTTCACTTAACTGAGTTGCCAGTCCCAATTCTTGTCACTAAACAAAACTGCCTGTGCAATCTTTTGAAACAGCCAAGTCAAAATCTAAATTTAAACCTATAGAAATGTTATGACAGGATTTGAAAACGGTAATTCATCTTAGAAAATTCTCAGTGTTGCTGACCTGAAGAAGTTTGCCGTGGATGAATGGGCCAAAATTCCTACATAGATATTGATTACATTTATTACAACTAAAGGTGGTGTAACCAGTTACTAAATATAGTGTGCACACACACATGCTGGTTTATTTTGTTTATGAAATAAACATGCCTTAAATTATGATGTTATTTGCTCACTCAGAAGTTTTATATATCAGTAGGACCCATATGAACCTCTAATAACATTCAGTGACAAAGCAGCACCTTTATTGCATACTTCTAAAAAGATGTTTTCTTCATCCCTTTAAGTCCAGAGAAAGTAGTGCTAGTAGGACATTGCAAAGCATTAGAAAGATATACTTTCAAGTGTGCTCGGACAAGCAGAGCATCTCTCCTTGGAGCAGCTGTGATCTCTGGAAGGCTCAACATAGCTGCTTTGAAGGCTGATCCTGATTATTTGAAGATGCATACACAAGCAAGTGGCTATACATGCATATGCACACTTAAATAGTTTGCAGAGTGGCTGTGTAATTCTTCCAAAGGGCTCAACTGCTTCACTTGTGTACAGCAGAAGTGTGTTACTTGTGCTAATATTCTTTGCAAAGCACTTCTTTCAGCCCCTTTGCCTAGCCTAGTTGCTACTAACCACCTGGCACCAAATGCATTAAGCAAGCATGCTTAGCTAATGAATGTCTTATTTAACATATATAAATAAGGTTTGTGACAACATCTTATGCATTTTAGCTATTATACTGAAGATTTTCAACATTTGCTAGAGGAGAAGCCTATGTACACTTCCTTGGAAGAATCTCATTGAACTCAGTGACTGAAATCTGAAAACTATTAGTTTATTTGAAAACCACCAGTTTTTTCAGCATTTAACTTGAACATTTAAGCCTATCGAGTCTGATAATTGACATGTATTCTTATACTTTAGTTAATATTTATGTTAAAATATACAGACTACAACACAAAACAGCTCTAGAACCTTGCTTTGGAAATCACTAGGGATTGTCCTGTTGTTTTGCAAACTATGTTGAACTTGCAGATTTCAAGCACATGTAATTAATACACCTTAGCACCAACTTAAAAGAGTAAGTATTAGGTACATTCTTGTACTACTTAAGCTATGCTGTAAACATTTCATTGAAATTCAAGGACTGAAATTTTTCATTCTGGGTTTAAGATAAATCATTTTTCAAAACAAATGAACAAAATAGCACTTTTTTGTAACAATGCCATCCAAACCAATTACATACTCATGTAATATTCTTAAAATTCTAAAACTATAACCAAAGCAGTGTAAAGGTGCATAAAAATATTGTGCCATGAATTTTTTTTAAAAAAACATATTTTAAAAAAAAAGGTAGTTCAAACCATTTGACACTGCATTTTATTTCCTGAGTATGTGTGAGGAAAATGAAGAGGATAAGAAGAAAGTAATGGAAAATATTGCTGTGTGATTGGATATGTATTCCCTGTGCTGATGTATTAGTTCGTACTGAACAGAGCTGTATTTAGATTTTGGTTTGGACTGAAACATCACGAGATTTTTAGTTTACTAGTCCTGCTTCAATTACTATGCTTTCCTTTAGGTACTTTATGGTGATTATGCAGTTCAGACATGTCTGAAAATGTTATGATCAGTATATTTTTTTCTCAACAAAAACAAGGCAGATAAGTCAATGTTTTGAGTAATTTGGTATATTAAAACAGTTCACCCCTAGGGATTTACATAATCTGAAGGATTTCTGAATGCTCCTGATGACTTTCTTTTGATAAATCTTCACTATGGACTGATAAGGGACACAACAATTGATGCAGGTTTTTGGTAATTTGATACAGAATCATATTAAAAATTTGTGGTAAGAGCTCCTTGATTTTTGTCATTTTCAAGCTGTTAGTTTCAAAGTAAAATGTCTCCGAAATAGTAATCTTAGCAACACTAGCATAACAAAGATTATTAAGAACAGTAATTTCATTCCAAGCACATTGCAGTGGCACGTTGGCCAGAAAATACCGAGAGTTGGGATCCTAACTTTTTTGAAGAGCTCCATATTGGGGAAAATAGTTACAAATTAAACTTGCCTTCAGGTTGAGCTTGATGCCTGGTGTCTGCATCCATGCAGTTTTTTTCATTTCCTAATCTGGCCAATAGCCCTGGAATTCCCAGGTGATCTCTATCCAAAGACTTAACCATAGCTGATAAAGCTGTGCAAAATTTGCCAATCCAGGAATGGATCATATGAGAGAACGTATAAGCCCTGGGAGACCCAGTTTGGTGTTGTCGTTAAGGCACCAGGCTACAAATGGGGAGACCGTGAGTTCTAGTCCCGCCTTAGGCATGAAGCCAGCTGGGTGATCTTGGGCCAGTCATTCTCTCTCAGCCCGAGGAAGAAGGCAACGGCAAGACACTTCCCAAATCTTTCCAAGAAAACCGCAATGGCTTGTCCAGTCAATCACCAGGAGTCAACATTGACTCGAAGGCACACACATTTCATTTCTGTCTGTAACATGCCATTTTGGGAAGGCAGGGTTCGGCTGCCTGAATGGGCCCAGTTCCAAATAGGCCTCTATCATCCCTAGTCACATCTGATTTGGAGGATTTGTTTTTGAAATCCTCCCCCCTCCCACTCCCCGAATGGCATGGTTTGGTGGAGGTGCCCAAGAGCTTCAGGGGGTGCAAAATGGGCAAATTAGTTGCTAAGTACTGACACATGGTACCAAAATCACATTAAGTTGAGAGTTTTACATTGGTTTTCAAGTTGTTTTATGAAGACAATTCAAAGTGCTGGTTTTAACTTTTGAAGATGAAAATACTTCAAGCAGCTTCTCAGATTGTCAGGTCCTTCTCCAAAATTATGGAACATACTTCATGGTATTTCTCTTGACACACACACCCCTTTCCTCTTCTGCCAGACACTTTGAGTTGTACAGGAAAAAGGAAAGACACTCTCAAGTCAAATTATGCTCCTGGTGGCTTTAGTTAACAATAAAGCCACATAGTTTGCCATTGCCTGCTTCTTGAATATCGTTTTCAACTTCCCTGGGATGTCCTGGAGCTCCCTAGCCAAGTAATAACCAGTTATGACCCTGCTTGGTTTTTCTGAGATTAGCTGAGGACACCTAGGTGCTATCATCTCCTGTGACTTTCACTAATCATTTTAGTCCTTTCTACAGGTTTGTATTTATGCATGTGTATCTATGGAGGAAGAGAGAGTTAACTGATTGTTAGCTGCCTTGTATGCCCTGCAAGAAGAGAGGCAAGGTAGGGATTCAATAAATAATAAATATTAAAACTGTACATTAACTTGGTAAATGTGAGGGCCAAATCTGAGAGTTGCTAAGGTAAGTTCAGGGGTTTGAATAGGCCTGTTGGAATGAACGTTACTGATTCTCTCTTTCAAATGCTGTCCCATATGCTGTTCTTTCCTTTATTCAGAGCTCAGTCTAGCATTAGAATCCAGATTGGGTGAGAAGACACTTCATAATGTGGATTTTCATCCTTTCCCATCTGCCGGTAGGGTTAAACAACTCCATTTCACTGACTAATCTGCCTTTTAAATACTTCCTTTTAGTATTACAGAACATTATACTGCATTTCTCCTCAAAGGGCCTAGCTTGACCTCCAAAATGCTAATAAGTAACATACTAAATAATATATTTTAGATCCAGATTATGTTAGTTTTACAATTTAGTATTGTCCTTTTTCACATTAAGTTCTGCTAATAGATTGAGATACCAGTTTAATTTTCCTAGATCGGTGCTTCATGATGGGATCTTTCTAGACACAGCAGAGACACTAAAAAGAAAACTGTTAAGTCAAGTGAAGATAGTAGTTATTACAGACCCATCAGGAGACACAAAATACTTGTAATTCCCTAAGTAGATATTTTTGTTTCACTTGTTCACAAGATAGGAAGTTTGCAACTTAAACAACTGTTCTATTCTAGAAAACTTTGAATAATCTGATTTTTGTAGAAGTTGGAACAACTACCCACTTAATTGAAATAAAATTAAGAGTACAATAACACTGAAAATTATGAGATAATGCAGCAGGTATCTGTACAGTAGCTATGGCAAAACATGAGTAAGAGGGGAAAGCATCTGACCTGTGGGAAATACTGCCCCTCTTTTATGCTCACTTCAAAGTATTTATCCACACACTGTATTTCTTTGCATTGTGTGCTTAATGCAAATGTTTACAACCTTGAAATTTTTTAATGTGGCTTATGGAAAAATTTGTGTAAAGTCAAGTTTATCTACAAGTCTTACATAATCCATGGAACATCTCTTTAACAAAAATAAGAGCTATTTGGAGATCTCCCTAAATTGAGAAGCAACAATACAGTCTGGGTCAGATGCTCTGCTTATCGTTAAATAACCATTGACGTTAATTTCACCTACATTTTCAGTATTGATTACCATATAAATTATTCTATTTCCACTAGCTTAATACACCTCAATTTCTTTATATAACATTGGGTGTAATATTTTTTTACTTAATGGTTGCAGTATCTTCCCAAGACTGGCCGTAGGCTAAACCTGGGCCTCTCTGTTCTTAGTCCACCCTCTTAACCACTGCACCACACACACAAAAAATGATGTGAGGCAAAGGAAGATTAAGAAGCTGTGAATGAGAATTTAAGTTCAAAAGAAAAGCTATACTGGATCACACCAGAGTCCAGTCAGGTCCATCATATTTTTCCTACAATGGCTGACCAGATGTCTTGGAATGACGCAAGCAAGACAGCTCTCACTTATGGCTTGGTCACCTCATATGTGGACTACAGCAATGTGCTTTACATAGAACTGCCTTTGAAGACATCTTGGAAGCTTCAGCTGGTCCAGAATGCAGTAGCAGAAGCAGTTGTGGGTGTACCCTCGGGGCCTAGCTATTTGAGGAACCATCTTTCTCCTGCTGTTTATCCCTATCCTGTAAGAAGAGATAGAGTCTGAGTCCATTACATAATGACATCAGATGGCACCCAGGATGTGCCTTCTCTGTTGTGGTGTCTGTCCTCTGGAACAGCAGTCCCCCAGAAATTCTAATGGTCTCTCTTTTAACCATGCCTTTCTCCAGGTTAGGGTGTAAAGGATTTTACACATTTTTGGTGGATATTGTTCCACCAAGATGATCTCCCTCTTCTGTTGTGTTTGATATTATCTTTGTTTATAATTCTGTACACCATCCAGGGTTGTAAACAAGTTGGGTTTCCTTAGCAATTAGATAGATGATAGATAGACAGACAGATCTAGAGTTACAACCATTCATTCATTGGTCGTTCAAAGTTACAACGGTGCTGAACAAAGGGACTTACAACTGGTTCTTGAAGTTCTGGCTGTTGCAATGCTGCCACAGTCACTTGAACAAAATTCAGGTGCCTGGCAACCAGCTCGCACTTATGACCAGTTGCAGCGTCCTATGGTCATGTGATCACCATTTGTGCCCTTCCCTGCCATCTTCCCCCAGGCAAAGTCAATGGGAAGCCAGCAAGGAAGGTCCCAAGTTGCTTGGTTAAGTCTCCCCCCACCCCCGGCCTTTCACTTGCACACACTGTACCCCCCTTCCCTTTTCACTCACAGACAACTCACACACTCTTTCCCCAGCCTCCCTGCTCTTGCACACACGTACACCCCCCCACACCCTCTTTCTACGGCCTCCCTACGATCACACATATACATGCACATACCCCTCTTTCTATGGCCTCCCTGTGATCACATACACCCTGTGCCCTCTTTCCACAGTCTCCCTGCGACTGCACACATGCAGGCACATACCTTATGTCCTCTTTCCACGGCCTCCCTGCAATTGCACTTACCCTGCGCCATCTTTCCCTAGCCTCCCTGTGATCGCATGCACCGTGCACCCTCATTCCCTGGCATTTCTGAGCTCACACCACACCAAGCACCCCCTCCCCCAACTTGCATGCAGCCTGTGCCAGGCTCCCCAGGGTCTGCCCCCCCTGCAACCCCCACGTTCCTTACCTGGGACTCCCTCCACTTATCGCTTAACGACCCAGATGTCTTGGGTTACGATAACAACTGGGACTGCTTGGATTTCCATCACTAAGCAATGTAGTCACATGACATTGCACTTTACAACTGCATCACTTAGCAATGGCAATCCCGGTCCCAATTGCAGTCATAACTCAAGGACTACCTGTAGAGAGATAGAGAGATCCACTGCATCTGTGGGTTCCTTGTGTGACCATGATACGACAGGGCTGTGACATGGAGAGGTAACTCTGGTTAATGGTGGTACTGTAGAAACTCCACTTGTACTTCTTATTCTAAGATAGGAACCTTTTCATAGTCAAGGGCCATATTTAATATACAGTATTGGGAAGTTATGGTCCTCACTGTGAGTTGGGCCATATTACACATGTGGGTTGGGTTGGGATTTTTTGGGGAGTTTGGTGTTCATTTTTGTTTTTAAACCTAATCTGCCTATTTTAGAGCTTACATTTTTTATTTATTGCCCACCTCAAAATGGCAGGAAAACATGGCATCATTTTTCAGTAATCAGAGGAGTTTTTGAGTGCTGTGAAAGAGGACTTGAGGGTTACAGTTTGCCTCTCTTCTACGGGATGAATGGGTACATTTTTGTTATGTATATTTTACAGTATCTTGTTGGGTAATCTAAACAATTTTGATAGCTTTTCTTTTTATATTCTGCCTTTAAAAATTGTTGTGCTTTTTATTTTGCGTGTTGTCTTTTTAAATTAAATATCTTATTTTTTTATTTGGTACAGCATTTCTAGTTGTTTCTGTGTCATTATTTACTAAAAGATAAGCAAAATAGCTACTAATATGGCCAAGAGACCGGTTTTATTCATGATGTGGTTCACACAAAGTTCCTTTGTCAAGGAATATTAAGAATAAAAATAAACAGAAATGATAAGTATTTTTAAAAAGCTACACTGATAACTCATTTTGTCAGTTGTACTGAAATTTACAATCAGATGGGACTAAAGTTCTTCATTGTACAGGGATTTGCACTGCATGGGGATACTAACACTTTCTCAATTCCTACACTCAACTATTGCTTTGAGAAACCAATAATAGATTTTGAACACATCACCTGAGAAATGTGAAATTGACATTTTCCATGTTCTTTGAAGTCCTGTTTCTGTGCACTCTAGTGATAACACCTCTGAAGTGCTGAAACCTCTCAGCATTTGGATAGCAAGTATTGGCATGAGTGGCTGTCAGAAAATAAGCCTCATGGGGTACTCATGAAATGCACTAACTGGAATTTTTTTTAAAATGCAAAAAACAACTGACATACAAATCTGCTCTGTTTCTGGAGGGTTTAAAATGGTAATTATCCCACAAGCAAATTGGAAATTTTTCTTCCCTACTGTGTCTCGTGTCATTTTGCGTACAGCTATTTTACTGTCAGAACTGAGATACAATGATAAGCTAGTGGGTTGTTGCATTTTTCACGGCATAAGCGTAAAACCTGACAATTCAACAATTACACCTAGGAAATACTGTACATTTTAAAAGAATCAGATGAACATGTCATTCTGGGGGAGATTGTTCATTTGCAGTGCTGTGTAGTACTGCTGCTATGCTCTATTAGCATTTTGACCTGAAAGTTGCCTTGGAGAAATTTGTCCTAGCTGATTTTATTGTGTTTATGTGAGAGAGAAGTTTTAAATGCTAGTTTAATTTATCTTATTATTGTGCTAACTTTTTCAGTATATATGTATTATGTTATTTTACATTTTATTATCACATAACAATACACTATTATACATAAGAATGCAAGAATTATTAGCAGTCAATGAAAATCAAGCTGAGTTCTTCTAGTCTACTTCTGTTGCCAATCTGATTCAGAACCTGATTATCAGAGCTTCACAGATGCATAATTCTGCCCTTAACTAGGTAAAGAATCTATCTAGAAAGGTGCCTGAGCTATTAAAGTGGAAAGCTGGCTTCTTTTTATTCTTTCCAATGTAACATTGGAAAGAAATTATGTAAAGAACACAAAAGAATCTGTCTATCAACAGGATAACATTCCAACAACCCTGCAGATCAAGACCAAATTGGTATGGCAGAAGCCAACAAATGAAAAATGTATTTGTCAGTTCCTCCTTTCCTTGCAATCTTCTGTGCTCTTCAAAATCTATTCTAGAAAGCTGGTCACCTTTTGGAACAGTGGGTGACATGGTGCCGTAGCTCTAGAAGGAGGTGAGCATCAGGGGAAAAAAGTCTCCGCCCCTTTTCCCATTATCAGAACTCTGAGTGGAATACTGCACAGAGGCACTCCTGTGAATACTAAAGAACCTGGATTTAAACCTTTCACTTTAAGCAAGCATATACACTGCTGATATTGTCTCCCCCTGCATCTTTATGGTCTTGTACTTCTCTTACCTTCCTCTTTCTTTCTCCTAGGCAGATAAAACAAGATATGGAAGTCACAAGAATTAATGTGGAAGAGTATGGATTTCTAAAGAGACACCTATCCTAGTGGCTGAATGTTTGCCATAGCAGCTCTTCGGGACAGAAAATGTGATACCCTAACTTTAGAGTCAGTGATTAATCTTACACTGCAGCCATGGGAGACAACTCAAGCTTTTGGGACAGCTTGATATTTGCACACCCAATCTGCACGAACTGGAAGTCAGAAACAGAAGGATCAATCTATCATTTAGCTAGCATTTTGTTTGTGGTCGGCTTTATGGGCGGAAGTGGCTTTTTTGGCCTGCTCTATATTTTCTTTCTGCTGGGGCTGGGTTTTCTCTGCTCATCTGTGTGGTCATGGCTGGATGTCTGTGCAGCTGATATTTTCTCATGGAATTTTATCCTGTTTGTGATCTGCTTCATACAGTTTATTTATGTAACCTACCAAGTGCGGAGTGTTGCTTTTGACAAAGAATTTCAGGAGCTTTACAATGCTTTGTTCCAGCCCCTGGGGATCTCCTTGACCGTTTTTAGAAAAATTGTCCTCTGCTGTGATGGAGAAGTTATTACATTAGAGAAGGAACATTGTTATGCAATGCAAGGCAAAACTCCAATTGACAAGCTCTCCTTACTTTTGTCAGGAAGGTTTGTATCATGCTTATACTTTTAAAACCAAAGGTCCAAGTATACCAAATCTTTGGCCTCCTTTGCATTGTTTGAACCTGTTTAAAATGAACACGGTAGGTTCAAGTATGTGACACTTTAATCCTAAGTGTAAAAAACTTTCCTAGGTCAAAGACATAGTAGCCTAAAACAATAACAGGCCATGGATGTATGAGAAAGCGTTAACTGTGGCAGGATTTATCTT
The DNA here is from genome assembly GCA_030867105.1 of Liasis olivaceus. Classification (NCBI taxonomy): domain Eukaryota; kingdom Metazoa; phylum Chordata; class Lepidosauria; order Squamata; family Pythonidae; genus Liasis; species Liasis olivaceus. Next base: position 230,417,091 of record CM061349.1, on the reverse strand, counting down.
CTTGAGAAAAATTGCTTTTTCCTTTAGCATTGGAAAAGTTTAAGGATACTGCAAACATAGAAAATTGAAAGATGAAAATTTGGATAAATTTCCTAGAACTTAGAATATTTTACCTTCAGTATTTTTCATTTTTCCATGGCTAATCCTTTTTAAAATTGTTGTATCTGCCCCCCAATCCCTATTTCTGTTATGTTTTGTGTTGCGTAACAGCATTTGTTTCATTTACATAATTCTGAACACACACACACACACAATGGATTTCTTGACAGTTTCTTATTCCTGGCACCTTGAGGCCTGCACTTACCCTTGGAACATATTCAGTATGTTTCATGTGAAGGCTGTATTCATTTTAATGTCCCAGTTTTCATTAAAAAGTGCCACATTCTCAAATCAGTTATTACAACATTTCATTTATTCCAATTTTACTTCTTTCTTCCATCCCTGTTCTGTAACATTGGAGAAACTGCTGGTTGAACATAAAAGCTGAGTTTCTTGTCACCTTGCCTTGTACCAAAGCCAGAAATGTGTAAAATCTTTGTCATCACTGAGTATTGAAGACTTTTCAAACAATCTTTTCATTTTTAATTTGTTCATAAAAGAGACAAAGTAGTATAGAAGATAGATCAGTAGACTGCTGGATGATCTGAAATACATCTGCAAGGTTTTCTGATTCTGAATTGCTTAACATGGCAATGATAAAAACCTCCCTCACCTTTCCAAATTACATCATTAAAAATGAAAAAAAAGTTTGGGGTGGTGAACAGTATGCGTAATTCAGTTCTGATATTCAGTGCGAACTGATAGCCCCCAACTTCATTTTTTTTTTTTTGTATCAGAGTAGTGGACCTGGGGATATTAAGCTGTGACGTAGGTCGTGCAGGCTTATAATCTGCTCATGCCTAAGGTAAGGGAACATTGAAACCTATAATGAAAGTGATTTATTATAGATGCTACAGTATGAAGATGAAGACAATAAAGTTCTTAATTTTTAAAATAGATTTGACTTTGATAGCTCAGTAGGCACAACTCAATCCTATGTAAAGTTTATCAGTTTCATTTTATAGATAGTGTATGAACAATCAGAGTCTGGGTTCAGTTCTAAAAGAAGATCTATATAGTCCAGCCACTTGTTTCCAATAGTGGTCAGTCAGACAGAAATGTTTAGCAGCTCTACAAGTATAACAGTAGCAACTTGATTTATGCCCAACATACAGGTATCTGGTCTCTGAACACTGATAATTTTATTTAGAATGATATCTAAAACCTTAATAAGATTATTCCATGTGAATTTGAATTACTGTAATCTCCCATTTCTTATTCTAAGAAATTTTGTGAATCCCACATAATGGATATGTTATAATCCATGTAGCACATTCAGATAGAAAATCCTTGACAGCTTTCAGCCATTTCCATTGTCCCTCTACCGTATCTTATCCTTCTTGCACTGCAGTTACAAGCCAGGTTTATCTTGCAGAATGAATGTCTTTGAAAACAGCCTACTTATTTTTTCCTTTTTTGCCAAGATTTCTGTTTTGTACCTTTGTTGTTGTTGTTTCTCTCTGGGTTTGTGCCTTTCTTGAATACTTGCTGGAGAATTGCCAAGGAGATTCAAGAATGTTAAGGAAGATGTGACCTGAAATTATTTTCTGCTTTTGTGTCAGCAATGGCCATTCTCCATATGATTGTTTTTGCTAGTATGGACTTAAAATCTATAAATAAAGGTATGTAGTTTATTACTAAATGCATATGGATAGTAGACATAAACATGATGACCCTCCAATGTAAGACATTCTTTAATGCCAGTCATAGGGCATAAGTTATGCACAATTTAAACATTCTTCACACATGGCGATAAACCTAGGCTTTATTTTTCTTTTCCTGTGCTGGCAGTTATTAACACAAACTGATCTGTTTTGTTAGAGTTAGCGTGACGGTGGATGGGGAATTTCTGCATTATATTTTCCCTCTTCAGTTTCTGGATTCACCTGAATGGGATTCACTAAGACCCACAGAAGATGGCATTTTTCAGGTAGGGAAATTTTGTGAATCTATTAGACAAAATTCTCATTTTCCAGAACTGAAGCACAGAGATTCCAGGAAATGCCCAATTTAGGATTAAGACCTGTCTCTCAAAAAACCTGTGTTGATGTCACTTTTTTGAAGAAGGAACCAAATGCTGTATTTTGTCCAGATAATTAAAGAAAATGACACTGAAGTAAAGTTTGTGAAAGTTTAAGCAAAATACAGGTTCAGAAATTTTGAAAAAGAAACACTTTTGTGTAGTCTTTTTCATGCATCACCCAACATTTTCTTCTCTACTTGCCACTTGAATCAAGCAGCTGCTGCTAGCAAACAGAATTAATGGCTTTGGGGTCGATGGAACATCCAGAGTCTACAGTGGTTTTCAGTGCCAGCAAATCAGGTTGTCCAGCACTAGGGCTTTCTGATTAGAAGAAGACCATTTAAATATTTTGATGAGAAAGCTATAAACATCTCTGATTCCAAAAGGAATGTTTTGAAAGCTTTCCTTCTTATTTATTCTTCAAATGCTATTTCCTAATTTGTTATAAATGGAAACAGCTCTATTGATTTGCAGTCTCTGTAGAACATATTCTTCTCCCCACCATGTAGCATCCTTTAGATTGTGGGGATGAACATCACATTTCAGTTTATAAGACTGCAGGGGGAGATGGGAAATGTACATACTGTATGTCAGATAATTCCTGGTTTGAATTTCTATGTATGTGTATGTGCATCTTTGAGTCAGTGCTGACTCCTGGCAACTGCCTGGCTAGTCTCTCAAGTTTTTGTGGCAAGATTTTCAGAAGTTGCCATTGCCTTCTTCCTAGGCTGAGAAAGAATGACTAGCTTAAAGTCACTCAGCTGCCTTCATGCCTAAGGCAGGACTAGAAGTCACAGTTTCTAGCTGGGTGCCTTAACCACTATGCTTTCTGGTTTGAACAGGAGTGTCTAATTCAAAAGTTTATAAAATGGTGAATCAACTCCAGGAGTTGAGGGTATGGGGTAATTGTTTTATAGTAGTTCCCTTCTTATTTGTAGGAATGTTTCCAGAAATTCAAAATGAGTGACCATACCTCTCTTCCCTCACAGCTACAGTATGTTGTGTGGTACAACAGTAGTATTTTGTCCCAGTGCCATTTAACAGTTGTATGAAACCATCTGAGGCTTCATTGTCATTGAGCTAGCTGGTAGACCACTATTCCTTATACTGATTTGGGAGAAGGCTAAGATTATAAGGGGAGACTTATCAATTGTACCATGACCATAGATGGTCATACAGGAATTACATGGAAGGGGGACTTCTCTTGGGTGGCACCTACTCTTTAGAATCATCTTTTCCAGATGCTAACTATGGTAAAGTTTTAAACTTCAGTCTGTTCACCTAGGTTTTCTCTGGGTGAGTTTGAATATATTTTCTCATAAACATTTGTGTACTTACATATAGTCATCCTTCAGGCAGATTAAAATGGTTATAGTTTTTTTAAGCTTAATTGCTGATTTTTTAATATAATTATGTTTAATTTTCATTTGTGTGTATCTTTTCTTGTTATGGTGAAGGAAGCAGTATACAGGTAGTCTTCGCTTAACAACTGTTCATTTAGTGACTGTTCGAAGTTATGATGGCACTAAAAAAATGACTTACAGCTGGTGCCTGAAGTTACAACTGTTGCAGCGCCCCTGCAGTCACATGATCGCTATTCCAAGCGCTTGGCAACCAGCTCGCACCATGACGATTGCAGCATCCCGGAGTCATGTGATCACCACTTGCAACCTCCCCAGCCAGCATCTGGCAAGCAAAATGAATGGGGAACTGCGTGATTTACTTAACAACTGTGTGATTCGCTTAACAACCATGTGATTCACTTAATGACCATGGTGATTCACTTAACAGCCACCACAAAAAAGGTTGTACAATCAGGTCTGGTCACATGATAATTCACTTAACAACTGCATCACTTAGCACCCTAGGTTCCAGTCCCAATTGTGGTCGTTAAATGAGGACTACCTGTATAACTAGAAAGATCTATGTAAAAGTTAGCCTTTCACATGGGTGAACCAGATACTCATTTTTGCTGCTTAAGAAAGGGAGAAAAGGGCCATCTGCCCTTTGTTGCACCATATGCTTCAATCTGCCTTCCAGAAAATCTTCCTGAGAACATTCCTTTAGATTCAGACTCAAAAACTACCTGGTCTGGGAAGACTTTGGCCCATGGACTTAGCTCCATGCCATTCTGTAGAGGGTGGGAAATGTCCACTGACTACAGGTAGCACTTGTTATTGGACAGAGGCAAAGGTAAAGGGAGTCAAGGAAAAATTAAAACATTTACCAATGAAAAAAACCAAAGCATAGAATAAAAATCTAAAGATGAGGTACGTAAACAGTGTTTTGCTGCCAGTGTTTGGTACATGATCACAGAGAATTTCTATAGTGATTGATCAAGTAACTAATCCATGTACATGAAACTGGAAAAATTGCATCTTTCTTCCTTACTCTTCCCTGCTTACATTTCCTTCCTCTTTCTCTTGTTTTCACATTTTGGATTTTTAGTTCCTTATGTTAGAGGCTTATTCTCTAGTAGCATATAAGTAGATCAAACACAATAAAATATCATTTTAATGGATCATTTGAGGGGAAGGGGTATCTATTAAATCCAAATGTCTGTAAAATCCACCATGAATTCTGCGTTTACCAGAACTACCATCCTTTTACCAGAATGCCCAAATTGAGGATATGCCTCCTCTGGATAATCTTGTCTTTAAAAGAAATACAATACAGATAGACAGCTTGCACACTTGGATGACTTATCCAGTAAGAGACATATAGTTGGACCAGAGTAAGAAAATGCTAGTAAGTAGACAAGAGTTAGAATGAAAGTCAGGAAGAAACCATTTTACAATTTCAATTTATGAGAGTAGTGTAAGAGAAAAGGAAGGGTTTTGTTTTTGTTTTTTTTAGCAATCATGATGATAAAAATATCAACTTGTTTTCTCTTTTTCCCTTTCCCCACTCTTGGGAATATGTCTTTCAGGTAACCCTTACTGCAGAAACAGACTGTCATTATGTGGCCTGGAGGAGAAAAAAGTTGTATTTACTCTTTGCAAAACACCGATTCATCTCACGTCTGTTTTCAGTCTTGATTGGAAATGATATTGCTGATAAACTCTATGCATTGAATGACAGAGTGAGCCTAGGGAAAGGATTTCGATATGATATTCGGCTACCAAATTTCTATCACGTGTCAGTACCTAATACACCAAAACACACCCCGCAGACCACTGTCAGAACAATTCAAGACAGCAATAATATTAAAAACAATGTACCTCTTACTACAAAATGACAGAAGTTTGCCTTGTTGCTGCCAGGATTAAATGATGAAACATACATACTGTGGTGGTGTCGTGTGAAGGTTCTCATAAAGGCAACTTTTAAAATAATCATTTTTCTTTTCAAGCAAACAATCTAGTGTGACTCCTCACACTGTTTAGAACCAGCAGACTGTACATATATTGTGCATTATGATTCATTTCTGTTGACTTGTTCTGCTCGTCTTATTACTTTGGGAGTAGAGTAGGGACAGATATGAATCATTATTTGATACAACTTGTAATTGTACTTTCTTTATTGTGTTTTCAAAAACATCATTTGCATAGAGCTTTGCTTCCTGCTTATTAAGACCTCCTTGTCATCATGAATTATGCAAGCCATTTTATCATAGAGCAGAGCAACAAGCAAGCCGTCTTTTCAAAAGAATCTTGATCCACTTGTTCATAATTACAATGCATAAACTTGGCCTTCAGATTTACAGAAGATGACACTTGTGACAGAAAGAACTGAGCAACCTGTAAAGTGTGAAAGAAGACTTAGCTTTTTTTCCTTTCTATCATAAAATGATGCTTTTGGATGTACAACAACAAAAGACAAATATTATTATTTTGAATTCAAAAAGTGCATTAATCACTTTAAATATTGCAATTTATGTAGCAGAAAACTGTTCCATTATTCTAATAGCACATAGGGCAGCTGCAGTACCTTGATGGCAACACCATATATTTTAAGAAAGGTGGAAATGTTATGGGAAAGAAATTGTTTTCTATAGGGCAAATATTTTGGGGGGTTTTTTCCCTTAGTCAAAAAAAAGGAGGGGGTTTCCAAGCATTCTTAAACTACCGCCAATCCAATGAACTGAAACAAGGGCAATAGTGCACCAACCATATTATAAAAACTCTAAAACCCACATGTATACAAATAAACCAATCAATCAGTCTCCTTTCCTTTGCTCCAACATATAACAGCCAGCCCAGGAACATGTGAAACTATCTAGGAATCCCCATAAATCACAATATTACTTATATCTGCAACCACTTTGAGGAAGAGTTTGAGATCTACATATAACAGGAGTCATAAGCATGTTTTTCATCTCAGGTTTTGAATCTAGGCAAAGCATCTATATTCTTCAGGAGGTTATCACATAATGAAATGCTGGATGTTACTTTAGAAAGGTTTAGTGTTCCTAATTCCAGGTGTTGAGGGATCAGCACTTGAGTTGAAAGGGTATGGTAGCTGTTTTAACATATTGCTCCTCATAAGTTAGGTTCTGTACTTTTTAGAAACCTATTGGTACAAGAAAGAGAGAGGAAGCATAGGAGATAAGAACTTGAAGGGTACGTAAGAACGTAAGCAGTTACCCTGCTGGATCAGGCTGCTGGCCCATCTAGTCCAGCAGTCTGTTTCACAGTGGCCAACCCACTGTACAAGAAAGCCCACTAGTCTTCCTGGCCTCAGAGGCAGCTGTACTGCCATCAAGGTTAATAGCCATTGATCCTATGACTTCCATGAATTGGTCCAACTCTTTTAAAGCTAGCCAAGCTGGTAGCCAGCACCACTTCCAAAGTTTAATTATGCCCTTTTTTGTTTTGTTTTTTTTTAAACTTCTGTCTGTCTGGATTCTTCCAGGAGTCAATTTCATTGAGTGACCTCTGGTTCTAGTATTTTGGGAAGGGGAAAATAGCTTCTCCTTGTCCACTTTATCCCCACCATGCCTAATTGTATACATCTCAATCATGTTGCCTCAGCTGGGACCAAGAACACCAGCTGAGATTTTAGATTCATTCAAGGCTTTGGGAATATTGAAAAAGTCCCTCATTCTTCATAACTTGGCCAATTTTTATTTTTTTAGATAGCAATGCTAGTTTATTATGCCATGTTACATGCAAAATCAACTAGAAGAATAATACTGTAACTTTAAAATAAAGTGCAATCAATTGCAAACACATAACCGTTATATAGGAGATGGCTTAATCTTATCCATGTTTCAGGATTGAATACTATTTCTCAGCTGTACTGTATCATCTTGAGGTTAACTTCTCTTTAAAGGAAGAAAGGTGTATATTCTTTCCTATCTAACTGATAGAAAGATTCTGTATGCTTAGGAATAGTGAAGCAGAAAGTTCGCCTCCCCGCTTCTCAATGTGCAACCACTATTGAAATGTGATAAAATGGTCTGTAGGCTATTGGTTCTAGAATAATGTTATTGCTTCTGTGGAGGAAATAACTAAGACAAGTTCCATTATTTTTAAAATCATGTTCAAAAGCCAGAAAGATGTGAGGAATAGATTTTATGCTATGAAAGCATATTGAGCCCAGAATCTAGTTATCTGGAAATGAAATAGCACTTTTCTCAATCTGTCTGATTCTTGGCTAACCACAGTTTTGTTTTCCCATTTATTTTATTTAGTAGATTACTAATGATGCTTTACCATTCCAGTTTGGATTTACATCTGGACTGTCACTACACAGTTTCTTTCTAGAAACTGAAATTCTAGGAGAATTAAGTCAAATCAAACCAATATATCACACTATATTAGGAGTAATTGCAATAACTGATAACATAAAGAAACACAAAGAATTTGGAGTGAGCTATTAGTAGCGAGCTTATATTTTTGTTGCTTATACTCAGGGGAGCTTAGAGAATGACAATGGTGATTTATATATAAAAGCTTTAAAAGAATGGAAACAATTTATATTTTCTATGCTAAATGTATTTGTCCAGTGTTGTACAGATATATACTTACAAATACTTAAATTTTAGTAGAAACACATATTTTCTTAGCATTTCAGAATAGTTTGACATTAAGTATATGGAATAATATGGAATGGCAGAGGGTTTTAGAAATAGTTTTTAGGAATTTGAAAAAATATATTAAACATATTGGTACCTGCAGGCATGTTTAGTAGTAAATTTACACATAAAAGCCTGTATATGTTCAGCAACCCTATAAATATCTGTTCTGCAACCACTCTGTTGTCCGTGCATAAATATATACATATATAAGATTCTAAAATGTAATTGTTTAATTTCGAGATAAAACTCTCATGGTTTGCGAAGAATGTCTAATGTACTGTCACTGCCATCTAGCATACACATATAGGAGGCATCGGTCTGCAGAAGGATCTATCATGCATAGATATGGAGCCATGTGGACAAACAAGGGCTGTTTGTATAGTTTCCAGCAAAATGTAGCAATTGTGCCTGTCAATGCACAGGTCCAGCAGGTTGGGGGGAGAGGAACATTCAGACACATTAGTGAGGGAAAGTAGTTAAGTAAAAAGACTGTGTTCTGTGTAATTACATATTTGGTGTTTTGTATAAAGTAAATTAATATTTTCATCTTTTATTAAAGGACAGCACAAAAAAGATAAGCAGCATGCTCAAAAAAACTATAAACATTTCAGTAACGATGAACTTTTAAATGGTTACTCATTGGCTTTGCGTTAATGAGATACAGTGATCATTTCTGCAGACAAATTGTTATTCGTGGTATGCAATGAATATTTATTGTATTCTCTCTGACGTAGATTAACATTTTAATAGCTTCATCCCCTGCTGTTATCTTTATAAGCTTTGATAATTAATGGGAAAACAGGGATAATTACTAAATGTGTGTGAATAACAGATTACTATTCATTAATGCTTATTCTAAAATACATATATTCTACTTTTTTTATAAAACCTTCAAAGTTTATTATTATTTTAATACAAAAGGACTGATAGAAAATATAAACAAGCAGCTATGGTAATAATACATTTTAAGATATTAGAAGACATCTAAAGAAAGAGTATGAAAAATCTAGATTTTGTTACATAGCCAAATAGGAGAGAGATGGAAAAAATGGATAATAACCAGGGGTGTATCAGTCAGCCAAGATCTGGTCTGAATTCAAGATTTGAAAAGCATGATTCAGTTTGATTTGAATCTAATAGAAAATAATATATGTAGCTCAAGGTTGAACTGTGGAGTCCTTGGTGCTCTCTGAGCTGGGTTGATTGCTTGCAGATATTTCATTACCCAATTAGGTAACCAGTGAGAGTGAGTGTGGGATTTGCTCCCTGTTCATCAAGTAGCTTGCCCTATGTTTTGGTGGGGATACTACCAAGGAGAAAACCAGGGTTTCAATTCAGTAAAGATAGGCTATAAGGGGTAACTATGAAAGTCTACAGCTGGTTCATTCTGAGGCAGACCAGGATGATTGTAGCAAGATAGTAGTGGCCAGCTTAAAGGAAATTAATGCTTCAACTGGATAGATTCCAGGATTCCAATGTGCTAATTTTTTTGAAATATTCTGTACTCTTAAGGCAGAGATAGAAGGAATGAGGAAAAGGCATCATCCTCTGAAGCAAAGCACCTTTAGAGAAGTGCTGAACCAATGTAGCAAATGTTCTACTCCAACTTAAAAATAAAACTTGCAAAAACTGTTTAAGTAGCACACTCTTATTAAAGACTGAAGAGCCACTGTCAATTGACCGCATGTTTTTCTGGGCTGGTAGGTTTGTTGGCATGGCTGATTGGTAATGTTAGCCTCTTCTGGGAATAAGATGCTGCTGGTACAATGGTTTTTCAAAAATCTAAGAAGCGCCTCAATACTGTTGTGTACCTAATTTATTATGCTATAAAGGAACATCTGTATGATATACATAATCATCCAGCAGCAAGCACACTACTTCAAACTTGTTCAGGCAATGAACAAGCAATTAGTCCCTAACAAAAGGGAGAGATACAAAAGCAGAGAACCTTCTTCCCTCAATGCTATGATGGGGTTTGCAGAAGTGATAAAAATCATTGGCCAGCTGCTAATAAGACCGATCACACCATTCAACACCTCCATTCGACTAAGTCCATATATAGAAAGAAAGCTGCAACAGTGTTTAGGTCTCCGCAAAGTCTATCAAATCTCTAAGTCACCTTCAAATAACTGAACAGATTCAAATGCACTTGATTAGATCCAGACATCAAATCTATGCAAAGAAATAAATTGATTGAATTGCCTTGCAGTTCTGTCTTCTCATCAAAGCTTTTGTACAGCCATATAAAAGACATCTGTAGACTCTGATATTTGTATGACACCAAAGACTTTAGAGCAGTGACAAAAGATGGTTTATAATTTAAACAGTGTGCCCATGACATAAGAATCCCAATTTGCCTTGGCCCAGAAAGTTCCTTACTGCTGACGTAAATCACCTCCAACTGACTTGTTTCCACTGGTCATGGAATCTATGTATCTCACAAAGGATGGAAATTATTTCATTAACCTGAACTTGTATTTTCCAAAATGGAGAACTTTGCATCTCTTGTTTCTTCCCAACAAGTTTTGAGAAAGCCCCTTGTGCAAGCCATTGTTGCCCTATACCAATAAAACCCAACTTGCATTTCTGGAGGCTGTGCAGGCTGCAACAGTGTAATAGGGTGTGGACATTCAGTAGTTCAGAGATCAACCATACTTTCCACCCCTTTTTTCTAGCCTGTAACAGTCTTGCCTGATTTGGAGTTCTAAGAAACTCAAAAGCTTGCAATTATTACAAAGCTTCAGTTGGTGCAACAAAGATATTCCCTTTATTTTTGAAGGAAATTTTTGATTATTTTCTTTTTCTCATGGCCCACATAACTGGTTTTGGTGGGTTTTATGTTTGCGTGTTTACTTTGGTGAGAATTCATCTCTCCTCATACTGTTTAAACCACAGGAGAGAGAAGCACCTTGGCCAATTTGGTGTACAGCTTTCCTTCTGTGGAGTCCTTGCTGCTCTCTGAGCTTGGTTGTTTGATTGCAGACATTGCATTACCTGACTAGATAACATCATCAGTGCTAGTGAGTGTGGGGTTTGCTCCCTGATTATATACAGTAGCTTGCCTTGCCAGTGTGGGTGGGGATGTTGTTTTCTCCTTGGTAGCTCCTTGATTAGGGTATTGTTTTCTGCTTGATTGTTTGTCTGCTGTTAATCCCCACTTATCTGGGTGTTGGCTGTTAGAGAGGATGTGTTCTGGTCTTTTTGTTTCCCTCTTAGTTTTTTTATTGTCTCTTTTGAATGGTGTGTAAATGTGGCTTATCTCTCTGTGTCTATGGATGGCTGATTTGTCCCAGTGCCAAGCTTCCAGGAATTCCCTAGTATTTTTGGATTTATCTTGGTCTGGGATGCTCAATTTCCCAGCTGAAACGATGGTTGAGTCTGTCCATGTGTTGTGAGATTAAGGAGTTTTCATTGTGTCTTCTGACTGCTAGTTGGTGTCCATGGATGTGTTCTGCTAGTCTTCTGCCTGTCTGTCCTAGATAGTAGCTGTTGTAGATGAAGCCTGTTTTTTCTTCTTGGGCTACTGGGTCTTTTGCTTTACTTAAGATGTTTTTGGAGGGCTTTAGTTGGTTTGTGTGCTATAGTGATGCCATGTGGTTGTAATAGTCTGTTGGTAGTTTCTGAGATGTTTCTGATGTATGGCAGTGTTATCCTTTTCATAGCTTGCGTTGGTTGTGCTGTAGTAGGTTTCTGTTTGATGGACAAATATACCAACAAATCTGTGATGGAATGGACTTATGAAGGCCATGCTCAGGGAGATAAGTGTGTTCTTAGCCCCCAACAGGAGTGTGGGAAGTTCAAGAAGATGAGGCTAGCACTTCCCTAAGGAATTCACGGTGTTATGGCTGGCTGGCTTGGGAACTTGGGTTCAGTCTGGTGAGAATCTGTTTTGAGGTGGAAGCTAATAAACGCAACATCTGTATTTGCATTGTCTCTTGGAGTTCTTTGGGCTGAACCTGACAAAATCAGAGGAACACCATGGGATCACCACTCTAAGGACTCATAGCAGAGACTGTAATACAGCATCTAGAAACTATAGCACTCCCACACATACAACCAAAAGTATGGATCTGGTGGGTAGATAACACCTTCGTCATAATAAAAAAAGGAAGAATTAGAGAAGTCACATGAAACTATCAACATCTTCAAAGGAATGAAATTCACAAGGGAGGAAGAAAACAACAACACGCTACCCTTCCTGGATATTTTCATCAGCAGAGGAAATGATGGCAGTTAGAAACACAAGTCTGTCAAAAAAACAACACACACCAACCAAGTGCTCCATTACCAAAGTAACAACCCAACATCCCATAAGAGGAGCTGTGTAAGAATATTATTCAGATGAGCACAAACGTGCTGCAGCAACCCAGGACACTAGAAAAAGGAAACAGATTGCCTATACAACATCTTCCAACAAAATGGATACCCACGCAGCTTTATCAAAAAATGCCTGACCACTCAACCCACTACAGAACAACCAACACAAGCTATGAAAAAGATAACACTGCCATACATCAGAAATATCTCAGAAACAACCAACAGACTATTACAACCAGACGGCATCACCGTAGCACACAAACCAACCCAAGCCCTCTGAAACATCTTAAGTAAACCAAAAGACCCAGTAGCCCAAGAAGAAAAAACAGGAGTCATCTACAACATACAGTATAAGGAATATAACAGCCACTATGTAGGACAGACAGACAGAAGACTAGCAGAACACATCCATGGACACCAACTAGCAGTCAGAAGGCACGATGAAAACTCACAACACATGGACAGACTCAACCATAGTTTCAGCTGGGAAACTAGGAGCATCCTAGACCAAGCTAAATCCAAAAACACTAGGGAATTCCTGGAAGCTTGGCACTGGGACAAATCAGCCATCCATAGACACAGAGAGATAAGCCACATTTAAACACCATTCAAAAGAGACAATGAAAAAGCTAAGGCGGAAACAAAAAGACCAAAACGCATCCCCTCCAGCAGCCAACACCCAGATAGACAAGGATTAACACCAGACAAGCAATCAAGCAGAAAACAATACCCTAATCAAGGAGCTACCAAGGAGACAAACAATCAGGCAGAAAACAATACTCTAATCAAGGAGAAAACCACACCCCCACCAACAGTGGCAGGGCAATCTACTGTATATAAACAAGGAGCAAACCCCACACTCACTAGTACTGATGATGTTACCTAGTCAGGTAATGAAACATCCGCAAGCAAACAACCAAGCTCAGAGAGCACCAAGGACTCCACAGTTCAACCCTGAACTACTTTTATTCTTTTCTATTGGTAGTTTTCCTTCTTTTGGGGAAATCTGATCTATTTATGTGTGATTTGAGCTCTATGGTACACATACTTCCACTCCATGTAGTCGTTTTTTCCAGCAGGAAGAGAATTTTCTTAAGCTTAAGAAGAAGAATTTGGAAAGGTGGCACATGCGTTCTGCAAATTAACTTAAGATGGGAATCTGAAAAAGATTTGTAATTTCTCTAGAATAATTATGAAACAGCTTTGCTAGCGTTCACACTGAAGAAGGGAAATTGAAAATGATAAATGAATTTAATATACAACCTTACCAGTGGCCTGTCAGGAGCAGGAAATACAGTAGAACAACTTATTTCTCACATCATCGGTGATGACAGCCAATGGATTGTGTCCATTGTTCCCAGGACTGTGACAAGTGATAACTATTCTTGTTTAAACTGTGAAATAGATAAACAGGAATTTTAAGTTGGAGGTAAATTAACAGACCCAAATTAATATTTATTGCTTGTAGGATGCACTAAAACCTCTTAACTTCTGCTTTCAGAAAATAATAATTTTGTGCATTAAAAGCATGGAGCCTTCAGGCTCTGTCACATAAATCTTCATGACAATCCTCTCCATATGGCTCAATTGTGAAGCACGAACAAGAACAAAAATAGTTTAAATTTGTTTGGGTAACCTACATACATATACTGTAAATAAGAGAGCTTTGGGACTTGATTATATGGATTCTAAACATTCCACATTCTTTCAATAAATGTATGGTTATGGGTTCCACCACTTTCAGTTAACAACAATTCTTTGAAGTAGGCTAAATTGAGAAAAAGGCTGCCCCCCAATCTTCTGGAGGCTGAGGCTGCAGGAAATTATATGAAATACCATGTTTTCAAAAGATAAATGAACTGTATGCAATGAGTGATGCAGTTACCTCTTCATATTCCCCCTTGCATTACAATACCTGTATTTTCTTGTATATGAGTTAACTCTGGAGTCTGTGTTAGAAAAGGGTTCAGAAAAAGGGGTTAGAAGATATATCTTCTATTTGTAAGAGATGTGAAATTTGGTCATCAGTAGTGTTAAGTCAACTGTGGTTGGTTTGATTTATGGCTCAGTATTGGTCTGTACCAAGCCATTTTTTAAAAACCAAAATGTATGGTTTAGCATTCACATCATAACATTTAATGCTGAACATCATTAAGCAAACCATGGCTAAGTGAGATATAAGAACCGAGTAAGTGGCAAGGACCTTTTGGAGACCATTAATTGGGCCTTTAAGGAGAATTAAATCCTACTGCACTAGTGAGGCCTAACATTGGGTAAAGTGAGGCAGCTTTCTCAGCCAGCAGATCTGTGAAGTCATGAAAGGGCAATAATTTTTAATGATTTATTTTATCTCTCATGCCAAAATAGCTTACCTTTTGGCTTTGTGTATGAGCAGGCTACCAGATCTGGGCTGCAACTATTTGGATGAGGGCTAGGTGGGAGTAAAGAGATAAGGAAAACTAGCAATCATCTGATCTTTGCACCCCTAGGTATGGAGTGAAGGAGAGTATTTTTAATCTGTTCACCTTAGACAGCTAAAGGCCTTGGGTCAGACTTGCTTCTTCATCTTTTACTGCTACATCAACCCTTTTCTTAACCAAATCCTCCTCTTGCATTTTTAGTCTTTAGATCAGAATATCCTGGTTCTGGGTAAACATATTAATTTAATTCATTCATTTATCTGAAGTGGAGTGCCCAGGCCTACCTGGTATGGGTTCCCTCTGGTGTTCAATCCCAGATGTATGTGTGCACGTGCATTTGCCTACACATGGGAAGAAGAAAGATCCTGTTACTAGGACTGTGCATTTGCTCTAATTGGGAAGAAGTGCTTCAGACCTGCAGGAGCACAGCGAGACACTATTGTTCATGAAAGGAGCAGCCAATCTTTTCTCAGACTTCCCAGCCAACCTGCCCAAAAGATGCAGCTGATTTCCAAGTCTGGTTCATTTAAATGAATGACACTTTACAGCAGTTGCAGTTTTTTCTTGCAGAAGCCCGTGCAAGCAGGGCTGGATTTAGACTTGGCGAGGCCCTAAGGCAGGGGAAGCTGTAGAGGCTCTATTTGGGAAGTGTTAATAGAACATCAGACTGCTACAACTGAACTTGGCAAGAATACCACCAAGACGCATTACAAACCCATGATGGAGTGAGGAAGAGCCCTCTTTGAACAAAATACGTGAATGCCTGTAGAAGCAAATCAAACCTCAATTAATGAGGGTCATGCGAGGGCTCAATTTAAGAGACTCTCATGTATAAAACCACATTAAACCTGTAACAAATTTTAAAAACCCTGAAAATTGGAGAAGCTCCTTCAGACTGTGAAGCCCTAAGCTGTAGACCCTTAGTTTTGGGCCGGCTGCTTCAATGAGCAGCAGAGGGGTGCCGTGGTGCTCTCAACATTGCCAGAAGCGTTTCTTCCAATAATTCGGAAGAAAGTTCGCAGAGCCCTAACGCCGCTCCTCGGGCACTTAATCCTGCCGTCGCTCGCGAGCTGTCGCGATTTTCAGAGTAGCTTCAGCGGAGGCTGGCGAGCACCAAGCGCTGTTTTCGACCGCTCCTCCCACCCACCCCGACGGACAGCCGAGCCCCACAGTCCAGCAGCCGAACTTTTACGCGGGTGCGACGGGAAGAGCTGTGTGCACCAAAGAAGCGCCTGCGCGCTCTCGCACGCCGTTCGTTTCGGAGGGCTGCAGGCGTTGGGAGGGAGCTGGCGCCGCCCGCGAGTTGCTGGTGGCGGCTGCTCGATGCCTATTTTAGTCAAAACCTCCGCTCCGCGGATGGCGAGCGCTTCCCGCAGGCTCCTCTAGCAGGCGCAGCGGAGCGACGGGGCGCTCCCTGAGGAGCGCGCTGGGGCTGGCAGCCACCTTAGGGCACAGAAACTCTGGAGAAGGCGCCTGGACAGCGGGGGCGCGGACAGGTAAGGCTGGGAGCCAAGAGGAGCGAAGCAGGAGGAGAGGATCCCGGGGCAGCCAGATCGGGCTGCGGGGCCGGTCAGCTTGGGTACGCAGAATTGGGGCAGCTGGGCGGGCGCGCAGGGCTCGGCGACGTTTTCCGCAACCCGCGCTACTCCCGAGCCGCCTTTAGGCGGTGGGGGAGGGAAGACTCCCGGGCAAATCTGGGCGGGGTGCGCGTTTGGAGCTCGCGGAGTTCGGGCTAGTTACAGCCTTTAACGCGGGCGCGCTGCTTCCCAGAGCTGATACTTCGTTAGCCTCGCCCGCTGCGGGCCTTCGCCTACCCTTGGTGCATGCCCTCTGTGCCGTCCTCACTGGATTCTCACGTCGAGGCTCGAGGAAGAGCTGCAGAGACTCACGCCAAGGACCCGTGGGGCGAGTGGAGTGGAGAAGTTCAGTTTGCAGGAGCTCGGAGACAGCTCCTTCATTCCAAAGACCCCAAAGCAGACTACAGAGGATCCTTAGGTGAGTCCCTTTCCAGGCCCACCTGCTTTTATACTAGAGATGTCTAACCTCTTGTCGTCCAGAGTGCTGAAGTCAAAATGCAAAAAGCAATACAAATACTGTCCTCTTCTCATTCTTCTAAGAACTGAGCCTTATCTTAGCATGCTCGGGTACTCCATCATCCCTGTGCCACTACACAGGACCCTTTGCATGAGCCTTGATGCAAGGCTAACCAAAGCCTTGCCCAGGCCTGGCTCAGTATGTGCAGATAACTTGCTGTCATTGTTCAGCCATATGCACAAGCCATACAACCCCATCATCTAGGCTTATTATTACCTTGAAGCTGGAGTAATTTTCTGAGAGGAAGAAAACGTGCAGCCTTTTGCAATCTGCATCCATGTTGGGAGAGGCTTGAATATTGTGTGTGTCTGTGTGTGTGTGTCTGATGAAAGCCTGCAAATGCAGCCCAGATATGGCCTTATTCGCTCCCTTCCAATTATTACCCCCCCCCCCCCAAGATTCCTGCAGTTGCTTAGAGGAATATGATGTCCTTCCCTGTTATCCTGTTTCATTGCTCATGTGGGCAATATGTTCTAAATACCAGATTTATTAACTTATAAATATACTATATTTATCAATGTATATCTCAAGTAATATCCCTCTCCCATACATTTAGAATGAATATTGTGAAATAATATTTTTTGAGAGGTCTGGTTTGGTGTGGTGGTTAAGGCACCAGGCTGAGACTGTGAACTCTAGCCCTGCTTTAGGCATGTAAGTAGGTGGGTGACTTTGGGCCACAAGGCAGTGGCAATCCCCTTCTGAAAATGTTTCCAAGAAAACTTCAAGACTGACTTGAAAATGCACACGTGCACACATACGCACATAACATAATTTTGTCTAACATACATTAAAATGCACATTAAAGTATGTATGCCCAATCACAAATGCACACACGTATATCATACAATTTTAACAAAATCTTGGATAATGTTGTTGTATCATATCAAGGAAAAAAAAAAGGAAAAATGCAGATTACGTTTTTTGTATAGAATTAGCCAGTTATTCACAAGGACATATGCTCTGAGTAACCAAGACTCCACTGATATAAAACAAACTACAGGTAGTCCCCAGTTTAAGAACGAGTTCCGTTCCCAAGGTCTGTCCTTAAGTCGAATTTGTTGGTAAGCTGGAACAGTATTAATGTATAATACTGTATAAGTAGTATTGTGCAATGAACTTGAACCATTGTGTATTTAACTCCAATCACTGTGTATTTAACTCAAATTCTGCTACAGTAAGACTCCATTGACCTGAACTATGGATCGTCTGTAACCAGGGTATTCTTAACCTGCGGACTACCTGTATGGTATCCAGTGGGAATTTTTCTAACTGCCAGTATATCTGTCAGGTTGGGGATCAATATTTCATGATGCTGAAAGTTCACTTGTTATCTCTTCTTTTTGTTTCACTTCCAGAATAACATCTTAAAATAAACCATCTATTTGCATAATACAAATGTATCTAAGGAACTTAACTTAAAGATTATTACTGTCTGGCTACATAGGTCTGGTTAAACCGTTGCATGATGCCACATTACAGCTTAATATCATGAACCCAGGCATAGTGTGAAGTAGGTCATGTTGTATTTATTTTTTTCTGGACGTAAGGGCCAAAGTAGAAATGCACGGTATCTGGGTGGAATGACTTCTGAGGTTGTGGGTTCTTCCTTTAGAACAGTCTCAGGGAGTTTTGCAGTTGTCTAGCAGCTTCATTGGGTAGGTTCAACTTTCTTCTCTAAGACATTTTCCCGACTAAAATTATCCTTTTTTAGTTTTTGTTTGAAAATAGCATTCTACACATGTAGAGAAAGATCCACTATATCTCCTACTTCCTACTTATGGTTATTTCCCACTCAGCTTCAGAATTTTTCCAAACATTCAAGGAATTGCTGTGAAGTTCAGAAATACTTTTTTTCCAACTGAAGTTGTTGTCCATCAAAAACAACAAATCTGCATTGTGTATCAGAAAATTAACGCAAGACAAAATGCAGACAGTAGTGAATTCTGCATTCTACTAGAATGTTACCTAAATATTCAGCATAAGTTGAATACAAGTCGCATATGCATGTTTGTGGATACACAAACTAAAGAATTTTTGAGAATCACTATCAAATTTATTGCATACAGTATAGAAAAAAATATCTAATTTTTGACTAGGACATATATCATAGACTAGATGTATATTGAATCCCCTTGCTGATATTCATAAGTGGACAGTTTTCTGAGGAGTCAGATGGATTACCCATAATTATGTTATGTTTGAAAATTAAGTAATTTTTTTGTTGCCCTTAAAACTTGGCTGTCAAAAAATTGTGTATTCTTTTGCTTCTTATCTGCTATTCAGCATTGCAGTAGGTACTATATTTAGTAGTGCTGCTTAATGTCACAGCTCCATGGCAGTTGGATAGGTGTGGGAGAGATAAGAGAACTCTAACTTTATTTTAAGTATTCTCTGCTAACAGTTACTTGAGTGCCAAAGCTATACCCATTACTTTGCTGAACACACTTCACGTATGCAGAATGACATAGATAAGAGCACACAGTTTGTCACGATTGAGCTAGCTCTGATAAATACAAGAGTTGGTTTTATTTTTTTTAAAAAAATTAAGTGAAGACACAGACATTTTTCAGCTTGTTCCGTGTATAACATTTTGAGCTCTCAGGATATGTCCCCTTTCAGCCCTCTTGCAAAAAGAGGGCTATTGAGTCATGCTGCAAGTGCAATCTGGCAATGTTTCTTCTTAACAGGCTGCTTCAAGATGAACTCCATAGAAGCCAGTCCAATTACCACAACCCCTTTGAACTTCAGCCTGGACTTCAGAAATGCCACCTCTGTGCCTTTGAATGAAACTGTATGTGAAAATTGGAAAGAGATCCATCACCTCATTTTTCATATGGCCAATATATGTTTTGCAGTTGGGTTGGTTATTCCAACTACTTTCAATCTCCATATGATTGTCTTACGAGCTATGCTAACAATAGGTAAGCAAAGCAGTATAAGACTCAAACATTACACCCTTGAGAATCTACTGTAATTGAGAATCTACTATAATATATGTCTAAACATTATTTCTCTATTTCTGCTGCTTTTGTTTGATTTTTTTTGTAAGGTGCTTTGGCTATGCGTGGAAAAACAATCTATAAATACTTTAAAAATATAAATGAACCATTTCATTTTCTGACTACGTTTCCAGTCAAATGTGGGTGGTGTACTTCCGTATAGCTATAACTTGCCTTGTTTCCCAGGCATAGTCTTCAATGTTCTCACTACCATCATCATTAGCCTTTCCTCGGTCACCCGTCCTATGGAAGACAAGCAAATTCATTCACAACACTCTGCTGTACTTAGTTTTCTGGATTAGGGATGGCAGAGTTGTGTGCCTAATAATTTGGTGCATTTTTATTTTTGGCAGGGTGTGTACTTTTTATCATCTGGGCAACCCTTTTCCGTTGTGCTGTGGATATGATGATCTGGAATACGGTATTCCTTGTTGTCAATCTTCTGCATTTTATATACTTGCTGTACAAGAGGAGGCCGGTATGTTCACCACCACTAAATCAATGATAGATTGCCTAAGGAAGTTCTTTAAAAGAATTGGGTCTTGCTTCTAAATGGGTTTGTTCAGCTAAACTGTTGATGTATATTCTTACCATGCCATAAGGTATTTTTGCTGTCAATTTTTTGTCACTTTAAAAAATCAAGTGTAAGAGGTTACTAATCTTTATTAATAACTCTGTTTAGTGTACTGTGTTCTTATGCCACCAAATTTTCATTTACATAGCCTGCAGTTATGGTGTAAGATGAATATAAAACGTGTAAATATCGAGTGCCAAGATTTTTGCATTTGTAATTTAATTATATCATGTTGTTTTGTTTGCTTTTAACCTTCTTGAGGGCTCCTAAGCCACTTAGAGTTCTTTGGGATTGGAGCAGCATATAAATCCTAATAACTAAGTAAGTAAGTAAGTATAAATATTCAGGCTTTCAGGGGAGTACGTGTTATATAATGTTATTTTATGGCTATTATGTGTTATTTGCTCTAAATATTAGTTTTTAGGGTTGGTTGTTAAGTTTTGAACTTATTCTGTTGGACAACATTTTGTAATTATGGTGTTGTTTGGTCTGTACTGTGCCTCAATAAATGTTCCTAGTAAATATTACTGCTGCTAACAGTAATAATAGTATTGTAATATCTCCAAGAATAATTTTTACAAGAGCATTATTATTTTTATTTATTTATATTTCATATTTAGTCACTTCCCTTCTCACTCAAAGAGTGACTCTGGGCAGTTTACAATAAAAACAACAATAAATACTAATTAAAATATAATAAAACAGCATTCTTAATTAAATAATATATTCCAAGGAATAGGTGGAAAATGAAAAGTAATTAGTCTATAATACATTGGTTTTATTTTCAGTACTATTCCTAATTCTCGGTAAGGTAGAATTTGCTCTTCCTCCTGCTTTTCTTCCTCTTCTTCTTCCTCACAGTCTCACCACAGTGAGGGTTTTCTTTTCATTATTTATAATATTTGTATCTCTTCCTCCCACCGGGAGGTTTGCATGACACATCGAAGGTCATTCTATTACATTTTCATAAAAATGGGAAATAGATTAGTTTTAGGAGAAGTATCTTTAGAAGTTTCTCTAGTATATTTCTCATCTGTCCAGCAAAAGTTAATCACTGTCTACTTTACCAGACTGTCTTGTATATATTGATTTATATGTGGAAAATATTCTTTATTTTGTTTTACATTTTGAATCTTTCATCATATCTAGTGTTAAAGTAATACATTTTTAAAATATATAATTGCCTTTTATTGGACAAACAAATATATGCCTAACCTTTTCCCTGCTATTGATCTGTAATTTCCAAATTGTTTTTTCCAGGAACATGTTGCTCCATTCAATCATAAACTTACCTGCAAGAGCAACATATTTTGAAGGCTGGGGGGAAAAATGGAGGGGCAAAATTTTCCTTCCTTTTCCCTTATTCACTGGAGAAGGTGTTCTTGTTTTTTTAATGGAAAGAATGAGGACATACATGCATATATAGTGATATATAATCAATTTCACAAGATGCTGGGTTGTATCCAGTGAGTAAAAGGAGGCTCATAGACTCAGTTGAAGCTTCCATCAGTGAAACAGAAAGGAACATGATGTTTCTAAAATTGACATTTAGGTTCTTTGACCAGTCTCTATTAGATTGTTAAGTGAGGAGGAATTATATGCCAACATTCCTTCTATCCCTGTTGTCTGACAGAAGTTTTTACTGCATTAAAAATTCTCCTATCAGCAGAAAGACACTGATCATTCACAGCTCGCCAAGGCTATTTTGCACTATGCAATCCAATTACCCTTTTTCTTGAAGTAGCTGGGTAAATCCTGAAGGTAGAAACAAGTGGGATTCTCTGTCTCCTGATGTAGACATGGGACATTTGAACTGATTGCAAACTTCTCTGGCTATCAGCCTTTCCTCTACCTATAACAACTCATGCGTGTACAGTACGTGTTTGTACGGCTCAGTGGTTCATCTGCATTCCAGCATCCTTTGTAGTAGGGCTTTTTGTTATCAATACAAAACATCCGACCAGAAATGTTACAGTGTTATCTTTTAATTCAATACAGCTTGATTGAATTAGAATTAAAGAACAGAAGGGCAAGCTACACAAATAGGCTGTCATACAACATCCTCCAGTTTTTCTCCTCCTCCTAGGTGAATCAACTATCGAAAGAGCATCAGTGTAATAAAGAGGGTTGAAAAGGAAGCTGTCAATTTGCCTAGTAATATATTGGAAGCTGCATAATCAGAATCTTAGAAATGGAGGGGGGAGATATCATGTTTTACCGGCTGGTGATGTGTGACCCTGACAGCTTGTTGGGTTTAAAGAAGTAACCCTGTTCTTGTCACCCCCAGAGCTTTGCTTATCAGGTCCTGCAGAGGGAATGCGGCTATCAGAAAAGGTGCAGATGCTTTCGTGGTTGATTAAGGCATATGCCTGGTTTAGCGTATGCAGAGATGCACGATATCTGCTCCATTTGTCACTGAAAAGATTTCCTCTGTGGTCGGCAGGGCTGTCCTTTTCCATCGCTTCTTTCTAGGCACAGCTGCTCTGAGGCACCTGTTCCTGGGGGAGCAAGTGCACAATAAAAACCACAGTTATCTGCCACAGGGTTTATTTCAATCTCCCAGACAAATCCTGTTGTCAGGGGGCTGCCTGAAAGATCTTATATTGGTGAAAAACTGAGTAGCCTCACATTTCTCCCAAGGACAAAGCTCTCTTTTGCCCTGCAGAGCACACATCTCCATTTCACTCAGTTTCCTGCCAGTTTTGTTACTTAAATTCAGATTATTTCTTGTTGATACAGAAGTAAGCTAGTTAAGAACAGCTGTGCCTCCATTAAAGCCTCCATCGTTATTTATCTGGCTCAGTGCTGTATTGGTTTTGCTCTCCTTTACACCCGTTTTCTCCTTGTCTGAAAACTCAGTTGATCTCTGCTCTGTCAGCCTATGTTTTCAGATAAAACACGGCATAGAGTTCTGGCTATTGACTCTGTGGAATTAGGAGTCTGTGTTGTCCATTTGGCCTTCTTCTCACTCACTTTCCTGCTGTACTACGTGAATCACTCCTTTCACATTCCTTCACTACAACATTTTGTGATACAGGCCATTGTACAACTGAGGCAAACAGGGCCTCCAAGTGGGGCAGGCAGTCTGGGAAGCTTCGCTGTGCCCTCAGGGATCTCCTTGGGGCCCATCAGACTAGCTGTGCCACCTGACTTTTTAAGAACATTATTTTAATTATGTAGATTTAAGCTGGCATGGGCCAAAACAGAGCACCAGAACCTGAAAAGGATTTCTGCAAATTTATAGGCATTAAAGAAGTGAATGTAGTTCAGTGCAGAGGGCTATAAAATTATGCACATTTGAGACAAAACATCCAAAGTTTTTCGCTGAGGTGTAAATTTGAGGGAAAGCTCAATAAAAACATCAGCCCCAATCTATCCATCCCACTTGGAATGTATTTATTGTTTCTTAGGTTTCTATCCCACCTTTCCTTTAGGAGCTTAGGGTGACATACGTGGCACTTGCATCTCCAGTTTTTCCCCACAGCAACAACCTGTGAGGTAGGTTGGGCTGAGAGAAAGTAACTGCCTCAAAATCACACTGAAGAGCTTCTGTGGTTAAGAATGGATTTGCACATGGGTCTCCCCGGTTCTAGTCCATCGCTGTAATCATTTCTCTATGCTGGTATATTGTGTAATTTTGACAGTGAACTTCCCAAAGGATGCTGTGGAGCTGGAAAAGTTGTTCTCCATCCACCCCACTTCTGCTCAGGAGCTGCATTTGGACAATCTCTGAAGCTTCATTTGTGTTAATCTTGCCTTCGTTTCTGCTTCCAGTAGTATAAACCCAGCCATTTCATTACTTTACAGTTCCGTGCATTGTGTGAATCACGAAATGAACTCATCCAGTTACCAGGTTAAGCATATTATCTGAACCCAGTCTGCCTGGGCCAAAAAAAAAGTCTGCAAAAAAAAAAAAAGGCTGAGTAAGAGGGGAATATATGACGAGGAAGTGTAAAAACCATGCCTGAGTGGAGAAACAAGATAAATAGAACTTGGGGTTATACAAAGTTTGTGGGCAGATGATTCATGAAACACTACTTCAGGAAGTGAATAATGAATCTATGGAGTCTAAGACGCAGAGATCAACAATATCTTCAAAATTAAAAACAAAAAGGTTGATACAAAGTCAAGAAGGATGGAGCTATCAGTGGCTGTTAATGGTGGTGGTACGTTGCATTTAGTTTCAAGGGTGATGTGTGTTTTAGCACCAGTTACTAGAGAACATGAGTGGGAAGGTGCTAATATAGTCATGTCCTACTTGTGGACTTCCCAAAAGCATTTGGTTGATCAATGTAGAAGCCAAGTGTTGGACTAGACAACAGCTTGGTGTCTTCAATGGTTTTCAGGGATTTTAGGTTACTTTTAACTAAAGGACAAAAAGAATGGGATAATAATGCATAATACGTATGAAGAACTAACATGTGTTTCATGCACATTATTGTCTTACGACAATTTGAAAGGTAGAGTTTTATTATTCCCATATTACAGATGGGAAGGTGCTGATGCTAATAAGATAATGTAGAATGCTTAAGATCAGGTTTGAATTCACAGCCAAGGCAAGATTTAAGCTGAATATTTCCTGATTTGTAGTTAAAATTTTTTGATATTGTGCTTTGTCACCCATACTTCTGGAAAACTTCTGATAATCTGTATTATTAGAGAGGAATTCTATGTGTATTTGTATCTGCTTAACTATATTGATATTTTCTGCTTATGGCCATAGCTGGAACATTTACCTTTGAAAATATAACTGTTTTGAGTAATTTTTGACCCATAACCAAAACAGAACTGCAACTTTCAGCAACAACATTGGTTGAAAAAGAAGAGATTTCTCCTGTTTGTCATTAAAGTCCATTTAGTTTAGAATCTACACATATGGGATAAAGAAATTATTGTTAACAAGTTTGGAATCTGTAATATAGTCTTTTTTTTTTCTTTCCTTCTTTTTCTACAGATTTTGTTATTCTATCATGGAAATAAATAAGCTTAACTTTATTTACAAAGGGCAGATTAAGGAAGGATAATATTGGGTGGGCAAGGAGTGACATAATCCTCCAGCTTGAAAAAAAAAAGTATTATCATTACAAAGCTATTTTGTAAATGATTTGTAAAAACTAAATGGCCATAAATTGGTAACTATGGATAACTAACCGATCAGAATAAACTTTGAATGAATCCTGAACTTGATTAATCCTGTCAGATTAAAGAGTATAACTGGTACGTTCTATAGACCTGGGGTTCATGTTATCATGGAAGAGGGAAAGATTTATGGCAACTTGATTATTCTGTGGGTGCCAGTGACATATGGCAGTGGCGGTATGACAATTTTGTGAGGGAAAAATAAAGAGGACAACTGTTTGTACTGCTTTATCTCTCAGCTACCTTTGATAGTATTGACCATGATGTTTCCCCTAAACTGCCCCTGTGAGTTGGAGATTGGAGGCATTGTATTAAAATAGTTCCAATCAAACTGGAACAGGATTGTGTACCTTGGAAGTTGGCTGTGGGCTACAAAAATGTGCTCTTTTGTCCCAATGCTCTTTAACCTCTATATGAAGTCCCTAAGGATGATCATCAGGAGTTTGGGGATGATTCAGCATTTTTTCTCCATAATATTTAACTCAGGAGAGGATATTCATGTTCTGAGCCAATGCCTTGATACTGTTAAGGTTAGATGAAAGCCAATAATCCAAGGCTGAATCCTGAGAAGACAGTAATCTTATAAGTGTGTGGTTCCTAAGTACAGGAATTTGGGGATCTTTGTTCCAATAGTAGAGAATATATGTAGCTCAGGGTTGGACTGTGGAATCCTTGGTGCTCTCTGAGCTTGGTTGCTTGCTTGCAGACATTTCATTACCCAACTAGGTAACTTCATCAGCCCCTAGTTGAGTTATGAAATGTCTGCAAGCAAACAACCAAGCTCAGAGAGCACCAAGGACTCCATGGGGATCTTTGTGTTCTGAATGGAATGGCAGTGCTTCAGAAAGAACAGAAAGTACCTTTGGGATGCTTCTAGAGTTATTACAGATTTTGGAGGCCCAAGTAATCTTGTGCACAGGAGCAGCCATTGTCAGAATTGGTTGGAACACTTATTACATAATCTCTTAGATATAATAATAGCTGTTCTATTATTGAACACACACTGATAGCCTCATTTTTAGATTAGGTAACATTCTATGCGGGGCTCCCTTATGCTTGGCCTGTGTTGTATAATGCACCCAGCATTCTGAGTGGGATGCCTGGTCATACACACATTTGTGTGAAGCAGCTACATTGACTGTCAATTTATCAAGCCAAGTTCATGCTTCTGACACTAAACAGATGAGCAGCAGGATATTTAACAGATCCTCTTCCCTGTTACAAATCTGAACAATCGCTGTGACCATCGGAAGGTCTACGTATTGTGACTGACAGTGTCATCTTGTAGTTACAGATGCAACTGGCAGCTGCACTCTAGAAAGCTCTTTTTCTTCCTCTCCGCCTCTCCTCCACCCCCCCCCCCAAAATGGTGACACCTGTTAATGTGTTTTTTAGATGCCTGTTGAAGACTTAATTCTTCCCCTGGGTTTTCTCTGAATGAAAATGTCATGGCTGGCTAGTTTTGTTATGTTTTTCTATTCCTTCCCCAACCCCCTCTTCACTGAATAAGCTTTTATATTGATTTCATTTTTTATTTTACCACTGAATTTTAGCCATTTTTAATTTTTACTCATAAATAGCTTTAACTTTTGACTACATGGAAAGCAGTATTAAATAAAACAACAAATTAACTGATTTTTTTTTTCTAGCAAGTGTATTTTCGGAGAGCCTTTTTAACTGAAATGGTCATGTCTTGAAACCACTTCCTCTGCATTTCTAATGTCTATAATATTTCTTCACTATTGTCTTCCAGATAAAAATAAATAAAGAGCTCAATAGCCTGTACAAGAGAATGTTTGAACCACTCCATGTTCCTCCAGAGCTATTCCAAAGACTGACAGGACAGTTCTGCAATATTCAGACTCTAAAAACAGGTCAAGCATATGCTGCAGAAGATAAAACATCAGTGGATGATCGATTAAGTATTCTGCTAAAAGGAAAGTATGTGCCTGAAATAGCTGGATCTGGATCTCCCCTTTATGTAGTTGGATTGTATGAAAAATGAACACTCAATCTGAAATTGATTGGTAGGGCTACCGGATCTGGCCTGTACAAATCCAGACAACCACTAGATGGCAGCAACGAATGTTCAGTATTGTTCTGCTGCCAATTTGTGTTCATCTGGATTTTTGCATCTTAGATCTGATAGCCCTAAAGATAAAATGGTTAGATCAAAAATCTGCCTCCCATGGATTGCTGGGCTCTTTCTAGCCAGTGGAAGAATTCTGTTGCAGAAGTTGCTTCACTAATTCTTCTTTCCTTTAGACTCATCCAAAATCTAATCCAAAAAATTGGGGAATCCCCTGAATGATGAAAGTGGCATTGGATGATAAAGGAGATAAAGAGAATTAGTGAAATTTCTTCCCTTTCCCCCTTTCTCTGGCACACCTATGTGGAACAGGGCATGTCTCTGCTGGGAAAAAAGAAGTTAGGTCTGGTCCTGTACCTTCTTTTAGTCCCTCAAGCTATATACACATCTATGTAGTTTTACTGAAAAGGCAGAAATGATTTGCTATTGTCACCTTCTGGGATTCCCCACCCCCCACCCCCATTTCCCAGTCTGGCCTATAGCCTTGGGATTTCCTCGTGATTTGCAATACTAACAAATCTGACCCCTCCTTAGTATTTTGGAAGATCAGCCCTGGTCAGCTGCTACCTAGTGTGACTTCTATTTGAAGTTTTCTTTTTATCTTTCAGTTATACATTTATTACTTATTTCAAACAATTTGGTTCTAGGAAGAATTAGGTGTGGATATATGCTCAGATAAATGTCCAAACTTTTGGGAATTGTGTGTTCAAGAAGTTTATTTCTTTAAACCTCAAAAATGTTTGTTTAATGTAACAATGCTCAAGTTACTTGGTTCATGTCTCATTTCCTCAGGTTACGGTGAGCCAGTGTTGTCTCATGCATTCCTAAATTCTTGGTAGCTTATTTATTTCCTTACTTCATGTAGAGAAATTGCCTTAGTAATTAGGTAGCAGAACAGCTTCAATAAATCCCATCAATGTTGGTAACATCAAGCCTGGGAAATTAATCTTGTGAACATCACTACTTCTCCCAACCCCAACCCCAAGGTCTTTTCCTCTGGCAGGAATAAGAAATAAGCCCTACCTCAAATTAAAAATTGAACAGCAGCTCGGCAAGGGTCTTAAAGTCCTAACTGAAGTTAAGAAAGCAGGACAATCTTTCTACTACTCTTGATCTGCAAAGTTATTACTTTCTCTCTCACTTGCTCTTTCTCCCTATGCAGCTAATCATAATGCTGCATTACGTCTGCATTGATGTTAATGCTAATGTATAATTAATTTTAACAGGGAGTTGCAAATTATATTTTAACCATGCTTAGCTTAATATTGGTTAGTAATGGTTAGTGACGAATGAGAGTTGCAATCAATATACATATAAATGTACCGTGCACCAGGAAGGAATTAATGCAAGTAAGGGAGAAGGGGGTGGGGGGGGGGAGTATCTAAGTCTAAAATATGATTCAGTAGCAGACTGCATTTGCATCATGCCTCTTGGATGACAGCTTCACTACAGGGGTTCCAGAATTTGAACTGGCAAAAGTCAGTTAAGTTTTGTCCAAGATCACAGAAATTCTCTGAATTGACCTGTTTGTAAATAATGGTACTCTATTAGAAATTAAAACTGTTGTACTGCCTATATTATCAATTGTTGTAATACTTATTTTCATCATCAGAATGAAGGTCTCCTATCGAGGACATTTTCTGCATAATATTTACCCATGTGCCTTTATAGATTCTCCTGAATATCGATCAACTCAGATGAATCGGGGTGAGAAATTCCAGGTATGGAATAAACAGTTTCCTTAGGAATGAGTATAATTATAAAGAAGATTCCTCAATAAAGCATGAGCTGTTACAAAAAATTGAAGAGCAATGAACTGACAGTCTTATTTAATGCATTATATAGCTTTTAAAAATGTTATTGTTGGAACACAAAATCATTCTAGATACAAAATATCAAGGTTGTGTTGTTGGGGAGATTTAAAGTGATAATTTTTTCAACCATCAGATAAGTGGTTGAAGATTAGTAATCACTTTGTTGTTACTACGCCTACCTCCCAAAGTTTAAAATACTTCAGTCTATTGAGAAAACAAAATTATGCTTGAATTTAATGCTATTTTACTATTGGAATTATATTTTGAAGATAATCTGTCACTTTCACCTGATCAGTTCGAGTCATGCTTACTGTTGGTAGAAGATTCATTAGTAGTTCAAGTTATCTTGTAACAAATTGAAAACAGGGCAGCGTGGAGTACAGTACAGAAAAGGCTGATAGACCCTTTGTTCAAAGATGTTTTTGTTCAGTGCAATGGAATCTAGGAGAAAGAAGCCTCTTTTTCCACTACAGGTTAAAAACCATCATGAGAGGAATAAATCAGTTATAACAGACCCTTCCTATACTGCAGACAGACTAAGGAATGGAAAGATCTGTGGGAAGGAGTTCAGAAAATACAAGAATCTAAGATGGTGACAGATGGCAGTTTTAGAGTCCTTTCAAAAAATCTGCCAGATCTTTTTGGCAATTGATAACAGCTTTAAAGGAAATATGGGTATGTGTATGTTCCAAGGGAAATGATGACTTCCAGGTCTTTATATCTGTAATTAGCCATCAAATTTCTAAGGTCCTTTTTAAAAAGAACTGAAAATGGTTGAAAATGATTGCTTGTCTCTAGTATGACTTAAAGAGACTTGGAAAAATAAGGTCTTCTACTCCAGCAAGTACCCCAATAAGGGATCTTTAGAAATAAAGAGGTGGTGAGCCAGAAAAATGATGAGAGATCCCAGATTCCCAAAGTGATGCCAGCAAGTGAGTTGCGTTTCAGATATTAGTTTGGGCCAATTAACCAAATTTTCCTTGTGCCATTGCCCACAGCTGCTTTCATTTTTCTTTCAAAAT
Source organism: Liasis olivaceus (assembly GCA_030867105.1). Classification (NCBI taxonomy): domain Eukaryota; kingdom Metazoa; phylum Chordata; class Lepidosauria; order Squamata; family Pythonidae; genus Liasis; species Liasis olivaceus. Next base: position 230,386,476 of record CM061349.1, on the reverse strand, counting down.
GTATGAGGGAGAAAAAGATGAAATCCTTGCCCAGTTTCTTTCTATAATAAAGGGAGACCTGTGTCTGGAAGCCCTTGTTCCTACTTGTGACCATGAATGACTATGCAATTGTTAATTCCTTGATAGTAAAAGCGAAACAGAGCCTGGTACGGAGTCTAAAATCACTGACTTGGCATAATATGTTCCTCTCAAGAACTGGGCTTAATGCCACAGAAAAGTAGCTGTCAAGATATGGTAATCTCCATACTGGAAGGCAAGTACTAGAGACTTGTGCTCTTCCTAACACATTCTCTTTGGGTTCGGGCGCTGATTTATTCAGACCTGGAGAAAACACCATCTCTACCAAATGTTAAAGGAATAACTCTCAGCCTTCCTGTTCTGCAGGTTAGTCTAAATTTAATCAAAACAAGAACAAGGCAAGAATGGGAGTACTGAATTTATTTGCCAAGGGGACTGAAATTCACACATTGTTGTGAGTTAAACATGTACGTTTTTGGCCACGCATTTCTAGCATTCTGGTTATTTAATATTTACTGAAACCATTTGCATTTTTTAAAAAATGAATGGAAAATGTTATTTTTTAATTCACATTTCTAAAATGTTTCTAAAAATATAATTTTTATTATATGTATACAACATTTACAGATAGTTTATGGACCTCCCCACATGCTTAGATATTAATCTCTTGCCTTCATTTTGTTCTTTGGAAAGGGCACACTTATAATTTGTTTTGTTTATGGATGACTGCATGAGACCATTTGGCTTCCTTTAGTTCTTGTTAGTACACTGGTGCCATCTGCTGGATTCAGATTTATAGAGATGCCCTGAACACAAACGGTAGTAGCCAGCTAGCATGTGTAAACAGCTCTTAGACTGAACTTTATTCCAAGGCTGTAATCCTTGAAGCGTGCACCGGAAGGTAGTTTGTTGATCCCATTACATTGTTACTTCTAGTTAATCATTAGAGTTTATAAATGCTGGATGAGATGGAGGCATGCTCAGAAGAGCAACATTCCTCTTGAAGAAAAGATCAGAGTTGCCTATTATCTGAGCATATGGTCATTTCAGAATGGGGCTACCAAAGTTGGGCTGTGTAAATCAAGACAGCCACTAGAGGGCAGCAAAGAGACACACAAATCACAACACTGCTGACAACTGGTAGTCATCTGGATTTTGGCAGTCCAGATACGGTAGCCCTATTTCAGGACCATGAAATGATAAGGGATGTTTCTGTGTATTTGCTGTCCCCAAATCTTTTCATTTAAAACTTATGGTGCTCCCAATTATGATGCAAAGATGCATGTGAAGGCCTTGGACTATTCTCCAGCTGTTGTGAGGCTTAAGCTCCTGTTGTCCTTCAACAACATAGCCAATAGAGGGAATTGTTTAGCATCCTTGCCTTATAATATACTTAGAATAATTTTCCACTCTATGCTTATTATTCTGCTTTTGATTCAACTTTTCCATTTTCTTTGATTGTGATTACCACCAGTTAAACTCTACCTGCAAATATGATTTGCAGCACTGAAGTGTCGGGCCAGCTGTGCTATACTATGTTCTGTTATTAAGACTTGGCTGTTTGAATTCTTGGTACTGACTCTGATGTTTCTTCCTTTAATTCCTCCTTTGCAGGATCTTTGTTTACAGGATTTTTAAAACCCAGATGAAATGGAATAGAAAGCAAGGTTCTACAGTATAGTCAGAATACCGTTTTCATTGTTGCTGAAACTGAGAAAGCCCATAGAATAAAGCATGTTTTTAATCATTTGCTGAAATCTGAATTAAATATGCTGTAGTCACTGGGACCATCAAAATACTGTATTAATTGTTCGACTACACTTCCTTTATAGGTGTCAATTACTGCTGATGATAACTGCAAGTTCTTATGCTGGTCCAGAGAGAGACTTGTCTATTTTCTAGAATCTGAGCCATTTCTTTTTGAAATATTCAAGTATCTTATTGGAAAGGATATTACAAACAAGTTATACTCATTAAATGATCCAACCCTAAGTGATAAGGTAAGCATTACCCCTTTTGACTTCCATGCATTATGTAACTGTTTTATAGACGAGCTACGTTGTGCTCCCTTCTGGAACACATAATATCCTTTCCCACACAGCTTCTTAAAATGCAATTCATTCAGGATGCCTATTTATAACTTTCTATTGAGTGTGGTTTCTGTCAGTTACCTTTAAATCCAAGAGAAGATAAATATGACCACTGGATGATGGCAATTAAAAGGGGCTTAAGTCTTTTGAGGGAGCTGAATAAGCAACTGCTAATAGTTGGAATGCTGAACTTTCTGCTGTCATGCAGAACAACACTTAACAGTTATCATATTATTGACACCCTTTCTAATTATCATGTATCATTTGGTTTTGGGGTTTAGATCAAGAACTCATGAAAACTCTGGAGGATTTCAAACTGTTTTAACATTTCATCTTTGTCTTGCGTTCATTAATATCAATATGGCCCTTTCCATCATAGGATATTTAGAGACACGGAATATATTTCCTGTTCTGGATGGCACTGGAACTCCCTTGCCATAAACTGAACTGAATAATAAGCTTCACCATGCTTCCACTTGGATTTCAGTTTAGGCATAATGCAACAATGCTATTTTGAAAACAAAGGCTTTCTTCTCTATCAGAGAATTCAGGAACTGGAGTTTTAGGCAATGTTTCAAGGGAAAGGTATAAAGAAATCACTCCTGTATGGTTGTGAAGAAAGTTATATGGGCACATCCATGAAGTCACAGGGAACCAAGTTCTTTACTTTTATAACTCCATTAACATTCCACTGGGACAGACTTGTCATACTTGACTTGACCATACAAAGATACACAATGCTACAATTAATCAAACTCCATGGCTCTTCGTATGCAATTTTTCTCATTCTAAACTACTGTATTAGCATAAGTTCTACTTGCTGTTTTTGTTTTCTACTCCTGATTTATGCATGAAGGGAGAAAAATTAAATAGAGGGCAGCAGGCTACCTATGGCATAAAACAGGCTAATGGGCTGGCTGAATTTAAAATGCATATTTTAAGACTTCTCCCTCCTGTATGATTTATTTTAAAATGCTATCCATCAGAATGATCCCGCCCATAGATTTTTCCTTGAGCACCATTTCATTAGCTACTTTTTCTCTCTCTCTTTTTTCCCCAGTAGTGACCTGTCCAAACACTTGCTTGCACATGTAAATTCCCTACCAGGTAGGGGCCTGGGGATGAGACAAAGGTTAGTGTGCTGTGCATCAAGAGACATGAGGATAAGTCCTTATCCAGTCAACCCAGCTTATAGGTCTTCCCCACTCTAAATGTCCCTGCTCTGGCTTATAAATCTGTGGCAAAACTGGAGTTATTTTGCTAGAATTTGCATATTTTCTTTTTAAGACTTTTTAAAAATCCTAGTATTTTCACAGATGTCATTAGTGTACAATAATTAGTAGGATTAAACCCCCACTGCCAGCACTCCAAAATGGCAAAAGTAGAGTTCTTCTATTGAAGATCTCCTGTCTTTTTGATTCCTTCCAGTGATGTAATGTCTTAGCCATGAGGGGTTATATAGTCTCCCATTTACTCAAAAGATCAGTTGATTATGAACAATCAAAACTTTAACAATAACTTTGTATGATCAGCTAGTATGGGAAATACATTTTTTGTATTTAGAGATACTTCAATAAAATTCCTCCAGAGACTTACAGTAATTTCAGAATGATTGCCATAAGGGCTAGCAGCCTATCTTGCTTTTCTTGTATATATACTTATTCTTTTCTTTCTTTTTCCTTTTCCTTTTTTATTCTCTCCAGTTATCGACTGCTTGATTTATTAGAATGCAAGTAATCTATCATTAGTACATTCCAGGCATAAAAACTTGGGAACAAGGCCATCAATTATACAAGCTCCATTGCAGGCTTTTGTAAATATTTGGACCTCCACAGGCATTAGTCCATGTGAAAGGATCCATTCAATTAAATGATAGTGGGACCAGGTGTGTCCAGGCATAGGGTTTGTTCAGACAGTCCTGGTTTGTGAAGCATCTTAGCTACTGGGCACAAGCCCCAAAATCAGCAATATATCCTAGTTTCCAGGAACCTGTCCTGGCTGATTGGTAACAGAACTACTAGCAGCTTTGTGGGAAACAATTTCCAGGTTTGCTGCTTATTGTGCCTGCATGTAGACTTGACTAGGGCTACCATATCTAGGTTGCAGAAATCCACAGTCACTTAATATCTGCAAAAAGAAAACTAAAGTTCCAACTCTTTGCTCTCACCTGATCATCCTGATTTTTGCAGCCAGATATAGTAGCTCTGCTTGAAGTAAAGGCATGAATTAGTAATAGAAATGCCATCAGCTAATCAGGCTGTCTTGATAGCGCTTGAATTTTCTTTCATTCATCAAATTCTGGGGTACCTCCTGGTGGAATGAAAGATGGGAATGATCTATTCTATGCTTCATTTCCTGCTTGCTAGATAAACAAGTTATTAGCTTGTTATTCATCCATTAAATTGGTTTGATCTGAAAATAATTCTGCACACAACCTAAGATCACAGTAGGGAATGGGAACTGTTGGGTTTGCTGAAAGCTACATCTTCATTTTAAAAAAAACAAAAACCCTTCCAAGCATAGATTGATTGATTGATGCCCAGGACTCTTGAATTATGAATTAATATTAATAAACACATACACCTATACAAATTAATGTGTCCTGATTTTTACTGATCTCTTCCATACCAGGAGAGGAGCATAAGGTCCATTGGGAGAAACACCTTATTCTTGTAAGCTCTTTCTCATGGTTGGAAGCCTCCTAATCAGGCAAAGGAGTCTTTATGAATAAAGCTAGTTTTTTCACCTCTGATGCATAGTATCAATATCTATTTTTCCAGTTTTTGCTGAGCATGACCAAGTGAGGGAAACTGTCAGCTGTAGTTCAGTTGGAGACCCACATGTTTCCACCCTGTTATATGTAAATTGCTACACAGTTCTTTTCTCCTTCTCCTTCTCCTTCTCCTTCTCCTTCTCCTTCTCCTTCTCCTTCTTCTCAGATATTCTTCCATCCTATTCTACCTCTCCTGGGGTGGTTGTGATAAAATGGTAGCTGAGGAGACATGCTCTGAGCAACTTGGAAGAAATGTTGGCAGGATATAAATATAAAGAGATGAATATCTATTAGTGTCTATGACTGATGGAGAATTCAGTGTAATTTTTTTTCTGTACAGACATCCCAAAAAATAGATCGCCAGCCCAGCCTGTGTTCTCAGCTGTCTGTGATGCAAATGAGAAATAGCATGGCTAGTTCAAGTGATGGTGAAGATGGTTTACAACATTTTCTCCGTGGGACTTCTTCTGCATCCTCTCTTCGTGAGTCATTAACTAGCCAGTCAACATTTCCAGGCATCACTGAACATTGTAGTCAGTGGCCAAGATCATGTTGCCTTTGGGGAGAAGAGTTGGGGAGGAGGAAAGGGAATCATGTAACAATGTACATCTGAACACACTACTGCTTATTTTAGGGCCAGTATTTATATTCCTATCATTCAGTGGTTACAGTCAAACAACTCCTTTTCCTTGTGTGACTAATTATCATAAACCCAACATTACAGACCAGTTTTTCATTTATGTATCTCTTCATATGCATTTCTTAATGTGGGGTAGTTTCTACACTTAGCTGTTAGTTTTCAAGTATGGTGCTCAAGCCTTTGTGTCCCCTTTCTACTGAAAATGCTAGTTCAGAGAAACCAGCCTTTTCATGGTAAGAGAGAATGAATATACGATCAGATTATTTGGAGATTTTCTATTAAAAAAGAAACTAGAGCAGGTGTGAGTGTTTTGCGCTAGTATAGTTCTGAAAGTTTGGATGTCTGCTGAACACTGGGACCTGTTTATGAAGCAAGAATTTCTCATCTATGAGAGTGTGAGTTTCAGTACATCATCGATTTTTATGGAAATTAAACCTCATCCAGTATTCTCGTTGTAAATCAGAAGTGCATAATCTTAGGCCTTGGTATAGTATGAGCCTGAAATGCTCCCTCCCCCCTGCAAAGTCTTGGAGATGGCTCCTAGAAAGCTCCAAATTTGTTACCAAATTTTAATTTTTAATGTGAGAGAAGAGAGGAGACTAAATATATAATTGGAGAACAATCATCTCTCTATTTAGTTTTAATTAAACATAAAAGCCAATGAGATAAAATGAGATCCCACTGGAGTTTTTTGGAGTGCAGTCCCCAGCCAATCTCTGAAAAGCTAGGGTGGTCTGTGACCAAAAAAGATTCACCCTCTCTTATAGAAATTAGACCCCTTTTCCTCAAATCAGTCAGTGTTTTGTGAAGTCTTAAATTACAAAAGAAGCAAAATATAGTTATTATATACAATGTCATTTTATGCAAGTTTTTTTCAGAAGTTGGTTTCACTATTTTCTGCACTAATTAATTCTACACTAAGAGTTAATTCTACACTAAGAGTGTATAGGACTAAAACGACTATTAATAAAAGCATGTGTGTATTTGATATTAATTCTCTGGTTTTAAAAAAAATTAACCAACAAGGATTCTGTCATGCTTATGGAGTGAATCCTTATGGTCCAAATTTACAGTATGTTTTCTGTCAACAGCATGACATACTGTATTCACCAACATTTTCAAAAATGGCATGAAATGGACTTAATGTCACATACTTGAGAGAAATAATGGTTTTGGTTTTGCAGACTTAAAGACTGTATCAGCATACAAAAGCTGTATGTATACTTGTGTTCAACTGTAGAGATTCATAGAATAATTTATGCTGTTTCCATGCATGGTTTCATGGTCACAATATCATGTTCATTTGCAATGTCAATCTGAGATCAGTAGGAATGTTGTAACTACTTACAGCAGCTTTTCCCATCTGGGGATCTGCAATTCCCAACATTTCCAGACAGGTAATTATTGGGGAAGTATCTTAGGACATGTTGTCGATGCCTCACTAAACCACCTAAAATATAATTTTTTTTTTTTGCTGCTGGTGCTTAAGCTTACTTTGGAGGCTGCAAAACTGTGGCCCATGGGTGGCACGTAGTCCATTAACATCCCTTCATTGGCAGCTGGTGTTCCACAGGGTGGCTGATTCTTAAGCTTTTGAAACTTTTTTCATTTTTGGAATTTTGAAGGATTTTAAGGGATGAAATGAAGCTTGAGGGATCCACCCATTGCACTAAAAACATGCTGAGGTTTTGATTCAAAGCTGAAACGTTGCTTTGGAGGGGGTATAGGCAGACACACTGCTACTGTCGGTGCCTCCTGCAGCTTGTCACATCTTGCTAGTGCTTCCTGAAATCAAAGCATGTATATTTTTCTGGGATCATATGGTGACTCTGTGCCAGGCCAGGAAAATATACAGTTTCTTTAAGGAAGCACTGATAGGCGCGATGTTCACGCTCACTCTAAAGCACCCTTTGAGCATAAATCTGAACTGTAGCACATCCAACATTATACTCCTTGAAAAAATCTCTAGCTTCTCCAAAAATTGGGCCAGTTTTCTTCACTTTTTTGCTACTTGGCTTAATCTACTCTGACATTTTCCATCTTCTGTTAAAAAAAAAAAAACTATCACGTATCTACTTATATACACAAGTAGTATGCGTATATATGTTAGTAGAAAGACCTGCCACACTGAAGGTTGTCAGGTTATTGCAAACTCTTATGAGGATGAAAAAAAATGAAGCTTAAAATCTTAAAAAGCAAACATTTTAAAAATATTACCAGAAAAAGTGGCCAGTTGACTTTTTGAGTGAGGCCTTTGGCATAGCTTGCAAAACCTGGGTCAGCCCTCAAGAAGTTGGGCAGCCTACTCTAGCTGGTGCTAGAAAGAGATAGAATACGGTATTTTATTTTGAGTGCTATGAAAGTATGCAGAGTCCTGCGCTTGTACCTTTTATACATAACCACCAAACCACTTTTATTACTTAGTATATCCATTCCATATGGTATACTCTCTGTAGATAGGCGTATCTATTCATTGTACTTTATTCATTGTGTGCTCCATGACCATTTCATGGGAGGGAAGGGGTGAAAAGTCTTTTCCAGACAGTGGTGCTTCAGACAATATTAACGAAGGATCATATCTGGCTAGCAAGACAGGAAACATCTTAATGTGGCTGACTCCAGTTTTTGCAGGAAGCAAGGAAATGCATCATATACAGACCTTCTTCATGCACAGCTATGCAGTTATCAGCATGTGAAGTTATCCCCACAGGGGAATGGTTGAAACTTTCCTTCCATCAAACAGATGCACTTTATGTAATTACCGTGAACATGTGTTCCTTCTCAACCCTGTGCAGCTCTAAGGTCACAATGCCCAGACCCTGTGTGCTCTTTGCAAGCACTGTGGAAGGCATTTGTGCACAGAAAGCCTAGAGGAACTACAGTTCCACAAGGAGAGGCAGCAAGACTTTGTTCCACTACAAATTGAGGAGACATTTTAAAATGGGTTTTTCTGACATCAGTAGATGTATACAGTACCCAAATCTGGAGGAACTGACCAAACTGTGTCTATCATTTTAAAACGCATTCCAGTAATCTAATTCGAGGTTGTTTTAAAGTAAATGCTTTAGAAGTGCAATTTAAATAACAGAATGAATTGTTTCGATTTCTGATAGAAATCAGAAATAATGGTTAACCAATAACACATAATGTTCTAAAAATATTATTGTCTAATGCTGCAACACATTGTCTATGTGCCTTTACCTGAGAGTAAGTTCAGCTGAGCTCAGTTGAATTTACTTTTGAGTAAACAGGCATAGGACTATGATGGGACAGTATTTCATCAAATAGTTATTAATTCATTCAATTTTATATCGTGTGTTTCTATTACTATTGAATGTTTCCAGTAACTAAAAGTTCAAAGTTACAAAAAATAAAAAACAGCTAATAACAATTAGCAGATTCTGAGCATGTATTGTGCAAGTAATTTAAATGTAAATAAAACTTAATCTACTACATTTCCTATCTGTTTTGCATGAATCTTTGCTTCTGAAAAGATTATCAGAAAGTACAGTACACTATTTTGTTTACTAATCCAGAGTAAGTTCTTATTCTGTTTTACTGCTTCTTGATATGTATTTGTAATAATTACCAAATGCTGCTCTGTGCAGGAAATGTTGAAAACAGTATTTTTCTTTTAAATGCCAAGGGGAATGGGAGTTGGGATGTTTGCGACAGATTTGCCTTTTTATGATGCTTTTTATTTTATTAAATAAATAAATAAATAAATGTAAACACTTAATGCTCCCAGACTAGCACTAGGTCATGTAGCAGAATACCATTGTCTAAATTAAATCTTTTACTTCATACATTTTAAACAAGTTCAAACATAATTTAGAACATCATTTTTCAACCTTCCTCATCTTGATGTCATGTTGGGTTGGAGTTCTGGGAACTGTAGTTCCAGTACATGTAAATGGCACTAGATTGTGGAAGGACGGTCTATATAATACTCTGGAACTCAAGAAGAGCTATTCAGAATGGATTATAGGTGAAATTAATTTTCTTTTTTAATTTTCTTTTTTTTTTCCTGGCATTCAGTATACTGTCTAACCCAAATCATTCAATTACTTCAGGATTTTAAAAAAATATTTGGAATATCTCATTACGGTTGTACACTATTTAAAATATCATGTTGTTTTTAAATGGCTACCTTTTGAAAATGTTGGCAGGCCAACCATCTCCTTATTTAAGAACATCACCCAAAATGAAACCTATTGAAGAAAGCGTGGAGGACGATGTCTTTGAAGCTCCATCTGCCACACCATTTAAAGGCCATGAGTGATTTCACAGGACATTCACTGAATTGGACAGAAGAATTGCAACTGTAAATGAGATTTTCAAAATGATGGCATTGTTATTTGTGTTTTAATTTTGTCTGTCTTTTGGACCTTAAAATATCTATGAGCAAACTTTTATTGATCACTCAAACTGTATTAACCCCCACCCCCAAAGATCTTGTTTGTTTCAGTAGAACTAAAAGACCCATTTAGGGCCTTTTTATGCTTGGATGAATGGAATATCTCATCTATGTCTATATGAGGAATGGAGGAACTTTATATGCACAAGGCATTTGTGCAGATATCTGGCCCCTGTTCTATAGTAAATAGCAACTTTCATAGCATCTGGAGTTCTACATCTGCATTAGTATATATTAGTATATACACATAATGACCTTGGTATTCAATTACATTGTATTGAACCACATGGATTATATGGAAAGTAGTCCCATTAAAAGATATGTTTATTTTAGCTTTTTAGGCAATAAGTAGGATGTGATTCATAAATAGACTTAGCAGTGATACAGTATTCCATCTGCACAATATGGAAAATGTGGGTTCAGTTCAGTATTGACAGGTATGTCCTAAGTATCAAAATTCTGGCAGCATTAAATCACTTGTTAAATTGGCAAGGGAGATGGTAGTTTCTAGCGTTTCTTCTTGTCTTGAATTGGAAATGATTACTACTGTCAGAGACAAAAGTTCTGATTAGGTATTAGGTGAGTTTGCCACTCACGTTCTGGCATGTGTGCAAGCGAGCCGTTCTCATCTCCCCACATCCTTATTATGGTGTCAGTAGGATTGATTCCAAGCATACTTTTACCCATACTTCTCTCTTGGTGGACTGGAATCAATAAAGTTACAATCAGCATTGACTTTAGTTCTTTTTGGTCAATTCATGTATATATATATATATACTGTAGCCTTTAGAAGTGGCACAGTTGTGTGGATATTCAAATAATAGGTGTCTACTGTAATTAAATTTGAAGCCTAAATTATTAGTAACTTTAAAACTCCAGTAGACAATGTTCAATGTTATCTATTTATTAAATTTATTGGGGATTATTTCTATTATATTTATTAAATCAGTGGAAATTTGACACTGACATCACTGAGACATGGACTAAACCTAGCTTATATATAAATAAGTTAACATACTTCCTAAAAACAGAAGCCATCCAGCTGTTCTTTTAAAGTTTATATTAATGTAGGATTATTGGCAACAAAGATAAATTGAATTACATGGCATAATAGAAAGATTGAGATGGTCCCTTTTCATCCTAGTTCATCTGCAACATATTGGGAAGATAATTAAAGGAATACTGTGAGCACTGATAAACACTTATATTCCCATTTTTTTTAAACTGGACAATTTTATGCTTCTGCTTAATTTTCTCACTGAAATTGGTGACAGACAACAATGTTTAATTTTATTGTAATTGTAATTGTAGCTGATTCAGAAAATAACTGAAAATAGTTATGTATGGGGCTTGTACTGATAAGCATCTAAAAAGCTATAAGATGAAAGCAAATACATTGTCATTACAGATGGCTCTAAAATCAGCAATTAGTAATTTATGTGGTAGGTATCTTTGAAGATCTTTGTATACTGCACAGCTTTTGAAAACTATGAAGTTTAGTATGAAAAGTTCAATGGTCAGTTTGTGACATGGACTTCAGGAGCAAGTTTATTTTTCTAGGCATTTAATTCTTTTTATAAGATGCTGCCAGAATTGCATCTCTGATAGAATTATTATTTATGGAAAAATTTTGCAGATATACAATTCAGACTTAATATGTCATTGTGCTAGACTGGATAAACCAAAGCAATTTTTAAAAACAACTGTGAATTTACTGTGGTGCCATTATAATTCACTTTTATGTTGCATCATTTCTAATCAGCTTGAACTGGAATGAATTTTTTAAACCTGGACATAGGAGAAAGATGCATTTAACTTTTCAGTACAATAAAACTGTTAAGACGTAAGCATGTGATTTCAGAAGAAAGTATTTCTCTATATAAACTTCTCTTTTAAAGCCAGGCAACATTTATCATGGCCAGCACATGTGATTCTCATGGTGCCTCAACCATATTTTTAACCATCCAGTGGAAGAAGCTGTGTGGCAATCATTGATTTTTTCCCAATGAATTCAGTATAGCACTAGTAGTTACATTCTGTTGTTGACAGGTTTCCCATTAACATTACCAAATTATATCTTAATGTTAAGTCCTGCACACAATTGATTAGTTATAAAGTAACAACATACAGTCATATGAAAAAGAAAGTACACCCTCTTTGAGTTCGATGGTTTTACGTATCAGGATATAATAAAAATCATCTGGTCCTTAGCAGTTCTCAAAAGTAGGTAAATACAACCTCAGATGAACAACAACACATGACATATTACACCATGTCATCATTTATTTTACAAAAAGAAAGCCAAAATGGAGAAGCCATGTGTGAAAAACTAAGTACACCTTATGATTCAACAGCTTGTAGAACCACCTTTAGCAGAAATAATTTGAAGTAATCATGTTCTATATGACTTATCAGTTTCTCACATTGTTGTGGAGGAATTTTGGCCCACTCTTCCATACAACATTGCTTCAGTTCATTGAGGTTTGCGGGCATTTGTTTATGCACAGCTCTCTTGAGGTCCCGCCACAGCATTTCAATCGGGTTTTGGTCTGGACTTTGACTGGGCCATTGCAACACCTTGATTCTTTTCTTTTTCAGCCATTCTGTTGTAGATGTGCTTGGGATCATTGTCCTGTTGCATGACCCAATGTCGGCCAAGCTTCAGCTGTCGGACAGATGGCCTCACATTTGACTCTAGAATACTTTGGTATACAGAGGAGTTCATGGTCGACTCAATGACTGCAAGGTGCCCGGGTCCTGTGGCTGCAAAACAAGCCCAAATCATTACCCCGCCACCACCGTGCTTGACGGTTGGTATGAGATATTTGTGCTGATATGCTGTGTTTGGTTTTTGCCAAACATGGCGCTGTGCATTATGGCCAAAGTTCTCCACTTTGGTCTCGTCTGTCCAAAGGACAGTGTTCCAGAAGTCTTGTGATTTGTTCAGATGCAACTTTGCAAACTTAGGCCATTCTGCCATGTTCTTTTTAGAGAGAAGAGTCTTTCTCCTGGCAACCCTTCCAAACAAACCATACTTGTTCAATCTTTTTATAATTGTACTGACATGAACTTGAACATTTCACATGCTAACTGAGACCTGTAGAGTCTGAGATGTAACTCTTGGATTTTTTGCAATTTCTCTGAGCATTGCATGGTCTGACCTTGGGGTGAATTTGCTGGGACATCCACTCCTGGGAAGATCGGCAACTGTCTTGAATGCTTTCCACTTATCTTGAATAATCTTCCTCATTGTAGAATGATGGACTTTAAATTGTTTGGAAATGGCCTTATAACCCTTTCCAGATTGATGGGCAGCAACAATTGCTTCTGTAAGGTCATTGCTGATGTCTTTACTCTTTGGCATTGTGTTAACCCACACCTCAATGCCGCAAACTCCTAAAACTTCAGCTGTTATAGAGGTAGTCACATTTGCTGATGATCAATTAATCAAGGGCATTTGATTAGCAGCACATGGCTGCTACTTAGCCTCTTACCTACAGAAGCAGTAAGGGTGTACTTAGTTTTTCACACACGGCTTCTCCATTTTGGCTTTCCTTTTGTAAAATAAATGAGGACATGGTGTAATATGGCATGTGTTGTTTTTCATCTGAGGTTGTATTTACCTACTTTTGAGCACTGCTAAGGACCAGATGAGTTTTATTATGTCCTGATACGTAAAACCATAGAACTCAAAGAGGGTGTATTTTCTTTTTCACTCAACTGTAGCTATTTTGCTAGTTAGAAACTATTTTGCCTATTTCCTTTTCAAATTCTGGTGGCCAAATCTATGGATTTTCCTGCAACAGTGTGTAATAAAGTTTTTCAATAAGCTTCATACCGATTACTTCATTAATTGTAAAACTTTCACCTGTTACCATCAAAATGAATCTTAGAATCAGTCTTATTGCAGCTGGGTTCTTGTATCATAGTCATGGAAATTATACTGCCGTTAGAGACAAATGTATAAGATGATGAAAATTATGGTTCTCCTTCAGGGAAATATTTCTGTGACGTACGGTGGTATTTTTCAAAAGATGGGACAAAATAGTGTAAAGGTTAAGTTTAGAATTTAAGAAAAGCCCTTTTAGTGCAGATCGAAAGCCCATCTATCCCTGATTCTGTTCCAACCAGGGCCATTCAGCAAAAGTCCATAAAAATAAGTTTGCAACAATTCTAGGACTGCTGGTGCTATCCTTCCTGAATTCATTTCATCTCTTTTTAAAGCCATTCAAGTAGATGACTAGCATTACCTTTTAGTACATTCTGTGGTTAATACGGTTGTATTTCTATAGCATACTAAATCATTGTTTGCTTAACCAAGGTTTGGGCTCAGACAAGACACTAAGCCATAAAACCTGGTTTACAGATTACACTTTGACTTACCACACAGTACAAATGCAACCTCTGTGTCGCATGGAACTCTTAATCATACTGGTTTAGTTAGGCTACTTAGTTACAGTTCCTAAGGGGCTTCTGTAATGACTCAATAGTATTTTTATCAGACCAAATTTTCTGAATCTTCATCCTAATCAAGCACTCACAGCAGAACGTTGCTTTACAGCAGCTTTCCTATGCCTCAAGTTTCCTTCCTGGTAATGGCTTTTAACATGATGCAGACTGAATTCCTGTGATCTTCTTTGGATCTTCTTTCCACCATACTTAAATGACGGCTGGCAACTGAATGTTGTTTTCTCTCCCAGTAGAACTTGTGCCAACCCTTTGCAATGCCCTTTCAATGGTCAAGCAATTATGTTGACTTTTCCAAAGTACATTGTGTTATCTGCCCCATACCTATATAAACCAAGGCAACTTCTCCCAGTTTTATTCTGCATTTCCACAGAGTTTGAAGTACCTCTCCCATAAGCAACTGCCAGAAAAAAAAAAATCACATCCCTAAACTTCAGTGGCCTTGTTTGCATAACACCTGGTAACTTACATGGTTTTTCTCAATTTTCTTAATCCACACAGGATGCCCAATCACATGGGCTGGAATCATACAACCACTGAATCACAAATCAGTCAGTCACATTTCATTTAGCATAGTAAATAGTAAAACCAGTCTTTGGGTTTAATAAGGTAGCTCAGTTACAGATTCCAAAAGGGATTGGAATATCTGCATTTCTTGGTGACAGCAGTTTCATTAATAAAGTGTATCTTCATTTGAGCTGTGTATGTTTTTGGTTTCTTTTAAGAAAAAAGGGTAACTGAATAATGATCACCTAAATCAGCCTCAAATCTGATAATTATAAGAGGCATCTGTTGAATCAAATCAAATATTTTTATTTCTCGCAATGTTTGTCATAACTCTTTCTAGTTTGTCCTGACCTTTCTATTTCTTGTGAACAGGCGCATTACCCAGCAGATATGAGATGGGAGATGCTGGGAATATTGCCAGCACTGGCCTGTTCCATCAAAATCAGGGCCCACCCTGTTTTAAAACATAGAAAATCCAGCTGTAGCTGTTTTTCTATGTTAGATAATTGAATCCCCACAGCTCTCTTTTCTGGATTATTGCAAAATCCTGAAATATGTAGTGTATTAATATAATTTAGAAGAACTTTTGGAGCATTTGGTGCATTTATATATATATATATATCTGGGTGCATTTATATATATATATATATATCTGGGTATCTGCAGATACATCTTTATTAAATCATTCTTAACTATTTTGTGTCTTTTTGATTGGATGTTCTCATCAAGTTCTCAGATCATCTAAGATCAGCCTTTTATTTCTTTTTTCTTTTTTTGCTTTACTGTACTGAAGTCTCTGTAAAGTAAGATCAGCACCTGAGCCCCACCCAGGTTCTGTGTCTATACAGCCAAAGCGAAAATCTTCAGGTTACTATTTTTCTGTCAGGACAACTGGGGAACTCAGTTACACCGAACACCATGAAGCAGGCACTACATGACCAGTTTTGTCTTATTTGGGATGTGTCAGACATAAGTAGCCCAATGTTATTCTATGGGGTTCAAATTCTCTACCAGGAATTGAACTTGTAGACCTTTGCACTTTAGGTGACCATGAAGAGTGCATTAACTTTAAGAGCTATCCAGGTGTTTGCCAGTTGCAGGAAGGATATATAGAATCTAACAGAATGGTGTGTATACCGTCCCCCTTCCCTTAAGCTGTCACGGCAGAGAATTACAGATGTTATATTATTTCATGCTCCTGTGCATGGGGTTTTACATGACTTCCACCCTCCCCTCTTGGGGATGGGGATATTTCTCTATTTTTACACAGTGTGTATTTTGTGTGATGTTTTGCTTCCTTGATTTCTGCTGAAAACATTTGTTGAAAAGAATTTTAATTAAAATTGAATTAAAATTAATAAGCATTTTTTAAAATGTCCTATGATTCCCCCCCCCCCCCCGTTTTTGTGACATTAACATTTATAACTGGGGCTCTGGAAGATGCCCCCAAGAATTGAAGGTGGCACATATGGCCCTAGGTCTAAAGTTGTGCCTCTCTCTTCCATAAGGTCTAGCAGACAGGATGACAGCATGAATTCACAGATGTATAAGAGGCCCTCTTAGCCCACAGCTTGTGATCATGTTGAGTTGAATGTCATCCGGTTGTAGTAATTGACTGCACTTCAGTTTCTAATGCTCCTCCTTCATTTCCCCCTTAGAGATTAATCATATACTTAAACCACATCTTGGTTTCCTGTTCAAAGCACTCTTGTGATATGAATTCCCCTTCATCCTCTGTAGTAAAAGAGGATGCAGAATGGACATTTCAGTTATGTATTGACTTAAGAGAAACTATGATTAAGCCATCCACCTATGGTACAAAAGAGCTTTGCCAAGGTTGGCTGTCCATCCAGCTTTCCTCCTCTGCCCTTTCAACAAAAAATGTACAAGAAATACACACATTTGCTGCAGAAATGCCCACTGAATGACCCTTCGACACAGACAAAACCTTTCTGTCAGCTGAGCCAGAGCATCTTTATTATGTCTGCAGGATCATGAACAGTGTGTCCATATTTATAATGTACATATACTCAGACAAATATCTTCTAAATCAAACTGCTATCCAGGTGGATTAAGTTTTATAGGGCTGTACATGCTTCAGTCATGCTTCAGAATTAAGTATTCCCCTTCTTACTTTATCCTCAACACAACCATATACAGTAGGTATATAGTCTTAAGAAATATTGAGTACGTTCACATTTATCACTAAATCAGGATTTTCTAACCATAGTTTGTTGATCAAGCAAAAATCTGAGTCATAATGGCCGTATTCACACAATGTACTAAGCCAAAACCCATTATAGTTTAGAATTATTTGTTAATCAGACCACTGACAGCTCAACTTTGTTTAATGAGCTTCACAACTGGTGGGGAGTTTAATGTGGTAGGATCCCTAGTCCCAAATAGGTCAGATGAAGTTGTTCCAGTCCAACACCTCTGGATATTCTAAATCTGAAAATAGAGAAGAACTGAAGTTAATTCTGAAGTGACCAAACAGAGGAAACCAAGATAATTACTAACATTTATCTTACCTGGAATTCCATAGTGCTTGCTCACAGTTAAAGTAGTTCTGGATTACCGTAACCAAAACCAATATGTAAGTCTTCCAAAATTAATCGTATGAAGCTCTAAACAATTGTGGTTAAATATATAAAAGATTACAGCACTGGAACCCTATGTAAAGGCATCTTAAGTGCTTGTCTGGATCATTTCCTAGACAGAGGTGGGAAAAGAAGAAATCCTTTATTGGTGGTATTCTTGTATGTTTAATGAGCTATTGCAGTGCTTACTGTCTGGGTCATACCTGCCCCTAAGGTAAGCATATTAAACCTGAGCTACAAATAGATAAAAAATCCTTATGCTTAGGGGGGAAAAAAACATATTGTACCTGCACTGCAAATAGGCATACTATGTGGTAGCGGGAAAGGCTGGAGGTTTCTTTGTCTCTTTGTTGCCATCAAATGGGCACCCAGAGTTTTGCAGATATGATTGCCCTAGCTTGGAAAATAATTTCTCCTTAACACTTCTGAACGCCATCCAAAATGGGTTCTAGCCCCACCTACCTTTAAAAAGTATCCTTTTTTTCTAAAGCCCTTCTAAGGCCCTTTGCCTATAGTATAGGAGAAGATTTGTACAGCTGTACACTTAATCCTAAGTCTGAAGAAAGCAAAATCACCTACAGGTAGTCCTTGTTTAGCGACCACAATTGGGACCAGCAACTTGGTCATTAAGTTAAGTGGTCGCTAAGTGGAATTGCGACTATGCTTACGATCTTCAACTGTGGAGTCCTTGGGGTTCTCTGAGCTTGGTTGTTTTCTTGCAAACATTTCATTACCCGGCTAGGTCACATCTTCAGTGCTCATTTTCAACTTTCCTTTGTGTTACAAATTTGCAAAGGTCGTAAATGTGAGAATTGGTCGCAAAGTTACTTTTTTAAAATTAAATTTTATTAAAAGTTTTAAAACGAACATAAAGACTAACACCAACTAATACAAGATAGAACAAAGAAAAAAAGACAGGAAGAAAAAGAAAAAGCAAAAGTGCAGTGAGAAAGAATAAAAAGAAATAGAAAGAAGCCGCTTCCAATTTTCTCTGCAGCAAATTTAAGTATAATTACAAAATTGTCTCTAACTCTATGATTACAAAAAAAGCTCACTTTTTTCTACTATCCATTTTGTTTTCTAAGCATCAAAACTGTAAGTCATAAGTGCATTTTTTCCATTTCATGCAAAAGGTCTATAAGGGGTTTCCAGTCAGCCAGAAATGTAGCGATTGTCTTTTCTCTAATCAAGGATGTTAATTTAGCCATCTCTGCAAGTTCCATCATCTTCATCAACCATTCCTCCATTATCGGTAGTGCTGAGCCTTTCTGCTTTTGAGCATATAATATTCTTGCTGCCGTTGTCATATATAAAAACAAAATTCCATGACTTTTTTCTAGTTGCCTGTCCATTGGTCCCAAAAGAAAAGTCTCTGATTTCAGTTGTACTTTAACCTTTAAAATCTTCTGAATTAATGCATGTCTTTGTATCCAATTTTTTTTTCTTTTTTACATGTCCACCAAACATGATAAAATGTCCCTTCATGTTGTTCATGCAAAGATTCAAAATACCTTTATACATTCTCAACAGTTTCTCTGGTGACAAATACCAAAAGTACATCATTTTGTAAAATTCTCTTTAAAGCTAAAGCATAAGGTAAATTTCAGTCCTTTCAACCACCTATTTTCCCATTGATCCATTTGTATATTATAGCCAAAGTTTTCAGCTCATTTTATCATACATTCTTTCACTTGCAGTTCCTCTGTCTCATATTTCAGCAAAAGTTTATACTTTTATAACATGTTCATCATTAGTATATAATACTGTTTCAAACTCAGTCTTACTTTGTTCAAAACCATAAAATCTTCTATCCACTTTAAACCTTTCTGATAATTGTACATAAGAAAACCATTGACAAGAATATCCTTCTGTCATCAAATCTTCTCTTGATTTCGTTTTACAATCCCCTTGAAAGATTTCGTTTATAATCCCCTTGAAAGAATTCTAGTACATCACGACAAGTTAACCATTTATGTTTACTTATCATTTCTCATCCATAAAATGCTTCTTGTGCTGAAAGCCACAAAGGTGTTTTCAGGCAAAACGCAAAGTTACTCTCTCTCTCTCTCTCTCTCTCTCTCTCTCTCTCTCTATATATATATATATATATATATACATACATTTTTATTAAAGATTTTTAAAAAGCTAAAACTAGTTTATAAAAGCTAGTTTTTAAAACTAGTTTGTAAAAACTAATACAAACTAATATAAAGTAAGAAAAAGGAAAGAAAAAAGAAAGAAATCAAAGAGAAAGTTAAAAGTGCAAGAAAGGGGGAAAAGTAAAAGAAAAATAGGAAAGAAAGAAAAAAGATACAAAGAAGTAGCTTCCAATCTTCTTTAGCAGAAGTTATAAGTGCAATTATAAATTTACCTCTTACTCTCTGGTTACAGCATAACTCTCTTCTTTCCATAATCTATTCTGTCTAATAATCAAAACCATTAATCATAAGTTCATTTTTTTTCTGTTTTACACAAAAATTCCATAAGGGGTTTCCAGTCCGCAATAAATGTAGATTAGTCAATTTAGCCATCTCAGCAAGTTCCATCATCTTCACCAGCTACCCTCCATTGTGGGTAATGCCAAATCTTTCCATCTTTGTGCATACAATAATTTTGCTTCAGTTATCAGGTACAAAAACAAAATTCCATGAATTTTTCCAACTGTTTGTCCATCAATCCCAAAAGAAAAACATCTGGTCTCAATTATATATTAATCTTTAAAATCCTCTGAATCAGTGTGTGTATTTGAATACAAAATTTTCTAACTTTTTTACATGTACACCAAACACATAACTTTCATCAAAAAAATCTTTCAAAATAACTATCTCCTTTTATCAGGATTTTCTCATGGGAAGAAGGTCATCCCGTTAGCTATACAACAACAGGTGTCGAGATTATTCTATGAAGCTAATGTAAACAAAGTATCTTGTGATTCTGTTATGATTTTTACTGCCACCTACTGTAATGTGTATGTTAGTTATTCAGTGGGGGAGTGACATGCTGGCAATATAATGAGAGGGCTAAATGCCCAGCCTGTTCAGTGTGTTTGTCTTGTAAAGTTAATCATGTAGGTTTTTATGGGTTATGTAGTCTTAACTAGTAACCAAGTAGTGTACCTCTTCTCTGAGAGTGTTTTTTAGCTAGAGACTTTGTTGTGGCTAAGTCTTGGAAGCTAAGATGAGAAGAAGTCTTTGTTATTTCCTATATTTTGTATGCAACTTGTATTTTATGAAGTTTTTGCATTTTTATCAATAAAGACCAGTTAGTTTATATTTTCTGACTGGATTTTCTTTGGAAAGCAAAATATGGATATTGCATTTTGCAAGCTCTCATGCTGATATGTAAGTTACCTGAGACCAGGATTTTTTGGGACCTTTTTTGCTGCACTCTGCGCAACAGTTTTAAACTTTGTTACATCAACTCCTTGTTAAGTTTTTTGGCAAAAGTTTTTAAATCTTTAAAACCTTTTTTTCCCCCTTTATTCCTTTGTAATTCAGAAAGAATAATAATTCACCAAGTAGAATTTTTATCCTGCCACTCAGAAAATATCTCTTTAGCTGTAAATTAGTTACATCCAAAAGTGTTTAAGAAATTAGGCTCATGTGAACCTTATGTCCATACAGGCTTGATTGAAATTCCTCAATTCCCAGCCACTCAACTCATGAGCAGACCACAAAAACCTCAGTTCCTGCAGTGTCCTCATGATGAGCAGCTGTCCAGAGTGCAAATGGATGTTCTTACAATCTCTCCTTTTTCTGGAGAGACTACACTGGCCAGAATTCACTGTTTGGCTACCGATCTCTACCACAATGCCATTCCTGCTCCTTCAGGGATGTCTAGTTCACCATGAATCGTCTACAAAATTACTTTTCATGACCAACTGCAAATGGTTGTTAAATGAGGCAGTTGCTAAATGAGGACTACCTGTCCTGTCCTGTCCTGTCCTGTGGGAAGAATCCTAGAAGTCTACTTGGCTAGTATTCAATAGTATTAATTGTGTTTTTATTTAAAATTGCTTGTAAGCCACTTTGGGAGGATTGTTATCTGAAAAGTCAGATTGCAAATAAATAATATATTTTTAACTTCTAATACTTGTAGACCTGAGGATGGTGGATTTGAGGATTGGAAGAGTTGGATAGCAACAGCAAAGATATTGAAAGTGGAATGTGCTACTCTCTTAAAAAGTAAGCTTAGAGTTCAGGGACACCTTATATGAAGTAAGGGAAAGTGAAATTGCGATCTGCATCAAGGAGAGTGAAAACAGAAAGGATGACATGGAAGCCAATGAAACACTTGAAACACTCAGGCTTCATTGCAGTTCAAGATGTAATGCTTTACATTAGGGGAGCAGAGAAGCATCCATCTCAAAGTTACCTCATTTCACTAGCTTCAAAGCCATCCCATCATCCTAGGCTATAATGACTACTTCAGTTTTTCTGCATGGAAGGGAAAATGCTAGGTACCTATTAGCCCTGGGTTCCCATACTGAACTAAGCCAAATGGGATTGAATTGGATTGGATTTGATTTAGCAAGCTGCATGATCCCAACAATTACAATGTGTATTGTTCAGTGTTATGAAAGAACCTGGCCACTTTGGCTTGTTCATGAAACCATGGCTAGAAGCAATTACAAGTGAATGGGTGAAGCAGGGACTGTCTTTGCATGCATTTTGCAGAGTGGGCTTTTGGTTTAATTTTTTAGGTATTTAATCATTTCTATCTCATTGCTATTGGAAAAGGCTGGCATCCAAGTGAGTCACAAGACAGGTGCTATCCACAGATCAGGTTGTCACCCAATGTTTCAGCCTAAAGTTACTTCATTGGCATTTTTCACAGCCTAGTGAGATTCTGTCAGGGAGTGGAACTGAGCAGCCATAAATCAAGTCATTGACTCTGAGTCAGCTCATAAAACCATAAATCAATCTGCAGCTCTTCATCAATACTGCAAGGGGCTAGGCAAACACAGCAGCCCATCAATCAGAGTCCAGGAGTTTGGACTCAGAGGTTGGTCAAGTCCAGCTCTGAGGCCAAGAAGTCACATTATGGGAAGGCTATCACTTGAAATTGTTCTCACAGGGGATGAGCCCGCAGAGGCATCTAAGTTATACCATAATTTAAAGGAGGGAAGATATGCACTACCTTGTATATTCCCATGCCTTGTTTGAGGACAGCCCCTATGCCTACTTCTGAGGTGTCTATCTTCACTGTGAAATCTTGTGAAAATCTGGACTCTTGAGGACTGGTGCTAGGCATATAGCTTGCTTCAAACTCTGAAAAGCCCTCTCACACTCCTTGGACTGACCATAAGACTTTCGTGGGTTTAGTCTTCTTAGTAAGATCAGTTAGGGATATACTTTGTTTGGCTGGTGATTTGTTTTCACTGATTTTTTTTTTTAACAGCAGAAGGACTTCCCTGTGCTTTTTCCCCCAAAACTGAAATGGAGCTGCTTTTTCCAGCTATAGCCTGTTTCCCCTCAAAATCAGCATTTAGTGGTTCTTTAAAAACAGGATCACACACAGTTGCAGAAAAGGCCAAAGAGATTTTAAGCTGTGTTATGAGATCCAACAGTTTCCAAGTCTCAAGAAGTCCTAGCCCTTCAAAGTCTCTGCGCTTTTATGTAAAAGTTATGCTTTATCTGTGACCTATGCAATTTCCTGTATTTTTCTTCTATTTTATGAGTTTGTGATTTTAAAGTGCTGTGTTGCTAGGGTGTAAGCATTCGAAAGAATGAATAAAATCATTCTACTTTATTCTCAGTATGCAAGATGTCATCTGGAGTACTATGTTCCGTTTTCGGTGCTATGCTGTTAAAATGACATTCTGGCTAGGAATTTTTGGAATTGCAATTCAAAAATGTCTGGAGGGTACAAGGTAGGAAATGCTGATGCAGATAAAATGAAAAATATTTAGATGTTGACAATCTTGATGATCATACTATGGAAAAAAAGTATTACAAGGAAGAGATTGAAGGAGTGGGAACTAACTGGCAGAAGGGACCTAAAGCTTTATTGCACAGAAGGCTAAAAACTTTTTTTTTCCTGCCCCCAAGAATCCAAGTTATACCATAATTTAAAGGATGGAAGATTTCAGCTGAACATTAAGAGAAATACTTGGATGGGTCTTTCAGGCTAGATGTTTTCAAGTAAAGATTTTATTGCCAAGGATTTAGAAAAGAAATATGAGAAATTAATAATGCAATATTAATTTGCATTATTGTATGCAAAAACTTAGAAAAGCAATGAAATGCCTACAATGGAAGACTGGATTATGAAATTAACTGAACATGCAGAAATAGTGAAGCTGACCAGTTTGGTCAGAGAAAAAATGAAGACTGGAAACCTTATATGGACTTTTTGTTGAAAGAAGAAAAAAATGAATGGACAATTTCAGGATTTGGGGATTACAAAGGGACAAAGAGATTATGGAAACATTTACAGTGATAATTACTGAATAGAAAGAATGGCAGAAGGCATAACTGTATGTTTTTTCCCCCTTTTTTAATTTCTTTTTTCTCTATTTCTTATTTTCTATCTTTGTTCTTGTTTGTTTTGTATGTTACTATACTGAGAAATTCTAATAATACATATCATATATAAAAGACCCTATTGCCAACTAATATACATGCTTCTGGTTTAGATTACATACATTAAGCAGGTTAGGCTAGAAAGCCAACAGATCCCAATCAAATGGATGAATCGAGATGACAGCATAGCAGAATTGTTTGCATATAGCCATTTCATGACATTTTAAGAAAGATGGAATGCTTGTTAATTTACAAGTTGTAACAAAGCACATTCTTGATGAAGTCAACAAATAGGTTATTCCTGGGCAGGAGATATGTTCCTTGTTTCGTTTAGTCAAATATACTGTATTGGGCTACCCATAAAAATTACTCCAGAACTGCAGCTAATACAATTGTCTGTAGTGTGCACTTCAGAAAACATATATAATAAGCCAATTATCTGGTACCTTGTTTGGTTTGCTCCTAATTCAAGGTGCTTATTTAAGCAGTATAATGCAGGCTTGCAGAATTTGTGGCTGTCCAGATATTGCTGATCAGCACCTGATAGGGACCAGTCTGAGTCTTCAGACTCAGAAACTGAAGAGCTTGACCAGACAGATTCTCAGTCTGGGTTAAGAAATAATAGAAGAAGATGCATCAGTGGAAGAGGTCCTTGAGGAGCAGGCTGAGTTGGCTGAACCAGAGGCTAAGTTAGGCAAGGACCTGAACCCAGCAACATAACCCCAAATTAAGAAGGAAAGAACAAAGATATTTAAGCCATCTAAGAAAAGGAGCATGAGTCAGCAAATTAGTTAAGCTGGTAGTCAGGGCCTTAAAAAAGAACTAGCGCCTGACAATGTTCCACTGCCTTCTTGAAATTTTGTTAATATGGCTGAAACTTTGGATTGGAAACTGACTCTTTTTGGATCCTCCCTGAACTCGTGATTTGTCTCTTTGGATTCTGCAAAAAGCAGCTCTTGTGCCTACATTTTCTGTGCTTTTGATGGGAAGGTTAAAGACTGCAATATGCATTTGTGTTACTTCTGTTCAAGAGTTATAACTGCAATAAACACCTTGAGTTTGTAGCAGAAGCTGGATGTATGTTTAACTGTAGTGCAGAACATCACCCCCTCCACCCTGGATAGGTTGGCTGAGGGGCTGACAGCTGCATGCACAGATTTGCCACCTAGGATACAGGCAGGATAGATGAAAGACCATCTTCTTCTGTGTGAACTCAACAGTAAGTTAGTTTCCTTAATCAACAGCATATTGCATGTCCAATCAAGAGAAGATGATTTCCGTTGCAGCTGTTTAATCTTAAGGGAAATAAAGGTAGCTCTATCCATGAGGGTTAGAAGTTCAGTAAAACCTGGGCTGTTTGGATGAGCTTTTGGTGGATTGTAATATGTTTTGGTATGTTTGCTGCTTTTATTCTCTTGTGATTTCACAGCAGTGCTAATCTTTTAAAAGAACTGGCCTTCCTGGACAGAAAAGCAGTACAAAAATACAGTAAATGGGTATACCAATAAATACTGTAACTGCATCTAAGAGACCAGCATGCTTAAAGAAAAGTTGAATAGGCTCACAATTTCTTACTTTACCAACCAAATGAACCATTAGATACATAAGATATCTGTTTCTCTGCTACCCTAGGACATCTAAATTACACCTTATGTTTAAATAGAGAAGATTTCAAGTGAACATTAAGAAAAATATTTTGATAGTCTTGCATGAAGGCTAAGACTAATTTTTGTAGGAAACCGGGTCTCAGATTTTACTAAGAGCACTCATGGAAATTGAATTGTTTTCTAGGGAAAAGTGCAGTACACCATCCTTTAGATGTGGACTTTATCTTGGGGCAGCTGGTGGTTTGGGGCCCACCATAATACCTTCACAAAACACCTCTGCTTCATGAGCTACACTGGCTTCCTGGACGTTTTCAGATTATCACCTCAGATTATTAGCTTTCCATGCACAGAGCCTGGATACTTGAGGGACTGCCTCTTTCCAATGATTTCCACCCATCCCACAACATTTGGCAGGGTGAGCATGTTCCAGGCCCCTTCTGGGGACCTAGAAGGTATCCTTTCTCCCTCCCAGTGCCTGTCCCATGGAACAGCCTCCTCCCTGAAGTGTGGATGGCCCTGAACCTGTTGGCCTTTTGAAAGTCTTAAAATCTGGTTCTTCCCTCAGCCTTAGGACCAGAATGTTAATGGAGCCCTGTTTGTGTTTTACCCCTTGGTGAATGAGATGTTTTACCTGGCATCATTTACTGCTTTTTCTATTGTTTCTATATAAATCTTTCTCTTTTTATACTTCTTAGCTGCCCAGATTTACTGGATTAAGATGGATGGCCATATAAACAATTTCCTCTCGGCATCTTGTAATTTATTTCTCTTAATTCCTAACAACAAAAGTTTTATGTAAGCAGTGTATTCATGTATAAAGCAGTAAGGCTCTCTAGCTTATTTTTCTTGTATCCATCCCTGGTGGAAATGAGGACCGTAATCCCTTTGAATTTCTCTTTGCTTACAGTGTTATGAGTGCAACGTACAAGGATGAGAAAAATGATTATAATAAATGATGAAACAGGTTTGTGGATACTGCAAATTTATTGAAAATATTAAAAGGGTGAGCATGGTACTCAATTTCAAACATGAAGAATTCAAGCCAATGAACAATTTGGAAATGAGACAGAAATTATTCAGGGCTGTGCCCAAATAATATTTTGAAGTTACATGCAGCACCATCTTTCCCACCCAGCATACACTTAACAAACTCTCAGAAACTGTTGGTAAATGCCAATGTTATATGTTTTATTTTTCATCACATAATCCTTTTAAACCTTGGCCACAAATGTATGATTGATAGAAATAAACATTCAGCAATAGGCATTAAATGAAAATATAAAATACAGGATATGTAGAAAGATGATCAGTGCTTCATCCCAACAAGACAGAGACAGTAAACATGTGGAAACATGACCTTTCCCAACTCCCTCATCACTGTCTTTTAAAAGACCCCAAAATTCAAGTGACTTTTTATTATATGTAAACAACTTAATGAATTAAAAATGGACCATGAGGTAATCTATATTCTATAGAGGACAGCTTTAAAAACACTAGATAAAAAGACAATATTCAAGACACATAGATATCGGTGTTCACTTTGGTCTCTGGTTATTTAATTCATTTACTAGAGTAATATACAAATTCAAGTCAATCTGATAATACTTGTCAGCCATTTTGTTAAAAAGTAGGAAACTGAAAGAGGTAGTCATTATTAGAATGTGTTTTTTTCCCCTTAATTTGCCACTGTAGGTTAGCCATAGTTAAGAGCAAATGTCCTAACACTTCTAATATTCAGCTTCATTCTCAGTTTCTTGTGCTGGATGGAGCACTGCACCTTCAAGGGAGCAAGCTGCATGCTTGGGAAAGTAGCTTTAAGCTTACTTCCTTAGATATAAATATTTAGTCAGGAACTATTGATTTTGGAAAGGGTCCTTATTATATTAATACACCCTTAAAACACCTGCCTGTCAGGCCCTCTTACCCTCGAAGTTCCTCATCCACAGTCTGGGTGTGGCAGTGTTAGGGGTGTGATCCATCTGCATCAAAGGACTGGATTTGGACTGACCCATCACCTATGGCATTTTCAACTTCTTTGGCCTGGCACGGGGCATTGTGAAAAATTGCTGAAGCTCCCTCTGCCAGCATCTTGTTGCTAACCGGCCACAATGGCAGAGTAACACTACTAGCCTATATTCAAAAGGCTGCTGATATAAAACAGAACAAGGTACATTTAACAAGTCTTTAAAAGTGAGCAAAGACAAACTAATCAAATCTCATTAAAGATATCTAGCAAAATTAAATCCTGTGCATCCACACACATTTTCCCAATGATGTTCATATCCATCATAACAAAAGGGGAAGAAAAACACACACATATATTCTTTTTGATAAACATTTCTTACAGATAAATTAATTTAAATTAGCTTTAAGACTTAATGAGATCTTTCCACATTCTTTATATTTTTTCATACAAAGGTCACCAGGCCTATAACACTTCTATGGGTCTCTATCCACAAAATTACCTAGAGGAAGTAACTTTGGGGTAGCACTAAGACAAATTAAGATTTTTTAAAATTGAGTAGCCTGTATTTAGCAAAAGCATCATATCTTTAGAGCTAATTTTAGTGCTCAAACAGCACCTTAGTAATTGTCCTGTTATCTTTTCCCTCTCAGAATTTTTTTTTAAAAAGATGCTATTCAAGTGTGCACAGCCCCTACTGATTTTGCTATATGATCCAACATGAGATCAGTTCTGGAGCATGAGGGGCTCAATTCTAGGGCAGAGAGACAAGGAAAATATTTGTGCAAGTGAGAATCCCATTGCAATTCATATGACAGACTTGCCGTTTCAAGTTTTGGCTTAGTGACACTAGAAAGTTTAAAAGGTTTCATAAAGCAGGATACCAACAAGAGCTCAGGATGCTGTTGAAGGTGACAGTATATAGATTCCTGAACAAGGTGATTTAAAATATTTAAATTTTGCAGCAAGTTGTAAATCTTACATTTAAAGATATTGGCATCTTTCATCCAACTGTGAATTGTGCTCATGAATTTTTGTTTCTGCTTTTATTTTTTATTTAACCCCTACTGGGCTATTATGTCTTTACTCTGGGGGTTAAAAAGTGCAAGCTGGTATTTGCATGCAAACGGTTAGCATTTCTTTAGCAGTGCCCACAGTGGGTGGGGCCAAATACTTTGGGCTTTACGTGTGTGTGTTTTGGGGGTGAGCAGGTTAAAGAGCAAAACAAATGCCTTAAAGCTTCCAGATCCTTAAACCAAAACTGGTAAAGCTGACAGAAGTTGTGGCCTGGGCAGTTACACAGGAAGGGGAGAAAGTAGGGCTGCTCTCAGTAGCTCAGCGTGTTTTGCCTTTGGCTGCAACCTTTGCCATCACTCAAGGGCAAAGAGATGGGAGGAGAGCCTGCTCCAGGCACTTCTCCTGTGGACCCTCATTGCTCGCCTTCCTCTATCTTGGTGGGAGCCTCTGTGCACAGATCATGCTTCCCTTCTCACATGACGGATAGGGTGAGAGGGCCAGCAATGGCATCAGCCCACTCCTGCACTCAGCGGGATTGCTACTGGAATGTATTAAATCAGTTTCCTTGTGCAGACACCACAGGAGGCTGTAGTCTAAGTGCCGCTTACCAGTTGGAATTGGATCCTGTTTTGTAAGCTATGTTTAAGCCTGGTTCAGATGACATGGGGAACTATGACTTCACAAATCACAGTATCTTCCTTGTATCTGGGTCTGCAATTGGAGGAAAGAAGGGGAGTGAAGGACGCCCGCCGAAACCCAAAGCTTTTGGGGAAACTGATGAGCCATTTCTGCACTGAGATGGTTTGCCTGATTTGGGTTATGGAGTTATTTAGGCCAGTCAAAAACCCAGAGCTGGGGAGCTAATTCTTGCTGGACCTGCCCATTATCAAAGCAACGAAGCCCAGGAGTGCATTATTTTGGAACAATATGGTTTTCTTATGCCCCTTATAAACTGGCAAAGATAGTGCTCCAGCTGAAATGGGGTAAACATAGCATCGCTCTCAACAGGAGCCTGCTAGGTTCTTACACGGTTGCTTGTTATTTACTTTCAGCAGATAATTACATCTTATTAACAGGAAGCAAGGGAAAAAAAGTATGCAATTCTCTTGCCATCCAGGAATAATGAGTTAATTAGTTAATTCCCACATTAGTTTTTTCTTAGAGGGGAAAAAAAAAGTTCCTTTGCAGGTGGAACTGCTGTGTCAACAGCACCTCTTTCTCTGTCAGACCGGTGGAAAAACAAAAGTTAAATTTCGAGAGAGACTCTCGCATTGTTTCAAACAGATGCATCATTTTCAAAACTAAATATAACTGTAAGGTTTATATGTTCCACGAGCAATTTTTTTTTTTAAAGTAGAGGTATGTACCATAGAATCAAAAGCCACGTTTAAGGCCAGAGCAACACACAGATGTTGCTTATGTGGTAAGTATGAGGTAGTTGTTTGCTGTAAACAGAAATAATTATATTCTTCCCTATATAAACAATGTGGCTTAGAAATTCAGGAGTGGGAAGAAACTGGCCTGCCCACAACCCTGAAGGTCAGCCATGCTTGTGATGTCAAGTCATACATGTTCACTTCAGTACATGGGAAAATATTATGCAAAAAGTTGATATCTGAGTCATAAGAAACTCATTAGTAAACAGAGGTAGTTACTATCATTAGCACATAATATGTATATAATAGCACAGTACATAGCAGTATAAAAGCATTTTTGGTTTGTTCTGAACAAGCAAGCAATCTGTAAAAGAAAAGAAAAATAATAATTACATGGCATTTTCCCTGAGTAAGGTTCTTTGTCCTGAGAAGGATATTTTGCAATAGTGACCATCCTCCAATATATAAAAATAAAATGTAAACTTTTAATAATAAGATAGGTCTGCTAGGCTCTCTTAGCAATTCAGTCTGTGGCTGCTGGAATTACTTATTTCACCAAAGAATTTAGGTTTGGAATTTTAAAGTAGCTAGACAGGGAATGGCCAGTTTTCAAATCCACCATTTCCACCTTACTCTTTACATAAAGGTCAATAAACTTTGGCTTATACTTTCAAAGTGACCTTACCCTTGACATTGTTGCTGTTTTATAACCCAGTTATTATACCTGCTAGAAGATTAGGCAATGCCACTTCGATTTGTCTACATAACTTAAATAAGTTTACAATCCTTACATAAGGCAAGGAAGTAGTTCTCTATACATACATCACATTCAGTATCGTCAAAAAAAAAAACAACCAAAAACCAAAAACCAAAAACCAAAACACCCCACTTTGCATTGTAGCACACTGAAAACTTCAGTCTGAACTGCTGAGATTCTTTTTCCCTCAAACACTGTCATGGAGTTCAAGCAACGTTCCATCATCAGAGTTGGGCCTCCCTTTCAGGCCACTGAGCCATGCACATTTCCTGGAAGAAGGTGGGGCAGCGATGGCAGCAGTACGAGCAACACCACCCAGAAAGGGCTTTCTCTGCATAATTCCTGGACAGGGAATAAAGTCCTCTCAGATTGACCAGAAGCCTACCAAAACAAGCCCTGATGTTCTCAATGACATCATGGAAGAAACCGTGCTCTGAAGATTTGGTTCAAACTATGTTATGAAATCATATCTTCTCTTCCTCTTTCGTTTGCCAAAGAAATAGGGAAAAGTGTTTCTTCAAAACGAATTTTAAAAGAAAGAAGCCATGGTCCACAGGATTTAACTAACACCCAGCTCAGATTTCCTTTGAAGGTTTCAACAGCAGCTGCTGCTCTTTAGCGGGCAAACAGTTCTAGGACTGCCTGTAGTGGTTTTAGCCATGCCTAAATGATGATCTGGGTTTACAAGCATCAGAATAAATCAAGTGGTTTTACTCTACTCAAAAGTTCATACTAGGAAGGGCCGCCCATAATAAATATGCACAATGCTTATCTCCTGAAAATTTGTGAAATGGGTAAGAAATTGGCCCTAGCTTGTTCGTGGGAGAGTATAACAGTTGTGACGGTTTGATCCTGATCAAATAATATATGGTCAGTAGATTGGCTTTCTAATCTTCATTTATAAAATCAGTCCCTCAAGTTCCAAGTACTTGGGCAACTCCACAGGCTTTTAAATAATTCAGCACGTATACAGACTGGAGTTACTATTATGTTATCTTATAGCAATTAAATAAGTTTAAGACTGCAGTACACTAATTCTTCTTGAACTTAAGGCCACTGAGATCTTATACCCATGCACAGGATTGTACTGTAAATATCAAATATTGATCTTTGGGAAATTAAAAGGCCAAGACCCATTTCTCGGAAATGCCTGTAGAAATCTATCCACTGATACGGCCCCTGAGTTGGAAGATGCTACTGCTGCCACGGCCACCGCCTTCATAAAACTCAAGATTTGCACAGGATAGAGTGAGTCCAAATGGCATCTCAATATCACTTTAAACAATTATTTTAACATCTACATTGTCTCTTACAATCACCTAACCTGTATATAAGCCATATTGAGTTGATACAGTATTTCGGATACCGGCACAGGAAATAACACATTCATTGTCTAAGAGAGGGAGAAGAGGGGGAAGCGCCTTTAATTCTTTAAAACTTTGTGGCAATTCTGAGGCATCTTTAAATCAAGGCATTCCCCTTTCAAGGTAAGGAGTAAAAACAAATACCTTCCCCCCTTTGCCTTCTCAATGACAGCGATTACAACTACCCTGAACCCTACAGGGATGTCTTGATCTATTCAGTACCGTGATCATGGTGACTCTAAGTAGTAAAACATTATTTAAATTATGGTTACAATTCATTCCCTCCCTTTCTTTCTCTTCTATAATTAAAAAAGGCAACATATTAAAGAAAAACTTCGTTCAAAACTCAAACTATTATTTTCCCATGAATCATGTGTTCTAAGAAACATAGTATTTAATGTATACATTCAGGGAATGGACTAGTCTGAACATCAAAATACAAGATGGTTTATTGTGACAGGAATGAGTTTCAGCGCACCGTGGGCATATGTGCTGCTTCCCAGCCATCCCATTCCCTTGGATGGCTGCAAAGAAATCAGAAATAGCCACTTCCTTTTCTTATTGTTACTTAAAAAATGCTACCCTGTGCTTAGTCTTAACTATGGTTTGTTCAAAAAGAGTTGTTAGTCATAACTCATGGTTTGAAACTGGCTTGTTTCAAACAAACCATTGTCAACATTAACCGCAGAGAATTCAAGCAGATATGGAAGTGCAGTCTTCTGTAACTCCACAGGGCTGCTCTGGAAAAGAAGGGAAGAAGAACATATGCCCAAGGATAATTTAGGCTAATTCTAAAAATCACACAAGATCCCGATGCCCAAACAGCTTAGAAACCCACCAGCTGTTAAACTCATCTGAAATTTGCTTGGAGTGACTGGTCTGCTTTGGTTTTTTGTTTTCAAAAGACCCCTGGTCCTCAACAGTAGTTAAAATTTGAGGTTTGCTGCAGGATAATACATGAGATTATTCTCCTTGTGCTTGAATGAGGTAGACATCCCAAGAGGGTAATGAAAGGTGGTGACAGAGCTCTTTAAGTCTTTTTCCTTTTCTGAACCGATGGCCCCTTCCGGCTTTGTTCTTCAGGTGGAGAGAACTTACTTGAAGCAGCTTCTTGAGGTGACTTGCCTGAATGCTGTAAGACATCTGGCCTTACTTCCTGAGAATAGGATGGAGAAGTGTAGCCATAGGCCCCCCCTCCTCCTTCCCTCAGGAAGGCTGATGTGGAGGGCTGGGACTCGGCTTCGTATCTTCCCTGGTAACTCGTGGGCTGCTGTGGAACAGTTTTAAGTGGGCAGTTTGCTACCATGTGCATGATGCTCTGGCAGTAATGGCACTTTTTTGGCTGTGGAGGTAGAATACATTCCTTAGCATGATGATCGAAGCCACCGCAATTGTAGCATCTGCAAAACACAAATAGGTTGATATACCCTTAATTGAAGAGGCTTACAAAAGAAAGGTTTGACCCTCAACTTTAAAAAATAGCAAGGGGCCAAAGGAAACAAATACCACCAAATTTGGGATTGTTATACTACATGATGTTCTTCTAACAGCTTTTCGGAAAGCTGCTTTCTAATATTCCAGGGTTTCTCAAAGTCGTCAACAAGACCACTGACTTCATGATAACCAAGAAGCTTTAGCAAAGTGTCTCACCTAGGCTGATAATTAATGTCTTCTGTTCAGCGCTGTTAGAAAGGAGTGTGTCATTTTCTTGCTTTCGAGGTAGACGCAAAAGGAAAAGAAGCAGCACAATGGAGCTTCCTCATTGTTTCTAAATGGCCATCAAAAGCAATTGGTAAAGATTTAATACCTATTAATTCATTTAATACCTTTAATACCTTTAGGCCTAGAAATTGATTGTAATCAGCCTGACAAGCATCCATCTACATAACTTTAGTCTATACATTTATATCAACAGTGTCAGTTATTGGAAATCTGCACATTCTCTCATGTCTACTTCAGTCCACGAATAGCAAGATAACAGCATAATATTGACTGAAGAAATGACAGAAGCTTCCTTAAAACATGGACAATGGTCAATTTACACTGTGATTCTACCGGGAACATTCAATAAAGCTGTGAGATATAGAATATGCAAAAAATCCTGGATATGATGCACAATGGTTAGTACTGATACCTAGAAATATTGGAACGTTATTGGTGATTATTATTAATTGCACTGCTTCTCGAAAGAGTCATGAAAGATAACCATGGCAAGAAAGGGGGGAAAAAATTAAAGCAGATGCAGCAATAGGTATTTAGTTGTAATTGTCACTGCTGAGCTATTTCACAGAAATAAAAAAAAATTGTAAGAATAAGAACAACCTGTAAGCAAAAGTTAAGGAGCTCAACAGCTTACAGCTGCCATTTCTTGGATTTTTAAATAACTTGAAGTTCACAGAATTATCTGTGGTTCCTACTAAGTAAATGGCAAATGAAAAAAGACAGGCATCTTGATGTGGGAAGATACCTGAAGGTACCTTGGACAGGAAAGTAATCTCAGGTCAAAACATTATCTTGCTTCAAAGGCAGACTGACTGTATAGTTCCTTGCCCTTCTGCAGATGATTGCCACCAGAAATGCTATTCTGAAGGACACAGATCATTTATTGCCTGTGGTTCAAAAGTTCTTATAAGGAAGCAGAAGCTCCACTGTGGAGCTGCATTTTTTTTACTAGAGGACAAAAGTTTGTAAACCCTTTGAAGAATCTCTTAATCAAGGGATTTTAAAAAATCCTGAATATCCTTTGATATGCTCACGCTAGCTGAAATGGACTGGGCAAGTTCTTCTTCTTTAATGAGAAAAAAAATTGAAGTATATGTTTGAAGTATATGTGTTGAAGTTTCACAAGTCTCAAAATATGAAGTAAACGCAGTGAAATGGGACCATGTAGGACTTTCTGGTTGAGGGATGTCTTCTGCTTCAGAGACCTCACAATTCTCTATATTATATCCCCTATTATAAGATTGGGCTGTGCTAGCCATGCTGTGAGACAGCAGGAGTCAAGATCTGGATGTTGACATTCTTGTGACAAGAGGCTGTGCAACGACAGAAGTCACAGGTTACTGCCTACAGTTACAAAGAGAAGAATAGTGAAACACTGCAGTCTGACCTATCATGGTGTGAACAGGATGGTGCTATCTGGGTTCAGGATAGTTAGTGTAGGACTTTAATTATGAACTGTGCATTGCTTGGGGTAAGGAAGTCCTAGAGGAGATAATCTGTCCAATAGTGCAGGGATGTGTATCTTTAACTGGATCATGGTCTGGTCTGCTACAAAAACCCAGACATTAAATCTTATGAAAGATTATAAAGAGGTGAGAAAAAAGGAAAGAAGACTGAGAAGAAGCTCATGGAAGTTTGGAGAACCAGTCCTAATTGTGTGACTGCGATGGTAGATGTAAGGAGGAGTAAGGAGATGACCCCTTGATATAGACAAAAGGAGTGGAGCTTTTGGCTATGTTATATCTCAACTATTATGATAAGGAATTCTGTGCTGGAGTATAACCCACACATGTAATGCTCAAAACAAACAAACAAAAATCACATAGAAAAAAAGATAATGTACTTCTGATAAATAATTGTTTTGTGTGATTTAAATGATTTTGTCTTTGCCTGTTTCAGAGCAGTCCACTAGAGGGCAGCAACCATCTGATCATCCCCCTCATCCTTGAAGTGCTTTAAACTGTCATTTCAAAATTTATTGTCCGAGAGGAAAGCCAGGTCATTTTAACAATTTTAAAGATGAAAGAAGGTATACTGATGTAAGATCACATTTTTAAGAAATACGCTTATATATCTCAAAATATGTAATTCCAAACTAAAAACACTTTCTACAATAGATTGGAATTAAAATACCAGCCTCATATTATTCATGTTGCTGTAAAGTCTTCAAAAGTTCCTGAGGAAATGCTTCTGAAACAATGGGAGCTTCCCAAAGAACAGCACTCATTTCAAGGGAGCTTGTAGATCAGACTTTTATTTTATAATCAAAAAGCATTACACAAGTACCTTTTAGAAGTTATAAAACTAATAGGGAAGAAACTAACTACATTTTCACATAAGCAAGAAGTAGAAACAAGAGATATAAAATCTTATTTCTCACCCAAACCTGGCCCTGTAAGAATCTACTCACTTTTTTTTAGACTGAATATTAGGTGAGGTTTTGGTCTGGTTGGTCTTTATGGTTACAAGAAAGGATTCCCTCCACCCACCCAGATTTGTTTTTCTTCTGGGTTTTGAAACCTGTAGTCCCTTCCCACTCTTCTCTGGAGTGTGATTTTCACAAAGGCCTGTACTTTTTGGTTTTGAATCATTCACTTTGGTTTATTTCTTCTTCAGTCCCATTTTGGCAGAAGAACTTGAATGGATTAAAACCATTCTACCTAGGTCCAGCTGGGAATTCTCAACGGGAGAGTAGGTCGCTCCCTATGAATGTATGTTGCAACTATGGATGGCTGCTTCACCCTCACTTCGCCTTACAAGGACCCCCGAAATTCATGTCTGATGGGTGCCCTCCCATCTGAGGTATGGTGAGCAGCTCTCCAGAAATAGGCTTTTTCTGTGTGCGGCCTTTGATTTTAGACTTCCCTGCCTAGTGAGGTATGCCTAGTGCCATTTTTAATATCACTGAAAGTAGACAGTAGTGTGTTAGATAGTATACAAGTATGGAATATAAAGTTAATCACAGAACTAGGAAATATTTCTATAACCCAGAAGCACCCTATGGGTCTAAAAGGAGCCCGATGATCAGGTCTGGATCAACACATTTTTGTGATTCTCTTCAAAGTGGGCCTGGTTATCAGCTTATTGTGAGTTGATTGTGAACACAGGTTTAGTGCTATTCCAAAGCAGTGCTACCCTGGAACTGTACAACTCTACAGTTGGACAAACCCTTGTCCAAAAGGAGATTTTGAATATGCTCATGAAAACCCTTGTGTCAAACCAAAGCAAATTTTGATAGACAAATTCAAACTGGTTTCCTCTCCAAGTCTTGGTTCCATCCCACATTAAGGAAAATGAATGATGGGTATTTTCCCAACAGCTGGGTGGGTAAGCCAGGGGATCTAACAATCTCTACCTTCTATAGAAGGTCAGCATCATTTGCTTGCATTGCACCTGTGGCAGAATAAGCAAATTTTGCACCAGTAGGGTTTCCTGCCAGCAAAAGGACTGGTGAATAACATTTTACTTTAGCCATGAAGCCTATGATTACATGATTACATGACATCAAGTCATCGTTGACTCTTAGTGACCACATAGATAGACTTTCTCCATGACACTCTGACCCTAACCTGGTCTTTCAGGTCTTCCAATGGTGCACCCATTGCCACTGAAACTGAGTCCATCCCCCTTGCTGCTGGTCGTCCTCTTTTTCTCTTTCCTTCCACCTTTCCCAGCATTCGAGCCTTTTCCAAAGAGCTAAGTCTTTACATAATGTGTCCAAAGTATTGTAGGCAATAATAATATTTAACTAGTATATCCGCTAATTTTCTCACTCACTTCAGCTGTTTGTCTGACTACCAAGCAATCACATGATCCTTGTTACTTTGGCTTTCTACCTCTCTGTTCACCTAAAAACATCCCTTTCATTCACCTGATTAGGCTGACTAAAACAAGATGACGGTAAAACAATTTAAGTAAAGAATGCTGTTTTGCTGTGCTTCTTGATGGGAGAAAATAAAAACCAGCTTGTAATATTACCTTCATTAAAAAATGAAATCTATTCAACAGGAGGGAGAAATCTATAAGTTCCAGTACAGAAAGAAACAAAACAAAGCTAGCACTGTTCTGGCAATGAATTTAATTGAGGCCGGCTCCTTTTCGTTCGGCCCACATACAGACAGAAGCACAGCATTCCTCCACATCCTCTCTTTAAGAGTGCTGAAGTAGGCTAAAGGGCTTCATCGGCATAGACAAATCCATCTAATCAGTCACTAGGGTGGGCACTCCATCACCCACTCAGCGAACTATTTCACCTTCCCAACTGACCAAAAGCAAGCTAGCCAAGGGGGCCTCCTCATTTTTGTAGATATAGATGGGTATGTATTAGTCATCCCTCCATCTACTTACGCACTGTTTGGAAAGAAACACACTTTCTAGTTTCATTTGAGAATCTGATTCTCCTTTTCACTTCTACATAGGAAATACTGTGATTAAGGTTTGGTGCCTCTAGTTTATTACTGAGCAAGCAAACCTGTGGCTGGTGCATTCCATTACACTCTTCATGTGCCTATCTGTAAACATGTAGACTTATGGATTTACAATCTTAATTCAGCTCTCCTGAGTTTTGTTTATACAAGTCTTATCAATCATGCAGTTCTATCCAATCACACCCATTCTAAAACACTTTGCCTCTCAGTGCATCCTAAAAAGCAGAGAACTGTTTGTAGACACAAATCCTATAACAAAGTACCATCATGAAGGTGAAGATATGAATTCAAATTGGAAAATTAAAGGATTCAAAGCACCAGAGGTCTCAGTGTGTTTAGCTGAGTTAATTTGTTGTAACACACTTAACACTCAGTATGACTTTTGATATGCTTTAGAAAATATGTTCTAGGCACGCCAAAGTTATTTTTGCTCTTTAAAAACCTTAATGCTGTGGCAGAGCACTTGAATAGGTATTTTATGACTGATAAAATGAAACAGGAGAAGACCTTTCCTCTTACTGTCTTCCAGAAAAAAATATGCTACAGAAAAGATGGTTAAGATACAAAGTTCCACCAAATATTCCGTAACAAAGAAAAGAAACCCTTCTGATGTAGAATGACATCAGATGATGGGTACATTTCAGACAAATTTTTGTCAGAAAGCAAACAAGCTAAACTGCCTTACGTTAAAACTTGCTTTAATACAGTAAATTATTTGTCATCTTGTACGCAAGCTGTGCTCAACATAGAAAAGCTCAGTCTTCAAACTGTACCTTTTGTATACACACACATACACAAAGGACGCTGGCTTTCCCCCCTCCTAGCATGAAGATAATTTTAGTTCTGGATTCTACACTACCTTGGCCTACATGTTCCAGTGGAAAGGACCTTTTACATAGTTGGCTTTAAGTAACAACTAAGCAAGCACAATTGTCATTTTCATGTTGGCCTCTAATATGATTTGGACTATTAATCCATAACCAGTGTTATCATTTGAAGGAACGTTTGTAATTCTGTATTTCCAGAAAAGCTTTTTGAAATGATCTCCCCTGACAAATATGTAGAGAACTTAGAATTAGTTGCATATGTTCCCAGAGCTATTTTTCTCCTCTTTTACAGCAAATAGTTCCCCAAACAGCATATAGGAGAATCACCAATAAAAAAAAGTTCCTCAGTCTCTCTTACTGGCAAATGAGTTCTAAAAGCTTTCAGGGATGAGACTCTAGGAGGACTTCAAATGTTCTAAAAAAAATCTGGGGAGGAACAAATTAAAAAAGGAAGCCATAGTCTTATGCATGCATTCAGCACTGAATATATGAAAAGTATTTTTGACATCAAATAACGCATTTCTAAAAAAGATCTCTAATTCTACCATAGTTAGTGACAGAACAGTCAAAGTTAACATAATGTTAAATTAACAAATTAACATTAAAGAGACTACACTATCTGTATAGTCAATAGTCTATTGTACTGTCTGACTACACCTAATCTGACATTTCCTCCTGCCATTAAAATGGTGTTATAGTTTTTCTGTAGCTAAAGGCTGGCTATTATTTTTTATTTTCATACAGTGCTTCTTAAATCCAGAGATCTGATATACAATTTCTAAATGCATTATGGAAAAATCTCTCCTCTATTAATGTTTCCCCTTAAAAACAGTGGTTGAGGAAGGGGGGTAGAACAAGAGCACAGATTGCTGGGTATCCAGATTTAAGCTGCTTCTTCATCTTGCCCCTTTTTCATAAAGTCATGTTAAATGCTTGAGGAATAAAGGAAGGCTTTAAAAAAGATTTAAGAAGATAAATATGTTTCACTAATAAACACAACTTTGTTCTTTAAAAAGAATCAAGGGGTTAAAAAGGAAGAAGCTAGCAACACGCTGCCTGTTTGTCTGGGGATTATAATTATACTTGTGTTTTCTTAATAACAAACTTAAATCTGTTTTAAGAATCATAGTGGTAAAATAGTATGGGAAAGAAAAATAACTACCACATTTTCTCCCATTTTCTTAGCAAATACAGTTTGCAGCATTTTAAACATGTAACCTTTATGTAGACTCTGTGTTTTAGATCTTTTCATCTCTGTATCAAATGATACATAAATAATTTTCATTGTTAATCATGATTCAATCAGTCCCTGATCTTGCATGTATGTTTGACCCTTTAATCCATTAAGGAGACAGAAGCTTCTAGGTGTGCTTTACGAAATAGAATCCTTTAACATTTTTTTGTTCCTCTCTCTATGGGGTTAAATTAATTTTATGCACTCATATTTTCTTCTATGTACTTTCCTAGTTATATTTCTTTGTATTTTAAAAGTCTTGAAGGGCATTAAGTATGGTCAAATTAGGCTCCCTTGGTAAAGAAACTAACAAAACTAATTTTAATAACACACTAACAGATGACATACATCTTTCCATTTGGACAGTCATTTTCATTTATGAGCACAGTTATGCTAATCAATAACTTTCTAGCAAATGGAAATTTTGGCTGCTAAAATCAAATGAAGGTAACTGGAAAAAAAATACTGGCACTAAAGTTATACAGCTATCCTAGAAAAATATGCCCATGCACAAACCTTAAAATAATTGTGCTGTGACAAGTCATTTTGTGATGATAGCACTAGATCATACCTGAGTGCATGCAATGGGGATCAGGTCTGGCTAGGCGGAAGCATCAAGCCAATCGTCACTCATCGCAGAAAGCTAAGCAAAGTTGGATCTGATTAGTAATTGGATGGAAGACTACGAGAAAATCTTAAGGCTACAGGTTGAAATGGGAAGTTGCGCTTACAAACCACTTCCATACAGTTTCCAGCAAAATCCCATGAATGTGTTAAGCCTCAGGATTTGAGCACAATTGGAAAGAGACTTTTCTACTTCATTTTTTTACCAGAGGATGACAGAAGCAGATGTCCCCAGTCATTTACCATAGCTGTCTCCATAGCCTCCAGGTTGCTCTACCTCAATCTATTTCATTCATCAGGGGTTTTCGCCCCCTCTGGATAACCATTTTCAGAGTAAAGAGGCATTTTATGTAAATGTACTGTACCAGCATGAGACACCAGTATGAACAAGACTGCAGCATATCAGATTAATTTAAAATTAAATCAGGCTTCTAGGGCCCAAAAAATTGGTATTAGGGCCCCAGCACATCTAACTACTTTTCGGTACATCTTCACGTGATATTAACCATGATGATGGATTATAATAATGGCTAACATTTATATAGCACTTTTACACTATGCAAAGCACTTCACATACACTCCTTGCAATAATCTTCAGAAGTTATGTGATAATGATGATTATAATTATTATTATCCCATATTGCAGATACTGGGGGTGGGGTTGTCTATGATCATCTGGTGGGCTTAAGAAACAGGAGTTGAGATCTGTAGCTCAGCTGTTAGCCACTCTGATATAGTACTTTTTACAACAGGTGGAGCCATTTCATATACTGCCATCATTTTCCCTGGTTACAACTTAATTATGTAATTTTTGCAATGGATGTTAAGAAATCAGAACCCTCTTAGGTTATAAATAAAAGTGGGAAATCTCCAGTTGTAATAGTGAATTGTTACCATCTGCTGCAGTCCTTCACTTATATGACTGAGATTGTGGTTGTCAAGCACACACAGGAAATTTTTTGGAACAGAAATCATGATTTTATTCAGGGGGCAAGATCAAACAAGTCATTGCTATAAAGCAATGGCTTATATCCAAAGGTGCTTTCATGCAGGTGGAAAACACTTTTACAAGGCAGGTCATCTTGGCAGGTCATATGGACATCATTGCACTTTTGAAATTAACACATTACGGGAATCTGAGAAAAAATAACAAGGGAAAAAGGTATTTAAACTATGTAATTTAGGAACAAGCAATGCAATATCACCCTTTGTTATT
This sequence comes from Liasis olivaceus, assembly GCA_030867105.1. Classification (NCBI taxonomy): domain Eukaryota; kingdom Metazoa; phylum Chordata; class Lepidosauria; order Squamata; family Pythonidae; genus Liasis; species Liasis olivaceus. The sequence goes on along the minus strand of CM061349.1, from coordinate 230,344,306 downwards.
ACTCAAGTTCTGTCTTGTTAATTTAGGAAGAGTAAAATTTTGTTAAATTATACAAGCCATTATTTTAGATATAACCATGACTAGAGAAGTTGCTTTATGAATTCATATACACAGAAAATCTGCCTACAGCAGAACACAGAAATCAAACCCTATATATGTCCACTCCAAGTTTTAAATGTTAGGTGTTTTCTTCCCACCTTTCCAATTCAACAACAACAAAAAATGGCTATTCTTTTCTTTGCCTTAAGTTTGGGAGATATATGTTCAATGTTTATATTACAGTTCTCTCTAGCCTCAGAACCATGGGTTGCCAGCTTCAGCCCAGTGTTTACAGGAATTTCAATATAACAACAAACCATATCAATTATTTTTATTTCCTAGATCAGTTAACTCTAACCAGCAGCAATTCATAAGCAATGAAGAGAAGTCTGAGTCTAAGAAGTATTGTATACTCCTTAACAATTCTCACAATTAACTCCAAGTGACAGCAACATCATTCCAAAATAGAACCATGAATATGTGACTTGCAATAAATCTATTGCCTTCCCTTCTATCTAATATTGACCTATTCCAACCTGACATATAGTGAATCAAATCTGTTGGTAGATGCAGGCAAGAAGTTGTGTACAGCCTTATCTGCATGATGGCTCTACAGAATTCATACAAACTTAGTAACATGCATGAACATGCTTTCAGTTCATGATCTTTGAGCAAATAATTCACTTTATAGGATCAGCAGTCAAGCAAGTAAACAAAATAAAAAAAAATAGTACTCAGAATAAAACCTGTATTATTTGGCATTTTTCTACTCAAAAACACTCATACATGTTTTGAAATTGTTCCAACAGAAAAGATCTGAACCTGAGACATTCAATACCAGTCTAACCTTAACTACATCACACCAGCACCCAACTATGTAAGTTATTTTGGTCCATTAAAAAGTCAATGTAAGCCTACTGGGCCAAAGAGTGCACAAAAACTTGCATGGGTATAAAAGCAAATATATCATTTTCTCATACATTTTTTTTTCCTGTGAAGTTAAAAGCAGTCTTTCTCTGTCCCTCCTGTGTTGCAATTACTGTAATTTACTGCAGTGAAATCCTCTAGAATTTGGACTCTAACCACTAATGACTATTTCCTCCTGAGGACACGCATATGTATATCAAAAGCAAAACAGAAAGAAACATCATTTTATTCTATTCTGTGATATATCCTAAATCTTTTATTATAATATTAGAGCAGTTATTCCCAGCTTTATGACTAAGCTTGCCAACTCTTTTCTCATCCTTGTTTATGTGCTTGTTAGACCTGGTTTCATTTACATGCTCAGAAATTCTTGGGGTCTAATTTGCTTTGAAGAAAAAGTACAGAAAACAGCAGAACGGCAATCCCCCTAATCTCAGTTTTTGGTTTAATTCTTAGTGGAAGACAGAAAAGAATCTATTTGAACAACATTTTTAAAGAAAACATATGGTACAAAGTATCTCCATAGCTTATGTGACTAACAAACTGCAGTTAAAGTTTGCCATGACTTGAAGTCTGATAGATCAGTACTAGAGAACCCATGACCAGTGGGGTCATCATTTCAGAGATATTTCCTTACCTAGACAGAGAAAAAGAATGACCACAGGTGGGCAAAAAAGCAGTGGGAGTGGGAGTGGGAGCAACATCCGACTTCCTGCCATCTTGTCCATTGACTTTCCTTGTGGGAAGCTGGCAGGGAGTGTTGGAAATCTTTGTTCGTTCCTTCATTCATGATAACCTGTGGACATCTGTATGTGCATCTATTGAATATATTCCTGTCTGGCAAAGATCAAGTTCTGTCAGGAAAATTGGGATTAAGGGGACTGCCCTTCTGCTATTTTCTATAGTTTTTCTTCAAAGCAAGTTAGACCCCATGAATTTTTGAGCATTTAAATGAAATTTACACACGCATGCCGAGAGAGAGAGAGCGAGAGAGAGCGCGCCACAGGTCATCATGAATGAAGGAATGTACAAATGAATACACACACACACACACACACACGAATATCCATGATGCCCTGTGGACCCATACTATGCATTATAGAAAAAAGGATAACTTAAACAATGAATGACTGGCTCATCATTCACATTCTTCAAATAAAAAAGATTCTCTCCTCAGATATTTCCACCGGAGTTCATACAGACTGCTATGATCAAAAGCATGTTTCAGCAAATACTGTACAAGGAAACAAATATTTGCAAATTTGAATGTTATCAAATGGTTAGTAGAAAGTGGTATACAAAATGAAGAGTAATTCTGCCCGAATACTGCTTTTGTGTTTTTACTCACTGTTATCAAAAATAAGCATCCTTTCTGGAAAATGTGGAACAATAAAACTTCAAATAATGTAGTGTGTTTCTTTCTTCTACAGAAGACTCTGTGTTGATTGGAAGGTTCGCTGCTAGACATACAGTTGCATACAGTTATATACTCTTCCATTGTAAATGTATGACTTCATGCATCTAACATTAACTTTTTTATTAACAGGGTCCTACTATTTTGTGACTACTTGTTTAGAACACTTGGATTCCTCACATTCTCCTTCTCTAGTGGAGGGGCTTTCTAACATTCTCATCTCACTGTGAGGCTGGCTCTTCCATGTTAGGGAAATCCAAACAGTGGAAAGGGGTTAGGGGGTAGGGGACATGCAAGGAGATCTAGGAAACCTCTTCCATGCCCTTGATCTGTAGGTCATTTGAATGAGCAGTTTGGCTCATCCATATTTTCACTCCCACTACAAGGAAAGAGGAGGAGATGAATAGGCATCATTAGCTGGCCATTCTGATTGGTGTAAATGCTTCTCCAATCAAGTGCTCTGATCAGAACATGGAACATCAGAACATTACTGTAAAAGGCATTCAAGTTTCCATGATAAGGTGTATTACCTGGTACCTCGTAGTGGAAAAATAATGTTCAACTAGGTCATACAAAGATAACTGACCTTCTTGGAGTTACATTTCTCTTTGCTCTTTAATTTGTTTTAAAAGATTTATAATCCATAACCCTACAGAAATCAGTTTGAAAGCAAAATTTTAAAACTAAGGATAACAAACCAGATGTGCATAAAATCTCTCAAATATGATTAATAAACCTATATTTAAAAATAGTTTCCCTTTACAGAAGTTTATCAGCTCAGCCAGTGATATTCAAAAATTAATCCTTAGGCATGTAGCTCAATGATCTATAGGAGAGGGGGGCTCAGGAGTTACACAACAATATAGCCTTCCTCTGCTGTCAATGTTCCACCAGCAGTATGTCAAAAAGGTGAGGTGGGAACTATCAGGGGAGTTCAGGAGAGGGTCTGGATCTGCCAGGTTTAAAGTCCTCTCATTCTGAAAGCACTTTCCCAACCAAAATAGGAAAAACCTATACCAGCCTATGGGCATTATTATATTTTCCCAATTGTAATCAACAGGTTGTTTTTTTTTAATTTAAAAAGGAATAAAACCAAGATAAAAAGGGGCAAGAAGTAAAAAGCCATACATCCTACTTGTGTCATGTGCACTGTTACATCCAAAGCTATGCCAATCCTCCACTACTTATTTTCCACCTTTCAGAATCCATGTGCTACTATGGCAGCTGTTAGTAGGGATGGCCTCTGCAATTGCTATATTTCACTGAGACATTTCACATTGTCTTTCCCCCGTTTTCAAAATATTCCTGTTGATTTTAAAACTATATTCACATCTGTGACAGACTGCCTTCTAATGTTTCTTCTAACTGGCGGAACGGCGAGTCGCACGACTGTACTAGACTTTACTAGTTGTTTTACAGACAACACTATTGTTGTACTTCTGTTTTCAAGTTGGCACTGACATCTGCTTCAGCTGACCCAGCAGTTACTGTTCAAATAGTACAAAAGGGTTTTGGAAGAGAGTAGAACAGTCAAATCATCTATAGAAAAGCTACACTGATATTTTACTTTCACAATCATTCTCAACATTATTGTATTAGCCAGTGACCTTGACAATTGCCAGACAAAACTTCCAAACAATAGGTCATTAAAAGACGACATTTAAAATCATGTTTCTTCTACATTTTTCATAAATAAATAAATATATCCAAGCTAAAGTTATTAGGTCTGCCATCTATTATGTCAAAGAGACCCGTGAGCAGAAATTTCCTTCCTGATAAAGCAAACAAAGCTGTTCTTTGGGTCAAGAAAAAGATGAGAATCTTCCAGCAAAAAAACCAATGACTTCCTCACCAGAACCTGCACAGTAACTTTTAAGCTTTCTGTCCTTGGCCCAGCATATTACAAGAACATTTCAGTACTTACTAACTGAAAGAGCATTGTGGAAATTGCATTGTTTCGGAATCCTGATCCCTCTAGCAAAGGGCGCTGGCTGTACAGGAAATTTGTGGCATTTTTACATGGCTAATTCCTTCCCCTTTATTAACATTGAGCTCTGTGTCCCATTGCCATTCATAATGAACCTTCCATTCTGCAATCCTGCAATCTACTTTTTTTATTATTCAAGGCAACCTCCTGCATTGAAATACCACCTGCTTGCATTTTAGCACCCCAAACCTGAATAGGGCAGCGTCTCTTCTACTTATTGATCACTAAAAACTCTGGTCCCTATGAAGTATTATTCCTGTTTTCAGTTTTGCCTTCAGAGGCTAAGCCTGACTCCAAACACCTGTCTGTCTTCCCTTCCCAACACTGACTGGACTTTGTTAAAAGCTTTAATGACAAATGTTCATTTAGCTAGTCTAAATTATTTCCCTAAGTATGGATATATTTTCCTGCCTTCTTTTCTGTTTGTATAAATGCAAGACCTAGGCTAGTAATATCTTGTTTGGAATATCCACCCGTAGCTCATGGCTGTGATTTTGTAAGTGGACTGAAGGCTACTGATATCTGCCCACTTTTTTAGCTTTTTTCTATTAAAAAAAAAAAAGACTTCCAGTAAAAATAGAATAATAAAGTTTGCAGGTCAGTGACTGACTTTTTGCAGAAAATGCTATTAAACCTTGTTGATTTGTACATGACAACTCTGGAGTAAACAGTTGTAGATGTTTGCTTAGGACATCAGATCTTATGGGCAATATTTATTTATTTTAAAGACTTCTATGGCTGCCTGTCTTAGGAAACCCAGCTTTGGTGGGCTCACAACAGTTGCATAAAACAATAAAAACAAAAAGTCAATAAACCTGTGGCACAATCAATACATAAGAAAGCAAGCAATACCATTATCTTCAAACTCCAATTCTATCCCAGCACTTGGGGGAAGAGGCAGCTCCTTACTGCCTTCCAAAAGGTTAAAAGGGTGGGGGCCTGCTGGATCTCAAGGGGAAGGGCGTTCCACGGGGCAGGGGCTGCCACAGAAAAGGCACACTTGCTAGATCCCATTAGGTGGTGACATTTAAGGGAAGGGACCTGGAACATGTCCCTTCTATCCAATCTGGTGGAATGGGCAGATATCTTCAGGGAGAAGCAATCCTGCAGATTTTTGTTTTCGAAAGCTTGATATTCTAATAATGCATTTTTTAATGTCTGAGTTTTAACTTTCCTCCAAGACTGAAATGTGAATGAAACTCACATGATATATAAACTGGAACGCTTTTCTCATTTAATATCAGCTTTTAAAAATCTCCTTCTCTAACCTCATATAACCATACTTTTGCTTGCACAATAGGACTTCTTCATCCCCTCTTTTCTCCCTTTAGCTCTGCTCCAAACTCCCAAAGCAGACAGTGAGAATAGAGGGAGGTTGCAGGGGAGTAAGATCTGTTTTGCCAATGGTGGCCCACTAACCTTCATCCTCTTAATTCTAAACTGAAGCAACTTAGAAAATATGGATTGTGATCAAAAGCCTTGCTTTTTTGAGAAATATGTATCCCACCCCCTCCAAAAAGTGGTCATTTAATGTTCCCTAAGAAGCCAGAAATTTACATTATGGTGTTTCCAGACTACATATTTTATCTGTGTCCAGGAGTTCACTGTTATGGCCACATTCGACCACAACAGCAAAGCTCTTATCAGGGTCTGCTGCCTTTAAGCATCTCCTATAAATCTATGAGATACCTTATCTACATCTCCCCATGCTCAGGTCTTCAATCATGCTGAGAAAATTGTTTCCTGATCTTCTGAAATATCCTTCTTTTCATAAAGGACTTTTACAACCAACAAAACATAATCACAGAGAACAAGTAGTAGCAATAAATAAATAAATACAGACATACTAAAAACCAAAACGAAACCCTTATATTTAAATTCTGTTACCTTTTCTTCTCTTCCTCAGGTTTGAAAGTCACAGTAATTTAGAATGCTTAAAAGTTAAAGAACCTTTGTACTTAAAAGGTAGTAAATTTTAAACGTTCTGGGAAATTGTTGTTGTAATAGATCATGAATAATCCCTCCATACTGAAGCGAATTGGCATTTCAGATGATTTTGTTTCAGTGAAAGGCTTTTAGCAGATTTTTAATTTATTTGTCGATCAACCAATCATCTACATGCATGGCAAGAAAGAAAAAACATCCAGATTGGTTTAATTGTGAGGATATCAAAAAACAAACTTTATATTTAATGATTCTAGGAGGCGATTCAAAAATGAGAGCTGCAGTTGACCCAGCAACACACTTGCCCTGTCACGTGCTCATTTTATATAAAGTATATGAAAATAGATGCAGTAGATTCCCATCTGAGCAGTTTGGATGTGGGTGGGGGTGGGGGCAAAGGGACCTCCTCTTTTCCATTTATTTATTTATATTTACTTTTCACACGCTTTTATATTATCAGTTCTGCTAACTCCAAACATAATTATTTCAGTAGCCTTGTTTCTGACAGTTGCAGACATGTCAAGGTGGAACAGTATACAGTGATACCTCAGGTCACGAACGCTTCTGTTCACGACCAATTCGGGTCACGAACAGCACCGTTCGCAAAATTTTGCTTCCGTTTGCGAACGCCGCATCAGGTGATGAACAGGATCTGTAGCCATTTCCCCTGCCGTGACACGTGGTCGTGGCTTCCTATAAGGAGGGGGACTCTCCCTCCAAGCAATAACCGCCTCCCCACCCGCCTTCCTGTCCTTCACGCCAGAAGTCGCCTCGAGCAAGGTTAGTGTTCTCTCTCTTCGTATTGTACTTTGTGTCATATTTTTGTGGTTTAAAAAAACAACAACATATGGTTCAGAACGGATTAACCGTATTTACATTGAACCTTATGGGAAAATTTGATTCGGGTCGCGACCAATTCGGGTCATGACCAGAGTCGCGGAACGAATTAAGTTCGTGACCTGAGGTACCACTGTATTTGTATGTGGAATGAACAGTCTGCAAGAACATGCTAGCATGCTATATAGCACAGTATTTCCTTCCATATGTTTACTTGTCCTATGTTTGTATGCATCAGAAATAAGTTTAAGTTTCATTGATACTGATTACAGAAATACAGCGTGGCATATTCAAAATGTTACCTTGACCTAACCTAATTGGCTCCCATACTAGCAAGTCAGCTAGATACATTTTTTAAAAACACATTTTATGTTTAATAACTAGATTTCACTGACTCTCTGCCATGTCACCAACAATTTTTGTAATTCTTTGGATTTCAAAAATACTTTATTATGCCATCTTTCATTGGGGGTACTGTTGGACACACGAGTAAACAGAATTTCTTTGAACTCTTGGATTTAGAATGGCTTACTAAGACTTTGTTTTCTGCACTTCACAATATGCTTCTATTATAGGTGAGAACCACTCCTGCTTTCACCATCTAGAGCTATATATAGCTTGGAAATTATCTGTAACAAATCATTTTTCAGGAATAAACGCTTCAATAACAAATCATGCTTCCCTGTGTTTTTAAGTTCTATCAGGGAAAGTGCTATATCAGCAAAATTATAACCAAAATGACTTTGCCCCTTTCCCTATATTTGTTAAAATGCCAGAGGAGGGGCATAAAAAAGGCAAATTGAAGTTTTGGAAATCTGTACAGCTATAATCTGTTGGTGGAATTAAAAATTAACTGAGATTTACATAATACAATATATTAAAGCCATTCTTAAAAAGATATTTTTGCAGTTTCATGAATACTCTTCAAATGCCCACTTCGTAATGCCAATGTTTTATTACTAAGCCCCTTGCCCCTTTATAAAGCTTTCTGAAGCCTTTTATAAACCTTTATAAAAGGTTTATAAAATCCATTGAAAGACACCAACATGTACACAAATCAGAAACAGTCAAGTCTAACTAATCTCTTACTTTCTATACATCTCTCATAATAAAACGAGGTCACCATCTGAGATTGTTGGAAAAAACCTCAGACATTTGAAGAATGTATAACCTCATTCTGATAACTTGATTGAACCAGCTTCTTTAAAGACATCTTGAAAAAGAGGTTTAGGATAAACTAGTGAAGACCATAAAGTGGAAAGTCTGATAGGAAAAGCAATATTTCAATTATTGTGATGATTTCTTCTAAAAAAATAGCTTGATTTAAAATTAAATCCACATGTAACACAAACATATTAAAAACACTTGTTTTAAACTAAATCCATGACCTATTTATCAGTGACCACTTGTTAAGATTAAAAAAAAAAAAGAAATAACAAAGGGGGACATCTCTACTTTAAAAATATGGCCTAATTATTTATACTGGAAAGCACCCAGTAATTTATTACACCTACTAGATCACTGAAATTTCTGCTAGACTCCAGGAATGGCATACTGGCATTAGGTTCTAGAATATAAGACTCTATTTCTCCAAAATCCTCTGGTGTTCCTGTTTCATGCCTTTTAACAATGGAAGTTCTGCAGTCTATGCTTTTTTCAGATGATGAATGCTTATGACCACTATCAAAACAATAAAAACACTTGTTGTTGTTAGAACAACCAATTATTGTAATGTTTATCAGTTCAGGAAAGGTGTGTACAAAATTTGAAGCTTGATTTAATTAGCAATTTTTAAAAAGTCTTCTTTTAAATTTATTTATAGAAAGTATTTAGTCCCTGAGTTCTGATTTATTCATTTCTACTATGTAATTCTGCTCTATCCAATTGGCTTTTCACCACCTGGTGGGACTAACATAAATATTTCTACTTACAGAAAAAGAGGAAGTGTAAAGAACATTCCAAGAATTCAGACCACTTTATGTATCTTATTGCAGTAATCCTTATAATTCTCTTGAAAGGCTTCCAACTGTCTTTATCACACTATATTGCAAATGGAAGAGAAACAGGAAGACAGCAGCCTCTTAAAGGCTACTCAGCAACCTTATGGCAGAGGTATTTAATGTGCACAAAAGATCAGCTTTAATTTATGAAATTTGACATGATATACAAACATATTAGTAAATTTCAGCAGGCACACCACTGTGCACTATAACAATGTCACTCAAATCCTGAAAGATAGGAAAAAAGGATGTATTTTGCATATAATTTGCTTATTCAGTTATGCAAAACTGGAACATGTTTTATTCACATTTAAGATGTGTAAGAAGGAGCTTGACTTTTTGTATCTGATTTTTACAACCTCTTCTGATGTGCAGATGTGTGCTGATGTGCATTCACATCCCCCCACAATTGCAGAACATGCCTTAAACACAATTACATTGATGGGTGAACAATTATTTTTAACCTTTATATTTCTACAGAAAAGCAGGCATTGTTTTTCCCATGTTATTCATGAAAAATGATTCTTATAAACACCAAGACTACACAGAAAGCATTTGTGTCGCAGCAACTGAAGAGGCCTTGGTTTAATTATTAGACATTTAAGCAATTACAGCACTCGATCTTAGGAACCCTGCAAATGCAGGGACTAGTGTCAGTGCTACAGCTAATGAGAGGGAAAAGTAATTGGGTAACAAGAAGTTGCAAGACGAGATTCCTAGCTAAACTGCACACTGCTTAACACACACACATGCACAAACACAAAAATCCTCTTTTATGATGCTGCTAATAAACTCTGTATCTAAAGCAAAGCAAAATGACTTCCATCCTTATGTCAGTGTGCATACATATCTTTGAAAAATACATTACAATTAGCTTATTAGCCTGAAACTATTTATAAAAAAATTGTTTGAAGACTATTTCCAACCAAAATGTGCTAGCTATTTTTTCCTCTGCAGTTTCTATTCCAGTCTTGAAACTATCTTAATCTCCTGCCCTAAGATGTTGACCTTGTAGGAACAGAGGTCAGAGGTTAGAAGGGACAGGCTGCAGAAGATCTGGACTATCCATTCATGCCTGAAAGATTTCTTTTCTACAATAGAAGCCACCAAAAAGCAAATTCTAAAATCTGACAAAACAAGTCTTAAGACAGAACAAACCCATTATATTTACAGAAATGTGCTAAACTGTTCATATTTTTAAAAGTGTTTAAAGTGACTAGCATAGTATTATAATGTGTTCATTAAAAATGATAATCAAACAACTCCTTTGGGGAGGGACAGAAATTGGACCAAATCTGAAATATTAGTCTGTATTATGTAAGCTACTCTGTAATTTGCTTAAATGATATATCAGTTTAAATTCTTATTAGTTTCTCTGAGTGGGCACTAGCACTAGAAGGACAGGGTGTACAAATGTATGTAAATAAATGCATCTTTAAAACTATTTCCAGAGTACAATATATTACTTTTCTTCCACCCATTATTGTTAGTTGAAGTATTTAGCTGTAAGTGGTATGACATCCATGTTATGACTTTCAAAACATTGGTTTCTTTAAAAATATGCAGAGATCCAACAGTATTCAAAGCAGGCCAATCTAGCTTGCCAGGGACAAGAAAACTTTTTCATTTCAGCTGCAATTATTCATCCTCTTTCCTAAAGGCTGCGGGCTTAAAAACAAGCATATTTTCAAAACGCAATGCTAGCACGGTAAACACTATCCCAAAGAGGCAAAATGAATCAGAAAAAGTGATAAAACCCTCCTGATTTTTCAAAAAAGCAATTTCATTGACCCATGGGCCATCTCCAAAATTAACTTAGCGACTTTAGGTTATGAAATAATACATTTACCCTTGGTCTGTCTTCTACGGAGCTCATGGGAGTGTGTTGTGATTGTAACAACATTTTGAAGTGAGTCAGCTTGATAAATAGGGGACCGCCATCTAGGCCACCCACTGAGCTTTATTACTGAATTGGGGGGTGGGGTGGGGTGGGGCGGTATCCAGGCAGCCCTTAATGATCCTTAAGTTACAGACACGAAGCATGATTGATTATGCAGGAATTGTGGCGTTGCTTCCCAAAATTATGATTATTTGTTTTATTGTTGTACTACTCTTTCTTCCAAAGCTGAAGGCATGACTTGCAGTTTTCTTATAGCACTATTCCCCATAATTAGAAATCCCCTTCTTTGCTCCCTCAGAGTCTAGAGCGATCCCTGCTTTAACGTACATGCAAATAGAAAAAGAACATTTCCAAATACAGAACTATCGATATTGACATAAATTTTGCAGCTGCTAAAGAAAGATGGATAGTGGCCTATCTGATGCGCATGCTAATAAAATGCATTTCCCTAAACTCTTTTAGTTTAATACCAAGGGGAAAAGATAAGTTCATTCTGAATGAAATCAAGCGTTCAGTGCACAAAGCAATTTAACCCTCTCATATCAATTAAGCAACCATTCATCACAGCAGAAAGCAAAGCAGCTCGTGCATTAATTGACAGCAATGAAATGAAAGCAGTATGTGGGTTTGCTATTGTTTTCCAAGCTCTCTGAAGTAAATTGATTGGCATTTAAAGGGACCAAACACTAAAGCCAGGTCTAGTCAATTCTAAGCCACAGAATTGATTCCCTTGCAAAACTAACATAATTTAAATCACTTTTTCATGAACGTAGTATTTGAAAAAGAGGGTGTGCACTGAGAACCAAAATAAAGTTACATGTACAAATAAATTAGGACCAAAGATAAGGCATTGTTTAAATTATTGCTTAAATTATTTTAAAGGAAGATGTTCATCGTCAGGATTTCCTTCTCAGAACACTGGATTTTGGTTTTCTTTTCTTTAGGAAATCTGCCCAATTCTATCTGTTCTTGGAGGTGCTTATTTCATATTGTTTCTCAGGAACAATCTTTCTGAAATTGTAGATCAAGGTTGTCTCACTGATTTACTTTCTTTCCTTTTGCATCTTCTCATCATTGTCAATTGTATTATTAATATTGTATAAAATATGCATAATTAAATTATTACGTGTAATGACTAGACATATCAAAGTCCATTTTTCTTGTATTAAAGCAAGCAAATTCCTATCAATCATCCATCACTTGATTGGCTATTCTAAATGTCAAAATCACCTTTTCAGAACTAATAAAATTAAGGACTCGCTATAAATGTCTTGTTTGCCAAGAATACTGATTTACAGTGAATAAGTAGGTACACTAACCTACATAATTAGTATGTATATAATAATAAATAATAATTGCTCCTGAGTCTACTTAACAGATGGTTTATTCAGCACTATGTGCAGACCAGAAACTCAAGTTAAAAAAAGCTAGAGATTTTGATTCTGTCATGTGAGGAGAAAAATAAGCCAGGGTTTCACATCTGTGAGTAACTCTAAATCAGTAAACATACATACATGCATACATATACATACATACATATATATTGTGTGTGTGTGTGTGTGGCATAGCTGTTCCTGCTAGCAAAGGTGCTAAATGGGAATAACTGATAGACTCAACTTACTCATATCCCAAATCTTGCATTGACAAAATGCAGCTCCAGATAAGTAGCTTTTTCTTTTTTGGGACCAAGTAAGAGAGAATGCAGAATTCCCATCAACATTATATACTAGTCCTCTAGTATAGAAATTATATACTAGTCCTCTTCAAACCACCTTGATGCACCTCAAGGAGATGCTTTGTACCATGGACGTGACATAACTTGCCTTATCAAGGTGCTTCACCAGCAGTTGCAACATCTGGCTAATGGATTTGCCAGATATAGCCTTACAAGGAAGGTCAGGTGAAGCAGGCAGTCTTGTTTTGTTGTTAGAAGGGGGGAGTCTTCACTTCAGGAAACAAATTTCAAAGGGTGATTTGCTTGAAACCTTCAAAGCGTTGCTATTATATAAGCCACCCGTATATAAGCCATACATGAAAACCACCAGCTCAAGGGTTCAAACTAGAGGGAGAAAGCCTGTGGCCCTAAGCCTAATTTCATGCGATCCTTGCTCTAATTTCCAAAACACTTTGCATGGGATCAGTTTAGACTTCTAGCTGGATGGGGAGGAAGAGGATATAGAAGAAAGGATGAGGGACAGAAAAGGAGCGTGAAAAGAGGCTCCAGATGTAGGGCAGGAATAAAGCTGAACAGAAAAAAGACTCCTCTTCCCCACAACCCACTTTCTTTAATATCTTTCTCTCTACAATGAGCTGTCAAGCTTAGCAAAATTAGAAGCTTGCGAAAAATCTCAGCCCTCCATCTCTGTAGTATAGCTAACTACTGTATTATTTCTTTACCCTTCCTAAGATCTTTTCCCATTTGAGAAAATCCTTTTACATAAATGTCACAAACCAAATATAGAAGGGGAGGAAAGAAAAAAAAAAAAGGGGGGGGGACAAGAAACAAACCATCAAAGCATAATTCCAGAAACCATGGATATATAAATAAAACTTTAGAGACCATGTGTCTGAAACCTTCATCCAAACCCAGTTCTATTCATGATTAGCTTGCATGGGCCAACTACTACTGTAACACCCCAATAATTTCCCCCCTCTATATTCCTTTTTTTTTTTAATCAGTTCAATTGTGTCCAATTTTCAGAGACCGCCAGGACTAGTACCTGCAGTTTTCTTGGCAAGATTTTTCAGGAGTGGTTTGCCATTGCCTCCTTCCTAGGGCTAAGAGAAAATGACTGGGCCAAGGTCACCCAGCTGGCTTCGTGCCTAGGTGGGACTAGAACTCATGGTCTCCCAGTTTCTAGCCTGGGGCCTTGACCACTACACCAAACTGGCTGTCATCTATATTCCTACACAGAGTTTAAAAACATGAAGAATCTATACACTGTCTTTGGCTTAGATGAGTTTAAGATCCTTGTATTTAAATTTAGCAATTTAAAACAGCTATCTTAGATTCCATGCCCTATACTCTGTAAAGAGTTTGTTCAATCTTTTATATTATAATGGTTTTACAAGTTAAGCTCTACGCATCCTCAGTTTGCCTGAGTTTTTGTGCTCAACATTGGCAAGAATGTATAGAGTTATAATTTAAGTTTCCCCAACCACTTTACCCAGGAAAAGACCTTCCTCAGGTCAAATTAGATTCCTGGTGATTGTAAGGATACATCCATGTTGTGATCATAGCAACAATAGGGAATGCCACTGATCAATTCATATACATGAAGCATCTCTACAAGTTATAATGCTTTCCTAAAATTTTGCATACTCTACTCAGCCAGAAATCCAATATTCACAATCCCTCCTCCATCTTCTCCTAAATCTCAGCTGCTATTTCAATGGCTACTAATCTTCTGTTTTGTGCTCTGTGTTTTCAGTGGTGCCAAGGAGTATAGCATTGTGCTGGACATGTAAATTGTGTTGGACCAATGGGATGGGAAGAGAAGTGGGTGGATGCAGACAAAGATGGGAAGCTAATATGCACAGTAGCAAAATGTATTTATTTTACTTTTGTGTTAAATTCTTATCCCACCTGGGGATCTCTTGAAAGTAGGTCGGGCTGAAGAGATTAACTGGCTGAAGGTTATCCAATGTGGTTCCATGGCTACTGGTGGACCTAAAAGTGGGTCTCCCCTATCCTAGTCCAACAAATTAATCGCTGCATCAATTGGCTTTGAGAAAGGTGGAAGAAACTCTTGCATTTTTGAGTATACATTAGAGGTGTTTGCTGGATTGGCCAAAGTTCAGCTCATGAAGTAAAGCATAATAATTCAAAACAGATTTTATTTTATTCAGCAAGGACAAGACATGTCTGATCACACATTGACTCAGGGGCCCCCTGAATTTTGAATACTGTAACTGTATAATTTTTGGTTAAATAAACACAAGATTTTGTTCTGCAGTTCAAGAACAAATGTGCAAATTATTGGAATTAAGTATTTAAAAGCTTAAAAAAAATAACTGCAGAGTAGCCATGTTTTTTGCATGACAGAGGACTTGGAGGTGATGCTTTCCTTAAACCAAAATGTTTTTTTATCTTAGAATATAGGAACAGTTACTTATTGCAAGAGAGCTATACTGTTATCATGTTGCAAAGGAAAGTAGTACGGAGAATCATAAAAGGGCTTAACAAATGTCTGCATGAGATCTCAAGCAAGTAAGTCTAGTATCTTAGTAAGTCTAGTATCTTAGTAAGTCTAGTATGCTGGGTCTTTTATTTTGTTCAATTCAATATGTCCTTTTGGTAACTGAATAAAAAAGAAATTTCAATTTATAATACCATTGTGTTTCCACCTTTGCAATTCTGCCTGTCTTCAACATCTTCTAATTTTAGCCTTCTCTTTATGCAAGCAAACAGCAAACCAATGACTACATGCAATAAAGGGTACAAATCATTACCAAATTTCAATTAAATGCTTAGATTGTAGGTACACACACACTATATATGTACTCTTCTATGGAGACTCTAGAGTCCTAGAAAATCAGGATGTTAAACCTTGAGAAAAGCCTCCATGCAACAGACATGACTTCTCATGTAGAGAGTCATGAGAACAGGGACAGGGATAATACTCTGATCTCTTCTCTTCTTCCCTGAGTGTAGGAACTATGTTCTGCAAATATTTAAAGAACCTATGAGACACATATGATACACATATAGCCACCATGGGAAAACTGGCTTTGAAGGACAGTGTCCAAATTTTATAAAAACACACACACACACACACACACACACACACACACACACTTGCAATGTAAGGACTTAAACCTGACATATGACAAATCATAATCATGGAGAGTGTGCTTTGGAACATCTGCAAAACTCATTTTGCTTACCTAAAGCAAGTACAACATGCAACTGTGGGATGAGTCAAAAGCTCAGAAGTACGTAACTTCCAGAGGCTTCCTAACGTTCATCTTTGAAATCAAGCCATTCACACATCTAGTTTGACAGTACTACCAACTGGGTCTACAGTGATACACTTTTGTTCACAGATAATTCAGAAATACAAATAAAAACTTTCAGAAAGGTGCATATATAGAAAAAGTTCGTAACACCATTACCTATCTCCCTTTGGCTTTCTTTTCTGTACTGTTTTTCCTTTGGGTCGTCTCTCACTTCCTAAACAGGGACTCCCACCTGGACCTGTTACCCGTATTGATTCAAGGCCTTTGGAAGATTTCTTAAAAGTAAATTCCACTGGTTCTCCTTCTTTTAGGCTTCTAAATCCTTCCATGTAAAGCTTGCTCTGTGAATAGGAAAAATATTCTTAGTTACCATAGACTTAGAAAAACAAAACACTAAAGTCTGTCAAAACCAAAACAGGATTATATTAGCAAACCTGTTATAATTTCCCGTCATGTACAATTAATATGAGATTTCCTAAATAAAGCCCAGTTATACAGTTGTCACTTGAAGTTACTGCCACAACCTTGCACAGGCTGGCATTCTAAATCCGCGCAGTTATGGCGTATCAAGTTTCTCTCTCCTAACGTGAAAGACCCAGACTGAGAAGGGAACCGGAAAGCTTCAGATTAGGGCCGTCTTCCACAATCTAAAGAGCAGGGATGGCAACTTCCAAAACCGTTGCTTGTGACAGCTGAAAATTCTGGGAGGTATAGTCCCAGCACACCTGGAGGATGCCAGATATAGGAAGACTGATTAGGGACTAAAGTGAAAGTATTATTCCTTATTTTCCCCATTTGTCCTTTTTTCCAGGGCCACAAAGCAACATAAACAGCATGAGCATTTCTTGTGATCGTTCTATCATCACTGCCCAATGTTCTGAACAAATTTGAAAAGGCTGGGTAAGACTGATAGTAACTACCCCTAAGTTGCCCAGAACTTTCCTGCTAACGTAAACTTTTACAACTTGGTTTTCCTCATTTTTAACCAACCCCCTAACCACGGTATCACACTAGCTCTCACTGTTCTGATTCAAGAAATGCCTTTTTGTGAACATATTTAGGTACTTTTTAATTTTATTCTTGGACTAAATAGGATTCCCAAACACATTTATTCAAATGGGTTTCCAGAATGAGAGATCTAGAAGAATATTCTCCCTGTTCCCCAATGAATTAGTTAATTTCCTTTTTTGCTTCCACAGCTTGCTGTACCTTGCCCTCTTTAGCTGACTGATCTCAAAAGCTAAGCAGGGTCAGCTATGGTGAGGACTTGGATGGCAAAACGCCTAGGCATTCCAGAAATCTGGGCCAGTCTGGGAATTTGGAAAAAACATGCCAGAAAGTAGCAGTGGCATGCCATATCTCCAGTACTGCCAAGAAACCTGCATGGACCGAACATCTATTTTTGAATGAAGGCAAAAGAAAAGCGATAATTTAAAAAAAATAATAATGAAGAGGTAGGAATGTTACTGAAGATAAAACATTAATATATAGTAATGTTTTCTATTACTAGAAGTTTTATTTTTTTCATTGGAGCTATAAATAAGTTCTCCAGTAGATATCCTTACTAGGATTATGACATACAAAGAGCATTGGCAGTGCAATTCTAGGATTTACTTTCAATCTGAACTCAGCCAGTTATTTAAGAATGTTACATTCATTATGTCTGAATGGAACTTTTACTACGGTGTATAGAACGAAAACAAGCAGCTTAGAACCAGGTTCGTAAATCACGTTAAGTCATAATGATCTGTTTAAGGTAGTATAAACCACAGTCTGAAACCATGTTTTTAATTTACATGCTGTATAATGTGAATAACAGCTGTGGTTTGATGTGATATGAGAACAAGGAAACGTTATTGTGTCTTAACTTACTTTTGGTTTTATTTTATGCCCTGTGCAAGCCTCTTACCAATCTTTGGTAGTTGCTGTGAATGTTGTTCACTTGCCAGTTAGAAGAACTAAGACATTCCCAACATACATCCTCTCAGGCAGAATGCAGACTTAGAATCAACATATACATAAAGGAGGGGTGCCATTTGTCATGTAGAGACAAAGAGATCCCCTGTGCCTCTGCCTCTCATATTCCTAGGGACATGGCGGTGGCTGTTCCTGTTAAAGAAGAGTTACTGGGCAGGGCCCGTAAAACAAGCCAGATATACCAAATAGCATCTGCCACGTAGCTGAAATCTCTAGAAACTTCTGTGGAATTCCAGGCAGATTGAAAAGCAGGAGGAGAATCTGTTTAAAGAGTCTATAGAAATAAGTAACAAGTCTAATGAGGAATTTTTAGAGTTTTGATTTCTGTTCATTGTTATTTGTGTTACGACTAAGGTTCTTTAATTTATCATACCGTGTACCAGCCTTGATATTTCAGGTATGTTCTGGTGGATTTAACCTTGTAGTTTTTTTCCCCTTTAACATCTTCTAATGATTAATTTGAACAGCTCTATTTTTTTTCTTCAACTCAGAACATATGCATTTAATCTTTAAACAATGTTTAAAGTGATGTTAATGCTTTCCCTCTTCTTTTTCTTTAAAGCTTGATTTTAGTTAGCTGTTGTGAGCTTAGTCTGTCTCTCAAAGGGGGAGAAGAATGGCTGATTTCCATAACCAAAGGCCTCAGTGCTATAGGACCAAAAAATGGCTCTATAGGATTTATTGCATTTTTTGTTTTATTTTGCTAGAAAATCAGCACAGGTTGTAGGAACCCTATCTCTCCCACCTGCTGGTGTTAGAGAATTCCATGTGGGGCATCCACCAGAAGGCAAGTGGTGGCAGCAGGAACTATCAAGCCATGACCCCAAAGCAGGAACAGGACAAGGGAGTGAGAATTCAGAAGGCTTCTCAAAGAGGGGGTTTCTTCCACTAGTATACAGCAAGAGGTCCTCTGCAAGAGTGATTCTTCTTTATCAGCCAGTCATGGCATTAAATGATGTATGAATGCAATCACTAATGTAGAATTAGATTCTAATTTCAAGTTATGTTGATCAAATTATGAAACACATTGTAACAGGAACACAGCTACTGCTAAGGGTCAGAGAAATCTCTTGTGGCATTACAGTACAGGGCACAAAACAGGAAGATGCATTGGAAAGCAAACATAAAAGGAGGGATAAAGGACAACACTTGGTTGGAACAGCAGTGTCCTCAACACACACCAGATCACATTTAGATCCATGTTAGAGAGAATACAACTTTGCCTTGAGCTTTTTCCATTTTACTACTTGGAGGGATAGTCCTCATAAGCTCCAGTAAAGAAAGATGAGTAGGTGAGGAAAAATTAAACTGCTTGAAGTTGTTGATAGTTTTGGAATAAACAAGACCTATACTTCTTAATCATAAAACATAACTTCTATAAAAGAATAACATCAGATATTGGTTGTTTGGGAATATATGGAAATGACTTTGTAGCAGGGTATGTTCTTAGGGAGTGAGTGGTAATTTGTACGGCACACCCCTGTTGGGGCTTTTGAAGCTATGGATATTTCAAGCCATGAGTCAGCCATACCATCTGAATCAGAAAAAAGAATCCATTATCCGTTCTTGGCTTCTTTGATCTTGCTTGTTCCAACACACAGAAACCAAACTCTCTGTTCCTGGGGCCTTCTTGCAGGAAGACCAGTAGGAGTAATGTTATGGCAGCTTGTTTTCTGGCAAGCTGAACAGTTAAAAAAAAAACTATGATACTGTGCTAGTTGAATGGCCTATATTTGGCATTTGAACTCACAAAGCTATCATGACATGGGATTCTTTTTTTTTTTAGCAAGTTGTAGCAGAGGTATCTGTAACAAACTAAAATTTAGTCAAAATGAACAAATGTGCCTTGTGACATCACCACTTTGTTGTGCATGAGGTTGCAATACAAGTTTAAAAGGGTCAGAGTTTGTGGCATAAAGCCTATTTTATCATTAGACCCACCTTCCCCCATGGGCACTCATGGGTTTGTAGCAATGATTTACATAAAAAATATTAATTCTGGATATCTCTTTATTATCTATTGATCTAAGAACTCTTATTGTTTATTTGTTTGTTCAATTTATATAGCAGCCCACCTTAGACATGTGGCTAGCAACCATTAAAAACGACATCAAGCACAATAAACAAAGTACAAATAAAAACAACAAACATACAAAATCTTATTTTAAAAGAAATATTAAAAATCATATTAAAAACATACACAAACATATTCAGCAGCAGAGTATTCTTCACATTCAGTACAGCCATTGAGCAAGCTCTCCACCACAGTTGGGTCCCTAAGAGGGGTGGCAAAGCCACATCTTCAAAACCTTCCAGAAGGCAAGAAGGATCGAGGTCAATCTAAGCTCCAGAGGGATGATATTGCAAAGGTTGGGCACCATGACTGATATACTAGAGGATGTAACTGGTCTGCCAAATTCTAGGGTGTAATTGCAAAAAATTCAATTTCCCATCATTCTGAAATGGGAAAACTCATAAAAAATACAGCACACATATGTAATAAGCTTAATACAATTTCTAAAACACAGGCAAAGGGATAACCCCATAGCTCCTTAGCCTTGAAAAATCATACCCTTGCCCTTTACAATTCTTTGACCCCTGAAATAGGTAAGCACCCAGATACCCCCCAAAATGCCTTCTCTTATTATGAGGTGAACAGTAGTCTTAGAAGTAGGATAAAGTCACTTTGAGTAACCAGTATATGAAAAAACGAGGAAGCAAAAATACTGAAATGGGCAGAATATTTCTTTGGGAATGTGAACTACTGAAATGAAGAAAGAGGAGGGTATAAATAGGTGATGTGGAAAGAATTAAAACGGCCTGGATGCAGCAAGCCAAAGACATTCAGTTTTAATTTCTAATATTCTCCAAGTGATGAAATCTAGTGAGCTTACATTGTGAGGAATGGGACAATACAGTATACAGTATGGGAGAGACGGAAGAGGAACCTCACTCCTCACTTGCTTCCTTCAAAAGACTGAACTGAAAAAAATTCCAAAGGATGTTTAAATTTCTAATTTCAGGGTCAGCTGAGTTTATTTATTCTCTGTACATACTATCATAGTCAGAAGAAACATTTTCTTCTGCTTCATTAAGATTACTTGCAGAAAGACTAAACTACTTTACATTTATCTTTGTTGAAGTCATTGAGACATGATGCAATGATACGTACATCTTTATATACAGAGGATTACAAAACAAACAAAAAAGCACAATTTGTATAAAAGCACAGTGATGATTGAGTGCTTCTTACACAGACAAGATATTTGACTGGAGTTGCAGATGCTAATTAGGTTCTCCTGCAAGAGGGATTATATATAGATATACAGATATAGGTAGATAGATATTGATATATTGTGTGTATATGTATCAAATAAATCTCCTCCCTCAAAATCAAAATTAATTTTCAACTTTAGAAAGGGAACAAACTGATTTCCTGCCTTTTTGTTGTTGTTCAGTCGTTAAGTCGTGTCCGACTCTTCGTGACCCCATGAACCATATTGCGCCAGGCCTTCCTATCTTTCACTGCCTCCCTGAGTTTGCTCAATTTCATGCTCATTGCTTCAGTGATGCTATCTAGCCATCTCATCCTCTGCCGTCCTCTTCTCCTTTTGCCTTCCATCTTTCCCAGCATCAGGGTCTTTTCCAAAGAGTCCTCTCTTCGCATTAGGTGACCAAAGTATCTGAGCTTGAGCTTCATTATCAATCCTTCCAATGAGCAATCAGAGTTGATTTCCTTTAAGATTCACTGGTTTGACCTCCTAGCAGTTTTCCTGCCTCAGTACCCACAATATAGCTTCTAAAAGTAATGTAGGGGCAATTTTGATTATAATGTGACAATGGCTACCTTTACATGCAACAATAAGGTAAATTAATGGCTAACTGTTGCCTTAGTAAGTTACCAAATTAGCAACAGCTCTTTGAACTTCATCTGATTCAAAACAACAATGGCATCAACAATCATAATTAAAAAAAAAACAATCTTACAAAATAAAGTCTAGGTCATCCTTTAAAGGCTATAATCCTATGCACATTTGCTTGGGAATAAGGCCCACTCATCTTAGCTGTACTTCCTTCTGAATAGACATGGCTAGTATTTCACTGTAAATTCATGAATATCTCAACAATTTGTTTCCTTCCTAAAATTAAATGTTTTCAAGTACAAAGTGTGGTGGCAATGCCCACTTTCTTTCATTATCCCAACATTTGCCAGCCAGAGTTATGATTTCAAGATGGACTGCTGTATAAATTGGTATAATAAATAAATAGTAATAAGTAAATAGTCAAGCAAGAGGTAGCTCAAGGTCAGATCCTCCAAATCTCCTTCCTTTTTGCAAATACCAGCTTACATATTTGATCAGAAGCATCTTCCACACCAGCACTGCCAAGGTCTATGCTTTTCTGAGTCACCTGAATGTTTGCTTAGGAGAAGTTCTTATGTCAGTGAATGCTTCAGAATCTGACTTAAATTCACAGAAAGAAGGAAACACCAAGTTGGGGCTCACTATTGTAGCCTATTCTCCTCTTCATATTTGTGTTTCACTCCTATTAGCATGTGCCCACAGGAGAGAGAAAAGGCTCCGATAATGAGGCTTAATTCAGACTTTCCTTTCTTTTGTGGGCTTCCAGTCAAAGCTTAAGCACCTGCTGGTCTAGTATGGAAGGGGGGGAGGGGAGGGATTTTTCTTTGAAAATGTCTTCATATACTATGTATCTCTCAGTTTATTTTATTGATTTGAAGCTAAATCATATCATTAAGCAAGCTTGCTTGGCAATTTCACAATACCATTAATATGCATTCTGAATATAAATGTCATTAAAAGATGTACAGTGGTACCTCGGTTCACGAACTTAATTCGTTCCACGACTCTGGTCACGACCCGAAATGGTCGTGAACCGAATCAAATTTTCCCATAAGGTTCAATGTAAATACGGTTAATCCGTTCTGACCCCAAATTTGGTCGCCAACCGATTTCTGGTCACGACCCGAGTCAAATTTCCCCATAAGGTTCAATGTAAATACAGTTAATCTGTTCTGAACCATGTTGTTTTTTTTTTAAAACCGCAAAAATATGACACAAAGTACAGTACGAAGAGAGAGAAAGCTAACCTTGCTCGACGCGACTCCCGGCGTGGAGGACAGGAAGGCGGGTGGGGAGGCGGTTACTGCTTGGAGGGAGAGTCCCCCTCCCTACAGGAAGCCACGACCATGTGTCACGGGAGGGAAAATGGCTGCGGTTACTGCTTGGAGGGAGAGTCCCCCTCCCTACAGAAAGCCGCGACCACGTGTCATGGGAGGAGCTGTTCGTGAACCGAACTGTTCGTGAATAGATGCGTTCGTGAACCGAGGTACCACTGTATTCCATTTTATGCTGCTCCATACATTTGGGAAGAGCTTCCCATATCTGCCTCTCCCCAAATTTAAACCAAGCAACATAACTCAAGTCCAGGATTCATGGCACAGTTCAGAACATCAGGAGTTATAGACTTGTTAACTATGGCAGTCCGCCAGCTTCTTGTTCACTCACTCCATACTTGTATGGATGGGATTACCATGACCTGCCCATTGTCCACAAGGATTTACTGTTTTCAAACAAGCAAGCAACTACTGTAGCTGCCAGCCGGGTGAGCGAACTTATGATTCCACAAAGCTTAACTGTGCAAATGTTTCTCCAGCCATCACCAAAGGACCCTCTTAATACAAACATAATGAACCACCAAACCATTTGCATCACAAGGCATAGATCACACTTCTGAATCAAGCTTCTAGGAGCACAGCTCAATTTACCACACACAACTTAAGGAAGTATTCTGTGTCGTGTTTGAAAGCAACATGTCAGTCACTTTAATCGTAATACAGCTAATAGCAAAGCAGCCGAGACTTCAGCTCTCAGCTGTTATGGGAAAAGAACTTGTAAATGTTGCACAGGATAGAGGCTGGGGCTGGGGGGAAAGAAATGCTTCTGCTGCAAGTTCTCCTTTGACTTCTTCTGTAGTCCAAGTCTTTTCATGGCCTTAACAAGAGAAAGCACTTGTGCATATGGCCGCATCTGCGAGGTCCCACGCAGCAGCTGCGATTCGGCCTTAAAATCCTCTTGACGAGATTCTTGTCAATTAAAGCCCTCTTGGCCCAGATTTGCATAAAGCCAAAAACTTGTTGACAGAGTTACCAAAGGATACTGGGGCACAAGTTTTAGTAAAGACAGAAAAAATGCTGTCTTTTAAGAGCTGTAATGCAATTACTAACCAGGATATGGTTCATACTTAGTACTCCTTTAAAAAGAGACTGAAGTTATAATAATAAATACTGAAATATAATACAGTGGGTCAAATAAACATCATTTGCACTGCATTTGTTTAGGACGTCTTATTTTTTTTTTTATTTGTCTATCTTACATTTCATTAATATTAAGAAATGTATAAAAGCTTGCAATTTAATGTTCAAGAACAGTATTGGCAAATAATAACATCATCATCTGTCTATCCCAGGTCCTTGGGAAGGACTCTAAAGGTGGACAAAAATGCCAAATCCAGTCTAAATATCTGGTTGACTGTGTGACCAACCATCATCATCATCACCATCACCATCACCATCACCATCTAGTAGTAGTAATGTCCATTGCCAAATCAGATTTTATTAATGATGTATTCAGTGCAGCAGATATTATCTTATAAAAACTTTCAGATGATTGGATATATTAAAAATGTTAACAAAGTTAGCAGCACAAATACATCACATCCTTAAAAGGAACAGGAAGAATTTAATTTGTATTTTGACTCCTTTAAAAATGACATATTCTGTAAGTATATAACAGGTACCTGAACAAAGAGAACTCACAATGGTGACTACTGTAAGAGGAATTCTACATAACAGGAAATGAATGGTTGAACTGGAATTAGTGTATAAATGATATAAAAACTGTAACATAAAAAATCTGAGCAGCAGTGTGGATTTTTTTGTAATGACTCAGCCAGCTTTTTTAATGGTTAGATTTAAATCTGCAAGTGGCTGCGTAGCGCAGCTACTTGCTCTCCATTAATTTATGCAGGAAGACGGCCCTTACTCATACATTAACATTTTACACAACTGATTCACCTTTCCGCAGTTGAAATTGCTTGACTATCCAATAAGGCAGAGTAACTAATATTAAACTGCTATTTGGTATATAAAGTAAGATTTTATACAGAATGTATGAGTGATTGCAACTCATGAAATGCAAACTTTTGCTCATTTTTTGTTGGTTTTGTTGTCTGTCCCTATTTTATCAATCTACTACAGAATCTGTTTCATCTAAGGAAATTATATCAGCTGAAATACAGTGAATTAATTCATATAATTGCATGAATTACAGCATCACTGTGAGGACCAGCCATGCATTGTAAACAAGCCAATGAGAATGATCATATGGACTGAAATGAATTTGCAACAGGGTTGCTGTTTTATTATCCTAGGCTTAAAGAACTGTAATTGCTTTATACATTCTGAATAGGGCAACACCAGATGTAATGTACTAAGTTCCAAAATGCTTTTCTTCCAATGAGTGCATATGTTGCTCATAAGTAACTTTCATGGAATATATTGCAAAGCATCAGCCTAGTTCAATGTAATGAATGGTCTTAGGCTCCATAAAGGAATGTAATAAATTAATATAAAATAAAATCACCAAATTCCAGTATTATTTCAGTCAAAGTTCCCTCAGAGCCAAATTCCTCATGCATTCTAAGCCCAACCAATACATATATTAACTTTTCATGTTGTTTAAGAGTTCAGTTGGACAATTCTGTATATTTATTCCCTCACTGGATAGTAACAGAACTACAAGAATTCCTAATCCTTCCTACATGACAAGATATTGACACTCTGATAGTTATGGCAAGAGGTTCCCATAATGCCCAGCTATATGGCATGTAGTCATTATTCATTCCATTCACTTGTAATTTTAAATATGGGAAGCAGTTGGTAATTAAATAAGAAACCTCTTTCTTAAAGATTAGGGTATGCATGTGTGTGTGTGATAACTAGCATACATTCTCCAGAGGAACCACGATGAAGCACCGTGCCCTTTGGATTTAACTGTTGGCTGGTTTCCACTGATGGGAACTCGGACCTTACCCTGGCTCCCAGCTCCATCCTGAAGTCAAGGTGCCATGATACCTTGGTGCTATGCCCCGTCCTTCATAGTAAAAACAAGGGGTGGCTGTTACTCCCCACATAAGGGCGCTCTGGTTTTGTTTTTTTTTTCGCATGCCACAATGCAAAATCAGAGAGACAGCAATGAGAACAGGGGAGTGAAAAGTATTAGCTAGGGTGCTGGCACCCATGCTGGAGGGAATGTTCAGCAGCCAGAGTTGAGGACACTTGTATGGGAGTATGAGTGCAAAAGCCTCAGTAACTGTATGGAAGCCCCTTGAAATACTCTTAATATAATTATAACCTTGAAATATCTAGCCTGAAGCAAGAGCAAAACTACACCATGACTAAAAACGTCCTATATATGCTGCAGCATCATAAAATAAATGTGTCATTGAGGATGCAGAGCTAGTAGGAAGGGTCAGTTCAGACAGCACAATGCACAGGCATGATTTTAAGAGGGAAGAGGGGCTACAGGGAAAGATGTTGGACTGTGCAGCTTGTCAGAGCATTTCTAGGAAATGCTGGAGAAGTGACTGTTCTCTTCCCCGTGCCAAAAGACTACACAGTACAAGGAAAAGGAGAGATGTATGGGCAGAGTCACACTTACAGTTCTTCCTTCTCAGCTTTAGTAACATCCTGTTATAAATAGTTACGAAAGTATTCCAAGGTGGACCTTCATGCTTTTTTCGGTTAGCAGCAGGTCCACAGATAACTACTGTGGGCCTCATGAGACATTACCTGACTCCTTCCAATTAAGAGTGCTTTCGTAATTGGGAATCACCATGCTTTGCTCTTTCTCATTTTATAAGACATTTATATGGCTTCACAAAACTGCAGCCCTCCCAAATTTCCCATATGCTTCTTCCTACTTTTTGCATAATGCATAAACTCTTATTTTATATGGTGAAATGGCACCTACACATAGATCATTCTGGCTCCGTTTCCTTATAAAAGAGTAAATAGGGTCATCTGCACAATGTACTGTATCTGTTTTTGCTTGCTCTCCTTGAATTTAGCATCCTTCTTCTTCTGAGTGACTCTCAGGGGGTTGGTGATGAAGGGAGTTGCTCTGCTCATGCTGCATTCCCTGTCTCATGTAGCAATTCCACAATCTTGGTGGAGGAATCTCTTGACCACCCCACCGGATGCCAGTGCTACCCAGAGATCACTCATGTTTTATCCAATTCCTGCAAGTAATCTACAGGCAGCACGAGCCTCCTACAATATGATGGGCAGATCACCACAAGCAGCCTGCAGGCGGAACTAGCATCCAGCAGCACAACTGAGAGCCCCTGCTAGTGGCTAATGCCGCCTGCAGTCCAGTCCTAGTGATCTCTCGATCACACTGCTGGGTGCTTTTGTTTCTTGGTATCCTTCAGCTTAGCTGGATAAACCAAAGAAACCCATTTTAAGACAGATTCCTAAGCTGCTATAATAAGTCACATTTAAATGAATATTTTAATGTTAATTTATCTATCATATTTATATGCCACCCATCTCACAGAAACATGATTCTGGGAGGTGTACAATAAAATCATAAAAAACAGTAATTACAAAAATACTCCACAATTAAAACATAGATATTATCATTAAAGAAAAAAAGTAAAAAGGTTATAGGGAGAATGTACAGATGTTACACACAAGGGAGCCACCTCATTAAATCCTCATTTCTGTGAGACCCCCAAGCCTGTTGACACAGCCAAGTTCTAAGGGACTTCTGGAATGATGTCAAGGGGGGGCAGTCTCACCTCAGGGGGGAGGGATGATGTTCCACAGGGCAGGAACATACATCCAGACAGCTGCCCCCAGAAACATCTGCAAGGGAGATCAGAATCTGTAAGACAGAGGGTGCAGCATTGCGATGCAAGCCCTGCCTCTTTTGGGAGTGCATCAATATTGCTCACAGGTCAAAAAGGACTAGAGTTTGGACACTGAGCCTGCCATCTTGCAGATGTTTACCCCACCTGCCCCTGGATGCTGCAGTCCATTGCCTCCATCCCACCACCCCTCCCAGTCTATGTCAGACAGCCTAGATTCTTTAGCTCTTCTGGTGTGAAAGTGGTGTTTTCCTTCTTCTCTCAACACAAAATTTGCCACATAGACAATCTAGGTTAATTCAGTGGCAGTAGTAGTGAAAGTCAGGGGCTAAAATCTGTCCAGCTCTGGCTGGCTCTTGAGGCTTTCTCCGATCAGTGACTTCATACTGTTTTCCAGGATCATGATGGCCTGGATTGCAAGAGAGACTGGATGTCTGGCCTTTTTCTTTTCAGGGCTCAGTTTTGAAATCTTGGCTGTCCCCCATTTATCTTTCCTCTTTTGATTTATTAATTTAGGGTTAATTATTAACTTTTTCACACAGGTAATTCCATCTTTTTCCTAACTACTTCTGCTTCAATGACACGCTTTTCAGCTGTATCATCTTGAATTTTTTCACATTTTCTGTAATTACATTAATCCACGATTAAAGCCCTTTGCTGTCCTTTTCACATTCTAATATTACTTTTCCTTAATCTAATGGTTTTATTCACATATACAGTTTAATCCCCACTCTTTTATTTGTGTTATTTTGACTGATAAATAGTTCTTTTCCCCCAAAATGTCTTATTTCCATCCAGTTATATTCATTCTATTCTCTGCATTTTTATCTTGTGTGTGCACACTCTATCAATCTGTCTTTCTCAGCCTTTTTAGTCCAGTATGTCCACTTTAAATTTCCACTGCTGTACACATGTTTAATTACCATCTGCACCTAAAAACAGCAATTCTACTAAGTTAGTCTTAAAGACTAACAAATTATTGCATAAGGTTAGTTTTTAAGATTCAGACCTAACTGTTGTATTGCACTGCAGTTTTTTTTCTGCAATTCAGCCTCAATCTCTCCTTTCAATGCCTTGTTACAGTTACCTAAAATGAGGATCTCTTGCTCTCTGTGTCTTTTTCATGTTATAAAGTTCTCTCTTCTTGAATCACTTTCCCAGTGGAAACACTGAATTTAGAACTCCAGCTTTTTGTTCTGGTATTTTCTTCTTAACCACTGCACTGTTCTTTCTTTACACTTCTCCTTCAGTCCTATACTTTAAATTTTAAGTGTATTGTCAGTTCTGTCTGCTATTTTCATACAACACTAATATATGTGTCACATAAAATTAAAGAACACTAGTATTATTAAGCTATGGTATATTACTATTTATGGATCAAAAATCAAATATTTTCAGATGAAAATCCTTAGTGTGTTTAACCAAGTAAACTGAACACAACAAAATAAAATATAAACACAAATTGAAAGAAAAAATATAATCCAGATATTATTTCATAAAAGATTTTTGGGAAACGTATGCCAATATGTTTGCACAACCCCAGCCTCCTTCATTCTATCTCACCTGAAATATTCCAGCTGAACTGTAAAAACAATCAAAAGTTTTATACTACCAGTGAAATTATTACCAAAGTGAACCATAAAACAAATAAACAAAATGTGTATATATTCAATAAAGGTTTTTCAGTGCACCTCACTTTCAACTTCTATACATTTTAATTGCATGTGGAGGAACTGATTCCAGACACTGCTATGTTTTTTTCTGTAGAGGCCTCAATGCTCACATTCATAATTGTACATCTAACACACAAATAAACTTATTTTACAATTCATTGAGTGTGTAAAAAGCAAAGATTCCATATTTCAGTTGCACATGGACACACACAATCAATGTACATTTTAAAAAGTCTATTATAGCTGAACTTTAAAAAAATCCCGTTATTTTTTTCCACAGGCAAAGTTGAAAGAATGAAAAACACATGTATACTTAACATTTCCTGACATAAACCAGATTTGAACCACTGACCTTCAAACCTCCTTCCCAAAGACTAGCAGGAGCAACAGTTGGTTACTTTCTAAGCTACCCACTAGCAAAGGACTTCATAAATTGCTGATTGAATTAAGCAGATATTTGTTCCTTCGCTGTACCAGAGAAGGCAACATGGTAGCAAACGAAGACCTGAGGTTGCCATTTTAAAATTATGGGTTTAATGTTATCATGCTCTCCTCTCATTTAGGTATTTAGGCACTACAGTTTTAGAAATGGGAAACGTTTCATATTTCCTTATGAATACCAAATTCCAAATACATATATAAAAAAAAAAGCATAAAGAAAAGTTGTTCATTTTTTTAAAAAAAGAACCAGATTCAAAATTCTCCTTTTTGTTAGCTCTTCATGCTATGCAGAAAAATCTTTTGCATCTGGTTTTTAACTAGTTTATCAACATACAGTAAACACACCAAGCTGTTCAACCTGAAAAGAAATTGTTTATATATCTTAATGTCAAAATGATGCTATAAAATTTCTAGCTCAGTGAAAACTTTTCATTGTCCATAAAGCAAAAAACAAAAACAAAACACCTCTGAAACAAAACCCTTACTAAGTCAGATCAACGGTCCCTAAAATTTGGTTTTGTTTACAACAGTCAATTATTCAGAATGCTTTGAGTTAAGATAACATATAATAGCATAAAGCTGAGCAAAGAACTGCTAACTTTTTTATCCTTGACAAGAGGATGTATGTGCTAACAACTGATATCTCTATCTTTTTGAAGCTTTGGGGGGGGGGGAGAGGGGGGAACTTAGTACTGTACATTGTTGTTGAACTTCCATTCTAGTGTATATATGTAGTGTGTGTGTGTGTGTGTGTGTGTGTGTGTGTGCGCGCATATATATACAAAATCAGCTCTGAGTAATATAAGGAAAAAAAGGCTTAATTCCATGAAACACTTTCTTTGGAAACAGAACAGCAAGGAAAAATAAAAGAGCCATTGTAGAAAATTAAAAATGCAATAATTCATGGGTTTCTGATCTTCAGGGCTGCTATTTACAGAATACATCCATCAACTCACATATCAATGAGACCTAAAACTTCAAGTCCTTTTCTAAAAATAATTATTTAATATTCTCTGTGACAGAGTACAATAAGCAGGATGTAAAATTCATGAATAAATAACAGCATTGTTAGTTTCAGAATACTATTAAATGGCATCCTGAGTGTCTTTCAGTATACTGCATATACCTCCAAGTTGGTTTTAATTTAAATAAATAATTTGTATGGCCACTCATCTCACTGCAGTGACTCTGGGTGGCATATAAAGATTAAAATCCCAACAATTAAAAGCAATAGCCCATGATGCCCAAGGTAAATTATACATTCCAAAACTAAAATCAGGCAATAAAACAGTATTTATATAGGTTTGAGAGTTCAGCTTGCATAGAAGAGAGTGAGCTTGTTTGGGGTAAAATCGGATTTGGCTGCACTTATAGTTTACTGACCAAAAAGTAGCAAAATTCACCAATATTGTCCTGCTAGCAGAGTTTTATGGTGGTTCTTCTCCTTCTCCTGTGGTCAGTTCCAGTTGAGGGGGAGGAGCCTGCAGCCCCTTATTTGTAGCCCTTATATTACCTATAAAGCCCTTCATGGCATAGGGCCTGGCTATTTGGGAGACTGATTAAATCTGACAGCTCTGTCCATCCAGTAAGATTGGGTCAATGGGTGTTTGCAGTAGCCACCACATTTTGCTTAATGGGAGGACTGGCCTTGGGTTCCATATATGGAGTCCAGCTCTGAAACTTTCTCCTGCTTTTCTGAAAAGACTTGATTCCTCTTGATACCATTTCATTTTCCTTTCCTACCTCTGTATCTTCCCACAAAAATGTTGTCACCACAGCCAGCTATTGAATCAGCCCTTATCTGTTGAAACCATACTCTTCAGCTCTTTCTTGAAACTAAATTGCTACTAGTTTCACAGGCCCAAAGGCAAACATGCTGGAAGAACTACCAAGCGTTTGCAAAGTACCAAGCGGAAACAGATGGTCCCAGAAAATAGAGAATGAGAATCTACATAGAACCAATTCAAACTTAAAGCAAGAAGCCCTACTATACCTGTGAATGCACACAGGCCATTCCCACCCCACAAATTGTTGTCAGGGAAGAGATACATGAAAAAAAATGATCAGGTTTCATCCAAGTCTGATGAAACAGCAGTGCAGACTGATCCACATAGACATTCTGCTGAGTTCACTGAGGCTTCTACCCTGATTTAAAAAGCTCATACTATATTGCTCCAAATGGGAAAACAAAAATATTGAGCATTATTTGAAAATATTAATTAACAGGCAATAGCTAGCAACAGTTCTAAAACATGAAACAGGGATGGTCAACATGTGGCTCCCCAGATGTGGAACTCCATCTGGCGAGTGGTAAAGGATGTGGGAGATGCAGTCTAATATCTGGTTAAAGCAATCAAACCATTTTCAAAAACAATTTCTTTAGAAAAGCAGTTAGCAACTTAATTTTTGTGTGATAACAGACAAGATGAGAGGTGATAAACCAGATCTACTATTAGACTATATCATGCTATACAGCTTTGTTCACAAGTTATGATTGTATAACCTCTTCTAATACTAGAAAAAAATGATCCTGTTAGATAAAAGAAGCCCTCTTTCCCAAAAACAGTTCCATTAAAGCTACACAAGAGGGAAGAAAGAAAGAAAGAAAGAAAGAAAGAAAGAAAGAAAGAAAGAAAGAAAGAAAGAAAGAAAGAAAGAAAGAAAGGACATACAGACAGACCACAAAGCATTAGTCAACTGTAGC
This sequence comes from Liasis olivaceus, assembly GCA_030867105.1. NCBI lineage: Eukaryota > Metazoa > Chordata > Lepidosauria > Squamata > Pythonidae > Liasis > Liasis olivaceus. The sequence continues at coordinate 230,311,553 of CM061349.1, read as the reverse complement.
TCCATTGTTAAAAAAAATCCTCTTAATGCTTTCTTATCTCCTCTGTATTTTGGAATAAAAAAAATATAAGGTAAGAATGACTTTTCAACCCTTAGACCATATCTTTGTTCTTTTTTAAATCAAGAAAAAGGATTGATGTTTCTAGGCCTTTCCATCTCGACAAGTCTTAATTAAAAAACAAAAACAAAACCTCTTCTACTGATGCCACTCAAATGCTGAACAACATCCAAGATTTCTCTCTTGACTTCAATATAAAAGTTGTTTCACCCTATAGCAAGATTCCATCACAGATGGAATAGGAATGATTGTCCTATTTAGAGGTCTTTGGTCTGACATTAATATCTAAATGGCACTCAGTTCTGAGATAAAGACATTTATTTATCACATTGATATGCCACCCTGGGATGGCTTTGCCAGTTTATTAGATTCACATGCCATCTTTCCTTAAGAAGCTCAAGGCAGCATACACAGTACTGCCCCCTATTTCTTCCCCACAACAAAATCCTATGAGGGAAATGATCTGAGAAAGAGACTGGCCTAAAGTCACGTAGTTTATAAAACAAGAGCACCATCTCATCCTTTCTAAACCTAGTGCCTTTGTATGTGTTTAACTACAATTCCATCGATTCCTGGCAATTAGCCATGCTGGCTGGGGATGTTGGGGCTGTAGTTCAATAGATCAAAGAAAGTACCTATTTAGGAAATATTGCCCTAAGGATAATCACAGAAAAATAAATTGCAGTAGCCATTAAAATAAATCAAAAGTCATATTGGGCCAACTAAGAGCTTCCAAAAATATGTAGAATTCTATGCTCTAGAAAGATAATGTTATCACTGAAATTGGGAATGTATTTTTGGAGGCTCACATCTCCATCCATTAGGTTAAGCAACTCATTTTGATTTTGCCTGTTTTTTAATTATAATACTTCTCCATTCCATCATCATACTTAAGCATGTAGACACAATGACTGTTACATCAAGTCAGCCTTATTTTCATTCCTTTGTCCATGGTGATTAAAATTATGTTTTTTCTAATCTCATCTTGGTGAGATCTGATGTTCTCCAATCTTGCTTTTTGGCCTAACAAAGATAGTGCTGTAAAGTGATTTTTTAAAACTACACTATGATCTTTTTCAAACCAGAATTATAAGACAGACACAGCATTTTAAAAGAAAATCACCTGATTACTGGTTACTGATCTGATCACTCTTCTTTTCTAGCAGAAGCATCCATTTCAAAGGTAGAGCCAATGTGATCTAGTGGGACACATTACTGGGTCTTTCACCAAGGGAAGAATGTCAAGCTCAATGAGGCTCACTGTGGCAAGTGGGATTTATGACAATCATAGACAGGTTTCCATAATGCGGATTGCTTGTTCCTGGCACAGCATGATAATGTAACTGGGGATTTGTTTGGTTTGTTTTAAATCTATTTAAAATCATAGTTTGCTTGAGTGCAAGTGATTGTGCTTTAACATGACATATGAATATGAACACCTATTCTGTCACATTTTCCTGACTTACTCCTTCCTCCCCATTTGGAGAGTTTAAGGGATAAAAGTGGTACCTTACACCTCAAAGCAGCACACATTTTATCATTTTAAAATCACACAAAATAGACCTAATTATTTTTTGGGAGAAGGTAAGGATTTTAAGAGTACTATGGATGTCTTGTGTAAAGCTTAAGGAAATTCTTTTGCCCTTAAATCCTCCAGTTCCCTCAAAATGGGGGAGGACAGAGGGGAACAGGTCAAGAAAATTCAGTCTAGCCTCTCCAAGGAGGTACACTGATTGGGGAATACACCCCCCCTCCCCTGGTTTCTTGTGAGCTGAGTACACGTTCAGTGACATTTTATTTATTTATGTGTTTATTTATGTTTCTTATTTATTTAATTGATTTATACAGCCACCCACCTTGCAGATGCAACTCTGGGCAGCTAACAACCCATTAAAAACAGTATAACAAAAGAACAACAACGGCATAAAAACCTACAATGGTCGCTGAGAACAAACCCAATAAGCATTCAACAGTAACAATAGCAACCCCCATGTCCTGGAGCATAACCAGGTCTTCAGCACTTTGTGTAAAGCTGGCAGAATCGGGGCCAATCTAATCTTGGGGGTATGGTGTTCCAGTGGGCAGAAAAGGCCTCCTTCCTAGTTCCTATTAGATGGCATTCTTTAATCAAGAGGACCTGAAGTGTGCCCCTCCTGTTGGAGGTGGTGGAATATGGGCCATCTACTGCAAGGATGAGGATAGGAAACATTATTTCCAACTTCCGAACAAGCTCCCTGGACAGAGAGTGGTATACAGTAACAGATTAAGAAAGATTGGAGCCCTTCTTTCTCTCAGGCTGAAACCTATTGTGTTACTTTGTATTTGTTTGATCAGTTTCCCTTTTATTGTGGATTTTTCCAACAGTAAAATGTTCCAAGAGCTCACTGAATGAATGAATGAATGAATGAATGAATGAATGAATGAATGAATGAATATATATATATATATATATGAAATTGAACTACGCGGCTTACCCGTTTTTGATATTACACGGCGGTGAAGTGTGGTAGGTGCTGAGGTGTACCAAAGTTTAACTATGAATCCCAAAGGGCAGCAAATTATGGACACATTTATATGATTAGCCTGACTTGTTCAGTAAATTCTGAGCAAATATTTTATCTCCCTAAAAGATATATTTGGCGCTTCAATCCAAGAAAGTGTAAGCTTGAATCACTCACTATTATATAAAAATAAATGTCCCTATATTATCTGGTTATGATAAAATATAGCAACCATTATTGTAAACTTAAAGCTTCTAATCTTCTATATAGGTAGGCTACCACAAAAAACCAAAGCCAAATATGATATTGACAATGCTTTTCCACTGTTGCCAAAATAATTAATTACTTAAGGTTCTCAGTGCTCATCCCAAGTCCAGGATAAAATGGAGGCATTCCATTCTACTTTGTTTTGACCTGATGTTCTGTGATTGGTATGTTTTCCTTCAAAACCCTCAAGATTAGAGAATCTTGAGGACACATTAGCTAATTTAAAAAAAAAAAAAAAAAAGCAAGTAAAGGTTTCATTCTGGCTGGAGCTAGTTGGGTTGGGGGAAGAGGGAAACTGCAGTGGAGTCAGTTAAGCACATGTTCAGAGAGTGAAAACCATTTTAAGCGCAAAGAAAAGATTTCTGCCTGGCTAGCAAGAAAGTTTACTGATTTGTTTAATTTGCTGTTGTTCTTGGGGTGGGGGGTTAATAGTTCATGGATTATAAGGTAATGGTGCTCTGGTGGGTCCAGTGTGAGCTGTGCTTTAGGACTGTAAATGCAAAACCAATGCTGTTTTGTGGAGCTCTGCCAATTCAGATGTACATTAGGAATACTGGTATGCTGTTATACTGTAAGACTGCAAATTAAAAAAAGATGTTGCTTTGCTTGCTGAACACTGTAGGCAGAAAAGTGTATTTTTGTTGTTGTTATATTGTCAGTGGGTTAGGAATGTGTTCATTCATTGCTGTTGTTTGCTTTTTTGTCAGGCTCATTTCTTTGGCTGTTTATTCAGGCAGACCAGGGTGCAAAAAACATGCATAACTGCTGCTACCATTGTTAGCTATGCCTAGTTTAAACATGGTTTGATTCTTTTTTAAAATCACCCTCTTCACCACTTTGTCTGTAGGCTGAGAGGAAGGTAGTATTTTGCACAGGCTGTCACCCAATATTCTTTTGTGGCTCCATGATGAAAAATTAGGGAGGTTCTTTCAACATCCCATTGTCTGAAATGACAAAATAGCTGAAACATTTCAAATGTTTATTCTTTAAGAAAACGGAACACACAAGTTGATTTGAGTTTTCTCCCATCAGAATGTTGAACAACTGGCAGAACATTCTAAGTGGGGTTGCTTTGTTCCAAACAAAACTTGTTGTTTCACATACGCCTCTCCTGCAAGCAGTGCCCACAAGAAGATGGAATGCAAAGAACTTTATTCTCAGTAGCTGACAAAACAACACTGGATATAGGGAACTGCTACATATGGTCTTTGGCTCTACCCCAAATCAAAGATGATCTGATAGCACCAGCCACCTGTGCTGTAATGCACACAAAAGCCAGAGATGAGACGTGTGTTATGTGTATAGAGATTAACCTTTGCTAAATAAGGGTAAAACATCGATAACAAACTTTAATCTAATTCATTCTATACCACAACCCCAAATCTTTATTCACTTGAGAGAGAAAGAAGAGGCTACATGTAAATAATCATGCTGCCTCATCGTTTATCAATCTAATTAACTTTACTATCAATAGAAGAGAATATGTGTAACTCAGGGTTGAACTGTGGAGTCCTTGGTGCTCCCTGAGCTTGGTTGTTTTCCTCTAGACATTTCATTACCCAGCTAGGTAACATCTTCAGTGCTAGCTATATATATAAAACGTTACTATATAAGACTTTCAGGAAACAAGAACATCAGCAGGAAAAAAAAGGACACAAAGAAAGTAACAGGATTTTGGTAAGATCCTTCTGGGTGAAATATGACCCAAATCACTGAAGACAGGAGACACAAAGAACACCCTGTAACCATTTTCAAAGCATTTAACTGGAATTACAAATGGTTACACCAGCAGCCGTTTTTAAGGCATGGAAAATAATTTAATTATGCAGGCAAATAACTTGGTTTGAGTGTTGATCTTAAAACAAACAAACAAGCAAAAAACCAAACAACCCCCCCCACCCAACAGCTACATGTTGTGTTTCATAAACAAGCAAAATGACGAGACCTGAAACGCTATTGTTCAAATGTGTTTATCATCAGATTTCAGTCTGATAGAAAAGGGATTGGTAACTTTCCCCACAGAAGCTTCATGGGGGGTGGGAATGTCAGTGCTCCCCCCCCCCCCCGCCATGTACATTCTGAAGAAAATTCACTAACCTCAAAGGTATCAGAGCAGGAAACGTTTCTCCATCTGCCTCCCTTACCCAACCCCCACCCTCAGTGCACATACTTGAAAGAAGGGCAGTGATTTGGCCTGGGTTTCGTTCTCCTCTCCCCTCCCCTCCCTCCCCTCCCCCCTCCTTTGAACTATCTTATTGAGTTCGACAGCTTAAGCCTTGCTGAAAAAGAAGGCAATATATTCTTTCCTCCTCTCAGAGAAATGTGCTAGGATTTCAAGATAAACATCCATTAAGGTAGGCGAGTGTCCTGCATCCTGTGTTATGAATTCAATTACCAGCCATTTCGGCCAGATTTGTTCGGAATGTCAAAATAGGATTTCTGGTCCCTGAATCAGTCTCTGATTCACCTTCAACCCCTCGCCATGACTTGGGAAAAAGGGGAAGTCATGTGATCCAAGGCCCTGAAAGGGAAAGAGCAGGTTTTCTTTCCTTTGGGGGGGGAGGGGGCATTTTATAAACTCCTGAAACGCCAGAAAAAGAAACAAAGGCACGGTATTAGCAGCTGAGGGCTATTTGTGGGTGGGGCCGGTATAATGGGGCTGCAAGTTAATCTGACCAAGAGGCCCCACTTCAACCTTTCAAATGCACCCATTTTTTAAACATGTGAAACTGCATCTTCTCCAGCCCACAGCCAGAGCAATTATTCAGGCATTTTATCTAACCCCAGCGCTACAATCAAAGACTTCAGTTGGGACACCAATTCATCATTTCCAAACAAAACAGCCTCTTTGCTTTTGAGTCACCTTAACTTGTGCTGCCATTAAAAAAGAACACACACACAACAGCCACCTCTCTTCCTCCTCCCAGCCCCATGTATGCTTCAAAGGCTTCTTGAATAAATAGGAGTATCTGATAACCCAGATAACCAGAAGGACATGTGACCCGAAAGATTTTGCTCCAAGGCTGTATGTTTGGGATGCAGAGATAAGGCATTTGTTTTCATCAGTTCAGTTCAGTTAAAACTATTTTGTGGCTTTCATAGAGCATGTTGTATCTGAACTTTTGTGACAAAATAAATATTAAGAAGGGGAAAGACAGCATTAATTTTCACTGTTTTTCACTAACATAGTGTTTCTGTCAAAATTATCCTTTCATTTTAGGACAATCAAATACGTGCCTCTTGAAGCTAAGAGGGATTTTAGAAGACAATTTAATTTTGCTGTATTATGCCTGTACTGTTAAACTTAATATTCCTGGTAAAAATACTAAAGGGCAATCATAAATTTCTGTGATTATTTGGACTTGGGACCTACTATGGGTTGAATTTAGATTTAAACAAACATAGAGCAGACTCGTGATTAACGTAAGTCCCACTAATTCCAGTGGATTTATTTTAAGCATGACAGTATCAGATTCAACACTTTAATTTGCAAAATGTTTTACAGTAATTGGCAGAAACAGCTAACAATAGCTCTGTGCTTCACCATTCCAGTGTTATATAAACTTCCGGCCATCCTATAAAGTTACTTGATAGACAATTATTCCCACATTATTCACAGTAAAGTCCAAGGCAAAATACATTCACTGCAAAAAAAGATCCTGACAAGGTATCTTGGAATCTGTTCTTACTTTTGTCAAGAACTGATTGGAAATAATGTTCCAAAAGCTATTCATTATGATCCAAAGAAAAGCTTGCTTTTCTTTCTTTTCATTACTCTCAATTTTCTGCAAAAGATACAGGGCTTAAACTGAACCATTATTTTAAAGATTCCTATGATTTATTTTAGATGCATTTGCTATCCTATTAATAACAATAAATTAGGGCTGGCGTGGCTTCAGAAAAATAATCACATTAACAGACAAAGAATAATTACCAGCACAGCTTTAATTGGTAGTAAAACAGTGGGCTATAAAATGCCAGAGAAACAGAACTATCACTTCCCTGGTTTGATCAAGAAAATTTGCAATTGGAGCCAAAAACTTGAATGAGTGAGAGAATACGAATAAGCAGACAGCATGGACAATGTTCATTTTAGTGGTTTGCATGCTTTATTCAGTAACCATTAACGCTTGATTACTGTTTTCATATTTGAGATTTGTTTTTACACTAAACCAATTAAGATGAGTGGAAAACTACAGCAGAACAGATTTTATAGTGGGCATTCTTTACTGTTTTTTAAACTTATGCGTAACATTGGACACATAATAGCTGCAGTTCAGCATGCATCTTCTCTCTGTGCAACAGAGGAAGAAAGACCCTGAGAAACAGGGCACAGAACTGCTATTCTTTGCAACTAGGAAAAGAGTAGGAAGATATTGGCTGAAGGAAAACCTCAGGATATTTTCACACAAGGACTCTACGGTACTTCAAGAGCAGCTTCTTTCTGATCTCTGGGACAGTTTGGCAGATGAGCTAATTCAGCTGATTCAGCTGAGGTGTAACTGAAATTGCCCTCTCCCAACCAAGCCTGCATTTTTTTCTTTTTCCAATGAAGCTTGCATTGCTGAGGAACTGCTCACTTCCTCACTGAATGCAACTTTTGCTGCATCCCTCCTCCTGGTTCCCAAGTTTCAATTGCCTTGGCAAACTTTGGTTGATCTCAGTGCAAAATTTAGAGGTATTCTGCCAGTTTTTTCCTCCTCCTTGGCAGGGGACAAGCAGGCAGAGAAACTGCTAGGTGGCCTGGCTTTATTTCACGTCTTGCTCTTTTGTGTGCAGGTGAAGATTGGGGGCGGGGGGGGAGACCCTTCAACAGAGTGTAAGCGGGGGTGGTGTGGGACTGTTTCATGTGCAGAAAACAGAGATATGGATGGTAGTCACGACATGATTGTTTTGTTTCATTTTTATCTGGGATGGAGATGAGGGAATTTTTATTGCTCCAGGATCTGCAGTAGCTTGCAATAGCTTGAGTAGGGCATGGGTTGAATTGCATTTCTTGCAGGCTCTGGTTGGTCAGTTAAAGGGTTGCTTAGAATGTAGAAAATGCAATAAGCCAATCAGCAGGTCCACTTGAAACTGTTTTGAAGGGGAGAGTAGAAACAGAGCTATGAGGAAGTGCCCTTGGCACAAAAGATTTCATACAAATGGGAAACTACTCAGTCAGCCAAAAAAAGGGGAAAATTAAGAGTTCCTGTAATGGCAAAATAGTAAACATGACAGGGAGACTTGCTGGATGGTTTGCAAGCCTGAATAATGCTGCATAAAAAACAACAAAAACAGGGCAAGCTAAACCAACCATCATTATCCGAACATAAAATGTCATGTAAACCCAGCTCAATATGGTTTATTCAGCAGATTCCATGGCCTAGCACAAAGTCTGAACTAAAGCAAAGATGCAGTTCTGAGCACATAAACCAACCTATCATGCTCCCAAACAAGCTTCTTTAGTTTACAATCAAATAAACACTTCATCTGCAAATTCAATCAGATGATTGCATCAGTGAGGATTGCAGGCAAAACTAATGCTCGCAATAACCAAAGATATAACATGAAGTCTACCATTTTTCACCCTAAATTATTTTACACAAATTTCACCAACTATAATGTATCTCAAGGATTGCTCAAATCGCTCAATCTATAAGACACTCTCATAAAATTAATGGAATCAATTGTCAAGTAAATATACTTTGGCTGCAAGGCCACCCCTTATGTATTTCAATTGCTCAAAATACTGCAGGACCAAAAAGAATAATCTAAATTTATGGTGCTTAGGAGTATTCACTTCTGAATATAGTTCAAAGGATCATAATCAGAAAATAGTGCATGAGACAACATAGGCAGTTGAATAAAAGTGGTGGAAATAATGACTGAATGGCCATTTTTCAGAAGCTTCATTGACTTCAATGAAAGTCCTAGTAAAGGTACAATTCGTAAAACACATTCTTTATAGCTATAAAATCTATGCCCTACTTCAAGAAAAAGGGAAGGAAAAAAATATGGACAGCTGGCAGAAAGTGGCAAAACATACAAAAAGGGATACTCATAAAGTGGTGAATGCTGGTTGGGAGCAATCTGGAGGGTGTCAGGTTAGGGAAGATCACTTCCTTTTGAGATAAACCAATGTTTGAGGCCAACCTGTATGGCTGCACCAAAGAAGCCTTCTCAGGACTGCTCCCTGGACGGTGTGAGATACAGTGCAAGCACAGTTAAAGTAACACTCAATGCCTTCATTAATGTCAAAATGGACAGAGGTAATCTTAACTAAGCTTTATGGATACAAAATGGAAGCAGAATAAAAGATCCTGAATAGTAATTTTGTTCTCCTGAGCTTTCTTTATAATCAGGTGGGAAAGAATATAGTTTAAAAATTGAGATTCCAATTATATTATTGTGTTTTGTTTTGTTTTTTTAAAAAAACAACCTTTTCTAAAGATGAAATGTGACTTTGCTAAAAAGTGGTAAGCTATTAACTTAACTGGTTACTTCACAGGTTGATCCAGAATGAAGGTTTTCTAAAGAAGACTTATTGCATAATATAAGCTTCTTCACAGAATGTTTGAGATTTGATGTTTGGCAGAACTCCAAAAGTATAATTGGACTTATATCTTGGGACAGAAAAAAAAATCTGCTTTGCTGGAGCTCTAGGAATTTATGGGAGGATAGTAAATATTATCTATTCTGGCCAAAAGGAACCATGGGATTTGGAATGGCAATTGTCAAAGATACAGAAACATGTGTGACAATGTTTTATAGATGTGTGTGGATTGTATAATATCTACAGATAAAATATGTGTTAATACATACTGAGGAACTTTCAGGCATTGAGATTCTCTGCAGCATCCTACAAAATCTGGTCTGGAGTCTCTCAAACTCTTGCAGCTGATTTAGAGGATTTCTAGAGAGGAGGAAAAACCACTGTCCCTTCCTAGCTCCATCAACAGGAAACAAACATCGGTTTCAACATATATTACACTACATTGCAATAGAAGAGAGAACATGACTGCATGGTTTGTTTTGCTGTCCAACATTTTTGGGTTTTGGGTCTTCAAGTCAGTCTTGAATCCCGGCAACCACATGAATAAATTTATGCAGTTTTCTTGGCAACATTTTCAGAAGTGGGTTGCCATGGCCTCCTTCCTAGGGCAGAGAGGGAATGACTGTCCCAATGTCACCCAGCTGACCTCTCTGCCTAAGGCAGGACTAGAACTCAGGTCTCCCTGCTTTTAGTCCGGGGCATCAACCACTAGATCAGACTGACTCTCTGACATTGCAGATGTCATAAGGCTAGAAGCTATTAATTTCTACTGAAGACACCATTAAGCTAAAAGAAAACACACAGTTGTGCACTCTTACACAATGCTTGATCTCAGAGCACCCTCACTGAACTCTCAAGAAATGTGTCCAGAAATATGCATGGGACTGGACTGCAATCCTAAATGCACCAGTAGACCTTATGAACCGACAACCAAGTTAGTTTCCATGATCCTTGTTATGTGTTGGCATGTGCTGCATATGTGTCATAGCCGTGCTTCTTGACATCAAGCAAAAGATATTTCTTATTTTTAAAAGGATAAAAAACATGTGTCCTTTGTTTGGTATTTTTAACTCAGGGAAAGGATACATTTAATCTTCAAATAATGTTCTACTCTAAGGCAGTGGTTCTCAAAGTGTGGTCTGAGGACCCCTGGAGGTCCCCGAGACTCCTTCAGGGGGTCCGTGAAGTCAAATAAATAAACATTTTAAAATTTCTCCATTTTAGCTTCTAATACAGTAAATATTCATAGATATAACCCACATAAACCAAAGCACTTTGCGGTCCTCAATCATTTTTAAGAATGTAAAAGGGTCCTGAGACAAAATGTTTTGAGAACCACTACTGTAAAGGATACATACATTAGAATATTTAGCTTGTATTCTGCCAGTGAAGTATGAATAAAACAAGGTTTATTAATTGATTAAAAACTGATAGCTTCAACAAGAATACAGCTAGTGGAACTTAATTCTAAAATGTTGTTTGTCGTAAGACAGCATTCCCCAAAGCATAGCTTAAGAAACTTAAGTGACAGAGTTATCATTTACAGATTTGAATTAATTTATAATTTTAGGAACTTCTATATCATAGATGAGGAATGGTACCCAGCAAATCTATGAGGAGACCACTAGGAAGATGATTAACTTAGCACCCTTCATGAATTTCATCAAAAGTATAAAAAAAAAAAATACTCCTGAGATGCTATGAATACACTCCTTTATTAAAGAACACTGATTCATCAGTTAAGTACATGCCATACATACAGAAATCCTAAATAAGATAAAACTGTTCCGTCTTATGATAAACAATTCTATGCAATGGGACAAAAAGCCAAAGAACTGCAAACAGTTACCATTTTTGATATGGTTTTGATCCCATTGTTATTTGCGTTTTATGTAAAAGTACTGATGAAGGAGGATCTATTCACCTCTTTAATAGGCTTTGCCAATTCTGTATAAAACTTACATGTTTATGTTTTGAATGGCTATTACTTAATTCTGATTTTTCTAATGACCATAAAATAGTCCAGGAAATGATTGTGTTCTTCCTGACATATTATGTCTAAAAACTGCAGTTACAGAATAACTACACACACACACACACACACACATCCACACACAGTACGTAATATGCAAGATCTGAATATTCTTTTTTTTATTTTAAACAAACGGCAGCTAATGAAGAGTACTATATTAAAATTCTCAGTCTCAGTGCCTGACTATCTGTATAGCTATTTCAAACAAACAAACAAACAAACAAACAAGTAAATTTAAAATTCCAAAGCTAACCAATAGTTAATGGACAACAGCAAACACATGAGAGCCCTGTGTGAAATACCAGCAGTGCTAGGTGTTCCTCCAGTAAATACAAACTTATGCTCATTTGACTCTGTAGTATCAAATCAAAGTTTCAAATCAAAGTTTATTGCGGTCTTGGACCAGTATAAGACTCTGTAGTAAGGCGCTCTTCTCATGTGACACAGCGATTAATCAATAAAGCAGTATCTTATACAGGTGAAACTCGAAAAATTAGAATATTGTGCAAATGTTCATTTATGTCAGTATGGCAACTCAAAAGGTGAAACCAATATATGAGATAGACGCATTACATGCAAAGTGAGATATGTCAAGCCTTACTTTGGTATAATTGTGATGATTATGGCGTACAGCTTATGAAAACCCCAAATTCACAATCTCAGAAAATTAGAATAGTGTGAAAAGGTTCAATATTCTAGGCTCAAAGTGTCCCACTCTAAGCAGCTAATGAATCCATAACACCTGCAAAGGGTTCCTGAGCCTTTAAATGGTCTCTCAGGCTGGTTCAGTAGGAATCACAAGCATGGGAAAGACTGCTGACCTGACAGTTGTGCAGAAAACCATCATTGACACCCTCTATAAGGAGAGAAAGCCCCAAAAGGTAATTGCGAAAGAAGTTGGATGTTCCCAAAGTGCTGTATCAAAGCACATCAATAGAAGGTTATGTGGAAGGGAAGAGTGTAGTAGAAAAAGGTGCACAAGCAGCAGGGATGACCGCAGCCTGGAGAGGATTGTCAGGAAAAGGCCATTCAAAAGTGTTGGGGACTTTCACAAGGAGTGGACTGAGGCTGGAGTTAGTGCATCAAGAGCCACCACACACAGACGGATCCTGGACATGGGCTTCAAATGTCGTATTCCTCTTGTCAAGCCGCTCCTGAACAACAAACAACGTCAGAAGCGTCTTACCTGGGCTACAGAAAAAAAGAACTGGTCTGTTGCCCAGTGGTCCAAAGTCCTCTTTTCTGATGAGAGCAACTTTTGCATCTCGTTTGGGAACCAAGGACCCAGAGTCTGGAGGAAGAATGGAGAGGCACACAATGCACGATGCTTGAAGTCCAGTGTGAAGTTTCCACAGTCTGTGTTGATTTGGGGAGCCATGTCATCTGCTGGTGTTGGTCCACTGTGCTTCATTAAGTCCAGGGTCAACAGAGCCATCTACCAGGAGATTTTGGAGCACTTCATGCTTCCTTCCGCAGACGAGCTTTATGGGGATGCTGACTTGATTTTCCAGCAGGACCTGGCACCTGCCCACACTGCCAAAAGTACCAAAACCTGGTTCAATGACCATGGGATTACTGTGCTTGATTGGCCAGCAAACTCGCCTGACCTGAACCCCATAGAGAATCTATGGGGCATTGCCAAGAGAAAGATGAGGGACATGAGAACGAACAATGCAGTGGAGCTGAAGGCCGCTATTGAAGCATCCTGGTCTTCCATAACACCTCAGCAGTGCCACAGGCTGATAGCATCCATGCCACGCCGCACTGCAGCAGTCATTGCTGCAAAAGGGGCCCAAACCAAGTACTGAGTACATATGCATGCTTATACTTTGCAGAGGTCCGATATTGTTCTATTTCCAATCCTTGTGTTACTGATGTCATGTAATATTCTAATTTTCTGAGATTGTGAATTTGGGGTTTTCATAAGCTGTACGCCATAATCATCACAATTATACCAAAGTAAGGCTTGACATATCTCACTTTGCATGTAATGCGTCTATCTCATATATTGGTTTCACCTTTTGAGTTGCCATACTGACATAAATGAACATTTGCACGATATTCTAATTTTTCGAGTTTCACCTGTAACTGTTGCATTGAGATATTAGTTGCACATAAAATTTAATTCAGGCTCAATTCTCACAGAGTTCAGTTTATCTGGATAATTTAAAAATGGCTTTTTTCACAACTGACATAAAGTATTTTTCTTATACATGCAGCTTATGTGATTTTGTTAGGTTCTTGCACAAACTAATAAAACCATTATTGTGCAATTGTGAAAATAAGAATTCCCCAAGTATTAAGCAAAATCATTACTGAATGGGTTTTTAAAGTAGCAGTATGCAGACAAGCAATTGGGATTTATGTCGATATTTGTTAATAGTATGGTACTTCGCAAAACAATAGAAAAACATTTAATAGATATGAGAGAAAGCTATTTCCCCTTCCCCAATACCATTGTGAGGAGGCCCCTGCAATGCAAAATCTGTGTTCCATTAGAAAGAGAACAACTTATACCAAGCTTTTAGTCTCATATGCTATTAGTGTTGAAAAGGCACAATGTTTTGGGTTATACACACATATATTGTCATTAAGGAAGTGCAGAGTACAGAAGAGTTGTTTCTGGAAGCCTCATACTCAAAATGCATCTAGCAACCACTTTTACTCAAACAATCTTGCTGACTTTTAGCTTTTGGAAGACAGAAATTAGAACTTACCAGTTCTGTCCAACTACAAGAACACCTAACAGCGAAACTGTGTTGTTGGATAAGGTTTATCATCCTGAGAATTATACTTTTTTCATCAAAAAGGCATATATTTGAAATGGATAGAAAAATGTCTGATGAAATCACAGAAGCAAGATGCATATCAAATAAGATTTCCAGAATCTGGGAGTGAAAAAGATCAGTGTGCTGCAGAAAACAAGGCTCTCCCTGCCATAACTAGGAAATCCCAAATAAAATATGTGGAGCATTCAATAGTGCTTTCATTTGCATAATAAAATTTGGGGCAAAGGGGATTTATTTATTTATTTATATGTCACATTTATATAGCCGCCCATCTCACACAAAGTCCCTAATGTATGAGTGTGTGTGTGTGTGTGTGTGTGAATGAGGGGGTCCCAATTCTCCAAACTCCCTATTAGTATTTTTTTTTTTAATTTGTGCTTGTTTTTATCTGGGTTTATTTTCTTTTCAACTTTGTGTTATTATTCTGTTTTTAGATTTTACTAGAGAACCCGTGACCCATTGGGTCATCGTTTCAGAGATATTTCCTTACCTAAACAGAGGAACAGAAAGACCAAGGGCAAAAAAGCAGTGGGAGAGGGAGTGACTTATGACTTGCTGCTGGCTTCCCCATTAACTTTGCTTGTGGGAAGCTGGCAGGGAGTGTAGAAATCTTCCTTCCTCCCTCCCTCCCTCTCTACATATAACATAAGCTTGTGCTGTTTTCCCTCTCCTCATGACCCTCAGGAGAGCCCCGGTGAAGCTGACACCGACTCCTCCTACCCCTCCTCTTTGGCTGACCTGCGGAACTGCCTGCCAGTTTGGTGGGGGGAGGTGGAACACAGGGAGCCATGGACCATGATAAAAACTGTGCCCCCACTCCCCATTCCGGCATGTCCCCAAGGACCCCCTTCCTAGAGTGAGGAAGAGGGCTCACCCATTGACCACCAGTGTCCCCCAGCCAGCCCTACCTCACCAGCAGGCATCTGAGTTGCTCCCTTATCCTTCCCTCAACACCCACCACCATTAAGAGATTTCAAATTTCTGCCCTGTTTCCAAAGCAGCCAATTGCCACTTGCCCATTGGGCCTTGCCGCCAGCTGATTGGGACCAGGGGACAGAGGGAGGTGGGAAAGAGGTCAGGAATACGCCCATGATGATCACGTGCCCTGGGCTGACTGCTGCAGTGCAGTGCTGAAGCACCACAAATTTCCCAAATTTCGATCCCGCAAGAGTAATAGGTCCCGGATTTTGGACACATTCTGTAAGTTAGCCCGTTTGAGGTATGTTGGTTCAACAATTGTTGCCCTATGATGCACCGTTTTGCCCAGCTGAAGGCTACAGACACAAGAGTTTTAATAATATATAGTTTTGTATGTATATGTATGTGTGTACGTACGTACATATGTATGTGTGTGTGTGTGTGTTTATGTGTATGTATATTTAATTCTGACTCTCTTAGACTTGATGGCGTAGGGCAGAAAGATCACTGTTACTCAGTTTGCCAAAAGAGAATGTACTATCTATTCTGCTGTTGACTTCTCCCAATACTTCCACAGCAAGGCTGGCACATGTTTAGTTTCATCACGGCTTCCACAGCATTTTGCACATAATTCTCAACAGGTACCGAAGCCAGTTATAAACCCTGAAAATGGCCGCTGCTTAATGGCAGACCCCACATTCGATCCTTGACAACCTGAGATGCAGCTCAAGAAGAAGAAACAGTACTGATAATTCTGAGCTAAATGGATCAGCAGTTTGACTTTTTGTATGAAAAAGATTCTTATATTCCTAATTCTTTTTAATTTTTAATTTAATTAACATACCAAACATGCCAAGCTTTGGGGGATGATCCAGAATCAAACACATACTCACTTCCTGATCAAGTTTGATTGAACTGAGTTATTTACAAAAATTCCCACCATTAAAAGAATTGATGTTTTAGAAAGAATTGGATAAACTGACAATACTTTCAAGTTCCAATTGCCTTTAAAGAGTTCTGAAGCCCCTCTAATCTGATTTCAGATCAATAAGACTTGAAAGTGTCCTTATTGGGTTTTACTTCTACACCTTTCCCTGGGAGGAGCATCTTTTCTGTGCAACTTAATTTACTAACCTAATTAGCAAGCAAACAATCAGATGTCAGGATATCGACTAAGGACCTAGCTGGAACTGAGGAACAGTTCATAAATAATATAGATCAAAACAGAGACAATGGCTTGAATTTCTCCTTTACACTATTTTCCTACATGAATCAGTCTGTGTTCTTGCCACTTTGCCTCTTGAGTACCTGCTTCTAGGGGTTGGGGTACTCCTGGGAATGGTATATAGATTTCAGATGACAGTAGTATTGAAAGACCTCTCCTAATATGTGAATGGAGAAGAACCTAGGGAACTAAGCCTAAATTTAAAATAATGTAATACATATTATTTTCAAACCAAACACCCATTTTTCCATTTCAATTAAAAATATACGCATATATACCTGGCCTTTTTTTCTAGTACCAAATATTTCCTCATATAGCATTATCATTAATACATTAAACAACCCTGGATTGGATCACAAATTCATTAGTAGAAGGAACTCTGGTGCTGTTCTTTGAGCTATCATGCAAGACCTCAGAGAATCATATTTGTGAATTTTACAAGACCTTGTGTGAGAGGTACCTTGACAGTTCTCTGTTTTCACATGAGTTCTAAGTGCTAAAGCAAATCATAATCAACCTTTTCTCATGCAGGAACCGGACCATATTAAATAAAAATGTGACAGAAGGTGGCAAATGCACAAATGACAAACTGCAGAACAATTGGACTAGAACCTAAAATTTCTCTCAGAAGGCTAGGAAAGAATGGAAAGACGACTAAATTCTTATTTTACCTATGATAATGGATGAAGCAGCCATTATTTTAACGTTTCACCCCATTATATTTGAGGTAATTTTGGTCAATTAACAGAAGCATAGGAGCCGGTTTGGTGTAGTGGTCAAGGCACCAGGCTAGAAACCAGGAGACACTGAGTTCTAGTCCCGCCTAGGCACAAAGCCAGCTGGATGACCTTGGGCCAGTCACTTTCTCTCAGCCCTAGGATGGAGGCAATGGCAAACCACTTCTGAAAAATCTTGCCAAGAAAACTGCAGGGACTTGCACCAAAACAAAACAAAAGCATAGAAAAAGGATTTGCTTTGCATATTTGTTTTTAATTTTCAATCATTGTATGAACTTATGAGTGTAGCACCCACTGTTAAGCCTAGATGAACTTCTAGATAAAGATAGGATAAATTTATGCTTCTTTCCAAAATGTGTTGGGAAGAGAGAAGGGGACTAAAAATGGCATATATCCTCCTCCTTCACAGTCCTGTCTATAGATATCTGCAAAGAAATCTTGAAGCAGCTTTTCTGTTCCTTGCCAAGCTTTTTTCCCCCAATACTGATCGGTGGAGAAGAAATCCACCACCTCCAGAATGTCTAGAACCAAACATGAGACCTCTCAGACCCACCGGTGGGAGAGATTTATTCAAAGGTAGACAGGTCTTCCTTGCTGGCAGAACACTTCTCTGTGAGAGTGGGAACTATGCCCCATTCTAAGCACTATGAAATGGCCAGAGATGGAAAAGATTGCTCTGTCAACATATCACTGATCACCAATTTATATTCAGAGCTAAACACTGAAATACAGCAATGCTGGAATAATTATTTTGAAAGTTAGGACTTCACTGTAAGTTTGATAAATAGTCTATTACAAATCAATAAAATGTAAACTTCGTGCATTTATGTAACCTGTAATCAGACTTGTTAATTTGTGGCATGGTAAATGTTTCATGAATGCAGTGTATTAGCCATGTGACTATGGATAAAATAAGCCAGTAAAACTTTCAAAAGACTTTTAAGTTCAAAACCTGTAAAATTACATCATTAAAAACAAGCTAAACAGTTATTTTATATGTACATACAATCCATGATGGCTTGATTTTGATTACTTTTGAGAACATTTTATTTATTTATATTTCAAATTTAGTCACCACCCATCTCACTCAAGAGCGACTCTGGGGGGTGACTAAATTTCAAATATAAATAAATAATTAAAACGTTCTCAACAGCCATGAAAATCAAGCCGTCGGGGATTCTATGTACTCATACTCCAACATACTCCTGTAACATATATAAATTATCTTATTCAAATATTAAGTTAAATATCTGACAGCGGTCTGCTCATATACTTTTATTTATTTATCAAATTTATATGGCCATCCACCTCACACAAGGTGTCTCTGGGTGGCGTACCATAAAACAAACAAAACATATTATAAAACCACTTAAATAATTAAACATAAATAAAAGCAATTATTATTTGGAAATAATTAAGATCACAATTCTCTTATTGTGGTGAGGCAAATTGCTTTAGTGAAACTCCATTGCCTTTCCTATCTATACCATTAGTGATGCAGTATATATCAATAAGCAACCTTCTTACAAGACAAGTGATTTAAACAGGAGTCTTGTTGCATTCTTTAGTTAACACACGAGTTTTCTAAATTTTGAACAACATCACATCCACAACTGTAACAATTGATCATGTAATATGCAGCCAAGGCTGATTATCTGAAAGTGCATTAAAAAGTAGAAAAGCATAATACAGGAAATAGAGCAAAGCAAACAACTTGCTGGGGGGGCCGGGGGCTGAAGAAAGGGCCACATTGCAATTGATAGCAAGACTGCTTATTGTTGGGAATTTGATGGAGTTTATTAAAAAAAACAACTGCCTAGGAGCTTACAGTACAGTTTTTATCTGTTTCCCACCTCAGATAAGCAGGAAACACTGGTCAGTTTTCAGAAATCATGATTGTAGGTGGCTTTGTAGGTTACAAAAAGAAAATGTGGGGACTGCAAATGACCCATCCCATCACTGTTTTCAGGATGTCCTACCCCATACAACCGCTTGTTTTAAGAGTACCACAGCAGATCATTAGAGGGAATTTCTTTCTCTAGATAGATTTCTGTTACTTGATCATCTAATGAAGAGGTAAGCTAACTGCTTTTATTGCAACATACAAGAGTGAAGTTCAGAATTTCAATCTAAAGAAATTTTGTGTTTTGATCGCATTAATATTTATCACCTCAGCTTTATTAGGAACATGGATTAAAACATAACTGGGGAAAATAAAGAGCATGCAATGAATATTAGCAAACTGGAAAGAGATGCAGCACTAGGAAATTGTAAAAAAGAGATGATTTACTCAACATTATTAGAATGTTAGCCTCTGTTTTGCTTGATTCCAGGTGGTTACTGAATTAACTGCTGTTTATACATGCATTTAATAAAGAACCATAGCAAAACTGCAGACAGAAAGCATAGAGCTATGAGAGGACAACTGTCATGGGATGAATCCCCAGGAAATGGAGGTTTATAACTTTACAGAGCAAACCACACCTTGACATACTAATTTGTTAATAAGTTACATAACCCACAATTTATTGTACTGAAATGAAATGAAAAACAATAGCTGGGAGCCCCCCAACTCTGCAGACCAGAAAGGAAAAGAAGAGAGAATGCTGTACGTGAGTGTAAAATTGTATGTTGTTATCAGTTTGAGTAAAATGGATTTTGAATACTAAATTTATTTATGTTAATTTATATGGCCACCTATCTCACAATGACAACTCTGGGCAGCTAATATAAAATTAAAATATAAAATATTTATATATATATATATAAACCCCCATTTACCCCTATGGGTGGTATGTGTCTTCCTCAATCTTGGGTCTTCTACAGAGACCTGGGAGTTTGAGGTTCTGCGCACTTACAGCTCTTAGCTATTCCTAGCACTGCACTCTTCTGGGCAGAGAGCTCTGATGTTATTCCTGGGATCTGTTGAAGCCACTCTCCCAGCTTAGGAGTCACAGCCCCAAGTGTTCCTACCACAACTGGGACCACTTTCCACATCCTCTCTAGTTCCTCCTTCAGGCCCTGGTACTTCTCCAGCTTCTCATGCTCCTTCCTGATGTTGCAGTCACTTGGCACTACTACATCTGTCACCACTGCTGTCTTAAGGTGCTTGTCTACTACCACAATGTCTGGTTGATTGGCCAATACATGCCTGTCCATTTAGATCTGGAAGTCCCACAGGATCCTAGCCTTGTAATTCTCCATGACTTTCTGTGGAATCTCCCATCTGGACTTGGGAGGGTCTAGCCCATACACTGTACAGATGTTCCTGTACACAATGCCAGCTATTTGGTTGTGCCATTCAGCGTGTGCTGTTCCTGCCTGCATCTTACACCCTGCCACTATGTGTTGGACTGTCCCTGAGGCCTCTCTGCAGAGTCTTCACCTTGGGTCCCATCTCATGTGGTAAACCCATTTCTACGGATCTGGTGCTTACTGCATGTTCAAGTGCTGCTATGAGCAGCACTTCAGTGCTGTCTTTTAGTCCAGCATTTCCAGCCACTGGTAGGATTTCCCAGCGCCAGCTCTCTGTTGATGGTACATCCCATGCAGGGGCTTGTTTTGCCATGGCACTTCCTCTGCTTGAACTTTCTCTCATGTCTGCTGCTGCCTCAGGCATTCTCTCAGCAGCTCATCTTTGGGTCCCACCTTACTGATGTACTCCTGGATGCTCTGGGTTTCATCCAGGACAGTGGCTTTGACACTCACCAGACCCCGACCAACCTCCTTCCAGCTGGTGTACAGTCTCTGGATGTTGGACTTGGGGTGGAAACCTCCGTACATTGTGAGAAGCTTCTGGGTCTTCACATTGGCAGCCTCCATGTCCTACTTTGGCCAGCTCACTATACCGGCAGGGTATCTGATGACTGGCAGGGCATATGTGTTGATGGTGTGGATCTTGTTCTTCCCACTGAGTTGGCTCTTCAGGACCTGCCTTATCCTTCGGTGGCACTTGGATGCTGCCGTCTTCCTTGCCTCCTCATTGTGATTCCCATGTGACTGTGGGATATCAAGATACTTGTGGCTGGTCTGTATGTCTGCTATGCGGCCCTCCACCTCATCAGTCTTAACTACCTTCCCTCTCTTTACTACCATCTGGCCACACTTGTCCAGTCCAAATGACATCCCAATGTCCTCACTGTAGGTCCATGTCAGGTGGGCAAGCGAGTTAATGTCTTGTTCACTCTTAGCATACAGCTTGATGTCATCCATGTAGAGGAGGTAGCTGATGGTAGTTCCACTCTTGAATTTGTATCCATATCCAATCCTAGTAATTATCTGGCTGAGAGGGTTCAAGCCTATGCAGAACAGCAGCGGGGACAGTATATCACCTTGGTATATGCCACACTTGATGGCCACTTGTGAAAGCTGTCTTGAGTTGGCTTCCAGTGTTGTCTTCCACAGTCCCACTGAGTTCCTGAGAAAGGTCCTTAGTGTCCTGTTGACTTTGTATAGTGCCAGGCATTCACAGATTCTGTGAATGTGTACTGCTGCTCTTTCTGATCGTGTAGCCCAGCATCTCCAGGATTACAGTGGCTGTAGTGTATGCCAGTTCATTGATTTGATTTATGGTGGTAGTAGGGATTGTCATGAGGGCTCTATTGGCATCTTCTAGCATACTATCTGATGGCACCTCTCTATTGAGCCTTGGTAATCAGTCTCAAGGGTTGACTGTAGCTAGTTTAACCATGATCTAATGTCTCATATCAGCTGCTGAGCTCTGTAACGGAGGGAGTGGCAGTAACATTCCAGCTTCAGGTGTTGGCTGCACATCCAGTTGTTCTTCCAGGTCTTCTTGAGTCCAGGATGTAATTTGTAGTTGGTCTACATAATATGTAGTTGGTCAAGTTGTGAGAGCAGCTTCCTCTTCACTGTGTTGAAGCATTAGGTAACTAGTTGTTTCTCAGTTAATGTGGATGTAAGTCTTCTGTCCATCCATAGTTCCCTCATACGTTTCATATATCCCCTCTCATTAGGTCTACTGTCGTAGTAGCGTTCCATCAATTTCAGGTTCTCTTGTCTTGTCCATGTCTGGTTTGTTCCAGTAGCCCACTTATTGTCAGATTAACCTGGTTCCCCAACACCTGGCGCAGACTTATATATATAGCAGTAGCCAATTTTAGGAGTCTTGGGTAGCTATCTTCCGGATATTAAGAGGAAATAAATTAGGATTTTGATCATTAATATTGAGGCTGAATTTATGTTTGAAATGATCCTGGGAAAATTTACCTAGTACAGACAGTTGGGAAAGAAGAAGCAGCTCAGATAAATTGTATTCTATCTCTTGCCTCACTTCCAGTCTATTATTTAAAAAGGAAATTGGAGAAAATCACCACAAACTGTAGATGTAAGTTCCTTCCACAAGTTCCTCTTCATGTGTTACTTCAGAAAGAATATGAAACACAAAATACAACTTATTTCTATTTTCTGTTTCTCACCAGTTATTTGGAATAACTGAAATTATTCTAAAGTATACTATAGAACTCTTGGTTCCAGGAACGTTATATTAATTGATATTTTTAACCGTAATTATATTTTGTATTTCTTTTGTTTCTAATATTGTAATTTATTGTTACTGTTGCACTGGGTGTGGCTGTTGTTTTTCTATGCTGCTATTTATTTATTTATTATTGCTTTTAAAATAATAACAGAAAAAGAGAAAAACAAAAAGGAATAAAGCACCAAGATACATACATTGTCAAAAAAAAGTGCATAACAAGTGCTTAAAAAATAAGTGAAAAAAACAGAAAAAAATAAAATATAAAATATAAAGTATAATATGTTGTTACAACAGTAAAGTTATAATTCTACATATATATAGTTATCTAATGCAAACATTATGCAAGTATATATTTATTTCTAATACACTTATATAATATTGTGCTTTTTTAAAACTTACTGTATTTTGTACCAATCTGTTCATAGTCAGCAAGTATAATCAGGTCTTCAATCCATTGAGTGAATGGAGCCATACATTTATCTTTCCAGTGCTGCAATATCAGTCTTTTAGCCATAATAAGGGCATGGAGAATCCATTTATGTTGTCCAGTTGTCAAATTCCATGTATTAGGTATGTAATTCAAGAGAATATTATCCTCTGAAAATTTTAGCTTTTGTCGCACAGTCACATTTATACGGTCTACTACTTTCTCCCAAAACTTAGTAAGTATAGGACATTGTAAAAACATGTGTTTTAAAAAAGCATTGTCCTTATTACATCTCCAACAAAATGTTGTCTTAGTCCTTTTCTATACAGTGTAGTGGAGTCCAATAAATTCCAAATATTATTTTTTCTTGTATAAGTCATAGTTTAAGGTCCGTTGACACTCTTGCTATAGAAGTTAAGACACTCTCCCATTGTCTAGGCAATATAGGAACTAATTCTTTATTCTACTCATCTTAGCATCTGCATATCAAACTGATTTATTGATAACAAACTTCTGTAAAAAGTTGTTCTAGTATCTCAGGTGTCTCAGAAGCTGAAAATGCTGCTGGTCCAAATGATGTCGTTAACAAATGTTGTAACTGTAAATATTGCCACTGGGTTACATCTGATAGATGATATTTATCTCTTAACACAGCATATGTTAAAAATTCATCTTCATCATCTAACAATTGGTCCAAAGTCCACTTCCATCCAGTTTTTCCATATCACCATCTTTTCCCCCATTTTTAAAGTTGTGTTTCCCCATAAAGTCAATTTAGCATGGGAAAAAGGGTCAAATCTTTTTATTAGACATTCCATTCCATAGCTTTCTAACTGACATAATTGTTTCCAGAGATGCTAGAGTTCTACTGTATTGAGATCCTAATACTGTCCATCCAACCAAAGGTGCTATATATGTATATTCCTAAGTTGCCCAAATCGGAAAATTAACACCAATTGTTGGCTTCCAGTATTTAATGCTTGGCAATAGGTAAGCTTGATGATATAGATCCAGATTCGGAAAACTGAATCCTCCCACACTTCCCTTCTACACTGCTTAAGTATCACTTTCACTGAAGCAGTTTATATATTCATAATAAAATATCTAAAATAAATAGCAGTAAAATTGATTTCTACTTAAACCAGCTGGAATGACAACTTTCAACCGTTTGACCTCCTGGGTCCTCTCCAGCTGAGCTGCTCAGTTGAAGAATATATGAAAAGTAAGACCAAGAAAGTCTTAACATTAAAGGTTTAAAATGGGAAAGAAAAAAAAATAGAAAATCCAAGCCCAATCCATATACATGATTCCTGAAAAAACTGCACTCAAATTCCTAAGATTGGCTGACCAACAGCACTTCTGTCTTATCTGGATTTAATTGCAGTTTGTTCACCCTTGTGTAACCCATAACTGAACTTAGGGAGGAATCAAATGATGTCAACCGTTTTCTGGAGCTGGAAGGCAACAAACTAAGCTGACCCTCATCAGCATATCAATGGCACCTCACTTCAACATTTCCAGAGGTTACATACAGATGTCTATCAAGGGGACAAGGCATAACTCTATGAGATACCATAGATCAACATGCCATATGTAAACAGTAGTTCCACAGCAGTGTCTTCTGAATATATCCAACATAAAGGACTGGAATCATTGCATTAAATCATTAGCAGTAAATCATATGCAGTGCTAATGAAAGCCACTATAAAGTTTATGTGAACTAATACCCATTTCTCTCCATCCATTTTTAGGCAGAGATCATTTACAAAGGGGACTTAAACCCAGCCAGAAGCATACTGAAATAAATCCAGATTATCAGGTTCTTCTAGATATGTTCTGTGCCTTGAGGCTACCCTCTTCTTGGTAGACCTGAGACCAGTCAATCAATTCCTAAATCAAGATTTTTTTTTTTAAATAACAGATTTCTAACTGCCTCATTTAAACAGGAAGGGGCATTCACTTTCCACAAGGAAACCTCCATCCTCTTCCCCTTTTTACAGGGTCAGCTGTACCCTGGCCAATTTGGTAATGGGTGGAGGGGGCATCTTGCCAGACAGTTCATCTACAACCTCAAGATCCCCAAGCAGGAAAAAGCTAAAATAATTGGTGGGATCACATTGCATGATCGTATGCTACCCCAATACTTAAGTCCAAATTGAGGCTGTTCTGACTGACTTGTTGACTGACATCAAGTCTAAAATATTCCCTGCCCAAAGCAAGGGAGCAGATATGAATTGGGACATGTCTACAGTTGGTAGGTGAACAAGAATTTCTAAATGACTCCTACTGAGCAATATTGATGTGGACATTGAAATCCTCCAGACCAAGAAGCCTAGGACAACCTATCAGGGCTCTGCAAATCTTTCAAAACAGATGTTTCAGGACACATGCCAGATGTATGAAGCACCTCTTTTTGAATTATTAAAATGTTTCCAAACAGATGCTGCTCCTGGCTATCTCCACATGCTTGTGCATACATAGCCATTTCATTATGTGCAAGTCTAGGAAAAGATGCAGCTGCTTTAATAAGTTAAATACAGGGGCATCTCATGCTCTCTTGCACATTGCAAAGCACCACCTTTAAAGGATTATACCGACTGCAACCTAATGTCACCTCTAACATTGCCCAAAGTAGTTCTAAGTATTATGCAGCAGGATAGCTGATATAATAACAGATACCAGCAGAATAACTGTTCCAACAATGATATATACTCAGAATTGGCAGAATATTTGAGAAAGCTTCTTGTTAACAAGATGGAATTCTTACAAACCAACAATAATTTGCTCCCAGATTCGAAACCTTGCTCTCCAAATCTAGCCTGCTACATCACAGGAGACTGTGGAGAACTGAGTGAGATGAACTGCTCCCTCTACCTTCAATTAAGTCTCCATTATACATACCAGGTTGGAGTTTCCATTCAGCATTAAATGCTGGATGATAGATGTCTCACCAGCAATTGGCTTGGCATTCAAAAGAGATATCTATAACCTAGATGGCCAACTTTCATAGGAATGTGACTTTCTTAGTTAGACTTTAGGTCAGTGTTTCTCAACCTTGGCAACTTTTAAGATGTGTGGACTTCAACTCCCAGAATTCCCCAGCCAAAGTTCAGAATCTCTCCTTTTGGGAGTTGAAGTCCACACATCATAAAATTGCCATGGTTGAGAAACACTGCTTTAGACCAAAAGGAAAGGAGGCCAACCAGCAGCCTGCCTTTATTTTCCTGCAACGGCCAGATTGAAAGCTCCCCCCCACCCCCAAATTTGTCCTTCCAGTAATACTTGCTCTTGAGCCATTTCCTGTTCTGCTCAACTCAGACATTCCTCGTCATTAGGCTCCAGTGAAAACAGCCATAGAAGCAGCTTGCCAGTAAAAAGGCAGTCTCTCCCTGCTATACACACTGCACTGTGGAGCCCTTAACCCTTGGTGTTGCCCATTTGGTGTCAACACAATACGGAATGCAACCTGCTGGCATAGGGCAGCCAGAATCCCACACCAGAACAACCAGTAGTACATCAGATGGAAAAACAGGGAGTCAGGCAAGGATGCCAAGATGATTGCAACAAGCAGCAGCCAAGGATAGCTATTAGTCTGTTTCAGAAGAAGGGGCCTCAAATAGTGACCTAGGCAGACAAGGGGCAAATTTACTTGCTCACAGAGTTTCAGTCTCCCTCTAGATAGATGATGGTCTTCCTTTACTCCTAGAGATGCCTACAAGCTGCTTGTGGCTTCCCCTTTCCTTGTGCTCTTCTTCCCCCCTTTCTAGGGCCCCTTTTTCCACTATCATTTGTGACCCATTTGTGCAGTAGATGGAAGTGGAATCAGCCTAAATTGCTGAAGAAAAGAATATAACTCAGTACAACCCTTTCATTTCAGCTGTACTTTTGCAGCCCAGTTAAACTCTGGGCAAGCAAGAACTGACTACAAAATAATTAAAACTTCTTTCACAAATCAGATTTAATCAACATTACTGGAAATACTGGAGGAATACTTTTTGCCTCAATGAGGCAAAAAGTTTAACCAAACCTCAAAGTCACCCAGATTACTACAAAATCATGAATATTTCCAGATTTTCATAACCTACCAGTGAAAATAAATTTGTCCCATATTAATCATAAAAAAACCCTTTTCACTCAATGTTATAACAGTAATAATTAATTATGCTCATTTGCCACATTACAAATGCATACATATTAGGAAGTATTCATAACATGCTTTTTTCCCCCTAATTATCTTCAGATATCTAAAGATACTAGTAACACCAGTACACACTTTAGTTTTCTTCTGTAGAGATTATATGTTCTTGCTTACTGAATTTTATAATCATTTGTCATAAACTCACTGATCAATTTTGTTTTTTTACAGAATTATTAGCTTTCTTTACTCTTCATACTTAGCTACAACAGCTTAGTCGACAGAACAGTAAATTTGAATCTGATATAAAGAGGTTCAAATATACTTCTTTTCCTAAGGAATTATTAGAAATTGTATCATTTGGATAGTTTACCTAGGCACCTACAATATTTGAGAATCCATGATTTGATATGCAGCACTCTCTTTTTTGCACATGTGTGTGTGTGTGTGCATCTCCAAATTACTTCCAGTAAAGAATTCTGATTAGAATGATAAAAACCCTTTTATCTTTTGCCTAAAAAGTCAAGAATTGTTTAAACTAGGAAGTGACAAATATGCATAACCACAAAAACATACCTATCTTCCAAATCTGTAAAAAGGGATTAATCATGACTTGTACAACATTTATCTTAGACCTAGATTAAAAAGTAGTACTTGCCCAGAGACTTAGAGATGAAAGGAATATAGAAATAAAGCTGTTTTTTTAAAAAATAGATTTCCAAGTCTTATACATAATTACATAGCTTCCATTTAATTATCATAACCTAGCAATAACCACACTACTATATTCAGAATGACAAAAACAACACAAATATGCATGGAACAGACTGAGAAGATTTGTTCCCCAGACCTTATCATTGCAATCCCACCCCCAACATTTTGGTTTTAACTTTTTAAAATCTGTGAACATATAAACACAGAAGCCAGAAACCAAAAGTCTAGCAACATACACAGTACCTTACAACATGAGAATGTTTGTGTAATCAAACTACAGATGTGTTTTAAATAAATGTTATTTTATCAGCTTTTGGGGGTTTGAAATTAAGCAACAATATCACTCCACATATGCATTCAGCTCCTCCATATATATATAAAAATATGATGATAGGAATTAAAAAGGGAAGGGAAAAAGAACAGGAAGG
Source organism: Liasis olivaceus (assembly GCA_030867105.1). Taxonomy (NCBI): domain Eukaryota; kingdom Metazoa; phylum Chordata; class Lepidosauria; order Squamata; family Pythonidae; genus Liasis; species Liasis olivaceus. The sequence goes on along the minus strand of CM061349.1, from coordinate 230,283,288 downwards.
GCTAGGTGCCATTAGAAATCAGCACTGGCAACAGTATATGGATTGTAGATTAAATCAAATAAACGAATGCATGTAAATGAAAAATCAAGTATTTTATTTCACAATTATTCCCTACATTTATAGAAAGTTAAACCAATATTAATTTTGTTTCAAGATGCCGCACTTATAATTAGTTAAAGCGATGTTAATTTTGTTACAAGATGGAGAGGGTGGGAAAAGCAAAATAAATATTCTAAGTAGCAGCAACAGCAATTCTCTCACCAATTATTCCAGAATATTTCCTGAATTCAGTGAAATTATTGCTACAGAAAGTATTTTTAAATCTGAGGTTGTTGGTTTTTATTGCCTTGTTCTATTGTAAATGCTTTCCATCCCCACTACCCAAATAATAAAAAAAAAACCCACACACAACAGACTTCCCCCCATCTTAAATGTTGATGAAACGGGGGGGGGGGGGGGGGGAGGAAGCAAACCTAACATAGAAAAAATGTATCTCAGTTTGCTAGGAGATCCCCACACTTTTAAGGTGCCTTTAGGTGTTTTCACATGGAAGGCATAAACATTATTGAAGTTTTGCAGATATACCCAGTCAAAACCCAAGGCTGCACACACCTAATGAAGGATTTAAAATAAAATAAATGGGAATTTAACTATATGTGCAGGAATTTGTATGTCTTTTATATATAACAAGTAAGTAAGTACAATTCAAAATTAAATTTCTGATTTTTAGGACTTAAATAATCGAAGGACAGAAGAGAAAGTGAAAGACACGCCTATGTAGCAGCCAAGCATAAACTGAATCAACAGTTTCTCACTGTTACTGTTTTTATAGTCATAATGGACCTTTAAATTCTGAAGGGATCTTGCCTTTATATATACACAAATATGTATGACAATACTGCCTTTTACAACTGGACTTCTCAACTCTGAGGCCTTAAAGACTGAGCAGCCTTGCTGCCCAATAGAAGATCTTTTCCTATCACAGGATTTCACATACCTGAGCATAAATTAGGTTTTGATACGTCATTTTCTACAATATGAGATGCATTAGTTTCCAAACAGCAGACCAAGACAATTACTATTTATACACCATCATATTATCACAAAAGAGTAACAGCATTTAATGTTTTCTTTTTAAGTAGCTTCTCCTATTTAAGATTGTTTAAGTTTTTTTAAGACTTACATTCATATTAATATGCACAGAATTGCAGGGCTTGTGCATGGCTTTCTCTTCTCCTATTTTAGTAAAGAGTAATCTATCAGATGATTAATAGATTACAACATGAATTTAAAATCACATTGGAAGCAAGAAAGCAAGGCTTCCTACTATAATTTTGTATTGGGAAGGTACCTTGTTAGCTTTTATTTGGACCAAGCAACCTAATACACTGATTTCACTGGGACTGCTGGTGTTGCTATCTGAAATTAGTTCCTAGCAGAACAGGCATAATATCTATTTATGCAAAAAATAAATGTTTAGATCATGCGAAACAGAAGCAACCTTAAACGGAACCAGAACTTGTTAATTTTGGCGAAAAAGGGGCGAGATGGGAATTGAAGTAACAATAAGTGCTTACTTGGTGTACAAAGACATCAACCGGAGACTCCAAAGGGCTTCCCTCGCGGTTGAGCATGGAAATAAATCCGAATCCCATTCGCACATTAAACCACTTGCAATGGCCTGTTCCGTGCAAAACCTGGGATTCCTCCTCCTCCTCCTCTTCTTCCTCTTCTTGTTCCGGCAATTTCCCGGGTTCATCTCCACTTTTACGCGCCCCCGCTGATTTGGAGAGGGATGGCGGAAAAAACAAGAAACTACGTAAATACACACGCGCGCGCGCACACACGCACACGCACACACACAGAGAGAATTAAATTCTAGTAACATCTCCTTGGCGGCTGCACAAGAGCGATTGCTACAGAAAGGACAGAAAGCACATACACGCACGTTCATCGTTACGAAATCGAGTCTTTTTCCTTCCTTCCGACCCACAAAAACATTTAAAGCACACCCACACCCACACCCAGATCTCGTGGAAGGAGGAAATAAACTGCATTTCGAAAAAAAGCAATGCTGAAGGGCATCTCCGAGGGAAAGCAGCATCTGCTGTGACTCAGGCTATATTTTTCATACACTCCCCTCCACACGCACACACATGCACGCACACACACAGCAGCCCAGCCCACCCCACGTTGTTCTGTACATACGTGCGATCCTGCCCTTTAACTCCATCTTTCAGCCACATAAACCACCCCAGAAAACGATACTTTACTTGGATACTGCTGGTTGAGCACCGATCCCATCCCTCCCCAGAGGAATTCGCAGGCGAATGAGTCTTGGCTGGCGAGGGAGGGAGGGAGGGAGCGAGCGAGCGAGGAGAGGCGGGGAGGGGGCGACCGAGCCGAGAGAGAAGGCGATTGCACAACCGCTTGGAACAGCCCATCCAGCGGCAGCGAGCGCCGGGTGTTATTTTCCAACTGCGCTCTTTCTCTCGCGCTCTTCCTCCGGCAAACCCCCCTCCCTTTCTTGCACGCTGGAATGACTCTAACAGAGTCGAGTGGGGCGGGGGGGGGCAGGTGTATAAAAGTTTCCCTCCCTTCCTGCCTTCAGCAACTGCTTGCTCAATCACACAGGAACAATAGTCCCTCTGAACGCTTTTCAACTTGGGTGAATCGGTGTGGGCGGCGCAGAGCACGGAGGAGAGCTCGGCCACAATAGGATTCTCCCCCTTCGAATCTCCCTGTTCACTGTTGCTGTTGTTGTTTTTTCCTTAAACGAACTTTCCAAATTGAAGGACTTTCCTTTTTTAAACAGAGGGTGGGAGAGGGGAAGAAAGTAATGCGATTTTTAAAAGTAAAAGCAACCCAGCAAAATAAGGGGATAACCTTCGGCCATGTTGCTCTACTGGCCCTCTGTTCCAAAGTAGCGAGGCGGAAAGTGCCCCCTTCCTGGTTAGGGGAAGCGATCTTAGGAATTAGCTTAACATCTTGATTTTGAGCGATCCCCGCTTCGGCTGTCTCGTTCCTGCTCTCTTTTGACTTGCACTGCCCCCGCCCCTACCCCCACCCCCACCCCCACCCGCCCGGCCAAGCGCCGTCCATGCTCTGGCTGGGATTCTGGGCCCCCGTTGCACGTGACTCGCTCAATTACATGCCTTCTTACTACTAATTTCACCTCGGGTCTTCCGAGGGGGGTTGGCAAAAAGAAGGAATAGCCAATCGGCACCTCTAACGGCCCTGACACGCCGGAATAATTTATGAATCAACAACGAAATTTGAAAATCCGCTCCCCATGCCACGAGTTGGCACGTTTCTCTACGTAGATCCGTATGACGCTCGCAAGGGTGGGGAATGCCTTTGTCGGAACACAGCCAGCCAGCCAGCCTCGCGCAGGCAGTGTACCGCGATCTCCAGAGCGAAAGCTTTTGATGACTCGCGTGCAAACGCCAAAGAAATTGCCCTTCGCTCCGCGCACTTTCGTAACGGCGGACCGACCCCGGGAGGTAGAAAGCGCTGCTGAAAGAGCTTCGAAGCCGATCCACAAATCTGGAGATAGAACTTACCTAAACTGAAATCGGTGCTTTTGTTTTAATTAGCTTGGAATCATTTCTGTATTTTAACTGACTGGCTTGGAGGTGCTTAGAATCTTTGCGTAAGCGTGCTAGTCGCGTCCCGTTGGAGCCGATGATGAGTTGAAATAGGGGGCGCAGTCTTACTTCCTCCTGTACACATTTACCTGGAAGTCAGCTGCCTTCCTTCCCACTGACCACGCACAGAATTTGCCTGCAGAGGCCTTTGCTTACCCCACAAAGTAAATCCACCTGAACTTCACGGATCTGACTGCCATGTAAGTGTATCTGGGACCGCACTCTTTTCCCGAAGCATCTCAGAGTTGGAAATGATCCACTGAGACCAGGAGGTCCAACCCCCTGCTCGGTGCAGGAATCCAGATTAAAACATCTCACACAAACGGCCGGCGAGGCTGTGAGCGATGCATCCTGTGAAGGGGAGCCCTCGGCCTCGTGGAGGAGCTGGTTTCACCGCACTAATTACTGGGGGTTTCCCCCCCTCTAAAGTTCATTCGGAATTTGCTTTCCTGAAACGTAGATCTATTATTTGGGGTTCCGGTCTCTGTTGTGATCAGGTAATAGCCACCTTCCGTGTGACCCACATTGCAACGTGCCACTTTAGTCCCCTCTCAGTTTTAAATGCGTTTTCTGGAAGGGAAAGTGAAAGGAAGATGAAAAAGTCTTGGCTCTTTGTGGAACATCATCAGAGAATGAATCACGGCAGATGATCATCTGTTCAGATCATACTTCTTTTTATAACAGCGTTACATTCCTAAAACGCAGAAACTGTTTTAACGATAAACGAGCATTAAAGGAGGCGCTGCACACTTGGCAGATAAATATTCTGAACGTGTTCTGGCCCTGCGTTGTGTAGGCTCGGTCGATGAAGCCCGTTCCGGGGCCAAAGTCGTCTTTCTCAGGTCTATACCTCGTCCATTATGGAACGCCTACCGGAAACGCGGTGGCATCTCAATTCGGTTCAGGATGCGAGGCAGTCAAGCGTTTCAAAGCATTTAGGGAAGCGGCTAGTGCGCGGGGGTTGGGGGGGGGGGGTGGAGAGAGCGGGATGGCGCTTCACAGGTTCCACCGCCGTCTCGTCCCGGGGGAGGGGATGTGATTAATGACTTCCTAAATAAGAGGTCAGTTTGCAAGCTCAGCGTTCAACGAACCTCCCTCGGCAACGATTGTTCTCCAGTAGGCGGGAGAATGGGGGAAGAGACTGGAAGGGGAAACGAGAATTTGCCGGGGAAGAGGAAACACCGGAGTGGGGGGAGGAGGAGAGGAGGAAAACAAAGCCTGGAGGGATGAAGCTGGGCCAGAAATTGCTGTTGAACCGGCCCCCTTCTTGGGGGAGCCGACAGTCGTCCGAACTGTAATCCCGTCCACGCTTTACCTGGGAGTCCGTCACCCTAAATACAGTGCGGCTGACATCTTAATAGACGCGTACAAAAATTACACGGAGAGAAACTGTCCATCGCCCCACAGAGCCCTCAACGCGTCTTTTGGCTTCCAAATTCATCAGAGAAATCCTCAGGGCAACACACAAGCGAAGGGGTGGAGAGGTCAGATTGAGCGGCTTTAATATAAAGTACACGCCTCTGTCTCTGGGACGGTCGACGCTACCGGGAACGCGGGCAGCCCAGTCCTGGGCGGGTTTACCTCGAAGGCAGCCCAGTGGGGTTACTTCCAGGGAAGCTTTTCCCGTCCTTATGCGTCGGATTGAAGTGACCTCCCACCCTTTGAGGAACGCTTCCTTAGGACTCCCGCTGATGTGTTATAGCATTCGGAAGAAATGTGCTGGGGATCGCTTGCCTTAAAGTGCATAGTTGTGTATATACTTATAACAGCACGTATACAGTACTCCATTGGAATAGACACGAATATCAGTTTCGCCCCCCCCCCCCCCCTTGAAAATACCCGATGCCTGTTTCTCAAATCCGATCAACGTTTGCAAGGTCGAGACAGGTTCTTCCACCCCTCCCCCTCCCCCTCCCCCACCCCCACCGCCGTGCTCTGATTTGCCCTGGACGCTTTTTTTCACAAACGAAATCACAAGGTTGTCCGTTGTTGGTTTAAACCTGGCGACAGGCAGTCTGAACAAACAGTGAAAGGCCCTCCGGACTAGCTCAAGGGGCCTATTTACTCCCGGGTTAGTGAGTAAGCGTGTGTTGCTGGGGAGGGAAAAGTGTAAGTAAGCCTCTCTTCCTTGCGCCCCATTTTGTTTTAAGTGGGCAGGACATGCCACTCTCCTGCCATGAGAACATCCACGCGTTAATTCGTGGAGATGCCGGGGTGGTTTTCCAAGGAGAGCTGAAGTTCTCTACCGTGGCATTCCTCTGCCAGCTTCAACTGCCAGCTCCCCATCGGTGATTTCGGTGCTGGAGGTCGCTTTGCTCAGCTCTCGCCCCTCCTCCCGCCCTCCTCGCTTCATCTCCGGCGCAGCCTTTCACGCAACTAAATAGCGCGCAGGAAAGCGGGGAGTGGGGAGGGGGGGAGCCAAATCGCGCTGAATCCCCGGCGCCTCCTTCTGAGGCTTGGGACGCAGGTCTCAGCCCAGCCCCGGGAATGTTTGCTTGGAAGTAAGTACTCTCGGAGTTCAACGGGGCTTTCTTCCAAGTCAGCCCAGGGAAGCGAGTCCCTAATTCGAAGGAAGAAGGTGGCTTTTCCCAGCGTTACAAGGTTTATTGAGACTGGAGGACAGCAAGAGATTTGCGGGAGGGCGTGAAAAGGTGAGGCGGAGAGACAAACAGCTAAAACGCCTTTATTTACCAGAAACAGAGGACCGAGATGGCTAGCTAAATGTCTTCTATTACTAGGGGCTGGATGGCGAAACTAGCAAGGAGGCACCTCTGCAGCTTTCTTTGCCAATGGAAATAAAAAGCCTTCAAAGGGTTTGATAGCGCTAAAAACTAGCAGGCTGATGGAACATAAAGCACAAATGTCCGTCCAAGTACATGCCGTAAAACGGGCCTGTTTCTTGCTGCAGCTTGGGCAGTTGTAGCTACTCTTCAGTTTAAGGAACCCCATGGCTGCCAGAAACTTGTGCAACTAAGAACGTATCTGGCTTCCATCGTTTCAAAGACGCATTCCGAGCTTCCCTTACCCTGGGTAGCCCAGTTTCTCTCCCAAACTTTGCAGGACACACTGGGGGCCATGATCCGAGAATGGGAGGGGCCAGGACCCATTTGGGGAAGGGAGTTCGGCGCTGGAAGCCTCTGCAGGGCTTAAGAAACACATTGATCACCCCACCCCCCATGTAAAATGGATTAACACTTTTGGCTCCACATATTGGGGAAGGCTGCATGCGTGGATCCCTAACCATTCACCTAGTGTTGCAATCAGTTCTGGGCACGACAGCTCAGTTTTCTCCTCGACCTCTAAAAGCCAAGACAATGTTTGTGAGGAAAGCACAACTATCATATGCAAAGCCGATTCAAAGTATTCCTTAGCAACTGAAGTATATAAAATGTCAAGTTGCACTCTGCGTACTATCTCTATTATAAATCTAAAACCACACTCACCACGGAGAAAAAGCTCACTAAAAATGGAAGGGGGTGTGAATACCACCGTTTTATTAATACACCCGTCCACAAGAGTTTATGCGCAGGGAGGATACTAGAAACGCAATGCTCCACCGACAGAGTAGGTGAAAGTCTAAGAACGCAGAATGAACCTGTTAGCGCACCCTCCCGCTCCAAAAAGTAAAAGTGTGTGACATTTGGTTCAGAGCACGCGATTCGGTTTTACAGAGGCTTGACTTGAGTTACTTTTTTTGTTCGTTTGTTTGGGAAATGCCATAAAGCAATTACAGTGTTGAAGGCGCTGTCAAATATGAAAGGAACTAGGGAAGAGCAGACAAACGGGCGGATGTATTTTTTTTTTTAAGTGGGCTTTCAAATGACCCCCACCAGTCTTAAAATTTGGAGGCCTCCAGTATTAGCGGAATTAAGGTTGGGGTCAACGGGCCTGACCACCGGTGTCAGATGTTATCGGAGCATTCATTCATTTCCTGCAAAAACACCAGGGGGTTTTAAGTCCCTCTCCTCTCAACAAACTCAGAGCGCACGCGCTGGAAAGTGGCGACAATATCAACATCCAAAAAGCGTTGCCCTGACTTGCGGATCTGACCGGTTTGAGGGAGATCTTTCTTCCTTCAAAAGGTCGAGGATTCGGCGATCCAGGCACGAAGCTTTAGTTTCCGACGACCCCTGCATCTCGCTTCCCGGGCAAAGCGCGTATTTCGAGCAATCCGGGCGAAACCCAGAAGCTCGCCTGATGAAAGAACGGCTCGGCGGGTCTTGGCGTGACAGCAAGAGCGCGAAATAAGGGTTGCAGAGGGGAGAACCGCCATATCGCAAAAAACTAGAGTCGAGATTCTGCTGCATTCCTGCGACTCGGGGCCACTGTGATATTTTCTCCACAGTGACGGCCGCACCTGCTGTTCTGAAAAAGTCGTAAGGCGGGAGGTGGGGGTCGGGGGGTCGGGGGGTGGGGGAGGTGATGATGGTTTGGGACCTCTGGTTCGTAGTACTAGGACGGAAGAGCATTTAAACGGCCACGAAGAAATCCAGAGAGCTTTAACTATTGGCTGCCATCTAGCGGTCGACGGGAGTTTTGCGGTCCTTATCTGGAAGCCTCGCTATCAGGAACAAGCGTAGAGTTGAAGACGCTCTTGGCTGTGCTCTTCAAGCTCCGGGGGCTTCAGACAAGCGGGGGGGGGGGGGTGTCCTCGCAGACGCTTAAATTAGACAGTTGCGAAGCGGCGGTCCGAGACTCGACGGCGCCTAGCGAAGCCCTCTTTCCTTGAGAAGGACTTCCGGGCACCTATTACTTCAGCAAAGCCTCCTTCGGGCCACCTTCCCCAGAAGGAAATTCTCAGTCTTAGATAGATTGGGAAGGGAAAGCAATGGGGGCGCACTCAGAGAAATTTCGCGTTCCTGCTCCGGTTCTGAATTTTTTTCCGTTTTCCGGATAGATCACCCCCTTTCCCTCTTTCCGTTAGGTTTCCTTTGTTAACAGATGAGGTCTTAGCTAAGATGGACATCTGCCCCTCCACTCTACTGGCACCGGAATTTCCTGTAGCTTTCGGGTCGTATGTTTATTCTGTGCTCATGTCCTTTTCCCTAGCGGGGGCACCAACCACAAATACTTAGTGGCTGTACCCAATATCTACCTATCTATCTATCTATCTATCTATCTATCTATCTATCTATCTATCTAAACTTGACTTCACTCATCCAGAAGCTGATGTATGTAACACCGAACAAAGCCTTCTTGATGTTGTCTCTAACGGCTTCGTAGCCTGTTTGTTGATAAAGAGGCGTTTTTGCGGGCGGGCGTGTGCATCTGTGTCTTCTTCTCTTTTTTGGGGGGAAAGCCTTCCTTCTTTTAGGAAACGGCAACGGTTCTAATCCGGAAAAAGCAAACAGCTCACTTCACTAAGGACAGTGACCAGAAGAGACTCCTTAAATACCGTCCAGAGGACAAATTTTCGGCTGTTTCACAAATGGTCATGGCAGATTTCAAAAGTAAAAGGCACGCGGGGAGAGAAAGTCCAACTTTATCAGCACTTGTCCCGCCCTTCGATTTAAAAGCAGGTGTCTCATGTGGTTGCTGGTTATCGGCTGGTATATGCAGTCCACGACAGCTTTTGCTGAATTACGGTCCGCAATTTCATTTTGTTTAAGCGATGGGGAAAAATCTTGTGCTCTTCAAAAACGACATTTAAGACAAAATCTCGACGATCTTCCTCATCCAACGTTCGTCTGCAGCAGGCTGTCATCATACTGGACTTCTTATTGCTGGGAAGCCCATCGAAGTGAATGGGAGGCTCAAGAGAACATGTGACCTGACACAGCCCTGTTTCCTTGCAGATCACCTGCCTTGCGCCTTTTTTAAAACTACAGACGGCATATCCCAAACTATGTAACTCTTACATGGGTTTGAAAATTTCCTTATACTTTGTTAGCAACCAACCTGTTATTGGCTTGGGTGTGACAGAAACGAGGACATTACTTCTATCAAGCCATTTCCCCCTCTGATCCGCTCCAGTATAAATTCAGAGAAACTACGCTAAAAGTCTGAAATTCCGGGTGAGACCGTTCCCTTCACAGACTCCTGAGAGGAGGGCATGGTTGCCTGCTTGTTAAAGCGTAGCTGCAATGACAGAAGCATCTACGAATTTCGTGCGATTAGGGAATAACTCTATTAAATCTGTAGGATCAGATTTCTATGATTCTTACCAACTTCCCCGCAACAACTCTTTCTGTTGATTTAAACCGCGGAACTGTGACTTATTTTTCACCCACCCGGTACTGCACGTTTCAACAGAAGGCTGGTGTCCGAGAGACCGAAGAGAGTTACACGTGTGGGCTTTTGTTCCTTTCTTTCCCCGCTACTAGTGTTAAGCGTTCATGTCGAAAAAGTTTTTGCCTTCTGCGGAAACCTGGTATGCTTACGGCGCGGCCACGTAACTCTCAACCATCGATCGGGAACCCTAACCCATTTGGCGGGGGTGGGGGGAAAGCGGGAGACAACCGAAATAAGAAGCCGTAATCGATTGGTGAGGGAGAAACTCAATGGCCAGGAAACAAAATAAAACTTCTGGCGGGCAAGAGCCCACGCATGAATGCAAGCGGGGCGATCCAGCGATGTGGAAACTCGGCGTTCCAATTTATACAAGAATGGATCAACCTCCTTAGAGCCTGGGAATCCTCGTGGTCAAGACGAGTTTTGGATCGCTTGAAGGAGGCGGAGGAGCAGGAAAGGGCGGGAGAGAAACAGCTTTGTAAATCAGCTGATGTTTTTTCCCCCGCCCACTGACGTTTCTTGTTAAGGAAAGGAGCAAAAACGCGGGAAGGTCCACCTTCTGCCTACTGTATGGATCTTAGGCAAGAAAGCAGGACTTATTTTCGAATCATGTTTGCCCATCGGATTATTTAAAACAAAATAAATTGGATACGGTTATCGTGCAAAATTTAAAGGGAAGCCGTATTTCATTCATTCTATAGGACTGGATCCGGGAGACTCGTTTTACAACTCTTGTCACCGTCAAGGAGGAAGGAAATCTACGGATTCTGCAAAGAGAAATCTCAGATCAAGTACAGCTAGGCCTGGGCTAAAGTACCCCACCCCCGAATTCCATACAACTTGCTCCCCAGCAAATATACCCAAGATCTCGCGGGGAAGCTAAAAGGAGAGAAGAGAGGGAATAAAGATCGTACCACCCAACCATATATTTAATGTAAACATGTTTTTAATTTTAAAAAAATCGCAAAACCTTCCCTTGCCAGAAAGCTCGCCCACTTAGACGAGTGTCTACGAAGGGGCAACTACGGCCGTTGGTTTTCAATGGCTGCGGGGGAACCCGTAGGCGCTTGGACCCTGCGGAGCTTGCGTGGCCGACCAGAGGTGCTCTTGTCTGGCGCCCACTTCTTACTAGTGGCTTTGCGACAAAGAGGCGGAGGCTCCTTCGGGAGCGAGAGACGCGGGGCGCCTTGCAAGCAGGCTGCCTCCCAGACCGATTTCGTGGGGCACCAGGCTCAGCGAAATGAGGGAGGTTCGCTTCCGCTTAAGTCCGGCCGAGGAGAAGCAGGAGCCCCCTGGAAATGCCCCAGACAATGTTGAGTTTATTCCCAGGCACCATATCCTTCCCTGCAAGGAAGAATTGGCAGCTCAGGCGGAGACATTCTGAGCTATTATTAGCCAAGAAATCGCGAAAAGAGGTGCGCGAGACCAAGTCGGATTCTGCAAACCGGTTTGGAGAAGGATGCAATAAAGGAATGAGTGAGGTCAGCCACGGGGCGGTCGGGACAGTTATAAGCAGGCGGCGTTGCCCCGGGCAAGGAGACCAGTCTTAGAACTACCTCCTTCCGAAATCTGCACAGTGAAATAAGAAAAGACTGGCACGTCCTTCTTCAGGAAGGCCAGGGCACGGTCGAGCTGGGGGCTTTGTGCTCCCCACCATGGGATAGGTTTTCTGCGTTGCACCGGCTCCTTTCTGTGGGAGGACAAGGCGGTCCCCGTGGAAAGGAAAAGAAGGGAAAGAATCGGAAGCTTGTTCTCTACACGAAAGAGCCAGATGATGGAAAGTGAGGCTATTTTGTAGAGACAAGCATCTTTACAGGTTAAATTCCGTCGTCCACGGCGACGCGCTACTTTGTCTGAACGTGCTTAATCAATTGTGGATGGGAGGAGAGGATTTATTCCGCCCTATAACATCTGAAAAAGCACCTTCCGAGGTTCAGGGCGCATGCGCCACTGAACCTCGCCACCCTCCTCGCACGCCCGGGAGAGGGCATCTTGCAGGGAGCAGGAAAGTCAACTTCAGCAGTTAGTAACCAAGGAGCAGCCTTGGAGCCTGGATCACAGACAGCTGAGACAGAAAATGCATCTCTTGGAATGGAGAAAGGGGAAGAATATAACGAATTCAAGCCGTTGAGATGTGTCCTCTCTCACTCAAGACCATAAATAGAGTTGGGAACCCAAATTTGATCAAAATCCTCAGATGGGGGGGCAATAAGGGAGGGAGGGAGAGGGAGAGGGAAAGGGCGAACCTAAAAAGGGGCAAAATTCTAGGTGCTCATCAAGTGATATGGTCTACTGGACATAAACTTCCTTCTGAGTAAATATAGGAATTTGTGCTGCTTGGATGGCTTTTCCAAATATATCAAAAATAGTTTAAAAAATAGGGCATGCCATCTAGATAAAACTGTTCCATTTAGATATTTACGTATCTCAACAAAACACTGGAAGTTTCATTTAATGTTGTATTACAGATATGAAAAATATTTCAAACCTTTCTCAAAATAGAAAAATAAGTGGTCATGATATTTGGCTTGTTAGGAAAATCAACTGCTATACTGTTCTAGAGGGATCTCTAGTGCCCTGGAGCAGAGTTTTAATGTGCAAGGGGGAAGTTAGATTTGCAGAAAAGGGAATCATCTTTAGCAGGAACCAAGGCTAGATTCCAGATCATTATTATTCTGGGCTACATAACTCACAGCCTTCACTTATGCAGAAAACTTCTTCAGCTTTATATGCCTTCTGAATTCAAGAAGGATACAGTCAAATCTTAATGAATCATTGCACATGTATATTCTTTCTTTCCTTAGGGAAGCTAGGTTTAATCTATCTATTTCAACTCCATAACAAACAGCTAAGACAGCCACACAGTCAGAATGCGATAAAGGATGGGGTGGAATAAGAACTAACCTGGATTTGAAGAAACTTTCCAGAAGGATTTCATAGTCTTCTGAAGGACCTAGGAATCAGAGAGCTGCAGTCACTACTATGTTAATTCCAGCAGAGCACTCTGTTTAATTCTCCCTTCTCTAGTTTAACGACTCATTAGAAGGCTGTAAAATGCCAGCTCTTGACTCTATGAAGTGACCTATAAACTTTTTTAACAGGTTGAGACTTACCTAATTCATTACAACCAACAAATTAAATAATAGGTGGTGGTCTCATCAATCTAGGGATGGAAGACATTCACCTTTTAAAGAAAACATCTATCCTTTAATTGGTCTTCTGCACAAATAAGTTATCTAATATTAAGTGGACAGCAATGCATTGTTCACTGAATAACTGCAGAAGTAGCTGAAAGTCTTTGGATTGTTGGATTTATCATTCACAAGGTATGCCATGCTGTAAGTATTTTAGCCAGGTTAACAAATACACATGAAATAGATTGGCATTCACTTTGGCCAAATACAAGCAAACTGCATTAGGAACATACATTTCAGGCAGGTGACATATATGATAAATAAATCTTTCCATGTATCTTCATGCAAACTGTCTCTTATAGATCAGTAAGAAACAATAATATTGTTTGGATGAAGTCAATGTGTTACATCCCATTACTCATTTTAGTCTACAAAAAGGGGGCTTATTTGGCTATTATGCCCTGCATATTTAAGAAATGTCCATATAACAATGGTTGTGCAAATAAATTGTGACATTCCCAAACCACTGCAAAGTTCCTTTTCTGGTTTTCTTAAACTGTCGCCCAGCTACCCCCTTCCATTTCAGTTACTGTACTCTGCAAATGGAAGATGGTATGAAACTAATGGAGTTTAATTATTTTGTAAATCTTTCCATTAGGATTTACAACGTATAAATTATAGGTTGAACTTATAAATCAACAATTCTGTCTTGAGTTAAAGAACTGTAACATACAGAAATTATTCACATAAATTTAACAAAACTTGAACAGTACAAACAAAAGAGAAAATGTAATAGTTAGCAAGACACATTTATACTGGGATATAATTCAGGTGTGTAATTGTTATAAGGGAACAGTTCCTTTATTTCAATAAGGAAAAGAATAAAATTGATGTTACAAGATGAATTTCTTTAGAGCATCAATACTTCCCTTTTTAGAAAGAAGATACAAAGGAAAATATAATTATGCTGCAGTCAAAAGGGCCAGCTTCTCTTCCCTGTATATAATTTACAAAGCAAATATGCAGTACTGTACTCAGATTCTACTCTGAATAATTCAAAACAAGGTCCTATTTCCCATGAAACAGCTCAGTTTCATTTAGCAGGTTAAAGTTTACCTTTTCATACTTAGAGGGAAGCCAAACATCAAGAGACAAAAGTTGCCAAATACTAGCAAATATTTATAAAATTTGGGGTGGGGTAGATACTCTCAAGGGTATCAGAATAAAAATAAAAAATAACTTTTGGAACATTGTAACACTTTATTTGGTATTTGAGTGGTAATACACAGGCTAATCTTGATACTACTGCTAGCAAAATAAGGTGAGCTGGCAGGAGTCTTCGGAGAACAAGAACTGCAGTACAGCACACTGACTCCTCCAACAGTGTTATGATAATTTCTCACAGGCACGATCAAACTAGGAATAATAATAAAGCTGAAATTCTGATTGAATTATTGGGCAATGCAAACTACGCAGCATATTCTGCATGCATATTAATCATTTTGCTGAACTATGGCAGAATGTAAATAAATAGCAAAGTAAGTAAAGTAAGCAAAATATACAGAATACAGCTCTTAAATATTGTTTGCAGTGTGTGTGTGTGTTTGATTGCCTGTGTGCATGTGTATCTATCTGCCCTGCAAATTAAAGCAGTTGTCATGTAGTGCTGTATCTAATGTGGCTTGTTTTATTCTAGTTTTGAGTTTACATTGTCTTTAGTACAGCATTATTCAACTAGTTATTTCATTGAAGAATAATACTGAGCAGTTAAGCATAACCTCAAATAAGGTTATATGTTTTAACCCTTTGCTACTTCAAATTGCATTGGTTGGTATGGTAATGAAAGTAAAATGAGCTTGATTATAAAATTCTTCCAGTTGTAAAACTGGAAAAATATTGTATCATTTTGGAGCAGTTCAGAGGGTCCAATCCTAACATTTCATTCAGCACATAAAACATGGTGTGTGCAACATACTAAATGATCTTTTAAATACCATTATGCTTCAATTATAATCCCTTAATCTGTTTTAATTATGCTTAAATCTGTTAACTGCCTGAAGTGTCAATTACCAATGGAAAGTTGCTGTATAAATTCAATTAAATGAAAATCAACTTTACTGAAATTACATGATGAAAACAACACAGACAAATTAAACTGAGATAATAACAGAACTGTGGGAAAATATAAGACACAATACACCAATATTTTAAAACTTTGAATAAACAATGTAGCAATGTTCTGCTGTTTTTCTGTTGTTTATAAAGTTTCTTCCCACTTCTGTGTTAAAATGGTCAAATCACCTACTTAAAAATATCTTTCATTATAGCAATTATTATGTTTCTATTATTTGAGTTAACAATGCTCATTTTACAGGCTACAGTGAAATTTTAGGACTATTTGAAATATATTTCTCTAGAAAGTAAATCCAGTCCTTTAACATTTTCTGACTTTTTTTTTTAAAAAAAACCTCTAGAATTGTTCTCAACTGCCAGACGTTGACAGTAAAATTTTACTTTGTTTTCAACAGTATAAAAAAACTAAATCAAACAATATCTTAGCATTTTTTTTTCATTTCAAGGCAGTTGAATTGTCTAAATGAAAGATTTAACACATAATGATGCCAAACTTAATTTGTTTTCCATAGCAGGATGGAACATTAAGAATTATGTACATTCTTAACGCTCTCCATGGAATAGATTTTATAACATACTTCTGCTTAGCTAGATTGCAACCTTTAGTTTTACTTGCTCAGTTAAATATACTATGCCTCCCTGCCTTTCTTTCTTTTAGTCTGTGTTAGAACTGAGTTTGATTATCTCTGTTTCTTGTTTAGGTATCAAAGTCATTAAAGTAGATTAATCCAAATGAAGCTATATTTTGAATTTAGGATAGATAAAAATATCAATTCACCATAACATCCATTAATTTCAATAAACATCAAACAACTTTTCATACCAATGGCCAAACATTCATCTCTCTTATCTTTATGGATATCAGTGAAATTCCTATCACTGATGCCAGCAGAATGTTTTCTAAAAGCAATGTTTCTCTTCATATTTGCTACATGATTCTATGTATAGTTCTCTGTTCTTCATTTAATGGAACCAATGTATATTCACCTAACAAAACACTGCTACTCAAATTGAGAGGCATTATTGCCAGAGTCAGAAATGCAGCTTCATACTTTGAACTAGAACATAATGATCAAATACTTTCTCCCCAATTTCTCCACTAAACTATCTTCAATTCCTGACTATACACACACACACATTCAATGTATACACTCACAGACACATTCAAGATTGCTTAGAATATGTAATAATACATTCTATTCACTGAATTTAAGTTTTCATTGTTTCTAAAAGCAAGCCAGCCAGTTTCTTTTAATTCAGAGCATAATGAAAAAAATGTCCAAGTTTAAGGACAGTAGATTTTAATATTAGTATAATAATTTTATACTAACATCTAAACCATTGTCATGTCCTCCATTATGATCTATGTCTAAAAGAAAATATTAATGTCTTTGAGACCATATCAAATTACTAGATCATTTCTATCTAAATGCAGTATGTATGAACATTAAAAAAAGTTTAACTATAGATAGACTTTTCAATTTGCCTCCTGAAAGGACTGAAAGCAATACTGAAATCTTTCCAGTAAGCCCAACTGAGTTCAGAGGCACTTATCTGAAAAAATGTACAAATCACTGTAGAACCAAAAAGTTTAATTACATGATGTAATAACTTGTCTTGTGATTATCTATACAGTATAATTATATTTGATCAGAAAGAGTATCTTGCATTTTTATATGAGTCATACTTTTAATGTAAATGACTTATTCTAGCTTCTGTGACACCACTTTTTACTGAAGAACTTTAAACACAAACTCAAGTTAAATTATATGAAGTTTATTCATCCTACATGTTCATTGTTACAAAAACAATCCCATAGAATATTTGTACTTGACTAGTGCTTCAAGCATTAATATTTTTACTGAAGAGAAAAATAGCCCAAAATTCATTTACAGTAGTAATATTTTGGTTACAGTAATGAAACTTGTGCAAGGATAATAATACTGTATAAATGCAGGATTCTTGGCTTTAATTCTATATATTCTCATATCAAACAAAATATAAAAATTAGGTCCACAATGTTAAATTATTCGTTTTTTGCAAACAAGTAAAATTTGTGCTTCAAGGCAGCTAAAACTTATGAGTTTTATTCTACACATTTTCTCTAAAATGTTAGTTTAAAAGATCTATACCTTGTATAGTGATTTTTTCCCCCCTGAGTTTAGTGAGAGGCAGTTGTAGCATTAAAAAATGTTTTCACACAAATTTGTAAACAAATTGTTAGTAAAACCTAGTATCTGAGAATTAAATGTTAGCATTTTTTTCAGATTTTATAAACTTAAAAATAATACAAGACACAGAGAGTGACAAATTGTAATCCATTAATATTTGCAACATTTTCTTTGGCTGAAGGAAAATATCACCTTTTAGAGGGATACAAGTGTTGATCTGCTACAGCAATACAAAATATTTAGCACTTAAAAAATTATAGATTTTGGAAGTTACATTTTTTTGATTTTGAGTCTATTTCAGTTTTAGAGCATTGAATTTCCACCAATTAGTTAGCTTTAATTTTATAAACTTGGAGATTCTGTGCCAATCATATAAATTTGTAAAGGTAGCCATATGGCATAATGATATGAACTTTTTTTTAAGATTATCTATTTGTATATAGTTTCCTTTAAGTTGATAAATTAAATTTCATATCGCATTTTAATACTTATTCCAAGAAAAAGTATACAGAAATTTGTTGGGCTTCCTTATAAATTTTATAACTTGTATTTCTTAGTTAAAACTTATAGATTACTGTTTTGCAGATTTAAGTGTTTGTTTTGGCAAAAGTTAAAATTATTGCTTGAAAATAAGCTGTGTAATTTTTATCTCAGTTTGTCACATTTGGCCTTTAATCTAAAAATCCAAAAATTTAAGGATGAATTTATTCTATTTTTTAGAAACAAGATGTCAAGCAATGCTATGTTAAGTATTTGTACTTTAAAAAACAAAGTGGGAAATTAAAGTGAGCTAGTACAGAGCTGCTTTTAAAGAACATTTCTGTTAAAACAAAAATTAATTAGCATTGATAAACCAATTTTTTCATCAGTTTTTAAGCTCTTCAACATTATTTCAGATGTGATTAACCTGAAACTTTAGGTCTCACTCAACTAAATTTTTTACCTGTGGTTAGAAGTCTCAACGTTAACTTTCACAATGGCCTTTCAAAACCTTAACATCCAAAAACTATTGTTCATTCCTAAAGTCTCTTTTCACAGGAGGATTTAGTTGGATGCATTAAAACAAATTAAAACTTATTATTTCTATAAATTAATATAAAAACAGAAGAGAGTTGAACACTTTGTTCAGCATCAAAGTAAAGGCACAATGCAACATGCAAGTAAATCTGTGTTTTACAATCAGTGCTGAAAATGTAAAAATAAAAAATGGGAGTTAACTGGAAAATACAGCAACTTACTGAAGTAATCATTCTTACATTTCCAAAGTTTAGAATGTTTTCAATTGGACATGATAATGATCAAGATGGCTGTCTTGCTTCAGCACTCTGGCCAGCGACATCATAGATACAGCATCCCGTCATAGGAGGGGCTATTATGTAAATGCATATGCTTCTATATCTCTGCAAGCATGAGTAAAGCAAAACTGAACTGTAACACTGAATATATATCTGAAAAGCTATAATAAAGCTGTCATTTAATCCATCAAGAGTGACTAAGCTTTAAAATGAGTATTATAAAACCCTTCAGAAGCTGTCTTCTACTCTTAAATAAATATTGCAAGCAGCAAGTTCCTCTGGTATACATCCAAGCCAACGAAGTAATTTCTTTAAGGCAATTTTTTAAAGTAAGGAATATAACATGATTTAGAATAAAGTAACAAAAAACAAAAACCCTGCTGTTAAGCTTTACAATTCATTTTTCCATTCAAGAGATTATTCTGATTGGGAGGCTGCACTGAAATTTTTATTAGTATCTATAATACTGAAGGTGTAGATTTTGACAAGGACTATTATTCTTCCCTGTTCACCGCAGTATTTAAACATGTCATCTTTCAAAATGTCAATCTTTTAAAAGGGATTATGAATGTTGCCTTTTGAGATATAGTTTATAAATGGTCAGATAAAGTTTTCATATGCAGCCTTGGTTGAAATTCGATAAAAGAAGTTTCTTCCTACAAAATTATTTAATCAATCCTATTCTGTACTAAAACCATAATTTAGTATTTCAGAGCAAAGCAGAACTTTAACTAAGAAGTATGATTACACAGTGAAACTTATTTTATGATTACACAGTGAAACTTATTTTAATGCATGTTTAGTTTTTCTAATAGCAGTGTTTATATTAAATATAAGTATTTGGAAAAGTGACAATACTTGATAGTTATCACAGTGCCAATTGTATTAAGCTCTTTTTGCTTTTGAGCTAGTTTGAAAGACAAACCCTTGTGTGCTCATTTATTATTTTAACTGAATATATTTATCCTTATATCTCTATATATTACTCTCTGGCTAATGCCTTGCAAGACATTGGCCAAAGTATCTTTAAGATGATTCAGTTTTACTTCTGGCTTCATTGTATTTTCAAAGGTTATATAATATAGTTGTTGCCTATACATAATTTATTGGCCAGAAAAAATAGTAGTAGTCTTTTGAGAGCTTCATAATTGAAAAAGAAGCCAGCCAGCTACTATATTGTACTATAATGTGTTCCAGGGCAAATTTGAGTTTATCTATACAGGCAGCTAGGAAACCATTTCCCTGTTTAAAAGAAATGATACAGAATCCCACGGTAGTCTGTTTTTAGAACCTTACGGTGGTACTTCTTTGTCCAGTTAATCTACCTAGGTTTCTACCACTATTAGAAAACAGACGACAGAGCTTACAGTATATGCTTCAGGTTCTTTATTTTTCCCTTTCATTACATAACATCTGATACATTCAGTTTCACAAGGAATTACTTCTCACTACATAGTATTGCAATAACCTGCGTGATACAAACCTATACATTTTCTTGAGCAATCAAGACAATAACCTTCTTCTGGAGAACGGAGAGCAAAAAAGAAAAAATTTAAAAGCAGCACGCAAGACCTCGGAGTTCATTTTCTAATGAAGTCCAAGATGGCGTCCCATTACTTACGTTTCAAAATCCCATTCAGAGGACCCCGATTTACAGAAAAGACTACAAGCAATGATATGCCTCTCCTTCCCGTTCTTACCCCACAGATACCCCAAAGGAGTTACCAAGGTGTATTTTTTAAAGAGTCTCTTTAGCGAAGGACCGATTCCATCCTTCGCACTCGCCGTCAGCACACGCCTCGCGCCTCGCAAACAATGTAGCTATCCGTCCCTTCTCCTCGACTCGGGCTTCCACGTACGAGACCTTAAGCTCCAGCTTCCTCGCGCTCTCTCCTCCCAAGTTTTGGGCGGCGTTTCCCGGACCCCTGCCCCCCATCACCGCAGCCTTATTTCCTCGCTGGCATTTCACACGCACAAAAAAACCGCACGCGCAACCAGGCGGGGAGGGCTGAGGCCAAGGAAGGACCAGAGGGACGGACGGACGGACGGCGCGCCCCTTGGCGGCCGCGCTGCGGAAGGGCTGCTCGTTCCAGCCTGGGCGCAAGCCATCGAACGCGTTCTAAGCTCAGAGCTTGGCGCTCCCGCTTAAGGGCTGGAAGGAAGCAACTTCGTTTGCAATGAAAGGAAAGCCAAGGGGGACTTGGCCGTCGGCTCCAAGACACTCGAGGGCCAGCAGGAGGGAGGGAAATAAAGGTGCACACCCGGAAGTAGACCCACCCCTTCAGCATACTTCAGGCAACCGGGCGCCTAATTGCACACTCCTGCCGGCAATTTTTTCTTGCCAGAAAATAACCCGCCTTCGCCCCTATCCCCGGTCTTCTGGCTGTGGCTCTCTTTGACCCCGCCCTTCCATTTGGCCGGGCGAGCGGCAAAAGGTTTGCTTACCTCGCGCGCGCCATGGTCACTCGGCTTGCGAGAAAGGGAGCAATAGGAGGAGAAGGGGGTGGCGGCGGCAGAGGAAGGATGGGCGGATGGAGGAAAAAAAAGGCTTGGCTGGCCGGGAAGCTTGAACGAGGTTGAGCAGGGCCGGGGCGCTGCGGCAGCTCAGCCACCGTTGAAGCACACCTGCTTAAGCGCTCCCGCCCGCGCGCCGCATTGGTCGCGGCGAAGATAAGGGCCTCGGATCCCGGCTGCTTCGCCGGGATTCTCCGCGCATCTTCTCGACTCCTTTTCTCCCAGACCACGCCTCCTCGAAGGTTGTTTTTAACCCCTGCGGGGCGTTTGCTGGCGGCCGTGTTTGCACGACATACTGAACCACAAACCGCTCAGTCCAGACGCCGCATTTCTGCCCAGAGTGTTGGGCAACCCCAGTGTGCCTTGCGAATCCAGAAGGTGGGCATAACTGACTAAACTATAGTTAAGTAGCTTCCTGCAAACACAGCCAACAAGCTCACGTTCACAGGACAAGGGTGTCATTTTTAAACCCCATTGTGCTCTACTTTACTCATTGCTTCAGATTCACTGTTATTGCTGTAGTTGGACTCAAAACTGACACAGCTTTGCATCTGCTGAACCAGAACTGTGTACTTCAGTATTGTTAAATATGACAATATCAGTGCAGGCAGCCACACCTTGACTCAAATCTCCATCATTTAACCATGCTTCACTGAGTAAGTTGTAACAGCTTATTCACACAACACATTACACCATAATATCAGTTAGCTGGTTCTTACCTTAGTGTGTTATGTAAGCACAGAGATAGGCTTCATTTATTTCACCCCATGGATGTGCTTCCCTCCCATCCTCTCTGGTGGTGTTGGTTTCACACCAGCCACTAATCCCACTGACACTGCTGACAAGGCAGGTGAGAACAAAGAATAGCGAACAACAGCAATCTTTCTCCACTCCATGCTGCCAGCAGCTTTCAGGGCTGAAGCCTGAATGAAACTAGGTTAGTTACTCCATTGTGACCTGGATAGAGTGAGTGTGGCTCTCTGGATCATATTAGGCCTTTCATCAGTGTGAGATGCCATCAACACTAGCATCCTGGACAGCATGCAAGGGTTTGGGGCTGTGTCGCATCCCAGTAGTCCTGCTCCCTCCTGAGGGGACTATTTCATTGAATGGTAATAGGTGAAAAACGTTTCAGCCCATGGCTATTCCAATTTGAGATGCCTCTCCCCATTCACCCCATTTAAAATCTATATAAAATTGTGGGAGGAGATCACCACTGTGGGGCAAAGTATCATCCAAGAAGTCATTAGCTAAGGTCTGGAGGCAGTAAGTATCTGAATGGGTTGAAACAAATACAAAGTGAACCCAAGCACGATAAAGCTGCTATACATTTACAAACCACTTGAGGATTTGTCAGCATTCTGTTAGCTCTGGAGGGGGTTGGATTCCCCCCAAAGGAGCAAGTCCAGGATTTGGGGGTACCTTTGCCTAACTGTAGCTGGTGTACCAATTACAGCTGTATTGGGAGAGGGAGGTCTTCACAATGGTAACTCAAGCCCTTATTGCCTTGAAATGGAATTACAGTAATGTGCTGGACCTGGGGCCCTTGAAGATGGTTGAAACTACAGAATGTGGCAGCTGGATGACAGCCAATTCAGTAGCAAAATACATATACTGAGGATATTGTATTGGTTGCCAATAGGGTTCTGAGTAGAATTGAAGATGCTGGCTTTGACCTATAGAGCCTTTCTGGACTTGGGCCCAAGAGAACTTTGTGACTTGAGATGCTATTTGTCCCTTCACTTGGGAGATGAGGAGGCTGGAAACTCTCTGAAAAAACAAACAAACCTCCCTTCAGACTCAGACGGCGCCCACGCTTGCACTATTGCAAGAAGACTTGGCTTTTCCAGCAAGCTTTTGAAGCTGAATAATCACTGAAGGCACAAGGTTGTTTGCCTCACAATTTTAATTTTTTGGGTTCTGTTTTATTCAGTTTTAATCACGTTTATTATGTTTTAAGATGAGAATTTAAATGGTTTTAGGTTTATTTGATATACCAATTGTGGTATATTGTGGAGTCCTTGGTCCTCTCTGAGGTTGATTGTTTGCTTGCAGACATTTCATTACTCAACTAAGTAACATCATCAATACATCACCTAGAGTTTGGTAAGTATTGTAAGTAGTATATAACTGATGGAAAATAAATATCCTTGTGTTAAATATTTCTTTGTATTAAGTGTGATAAGCAAATATAGATTAAACTTCCCTTCCAATTAACACTAAATTGAATTTGAAATTAAATTAGCTGTTATAAATTCTGATTAGTGATAACCCAAAATACTGGATGTCTGGATGTCATACTGATCTATAGAAGAGCCATTTAACTCTAGTTAATAAGTCAGGGATAAGAAACCAGTGTATGCATTCACATTAATAAGAAAGAGTGATTTAATGTATTCTGTAAACATGGCAAGAATTTCCTCTCTGGCTGTTTACACAACACACTTAATCACAAATTCACCAAACACATTTTAGTCTAGTGCATTGTGTGGGCTCAGTCTGTCTGGTTCAATGTATTGTTCACATCCAGAAAATTGAGTTGAGTACATCATGAATAAGTGTGACATTTTATATTGTATGTATTGTTTCACACCTGCTGCACCATAAGATTCCTCTGTGCTGTTTCCTCTGGACTCTATCTATTTCTTGTCCCTGAACAACACTGCGTCCCACTGTTCTCCTGATACAAGCAATAATTTCATTGTTGGCTGGATTCAGACAGCATGCTAAAAAGAGTCAAACCATCCACTTTAGCCTTGGTGTGGAGAGTAAGCCCAGCCATTAGAGAGGAAAAGCTAAGAGTGCCAATTTTCACATAGAATCTGATTTAATGTAAGTCTGTCTTTATAGTCCTAATTAATAAAAGCAATAACTTGTAAAAAAAATTCATTAAAATACAGGAATGATTATATTTTGCTTTTATATAAATATTTCATAATGAAACTATCTAAACATGTTCAATATTTATGATTCATTGATCTTTAAAGTAAGCTTTGCTTATCAGTCGTATTTGATAGTGATGTGGAAATGTTAATTTACTGAAACATGATTAAGGTTACATTGCTAA
This sequence comes from Liasis olivaceus, assembly GCA_030867105.1. Classification (NCBI taxonomy): domain Eukaryota; kingdom Metazoa; phylum Chordata; class Lepidosauria; order Squamata; family Pythonidae; genus Liasis; species Liasis olivaceus. The sequence continues at coordinate 230,259,096 of CM061349.1, read as the reverse complement.
AGTTTATTCATTTTATTCCATTAAAAGCAATAAATATGTTTAAGGCAAACCGCTTTTGTAGCATGATCATCCAAATAAGAATAAATGACTTGCTTTGGGGCAGTTCCTGGTCAAAAATGGCTATACTGTTTGTTGGCATAGAAAATGCATTTCAGAGTCCTCAGTAATTAAGGTAGGAAGGGATGACTTGATGAAGAAGAGAGAAGGTGCTTTCTAAGGTGTCTGTGGGTGGTACTTCATTGCCGGTCAGTAAATTACAGGTAGTCCTTGAGATACGATCATTCATTCAGCAACCATTCGACATTGCGATGGTGCTGAATGAAGGGACTTATGACTGGTCCTTGAAGTTCTGGCCACTGCAGTGCCCCTGCAGTCATGTGAACAAAATTGGGATGCCTGGCAACCAGCTCACACTTATGACCAGTTATAGTGTCCTGCAATCATGGGATCACCATTTGTGCCTTTCCCTGCCAGCTTCCCCCAAGCAAAGTCAATGGGAAGCTGGCAAGGGAGGTGACAATGGAAAATCACATGTTGCTGGGGTAAGTCTCCCCCACCAGCCTTTTTTTGCTCACATGCACTGTACCCTCCTTCCCCCTTCACTTGCACGCACCCTGCGTCCTCTTTCCCTGGCCTCCCTGTGATTGTGGGCACACACATATCCTGCATCCTCTTTCCATAACCTACCTGCAATTGCACACACACACACATGCACATACCCCACACTGCCTTTCCATGGCCTCCCTGTGATTGCACGCATCCGATGCCCTCTTCCCTTGGCTCCCCGCAATTGTGTGCACCCCATACCTTCTTCCCCTGGCTTCCCTGCGATTGCATGCACCCGCACCCTCATTTCCCATCCTTTCTGAGCTTGCACCGCACTAAGCACCCCTTCCGAGCATGGCCTGTGCTGGGCCACCCAGGGCCTCCCCCACCCCCCTCCGGCATGCCCTCACTCCCTATCTGGGACTCCCTCTGCTTCCTGCTTGAATGACCCACACATCTTGGGTTACAACACAACCGGGACTGCCTGGATTGACATCACTAAGTGATGTGGTCATGTGACATTGTGCTTTACGACTGCATCCTTTAGCATGGCAATCCCAATTGCAGTCGTAACTTGAGGACTACCTGTAGCTTTTCTTTTCAAGTGAGTCATCTGCTACCATCATCTCAATCACTGCAGTATTATTACTGCCATTTAAGTCAGCGTTTCTGATCTTTCTAAAGGAAACTTGCAACAAAGGCAGATGGGATTTAGAAGACTTTCTTTTAAAAAGAATCAAACACAATTGAAATGCAGTATAATAGATGAATGAATATGTCAGCTTTTTAACAACCTGAGTATAACTTAATGTAAATTGAACTAAACATGTAAATGAAGAAGAGAGTATTGCTAGAGAAGGCAGGTTTAGTTTGTGTTTTCTTTTATTCAAAAATACAAAGTATTGAAAGTATTTCACAAAAGAATCCTTTTCTGGTCAGTCCAGCTAATATTAAATCATTAAATAACTAGCTATCTATTATGGACATCTCCAATAGAAGAAATGAAAAGAGTTAAATCTAGTACAATTGATGGTTCAGGGAGAGGCAATGCAGTGTTTTGCAAGACCCTATGTACTTGTCCTCTATTGGTGTCATCCAGGCTTCCTGTCCCACTGAAATAATATTGTTTTAATTGTATTTATTTTAATCAATTTATATGGCTGCTCATCTTTTGGTGAATGAAATATTGGAAAAATAAATCTCTGCATAGTCAATATCTGAAAAAAAAAAGGTAAGCTAATAGTAATAGGACTTGGCAATGGCTTCCGATTGGTTCCATCACAAAGGAAACAAGACTTAATAATTGTAGCACGAGAACAAGCACTAGCAACAAATGTCATAAAAATTAAAAAGAAAAAAATGGAAACAATAGCAAAGACAAGACTGTAAAACACCTAATAAGCAGCTGTAGCAAAATTGCCAAAAGAGATTATAAGAGATGATCACGTGGCAAAAATGGTACATTGGAATGTACGTAAAAGGTATGGATTTGATGCCCCAATTTTTTGATATGATCATAATGTTAAAAATATTGTCCAGAATGACCATGTAAAATCTAGAATATAAGATACCAGACATCACAGTAGTTGTAGAAAAGCAAGTTTTACTTACCAATGTGGCCATACCAAATGACAGTAGAATAGCTCAAAAGGAACCGGAAAAGATGGTAAAATATCAGGACTTACAAATGGAAACAGAGATTCTGGAATAAACTGGTACTAGGAGCTCTAACAATAGAGGTGTCAAAACAGCGAACAAATTAATTTTTTTTTTGACCTCGTAATATTTAGTTTACAAAAACAAACAAACCCCAACCGAACAAACAAAAACCCAGGTTTGCTTGGAACCACATATATATTATGGCAGTATTTAAAGAATTCTTAGGCTTTCAGATAAATTATCAGCATTTGCTGAACATTCTGCAGAAAAGAAGGCATGCACATGTATGTATTAGGTGATTAGTTTAAATAGCAATTGACTATTAATATTAATAAAGTAAGTCATTTTCTTTCCAAAGGGAAACATGATTGTATTGACACAGATATTTATGCATTTGCATAACCTATGCTATTGCACATCTTGATTTGCATTTTCAGCTTTTTGTAATAATTGGGAGAAACAATCATGATCCTTCAATTGTAGCCATTGTATCTGACTGTTATGACTTCTCTGTTTTGCCTACATAAAGTTGAGCGACTTTTTTTTTTCCAACCTAGGGGATGTACTTTATGGATCCTTGCATTTTAAGAGCCACAGGGAACCCATATGGTGATGCTGTAATGTCATGGACATTGCTATGAAATGGGCAGCTAAACAAATGATTTAAATCAGAAGAACAGGGCCAGTTTGAGGGTGTGTGCTTTTTTCTCTTGATTTTCTGCTCTTTTCAATCTGGGAATGAATGCACATTGCCTTTGTTCTTTCTTTGTGTAACACCCCAGCTTTCCCCAAACACAATCTCTTTATCCTTATCCTTCCTTAATTCTCAAACTATTTGAGTGACCTGTGGAATAGTCCCTGCACATCATTGTGTTTCATCAATTTACAGTTCTTGTAATAATTTATTTCTCTTTCAGCCTCCCCACTCCTTAAAGCCTTGTATGAACAGAGATGAACAGATCTTAGACTACTGTAATACAAACTTTCTTTAGATCATAGTGCATTAGATATACCATGATGAAAGCATACACAGTTCTCTGAAAATTATGCAACAAAAATTCCATGTCAATAGAACTGCCAGTCCAGAAAATCAAGTGGTCAGAGAAGGGTGGACTATCTGAACTTTAGTAACAGTTTTTAAACAATTTTGGAAGTTGTTATTTTTAATTTTGATTAGGGTATGTTCTTCATTGATTCATTGAGTAAGCTCTGTTTACAGGATTGTCTCTTTTCTAGAGGCTGTTAGGCTGTCTTTAAATTTTACAGGATTTATGTCCTTTTTCATTCTACTGTTTTTATTTCAGTCTGCCAAAAGATGAAGCGGCTGCAAGTATTTTGATCCTTTCCCATTATACCTTATAGCTGAATCTTTTGTTGAATTGAACTGCAGATAATTTGAATCCAGTCTTGTTGCTCTTGAGTTGGACTGAAGTGGCATATATAAGCCCCAGTAAATAAATACAACAAATTAAAATACACTCAGTTGAATCTTACTATCTTTGAATTTTAGATTTAAGTTAGATTTTGACTGATTTTTGCACTCTATTTTTCTGCTAGCTTAGCTCCCCTACCTGTGTAGCCTATTCTGCTGAGAAAAGTGCTCAAAGTAATGGAGCAGAGTTGGATATGAAGAGGAAGAAATGAGAAGTTACCTCTTAACTGTTTTGTACATGTGATGGGAACATATTTATTCACATCTTTTCCTTGACTTTTTATCCCAGTGTTAGAAGTTCTATATACACTATCAAAACAGAATTAGGAAACACTCAAATATGCAACACTTTCTCCAGGGAAAAAAAAACACTCTATGCAAATTGCAGCCTTTAAAGAGTTACTGTCATTGCATTTGAGCTTGGGAGAATATTATCCTAATGTTGTATGCCACCTAAGATGGGCAGCTATATAAATATAATAAATTAAATAAACAAACAAATAAATAAATAAATAAATATGCTGCCCAACTCCCAGTGACTCTGGGCGGTTTATAATTGCTAAAACATTTAAAAACAAAGACCAATATAAAAAACACAAAAACAGCACAAAACAAAAGAACAACAGAGGTAAAGAAAACAAACCCAGAGTGGAACAGAAAGGAAGAAAGGGACACCAGTCATCCTTTCCAATGGAGATAACAGAAAGATGGTGTTGGTGTTTATTCCCCTTCTGAAGTAAACTTAATATTTCTTGAAAGTGAAAGCACATCCACACATCCTCCTAACTTCCGCTCAGAGATGCCTTTCTGATGTCCTTTATGGAGATGTCCACATGATGCAACCTTCCTTCATTCTCAGTCCATAGCTGAGACCAGCTGTTTTTTTTTTTTTTTTGGTGATCTGATGGAAGTAACATTTTCCTTTTCATGATAAGAACCTTGTTATTTGCACGATATGTAGTGATTTGGTGGTGACATGGTGTCATGGATGGAGCTGGGATCTGCCTAGCAATTATTGGCTGCTTCTAGCTGATATGGGCATTCCCTGTCTCTTGTGGTCACCAGCAGTGGTTAGTGGCTGCCTCTCAGATCTCTTTGTGACTTGCCAGCAGGTGTATCTGCTGATCATCTGGAGGTAGTACTCCTTCTTCAGCCAGCAAAGATTCCACACACACAGTGAAGTGCTGGTGGGTCCTGTCATGGTTCTGTGTGGGGGAAGTATGAATCTTTGAAGCTATTTTCTCCCCTCCCAGATATACTGCACAATGTGCTGGCAGATATGACAGCAAGTTGTGATGGCTCTCCAAGTTCTATCTAGACCATCTTTGCAGTCCCTGCTTTCCCTTTTGCTTCCAACAGAGAAATGCTCAAGTCATGATATGTATCCCAATTCATTTAGGTGGTGGGATGAATGAGGAGCACTTTTTCACCTTTCATTTTGGAACTTGACATGCTTTTGTTGGGAAGGAAGCTGTGAATCCTTACCTTGTTGTCTTGATTTCAGTAACCTAAGATAAATAGGGAATTTGGGAGAGGAGAATAGGACACTTAGATGTCAGCTCTGTGTGACCAGCCAGCACACCACACAACCAGTGCCAACCCAGGACAATCTGCTGTCACTGAATGGAAGAAGAAAAGCTGCAAAGAAAATGGACAAATATAATAAGAGCCAGGACATATAAGAACAATTCCAAAAGATAGGACAGGCAAGGCACTAATATAAGGGAAGCAGGAGATTTAAACAATAGAAATGAAAAGGGCACTCAGGTCTGACTGAAGGCATCAGCTATGCAGAAAATGGAAATGTATCAATATATAAGGAGCCAGAATGAAGCTTTCAGTCAAAAACTGCCTTTCCCCCCAGCCCCAGCCAACATCAAGGAGAGAGATTTGTGGAAGGTTTTCCTGCCAGCAAAAAAATCCACCAAGTGCCGCATTGTATTTTGCCCTGCAATAAACTGCTAGGGTAGCACCGCTCACTGGCTTCATCAACGAGGCAGGGTAGAGGCTGGCTGTGCAGACAGAGTAAATAATGCTGACACACTTTTGGATCACCTCCCAGACAGGAAGAAAGCAGATTAAACTGGTTCTCAGGATGTGCCCAAAGCATTCCCTTTAAACAGAGATCAACACTTTTGTGGACTGTTCAGTGTTAATCCAGCCCACCACTGATGCATCTATGTTATCTTTCCTTACTATGAAGCACCAGAGCTATTCACGCATAAATGCTTCTGTTGCTAATATTACATGGGGATATACATGCTAAGCTTCTAACAGAATTTATAGGTGCAATCAGATAAGGAGAAAATCTATGGAAGTATGTATTATCCACAGTCAGAAATAATTGGTCCTTATTCAGGTCATAAACCTGTATGTAGTCTATACAGTTTCACTCCTGCATAATTATTTGCTCTTTTGTACAAAAATGTCACCACACGTGAAAAATGTGCTTAGGATTGCAGCCGTAAAGCTACTTTCTTGCGAAAAGAGAGATTACAGCCAGTAGCTGTATTTGCATATTTTCTCTTACTGCTGACCAGTTCAAATCATGTTGCCTCAGTAAAGAATTGCTTCTCAAAACTTCCCACTTTCCCTGCAAAAGGAAAGAAAGAGGAACGAAAAGAAGACCCTTACGAACAAAACAGCTAGCAAAGGAATGCAGCTGAATATCCTATGATAGCGCTGCCCCATTCGCCAATACTATATTTACAGTATCTATGAACTGTATAAACAGCAAAGCATTATCTTTCTCAGGCTGGTTCCCTCTAATTGTGTTGAAGTATAACTCAGCAATTTCCACCCATCCTGTTGTAATATTTGCTATTCTGGCTGGAAATGATAAGAATGGTATCCAATATACCTTGGTGAGGGAGGGTAGGATAACTAATACTTAGGGATAAACAGTACATTCTTCTTCAAGTCAGTGAGGCATAGCAGTCAAGGGATTGGACTAGAACTGTGGAGATCCAGGTTCAAGTATTTTCAGCCATGGAAGCTCAGGTCAGTTTGAGCCAGCCTACCGTCCAGGTCTGTTGTAGTGAAAAACTGGAGGGGAGAGTGTTATGTATGCCACCTCCAGCCTCAGGAAGAATGGCATGAAGCCAGTCTAATATTGTTTGATTCCTGGTGATGTAGACCTCTTGGCAGTAATACAGAAGTAACTTGCCAATGCTTCCTTCTGGGATGTTTCATTTTTACTCCCCAGTCTAGTTTACAGCTAGCATTCTGGTTCTAATTCTAGCCATTAAGAAATTTCCCTTTAAAGGTCTCATCCTCCTTAGTTTCTGAGTCCAGACAAATCGGATGAAGTGCATAGGGATACTCAGTACTTAACATGGCACTTAATTCTAGAATTATTTGCTTTCTATATTCCAACTAGGCAGCAAAATTTTCCTTTGTGAGAATCTTGTCAGAGAAGCAATTCCTAGCATTAACAAATTCCTGAGTCAGCAGGAAAAGCAGAATTGTCAGGGCAGGGTAAGATCCTGTACTTTAAAGGTGTACAAGTCTAAACAACAAACTATGGAATCTACAATAAGAAATGTATGTATATTTACCCAAATATAATTTAATGGAGTTGACTATAGCATGGTTCTCCTGCTTACTTATTATTCATTCTACACGGACGTTAAAAAGATACTCTTTTGGCATCATTACCAAACATCTCTAATCTATAATACCGAGCAAAACAAAGACCCTAATTTCTAAAATTATTGTGTGCAGGGGTTTTGAATGGAAACGACCACATGCTTTGTTAAGACTGCCCTCTTGTGGTAAATGGGTGAATAAAGCTCAGCGATACTGCCTCTTTTCAATATAACTTGAAATCTGAAATTAATTTCTAGCATAAACAGCAAATCTTCACTTTTGGTTCCCATTGGTATTGGGAGAATGCTTGTCTTTGTGGAGTATGAAGTATTTAGTTGTCTTTAGAGAAGAAAATTTAATTATATACAAAATGCAAAAGTCAATTATGTACTTGTTAAGAACTAATGTAACCAGGAAGCTTATAAGGGAAGCACTTTATGACAGTCATCTTAAATCAGTAAAAATTAAATGTAGCTCTAGCAGAAAATGAAAATGATAGCTTCAAAGAGCAAAGAACATAGCAACCCTGATAGACATGCCCCTTGTGTCCATGGCAACACTGCTGACAAATAATAGTCTCAAAGCATTATGTCCACAATCTCCACTTCAACTACTCTCCAGGCATGGAAGAATCCGATACATTCATGGTAATATTAGAACACATACACATGAACACCTGATGTAACCATCACAACACAGACTTCATAAACACGACAGTTTGTGCAGGAGTGACATAAAAACACAGGTATAGTAAGGACCTGCAAATATTACAATTTATACACATATTTTATGCACATAAATGACTTTGTGATTTGCTGAGAGGAAAAGAAAAGGAAGAAAAGATGCTCAGAAAAATCTCCAGAATCTCCATAGTTTCCCTCAGCAGAGAAAACAACAGCTGGAGCAGCTGCAAAAAGAAATCTCTTGCTAGGCCGAACAAGAAAAACGAATAAGACAATAAAGGAAGCCTTAAGCAGCACTTTTGAAAGAGCCCCTTATTCCCCCCACCCCAATCTCATGGAAACAAAACACTGCTAGAAAATAGAATATTCAGATTTGAACATAGCTTGAGAATTGTGCATGGTTCCAGGATGGATGGATGACCTAACAAAACCTTTAGGCTTGGTTGGGAAATGGGAAAATAATCCTAAAGAAGGCAGTGGTTTACCACTTCCATAATGCTGCTTAGAAAAATAGCATGGATGCAATCACTGCAGTTCAAGGTCATCTTTACCTTTTTCAAATAAGCTTTTGCAAATGCAGTCAACAACCCTGTGCAAATGTCCAAAATAAATGGAAAGAAGATAGGTCTACAGTTCACCGTGTACTGTGTCTTTTCCCCTCTCAGCCATAGCAGTAGTAGAAGATGAAATATTTGACAGCAGACCCAGCTATGCCCAGGAGGATCACTTGATGACGTTTAAACACAGAAGTCTTGCATACAACAGATCCGAAATTCAGGCCTGGGAAATTACCCTGCAATGCAAAAAACCCTACTTCTTGAACTATTTTCTGTAGATTTGCTTTGAAGCTAACGTGCTAGAAAATACTTTCAGCATTTGTCTGCTGTTCCCTGTCATTCTACTATTTCATGCTTCCCATGGGTTCACACTGTCCTGTCTAATGCTACCAAGAAGAAACCAAATTAACCTGGTAATCTGGTAAACGATGAGCAAAGAAATTCAGGAGAACCATAATTCAGCTGGGAGCATCCATCTTGGATAGTATTTCAGCCACTTTTGTACATGACAGCTGTGTGAAATACATTTTATTCCACAATAGCTTTATTGAGGTCAGAGTCACCAGAGATGGGGGAGAGGGGCTGCCTTCTCCAAATCCTCTGTTCGTGTTTCACACTCCTACACAATTGTGGGGCAGATGAAGACAAATGGATTCAAAGGAAGAATCAATGGAGTACCCTCATTTTAATTGTGAGCCACCCAGAGTCACCCTTTGGGGGAGATGGGTGGCATATAAATGTAAAAATAAATAAATAAATAAATAATAAACAAACTTTTGTGCTGTACCACTAGATTTTCTTTTCTGTGCCAGAGATGGGAAAAGAGGACTAATATTAAGTTAATTCACTATTCTAGGCTCAGACAAATATGAAATCCAGGACAAGATATTTATTGTAATTTCTTTGAGTGTTGTGAGCTTCCCAAAGTCGTATTAGTAGTAAATAACAGTCAGTGTTGCTATTTAGGTAAATAACAGCTAACCTTGGGTACTGATGGAGGTTTTAATTACCTTGGTCCCAGAAAGAGATTTTTGCCCTTTAAATTCCTAGAGACAACCTTATGGGGACATTGTATTATTTCTGTTTGTTGTACAATCTTAAGTCTGACTGTCATGCACATCTAAAGGAAAAGTTACTAAGTTTTCTGCTACTTTCCCATTATTTAGAGGAACTAGACAAGGATGTCTACTTTCACCCTTGCTTTTTGATATTTGCGTGGAACCCTTGGCTTGTGTTATTAGACAACCTGGGAAGATCTACGGAGTACATAATTCAGTTGAACATAAACTTGTTTTACTTGCAGATGCAGCCTTCTGTTTATTTCTAAACCTCACACTACTATTCCAGTGTTGATGCAAATGATAGATGCCTTTACTAAAATAGCAGGATATTCTGGTCCAAATTGGAGGTGATGCCAATAGGTGAAAATTTAGTTACTCATCCATTTAAGGAATATCAGCTCCATATTTCTACTGAATCCATTAAATATTTAGGTATGTGCATATCAAAAGATATAACTCAGTAACATATAATATAAATAAAATATATAAAAAGATTTCTTCAGATATGGATAGATGGGAGTAATTAAGCCTTGCCCTTTGGGGAAAGGTGAATGCTCTCAGAATGAATATTATTCCCAGATTAATTTATATTCTGAGAGGAATTCCTGTTCAAATATCTGGAAAATATTTTCAGAATTTTTTTTTTTAACTTTTTCCACACAATTTTCTCTCTTTTTTCCTTTTCATGAAACTGGGCTTAGCAAAGAAAACAATGTTGCTGGTACTAAGAGAAACATTTTCTTGTAGGGTTCATTGCTCTACAAAGGAGGAGGACACAGCTAAATAAGGAAAATCTAATCCTTCTCTCTTCATATATTCTGACTCCTCTGTAATTATTTTATTTTTTTAACTTTTAGGCAATATTCCTTTGTAAAATGTCACCCCAATGTGGCAATGAAGGATAGAACAAAAATCCAACAAAGAAAAACATCTTTTTTTTTCTTTTTTAATTTTTAGGCAATGCAAGCATTTCTATTAGAGATTGTTACTGGGGAAAGAAGGGATAACCTGAACAGTTGGCCACCTTCATTGTGGCAATTAAGCTTAGCCACTCTCTAAAATTTCTGCTGGAACACCTGATTTTTATCTTCCAGCTATGGGGATTTTGAGAAACATTGCAGCATAGTGAGGAAGGCAATTTTTTTCTTAATCATCATTATTGCCTAGTTCATAATTTATTTACCTTATCTTATGACTCAAATGATACAAACAGTTTTTATAAGAGGTATGAAAGGTACTCATGCCTGAACTTCCATGAATATGTAGTGAGAAAACTCCTAGCTAAGCACAGGTCCCTGAAGAGAATCTGCTTGCCAACAGAACCTCAGACAGGATTAGTGAGACTGTTCTGTGGTGGATCATGGGGGTTTTGAGGGGATCTTGAGAAAAATGGTTGACTTTTCAGGTATGCTGAGATTATACTGTGCATATTCTATAAATAAACAAAATACATCAGCAGTGTCCTGTAGCTTAATATAGTAGTTAATATAATTTAGCTTTCTAATGTTAAACTAAATAAATAATTTTAGTCTAATGGTTTGAGGTTAATTCCTCAATTCATTGACTTTTAGAGCAGTTCCCTTGGCTTTGGTGTAAATTTTCCTTGCATTCAGAGTTCCATGACTGGAGACTTTCAGTGCAGCAGATCAAATTGTAATTACCAGTATTCATCAATATGAACACAGTCCATATGAATAGTCAATTGTATAAAAAGGTCCCAATGACATCATGGTGAAATTGCATTGATTGTATTTCAAGTCAATTGATTTTTCGGTAGACTAAGCAAAAGAAAGAAAAAGGCCCAAACTTGCATTTTTCAGATGGTCTGCATTATTGGCTGTAAGATTAAAGGCAGTTTTTGAAAAGAAATGAAACCCAGAAGCTGGAAGAACAAAGAACTGCATGCTAGGCCAATTTATCAAGTTTATAGAAGATTAAAAGCAATAGGAGCTATGTGGCTGGCCACAAGGGGGGAAAAGAACACATCCAAAATCTTTGGAGTCAACAATTTTGTTAGGCCAACTGATGTTATACAAAATCACTGCAAGCTTTTGAATTTCAAAAGTTTGTTTGAACAAGTTACTAAGAAAAAAGAAAAGAGAAGGAAGAAAAATGTGACAGATCTTGAGTCCATGTCTGTACAAGCAAAATTGGTGGGTGGGGAGATGAAGAGTCTTCTGATGTGCAAGCAAAGACATACAGAGCAGTGTTAGATTGTAGTAACATTAACTTAAAAGGTAAAGATGCTCTTCAGTTGAGTTCATATCCTGAACTCCTGAATTGAGTTAACTTCATATCCACATCCATGTAGTTGTCTCAGTAATGCCTTCTTCAAGGAGGTCTTTTTTTACTTCTCAGTGTAGCTTACAGCTCTGGAAATTCCTCATGGTCTCCTATCCAAGTACTAAACAGCCCCAGATCAGCCCAGGTCACCTATGGTCTCTTTACTCAACTAAAATGTACTTCAAACTACATTAAATATAAGCATAAATTCAGCCATTAAAACAGCATAAAAAGAACTCAAAATGCCACACTAACAGGTAGTAACTGAAACAGCAATAGAATAAAAGGCTTATTCAAAAGAAGACTTATCAAGTGCAAGCAGAACATAAGCGAAGGTAATCTAAACCAGCTTTCCCTAATCTTGAAGGCTGGCACCTTGGTCTGGCATCCTTCACTTTGGTATCAGCAAGGAGTTCAGCTTGGTTAAGATTCTGGCACATAGAATTTAAAGTGTCGAATCCATGCTACTGCTGGAGTCTGAGTGACAGCAACATCTTACACATGAAGATTGCTTGTCCATGTTGTGCTCTGTGCCTAAGTGCTAGAAAGCTACTACTGGTACATAACACAAAGAATATATGAAGTCCACATACAACTGAATGCATCCTTAATTCCTAGCATGTTAATGCCACGGTCCTTAAGGAATGCGGCAATATAAAAATATAATAAAATAAATGAATGCACTAAATAATGAGTTGCTATACAGTATTGCCCTTATTTCCTAGCAATGTTATTATCTATCTATCTATCTATCTATCTATCTATCTATCTATCTATCTATCACATTTATATAGCCACCATCTCACACAAAGCGACTCTGGGCGGCTTATTAAGAGGGAATGGGCTGGTCTTCCTCTGCACAGCTCTTAAGGCCCACAGGATTTACAGGTAATGCATTTTCCCATTAAAAAAAACATGAATTACTAATACAATTTTAAAGTGTTCTGGTATGTCTTCAATAGTTAAAGTCATTTCAGTATGGTTCCTTTGATGTCTTTTGCTCACATTTTAAAATCTTAATCCTTTAAACACGTTTTGTTTCCTCCTGGCTCAGGTAGTGTAGTCCTCAAGCTCTTTACCCCACACCAATATGTTTTTTTACTTCAAGCTGATATGTATTTCTAATGCATTTTACATACCCCTTTGCTACTTTTTGAGCAATAAATGGCACCACCAGAACAACCAGAGCTTTTCTGTGGGAATGCCTGGAAACAGTTTCATTTGTCACCTGATTAAATATCTCTTTTCTGATTTTTTTTAAATCAAGTGCTGCATAAAAGAAAAAACAAATCTTACATCAGTATTGGTAAACTGTTATTCTGAAAGTTGAATGATAACATGGTTTTCATTTAACGGAAAGTGGGTTTCCAAATAGGCGGATAGAAAAGATACTTATTCATTTGAAACATTGTTTTTTAAAAATAAATTGCAACTAGCTGAAAGTGGAAATATTTAATTTTTATTAACTCAAGCTAATCTTAAAGTCTCCTATAAACTGGGTTCATTGTTCCCAAGAGTGCTTGGAAATAAGTCTCTACTGTATGTATAAAAATTACCTGCTAGTACCCACAGTGTAAAGAACTGTAGCCCTGCATTCCAACTTGACTTTACAGTGGTACCTCGGGTCACGAACACTTCTGTTCACGAACAATTCAGGTCACAAACAGCACCGTTCGCAAAATTTTGCTTCCGTTCGCGAACTCCGCATTGGGTGATGAACATGACCCGCAGCCATCTTCCCTGCTCTGACACGTGGTCGTGGCTTCCTGTAGGCGAGGGGGACTCTCCCTCCAAACAATAACCACCTCCCCACCCACCTTCCTGTCCTCCATGCCACAAGTCGCCTCAAGCAAGGTTAGTGTTCTCTCTCTTCGTACTGTACTGTACTGTACTTTGTGTCACATTTTTGTGGTTTAAAAAAAAATACATATGGTTCAGAACGGATTAACCGTATTTACATTGAACCTTATGGGAAAATTTGATTTGGGTTGCGACCAATTCGGGTCGCGACCAGAGTCGCAGAACGAATTAAGTTCGTGACCCGAGGTGTCATGTATGTTATGTATGTTATGTATATCTGCATAATACATGTACCAGGGTTCCTTTCCTGGTGTGCTTTGTTATAAAATCAGGAGGGTATGTTCTGGCTCCTAGATAAGCTAGGCTTAAATAACAAAAGCAAAGAAAATATTTTAGAATGAATTTGCAAATGATATTTTATTGCATGAAAAGGTGCTAAAATGATAATAGAACTAAAGCAGCTTCTTTTTGAGAAAAAGTGTAATATTTGGGGATTTTTATCTTAGATAAATAGAGAATAAGGGGACATGCTTACAATGTAGATACTGAAGTGGTGGATAGCTTCTACCTTTTGGGATTGGCTATCAACAGTAAAAGAACCAGCAGGCAAGAAATATACCACTTGGTAGGGAAGCAACAAAGGCCTTGGAAAAGATATTGAGATGCTGTGGCATGTCTACATGTACAAAGATCAGAATTGTGCAAGCTATGGCTTTGTTTGTGACTTCTATGGAAGTGAAATTTGGACTATGAATAAGCAGGATAGAAAGAGAATTGACACGTGAACTTTGGTGTTGGAGAAGTCTCTTGAGAATGCCACGGATAGTCAAGAAAACAAACGAATGGATCATCAAACAAATCAACCCAGAGTTCTCAATCAAAGCAAATGATCAGGCAAAATTTAGCCTACTTCGCACACATTTTGTGAAGACCCAGCTCTCTGGAGAAGGCTCTACTGCTGGGAAAGGTGGAAGGAAAGAAAAGAAAGGTACAGCCAGCAGTGAGGTGGATGGACTTAATTACAACAGCGATGCGCTGTTGGAAGACCTGAAAGACCTGGTTAGAGATGGTCATAGAGAAAATCAATGGACACAGTTGCTAAGAGTCAACACCAGCTTGATGGCATGTGATCAACCTTTTTCTCCCAAAGTATTAGAATCAGCGATAATCTGATCAAGCTAATGGGGGAAAAGTCAGCATAGGTTAAAAAAAGTATTTCTACAGTCACCAGATCCTTAAATTATGCAGTTCGCTGCCATCAGCTGGCTTTATACATGTGCTAAATCATAATGTGGCTTGTCTGGCTTTGGCTTACCATGTTGTGTGAGCTTAACCATGGCTTAGCACAGAGTGTGAACCTGGTCAATGTGCCTTACTAGTAATATCAAGGAAAACATGAACAAGGAGTTTAATGACCTGCATGTACATGTACGCATGAATGTGGAAACACACACACACACATACACAAATAAACATTCAATAAACAAATATGACTGAAGGCAAATTAATTACAGGGTGTAGGCATGTACATATAATACTTGAAAAAAATCAGTACATTCTTAACAAAGAAGCCTCAGACTCAGTGTGAAATGCCATGTTTAATTCTTACTGGTATAACATGGTAGCATGAAATACATGACAGGGGAAGTAGCAATTTTTTACACTATCATGTCTCTGGCTTCATGCAAAAAGGGCAGCTAGCATATTATTTATAATCAATTGTTTTCAAAAAGAAAAACTGCAATGTGTACCTTGGAAATAAGAAAACTCCAACATTCTCTTGTGTTACTGCTGAAATGGCTGACATACAAAATAGTGATCAAATGCTGAGCATCTTCCTTGTCATAGTGGTGCTGCAGAATACCACTAGGGTGATCTTGCCTAAGGCCAAGTGCTCGGATCACGTGACTGGTATTGTGCAGGTAGTATTGTCTTTCATGCAGTTTTTTAATCCACTTCAGAATGTTGATTGTTTTTTACAGCCCTGAATGACTTGTATTGCCTAGATTCATCATACTAAGTCCTTATGTGATTTGCATAGTTTTGGCATAGGTGTACCACATTTACAGATTTATTTGATTGATTTGTAAGCCACCTCAAATCACCATAGTCACTCTAGGTAGCCTATGTACTTGGCTGCAAAAATCTGGAAGACCACTAGGTGATAGTAAAGCAATACCAAAACTCTTAACTCTGGGTCTGGTAACTCTAGCAGAGAATATTGCATAAATCCAGCTGTCACTGTACCACGGTTTAGAACCGTGTTTTTCAAACTTGGCAACTTTAAGATGTGTGGACTTCAACTCCCAGAATGCTGGTTGGGGAATTCTAGGAGTTGAAGTCCACACATTTTACAGTTGCCAAGTTTGAAAAACACTGGTTTAGTATATTGTGCAATTATGATTCCTTCAGTAAAGGATTGTTTCTGTAGGATCATTTGGATCACTCCTCCGATATATGTCCTGACGCACTATATGTGGAATGCCCTACCCAAGAGTTTAGCGGTAGGGACAAATTAAGGGCGGAAGCTTTCCTCAAGCCTCGGGCTTATCTGAGCATGCGCCTCTCCCATCTATTTTGACTAAGCTCTCTAGCGTTCCAGCGCTAGGAATTTGGCGCATGCGTATTGTGAAGACTCAGCGTTCGCGTTCCAGGAACCGGAGCGTGGATGTGTTTAGCCGCCCCGGCGCCGCTGGCCATGGGCTGAGCTTTGCGGGGTCCAGGGTTGCGGCGTGGCCGGCCGGGCGTAAGGCGGCCGCAGTGACGGCGCTGGAGGAGGCCTGGATCCGAGGATGGAGAGAGCCATGGAGCAGCTGAACCGTCTCACCAGGTCCCTGCGTCGTGCCCGCACCATCGAGCTGCCGGAGGGTAAGAGCGCGCGCACCGTGGACGGTGGGTGCGGGATTGGTCCGCTTGCCCGAAGAGCCGCGACTTGTAGGTCAAGGATCGCAGGAAGTAGGAAGGAGTAAAGAGGAAAGTCTTAGGTTCTCTGGGCGGGGGGCGCGGAGATCTGGGAGGAAAAGTGCTTACTTCTAAAACTAGAGGCGCCTCGTTAAACTTAAGTGTTGCGGAAAGCTTTTTGGAAGTGGAAGGTTTGAAGCCTTTTCTTTCTTTGCCTCCATTTACTAGCCAAATATGTTAGGAATTTGCTCCCAGCCAGCGAAGGTCAGAACAAAGTGTGCTGAAGTTGGGAATCTGTGTCAAAGAATGGATGAGTTGGAAAGGGTCTTCTGGGTTATGTAGTCCAACATTTTGCTTGGAGCAGGAATCTACTGATCATCCAGGCAGTGGCCAGCTAGGCCCCCTTGGAAAACCTCAAGCCAGGGGAAATCAATTGCTCTTTTAAGTAGCTATTATTGCCTTAATTTTCAGAACATTTCTGATATGAAGCCTGAACGTTTCTTCAAATTTCACCCTCTTCCTCTTTGTCCTGCTGTGGATTTCCACAGAGAATAGTTTTGCCCGTTTTTGCAAGTGACAGCTTTTAAATATTTGTAAAGCGCTAGCATGCTATTCCTTAGTTTTTTTTGCAAATTAAAAGAGGTTGCTGGGAGTGGTCATCCATCAGTTTGGAGTGAGTGTTATCAATATGCTGATGACCCCTAGTTACACACATTGCCACTCTGGGCCAAGCCAGAGATGTTGTGGAAGTGCTGAATCAGTATCTAGAGCCTGTGAAGATCTGATTGGGGTGAAACAGGATCAGATTCAAGTCAACCAAGACAGGCTTGCTATTTGGCAGTAAACGTGCTCTTGGGCAGCAGAAAAAGGTAATTCAGCAACGTTGGTCCTGGCACTTTGAACATGGTTGAGCTTCTCCTGAAGGAGGTGGCTTGTGACTTGGACTCTTAGCTGCTGCTCAAGCAGCAGGTGGAAACTGGCCAGAATGCACTTTGGCTGTGCTCCATTTATGCCCTCACTTTGACCAAGATGCCCTGGCCGTGGTAACTCAAGCCCCAATCACTACTCAGTTGGACTACTGTCATGCACTTTGCAAAGGGCTCGGAAGCTGCAGCTGGTACAAATATGGTGGCTAGATTGTGGGCAGGACAATCTCATCTGTGTAGAATTACACCAGTGTTGAAGTTGCTGCATTGGTTAGCAGTAGGCTCCTGGGCCCAATCGAAAGTGCTGGTCATTATCTTTAAAACCTTTAACGGGGCAGTACTGAGATATAGCAGGGAACACCTTACCAGAATTGCATATATTTTTGTTTATATTTATTCCAAGCAATTCTCAGTGGTTCATATTAGGAAAATCAAATGAACATATACAACAGATAATTGCAAATAGAAAATAAAATATAAAAACAACAGTACCATAAGCAGTATGATGACTGCATCATTCCCCAAATGCCCTCTGGAATAACTCAATATTAAATTATTTCGGAAGGTCAGCAGCAAGTAGGCTAGCCTGCCCTTAAAAAGTGCAGGGGACATAGCTGAAAATTGGCTGCAAACCTCTTCCCCCTTTTCTCCCAGGCCCAGAGAGCCATCAACAGGTTTCAATGTGGTCTAGATTGTTCAGTTTATTATTTTTTCTGCATTTACTAGTCATTTTAACTTGAAATTTACATCCTCATTCTGTGAGATTTCCATTTTAAAATAACTCTTTAAAAAGAGCTATTCCTTACCAAGGAACAATTTCATTATTACTGTACTATCTATGCTCAGATTATTTGTGTTGATAAATAGCTGCAGCACATTTATTTCTACTTTTTCTTAATGCTATAAACTTATCCATTGTTTCTTTAGATATATTTGGAGATGGGGATGCTGTTTAGTTGCTGAGTGAAGTAGTTTCAAATGTATTAATGCTGCTTAAAGGATTCCCTAGTACCTAATGGGAAGAAAGCTCTTCTTGTTTGAAAAGTAATGAAGGATGTGCAAATATCCTTTATATGCAGTGCTGACTGACGTATATATTTACTGACTGTAGCAGGGAAACTTCAGTATATCTCTACAGACAAAACTTTGTTGATGCTTCTACAATGTTGTCAAAGCAGTAAGGTTACTTTATGCTTCAGACTGAATTATAGTTATAATTTTATTTTCTACACAGATAGTGAAACTGCTGTTTACACTTTAATGCCAATGGTAATGGCTGATCAACACAGGTGAGTCTTCATAATTAGCTTTGCGAGAAAAATTGTTAAGGCTTTGTGTATTGGATCCCAAGAAGCATCATTTTTAATATAATACTGTGAGGTGCAGCATTTGTTTCTATATTTGTTTGATTTCATATGAAGCTTAGTTTTTATTTTTAAAATTATGAAATGTTCCATCCTAATCGTGATAGATTTGACAAAAGTGATAGCCTTTGAATGTTTCTTGCTTGGCATCCAGAAAGACAATTAATTTAACTATTTTGATATTATTGTTGACATGTTCGTGTTCTTCATAATCTTGTCTAAGATTATTAATGTCTTCCATCCTACAGCTGATCTCTTTACTTTTCTAGTACACTGTCCATCTTTGTATATTCTCAAATCCAAGAAAACAAAACTGTCTGCCATCTTCACCTTTCTGTGAACTACAAATTCACTAAGCATACTTCTTGACATGACCTTTGTCTTCTTAACATCAATCCATTTCCAATTTGTTCTTTCCTAGTGAGTTCTTCTAAGTCTTGTTTACTTTTAAGTGGACAATAGTGCCATCTGCATATCCAAATCTGATAATATTTTGGTCTCCTATTTGATTCCAGCTATCATCTTTTCCAGTTCTGCAATTCTTACAATATTTTCACTGTATAGATTACACAGGTATGGGATCAATATACATCCTTGTCTCACTTCCTTCACTGTTCTGAACCATTCTCTTTCTTCAGAGTAAGTTCTTACAATAGTGTCCTGTTCATTGTTCTTCTGAGGAATCTCTTTATGCCAGAATGTTCTACACCACTGTTTCCCAACCTTGGCTAGCTCCAGGTATGTAGATTTCAAACCCCAGAATTCCACACCCAGCATGGTCATTGATGATACTTCTAGAATTGAAGTCCACATACCTGGAAGTTACTAAATTTGGGAAACACTCCTCTGCAAAATGGGCTTGCTATAATTAGTAAAACAAGATTTAACCTTCCTTTACTTTACATTCAGCTTTATTGATTAATCTTGCAACCATATCAGCAAGGAGGAGAAACATCAGCAAAAGTGAAACAACAAATATCTAATACACGAAATCCATGATAGATTAAAATATAATAATAAAATGAGATAGTACAGAGTTTAATACTATTATAAAATAGTTATGTATCACTAATATCATAAGCCAGATTCATGTGAGACTGTCCCCCCTACATGATACTCCAATCTGTTCTATATATCGGGCTCTCAACTGAGCTACCTTGTCCACAAACTTGGCAGTCCTACTCACAATAAAGATATTTGTGCCTGAGAGAAAATAGGATAATCTGTATTTGGAGTCCCAATGGACTGTTCTTTCCAACAGAGGGGACAGGTGATTAAGCCTAAGTGAGTCATAAAGTTTGCAGTCAAACAAAACATGGCCAATATCTTCTATAGCTGGGTCCCCACAGACACATAGCCTCTCATCATAAGGCACATGATGGAAACGACCATATTTGACCATGGAGTCCAGTAATTCGAACCTAGCTCTAGTGTAGGCCCTTCTCAGGTTTTGATTTAAACTCATTGATAGATATTTTTCGGAATTAAAGGTAATTTTGTTCTTAGCCAACCATTTTAATGACCCATTGATTTAACCTTCCTATATTATCTTGCTAGCTCCCTCTTTTATTAGCTGTCTGATATCTGTATGGCTGCCTTTTCTAAAACTTGCCTGTTCATTTGGCATTTTTCTTTCCATGCATGGCTTTATTCTTTTTTAATATCTTAAGCAAAACCTTGCTTGTATGAAAAACTGTTTCAATGGTTCAGTAATTTGTACATTCTCTTGCATGTGTTTTTTCAGTGTAGGTTTATTGACCGATCTTTGCCAATTTTGGGGCAATTTTTTTTGTCAATTTTGGGGCAAGTCTTGTTCTGTATTTGTTGATGTAGAATAATAGTACTTCAAGTGTCTCTTCTGAAGTTTTAAACAGTTCAGTAGGTATTTCAGCTGTATCTGGTGCTTTCCTCTTGCTAGCTATACAGTGGAATCAATTCCCCAGTATATTCTTTCTCAGCAAATATGCCATCATTCTGCAATCCCCTTTTAAAGGGTTTTAGTAAAACTGTTCTTTCTTCCTTTAATCTTGGTCTTGCTAGCTCTCTTCTGTGATTATTCTTGAGTATTCCTATAAAATATGTTAAATTTCTTGTGGTTCTTCTGATCTTCTTAAAAGAGCTCTCATTTTTTTCTTTTCTTGTTATATTCTTCCCTTTGTTGATATTCTTGATTGAGAGGTCTGTCTTTGTCCTTTCTTCCTTACTGTCAAAAATCTGTGTTCAGTTGTCGTGCTTTCTTTTTGTGCCATAAACTTTCATCCTGGCTATTATGAAAGCTTATTCTGAAAATGACTTCAATCTTACTTGACATTTTGGGATTTTTTATCCCCTTCATGATATTCCTTATCTCTGCTCATTATTTCTGAGATTCACAGTCACTTCAGTTAAGTATACTGAGTGCGTTCCTTACATTGATCTTATGCTATAACTACATATTCTCCAGGTTATACCCTGTTGGAATGCCTATTTTTCTAAGTTTAACCCATATATTTAATACCAATAATTAATAGTGTGTGTCACAATTTGCTCCTGGAAGTGTTGAGGCTGACTGGATTACAGGGTGGCTGATAATAGTTATGTAGGTGGTAAATTTCATGGCAATCAACACCTCTTGAAGTTTGTCTTCTACAAAATGATTAAAGGAGCACTTGGAGATCCTGCTTTTAAATATTCCATTGCTGCAATTAGTATTCAGCTGAGTATTCAAATTTAAACTAAGCAGTAAGGTGGGATTCTTGTTTTCTTGGCATCACAATGATGTGTCATATGCAACAGCCATCTGGTCCCTGTTAAAAGTAGCTGAAAATATAGCTCCCTCACTAACTAAAATATGTCTTAGATCTGTTTCAGAGTTGCTGTCAAATTCAAAATTTGATGTAAATTATGCATTTGGACGTGTGAAGAGGAGCTTGCTTCATATTGCAGCTAAGTAAGACAATCCTCAGAAGGATGTGAAATGTGTTAATAATATTTATTATATGCTCCATATCTTTGAAAAAGTTATTTTCATTTTTAGTATATATTGATGATTCTTTTATTTGTGCAGTGATATTTTTAAATAATCTTTTTTTTTTTTTACAAAACAATCATTACTCTTAAAGAAAAAAGGAAATTAGGGAAAAATTAAAAATACAAACTAAAAGTAAAAGAATAGTGCCTTTTCCAAAACAGATAAATCAAAGTTCAGAGAACCATTACTTGACAACTGGAAAAATATCACTTTTCCAATTTCTTAATATAATTCTCCCCAACCCCCCACTCGCTCAGTACAACCACCATTCCTCATAAACAGTCAAATTCCAAAGCTTTGGTATATAATTCAACATTACATTAACATCTTTAACATTTATATTCCTATAAATCTATTAATAAACATTAATACACTATCCCCCAAAAATGCTAAATGATCACATGCCCATATCATATGGGTCAGTGAGCCCTCAAATTTTTTGCACCTCCGGCATAGGAAATCTGATCTCCATCCTTTCAAATACATTCTTTGGGGAGTCCAGCACACCCTAAATATAATTTTTTGATGAATCAACCTTAATCTCAAATCTGTAGATATCAATTTACCGTATTTTTCCAACTATAAGACGATACTTTTTTCTAAAATCCTTACCCTAAAAATTGAAGGGCGTCTTATTCAAGGAAGTCAGCCGAGAATCGCACGGTTGCAAAACTGCCCATACTTTGTTTCTTCAGAGAGGCTTCCTCCTATTGCTAGCCTCCAATCACGAGTGAAATAGCTTGTCTCCCAAACAGACTTCCTCCAATCACGAGCCTTATGTAACTGACATCAGCTGATGCTGAACAAATCAATTAGAGGAAGGCTGTCTGCAGAGACAAGCTATCGGCAGTTTCACTCGTGCTTGAATGTGATCAGTTATGCAAAAGAGCCTGGAAATAGAGCTGCAGAGAGACGGTTTGGACCTCCTCCCACCGAGTGTATCAGGTCAATGTTACCTAATTACTAAATAAAAATGTGTTCTGCACTATCTTTAAAATATTGATTTCTTAATTTGGGGTTGGAAAAATGGGGGTCGTCTTGTACATGGGGGGTGTCTTATTGTCGGAAAAATACGGTAACTTTTTTAAGGACAGGAATCCATTGATGTGGCTTTATAGAAATTCTAGTTCGTTACTACATGTTTGAAATATCCCAGAAATGTCCACTTTAAAAATATTTTTGAGCTTTTGATAGAGATATGTTATAGGTTTTATTTCTGTCATGGATTCCATCAACTCAGGTGCTTTTGAAGCATTGTATATATTAACAATAAAGGGCACTGATAGTATGTTGAGAAGTCTGTATGATTTGTCCATTCATTGAAGCAATTTCTGTGTTTGGGCAATAATTTGAAATTCAGAAATTACTTTTGCAGGAGGACAAGTCTTCATGTGATATTCAGTATAATAGACTAATAATTTTTAAAAACAACAGCAAAGAATGCCTAATTTAAATACCTGCTAACATATTTAACATTTAACAGTTTTGCATTGTCTATTTTAGTTATTCTGTAGTAAATAGCTTTTTTTTTTATCCTGGCTGATCATCTTAATTTTCTACTCACTGAAAAAATACAGGTGAAACTCGAAAAATTAGAATATCGTGCAAATGTTCATTTATGTCAGTATGGCAACTCAAAAGGTGAAACCAATATATGAGATAGACGCATTACATGCAAAGCGAGATATGTCAAGCCTTACTTTGGTATAATTGTGATGATTATGGCGTACAGCTTATGAAAACCCCAAATTCACAATCTCAGAAAATTAGAATAGTGTGAAAAGGTTCAGTATTCTAGGCTCAAAGTGTCCCACTCTAAGCAGCTAATGAATCCATAACACCTGCAAAGGGTTCCTGAGCCTTTAAATGGTCTCTCAGGCTGGTTCAGTAGGAATCACAAGCATGGGAAAGACTGCTGACCTGACAGTTGTGCAGAAAACCATCATTGACACCCTCCGTAAGGAGGGAAAGCCCCAAAAGGTAATTGCAAAAGAAGTTGGATGTTCTCAAAGTGCTGTATCAAAGCACATCAATAGAAGGTTATGTGGAAGGGAAAAGTGTAGTAGAAAAAGGTGCACAAGCAGCAGGGATGACCGCAGCCTGGAGAGGATTGTCAGGAAAAGGCCATTCCAAAGTGTTGAGGACTTTCACAAAGAGTGGACTGAGGCTGGAGTTAGTGCATCAAGAGCCACCACACACAGACGGATCCTGGACATGGGCTTCAAATGTTGTATTCCTCGTCAAGCCGCTCCTGAACAACAAACAAGGTCAGAAGCGTCTTACCTGGGCTACAGAAAAAAAGAACTGGTCTGTTGCCCAGTGGTCCAAAGTCCTCTTTTCTGATGAGAGCAACTTTTGCATCTCGTTTGGGAACCAAGGACCCAGAGTCTGGAGGAAGAATGGAGAGGCACACAATGCACGATGCTTGAAGTCCAGTGTGAAGTTTCCACAGTCTGTGTTGATTTGGGGAGCCATGTCATCTGCTGGTGTTGGTCCACTGTGCTTCATTAAGTCCAGGGTCAACACAGCTGTCTACCAGGAGATTTTGGAGCACTTCATGCTTCCTTCCACAGACGAGCTTTATGGGGATGCTGACTTCATTTTCCAGCAGGACTTGGCACCTGCCCACACTGCCAAAAGTACCAAAACGTGGTTCAATGACCATGGGATTACTGTGCTTGATTGGCCAGCAAACTCGCCTGACCTGAACCCCATAGAGAATCTATGGGGCATTGCCAAGAGAAAGATGAGGGACATGAGACCGAACAATGCAGTGGAGCTGAAGGCCGCTATTGAAGCATCCTGGTCTTCCATAACACCTCAGCAGTGCCACAGGCTGATAGCATCCATGCCACGCCGCATTGCGGCAGTCATTGCTGCAAAAGGGGCCCAAACCAAGTACTGTGTGAGTACATATGCGTGCTTATACTTTGCAGAGGTCCGATATTGTTCTATTTCCAATCCTTGTGTTACTGATGTCATGTAATATTCCAATTTTCTGAGATTGTGAATTTGGGGTTTTCATAAGCTGTACGCCATAATCATCACAATTATACCAAAGTAAGGCTTGACATATCTCGCTTTGCATGTAATGCGTCTATCTCATATATTGGTTTCACCTTTTGAGTTGCCATACTGACATAAATGAACATTTGCACGATATTCTAATTTTTCGAGTTTCACCTGTATTTTGAAAATTAAAGTCATAACTTTCAAATTTTATGTAATATCATGCTGTTGCCTTTTTGTGAAAATTATCCATTTCTACTGTTCTTTTGTTCAGATGTTTCTAAATTTTCTCCTATAGTTGTGGGTCAGTTGAATGTCTAATTCTGCTACTAAAGAAGGGTGCAAACCCCAATTACCAGGATATTTCTGGGTGCACTCCACTTCATTTAGCTGCTCGGAATGGGTAAGGTCTAGTAATTGCATTTAGCTTTTTGAATAATAGCTATAACAAAAGTAGCTAAGTATTGTACAGGCTTTGATCTTTTGGTGAGGCTTTTTAAGCCTAGCAGAATCTTTGTTGAAATATAGTGAGGCTATGCATTAGTGAAAGTTGAGAATTGTTCAAGCTGCAGAATAATACTTCTAAGAAGCTGTATTTTTGTCATCTTCTGGATGTGATAGATGCAAATATTGCCAAAGACATTCTGTTCCGTATTTTGCGATGTAAAGGTATGCATGCAAAATGGTGTTCATGTTAAATCGAAGAAAATTGACAACCTGCGTTAAAAACGTTCAAATAATATAGAGTTGTTTCTAAGCTTTAATTTTAATTCAATATAATTTCATTCTTTTTTTCAGAATTAGGAATATGCTTATAGGGTATGTTTAAATAAAATTAAGTTTATAATAATATGTTTAGCTTAGTGTTCCATTTTTAGTCCTACTGAACTGAGAATATGGTTTTAATATTGCCAAATAATATTTTATAATTTTTAAAAAATTTTCTACTACAGTTCTAGTCTATGCTTCCATTTAAAAAATATGAGTTACAATTCCCGTAAGACACAATGATCTTTGGAGTCTGCACTTTCAGTTTAACATTCCTGGGCTCAGGCAATTAATGGCCAGAATAAACAGACAGATAAAAGTGTAAGGAAAAAAGATACATCTGAGAAGGACATCTCTTTGAAAAATTCCACTCAGTAAGTAGAGGCAGTACTGAGTAGATGGATCAGTTGTCTTCTTTCTCTGTATGTTAGTTTCCTACACTTTTTCCATAGAACTGGTCACCGAGCAATTCAGTGCATCTGCAAACAGAACTTAGTGTAATTATAATATAATTATAATTATATAATTTGTGCCCAGGTGAAGGGTTGTAGCCTGCTCCCCTCATTGTTTGGAGAGCTGCAGGCAGTGTCATGAATGAGTGCTGAAATCGCAGGAAGAAGGGTGGAGCAGAGGCTTTTCAGCCTGTTGTTCTTTCTTTTCCTAGGTTTTATGAAACATTGTCATTTCTGTCCTTAAGAATGCTTCAAATGTCCAGAGTGGCCTGAAGTGCCACCAAACATGGCAGCAAAATTATCAAATATCTGTAACTTGATTTGGGCATATTTTGGGGGTGGGGGGTTGTAGTACAGGCGATTTGCCTCCCAGAGGCCTCCTTCTCTATTTTCAATCTTATTTATTTAGAAAGTGGACAGACACAAACTGGCCATAATTGATACTTTATTTTGTCACTATGATCTCAGGGGTGCTGCACGCAGCCCACTCTGATATAGGTTTTAGGCTTGGCTCATCTTTAAAAAGAAAACGAAAGAGAAGTACAGTTCTGTCCATGAAGTATACATCATAAGATGTTGCCTAATACAGAATGCTATGCATAGACCTAATGACTTTACTGATTTTTTTCTATTCAAAAAAATTATGTGACTTGGGTTCCACAGGTACAGATCATTACTTGTGTGGAGTGGAGGAATATTTGCGTGCTACATCATACAGAGGGGATTTCCAACTTTAAGGACCCCTTTTATTGGACATGTGGGACCTAAAGAAGTCATTTTATAGTATTATTATACAAGGTTTATATTTTATATTACTGCATTGTTCTTCCAATCCCAGGAATCGTGTGTCATAGCCAATGTTGGCCAGTTTCCTTCATGATTTGACCAGTGCCTGAGGGTTTGGGAATTATCAAGGTAGCATGTAGGAGGTGCCCAATGGCACGATTGTTTATAGCTGGGCTATTGTAAGTTGTTCCACATTTAGGCAATCTAAATTCTAAGTCTTTGTGGTATTCTACTTAGTGCCCCAATAACAATTGTTTACCATTGTTGGCTTCTTCCAAAATTTTGTGATCTCTATTTGCAAAACTCCGTATTTTGTAGTCTTTTCCAATTCCTTGTCTTCAACAAGGATTGAAAATGACAGTTATGTCTGATGTGTCAGGGTCAAGGTGTCAGTCTGGATTTTAAAATCCCATAAAATTTTTGCTCAGTCATTTTCGATGATGTTATCAGTGATTTCATGTTTCCAGTAATTCTTATTGACTATGAATCAATACTTACATAAATGCCAGTGTGATATCTTCCCAACCTGATCATACTTTTTTTTGGTAATCCAGTTATGATATTGTCAATCGTTTCATCCTTATCTCAGTACAGTCAACATTTACTATCCAAACTGTTTTTTTCTATTTTTGCCTTGATGACATTTGTGTGCAGTGGTCGCTCTTGGGCAGCAAATAGCATTCCTTCTGTTTCCTTTTTAAATGTACCATTCATAAGCCACTGCCATGTTCTGATGTTGTCTGGTTTTCCCTCAGGACCTTTGCAAAATATCCATGGAATGCTTTGGTTTTCCAATTTTCTAATCTGATTTCAAACTATTATTTTGTAGAGTCATAGTTCAATTTTATTTTCACAAACAGCCCTTCTTTCAGAGCTTCTTTCAATAAAGTTTCTTCACTTGCCTTGATGTAATCATTAAGCACTTGCTTTTTCCTCCTCTTTATTGAATACTAATACTAATAGTTACTGCATTTTGTTATATAAATTATAAACCCCCTAGTGTCCAGCTGGACTGAGGTGGTATATAAATTAATAAATAAAAGAAAAAAAAGTTATTGGACATGTCACTGATATTTAATTTACTTTTCTATGCAGCCAGAAAAAATGTATGAGCAAGCTACTGGAATATAGTGCTGATGTCAACATTTGTAATAATGAAGGTCTGACAGCAGTAAGTGCTATAATTTTATTCCTGTCATCCTACAGTTAAATAAAGATCAGCCTCCTTGTTTCATTGCTTACCCTTTTTTCCACTAATGATCTTCAGAATTTAATAAAAAGTATGCATTTTGTATTCTGCAAAATGTTGTACTCACTGATTCTGGATTCCAATAATACTATTTGTTAACGCTGTATTATATGTAATCCTATTAATATATATTGGATTTTACTATTAAAAACAGTTGTGTTATGGGTTAAGAAATATTTGATCTGTTTATGGTTTGTGTTAATATCATAATATGCAATAATACCTTAGTACATCTGAAGAATATATTTTCACACAAAAACTTGAATCACTGTTCTTAAAATCCACCTCCTCTTGCTTTTCAGCTTGCAGCATATGTAAGTTGAAATACATTGTGATTTTAGCGAGAACATTAGTTGGTCAAGATGATATACCTATTCTGTATCCATTTGTTTTTTCCTTTCTTCATCAATTTCTGTCATTGTACAATAAGGTTAGGAGTTAACATATTAAAAGGTAGTTAGGGAATGAGACAGATGTGTTAACCATAACATAATGATGAACTTTAGAAGAAAAATTCTTTAATTCCTTTGGCTGAAATGTGTGGTATAGACTAACAAGAAAGCAAGTTTGGGAGTTGTAAGTGATGATTCTATGGAAAACCATAATTCTAAAAGCAAATTAAATTTTAGGTATTACTGACAAAGGGATTAAGATTGAAACAGCCAATACTACAGTGGTTGGAAATATTGTATGAGTTTATAACTGAGACTAAGTTCCAGTGAACTTGGCGAAGCTTAGCTCTGATATATATAATTGATAATCAGAAATGCTGTACAGTATTTTCATGTGCTCTTATGGAGATAGGCTAGAGGTATAATTGCTTTATAGGGAGTTTGAGCTATTGTACAGGTAGTTTCGGTCACATGACTGCGTTGCTTAGCGACGACAGTCCCAGTTGCCATTGTAACCCCAAGATGCGTGGGTCGTTAAATGGACAGTGGTGGGGTCCCAGGTAAGGAACGTGGGGGTGCCATGGGGGGTGGGTCAGGCTGGGAAGGCCTGGCGCAGGCTGCATGCAAGTTGGGGGAGGCTATGGAACAGAAGGTATGGTGCCATGCGAGCACAGGAAGGCCAGGGCATGGATGGTGCTGCGCTGTGTGCGCGCAGAGAGGCTAGGGGGACTTACAGAATGACTTGCAACCTTCCCTGTCAGCTTCCCCATTGGCTTTGCTTGTGGGAAGCTGGCAGGGAAGGGTGCAAATGGCGATCACGTGACCGTGAGGTGCTGCAACTGTTGTAAATGTGAACGGTTGCCAAGCACGCAAATTGTGATCGTGTGACTGTGTGGGTGGTGCAATCCGCTGGAACTTTGAGGACCAGTCATAAATACCACTCATTCACTGTTCTTAAAATCCACCTCCTCTTGCTTTTCAGCTTGCAGCATATGCTCATTCAGAGCTGTTGCAACTTTGAACGGTTGCTGAACAAGTGGTCGTTAACCAAGGACTACCTGTAGTTGCTTAGATTATGATCACTGTGGAAGAGAACTTCAAATGGGGATTTAAAAGTACAGTGGTACCTCAGTTCACGAACTTAATTCGTTCCGCGACTCTGGTTGCGAACCGAATTGGTCGTGAACCGAATCAAATTTTCCCATAAGGTTCAATGTAAATACGGTTAATCCGTTCTGACTCCTACGAATTTGGTCGCCAACCGATTTTTGATCGTGTCCCGAATCAAATTTCCCCATAAGGTTCAATGTAATTACGGTTAATCCGTTCTGAACCATATGTTTTTTTTTTTAAACCGCAAAATATGACACAAAGTACAGTACGAAGAGAGAGAAAGCTAACCTTGCTCGACGCAACTTCTGGTGTGGAGGACAGGAAGGTGGGTGGGGAGGCGGTTACTGCTTGGAGGGAGAGTCCCCCTCCCTACAGGAAGCCGCGACCACGTGTCACAGGAGGGAAAATGGCCACGGATCCTGTTTGTAACCCGGTCTGGCGTTCGCGAACGGAGGCAAAATTTTGCGTCCGGAGCTGTTTGTGAACCGAATTGTTCGTGAACAGAAGCGTTCGTGAACCGAGGTACCACTGTAATTAGATATTACAAAATAGAGGTTGAATTGATTAATGGGTCAAGTAGTTTGGGCTGGCCATTAGATGGTGAAAGATTATGGTGAGAACCATTTATCACTGGAAGGGTTCAGTGAGGGACTTGTGGGATTGGCTTTTGACTGAAAGAAGTAGGACTCAGAGTTTGGATAGGAAAACTGAGGTCCTTAAAATTTGCAGTTTTGTTTGTTTCTGTTGAAGAGAAAAATGTGTTACCTGCTTTTATATACTTTTCTGAAATTTCCAAGTTAATAGAGTTCTTAAGTATTCTGTACCCATGAACATTAGGCCATTATTTGAAATGCATGTGAGAGACCTCTCAGTCTCCTTGCTGAATGTGTGTTCTGTTACTTTTTGACCCAGATCCATTGGCTTGCTGTTAACGGACGAACAGAACTGCTTCATGATCTTGTACAGCATGTTGCCAATGTAGATGTTGAAGACGCGATGGGGCAGACAGCACTTCACGTGGCTTGCCAAAATGGCCATAAGACAGTAGGTTGAGGAACATAGCTTGATCTTGAATGCTCTGGCTTTAGCAGTAATCAAACTGTAAGCATTTGATATGCAAGAACCCCAATCCCAGAAAATCCCAAGATTATTTATGTATTTATTGACTCAGCCGATAATATTGTTAAGAAATAACTGCTGATTTTGAAAATGATGGGCCCTTCAGTTCTGCTTAAATTTTAAACTCTTAGACCTTTTAGACACTTAGCCGCTTCAGTCAGGTTTTAGGCTGGGTCATAATACAGTGATAGCATTGCTTGCGCTTGTGGATGATTTGTGATGCAGCTGGGATGGGGGTCATCCATCCATCCATCCTGGCCCCCCTTGATCTCCCAGTGGCTTTCAGTACCATTGACCATGGCATGCTTTTGGACCAGCTATGGGGAATAAGCATGGGAGGCACGGTGTTGCAGTGGTTCTCCTTCTTTCTCAATAGCTAGTTCTAGGCTGTGGGGGATGGTATGAGTGTGAAGCACCTGTCTTTTGAAGTGCCATAGGTCTTGACACTTTCACATCTGTTTAATATCTGTGAGGGGCCTCCAGGGGCGGTCAATTGTTGTTTTGAAGTCAGGTATCAGTATGTGGAAGATACTCACTTATATATTTCAACTCTTGGCAGGCCGAGTGATGCTG
The DNA here is from genome assembly GCA_030867105.1 of Liasis olivaceus. NCBI lineage: Eukaryota > Metazoa > Chordata > Lepidosauria > Squamata > Pythonidae > Liasis > Liasis olivaceus. The sequence continues at coordinate 230,227,825 of CM061349.1, read as the reverse complement.
TCAAGGTCTTTCCTTGGTGTCTGGAGGCTGTTAGGGTATGGATGGGGAGGAAGAGGCCCAGGGTCAGCTCTAGCAAGACTGAGTAGTAGTGAGTGCTTCAACTTCCCAATTCTGGGACTTTCCATCCTTGATCCTGAATGGGGTGGCACCCCCTCCATTTGGTTCTAATACACAATCACAATCTGGGAGTCTTCCTAGACTCTGAGCTCCTGCTTGAGGAGCAGGTGGCAGCTATGGCCAGGAAGGCCTTTATACCAGGCTCTCTCACAGTCATTCATGCCTTATTACTTTGCAAATGGACTGTTGCAATGTGCACTCTGTGGAGCTGCGCTTGAAGATCACTCAGAGACTAGGTGGTTTGGAGTACAGTGGCATAAGCAGTGATGGGCAGGCCTTGCTATATCCATGAAATACCTCTGCTTTGTGAGCTGCACTGGTTACCAATAAGCTTCCAGGTACAATGCAAGGTTAGATATTACTTATAAAGGCCTACATGGCATAGGGTCTATTTAGCTGAGGGACTGCCTACCTCTTCAGTATCTACCCAGTTTGTATCAACATTGGCTTGCTTTGGGTCCTGTCTGTTAAGCAATGTCAGCTATTGGCCTTTAAGGACTCAGGAAGTGAGCCTTCTCAGTTGTAGCACATGCTTTCTGAACAGCGTTACCCAACCCTCCTAGAGTGTTGCTTGGCCTCTACCCTACTCACCTTCAAGAGAGCTCTAAAAACATGATTACATGACTCTTCCCTCAGGACTTGGGTTAGGGTCCCTGATGAACTTTTCTAGGTTGCGAATGATGTGGGTTTTTTTTTCTTCATTGTTCCTTTGAGGCAATTTTGCTTTTTTATATCATGATTTCTTTTTCTGTTTTTAATTTTGTGAAGCTTCCCACAGTCATTTTTGGAGTTGGGTGGCCTAAAAATTGGACAGTAAAATAAATAAAATAAAATAATAAAATAAAATAGCATCTAGTGTGTCAAACACAACAGCATAATCAGAAACACATCAAAATACTACAAAATAGGAGTAATTTGATTTTTAAAAGATGTAAAACAGGGCCTGCTATTTGGAAAAAGACCTTGAAACAAAGCTTAATAGTGGCTGTGATTTTTCTAGCAGCCCTAATGGAATATATAAGGGCTGCCTGTTTTTCAGAGAGAGCTTTTTCTGTAATGGCACCTAGGGCTGTATTATGACTCCATAAAAAATAGTATTAAAAATTATATTTGATATGATGTTCAATATTTTCTTAGTACTTTTACAGAGAAAGAGGGAATAGTAAATAATACATGCATTATTTTGTAATAATAATCTGTCACATATTATCAGAGTTACTAAATTTTAGAATTCTTGCTATGCCTATAGCTTACAAGTAAGATCATTGGTTTGATGTTCAAAGTTTGCGCATTTATTGCCTGTTTTTTTATAAAAAAGTATGACAATAAATATATATTAAAAGGCTTGAAAATAAATAATTTCTAGTTCATTTTTATTCTTTCCGCTTAAAAAAAAATGTGGGCCCTAGGCAGTGTGCCTAATGGAGGCCTTTCCCAGGCTTTTTAATTTTTAACAATACAAACAATTTGTATGGTGTTAGATTTTGACCACCTTGCTGCTGCCTAGTTTATGTGGTGTTTTCATTTTGATTTTTTAAAAAAATTATTGTATATGTTTGTACTGTATTCAGATTGCATCTTCTGCCGTTTTATTGTAAACTTTATTTATTTATGTATTTATTAAATTGCAGAGAGCTTCAACTATTGCGCATCTCAACAATTTTAATAAATATATAATTCAATAATCTTCTTTAATATTTTGTACCAATGTTACTCATTTGAAATCTGGTATATTGTATTAATAAGGAATATGTCATGTACATGTCCTTCTTACCTTCAGTTAAAACATTCTATTTATAGATATACCTATTTACAATGGGCCTAATTCATTGGGAGGGTATTATTTAATTCTCAGTAATTTGACTGTTCTCTCAATTTTAATGAAAATTATGTAATAAGTTCTAAAATGTAGAGATGACGTAGGAAAATAAGTTTAATTTTTAATTTTTTTTTTCTGTATGTAAGGGCTCTTTTATTGAAGAACATGTTTTTGGTAACATGGAAATATCATCCTGTAAATGTCTAAATGCAATGGAAATAAGTTCCATTGAGTTCAGTGAAGCTGACTCTCAAAGTGAGTGGGTGTAGGATTGAAGCTTAAACCATATTTATAAATTTATTTCATTCAACTTTTTTTTTCTCTCCAAAAGACCGTTCAGTGTCTTTTAGACAGCGGTGCAGATATTAACAGGCCCAATGTTTCAGGAGCAACTCCCCTCTACTTTGCTTGCAGGTATGGCTTGTTCTGCAGTTTAAACTATTACATGAAATGTATTCTGGGTTAATCAATCAACTGACAAAGTAGATATAATGTTGGCTTAGCCCCCCCCATCTGTTATTAATCAACTTACTCAGCTGTCTTGACCTAACTGCATTCTTGGCCTTAAGAAAGTGTCTTGTGCCAAATTAGACCAATTGTTCACAGTAGGCACATGCAAATAATTCAATGAGAATGTTTTCCTCACAGTTGCCTTTGTGTTTGCTTCATTAAGTATTTGTATGAAATCAATTATGTGATAACGGTAGTATAATTAAGTTGATCTGTGATTTACACAGTAATGCAATGACAGTAGATGTTTTCTTCCAGCCTCTATGTGAAAGATGTCCTAACTGGTTCTCAGTCAGACCTTCTTAGAATGATGTGTATTATTTATCAAATGTTTTATGAATTGTGGAAGAGAATGGGTGTCAGCAAAGCCTGTATTGATTAGATCTTATCAGCTTTCTATATTTCGTATAGCCATGGTCAAAGAGACACTGCACAGATTCTTCTGATGAGAGGAGCCAAATATTTGCCAGACAAAAATGGAGTCACTCCACTTGATCTTTGTGTACAGGTATAAATTGGGTTCAACTTTACATGGACTGCTTAAATGTATTGTTCATTGCCCTTGTAATCATTGATTATGTAAATACGGATGTCATTTTCCATTTTATGGAGGTGCTGATGGATGATGTAAGACTGATTGCTGTAGAGGTCACCAACATGATGTGGGAGTGTGGAGCAGGGGTGTGAAACATGGACTCTCATCCCCAGATGAGCGAAGAAGAGATAAGAGGATGAGACTGGCCCCTCCCTGAGGAATGCTAGTGATGTTTGTAGTTTGACCCTGGGAACTGCTCTCAGTCTGAGAAGAATCTGTAAATGGGGTGAAGCCAAATAAACCCTGCTGGATTGAATCTGTATTGTCTCCTGGAGTTTCCTGGGCTAAACCTGACACATGGTGCCCACAGGACACAGTTCAGAAGTCACCACCAAAAACATACTAGTAACTGCCAGATATTCGACTAAAATAATATTAAAAATATTTGAAATTCCATGAGATATTTTGGATATGTTAGCCATTTATATCTAAGTTTTTCATAGGAAAAGGCCCAAATTCATAGTCATTCCTCCCAATAATTTGACTTGAATTGGCATTATGAGGTGGGTACTCTCTCTCACATTGTGGAAAATATATTTTTCTGGGCCTCAGTATTCCTTTCCACAAATTTTAGAATTGGAAAAAGGGATTTTTCAAATTTTGAGATGTGAGCTAGAACACTTTCATGGCAATGAGTTCTGTTGAGTTTTTGAAAAAATGGCCTTGCCTTCCTGGCAATGGGTCCTTTTAAATTTGCACCTGTGTGTGATCATAGCAAATATTTCAGTTCTCTTCAGCATTCAGGAAACAGTTTCTGAAAGTGTCGAATGTCTGCTTACATGAATACACTGTCTTCTTTCAGGGTGGTTATGGAGAGACATGTGAAGTTCTAATACAACATCACCCTAGGCTTTTTCAAACAATTATTCAGATGACACAAAATGAAGATCTTAGAGAAAACATGGTAAATTCAGTTTTCCTCTTTGTGTTGAACTACAAATTGATGTGTAGGTGCTTTCTTTATAAGTAAATGTACTTTTTCTTCTATAAAATTCTAAATGAATCATGCTTATAATCAGATTCTATGTATGTTTACCTGGAAAGGCATCACAATGAAATTTATTCCAATGTAAGTATATATTTTTATAGTGTTATCCTGATAACCCATAAAAAGTAACCTCCTATAAACCTCAGTGGGGTTTATATCAGTATAGCTATGCATACAGCTATACTTTTAGTAGAACAGCTGTGCTGTTCACAGAATATGTAAAAATAATATGGAAGAGATTGTTCTGATATTGTCAAAGAAACATCCCTTGGTTTCTAACAATTTTATCATCCGGCTGGTTATAAACATCATATTTATGGGGAGGTGTTTGAAGTGTGTCTTTCATGAAAACTTTGGTATTTTGTGATAAAATTGACTGGTCGGATCTAATTCTCCCTAGTTTCAGGCTTGATTTAAATAGGAAAGCTTCTTTGTCCATCTTGGTAGATCACCGTACTGGGGAAGACCAAGACAAATAGTCCTGTTATCACCATGGTTCTTTTTAATTCCCTTAACCATGGTAGGAGTAGGGAACCTTTAGCTCTTCAGATATTGCTAACTACAAATTTCATCAGCCCTAGCAGTATGGCCATTGGTAAGGTTTGTTGTAATGTCTTTTGTTGCTAGCATTCTCTTTGCTTTGCTGTTTTAAGTGAGTCTAGAAAGCTAACAAGAAGTGAAATCTAAGGTGGTAGATTAGATTAATTTTTTTAAAAAGCTTCAAATTTCACAGGTGTAAAACTTGCTGTGGTACTCTTATTTCTAAAGTCTGGTGTCTTGTTCTGAATACATTTCCTCCAAAGCTATTAATATTATTCATATGGTAACAATTCAGATTCATACTATAAATCTGGTACTAGCCCTTATTAGTGGCAGAAGTGGTCAGTCTTGCCTGTGTTAACTAACATGATAATAAATCTTAATGACTTTTCTTTTTATATCTAGTTGCGCCAAGTCCTAGAACACTTATCTCAGCAGAATGAGAACCAGTACCTTAAAATATTAACTAGCCTTGCTGAGGTGGCTACTACAAATGGACATAAATTGCTTAGGTAACGTTGTTGCTGCTGCTGCTGCTGCTGCTCCTCTTCTTCCTGGGATGGGATATATAGAACTTATGAACTTATAACTGAACTTATATAGATGTAAAGATAATAGTTAAGCAGCTAGAGTTTCCTGAAGAGACACAATGGTATTGTTTGCCAGAGAAAACCAAGTAAAGGTAAAATAAGGGGTTGAATATGTAAGTGCTTTAGTGATATTTATGTCCATCAGGATAAGCAACCTATGCCATCCAGATGTTTGGATTACAGTTCCACCAATCTTGGAGGATACAAGATACGGATACATAACTAGCATCATTTGTCTTGTCACTTGCAAAGGGAATACGACATAGCAGTTGATTGGATGGCTTATTATTTAAAGTCTCTGCCAAAAAGTATAAAGATTGGCAAAATGACGCATCTGTATTTTGGTGTTTGGATATGGTCAACAAATGTAAATGGTTGTGGGCCCGCCATTCTTTATTTTATGTCTACTTGAAGTCCTTGCATTGCCGCATTATAATTTTCCTATATATACTTTGTTAAATTAAGCAATTTTATATGTTTTATTTTAGTTTGTCGAGTAATTACGAGGCACAAATGAAGAGTCTGTTGAGGATAGTGAGGATTTTTTGCCATCTCTTTCGTCTTGGCCCATCCACTCCCAATAATGGAAATGACATGGGCTACAATGGAAATAAAACCCCAAGAAGTCAGGTGTTCAAGGTCAGAAAAATAATGCTACTAGACATTAGTAGAAAAATATTTCTTAAAGAGAGGAATTTTTTCAAGTATGTGTATGTTAATCCACATGAGAAAACATTAAATTTGGTTGATATCTACTTAAGTTGGGCCTCCTTGATTTTTCTGTCTCCTTGTAATCAGCCTTAACTGTTTTCTATTTATGTCTCTAAAGTTCATCCTATTTAAGATGTTAATAAGTTTATGCAGATTGCATATCTTTATTTGATTAGTTTAATTACTTCTACCCAAATTTATCTGGCACAATAACTCTGCTTTCGGAAACAAGGTCAGAATTCTGTATGTTTTATTATTTCTTTGAAGATTCCTGTGTTGTGTGTGAGACAGTAGATCTATTAGATATGAAGTCTGGTGCCAAGACTTAATATTTATTGTTTCTAGTTCATTATATCCCTTTTGCACAATACTGACAATCTTCTTCTCATACATATACATGCACTCTTTACTGCCCTAAAGGCATGACCACTGTTTCTCCTTTGTGTGATGCTGTGACACTTCTTGCAGTTAAGTAATAATTCCACTTATTGTGGCTTTACTGCCTAAGAAGTTTTAAATATTTTCTTCCTGAAGTAATGTTTTTTACTCATTACTTCTATTATTGTCACGTGACTGTGTTATTGTGTGAGTGAAAAAAGAATGCCAGACTTTGTTCCTTGTTTCTTTTATTTCATAAACAAAATTATCTAACATACAATGTACCAGTGTGAAAATGTAATCGCTAAATGTAATTCTACAAACAGGCTTCTTACCACTCTTGTCACCTGGGAAACTAGGGAGTGATGGGACCGTGGAACACTCCCAAGACTGTGGACCTACTTTTTCAGCAGGAGTAAAGCCCCATCAAGAAACCCCCAGAACTGCTAGGAAAGATCTCTAGGGCACCAAAATGGAAAATGTTGATCCAACATCATAGAGAATGCATTGCTGGGTTTTCATTCTTCATGATGATGGACATTAATATTGTTTTGCAAAACTAGTTATTAAATCATCAGTTGCAATCCTTTTTTAGCAGTATAAAGCCTCAGTTCTTCCTGTATACCTGGTGGAAGTTGAATTTCAGACCGTTTGACTTGCCCGGGCCATAAATTGGTGTCATACTGATGAATTAATGGCAGAAATAAACTTTCCTATAAATTATGGTTTTTTTCTGGTCAGTTATTAAAAAACTGTAGCCTTGCATTGCTATTGTCCTGGTTATTTTTGTAGAAGGCTCTACAATAAATAGTTGGCATTTGTATAATATCAGAATATGTTTTTTGTTTTTGACGTATGCAAAGTGTGATTATCTGACATTGCAATGCCTTTTAAGGGTTGGGAAGAAAAGATGCTGATGCTTTCTGCTGTAGTAGAGATTCCTTTAGGTTTTAACTGTTAGGTTTTAGATTATTCCTGTGTTGTTCTTATTTATTTCTTATGCCAATACTACATTAATAACTGATATCCTTCTAAGACCCATAATATTTTGTTTGTCTTTTCAGAGTGTGATGAAAGTGTGGCTTTAGTTGTCTATCTTGTTTTCCTAGGGAAATGGATTCAATGTCGCTTGCTACATTAATTCCTTATACATATTTCAAAAAGATTTATAGGCTGAGACAGTAGCTAGAGTAAAAAGAAAAATCCATGAAATACTGAAACAATTTTCTATAACTAGCTGCTCAGTAACAGCTAAGAGCTTCTACACAATTTCTCTGTTAGAGCATTGATTTTTCTAGCTTTCCCTTAATATTTTCTGACTGTAAAACCAGCTGGAGGAGGTAATTGTTACTCAGCTGTATATTTTATGGGGATTAGAGAGTAAAAACAAAATCTGCAATTTATTTATTTAGTACAATATACATACATACAATACATACATACAATACACATACATACATACATACAATACACATGCCAATTTTAACAGACTCTGGAGGAGGTATAACAAAGTCCCAAAACTTTCATTAAAACATTATAAATAATACATATCAACAATAAAAAACTAACATATTAAAGGCCCATTTCCTTAACCGAAAGGCCAAACACCTGCTGGAACAGTGCTGCTTTGGCCTGTTTTCAGATTGCCTGTAGAAGAGACACCATCCATACTTGTTTCATAAAATGGGGCCCACCACCATAAAATGGGGGCCATGCCCTGTGTACCTGACAAGGTGAGGGGGCCTGCAATGGACCCTCTCTAATTGATGACCAGACTGGCAGATTCGATTTTGGCAAGGGTATACACTAGTGCTGCACTGTAAAGGACTTTAAAGGTCATCACCAGCACTTGGAATTGGGCCCAGAATCCTATCAGCAACCAATGCAATGTCTTCAATTTGGGTGTTATTCTAGCTTGACGGGTTTAATCCATCAGGATTCTAGCTGCTGCTTTCCATAGCGTTAATATGAGTGCAAAATAAATTAAGTAGAAGGATTTTATTAAGCCTTTTACATAAAGGCCTTGTAAACCAATTGATACAATGATATTCACACATTTTAATATTTAATTTCTGATAGTATTATGGTAGTCATCAGCTGATCAACTTACGACCACAATAGGGTACGGAAAATTAGTTAAGTGGTGTGGTTGTTAAGTGACCACACCCAATTTTACAACATTTTTGCAGCATTGTTAAGCAAATCACATGGTCATTAAGTGAGTCATGAGGTTCCCCACTGTTTTTGCTTGTTGGAAGCCAGCTGTGAAGGTTGCAAATTGTGTGACCCTGGGATGCTGCAACCATTGAAAATACATGCTTGTTGCCAAGTGCCCAAATTCTGATCATGTGACTGTGGGGATGCTGCAGTCGTAAGTGCCAGGACTGGTTGTAAGTCACTTTTTTCAGCGCCATCGTAACTTCCAGTGGTTGCTAAATGAATGGTCGTAATTCGAGGACTACCTGTAATATCTTCAGTAAGATAGATCCCTTTCTATATAGTTTCCAGATCTGCTCTAAAAGGCTGTGGCAGCCTCCAGATTAGATGAGGGGTACAGAATAGAGGAGAACAAGCAGAATACCATTTATGCGTAACTGGATGTAGTCAAAAGTTTTTATAATAGCCTACTTTGAAATTTTAACCTGCCATTTTTTATATGAAACCATAATTGTATGGAAACTGTAAAGGCTGTTTTATCTTAGTAATCTCAAACCTGTTGCTCTCCAGATGTGTTGGATTTTATCTTTGTGCTAGCTAGATCTGTAGAAAAAGTAAATTGATGGGCAGCAGTTTGGGGAAAACCATTTTAGCTGCTTGATGCTAGGAGCTAAACCTTTGGATGTATACTATAATGCTTATAGTACAAAGCTGTAGTTCTTTGTTCATGTTAATAGTGCTATTTCTTGGCCCCACTCTTTTAATTCTTTTGCATCAGTATAATTTATATATTAAAATGGTTTGGTTTGATGGGAGAATCTGTTTTGCACAATCTTTGATCATAACAATATCCTTCTATAGTACAAAACCTGCTTATCTTAAAACATTATAGTCCCATCCATTATAGCATGATTCTACAGTACAGTACAAGGCTTCATTTACACCTTTGGGAATTACTTCAGTCTTTTGTTTAGTGGTTATCACCGTAGTAACTATTGAGAACAAAGTAAGACCAACATGTGGCAAAACCACAGTGCCAGCAATCTTTTGTGTGTGCTTATGTGAGTATGCATTTTAATAAGGTTATTTTAGTTTTTTAGTTATTTAAGGTTAAGGTTTTAGTTTTTAGTATTTTATTATAGTTGGCTTGTCAACTTGTTTAATTAAAAAAGAAGCAAACATTAGAATTGTAATATTATCAGTGCTCATATCAGTAAATATATATAATAAGCTATTGTACACTTCCCTAAATTTTATCCCCTTATCTTTGATAGCCTTTGGAATTACTCTGGCACTCATTAGATGAATGGCTAGCCCTAATATCAGCAGAATTAATGAAAGACAAAAGGAACTCTACCAATATTACTTCTATCTTGCTGAAGCCAAAAGGACCAAGTCAGCAAGAAGACGCCATTCCTAAACCTACCTCTGAAGATGCTTCAGCTGAGAAGAGAATGCTTTCTGCAGAAACAGAGGAATCTAAAATGTATGAAGTTGGTAGTGCCCAGGAAACGTACGTGGATTGCCAGGACGTTATTTCCGTGACAGCAAACCGGCTGAGTGCTGTCATTCAAGCATTTTATATGTGTTGCTCTTGTCAGATGCCTCAGGGGTAAGTTTCAGACTTTTTCATTCCCTTCTTCCAGATCATTTAAAACTTTGCCGTTGTGGAAAAGTGCCGGCGAGAATTTAATCTGTAGATTAAATCTGTGAAGCCTTTATTTTGAAATGGGAGTTTTGAGAGCAGTTATGCCCATAAAACAAAAATAGCAACTGAAACATATTATTTTGTTTCAAAATAAGAGTTTGGAATGGGAATAACGTCTAGTTAGATCTGTGAAAAGCCCTAAGAATGAGTATTCTTAATAAATTGGCATTATTTTCAGTCACAAAGTACATTAAGACTATGTCTTCTAATGCCAAATGTATGTTTCCTTTAAAAAAAATCCAAAAGGTAAAGTATGCTGTAAATTTCAGGGCAGTTAATGTTCAAGCATACAGTACATGGTTTGAGTTTCTTACTGTTTTACTATTTTTTAAATTATCTTTTAATATTGCATACCACCCAGAGATTTATGAAATTGGGTGGCTTTTGAAATCCAATAAATAAAGAGTTGTAAACATTTTTTTTTTTTTGGCTCTTTGGCATGTAAATATTGTATTTCACAGAGAACAGGAATCTTTGAGGAAAGGATGTCAGTGAGTAATTTAAAATTTGCACTTGATGTGTATCAAGTACTTGCTTTTAAAAGTAGAAAAAGCTGCCTTTAGTGAAAGTTCTTACTTAGTTTCATAATAACTAAATATAAATAAATAAGCAAATGAAAGGCACATCAAGATAACAAGTTGATTGCTGAGTTCTACCTTAACCCAAGGAAATGTAGGTTCTTTTTCATTCTCATATTTTGGGAGAAAGCTGAGCACGTTTCTTGCTCAACCTGTTATCAGAGAGGCAAAAGCAGGATAATACACCTAGTTAAATTGTCAATCTGTGAATACTGAGATGTCTGAAATCTCTGTTTCTATGCTGTGACCAGAGCACATGTATAATTAGATATGATTCCAGCAGAACTCTAGAGAATTACCAGAAATAAATTTTAACCTACAGAGGAATTTACAGTTTCTCATTTATTTATTTGGGAATGGGCATAATTGTCAGGAGGCAGGCAGAATAGGAAAATTGTGAAGAATGATTGCAAACTAACATGACTCTCTGAACATCGTAGCCAGTGGAGTGATGCCATAGAGCAGTGTTTCTCAACCTTAGCAGCTTTAAAACATATGGACTTCAACTCCCAGAATTCCTTAGCCAGCCATGCTGGCTGGGAATTCTGGGAGTTGAAGATCACACGTCTTAAAGTTGCCAAGGTTGAGAAACACTGCCATAGAGAATATACTCATTTAGTGTTCATCGAAAGGGCTCTTATGACCGCATGGAGTTAACACTGGTTAGGTTCACATGACACTAAGCCATGGTTGTTTTTACTATGCTTTGTGTATACATCATAGTGGCTTGGTTCACACACCGCAGTGGACCAAACCAAACGAATTATGGGCAAGTGCAGTATATCAATTCAGCCTTTGTATTATCACAGTAATCCTGCATGGTAGGCTGAATTTTAAAATAACAGCTTGTACAAGGTATGTTCAAATTAGATGGTTAGATTGTTGAAGGTGTTCCAACCTTCCTCTGGATTTTGCACTTCCATAGCTGAGTGCTTTTTTAACTTTTTTTCCCCATCTACATTCTTAAATCTGAGTTTGTGCATGTTTTTAAACTATCCCTTTAAAAGCATTTACGGGTAAAATGTTTAATATAGAGCAAGTGATCTTAATGAAGCTGCTTCAAAGTAGTCTTTTTTAATATCTTGGAAAGAAAACATTACAATGAATTATTATTTTTAGATTGGATACTTTGTTAAACTGTTTGGACTTTTGTTGCAGAATGACATCTCCTCGCTTCATAGAGTTTGTCTGCAAACACGACAATGTTCTTAAATGCTTTGTAAACCGGTACGTCACCAGAAATTCACATGCTTCACAAATTGTGTGTAGCATCTGTTAAAGTAGTTATAGTATCTAGCTGGAATGCTTCTGATTCTTAATAAGAGTGTGGAAACATTTTTATCTTTTAAAACTTTTTTTAAAAGCTCCCAGAAGGATGTTAAAAATCATCTCATGAACCACTGAAGATTGGGTAGCAAAGTAGTCAGCATGGACTACTGTCCCATCTATTCTTGTGCTCATGGAGTAAAAGCCTGTGAAGTCAGAGGCTTCTTCTGAGTTCCTATTGTTTTATGTGGGTGAAACATTTGAGCAATTCTGAGTGTTGCTCTGTTGGAATACATCCAACTCAGAATGTTGCAACAGAACCTTTTCAACTGAGCTGTTTAATTTTGAGTTTGACGCATGTTTCCTATTCATGCATGCTCCTTCTTAGACTTAAATATTCAGGTTGACCTGTAGTTCTTGCATTTAAAACAACTAATGTCTGCTTCTGAGTTTGTCCATATTCCACCTGAATCAGTGAGCTAAATTTCATTTTACTTGTTTTTCCAGAAATCCTGAAATTATATTTGATCACTTCCATTTCCTTCTTGAGTGTCCTGAACTTATGTCCAGATTTATGCACATCATAAAAGCACAGGTAAATATTCAGAGTGTAATTCTCCTCTCCATCCAAGTCCTGCTGTGTGGCCTCATAGCAGTGGGGGCGCTCCTGGGAGGGATGAATGAAGAATGCCATGAGTGTACACCAAGAGTATTTACTTCCAGGAAGGTCACCAGGGAATAAAGGACATCTCAGCTGCCCAGCTAAGGGAAGCAGACACCTATACTGGGCATCAGCGATATAGGAAGATGCCGGAGGCAGTGACAATGGTATCAATTCATACTGCGCGGGAGAAGGCAATGGTAAACCGCTCCTGTATTTTTACTAAGAAAACCACATGGATAGAAAATATAAAATGATTGAGGCTATAGTGCCAAATGATGGGCCCCTCAGGTCAGATAGCAATCAACATGCTACTGAGGAAGAGCTGAGGTTCTTTAGAATACTAATGGTGTTTATGACATGGCTAGATTAAAGCCCTTGTAGTCTATTGGCTGATTTGCAATGCAGGAAAAGAAAATCTGAAGCTGCAAAGACAGAATGACAATGGGAATATGGAACACAGGAAGCATGAACATAGGTAAGCTCAACACAATGAAAGATGAAATGTATCTACTACTCATTGACATAAGTATCAGCAAATTGAGATGGACTGGAATTGGACACTTTCAGTCAGAAGAGCACACTGTTTATTTCTCACGACATGAAAAACAAAGAAGGAATGGCATTGCTTTCATAGTTAGGAATGGTTTAGCGAGAACAGAGGACTAAAATTCAATTAATGACCAAATAATATTAATTAGACTTCATGAACAATCCTTTAATATGAAAATTATCCAAGTTTATACTCTAAACATTGATGCAGGAGAAATTGATGAGTTTGATTATAAAGTTCAATTTGAAATTGACAGAACATGCAAGCAAGATGTGCTGCTTATGGTCGGAGACTGGAATGCCCAAAATTAGAAATAATAAGGAGGAAAATATAGTTGTATTTCCTGTATGGCTTAGGAAACCAAAATGAAGCAGGAAAATGACTTAACAATTTCTGCCAATCCAGTGATTTCTTAATTGCTAACATTGCTTCAAACAACCAAAATGTCACCTATATACATGGACATCACCAGATGGAATACGCAGAAAGAAAATGGACTGTCTTATTGGTAGAAGGAGGTAAACAATCTTCGTTATAACAGCAAAGATGTGGCCAGGGGCCAGTTGTGGAATAGATAACGAACTGCTAATGTGCAGGTTCCAAGTTAAGCTAAAGTGGAAGAAGAAAGCCAGTCAATTTCCATGATACGATCTTGAGCATATACACAGTTTTCAAGGAGAACATCCCAAATCACTTTGAAGTTCTGAACTTCATTGATCGGGAAACAGAGGAACTGTGGAATGAATTTAAAGAAATTGTTAAGGATGAATGTAAAAAGGGACTGCCAAAGATCAAGAAACAGAAGAAAGCAAACTGGATGTCAGAACAATTGGTGGAAATTTCCAAGAAGAGAAGAGAAGCCAAAGCCAAGAAAGAGAAAAATCTCAGGAAGAAACTTAAAGAATTTCAGGGAGCTGTTAGAAGAGACAAGAAGCAGCATTGCAACAACAAAGAATAAGCTTCTGTGTTTTATGAAATTCAAAAAGAAATTAAATGGAGACTTACTTGTGTTTGTTTCACTACTAATGTTTATGTAGACCTGGTTTTCTCTAGTGCTTTAAATTCTGGAAAACACTTAACATTTTTTGTGTTTATTTTCCCTGAAACATTTTGAGGGGAACATATGTTAGTCAAGTTCACATAAAACACTAAGCCATAGTTTGATTGTGCATGCTATTTAGTAAACCATGATTAAACAAACCATGGCTTAATACAGTTGCATACACACTTCTGTAATTTTACAATGCTTTAGTGCAGATATATTTATAGGCATAGCACAAGTTTGCATTTCTTTTCTCATGTCTTTATCCAATATTTTATTAACTTTCCAGCAAAGACCAGGCAATATGCATGCTACTTCTCCAGTGTTTTAAAAATAGTCTCTTAAATTAGTTGAGAAATGGTAACTGATCCAAAACAAAGAGAGCTTCACATTTAAGATGGGTTTGGATATGGATTTTCCCTAATCTGGCACTATACTGGATTAGAATTTCAGGATTTTCTGCTTTTCTTTCCATTTTTTATAACATGTATGAACAAGTGTTGCATCCTGACTTCATAGAATTCAGT